>CM072781.1:15763750-17000000 GCA_036936925.1 Cenchrus fungigraminus | reverse complement strand
AAGAGCAAGAAAGGGGCAAGGACAAGCGGCACACGAGCAAGAACTTCACCAGCCTGAGTTTCGTCGCACAAGGTGGATTTTGCGGCATGGCGCATTCCAAGAAGGGTGGGAGGCACAGCTCGGATTCGAACTCCGACTCCGATGAAGAGGTACGACAGGATCTCAACTTCTTGCTAGAGGAGAATGTTAGGCTGAAAGAGTTGCTTGATAACCGCGATGATGTGCTTAGAATGACCAACAATGAGAAGAGGGAATTTAGGTCTCTGTTGGGTGATGCTAAGGATAAGATAGCTGAGCTTGAATCCTTGCTTGTGGATGCTAGAAATGAGATAGGCTCTTTGAAATATGCTCCTGTGGTGTCTGATGAGATTGACTGTGGTGATTGTTCAGTTTTTCTTGCTGATTTGACTGCTCTCAAGGAGAAGCATGCCTCTACTCTTGAGGAACTAGATGTGGTTAGGATTGAGTGTGATGAATTAAAATCTAGGCCAGCATTGTTAGGTGCTTGTACCTCATGTCCTGGTTGCATGCTAGGTTAGATGAATCTCACAGTAGAATTGTTTCTCTTAAGGCTGCTTTGAAAGCTCCCATTCCTACATCATGTTCTAGCTATGAAATGCATGCTTTGAAAAACATGGAACTTGCACACTATGTTGACCGTTTGCAGGATGAAAATGATGAGCTTAGGAAATTGATGAGTTGGTTGTCTGGGCATGAGCCACAGTTGAGTTTGATGTTGGCTGAGTTCAAGAGGTTTGATGGTCAGACGTTGGGGGCTGGCAAGAGTGGTGAGAAGAGTGGTGAAGGAGAAGAGAAAGTTGGAGAGATCCCTACTCAACCACACGCCATACCCATGAACAAATATGCACCCAAGCCAAACCACCTCAAAAACAAGCTTGATACCACTCTAGACCCACCAGTGTTCCCCCAGAAAATAGAGAACTACCGGAAACCCATCAAGTTTGTGAGCACCCAGGGGAATGTCTTTGAAGAGAAGTCAGGAGAGAAAGCTGTTGAGAAGCCCACAGAATAACCACCGCCTAAGCCACAGCCGATCCGCTTCCATTGTGAGTATTGTGGGAGGGATGGGCATAAGGATGAGTTCTGTTTCAGGAGGAAGAGAGATGAGAGGTTTGCTAGGGAGATGGCAAACAAGGACATGTACCACCTTTCTCGTGGTGTGCCTGAGCCTCGTAGAGGGTCTCTACCTAGGGGTGAGGTGTATGTGCGTACAGTTCCCACTCGTGGTGGTGTGTTTCCTCAGAGAGATAGGCGTGTTGGGTTTGGGCGTGGTGAGTTGGCTCGACGTGCTCCTTCTCGTGACCGTTACAAGTTTGGGAGACACGATCAGAGCTTTGGGTCTCAGATGGACTACGGGTCACGTTTTCCCCCTCGTGGTGCGTGTACTCCTCCAGTGAGACGTGACAGGTCCTTTGGTGGTAGGCGTAAGAGGGCTCCGCCTAGAGGTTTTGGTAGGATGGACTTTGCTAACCCTTCTTTTGAGCAAATGGCTCGACACTGGTTTGACTCTTTTGGTACTAACCCCAGTTGAGTCGCTTGCTCATTCTCGTTCTCGTTTTTTATTGCAGGTGGGAGGCTTGGAGGACTTTTTGTTGATCGACTCCGGTTGCTCACGACACATGACCGGAGATAGTGGGTGGTTCTCCAGCCTCACCTCGGTGAGTACGAGGGAGTACGTCACTTTCGGAGACAATGGGAGAGGATGAGTGCTTGCTGAAGGTATGGTGAAGGTGAGTAGCAAGGTGACCTTAAGAAGTGTGGCCCTGGTCAAGTCACTTGGTTTTAACCTGTTGTCGGTATCTCAGTTACTTGACGAAGGTTTTGAGGTTTGTTTTAAGTCAGGCGCTTCTCGTGTGCTTGATTCTCGAGGCGATCTTGTCTGTACGATCGTCCCCGAGGGTCAAATCTTCCGTGCTGATTTTTCCCAGTCTGTTGGTCCTCCTCGATGCTTTGTTGCTGGTGTTTCGGCTGAGCTTTGGAAATGGCATAGGAGGTTGGGACACTTGAGCTTTGAGTTGCTTTCCCGCTTGAGTGGTCTTGATCTTGTCCGAGGATTGCCTAAGTTGAAATTCGAGAAGGACTTGGTTTGTGCTTCTTGTCGGCATGGAAAGATGGTTGCTACTTCTCACGCCCCTCTGACTGCTGTCATGACCGAGCAACCTTGTGAGCTGTTGCACATGGATTTGGTTGGGCCAGCTCGTGTTCGCTCTGCGGGTAGGAAGTGGTATGTTCTTGTGGTTGTTGATGATTTTTCGAGGTACTCCTGGGTTTTCTTTTTGGAGGATAAGAGCGAGACATTTGGCTTTGTTCGGGACTTGATCTTGAGGTTGAAGAATGAGAGACGTAGTGATGCCATTCGAGCTATACGCAGTGACAATGGCACGGAGTTTAAGAACTCTCATTTTGATGCCTTTTGAAGTGATCTTGGTCTCGATCATCAGTACTCTTCTCCATACGTTGCTTCCCAGAATGGCGTAGTGGAGAGAAAGAACCGGACCCTTTGTGAGATGGCCCGGATGATGCTTGATGAGCATAGGACTCCTAGGCGTTTCTGGGCCGAGGCGGTCAATACCGCTTGCTATGTCTCAAATCGCATCTTCCTTCGTGCCTTTAAGAAGAAGACCTCGTATGAGCTGATGCATGGCCGACAACCCAAGGTGAGTCACTCACTACTAGGAATTGACCCTTAGAGCACCAATTTTTTTTGCAACACCACATATTTGGTTGCAATATTTGGTTTTATAGCAACCAACGTATTAATGGGTTGCGATATCTGGATGTTATGGCAACCAAAAATGTGGGTTGCGTCTGTTGAAACAGTCGTTGCAACAGGTTGGTGTTAATGCCACGGTGAAAATGGTGGTTGCCTTTATGGGTACCTATTGCCACAACTAATTGTGCATTGCGATAGTATCGATTTAGTGTTGCGATAGATGTGTGTTTCTTGCCACGAATAATTATTTGGTTGCGAATAGGCATGCCTGTGGCTACGATGAAAGAACGTTGTCTACAACATAACCTTTGTTGCAATAGCTCATGTGGCTATTGCATCCAGCAAACAGTTCGTTGCATTTGATGTGTGTTTGTTGCCACGAACATTTAGTTGGTTGCGAATAGGCATGCCTGTGGCCACGATGAAATAATGTTGTTTAAAATTTAACATTTGTTGCAATAACTCATGTGGCTATCGCATCCAGCAAACAGTTCGTTGCATTTGATGTGCATTTGTTGCCACGAACATTTAGTTGGTTGCTATTTTGCCTACTTGTGGCCACGATGAAATTACATTGTCTAAAACTTAACTTGTGTTGCGATAGCTCATGTGCCTGTTGCATCAAGAAAACAAATCGTTGCGTTTGATGTGTGTTTCTTGCCACGAATATTTAGTTGGTTGCAATTATGCATGCTTGTGGACACGATGAAATAACGTTGTCTAAAACTTAACCTTTGCTGCGATAGCTCATGTGTCTGTTGCATCGAGAAAACAAATCGTTGCATCAATTAGCTTCTATTGCCACCAATGAATTATGTGAATTCTTTTCTTGTATACTTTGGAAACTAAATTATTTTTTTACTATTTTAATTGCTGGTACGACTACACATTAGGAAGTAAACTGTTTCTTTCGTGCGACCATAGAATTATTTTTGGAAGAAATAATAAAAAAGGGGCTCACCGGGCGTCGAACATGACAAGCTGGGCAGGCTGTGCCACGCGGTAATCTGCCAGAAGGGGAAGCAGCTGGGCTACTAGGTCAAGGGAACGTGAGCAGGCCGAAGGAGGGTGCGCTCTGGTTTCTCCTTGCCAAATGTCACTGCCGCAATGGGCGTGGCCGTCGACTATGTGTGGACGCTGGGCTGGTGGCGAGCTGTGTGGCAGCTGGCTGTTGAACATGGGGCTAAGCTTCATGTTCCGCCTTGGGCCGAAAGAAATAAAAGAGGCATTATAGAGGGAACTGGGCTGGCTGAAACATTCAGCTCAATGGTGAAAGTGAACCTTTTCCTATTCTTCTAAGCCCCACTTGGGTCATTAAAATTAAATGCATGGCCTTAAGTTCTCACATAGAATAATATCGATTATCGATTACATCCATATAACCAAGAATTCTTCCATTTACAGCCCATATACATATGGGAATCACAACACACAACTACGTATATTTATAATAACCACACTGCTGAAATAACAGAGTTTAACTAATGTTGTAGGACGAACACCATTGTTGTTGCTGCTAGGGGAATACATGCATGTTGATATTATTTACTAACTAGGATCGTGCCCGTGCGTTGCTACGGGCAAAATAAATCTATTTTTAACACAATACATGGAGCATGGAAAAACATAATGTCATATTAAGCTTGCATGAACAAAGAACAGGAAAGCATATAATTATAGAACGTTAATGATATCCATGTTAATTATTAAATGTAGAAAAGCCTCATGTTCCGGTGACAGATTTTACAACACATACATGCACGTTAAGACAGAAATGTTTGGAGCACTCATTTGTATGAATGTACATCAAAACTCAATGACAAGTGACATACACCCTTATCAAAATTCAAAACTCAATCCTCCCATGCAACCTCCAGAAGTTTGGAGCACTATGTTTCGCATCCATACCATCTGGTCTTCCTGCTATGCAATGTAAGCAAGTAAAACTTGCAAGACATGAAAGAAAGGATGTTACAATGTTTTTAGCAGGTACAATTTCAGTTATGTTGGTTTTTTTGGAATTGAAAAATGAACCACTAAATACTATGAAAAGGATAATGGATTGTTCAGTTAGCTCGAACTGTCAGGAGCCATCTAATTCCAAAAGCTAAAACTTTTGACTAAACTGGGCATCAACAAAAGGTATCATAAATTCCAAACTGATATAAGATGACAGGTGAAGTTCTTACTAGCTACTTTCCAACTTAGAATACAAGGCGTTCCCAAAAAAATTAAAATACAAGGCTGCGCTGTTGTTCTGCCAAACGCCCTGGAACTATATTCAACATCAGGAACTGATTCTGAGCTAGGCATATTATAGCAAACACTGACTAAATGTTCTACAATAAGAAACTTAACAGAGTAACTGCACAAATGTTATTACTCCTAAAGTCCTGAAAAAATAAAGTATAGGAAAAGTGGACAATTTTTAAATATCAACCAATGCTTCCAGCCCTGTTTAATCTAAATTAAAAAATGTGCAAGCAAAATAAAATAAGACATCCCCAATCTGCCGAAAGCAGATCGATGCCCCCAGCATGCAGAGATGAGAACATCCACAAGAGCAAAAGAAAAAATATTATAGACTGGTAACTACACATGGATTGGAACAAAAAAGATCTCCCCATACCTTCTGACAGGTAAAATGGCAGCCTGCAGAGGGCAACGGCGCCGAGATGCAATAGGGTTTGGAGATCCACGATCACAAACAACGCAAAGCCAATGTGTGAAGTGAAGCACTGTCAAAAACAATATTAGGCCAAGGATTACAGCCATCAACATTAGTCTGCACAATGCAATGTATGATTTGTCTAATAACCAAATAATTGAATTCTCATAGCCTATGATTCCCTGATCCAAACTTGATCCAGAAAATTAAAAAAAGGTAGTAGCAGGAGACAGTTGCAGTTACCTTTATAAATGGATCGGATGCACCAACACCACGAGCAGCAACAAGCATGTTGGAGGTTTTAGCCATAAGGGTCGTTCTTTTCATGACTGATTCACATGCCCATCTTCCAATGACATTGTCAGTTGAAGGAAGCCATAAGGACCTTACCAATCTCATTCCCTCTTTCCCCACAGTCCACGTAAACGACAACTTTGAATTAGAATACGAGTATTGTCTTAATCAGCAAGGGCAATAGCTTTTTTTTCCCATAGAACCAGGAGGAAGGCCAACGTGGTCTTGCATCAGTGCGTTCTCAAATACAGTCCACAAGATTGTCACCAACATCAAATTTAGCATGTTAAGAGCAGGTGTGAATGGATGGAACAATCAAAAACCTTCAGAAAGATAGTAAATGAAAAAAACTATTCACCAAATTTAGATTGATGAATTAGTATTGGTTTTGATGATTTAGGTACCTGAGCTTCTAAGAATTATATTATTGGTTCCACCCAATTCAAATTGACACACACACACCCAATTCCAGAGAATCTTAAAATGCGTTTTCTATCAGCTGCAATGCACTTTTCCACATTAAAGTGTGCATAAGTCATCTAGAGTTAAACAAATTGACTAACACATATGATACATTTAGACTGATATTCCAAGCACAATGCCCTCAACAACCTTTTTTAAAAAACCAAGATTAAAAGGACAGATATTAGTAATCTCTAGTTTGGTTAAAGGCGGAGTAGCAGAAACATCAATTGGATAATGCTGTGTGAAGCCATGAACTTCCCATAAGTATTTACTGTTAAACAAATCAACAAAACTAAGCAAGATTTTTTGCAGTTCTTTCATGGCAAATCCTCTACTGCCAACAAGATTTATTGACTGGATAAAAAGCCGCAGCAATATGTGCAAACTGGACAAACAAATCACAAGATAGAGAGGAATTTACTCCTCACCTTCAGGATTTCCTTGCACAGCGGTAGGAAAACCAGATCAAGAAATCAAGCAAATAAAATCAGATCACGAAATCAAGCCAATAAATTGGGGGAATGGAAACAGAGGACTCAAAGCAATCAATTTCTTGCAAAGAATTGAAGAGATCACCTCACGAAAGGATGCCTGAGGGGTGGCGGGTCGGGACTGCAGTGCTCGAAGGGTGTCGTAGCTGCGACCATGATGTCGTGGGAAGGTTCTTCCCTCTTCACCTGTAGCTAGTGACGACCCAAGGAATCCTAGGGGCAGCGGCGGCGCGAGAAGTAGTGGCGAGGGGTGGTGTGGGAGGACGGGGAGCGGCAGCGGCTCAGGAGGATGGGGGACGACGACCGCGAAGGAGGAAGAGAAGCAGCAACTGGTGGGAATGGGTGGACCTACGAACTGGAGGGCGAGCGGGTGCGGCCAGACGGTGGCCGCGGGGCAGCGTCGGAAGGGAGGGTCGGCGTCAGAGGCAGGGCGGCCATCGAAGCGAGGGCGGGTTTCTGTGGGAGGGAGGGGGTCATGGAGTGGCGGCGAGTGGCGGCGGCCGTATGGAGTGGGGGTCACGTAGGCCTGCAAAGGGTTCGGGTCGACCCGCTTGCGAAGTCGACCCGCACCTGGAATTGGCGACCGGATCGAACCGGTTCGACCCGGAGCAGAAGAGGAGCAAAAGGGTCGTGACCCCATCGACCCGCGGTGACCCTCGGGTCGACCCCGCATCGCCGCTCGTCTGCTCGGCGGCGCCGCCGCCGCCGCTACCCATCGTCACCAACCAGATCGAGCTCGTCGCCGACCAGATCAGCATCCCCATGGCGCAGCTCCTCCCTTCCCGCAGCGGCGCTTCCTTCCCGCGGCGCGGCTCGTCCCTCCCCGTCGCCATCGTCGTCGACTTTCGCACCGCCATCACTCCTGTCTGCCGCCACTCCTGTCGTCGCCGTCGAATCCCCTCTGCAGGTAAGCTCGCTTGGCTCCTTCCTCTCGTGGTTCACTCCTTTTTTTTCCGTGGTGGAGAGTCGATGAGTGCACAGATTTCTGTTTTAGATAACCAAATTACCTGTTAGTGGAACCATGCATACTAGATTAGTTAGGGGAGACCGTAGGCAGACTATTTATTGGAGAGGTGCTGATTGCTCTTCAAGTTATTTGTAGAGTATGGGCAATCCTGGTCTCAGTTGAGTTTTAGCATTGATTGTCATTGGAAGAAGCAGAGTTGCTGATACTGCCCTCTCTGTGCTTATTTCTTATTTTGACAGAACTGAGCTTACACAAGTTATGACTATAATACTTATTTGTGGAATGAGGTAGAGGGATTGGGTGGAGGGATTGAAGAATGGTCTCAAGTTGCATTGGTTATGTTTTCAGATTTAATCTGAATGTTTCACACGTAATTGGAGATGTAAGAAGTACCAGTGTGGTTCTAGTACTACTAACATCTCCAATATGCAAACTTTTGTATTGACTATCAGTTTGTAATATGCAAATGACTTGGTTATTTACTAAATTAATTTATTTGGAGTCATAGAAATCTGGATATTTTCTTCTTGTTCTTTTGCTGACTATAGTCTGATTTTCATCTAGTTAGCTCATGTGGTTGCCACATAAATAAATCATATGTTGTCTGATTTACAGCAAGTTTGAAAGTTCATGGCCTATCTATTCCCTCTACACATGTAGCTGCTTATTGCTAGTGGTCACTTCACGTAATATAGCCTCCTTGCTGTGTTGTGCTAGTTGAATCGTAAAAGTCAATTAATTTTCTTTGTTATTCTAGTTGAGGACTTTTGTTGACATTGAAGAAAGGAAGTAATTTTTGGAGTTCTTTTGTATAGCTCAAATGAACGTCTTTACTTTCAGCAAAGGGCGATGCCGCAGCAATGCGCGTCGCCGCCACCGCCATGGTACGCATAGTAGTAATCTGGAGGCAGATACTGGCTAAGCTTATCTTCTAATATCAGTTTTCATAAATACCTTTCTTATTTTTAGATGATTTCTGTAGCTAACCGTGTATTTTTCGTCAACTTGTCTTGCACACTGCATCATGACAATATCCCTGAGATCCTTCAACTTTTATTCAGTCATTGAACTGACATTGCAGCGTGCCCTGCCTCTTTTTTTGGCTTCTAGGATGAAATTTTATCTGTGACTTGTGAGCCTATATGTGGCACCTCAATGTTTAGAAGCATCTGTACATGGAACATGAATTATTTGGAGCTGTAGCTTCCTTGTGTTTGCCCATCTCTTGCTTGGGTGAAAACCAAATTGCTTGTGTTTGCCCAACTGACTGAACATTCGTCTACACTTATGTCTGATGGTGTGCAGGGCAGAGAAGGACTGTTAATTTGCATTTGCTGTTGTCAACATGGGTTTATTTGGTGCGTTCAGTATCCAAGGGGAGAGTTGTCTGCCCAACGTGCAAAGCAAGCACAGAAAAGAGGTCAGAGGAAATGGGGAAAGTTCAGCATAAGAGAAACTTTTGGCAGAATTTGAAGAATTGACAGTTTACTTGTAGTCAGAAGTCAGTGACTGAAGCAGATGGAGTTCCATGTTGTCTGTGCAGCTCTTGTCACACTATTAACACTACACATTGCCTGATGGCTTGAGTTTAGCTTTGCATTGGAACATGGGAATCAGTATATAAACCAATCAGTAGGAACAATTTAATCATTTAAATAAGTAACATATGCATCTTCAGAGATGCATCTTTTTTTTTTGGACAATCTTCAGGGATGCGTCCGATTCTTATATGATTCTTATTCATGGTGCCAATATAATCTGATAATGGACCAATACATATATTGCTTGTTTGTTAACTTCAACATTCAAATGTTATTTTGCTGTCTAGTATGAAATTTTAGGCCTTGTTATCTGAAAGGGTGGTTCTCTCTTCTCTGCAAGGGAAGTCGCAGTAGGCCTTTTTTTGCACAGTTAACTTAGCAGTAACCGGTAGTATTATCTTTATTGGTTAGTGTCATGTTTTAAAAGGCAGTGAGCATGTATTGAACTGTTTATACCTGAATACATCCTAGATATGAATGCTTGACTTACTGCAATTTGGAGTTAGTTTGTGCCAACTGATCTCTAATTTGTTGCTACTCTAAATTCCAGCAATAATTTATAGCTATAATTGAAACACAAATTCCTTGGTCATGTCTTTACTGTCAATTTGGTCATATAGTTTCTCGTGTTGCAGAGATAAGTGTTAATTATATTAGCTTGCTTCCTGTGCTCCTGACTCACGTACATACGTAAGCAAAGCAGCAGTGGCAGAGCATCCTGCCGGCAGCGATACGTAAGCAGCAGCACGCAGCAGCGGCAGCTTATACGTGCATACGTGAGCAGCAGGTGCGACCCCCGGCTAACCGCGGGTCGTGCGGGTCAGGCGTGGGCACGGATCGGTTCGAACCGTGACCCTCTTTAGCTGCTGATGGAGCGTGGGGTCGGCATTAGGAGCGCACCGAACCGCCCCGTCTGCAGGCATAGGGGTCACGGTCATGAAGGTGGAAAATGGATTTGGATTAGGTTTGACAGTGCCAAATTATCATTCTACTCTTACCTAAGTGAAGAGGTTCTATAATATGTATGGACAAAAATATCATTTAGCATCTAAAATTTGGTTGCAGCGGGATGACGCCCGCCAAAGTTTTCGGTGCAACGGGAGATGCACGCGCCCACACGAATATTTCCTTTTTTTTATGATACTAAATAACATTAGGATCAAATTTTGGGATACTAAATGAATTCAAATGAAAAAGTCGTCAACAACAAAATTGTAGAAATCATCAAGATCTACAATTATTATTTGGGCCAACTTTTCATTTGATAATTGAATGATTCAAATTTGGAATTTTAAATGTTGACGGCTCCAAACAAGTCAAATTTTGAATTTTAAAAAATGACACATTCACGCTAGATTTCCATTTGAAACCATTTAGAGTGTCAAATACTAGCGTGACGGTGTCGTTCTTTTAGAATTCAAAGTTTGACTTGGTCAAACTTTGTCAAACTTTGACCTCAGATGAAAAACCTTTGAATAGAAAGGTGTTAGAACTCATTAAAATCTACAATCTTTATATAGATCATTTTTCCATTCGATAAAGTGTTAGTAAACACTACTCACAAAATCATAGATCTCACATAGAGTTTATGAAACTATGTGAGAGACTTGTCCATTTAGAACCACACCTTCCTAAAACTTTCTCAGATGCAAAGATGACATAAATAAAGCTTGTAGATCTTGATTAGTTATGAATTTTGTGTATTCCTAACTTTCCAAGATGAGACCGTCTAGGGCTTCGAAAACTAGTTTGGAGGTTTTAAAATTTAAAAATCCAAAATTTAACTCATCCAAAATTCGTCAAATAAAAATTTGACCTACATAACAAATATAGATCTTGATGAGTTTAACAAACTTGGTATTCATGATGTTTCCATTTGAAACAATTTAGGGTACTAAATACTAACGTGAAGGTGTCATTGTTTTGAATTTCAAAGTTTGACTTGGTCAAACCTTATCAAATCTTGACCTCGAATGAAAATTTTTAGAATACAAAGATGTTAAAACTCATCAAAATATACAATCTTTATATAGCTCATTTTTCTGTTTGAGAAAGTGTTTGTAAACGCTAGTCACGAAAACATGGATGTGACATAGATCAATTTTGAACTAAACTTTTCTAACACTTTCTCAAATGCAAAATGACCTAAATAAATTTTGTAGATCTTGATGAGCTGTGAATTTTGGGTATTCATGACTTTTCAAGTTGAGACCATCTAGAGATTCGAAAACTAGTTTGGTGGAGTTAAAATTTAAAAATCTAAAATTTGACTGCTTCAAATTTCGTCAAATGAAAAGTTGGCCAAAACACCAAATGTAGATCTTGATGAGTTTAACAAACACTATACCACAGCCCCTCTATACCAACGTATGTTAGTCGTTACAAGTAGGATAGTACCGAGCAACCATTCGTTGGTATAGCTTATTAATGGAATGTCCGTCGGTATATCAAGTTATAACAAGCAACTATTAGTCGGTATATTAATTTTGATGTGCCTTTGAACCATCCGTCGGCACAACTCAATATATACTTCAAATTGTCGTCGGTATACATATACCAGGCCCAATTTGCTTGTGGTATTTTAATTAATAGCATATGTTTGCATGTTAATCACTATTTCTTATATCTTTTTATATGGCCTGTTTTTTCCACATAAATGAAGAATAAAATATATTTTTATATAACAAATACTAATTTAACTTAATATTCGATAATCCTATGAACAACACAAGTTTGTGACCAAATTTGAGGTCTATATGGGTTCAAAAATGTTATGAGGTAGTCAAATATCCAAGTTTGACTTGAGCTATAAGAAAAAAAATTTCAAGGTACGAGCTAAATCGGAGTGTATGAAACTAAATATATTTTTTCCGTAACTGTTTGAACCTTATTAGAGATACTTATAGTTCATCTTGGAATTGCTTCCAAAAACTACTCATAACTTCATTTGAATTATAGAAAATATCAACTATGTTCAAAAAAATTGAAACTCCTACATGCCAACTTAAATGTTTACTAAATTTAGAAACTCTATTTGCATACTTAAGATAATTTATTTTATTTACATGTTACTCCATAAGAGTGCCTTAATTAGGTGAAAATGATGAAAAAAACTAAACATGCCACAAATGGGCCCTTTTCGGCCCACCCACGTAACATGTCGGCCCAGTTCTCTCTAGTCGTTGATGCATCTGATCCGATGGTTGCTGGCTCTTTGAAGCCCTAGTCCTCCTCCGCATCCCTCGCCGCACACCCGCACCCTATCCACACAGCACAACCGCCGCCTTCATCCCATCGATCCAATCCTCTCCCCTCACTTGCCCACCTCCGTCCGTGGCGGCTCCAGCCGCTCCAAGCCGCCTCCAGGCTGCCGGTCCCACTGCGCCGCAGTCCCGCACCCCCACCGGGACTCTACATCGTCGGCCCCATACCTGCGACGAGCATCCATGATGCTGGTCCCGCGTCTCTGCCGGGCTTACGCGCTGCACCCCCGCACCGCCGATCCTGCACCCCCGCCGACCCTTTGTACCGCCCGCCCCGCGCCCTTAATGGGCATCCGTTCGTGGGGCTCCCTATCTGAGTCGGGGACGGGATCTACTTCGTCTGCCAGAGGAGGCCGAGATTGCCTCTACCCCACCGGCACTTGGAATTAACTCTCTGTCGTGCTCCTCACCCACCACGAGAAGCAAGCACCAGGTAGCCTGTACTCTCCCCTTCCCTTGCTGTGGTGCCGTGAGAAACACAGAAGTCTAGTCATGGATACTGATTGGTTTTCATTCTTGGAACAACCAGCACTTCCATAAATTTGTTGAAAAATTTCGTAGATCTGAACATGCAGATTGTTGCAGCCATATTTTGTAGATCTCAATCGGCTCTTGGTGCTTGAATCGACACATCCCAGGCTGCCGCTTCTCTTCGTGCAGCTTTTCTACCATGCTGTTTGCTTATAGAATCTCTATCTCTACTCCTAAAAAGAATGAACTTACGAGAAAAACTTGGTACGTCGTTTTGCCGGTCGTCCGTGCGTCCGCCTCCCCCCCTCACCCGCGTACGCTCTCCCACTCCATTCCATTTTTACCCTCAGTCTACGGCGTCCGCGGGCCAATCCGCTCTCCCTCCCCTCCGCACACGAATCCCCGTCTCCTCCTCTCGCCGCCACCCACCCCGATGCTGCCGCTCGCCCCTCCTCCTCCCCTCTCCCCGCGCTGCTGTCGCCCGTCCATCCTCTTCCTACGCCGCCACCGCCCGTCCATCCTCTCCTCTTCCTGCACCGCCGCCGTCACCCGCTCTCCTCTCCCCGCGACGCTGCCGATCCGTTTTTTCCGGCCGCGTTTTTCTTGTGAGATTCCTGCCCCCTTCGCCTAACGCGCAGCCGAGGATGTGGAGGCTGGGGTGGTCGAGGCTGCTGGCCTTAGCTACGACGGCGACATACGAGGACGCCCGCGGCGGCGGATCTGCGACGCCGGAAGCCAAACGACGCTGCCGGCCTTAGCAGGCTGATTCACTCCACGTGATGCGCCCCTCGATGCCTCCCTCTCCCCGTCGTGGTGAGTCATCTTCAGGTAAGCCCCTCTACCCCTCCCTCTCTACCGACACAGCCTAGAACTGGAGCATGGAGGATGGGCGGCGAATAACACGCTCCGGCCGTCACCACCGTCCTCGGCTTGTCAGGTCAGCCGTCGCCATCTGCCCCACTCATCGTCCTCCTCCGCTCTCGCTCTCTTGGCCCTCCAGAAACAAGCCGGAGCCACCTCTGTACTCCCCCAAGCCCAGGTTCTTCCCTCTCTCTCGGGTCTGTATGTGTGCATGCAGATTTTATTGAAAAGGGGATGAAAAATAGATTGATTACATTGATTTGAATGTGTTCATGTATATTTGTCGAAAATTGAATTGAATATCAGATTGATATGTCATATGTGTAATCTGGATGTGTTCACGCATAATTATATGGAGGAGAGGGATCTGAGATGGTGCTGTCTACGTCTGTTTTACTGCAGGGGCATAATATGATTCTGATAGTAATGAGCCGTTCATGACCTGGATTTTTGTAACTGGTTCTTTACTTGCGCAGGTTGGCGTTCGAGTTGCCCATGTCATTCGTCGTCACGCTGGAGCGGGAGGTTGGGGACGAATCAGTAGGTGATATAGCCTCTTGCTGTACTATTCACCTTCTCTGGTTGTATTGAGCTCAACACCTGATACCTTTCGAATTCTGATTCTTAGATGTACATTTGGCCATAATAATTGATTCAACATCTCATTAAATAGATTGCTGTGTTGTAAGACAATTATATGCCAATGGAAGGTTTGCTTAGCACCTCTCCTTCTGGTGACTTATAAATTTGGAGTATTTCTTTGCTTCTAAGATGTACAAATTTTCATACAGCTTGGACCTCACAGTTCATACTTAGTGGATACACATTGCAGGGATATACATTTCACTCAAACAGATACATAAGTTTAACCAAGAATAATAAGGAAACCTTTCATATTTATCTTGCTATCACTTTCACAAAGTATAGTATTTTTCTAAGTTTTTTTTTCTGTAAACAGTTGAATGTAGCTAACATTTTGTACCTATCAGATTGTGGGAATAATGATTCATTTAGATGGAAGTGGATGCTAATGGGCAAAACACTACGAACTTAGCTTATATAGCGATTTTTGTACCTACTGGGTTGTGGGACTAAGGTAGTTTTCTGAACAAGAACTGGTTTTCCTAAATAGTTTTTCGCTAGACTTACAGTATACGTCAAGAGTTAGGACTCAGGGGTTAGCCCTGCACCAAATCTCTGCAAGTAGGGCAATCCAAAAAAAAATTGCATTCGTTTGGGAGTTTTTTTTAAAAAAAAGTACTACATTTCTTTACCATGAAAACTTCCTAAAGAAACCATAATTCTCAGTAACATAGAAGGCGTCATTTGTTGGATGGAGTGAGCTTTATCATGACACACATGTCACTATTTTTATATAACCTGCATGTCACTATTTGAATTTATTTGTGTACTGGTACATCATAATTGCACATTAGTATGTTCACTGAAGGAGGCGATGATGTATCAGGCTCGCAAATTTGCTTATTTTTTCTTCGCTGAGATTATTATAATTTTCGATTGTCGGGTTATAGGACCCAAGGCTGTTTGCAAAATATTTTGAACACTAATTTGTGTTTTTTTGGCTTTCAGCCTCCTTCCTAAACCGTCAGGAGCGCATGTGATCACTTGCTGGAATTTTAGTGATGTTCAACAAGAATTAGGAATTGATATCGAGCCGTTAGACAGCAGCCAAGAGGTAACCATCCTCCAAGGTAAACATCGTTTCCATGCACATCTTGAACAATGTAAATCGTATTATCTTCCATCCAGTACTAGCTTTGTCAATCATATTGTTAGAATAATTTAGTGTTGTCTCAATAACATTTTGTAAAATGTCTCTTTTTATGCAGCAATTACTGGTGTAGTCTTCATTCTGTTTGACACCATAACATACGGCTTCTCTGTAAGATGAGGGATCGGGTAAAAAAACTGTGAGCATATTTTTTTCTCATTGCTTATGACGTGACACATGAGTATTCAGTAGGCACGAATGTCAGTGAAATTTGTAGATGAGTAATTCGACATTTTTGTTGAGCGCAACAGTAGGTAGACCCAGTGTCAGAGGCTCCCACTCCAGTGGGTCTGAGGAAGGGAATGGTCATGCCTTACCTGACAAGCCACAACGGGGTAATTGTACTTAATTAGCAAGGTCTTGTAAGAACACATGCATAGTATATATTATTGTGGTGAGTATTTTTTTTCTAATTTCTAAGATAAATCTTTTCAGTTGACAATGATATGTACATAAGACAAAAATATATGGATCCATTTATACTTATTGATAATGATATGTACTTAAGACAAAAATATATGGATCCATTTATACTTATTGATAATTGTACATATATTTTATATGAATTATTTAATGTTTGTGGAGAGAATTTGTATTGCCCATAGCAACGCACGGGCACGATCCTAGTGTGACAAAAGGGGTAAAATGGATTTGTTATTGATGCCGCAGGAACAGAAGATTTGGACCAGGATTGGGTTCGGCAAAAACAACAAAGGAAGCTTACTGGCTCACCGAGCATTCTAAGCTGGAGTGCGCAAGTGAAGCTATGCCCTGCTAAGCTAACCTCTGCACTTCTATTTGCATCTAATTGTTCCTTCCTTAGGATTCTGTAAAATATTAGTAATCAGCTAGTTTCCCACGGGTGTGCCAGACACTAGAGATGTTATTTTAGTACCGACGTTTCCATGCCCACACAGTATGCTTAAGTATGCTTTCCATTTGAACTATAGAATGTAGTATGTTTGTGTGAAGCCTTGTTACAGTAATTAGCATGCCCTTTAATTTAGTAATATTTCCTCTTCTGATTGTGAGCATATTCTGATCATTGATATGGTTGTTAGATTTCCAAATTGGCAAATTTATTTGCTGAGCTTCAATCACAAATGAATGACACATGTTGGCTTGCTGATTTTTCCTTTTTATTGTCATTGAGAATGCATTCTGAATCCTGGTCTCCTGAGAATACTTTCATTATTGGGTGACCTACATTTTTGAAATGTGTGATTTTGCCTCTTGTTTCATAGTATTGTAGGCTGTGGACGTGATAGTATCAAGGTCTCTAGGAGACTTATTTTATTTTCCTGTGCGCAATATCCAGGTGATGCTTATATTAGTAGCTTCGTCTCTGTTTGCTTGCCTCTGGTACAATTGAACCTGACAGCAGTAGCTTGTGGCAAGAAGCTCGGCTTCTTTCATATATGTGAATTGTTCTTGCCTCTGTTACAATTGAACCTGACATAGCTTGGTTCAGATAAGCACTATCTAAGTTCCCATGTTTCATGTGTAGACACTCCTGTTCATTGTATATTTGTACATTAGGTTCAGGCTGCTAGCTTCTTATTTTAGTCCACTACTCTGGATATGTGGATTGCTTGTTGATGCATTTGGATTCATTAATTGACCCTGTGCTTACCGATGATTTTCTATTCTGTTGGTTCTTGGCAAATGAAGTCAGAAGGACAGGCCAACAAGATCTTTTCTGACAGATGATGTTAGGGCCTTAGGGGTAGATTGAATTCCAACTAAATTTAGGTTAGTTATTATTGAACTTCTGAATCAAAGTACATGTGCTGCCCCCTTCAATCTAGAGATAGGATCGAGTAAAAGCTACCACTAATTGACAATTTTTTACAACCATGACTGAACATGCAATTATTGAGCGTTGAACTGAACCAAGCCAAATTATCCCATATTGTTACATAACCAAGCCACCCTTGCAGTATGCATCATAGGCCCAATAGGTATGAGAGCAGTTTTACATAACTTATATTAGAATATGGATTCATATTTGCTCATGTGCCTACAATCTACTGAATTTGATATGACTGCCGCTCGCCTGGGTAATACAGTTGATTTGCACTTTACATTCAAGATGATTTGATATGGATCTGATCTGTTGCTATTGATTATGTTTAATGTTTGGGAAAAAATAAACTATATTTCACAACTCTAGTGTCTCATTGGATGCTCATAGAATTTATTTAAATAATGAATTGTTAAACTTTTTTTCCTAGCAGTTTTTTGTCCTAGCATGGCTGAATGTGCTTGGAATTGTTTGATCTCAATTGCACTTGTCCAATGATTGCTAATTACTCCATGATTTTAAACATATTTGTTTTCATGAATCACAGAGAAACTCGGAGAGCCAAAACAATTAGAGAAAGCTTCTATGGCTGCAAGTTGATGGCCGGCATCAACAAGAATGACAAGTTGCTAATGGGTGATGGAGCAACCAACGAACCCATTTCTGGATCAATTTTTTGTATGCTAAACAATGCAGTGAACTTAGTTAAATATGATGTCCTTATTTTGTTAGTTGTGGTCATGTTCTTTAAACCAGAATGTTGGTCGTTGTGTGATACTTCAGTTTGAGACAAAATTAATATTAATGAATGTATTAATTATTATTTGTGATATTCTCTACCAGCGAAAATAATTGAAAAACTACTTTCAATTTCACCTTGTTGCGATACACTAATACGCGACCTTTGATTTTGGTTGCAATATGCTTTATTGCAACCAACTTTAAGTGTTGCGTTATCATATTATCTATTACTACCAACAATTGTTTGTTGCATGTGCCCTCTATTGCCACCAACACAAATTCGGTGCAACTTCTATATATTACCTCGAAGAACTGTTCGTTGCATTATAATATCAACTATTGCCACCAAAAATTGTTGGTTGCATGTGACCTCTGTTACCACCAACACGAATACGTTGCAATCTACGTATATTACCTCGAAGACTAGTTCGTTGCATTAACATATCATCTATTGCCACCATATCTGATATGTTGCAAGAGCAATGTAATGCAATGGATCACACTTCGCGGTAATATGACCATATGACCACGTAGTTTTCGAGTGGCAATACTTTTCTATTGCAACACATTCATTGGTGGCAACCATGGAATATTGCAGCCAAGTGTCTCATCGCATTAGAACCTAAGGCAACCAATCTAATCGTTGCAATATTTGTTCTTCAACCAAGTATTGGTTGCATAAGGCTATTTTGTTCGTTGCAATATTTGATCTTGCAACGAAGTGGTGCTTGCATTACGCAAATTTGTTCGTTGCAATGTTTGTTCTTGCAACCATGTATCGGTGGCAATATGTTTTCTTGTTCGTTGCAATAGAAAAATCTGTTGCAACGCCACATCAAATAGTTGCCTGAGGCTATTACACCGTTCCAATTGCAACCATCTGTCGACCAAAAAACTTAGATGCAATTGATTCCAGTTGCAACCAAAATGGCCATATTGCCACCAAATATAGGCGTTGTCCAAGGCATCATTCCTAGTAGTGACTTTAGAGTTTTTGGTTGCAAGTGTTTCATTCTGAAGAAGGGCAAGTTGGATAAGTTTGAGTCTAGATGTTCGGATGGTATTTTCCTTGGTTATGCGATTCATTCTAGAGCATATCGTGTGCTCAACCTTGACACTAACCGAATCATGGAGACTTGCGAGGTAACCCTCGACGAGACACAGCCATGTAGCTCTTCTGCTTTTGAGTGTGCAGGTGATGAGGAGATTGGAGCGAGGATCTTTGAGGATGAGCTGGACGGAGATGGAGATGAAGACGATGATGTAGGTGATGCTCCTGCGGCTGATCGTGTACGTGCTACTTCCACTACTACGACGACGATCAAGGATGGACCATCCCCTACACCCACTACGACTGAGGCTGTTCGAGTGGAGGCTGCTGCTGAGGGGGAGATTGTGTCCAGGCGAGAGGCTCCCCGGCGTGTACAAGTGGATCACCCACCGACGACGATCATAGGTGACCTTCATGAACGCACTACACGGTCGAGGTCAAGGAACACTTCTCATTTCGCTCACTCTGCTTTTGTTGCGTCCTTTGAGCCCAAAGATATTCGACACGCTTTGTCTGATGAGAATTGGATGAATTCCATGCATGAGGAGTTGGAGAACTTTGAGAGAAACCAAGTCTGGGTGTTAGTCGATCCACTACCAAATTGCCGTCCCATAGGTACCAAGTGGGTGTGGAAGAACAAAGAGGGTGAGAATGGGATGGTTGTGAGAAATAAGTCGAGGTTGGTGGCTCAGGGGTTCAACCAGAAAGAGGGCATAGATTATGAGGAGACATTTGCTCCTGTGGCCCGTTTGGAGGCAATTAGGATCCTTCTAGCCTTTGCCATGGCTAAAGGATTCAAGTTGTACCAAATGGACGTGAAGAGTGCTTTCTTGAATGGGGTGATTGAGGAAGAAGTGTATGTGAGGCAACCCCCGGGGTTTGAGAGTGAGAGATACCCACACCGTGTATACAAACTCCAGAGAGCGCTCTATGGGTTGAAACAGGCACCTAGAGCTTGGTATGGCAGGTTGAGAGGGTTTTTGCTGAGTAAGAGGTTTGTGATGGGCACAGTTGATAAGACCATGTTTCTCCTTAAGCATGGAAATGACCTTTTGATTGTTCAGATTTACGTGGATGACATAATCTTTGGTGGCTCTTCTCATGATCTTGTTGCCAGATTTGCAGATGACATGAGCAGGGCATTTGAGATGTCCATGATGGGCGAGCTGCAGTTTTTCTTAGGACTTCAGATCAAGCAGTGCAAGGACGGGACGTTTGTACATCAAGCGAAGTACACCAGGGACATGGTGAAGAAATTTGGCATGAACGACTCCAAGCCGCTGACTACACCGATGGGTACCACTACGGCTTTGGATGCGGATGAGGACGGCGAACCTGTGGACCAGAAAGAGTACCAGAGCATGATCGGCTCCCTCCTTTACTTGACGGCGACAAGGCCGGACATACAGTTCAGTGTGTGTCTGTGCGCTCGTTTTCAGGCTTCCTCGAGGACTTCACATCGGCAGGCCGTCAAGCGGATTTTCAAGTACTTTAACTACACTCCTGAGTTTGGTCTTTGGTATTCTGCCTCCTCGACACTCAGACTTCACGGGTACTCCGATGCTGATTTTGCTGGGTGTCGATTGGACCGCAAGTCTACCTCTGGGTGTAGTCAGTTCCTTGGTTCTTCTTTGGTTTCTTGGTCATCTCGCAAGCAATCCAGTGTAGCCCAGTCCACTACAAAGGCCGAGTATGTAGCTGCTGCTAGTTGTTGTTCCCAGCTGCTTTAGATGACCTACACTATGAGCGATTTTGGTGAGGAGTGCTCCCAGGTTCCACTCTTTTGTGACAGCACCAGTGCCATAAGTGTAGCCAAAAACCCAGTCCTTCACTTCAAAATGAACCACATAGAAGTGATGTACCACTTTTTGAGGGACAATGTTGAGAAGGGAAACATATCTCTGTCCTATGTCTCTACACAAGATCAGCTAGCTGACATATTCACCAAACCTCTTGACCAAGTCACTTTCACTTGCTTGCGGGGTGAACTTGGGGTGTGCTTTCCTTTCTAGCAGAGTCTTGGAGCTTCTCATGTATATATGTGATATATGTTTCATTTTGTTGCATTCCATGCATGCATTTTACTTTCTGTTCAAAACCTGGTAGGATAGCCATCTTTGGATCACTTGAGCTAGGATTGAGCTTCTCTTATATACATTGATCACTGATGTGCTATGGATGAGATATGTGCATGTTTGGTAAATGGTGATGCGAATGCTATGCTCTTGATGGTTTTGCCATATACTTATGTTGAAATAGCTTCATGTTTGTGGAAAATGATAAAATTGCCTCTCTCATGAGTAGATGCTTGTCTATGCTTAATTTGTGATTAAATGTCTATATCATGTTTAGTTTGTGCTTGAGTATCATGTTCTCTTTGCTTGGGGTCAAAGACCTTTTGTCATTGTAAATGTTTAGCCCTTTTGCTTACTTGGAGAGGAGCATAAGCTTCTTTTTGCCGCAAAGGCACTTCATGTACCATGTTTAAACTTGCAAATGAAATTGGTATATGAATTGTCTTATGCTTGAAAAATGAGCTCCTAACAATGTGGTTATGCTTTTGATTTTCATATCTTGGGTGCTAAACCGTAGCATGTTGTCTACCATGAGAAGTCTCATTTTAAGAAGTAGACACATGGCTCGGTGACTTTAACCTGACTTGAGTAGCTTGTGGGCGTTTATAATGATCTTGTGATGAGAATTTGTGATCTTGCATAAATTTTGGATGATCTAGTGTATTTGTGTTCAAATTGGTATGGATAGGGTCTTCCTCATGAGATGAATATTTCTTTGAGAAAATTGCTTAAAATTGCTTTTTGGCCATGTCCCACATGCTTATATGTCTCTACCTTTTTGATGGCAATGTGCTAACTACACCATGTATACCTTGCTTGCTCTATGTCTCATGTGTAGCATTTTGTTGTGCTCTTTGTATATTTGAGAAGCTTGGTAGACTGTATATATGCTTTGACATGCATTTTTCATGAAAACAAGGGGAAGAGTTTCATATATCTTGATTCATACATTGTCAACAAGGGGGAGAGTTTTGGGGAGAATTTTCATGTATTGGGAGATTTTGTGGAAGATTTTGTGGAAAATTGGTATGCATTTGTGAGATGTTGCATGTGAGGAGAAAAATTGAGAAGAAGAGGTTGCATTTGCTCAGGGGGAGTTTGCATATGTGCAGGGGGAGCTCCTTTGTGTTTGCCAGAGTTTTGTGCTTTGTGATGTGCTCGTTGTGAGCTTTGTTTTGTCTCGGCTGTGTCGAGCCGTTGCCCTTGTCTTAGGGGGCCGAGACTTGGTCTGGCGAGTGTTCTTGTTTTCGCGTGTTCTTTGACTTTGGATCACTTGCTTTGGAGGTTTGTGTTCGTGGTTGTTTTTCTTTTCTTTTTCTCTATGATGGTTACTATGGGTGTTGTCAATGCACTCATCAAGGGGGAGATTGAGGACCGGGTGTGTCCGAGGACTAATGGAGGGTCGCTCCTTAGTGATGAGTGATTGACAACGTTGTGTGGACTGATGCTTGGCTAAGTGTGCAGGTACAGGTTGCGGTTTGACTCGTGTCGGTGCAGGTGAAGAACAAGCACGAAAGGCCTTAGCCGTGGCGGCCTCCGGGTGATGGAGAGGCAAGTAGGCTTGGTTCGATGGACCCGGTGGCCGATGGGGTCAAGTGCGAGCCGTGCGGTGCAAGACTAGCGGGCTGAAGTCGTGAACATGGGCCGGTGAAAGGTAGCGGATCGAGCCCGAAGCTTGCACGCAGGGTTTGTTGGTTTGCCCACAAAACCATCAGTGGACGGTTTCTTGGTTTGGGCCGCAAAACCAAGTCCGGAGGCCCGAGGCGACGGAGACGGTGATCCGGGAGCTTCGGGAAGCTTCGAGGCAGGGGCACGTGGCGTGATCGCGGGGCTTGCGTCGATGCTAAGTAAGGCCGCGGTGGAAGCGTGTCCGCTCGATGAAGACTTGACCAAAATGCCCCTGAGGGGTTGTATCTTCATTTCAAGTTGTAGGGGTAGCGTGGTCATTTTCCTCCCTTCGATGGACTTCGTATAAATGGCGGAGAGGTGGATGGCATCTCTCTCTCTTAGACTCTAGGGTTTCCTCCCCCGGTAGATTGCTCTGAACTGCTTCTTTTCCCTTTGTATTCCTTAGGTTAGATTCTTGTATAGACTCTGACCTCTGGATGTATGGAAGCATTCGACGTTGCGGTGTTCTCCTAGTCTTCTGTGATTTTCGTGTCATTTTCGGGGCTATTTTTGGAGAGTTTCGTGCTTTGCTCGATTCGGGGTTTTGAGGGTGTTTTCCTTCGGATTTCTTTGAGGGGATCATGGGTGGATGCCTTGCGCATCTTTGTGTGTGATCTTGACCCCTCAAACGCCGGGGAAAGCCTTCGATTCGTGAGTCTCGAGGTTTGTCTGGGGTGTCCAGCGAGTTTGGCCGGACTGTCCGCCAGGGGTGGCCGGACTGTCCGCGGTGCTTGCCCGGACTGTCCGAATTTCCTCAGTGCGCCACTGGAGGTTCGGTGTGTTATTGCGGACTGTCCGCCGTGTCTACACGGACTGTCCGCCATACTATTGCGGACCATCCGCCCAGACCTTCGCAGATTTGGCTAAGTTCTTTGGTTCTTGTCTTGTGCTTCCGCTCTTTGCTTCTAGGCTTGTCTCTTGATCTCGTAGGATTGTGAGTGCCTTGTCTAGAGCTTCTTTGGTGTGTGCGAGTACTCAGAGTGGCAATCGAGGTATAGGCTGAGTTCGACCTTCGGGAAGAATTTTTATCGGCTCCCATTCACTCCCCCCCCCCTCTCTGGTCGCCTATTCGGTCCTTCACAAATTAACTCCCTAAATCAGTAAATCTATATCTAAATTACCCACCTATGTTATTATTAAAACAAGAGTAAAATACGTCACCGGTCCCTAAACTTGTAGTATTGTGTGATTGTGTCATCCCGGTCCTCAAACTTGCAAAATACATAAATACGTTCCCAAACTTGCTAATTGTGCTATATGGGTCCCAAGTCTTTGAATCTAGACTTAAAACTCCTACGATCTAACAGCAACTGTGTTATCTTCTTCTTCCCGAAGCAGTTCAGCCAGCCATGGACTCCAGCACGCCAGCATGTCATCTCTTCTCTCTTTGCACCGAAGCGAAGAACAGCAGCTCGCTTCCCTCCCCTTCGTTCTTCTCCATGAAACCAAGAAGCAAGTCATCAGCTCCCTCCTATATATCCAATGGGCCATGGCTGTCTTTTGCTCCACGCCATGGTGCCTATGGTGGTGGGGGGAAGGGGATCAGAGAGATGGTGGAGGACCTATAGAGCTGCCCGTAAGTAGATTAAGTTCATGTTTTAAGATTTGGGACCCAAATGGTACGATTAGCAAGATTAGGGATCTATTTGGGCATTTTGTAAGTTTGGGGACCGAGATGATACAATGCTAAAAGTTTAAAGACCGGTGGCGTACTTTACTCTTAAAACAATATAAATTAATCAACCACACTATCATAAAAACAATCTAAAGTAACCCCTAAATGTGTATATGAATTACCCATCATTATTAAAAGAACTTAAAAACCTCTAATAAATAAGCATCTGAATTACCACATGTTATTATAAAAAATAATCCAAAGTATATCAATATATTATTCTAAACTACCTATTTTTTCATTGTAAATGTAATAAATATACTAACTTAAGGTATGCACATAAGATGTGTGTGTCATTATGCATACATATATGGATGAAGGGATGAGAATGCAATTTTGTAAATTTAACACAAAGCTCAAACTAAGAGTTGAATTAAACCCATGCCAATCATGTATGGAGGTGCGACATGCATGATAAAAATGCACATACTAACTTATAATTGAAGTATATTACAACCCGATGAATATAAGTACATTCTACATTAATATTATGTCAAAATGTTCAACAGATGAGAAAGACCAAGGTAAGTGATTTCAATTTATTAGCTACGAGCTCTTCTTTGAGTTTTCTAAGAGCAAGTTTAATGACTTGCGCCGGCATGCGGGCGTCTCGCGCTCCAGCTCACCCAAGCTGCTTAGCTGGTGGTGGCGGGCTCCACCTTCATTTAATGGTGTTTATGGTCCCTCAGCCTTGCAGAGCCAATAGGAGGCAGGGAGCTGTGCTACGCCCGCTTTCAACCGGCGCATGGCGAGACGCCTTCTCTCTCTTCTTTTCTCTCTCCGCTAGCAATGCTTTTGTCCTACGTGTCCAACCAGTCGTCCGCTGATGTAAGCTTATAATACTTGCTCTAATATTTATGTCTCTTAAAGTTATTAGTCCCTTGGCTATTGGGGAGCACGGTTGGTGAACTAGTGCATTAATTGAAAACGGAGCAAACTTAACTGATCATTGTAACAAGGACTAATATGTGGAATTACTTCGTGAATTGATAGAGGTGCAGTGAGTGGATCTTGCGCGTAGAATAGCTCCCAAAGCGTGGGAGATAACTTTGGATTTGGAAAAAAAAACCCTCCTCTTGGATACCTTTTGTTTTAGTTAAACGTTATCTCCTTTGTTTCCTACTAGAACATGTAATTCTCTACCTGACTAGTATATAGCTAGCATCGTTGAGTTCTAGCTCAGTGTTGCACTATTCTTTGATATGCTAGGATCAATTAGATTGGAACTATTTGTTAATGGATTCTCTTCCCATGAAAAGAAAGAAATAAAAGCACAGGTTGGCGCCAACCTTATATATCATGTCAGCCAACGTTTTGGGAAAGTTCACGTGATCAATATGATGCCTGGTTGATAGCATATTCCTCAATTGGCTAATCAATATCCAAAGCATATCAAAGCAACGTTAAAATTTCTCAAAAGAAAGTTCAAGATGTGGTCTATGATGTGTTGACTTTAAGATATTTTTCCAAAGAACCTCTTCAAAAGAGCAAGGAGTTAGTTCTTAGCAAAAGAGATTTCATTACACAAGAAAATAATTAGCGATGTATATGAAAAACTAGGTTAAAACATCACAACTAGGAACTAAAATTTAGTACTAGACATTTTATTGATAGTCTTTAACATCAACATGAGACAAAATCATTGAACATTTTATTGATAATCTTTTACCATCAAGAAGAGCACGGGAATTAGGACTTGTACTAATTTTAGTATTAGACATAACAATCACAAGAGATATCATTTTAGTATTGATGCCTTTAACCATAGAAAAGCTCAGCCTCAGCTCCATGATCGCTGTACCGCCTGGTGCTCAGCCTCAGCTGGTTACCAGGCCTCCACCACTGCTCAAGCCCGTGCGGATCGTGGTAGCTCGAGTTCTTCCATAGCCTCGACGACGGCAGCAGGTGTGGCCGCACTCGCTGGTCCTCACCGCTCTCCGGGTCGGCGCTGTGGATGCGTATGAGCATGTCACGGAGGGACAGCTTCAGGGCTACCTCCTCGGCGACGGGCCGGAGCCGGTTCAGCATCTTGTGCCGCTGCTCGAAGTAGTCGATGAATCCCTGGCAGACGATGTCCCTCTCGTGCACGTACAGCTCGGGAACCCATGGCACCAGCGTGTCGAACAGCGTCTCCATGTCCCTCTCGTGTGGCCTGAGGACCGTCGTCCCCAGCGCCGCCTTCACCGCGTAGCTCGCCGGGTAGACGACCCTCTTCGCCACCCTCCTCATGGCCTGGGGCAGCATGCTGGGCGCCAGCGACACCTGCGGGGGGTTGAAGAGGAACGCCGGGAGGTTCCACCACTTCCTCCTGGCCACCACGTCTCGCCCCACGTCCAGCGCTATCGACGCGCCGAGCGAGTGGCCCGCGATCCACACGGCGGCGCGGCCGTCGGGGGCGACGGAGTCGAGGAGTTTCGCGACCTGGGCACGGGCATGGCTGAAGCGCCCGCAGGCGTGCTGCTTGTTGACGAGGATCCGGAGGTTGAGGTGCATGTCGCCGAGGTACGACGGGTGCCCAGGCATGGTGCCCCGGAACGCGACGACGTAGCGCGGCGCCGACGGGTGCCGGCGAGCGCCGGCCGCCGGCACGTGCTCCAGGATGGCTCCGTAGATAGACCACGGCCGGTGGGATGCAAAGCTGAACAACTTGGTCTTGGTCTTGCAGAACAAGCACTCGCACGGGTGCCTGAGCGTTTGGAGCCGGCGGAAGCCGAAGCTCTCCCACCACGCCGGCGCGAGCGGCTTGCGTGAGTGCTCCCTGGATTCGTCGCTCTCCATGATGTAAGTCCCGTTAACAATGCAGGCGGCGACGCAGCGGCGGTGCTCGTCGCTGTCCCTGGAATCATAGAACGCGGTTAATCTCTGCAACATCTGAGCTTTAATGATCCGGAATACGTGCATACCAGTTAACCTTCATCATGGTGATCGTCGCCGGAGAAGAAGCCGCGCCAACTCTCGCCATCATATGCTTCGGGCCAGAGACGGCAAGTATGTCTGAATCCATCGTGTGCAAACCGGCGATGAACGGCCGATGCAAGAATAGGCTCAGCGTGCTTTTGCGCTTTGCCGTGAAATAGCTATCACTCACTCATGATGCATATTTATACACATGGGCTAGCTGGAGAGGCAAATTTCGAGTGTGGGGGGTGAAGTTGTGTAGTGCATGACTCTGCTCACTAATTAAAGGTTGTGAAAAATAAAAAAGGTTGTGTGCAGTGCATCCTGATTGATGCAGTGTCGTGGTAGCAGATTAATTACCTCCATTATTATCCTAAAAAATGAAAAAACACCCAAAATATCTTGTGTTGTTGTACGTCTGATACTAACATGATCCACAAAATTAAATGTGCAAATGTCAGAAAGGTTACTTCGACGCTTGCAGCATATATATCAAGTATCGAACGGACCATGCATCCAACCATTTTCCATGTCCACGTTTTATTCCACGGAGAAAGGGTCTATCTTTATGCTTTACTTTAAGACCAGGAGAGAATCATGGAGTAGAAAATAGTGGAATAAAATGGTTGTTGAACATTATCGATCAGGTAAGCTCTCGATCCTTCTTATTTAATGGTAACTAATAGGTGATATGATGGTAATATATATGTAGATGAAGATCTAGGCAACTAGCTAAAAAGTACTCCCTCCGTCCACTATTTGTTTTGTTTTTTTAAATACATAGCTTTTGCTATGCACCTAGATGTATATTATATCTAGATATGTAGAAAAAGTTAAAATGAATTGTAATTTGAGACGGAGGGACTATGACATTAAGTAAATCAACGTTAGAATTGTAAGAGAAGAGAAGCATATATGTTAACAAGGAAAGTACATAATATGCATACAAGCTATGCATCACCCTTCATGCTTAAATAAATGACATTTATGATAAGTGACGAGGCCATAGTCCAGGGTCCATCATGGTCTCTGAAAAACGCAGTACGGACTGATACGCAGTCCGTACTTAGTGGCTAATACAACGAGTATTAGGCCCCCGAGTACCTGGAGGTCCGTACGACCTGTTTCCGTCATGGGCCAGGGGCCGGACGGCCCACGGCCACCGGCGCCCCTTCCTCCGAGTACATAGCGGCCCACACAACAAGTTCTGCGCCACTTGGTGGTACGCACGACAAGTTCTCGTCTCCGCCTCCAACTACTCACTCGAACGAGTAGTTTCCGTCTCCTTCCCCGACTACTCGTTCGCACGAGTAGTTTCCGTCATCAGCGCAGGCTTCGCATGGAAGGCAAAGGCGTCGTGGGCCCCCCGCTGAGATCTCGGTATCTTCGCACACATTCTCCCACGCGACGCCACGCGTCCGCTCCACCGCGACAGCCCACCTGGGCCAGGCTGATTCGGTGTCAGAGGACGGATCCGTCCGCCCTGCCACGAACGGCACAGTGCCTGCCGTACCACGAACGGCGCAGGGTGTACTGAGCCATGAATGGCACAGTGCATGCTACACCCTAAGCATCGGAAGGCGCGGTGCAGGCTACCTACTCGCACGAGTAGTTCTCCGCCTCCGACCAATTCAAGACTTCACAACGAAGACTGCAGGTACACGGTTCCCGCCGATGTCCTGTGATATCCGGGCACGTTAACCCGTGCCACGCCACGTGCCGGCCCCTCCGCGCCGGTCCGCCCTAACCAGGCCGATCTGGTGTTAGAGGGCGGATCCGTCTACTACTCCACGAACGGGGCAGTGCGCGTCATACCACAGGCGGCACGGGAAACGATGTGCCACGAACGGCACAGTTACGCCACCCCCTAGCCCTCGAACACCGTGGTATAGACCACTCCACCACCACAAAGCCCGGAAAAGACATGCCCCTGTTCTACTGACAGGGATAGGATACGAATCCTACGCCCGACTAACTACTCGGAGAAGGGTACGAGAAGCCCCAGAAGCAGCTACTTGGGACGCACGGTTCCAGGACGGCCTACGCTTTCATCTGTGAACCCGTAACAGTTCTTCGCCGCACCACCCTGACGGTCCGACGCGGAGAAAGGACACCCTGCACTGTGACCTAGTTTCCACCCTCGATGTAATCCCCATGGACCTCTCCCTTGTGACTATAAAAGGGGAGGAGGGGAGCACTTGTAACACAGGTTCGTTTCCACCCCCACACGCACTCAGTATCGAAATCTCATCTCATATTCACCCGTAGATGCACTCACACTCGTGTGCATAGAACTCTGCCACAAGAACCCCCACGCACAAGCACCAGGGACTTGGGCTCGAAACCCTCTCCCGACCTGTTTGTATCCCCTACTACAAATCTCTGAGCATAAAGAACACCCCCTCTCTGACTGGACATAGGGTATTACTCTCCAGAGGCCCGAACTAGTATAATCTCGAGTGTCTCTTGTGCAACTGTGCGGATCCATACACACGTTCGTATAAATTTACTTGCCGGCGGTAACAAACCCCAACAGTTGGCGCGCCAGGTAGGGGTCTTCGCGTGTTTTCGACGTTCATTTCAGGGTCCGCACGGCCCTTCCATCGTCTTCTTCGACGGTAGTCATCGCCAAGCTCCTACCGATGAGCTACCCCATGGGATCGTCCGACCCACTCCTGGCCGGACTCGAGATCCGCTTCGGGAGCCTGAACTTCCGGGCAACTGGAGACGGCTACCTCATGCACCTCGTCGACGAGACCACCGATGCACCTGCGCCAGCTCCTACCCCGGCCATCGTCCCGCGATCGCCCCGACGTAAGAGGCGCTCGGGCAAGCGCTCGCGACAGGCCAAGGCGGAGCGACGCAGGGCGGCACGTGCCAGCTCCCCTCCGCAGGTCGAAGCCGGCACCCCACGACCCACCGACACGGCGGAAGACTCCCTGCCGTCGGACTGGACAGAGCGCATCGCCAGAGAAAGTGCACCGATGCTGTCGCTCTCCCAAGGGACGCGCTGCACAGCGGCAGCATATTCCTCTTCGTCAAGCACGGACCTGGCCGCATATGAGAACTACCCAAGCCATCACCTCTGGTGTAACAGGAAGCTTCCAGCAACCTCGCTCAACGAGCAGTAACTTGACTCCGATGGCACGGACGATATCTCAGGCTCGGAGTGGGACTACTCCGGGCTCCGGGACGCCGGCGCATTCCGTCGTTTCCAGACGGCGGCGGACTACTGCTTTGGTTACTCCGACGACTCTGATGCTGGGGGATACGACCCCTCGCGCAAGTGCTTCGTCGTTGGCAACGCCCTGGTCGCACTGGTACCAGCCCAGACTCCGGAGCGGGCCGTCCACTCCGCTCACAGCTCAACGACAGATAGCGTGGCCGAGGCGTAGGTCCCGCCCAACGGCGTCGTGCAACGGGCATGACTAGACGAGTTGGAGGACGCGCAGCGCCAGCTCGACGACGAGCGGGCTCAGCTGCACCAACAACTCGGGTAGGACCCGAACCCGACTCCCGCCCGTGTGCGCGTGAGAGACGTCCAACAGCGCATCAACAATGACGACCGTGACGTCGTCAACGGCACGCCCGTCTTCAAGAGGGCGCCACAGAATCTGGCGACGGCGGCAGTTCTTCTCCGGAAGATCCCAGAGCCTGCCACGCCACAGGAAAAAGAAATGCACAAACAAATCAAAACACTCCTCGAGACCGCCGTCGTGCAGCAAGCTGAGAGCTCCGCTTCTCATCAGCGGGTCTCGCAGGGTCGCGGGCATTCTGAGCCACGACAACCAGCAGCGCCGTCGCAGTAGCCACGACGGTCCGAGGAGGTCAATGTGCCGGTTAAGAGCCGCCTGGGCCCCCACCGCGATGCGTGCGACACCATCAAGGCACGGCGAAGGGCAGACGTGGACCAAAACGACGACTACGAGCAGCAGCCTCACAAGGAGTACAACTGGCGGCGCGGCGGTCGTTACGACAGCGACGAGGACCGAAGCCGGAGTAACTCGCCTGATGCCCAAGGGCCTCGCGCCTTCGGAAAGAACGTGTGTAGTGCGCATTTCCCATAGCATTTCCGAGCTCCGACCTCCGTACCTAAATACGATGGTGAAACCAACCCCAGTGTTTGGTTGAAAGATTACCGACTCGCGTGTAACACCGGCGGTGCGCGGGACGACCTGTTCATCATCAAGAACCTGCCGCTACACCTCATGGACTCGGCCCGCACATGGCTTGAGCACTTGCCTCGGGGCAAGATCGATAGCTGGTCGCAGCTGCGCGACGCCTTCATTGGCAACTTCCAGGGTACGTACGCCCAACCCGGAAACCCATGGGACTTGCGCAACTGCAAGCAAATGAAGGGCGAAAGCCTGCGCGACTACATCCGGCGCTTCTCGAAGCGATGCACCAAGTTGCCCAGCACCACTAACACGGACATCGTCTCGGCATTCCAGAATGGCACCATGTGCGCCACGGTGATGCACCGGATCGGGCGACGGAAGCCGCGATCTACTCGGGAGCTTATTGATATCGCGACCGACCATGCCAACGGGGAGGAGGCCGTAGCTGCGACGCTCAGTCCCGGCACCAGCAAAGGAAAGTTGCCGGCTGAAGCAGATGGTGGTCCGTCTACTCCGACCAACAAGAAAAAGAAGAACAAGGATAAGCGGTACCGTGATGACACCCTGGTGGCTGCTGTCGACCGAAAGACGGCAAGGCCCAGGGGCGACCCGCCAAAAGACCACTTTGAGAAGCTGCTGGAGGTTCCGTGCCCCAACCACGAAGGTTCGATCAAACATGCCTTCAAGGACTGCAACCTGATGAAGTCCTATCTCGCCGGCACGCTGAAAAAGCGTAACATTGCTCCGACCAATGATGGAGGAAAAGACAAGGGCAACGACGAGGTAGACTACTAACGAGGCCATGGACCAGGGCCCACCAAGTCCCCTGAAAAACGCAGCACGGGCCCACGTATGACATGCTCCGGTGACTAACACGATGAGTGTTACACTGCTCGAGCACGTGAGGTCCCGTATGACTAGTTTCCGCCATGGGCCAGAAGACAGGCGGCCCACGGCCGCCCGTACCTCTTCCCCGAGTACGCGGCGGCCCGTACGACAAGTTTCCGCCTTCGCTCCCGACTACTCGACTTGTACGAGTAGTTTCCGCCTCACGGTCGTGGAAACTCGCTCGCACGAGTAGTCTCCATCCCGCTGTCACGACAACTCGCTCGCACGAGTAGTTTCCGTCATCCGCTCGAGCAGGCGTCACGAAGAAGGCACCGGGCACGTAGCCCCTCAGATCGGGATCTCGAGAATTCCACGCACGCTCCCCCGTGTATCGCCACGCGTCCGCCCCGCCACAGCAGTCCGCTCGGGCCAGGCCGATTCGGTGTCAGGGGGCGGGTTTGTCAAACCCTGCCACCATCGGCACAGTGGCCGCCGTACCGTGAACGGTGTAGTGGATGCTGAATAGCATACGGCACAGTACACACTACGCCCTAAGCATCGGGAAACGCGGCATAGATCGCCTACTCACACGAGTAGTTTCCCGTCCCCGACCAGTTCAAGACTTGGCCGTCAAGGCCACAGGTACACAGGCCCTGTTGGCGTCCCGTGATACCCCGGTACGCGGTCCGCCACGTGTTAGCCTCCCTACACGGGTCCGCCCTGACCAGGTCGATCCTGTGTCAAGGGACGGATCCTCCTGCGCCCCCCAGCTGAGGTGATACGCATCGTACCACGGAGGGCACGGGAAATGCTGTGCCACCAACGGCACAGTGTAAGCCGTCACCTATCCATGGTGCAGGCTACTCCGTTCCTACAACATCAAGAAAAGACAAGCCCCTGATCCACTGACGGGGTCAGAGCACGTACACTGCCTCCCGTACCCGACTAACTACTCGGAGAAGGGCACGGGGGGCCCCGGGACAGATGCTTGGGATGCACAGGATCCACACCGTCACCCAAGGCCCCGTAACAGTGCTTCGTCGCTTCTGTCGTCTGGCAACCCGAAGCAGAGAACGACGTCTTGCACTGTAGGTTTGCTCATATACGCTCAATGTAACCGCCTTGGACTCCTCCCTTGCGACTATAAAAGGGAGGGGCAGAGGCACTCTCGAGACACGTTTGTTTTCACCCCCACACGCACTTAGCATCGATATCCCATCTCATACAAACACCGCAAGCACTCACACACTCACGTACGTAGACTTCTGCTACTTGAACCACTCACACACCAGGTACTTGGGCTCTACACCCTCTCCCGACCTATTTGTACTCCCTGTTGCAAACCCCTGAGCATAAGGAATACCCCTTCTCAGACTGGACGTAGGGTATTACTCTCCGAAGGCCCGAACCAGTATAACTCCGAGTGTCTCCTGTGCTACCGTGCGGATCAGAACACATCCCCTCGTATAAATTTACTTGCTGACGGTAACAAACCCCAACAGTTGGCGCGCCAGGTAGGGGCCTTCGCGTGTTTTCGACGTTCATTTTAGGGTCCGCACGGCCCTCTCATCATCCACTTCGACGAAAGCCTCCACCAAGCCGCTGCTGATGGATTCCCCTGTGGGATCATTGGAGTCGCTCATGGTTGGGCTTGAGCTCGGGTTCGGAAGCCTGAACTTCCGAGCGACCGGAGACGGTTACGACATGCGCCTCGTCAGTGAGGCCACCAACGCACCTGCCCCGACTCCCGCTCCGACAGCCCTGCCACGCCCGCCTCGACGCAAGAGGCGCTCAGGCAAGCGCTCGAAGCGTGCCAAGGCGGAGCGGCGTAGGGCAGCACGTGCTAGCTCCCCTCCGTGGGTCGAAGCTAGCGCATCGCAGCCCGCCGGCGCAGCAGAGGACTTTCTGCCGTCAGACTCAACGGAGCGCACCACCAGGGAGACCGCCCCGACGCTACTGATCTATGGAGGAGGGTCCTACGCGGCAGCAACATATTCCTCTTCATCGAGCAAGGACCCAGCCGTGTACGCCAACTACCCGCGCCATCGTCTGTTGGGCAACATGAAGCTGCCAGAAACCTCGCCCGACGAGCAGTACCTCGTAACCGACGATACTAATGACATCTCGGGTCCGGAGTGGGATTACTCCGGGCTCCGCGACGCTGACGCCTTCCGTCGTTTCCAGACGGCGACCGACTATTGTTTCGGCTTCTCCGACGACTCCGATGACGGGGGTTACGACCCCTCACGTGAGTGTTTCGTCATTGGCAACGCCCCGGTGGTGCCAGCTCCGGCCCACACCCCGGATGGGGCACTTTACTCCGCCCACAGCTCGACGGTGGACAGTGCGGCTGAGGCCCAGGTTCCTCCCAACCCCGCCGCACAGCGCGTTCGACTAGACGAGCTGGAGGATGCGCAGCGACAGCTCGACGACGAGCGGGCACAGCTCCACCAGCAACTCGGGCAAGACCCGAACCTGACTCCCACTCGTGCACGGGCAAGGGACGTTTAGCAGCGCATCATCAACGACGACCGAGACGTCATCGACGGCATGCCCGTCTTCAAAAGGGCGTCGCAGAACTTGGCGGCAGCTGCGATCCTTCTGCGGAAGGTACCAGAGCCCGCCACGCCTCAAGAGAAGGAGATGCATAAGCAGATCAAGACACTCCTCGAGACTGCCACCGTGCAGCAGGCGGAGAGCTCCGCTTCTCGACAGCGGGGCTCGCAAGGTCGCGGGCACTCCGAGCCGCGACAACCCGCGGCACCGTCGCAGCAGCCACGACGGTCCGAGGAGGTCAACGTACCCGTCAAGAGCCGGCTGGGTCCTCACCGCGACGCACGCGACACCATCAAGGCGCGGCGGAGGGTTGATGCGGGTTAGCACGCCGATTACATGGAGCAACCTCGTAAGGAGTACAACCGGCGACGCGGAGGCCGGTACGACAGCGACGAGGACCGGAGCAGGAGTGGTTCGCCTGACGCCCAAGGGCCTCGTGCCTTCGGGAAAAGTGTGCGTAGCGCCCGCTTCCCTTCGTGCTTCAGGGCCCCAACCTCCTTGCCCAAGTACGACGGCGAGACCAACCCCAGCGTCTGGTTGGAGGACTACCGACTGGCATGCAACACCGGCGGAGCACGGGATGACCTGTTCATCATCAAGAACTTGCCACTACATCTCGCGGACTCGGCCCGCACGTGGCTCGAACACTTGCCCCGCGGCAAGATCGACAGCTGGTCGCAACTACGCGACGCCTTCATCGGCAACTTCCCAGGGCACTTACGCCCGACCAGGGAACCCCTCGGATCTGCGCAACTGCAAGCAGATGAAGGGCGAGAGCCTACGCGACTACATCCAACGCTTCTCCAAATGGTGCACCGAGTTGCCCAGCACCACCAACACGGATGTCATCTCGGCCTTCCAGAACGGCACCACATGTGCCACACTGATCCATTGGATCGGGCGGCGGAAGCCGCGGTCTACTCGGGAGCTGCTCGACATCGCGACCGACCACGCTAACGGGGAGGAAGCTGTAGCCGCGACGCTCAGCTCGGTCGCAAGCAAAGGGAAGTAGCCAGCCGAAGCTGGCGACGGTCCGTCCGCATCCATCAAGAAAAAGAAAAACAAAGATAAGAGGTATCTGAGGATACCTTGGTGGTCGCTGTCGATCGAAGGATAGCGAAACCGAGAGCCAACCCTCCATCAGGCCACTTTGAGAAGCTGTTGGACGCCCCGAGCCCCAACCACGAGGGCCCGATCAAACACGCCTTCAAGGATTGCAACCTGATGAAGGCCTACCTCGCCGGCACGCTGAAGAAGCGGAGTGATGCTCCGACCGGCGACAGAGGGAAGGACAAGGGTAATGACGAAGGCGCTTACCCTCGCGAAGACGGAGCCGTGATGATGATCTTTGGAGGCTCGGAGGCGCGGCTGCCCAAGCGTCAGGAGAAGGTGGTCCGCCGAGAGGTCTACCAGCTCGAGCATGCGACTCCGACCTACCTGAAGTGGTCGGAGATGCCGGTCACATTTGACCGACACGATCATCCTGATCACATACCACGACCGGGTAGCTACCCGCTTGTCGTGTCACCCTTGTTCGGCACCAAACGTGTGCACAAGGTTCTGATGGACGGAGGCAGCGGCCTCAACGTCATCTACATGTCAACTCTGGACAACATGGGGATCCCGCGGTCCCGACTGCGGCCGTCTAAGGCGCCTTTCCATGGGGTCGTACCCAGGATGGAGGCGGTCCCACTTGGGCAGATCGATCTGCCTGTCACGTTCGGAGCTCGGAACAACTTCCGAACGGAAACCCTCACCTTCGAGGTGGTGGGGTTCCCGGGGACGTATCACGCGATACTCGGAAGGCCAGCTTACGCTAAGTTCATGGCCGTCCCCAACTACACGTACCTCAAGCTGAAGATGCCCGGCTCGAAAGGCATCATCACAGCTGGTACAACTTTCCAGTATGCATACGAATGCGATGCTGAGTGCTTCCAGTTCGCTGAAGCACTGATCCGGTCTGAGAAGCTCGCTGCTGAGCCACCCTCCGAGGACCAAGAAATCCCCGAGATGTCCAAGCGTGCGGCCTGCTCTTTCGAGCCCGCCAAGGACACCAAGGAAGTGCCCGTCTCCGACGACGGCCGCACACTCCGTATCAGGACAGTGCTCAATTCCAACTAGGAAAGCGCGCTCATCAACTTTCTCTGCACAAACCTCGATGTGTTTGCATGGAAACCCTCCGACATGCCGGGGATTCCAAGGGAAGTCGCCGAGCACAAGCTTAACATTAAGCCCGGCTCGAAGCCAATCAAGCAGCATCTGCGCCGCTTCAACTTTGACAAGTGCAAGGCTATCGGAGAAGAAATCAAGAAGCTTATTAGTGCAGGTTTCATCCGTGAAGTCTACCACCCCGAGTGGCTAGCAAACCCTGTACTCGTTAAGAAGAAGAATGGAAAATGGAGGATGTGCGTTGATTACACGAGCCTAAACAAGGCGTGCCCAAAAGATCCTTTTCCCTTACCACGCATAGATCAAGTGGTCGACTCGACGGCTGGGTGCGAAACCCTATGTTTTCTCGACGCTTATTCAGGATATCATCAGATCGCGATGGATCTGATCGACCAGCTCGCCACCTCGTTCATCACCCTGTTTGGCGTGTACTGTTACGTTTCCATGTACTTCGGGTTGAAGAATGCAGGGGCCACATTCCAGAGATGCATGCGTCGCGTCTTCGGGGATCTCATCGGACGGCTGATCGAGGCCTACGTCGATGATATCGTGGTCAAGTCAAAGAAGGTGGGTGACCTGATACCTGACCTTACCGCGGTCTTCGAGAAGCTGAGGGAGCATGGTGTGAAGCTGAACCCCGAGAAGTGTGTCTTCGGGGTCCCCAGGGGCATGCTACTCGGGTTCGTCGTATCGAAGCACGGCATCAAGGCAAACCCCGACAAGATCTCTGCGATTGCGGGCATGGGGCCCATCAAGAATCTGAAGGGGATTCAGCGTGTCACCGGATGCCTCGCTGCTCTCAGCAGGTTCATCGCCCGACTAGGAGAGCGCAGCCTACCACTGTACCAGCTCATGAAGAAGTCGGAGCACTTTCGGTAGACGCCAGAAGCACAAGAAGCACTCGACTCGCTCAAGAAACTGCTCGACAGCCCGCCGGTGCTCACCGCACCGACCGAGGAAGAGCCGATGCTTCTGTACATCGCTGCAACGACCCAGGTCGTGAGCGCAGCGCTAGTAGTGTTGAGCGAGATGAGCCCGACAAGACACAGAAAGTACAACGCCCAGTCTACTTCGTGAGCGAAGTCCTCTCCGACTCGAAGACACGATATCCACAGATACAGAAGCTGATCTACACTGTCCTCATCACCAAGCGGAAGCTCCGGCATTACTTCGACTCGCACCACGTCACGGTGGTGTCCAAGTTCCCGCTCGGCGAAATCATACAAAGCCCGGAGGCGGAAGGCAGAATCGCCAAGTGGGCCCTCGAGTTGATGGGGCAAAACATCGAGTATGCGCCTCGCACTGCCATCAAGTCACAAGCGCTGGTTGACTTCGTCGCTGAATGGACGGAGATCCAAACCCCTCCTGCTCCCATCGAGCACGAGACGTGGCTTTTGTACTTCGACGGATCCCTCATGAAGGAAGGAGCCGGGGTCGGGCTTGTGTTCATCTTGCCTCTGGGCGTGCGAATGGAATACATGGTCCGACTACATTTTGCAGAATCCAACAACATCGCTGAGTACGAGGCGCTCATCAACGGTCTCCGGATCGCCCTCGAGCTGGGAATTCGACGCCTCGACGTCAGGGGGGACTCCGACCTGGTTGTGGGACAGGTTATGAAAGAGAAGAATTGCATAAGTCCGAAGATGGCCGCTTACTGCCGGGCGGTGCGCGAATTGGAGGACAAGTTCCACGGGCTCCAGCTCAATCATGTACTGCACGAGTACAACAAGGTGGCTGACACCCTCGCAAAAGCGGCGTCAAATCGAAAACCTGTTCCACACGGGGTCTTCACCAGCGACCAGCACGAACCATCCGTTCGTTCTGAGGAGGACAAGTCGCCAGAGCCGCCGACACAAGAGGTCATGGAGATCGACAGGGCGCAAGAGCCCAACCTTGAAGACCCGGACTGGAGGATTTTGATCCAAGGAAAATTCCCACCTGACAAGGAGACGGCTCGACGCATCGCTCGCATGGCCAAGTCGTATAAACTGGTCGACGGCGAGCTCCGTCGAAAGGGTGCCAAAGGCACGTTCATGCGGTGCATCCTGGCCGACCAAGGCAAGGAGCTTCTGCAAGAAATCCATGCAGGCACCTGCGGGCATCACGCCGGCCCCAAAACCATTGTCGGAAAGGCTTTCCGACAAGGTTTCTATTGGCCTACCGCAATAGCCGACGCAACTCGGATCGTGCGCAGTTGCGAAGGCTGCCAGTTCTACGCACGACAAACCCATCTCCCGGCGCAGGCTTTGCAGACCATTCCCATCACCTGGCCATTTGCGGTCTGGGGGCTGGACATGGTCGGGCCGCTGAGGAAAGCACCCGGGGGCTACACCCACGTGCTCGTCGCCATCGACAAGTTCTCGAAGTGGATCGAGGCCAGGCCCATAACGAACGTCCGTTCCGAGGAAGCCGTCGCGTTCTTCACCGACATCATCTATCGGTTCGGGATCCCGAACTCCATCATCACCGACAACGGCACGCAGTTCCCCGGCAAGAAATTCCTCAAGTTCTACGATGACAACCACATCCGTGTGGATTGGGCTGCCATCAACCATCCAAGAACCAATGGGCAAGTCAAGAGGGCCAACGGCATGATCCTGCAGGGTCTGAAGCCGCGAATATTTAAGCGTCTCGAGAAGTTTCGAGCAACGTGGGCCGCAGAGCTCCCGTCTGTCCTGTGGAGCTTGCGTACCACGCCAAGTCGGGCTACTGGCTGTACGCCTTTCTTTCTCGTCCACGGGTCGGAAGCGATCCTCCCAACAGACATTGACTATGGCAGCCCACGGGTTCAGGCCTACACAGAAGAGGGCAACCAGGTCGCCCTCGAGGACGCCATCGACCAGTTGGACGAGGCGTGCAGTGTCGCCCTCCTTCACTCAGCACAATACCAGCAAGCTCTATGCCACTACCACGAACGCAACATACGGGAGCATGAGTTCCAAGTTGGTGACCTCGTCCTCCGACGAGTTCAGAGCAATGAAGGGCGACACAAGCTCTCGCCTCCATGGGAGGGTCCGTTCATTGTCGACCACGTACTCCGTCCGGGAACCTTCAAGCTCAAGCACGAGGACGGCAGGCTCGTCTCCAACGCCTGGAACATAGAGCAGCTACGCCATTTTTACCCCTAAGTATTTATTATGTTCTCATTTTGTGACAATGCAAGAGCTCCGAGCTACTTTTCCTTTCATGAAATGATCTCTTTTCGCAAGCTTACATTTTTTACTCGAGTAAAATGTCTCTATGCTTGTCTCACCCCATGGGCAAGTCTTCGACTTGTCCATGGGCTCGGGGGCTACTCGGGGGCTACGGCCCCCTCCCCTGATCGTTGTGGAACCTTTTTTCGATCAAAAACCGTCCATGGTTTCTCGTATGATCGCCGCGGTACACTCACTTTCCTTAAAGGGAGATGAACGATGACTCCTGCGATCATGAACCTGCGCTCGTCCGGGCCCCCGAGTACTTACGCCCCCGCGGCTACGGTACAAAGACCCACAAGTAAAGTTTGTGATCTCAAGTTATCAATCACTCGCCCCTTCGAAGGGACTCCGAGTAACCGTTTCAAACTAACCTTTTTTCGATCAAAAACCGTCCATGGTTTCTCGTATGATCGCCGCGGTACACTCACTTTCCTTAAAGGGAGATGAACGATGACTCCAGCGGTCACGAACCTGCGCTCGTCCGGGCCCCGAGTACTTACGCCCCCGCGGCTATGGTACAAAGACCCACAAGCAAAGTTTGTGATCTCAAGTTATCAATCACTCACCACTTCAAAGGGACTCTGAGTAACCGTTTCAAACTCTCAAGAGTTTTCTTGTTTGCAAAAACATGTACATGCGCCTACCTCTCTTCGAAGTACTCGGGGGCTGCCCGCTCGAGTGGTAACACTCCTAAACTAAGCTCGGTCGAGGCGCCTAGTTCCTACGCCTCCGCGGCTACAGAGCAAAACACCGTCAGCAAAGTTTTAAGTGACACTACTCGGCGCACAAGTCCTCTAACTACTCGAGAAAAGGGCAACACACAATCAAAATGCTTAAAACTCGAAACAAAGACGGGTTCTTAACCCTCGAGTTTGCCACAAACATCCGGCCCACAAGTTTTTTACAAGCATGATTAAAAAAACCTCGGCAAGGCAACTTGATTTTCTTTACAGGCCCAGGTCGTAAAGGGCGTGACTCAGCATGGCTTTGGCGAAGTCGATGGCGTCTTCTTCGATCTTGTCATACTGCTCGTTGGTGTAGCCCGGGCACCATCCCTGGCCAAGCAGCCTCCTGTCCAGGTCTGGGTAATGCAACAAGAAGATGGCCACCACCTTGCAGACGGCGTCGCCAGCCGTATCTATCGACCATTGACGAGCTGTCGCAAGAGCCAACTCCAAGTGTTCTCTCAATTGGCCGGGAGGAACACCGATCTCGTCACACACCTTGATGATGGCCGCACCCATCCTATTGCAGATTGTCTCCTGCTACTTGATCTCGGCCTGGGCCTCCCCGAGCGACTTTCGCTCCTGCTCGAGCTCGGTCACGGCCTCTGGAGAGAAGCAAGGAGACCAATGTCAGCAAAAAATGAGCGGGTCCAAGGAAGGCGAAAGATGAAGTGGACACAACTCTTACTGTTGAGCTTCTCGTTGGCCTCCTTGACCAGCTCCACCAATTTCTGGTTCTCGACGAGGCGGGTGGTCGCGGCGCTCTTGTGCTCCGCGACCTGTTTCTGCAAGTCGGTGCGCTCCACGCGAAGAGCTGTACACACAGAAGAAAGATGCCGCCTCGAATCAAGAAACCGCATAGAAGTAAGAAGCAGAGATAGCAGGTCGTTGGGTACTCACCAAGGATCTCATTCTCTCGCTTTTGAGCAACCTCCTCCAGACGGCCCTTCTCGGCAATAATGGTACCAACTTGGGCCTCGAGCGTCGTCACTCGCTCGCGAGCGACCTGGAGGTCAGACTCGGCCCGGCCCACTCTGGCCTCGAGCTCCGTCCTCTCTTGGTGGGCAGTGCGGGCAGCTGCCTCAGTGTTGGAACGAAGCACCGCCGCTGCCTGCTCCGTCACGGCCAGCTTCTCCTCCAGGGAGGCCTTTTCCGCCTGCGCCGGGGTCGCGCGGTCCTCAGTGGCTTTCAACCTCACCTCAAGGGACGCGCGCTCCGTTGCTCGGCTGGCCTTGCCATTCGCCGCCGCAAGGCGGGCCGCGGCCAGCTGCGTCTCCAGCTGGACTTTCTCAATGCGGAGCGCCTCAAAAGCCCGCGCCCTGTCCTCAGAGCGCCCGACGAGCTCCTGAATCACATACAAGTCACACGGCTAAGAACAAAGGGAAAACAAGCATGAGAGAGGAAGAGGAAGAAAGAGGACTCACCCTCGAGGCAGGGACCAGGTCCTTGATCACCCGCTCCGACTGGCACCACGTCATCTCGATCAGACGCAGGTCGCGCTCCAGGCGGCGGCGGGACATCAGTTCGGCGTCGCTGTCGAGGTCCGGGCCTACTGAGGCCTGAACCGGCGACACAGACACCAGCCAGAGCGGCGGGGTCTCCGTCCCCTCCTACTCCTCCGCCGTCGAAGTGGCCGGGCATCGCTCCCTCGAGCTCTCCCCAATCTCCACGATCGGGGGAGACAGTTGCTCACCTGCCACCTCAGCGGGAGAGGCGGCCGGCGAAGGCGACGCCGGGATGACGATCACCTCTGCAGGAGCGATGTCCGACGCGGCGACCGACGAAATGGGGACGACCCCCTCGGTCACCACGATCGCCGCCGCGGCGGAGACGTCCTCAGAGACGCGGTCGCCCGCCTGCACCACCATGTCCACAGCGTTCCCCGACTCGGGGGCTCGGGGCTCCATCTCCATCTCCGCCGTGCCGCTCCCCGCCCCTCTCAGTGACTCGGGGGCTGGGACCTCGGAGCCCGCAGCGGCAGTGGCCGTCCGCTCTGGCGACTCGGGGGCCGGCCGCTCGGCGTCTGCATGATCACCCACCCCCGCCGACGACTTGGGGGCTGGCAGTCCATCATCGCCCGCCCGCGCCTCGGGAGCAGGGTCCTCCTGGTCCTGCTCTGGGGCGCCGGACAGGCACCTCGCCAACTCGGCCGCATGGGCCGAGAGCGCTTCTTCAATGGGGGCTTCGCCCCCCAAACTCATCGTCCCCATCGACAGGTCGCTACGAGCCGGGCTCGTAGCGACCTGCGGGAGGGCGGTCATCACCTGGGTCCCAGACCCGCTTGTTTCTTCTACCGCCGCCCCCGACTGAAGGGAGGGCGGCGGGTTGCTCGCCGTCGGCGTGTCCCCGGCCGCCTGAGCAGGGCAGCGCAATGCCTTGACAGGCGCCGGCCTCATGGTGCGGTGGTCGGGCGCCCTGAACCAAGAAGCAACATCATGACGATAAGCAGAAACATCAAACAAGAGCTAGAAAACCGCAACTCGGAGCTCACCCTTCTGCGACGCGACGGGGCCGTTTGGAGCCAATCGCGGGATTGCGCGGGGATGTCGCCCTCTTGCCCCCCGCTGTCGGAGCTGACGCCGGGGAAGAGATCGGTCCACCCCTAGCGACAACGGAAGTGAGGCGCTGTTGGGTCAGCGGCGATCCCCGCTCTGAGTCGCTGGTAGCGGGGAGGCCGCCGGCACGCTCCGCGGCTCCCGCGATAGGCGCGTGGAGGGCGAGTGAGACCGCTGGAGCGAGGAGTGGCGGCTGGAGTCACCGCGTCGCGGAGAGCTCCTGTCCCTCTCACGGTGGTCCCGCCGGGAGGCGCGGTCGCTCGTTCCGGGCTGATCAGCCCGAGAAGAGGAGGGGGCACCCGCCGGCTCGAACTGGCGCCGGCTGCGGTCGAGGCGGGCATCGATCCGCCGCGCGGCTGTGAGGACGGCGCCATCTCCTCATCAGTCCACTCGAACGGGGACTCGTCCTCGTCCGTGTCCGACGGCGCCGGTGAGGGATCCTCGTCATCAGAGACGTCCCTCTCCCTATTGCGCCGACGTGAGGCGCGCTTGTCATTTCTCTCCCACCTCACGATCTCCCTCTGCTGGTGCGCTCTCTTGCGTTCCCCTCGCCACTGCTGCCGCGCGGCGGTCTCCTGGGTGATCGTCCGATCCTCCTCCAGCGGAGGACGAGAGGCGAGGATGCGCACATCCCTCATCTGTGCAACCACAAGAGTAATTACCACCCGCGCCTGCAAAAGACAAATCAAAAAGAGGTCGAAAGAAGACATACCAGCTCCACGGTGGCTGGAGAGGGAAGCATCTCCAACACACCTGGCGGCGGCCAGAACATCCAGGTGACCCCCATGGCCTGAGACACCCGGTACTGGACCTCGTCCAGCGAGGGTAGGAAGCGGGCGGTCACGGTCCCCTCGAAGGGAGCGCGGTCGTCCGTCATCTCCCAGAGGCGCAGCGCGCGGCGACGGAGCGGGACGACCCCCCGGGTGTGGTAGCCGCCGATCAAGGTGATGAAGTTCACCCTGTTGTGGTGGAGCCTTGTGAGGGCGGCGAGGGCGCCGTCGAGGAACCGGGGGCGATCTTTCTTCTCCGGCCCGTAGCTCCACCTCGCCGGCGCCCGGTCGTACCAACGGTTGGTGTATTCCGGCAGCGGGTTCTCGAGGTCGTTCTTGAGGTAGAACCACCCTCGGTGCCACCCACTGTTGGAGGAAGTCAGGTAGGTGGGGATGTACTCATCCATCCTCCCCTGCTTCCCGTGTAGTCTGGCGCACCTGATGGCCGCCGTGGAATTGTGGTCCTTGACGACTACGAACTTGTAGAAGTACCGAAACAGGTCCCAGTGGGCACCCATCTCCAGGTACCCTTCACACAAGGCCTCGAACGCCGCCATCTGCTAGACGCCGTTCGGGTTGAGGTTCTGAAGCTCCAAGCCGTACTCCTGGAGCACGACGCGGATGAACCTTCCTGCCGGAACGGAGAAGCCTCGCTCGTGGAACAGCACAAACAAGACCACATACCCCGCCGGGGGATGAGGGCTACTCTCCGGCCCAGGAACTTTCCACTCCTCCGCCGCAGTCAGTGGCGGCAGCATGCCATCGGAGGCGAGGCGGTCGAGCTCGGACCAGGTCACCATCGAAGACACCCAGTTCGACATCACATCGGCTGTGGTGGCGACGGTGGGCGACCCTGGCTTGCAAAAGAAGGTGGGGCGAGCTCTGCAGTGTGCGCGGCGAGTGCGAAGACGAAGGCAAGAGACGGCGGCGGCGGAAAGCACAAGGAAGCAGAAGGGGAAAAACTGGCCGGTGCCCGCGGTATATAAACGGGGGAATGATTACATCTACCCCCGCAGTTAATGACCACGTCGCCTCAGGTCACGTCCTCCGTCCGTCGAAGCGTCGCCCCTCAAAAGGCGCACCCCACTCCTACTCGCCGCCCACGACCGAGCCGCCACGTCACCCAAAGTGGGACCCGGCAATCTCGCAACCGGCGCGAGATCTCCGCCGGACACCCCACGACTCGCGCCACGTGGCAAGACACCAGTCTCCAACTTGTTCAAGACTCCAATATTTAAGCCCACGCATAAGTCTCCGACTTGTCCGTGGGCTCGGGGGCTACTACCCACGGGTCCGCTCGCACGTCCCCACCAAAGAAAAACACATAAAAATCTCCTCGTCTCCATGAGAGTTGATCCTGGGAGCGAGTCTCCGACTCCCTCACCAGGCTCGGGGGCTACTGACGAGGCCATGGACCAGGGCCTACCAAGTCCCCTGAAAAATGTAGTACGGGCCCACGTATGGCATGCTCCGGCGACTAACACGATGAGTGTTACGCTACTCGAGCACGTGAGGTCCCGTACGACTAGTTTCCGCCATGGGCCAGAAGACAGGCAGCCCACAGCCGCCCGTACCTCTTCCCTGAGTACGCGGCGGCCCGTACGACAAGTTTCCGCCTTCACTCCCCACTACTTGACTCGTACGAGTAGTTTCCGCCTCACGGTCGCAGAAACTCGCTCGCACGAGTAGTCTCCGTCCCGCTGTCATGACTACTCGCTCGCACGAGTAGTTTCCGTCATCCGCTCGAGCAGGCGTCACGAAGAAGGCACCGGGCACGCAGGCCCCTCAGATTGGGATCCCGGGAATTCCGCGCACGCTCCCCCGCGCACTGCCACGCGTCCGCCCCGCCACAGCGGTCCGCTCGGGCCAGGCCGATTCGGTGTCAGGGGGCGGATTTGTCAAACCCTGCCACCATCAGCACAGTGGCCGCCGTACCGTGAACGGCGTAATGGATGCTGAACAGCATACGACACAGTACACACTACGCCCTAAGCATCGGGAAACGCGGCATAGATCGCCTACTCACACGAGTAGTTTCCCGTCCCCGACCCGTTCAAGACTTGGCCGTCAAGGCCACAGGTACACAGGCCCCGTTGGCGTCCCGTGATACCCCAGTACGTGGTCCGCCACGTGTTAGCCTCCCTGCACGGGTCCGCCCTGACCAGGTCGATCCTGTGTCAGGGGACGGATCCTCCTGCCACCCCCAGCTGAGGCGATGCGCATCGTACCACGGAGGGCACGGGAAACACTGTGCCACCAACGGCAGAGTGTAAGCCGTCACCTATCCATGGTGCAGGCTACTCCGTTCCTACAACATCAAGAAAAGACAAGCCCCTGATCCACTAACGGGGTCAGAGCACGTACAGTGCCTCCCGTACCCGACTAACTACTCGGAGGAGGGCACGGGGGGCCCCGGGACAGATGCTTGGGACGCACGGGATCCACACCGTCACCCAAGGCCCCGTAATAGTGCTTCGCCGCTTCTGTCGTCTGGCAACCCAGAGCAGAGAAGGACATCTTGCATTGTAGGTTTGCTCATATACGCTCAATGTAACCGCCCTGGACTCCTCCCTTGCGACTATAAAAGGGAGAGGCAGAGGCACTCACGAGACACGTTCGTTTTCACTCCCACACGCACTTAGCATCGATATCCCATCTCATACAAACACCGCAAGCACTCACACACTCACGTACGTAGACTTCTGCTACTTGAACCACTCGCACACCAGGGACTTGGGCTCTACACCCTCTCCCGACCTGTTTGTGCTCCCTGTTGCAAACCCCTGAGCATAAGGAACACCCCTTCTCAGACTGGACGTAGGGTATTACTCTCCGGAGACCCGAACCAGTATAACTCCGAGTGTCTCCTGTGCTACCGTGCAGATCAGAACACGCTCCCTCGTATAAATTTACTTGCCGGCGGTAACAAACCCCGACAACTACCCCTGTGAAGACGGAGCTATCATGATGATCTTCAGAGGCTCGGAGGCACGGCCGCCCAGACACCAGGAGAAGCTGATCCGGCGAGAGGTTTATCATGTCGAGCGCGCAACGCCAATGTACCTATAGTGGTCGGAGACGCCGGTCACGTTCGACCGTCGCGATCATCCTGACCACGTCCCACGCTCGGGTAACTACCCGCTAGTCATGGCACCCTTGTTCGGCACCAAGCACGTGCACAAGGTGCTGATGGACGGAGGTAGCGGCCTCAATGTCATCTACATGTCGACTCTCGACGACATGGGGATCCCGCGGTCCCGATTGCGACCGTCGACGGCACCCTTCCACGAGGTCGTACCCGGGATGGAGGTGGTTCCCCATGGGCAGATCGATTTGGCTGTCACCTTCGGAACTCCGAACAATTTCTAAAAGGAAACCCTCACCTTCGAAGTGGTAGGGTTCCCGGGGACGTATCACGCGATACTCAGAAGGTCAGCTTACGCGAAGTTCATGACCGTCCCCAACTACACGTACCTCAAGCTGAAAATGCCAGGCCCGAAGGGCATCATCACGACAGGTACAACGTTCCAGTATGCATACAAGTGCGATGCTGAGTGCTTCCAGTTCGCTGAAGCACTGATCCGGTCCGAGAAGCTCGCCGCAGAGCCCCCCTCTGAGGACCAAGATATCCCCGAGTCGTCCAAGTGAGTGACATGATCTTTCGAGCCCGCCAAGGACGCCAAGGAGGTGGTCGTCTCCGACGACGACCGCACGATCCGTATCGGGACGACGCTCGATTTCGCTTAGGAAAGCGCGCTCATTGACTTCCTTCGCGAGAACCTCGACGTGTTCGCATGGAAGCCCTCGACATGCTGGGGATTCCAAGGGAGGTCGCTGAGCACAAGCTTAACATTAAGCCCGGCTCGAAGTCGATCAAGTAGCGTCTTCGTCGCTTCAACACCGATAAGTGCAAGGCTATCGGTGAGGAGATCAAGAAGCTCCTTAGTGCAAGTTTCATCCATGAAGTTGAGAAACCAAGTTGATATGTGCCTTGGTTTGTATATGATGAGCAATTGACCGGATGTTTTGAGGCTTTGTGTTGAGTGTGTTTCGTCGGGTTGTGTTGTCGGTTGTGTAACTTCATATGTTTATGTGGTGTGTTGTCAATGCACTTGTGAGGAGTAGTTGACAACGTTGTGTGGACTGACTCTTGGCCTAGTATTGCAGGTGTTGGTTGCGGCTTGGTTCGAGGGACCCGGTGGCCGACGGGATCAAGTGCGGGCCGCATGGTGCAAGAAGAGAAAGATGAAGTCATAGACATGGAGCCGGTGCATCGGTGGCGGCCAAGTCAAGGAACGAGGCAAGACCGAGTAGACCGTCCGAGCGCCGGAGGTGAAAGACTTGACGGGCTCGACGCTTGGCATGGTAAGGTCGGCCCGTGCACGCGGGGTTTGTTGGTTTGGCCACAAAACCAACACCGAACCGGTGCAAGTTAGTGGCTAACGACCGAAGCTTGTACACGGGGTTTGGTGGTTTAGCCACAAAACCATCAGGAGGAGGGTTTCTCGGTTTGGGTCTCAAAACCGAGCCCGAGGGCCCGATGCGACGGAGATGGGGATCCGAGAGCGTCGGGAAGCTTCGAGGCAGGCGACATGCGGCATGATCGAGGTGCGTGCGTCGAGAGGACGCGAAGACCCGATTGATGCGCGGTCGTCCGATGGTGAACTTCATGTGTTGACCAAAATGCCCCTGTGAGGGCTTGTATTGTACTCCTAGTGTAGGGGCACTTCGGTCTTTTTCGGAGGGCCTATATATAGGAGGAGGGGGCTGAATTTTCAGCCAACTCTTTGGCTTAGTTGGTGGGAGTGCTCTTTCATTTTGGGGTGCTCTTGGGGAGAGAGGGAGAGAAGAGGGTGTGGCTCTTTGTTTGGAGCTTTTTGCCATCCAAGATTTGCAATTCTTGGAGTGGCTTGTAACCGATTGGACAAGAAATTCTTAGTGAAGTCTTCGTCTCAATCATGTGCCAAATCCTTTGCTCCCGGCGGATTTAATTCTATCTCCTTCTAAATTCCCGAGTTGGTTTTTGTGCTATTTTCAGAGCATTTCGGTTCGATCCTTGTGCGTTGATTTCTAGGCCGTTTCTCTTCGGATTTCTTTGAGGGGATCATGGGTGGATGTCTTGCACATCTTTGGTGATGATCTTGACCCCTCAAACACCGGCAATCGGGCTTGATTTGGTGAGGTTTGGATGAACTCGAGTTGGTGCTTTGAGCGCACGAGATTTGCGATTCCGGTTGATTAGATAGGTTTGGGGCTCCAAGATTTTGGGCATAGCTTTTCCTAGAGATGCTTCTCATCTACCCAAAATTTGGGAGATCCGTCGATCGGAAGTTGGAGGTGTTTTTCGCGCGGGCTCGGAGGCTGTTTCTGGAGCCCTCGCGGACTGTCCGCGGTGCCCTCGCGGACTATCCGCCCGGGTGTCAGTTCGTCGAGTTCGTCGCGAGTTCTTGAGCCCCTTCGCCTTGATCCTTCGAGTGCTTTGGTTTCGGTTGGAAGGAGTTTGCCGGACTATCCGCCCGGGGTGGCCGGACTGTCCGCGAGGCTCGGACCGTCTGCGGTGTTTGCCCGGACTGTCCGAATTTCCTCTGGAGTCACTGGAGGTTCGGAGTGCTTTTTCGGACTGTCCGCCCTGTAGCCGCGGACTGGCCGCCCTGCCCTCGCGGACCATCCACCCGGCTCTTGCGGACTGTTCGCCTGGGGTCTGCAGACTTGCTCGATTGGTTTGATTCTTGTCTAGTGCTTCCGCTTCTTGATTCGTGGCTTGTCTCTAGAACTTGTAGGCTTGTGTGTGCCTAGTTTAGCGCCGCTCTTGTGTGTGTGAGTGCTCGGAGTGGCAATCGGGGCATAGGCCGTGTTCTCTCTTTGGAGAAGAATTTTTATCGGCTCCCATTCACTCCCCCCCCCCTCTCTGGTCGCCTATTCGGTCCTTCAATTGGTATCAGAGCCGGTTGCGGATTCGTGTGACTCTAACGAGTCTAGGTTCCATAGGGTGACAAAAGAGAAGGGGCGTTTTGCTTGCGGTTTCGGTTTGCGCGTTTTGAGCCTGGCGATTTGGTGTTGTGCCTTTGAAAACCATAACTTGATATACCCTCAATGAAATAGGCATAACTTTTCGCTCGGTGCTCCGATTGAGCTCAAATTTTTAGAGCGGTTAGGTGACAAGTTTTGGGTCATACAACGTCGGTTTGGCGATCTCGAAAAATTCAAAAAAATTCAGGAACATAAATAAAAAATTTGTTCTTTGCTTTTACAGCTTTTTCGTGAATGTTCCTGAATTTCTCTAGACCGCAATTCACCTCCGTTTGAGCTAAAATTTTGTGTGCCTCTATCTTTGGTACTCCTTGTTCTGTGGTAAAATTTTGGAAAAAAGATAAGGTTCTGTGCTATTGAACTCGTGAGTTCTTTTCTGAGAATTGAGGCAATTTGAGTGCTTTTCTTGCTTCTTTGCTTTTTCCTTGAGCTTGCTTTCGGCTAATACTAACTGGTGCTTTGAGTTATGGCATCAAACTCTTCTTCTTGTGTGTCTTTGTCTCCAGAGGTTGATGAGATGAAGAGTGCTTCGAGAGATGACCACAAGTGGAGGAGGAAGTGCAAGGAGTTGGAGAATGATAAGGAGGCGTCGGCGTTGATCTGGCTTTTGGTGGCCCAAGATGATGATCTCCAAGACAAGCTCATGAAGAGAAGCAAGGTCAAGCTCACCCAAGGTATCATTAGCTTGTTCACCCGCCTTTGTGCCTATGGTGAGATGAATGTGGAACTTAAGAACTCACCTTTGCCATGCAAATCTTGTGATGCCTTGTGTGCTGAAAATGAGAAATTAAAAGATGAAGCTAATTGTCGCAAAAAGCATGTTGAAGCTCTTAGAAGAGCATGCGACAATCTTGATTTTGAGAATGATGAATTGAGATCATCTCTTGCTAACTTGCAATCTGAAATTGACTTGTTTAAATCTAATGCTTCTATGCCTTGCAACTCTTGTGTTGCTTTGAATGATGAACTTGATATGGCTAGGTGTAAGATTGCTTTGTTAGAGTCAAGTGTTTTCCTACCATGTACTTCTTGTGAGTCTTTGCTTGCTAATTTTAATCAATTAAAATTGACTCACACCACATGTGTAGATGGACTTGAGCATGCTAGGGCTGAAATTTGTGATATGAAATCCATGCCTTGTAGCAAGTGCTTTTTGTTGTGTATAAATGATACTTGCCATACTTCTTATGATGACGATGATGCTTTGGTTGTTGTAAATGATGATACTTGTTCATGTGGTCTCATTTGCACTTCATGCATTGATTTGGAAAGTGAAGTTTTGGTTTTGAAAAGAATGCGTGATGATATGAGCGCCAAGTTGGTTGTGCATGATGAGATGAGTGCCAACCTTGAGAAAGAGAATGAACTCTTGCGTACCACATACGCTAAGTGTATTGAAAAGGAAATCGATAATTTGAGAAATATGACATGTGGTACTTGTGAGCACCTCAAGTTTGAAAATGAGGTTTTGCGCACAAGGTGCAAGAGTCTATGTGCCAAAGATTTGGATTCTCGCACTTCTTGTCACTCCGATGTTGATGCTTTTAAAATTGCTTCTTCTCAACCAGAGTTGACTTCTTCTCTTGAGCGTGAGTCTTTGGATGGTGGCACGTGTGGTGGTGCTTTGGATAGCTCTCCCATAGCTATTCCTAAGCTTGGTGGATCTTCTGGTGTTGCCCAAGGTAAATTGAATGGCAAGGGTGCCTCCCACATATTTGGAACTCATACTCCCAAGCCGAGGTTCCAATGCACCTTTTGCAAGAAGGATGGGCATACCGTTGAGTTTTGCTTTCGCCGTGTCAAGCACGAGCGACGTGTGCATGCCAAAGCTTTTAAGAAGCCACGTAGCCTTTCTCATGGCACGTGTGATTCTAATGTGGGCATGAAGTCAGATGTTCGGATTGATGCTTCTTGCTCTAAGTCCCAAGGGACTTCTCACTTACAAGAGAATGGTGATTCGTCCACTCGGACCGAGCCTCTCGATAGGCCTTTGTACCATTGCTCTCATTGTGGGAAGGATGGGCATCAAGAGAGCTTTTGCTACCGCCGGGCAAGGAAAATGCGGCGAGGAGGTGCTTCTAGGCCTTTGGTTGTTCATAGCCCTCCTCATGGCATGAACACTTGTGAGTCTAAAAAGGCACTATTTGTGGATGGGTTTTATGACACTCTTTCAAGTGAGTTAGGCCATGCTCGTGGACATGCTTCTAGTGCTTTTTGTGTTGGTCCGCGACATGTTTCCCGGGGTGCTAGTGTTGGTTCTTCTCCTACGACCCCGAAGGATCTTTGCCTTTTTGCTTGTGGTAGCACTCGGTTTTCTTCGCGAGTGGCTCCTTTGAGGCACGGTTCTAAGGGTGTTCGAAAAACTTTTCATTCGAACCGGCATTTGCATCATGCTAACCCACATGATAACTTGAGTGCATCGCTTACCCGCATGACCAAGTATTGGATTCCCAAGTATGTGCTTGCTAACCCTTTGGGATCCAAGGCTCGGTCTTTTTCGTCTCCTTGTGTGTAGGTATGGAGACGCGGTTGGAGAACATGAGTTGGATGGTGCTTGATCTTTGCCCGTGAGGTGATCAAGACAAGATGGTTCTCCACACCGCTTTGGATGGCTCTTGAAAGCCTTTGTACACATGTATAGTGAGTTTTATTTTCCCCTTGTTCTCACTTGTATATACTTGTGTCATGCTTGTGTGTAAACCATGGTAGGCTAGCCACCTTGTTCATGATAGTTTTATGATCTTGTATACCTATCTTGCTATCTTTTGTACGATATTGTGGTGGATGATATTTATAAACATCATGTCATGCTTTATGGTTGCTCTTTGTGGTTATGTCATGTTGTTCATCTATATCATGTTTGTCTAGCTCTATGGTATCCTTTCTTGTTAGCATGTTTGTCCCCCATGTATATCGTCTTCTCATGCTAGCTTTGTAATATATGTTGGTGGTTGATCCAAATGAACTTGTATCATGCCTTTGTTTAGTTCTTGTATTATGTTTGGCATGTTGTTCTTTGGTATCATTTTGGTTTAGTATCCTTGTATAGGGTTGTACCTTGTTGACATGCTTGCTAGCCCGTGCTTATTCACATTGTGGAATCATGTTACAATGCTTTATTTATGTTAATTGATATTGTCAATGCATTGTGTAGCTTGTTGTGAGCTTTCCTTGGAGTTTTGGGCTTGTCTTGTCTTCAGGTTGTGGTTTGTGTCTTGTTTTGGTTTTCTCCCTTTTTTGGTTGGTTTTAGAGCTTCTCTTTTGCTCTTTCTTTTCCTAGCTTTTTCTTTGCTAGTTGTCTTTGGTTGAGGAGGAGCTTGGCTTCATTCGATAGGGAACTTGGTTTCAAGGGAGTGCTTTGGCTTTTGGTAGTCGGTTGTGATCCTTCAATTGGTATCCCTTCTATGGTACTCAATTGGGATCTTTTGCGGTCTTGCAATTGGTATCTTTCCTATGGTACTCAATTGGGATCTTTGGTGGCTCTTCTCTCGCTTGGAGCGGTTCTTTGTTGGTGTGTCCCCTTTTTAGCCTTCTTGTTGTTGAGTCAAGATTCTGTGTCTCCCCATGCATTTTGCATTGCATATGTTTCATATATCATGATGTATAGACTTTAGTAGGTTTGACATTCATGTCTTGCATTGTGTTATATATCATGTTGCATTTGATGTACATATCTACCTTTGTTGCATTTGTATCATATGCATGGTAGGTTGAGCTTCTCCTATATGCCATGAATACTATGATATGCTATTTGTGAGCTTTTGAGCATGTTTGATATGATTTGGTGATGGATACCTATGCTCTTGATAGTTTTGCTATATATGCATGTTGAGATGGCTATTTTTGGAAAATGTTAGGATAGGCTCTCTCTTGTGAGTTTAAGGCCTTACATGATCTTAGTGTGCTTTGGTGGTCAATACCATACTTAATTTGTGCTTGGATATCATATGCTTTTCACTTGGGGTCAAAGACCCATTTGTCATTATGAATGTTTAGCCCATGTGTTACCTTGTGGGGGAGCATAAGCTTCTTTTTGCCGCAAAGGCACTTCATGTACCATTTTGTGCTTAAATTTGAAAAATGAAATTGGTATGAAATGCTTTGTTTGAAGTTATGCTCTCACTTGTTCCATGTCATAAAATGCTTTAAAAATGCAATAATGTGAGTGCTAAACCGTTGCATGATGTCTACCATGAGAAGTCTCATTTTAAGAAGTAGACACATGGCTCGGTGGCTTTAACATGACATGAGATGCTTATGGGTGTTTGTAATGATCTTGTGATGAGGATATGTGACCTAGCATGAAGTTTGTGTGATCTAGATGCACTTTGGCATGTTTTGCTCATGTTTAGGTCTTTGCTCATGAGAGGGAATATTTTCACAAAAATGCTTAATTTGATCATGCCTTTGTCATATGCCTATATAGCTTTACTATCTTGATGGCTATGCTTTTATGGAACTATGAACTATCTTGCTTGCTCATTATCTCACTTGTAGCATTTTATAGTGCTCTTTTTATATTTGAGAAGCTAGTAGTTGAATTTCTTGCAAAATTACCTTGATTCATGCATTGTCAACAAGGGGGAGAATATGTATGGTAGGGGGAGAATTTGTTTCAGTTTTCATGCATTTCTTGCATTCAGAGGGATACTCAGTTCAGGGGGAGAACTTGAGTTTGCATGCACATTTTCAGGGTAAGTATGCATTTGAGTAGGGGGAGCTTTGGTGAGTTTCCTTTGTTTGCTGAGTTGTGCTTTGGTGGCTGCTCTTTGCTCTTTTGCATGTGTTTAGGGTGAGCTTTGTATGCTCTTTGGCCCTAGTGCATGTGTTTAGGGGGAGCTTGTGAGCTCGGTGTGATCTTGCTCTATCACATGTGTTTAGGGGGAGCTTTGTATGCTCTTTTGGCCCTAATGCATGTGTTTAGGGGGAGCTTGTGAGTTTTGTGCTGTATTTGCTCTTTTGTCGGTGGTGTTGAGACCCTTTGCCTCTTCTTGAGAAGCCAGCGGTTGATTTGAGTTTTCGATTATCACATGATTGGTGTTGAGCCCTTTGTGCCTCTTCTTGAGGGATCATGTGTTCTTGTCTCGGTTGTGTCGAGCCGTTGCCCATGTTTGTGGGGACCGAGATTGTTAGTGGTGGTGACCTTTGTGGTTTCTCTCATGCCAAGTATATTTGTTCTTTGCCTTGTGTGGCTTTCGTTCACTTGGATGAGTTGTTCGGCTTTTGCTTTCTCAAACCATTTCTTTGTGCTCGCGTGTTGTCAATCCACTCCTCAAGGGGGAGAAATTTAGAAAATCAAGTTGATATGAACCTTGATTTGATGGTGATGAGCGGTTGACAAGTGCTTTGTTAAGAGCTGAAATTGGTTTGATGGATTTCGGGATTGCTTATAGCTCTTGTGGATTGCTTGACTCTTCAGTGGTGTTTAGAATTTGTGCTTTCTTTGGTTCCGAGAGTTTTGGTTGGAGCTCTTCTCATTTCAAGTTGCCTTGTGTTTGCTTTTTCTTGGCTTTTGGGCACTTGAATGAGTTTTCCTTATGCTTTCAAACCATCTTTTGTCAATGCACTCATCAAGGGGGAGATTGAGAAACCAAGTTGATATGTGCCTTGGTTTGTATATGATGAGCGATTGACCAGATGTTTTGAGGCTTTGTGTTGAGTGTGTTTCGTCGGGTTGTGTTGTCGGTTGTGTAACTTCATATGTTTATGTGGTGTGTTGTCAATGCACTCGTGAGGAGTGGTTGACAACGTTGTGTGGACTGACTCTTGGCCTAGTATTGCAGGTGTTGGTTGCGGCTTGGTTTGCGTTGGTGCAGGTGAAGAACAAGCGTGAAAGGTCTATGCCTGTGTGGCCTCCGAGGAGTGGAGAGACAAGTAGGCTTGGTTCGAGGGACCCGGTGGCCGACGGGATCAAGTGCGGGCCGCATGGTGCAAGAAGAGCAAGACGAAGTCATGGACATGGAGCCGGTGCATCGGTGGCGGCCAAGTCAAGGATCGAGGCAAGACCGAGTAGACCGTCCGGGCGCCGGAGGTGAAAGGCTTGACAGGCTCGACGCTTGGCGTGGTGAGGCCGGGCCGTGCACGTGGGGTTTGTTGGTTTGGCCACAAAACCAACACCGAGCCGGTGCAAGGTAGCGGCTAACGACCGAAGCTTGTACACGGGGTTTGGTGGTTTAGCCACAAAACCATCAGGAGGAGGGTTTCTCGGTTTGGGCATCAAAACCGAGCCCGAGGGCCCGATGCGACGGAGAGGGGATCCGGGAGCGTCGGGAAGCTTCGAGGCGGGCGACACACGGCATGATCGAGGTGCGTGCGTCGAGAGGACGCGAAGACCCGATGGATGCGCGGTCGTCCGATGGTGAACTTCATGTGTTGACCAAAATGCCCCTGTGAGGGCTTGTATTGTACTCCTAGTGTAGGGGCACTACGGTCTTTTCCGGAGGGCCTATATATAGGAGGAGGGGGCTGAATTTTCAGCCAACTCTTTGGCTTAGTTGGTGTGAGTGCTCTTTCATTTCGGGGTGCTCTTGGGGAGAGAGGGAGAGGAGAGGGTGTGGCTCTTTGTTTGGAGCTTTTTGCCATCCAAGATTTGCAATTCTTGGAGTGGCTTGTAACCGATTGGACAAGAAATTCTTAGTGAAGTCTTCATCTCAATCTTGTGGCAAATCCTTTGCTCCCGGCGGATTTAATTCTATCTCCTTCTAAATTCCCGAGTTGGTTTTTGTGCTATTTTTGGAGCTTTTCGGTTCGATCCTTGTGCGTTGATTTCTAGGACGTTTCTCTCCGGATTTCTTTGAGGGGATCATGGGTGGATGTCTTGCACATCTTTGGTGATGATCTTGACCCCTCAAACACCGGAAATCAGGCTCGATTTGGTGAGGTTTGGATGAACTCGAGTTGGTGCTTTGAGCACACGAGATTTGCGATTCCGGTTGATTGGATAGGTTTGGGGCTCCAAGATTTTGGGCATAGAACGCTTCTCATCTACCCAAAATTTGGGCTCAATCCGTCCAGCGGTTTGGGAGATCCGTCGATCGGAAGTTGGAGGTGTTTTTCACGCGGGCTCGGAGGCTGTTTCTGGAGCCCTCGCGGACTGTCCGCGGTGCCCTCGTGGACTGTCCGCCCGGGTGTCAGTTCGTCGAGTTCATCGCGAGTTCTTGAGTCCCTTCGCTTTGATCATTCGAGTGCTTTGGTTTCGGTTGGAAGGAGTTTGCCGGACTGTCCGCCCGGGGTGCCCGGACTGTCCGTCCGCGGTGTTTGCACGGACTGTCCGAATTTCCTCGGGAGTCACTGGAGGTTCGGAGTGCTTTTTCGGACTGTCCGCCCTGTAGCCGCGGACTGGCCGCCCTGCCCTCGCGGACCATCCACCCGGCTCTTGCGGACTGTTCGCCTGGGGTTCTGCAGACTTGCTCGATTGGTTTTATTCTTGTCTAGTGCTTCCGCTTCTTGATTCGTGGCTTGTCTCTAGAACTTGTAGGCTTGTGTGTACCTAGTTTAGCGCCGCTCTTGTGTGTGTGAGTGCTCGGAGTGGCAATCGGGGCATAGGCCGTGTTCTCTCTTTGGAGAAGAATTTTTATCGGCTCCCATTCACTCCCCCCCTCTATGGTCGCCTATTCGGTCCTTCAGAAGTGTACCACCCTGAGCGGTTAGCAAATCCTGTACTCGTTAAAAAGAAGAATGAAAAGTGGCAGATGTGTGTCGACTACACGAGCCTGAACAAGGCATGTCCAAAAGAGCCATTTCCTTTACCGCATATAGATCAAGTAGTCGATTCGACGGCCGGGTGCGAAACCCTCTGTTTTCTCGATGCTTATTCTGGGTACCACCAAATTGCGATGAGCTTGGCCGACCAGCTCGCGACCTCATTCATCACCCTCTTCGACGCGTTCTGCTACGCATCAATGCTGTTCGGATTGAAAAATGCAGGAGCCACGTCCCAGAGATGCATGCGTCGCGTCTTTGGCGACCTCATTTGACGACTGATTGAGGCCTACGTGGATGATATCGTGGTAAAATCGAAAAAGGTCGGCGACCTGATCCCCGACCTCACCGCGGTCTTCGAAAAGCTAAGAGAGCACGGCGTGAAGCTGAATCCCGAGAAGTACATTTTCGGGGTCCCTAGAGGCATGCTACTCGGGTTCGTCTTGTCGGAACGCGGCATCGAAGCCAACCCCGAGAAGATCTCTGCGATCACCGACATGGGGCAAATCAAAAACCTGAAGGGAGTTCAACGCGTCACCGGATGCCTCGCTGCCCTCAGCAAGCTCATCGCCCGACTAGGTGAACGTAGCTTGCCGCTGTACAAGCTCGTGAAGAAGTCGGAACACTTCGCATGGATGCCTGAGGCGCAGGAGGCTCTCGACTCGCTCAAAAACCTACTCGAGAGCCCACCAGTGCTCACCGCACCGGCAGAAGAAGAGCCTATGCTCTATACATCGCTGCAACGACTCAAGTCATGAGCGCAGTGCTGGTAGTCGAGCGTGACGAGCCCGGGAAGACACAGAAGGTGCAACGCCCAATCTACTTCGTGAGCCAGGTCCTCTCGAACTCAAAGACACACTACCCGCAAATCCAAAAGTTGATCTATGCCATCCTCATTACCAAGCGGAAGCTCTGGCACTATTTCGACTCACACTGCATCACGATGGTGTCCAAATATCCGCTTGGCGAGGTCATACAGAGCCCAGAGGCAGAACGGAGAATTGCTAAATGGGCCCTCGAGTTAATGGACAAAACATCGAGTACGCGCCCCGCACCGCCATCAAGTCGCAGGCGTTGGCCGATTTCATTGCCGAGTGGACGGAGATCCAAACTATCCCCCTGCTCCCATCGAGCACGAGATGTGGCTCATGTACTTCGACGGGTCGCTCATGAAAGAAGGAGCCGGGGTCGGACTTGTCTTCATCTCGCCTCTGGGCGTGCGTATGGAGTACATGGTCCGGCTACATTTCGCAGCCTCCAACAATGTCACAGAATACGAGGCGCTCGTCAACGGCCTCCGGATCGCTCTGGAACTCGGGATTCGACGTCTCGAGATTCGGGGAGACTCCGACCTGGTCGTAGGGCAGGTGATGAAGGAGAAAAACTGTTTAAGCCCAAAAATGGCCGCGTATTGCCAAGCGGTGCGCGAGTTGGAAGACAAGTTCCATGGGCTCGAGCTCAATCACGTGCTGTGCAAGTACAACAAGGCGGCAGACACCCTCGCAAAAGCAGCATCAAATCAAAAACCCGTTCCACACATGGTCTTTGCTAGTGACCAGTACGAGCAATCCGTCCGCTCCCAGAAGGACAAGACGTCGGAACCATCGACACAAGAAGTTATGGAGATCGATGAGGTGCGAGAACCTAACCTTGAAGACCCAGACTGGAGGATCCCAATCCTCGAGTGGATGGTGGAGGGAAAGTTACCGCCCGACAAGGAGGAAGCTCGACGGATAGCTCGTATGGCCAAGTCGTACAGACTGGTCGATGGCGAGCTCCGACGAAAGGGCGCTGAGGCCATACTCATGCGTTGCATGTTGGCCGACCAGGGCAAGGAGCTGCTGCAAGAAATTCACGCCGGCACGTGCGGACATCACGCCGGTCCAAAGACCATTGTCAGGAAAGCTTTCCGACAAGGGTTTTACTGGCCAACCGCAGTCGCCGACGCGACTCGAATCGTGCGCAGCTGCGAAGGTTGCCAATTCTACGCGCGACAAACTCACCTCCCGGCGCAAGCGCTTCAAACCATTCCTATCACCTGGCCTTTCGCGGTCTGGGGGTTGGACATGGTCGGACCCTTGAGGATGGCACCCGGGGGCTACACTCATGTGCTCGTCGCCATCGACAAGTTTTCGAAATGGATCGAGGCCAAGCCTATAACAAACGTCCGCTCCGAGGAGGCCGTCGCATTCTTCACCGACATCATCTATCGCTTTGGGATCCCAAACTCCATCATCACTAGGGCTGGACGCCGAGCCAACATGGCTCGGCTCGGCTCGGTCTGGCTCGTTAAGGTAACGAGCCAGCTCGGCTTGGCTCGTTAACAAAACGAGCAAAAAGGCTGGCTCGGCTTGGCTCGTTAGTAGCTCGAGCCAGCTCGTTAGACTTGCGAGCTGTATATAAATTTGAAATTAACCTCTGAGCATATGTAAAGTCTTTTAAAATAATTATTATAAAGTTATAAATGATAAAATTAGTCACACATGGAGCACTTAGAAAGGTTTGTCATAGCTTCAATGGCTTGGCTCAACTTTGATAGCTTGGTTTTCTATATTGAAATTAGAATTTTCTAGCTCGTTTGGCTTGCGAGCAGCTTGCGAGCTGGCTCGAGCCAGCTCGCTAACAAAATGAGCAAAAATAGTTGCTCGGCTCGTTCAAAAATTGATCGAGTCGAGCCGAGTCGAGCCGAGCTATGAACAAGTCGAGCCAGCTCACGAGTTTCTGGCTCACGGTCCAACCCAAATCATCACCGACAACGGCACCCAGTTTACCGGCAGAAAGTTCCTCAAGTTCTACGACGACAACAACATCCACATGGACTGGGCCGCCGTCAGCCATCCAAGGACCAATGGACAGGTGGAGAGGGCGAACGGCATGATCCGGCAGGGCCTGAAGCCACGAACTTTCAAACGCCTCGAGAAGTTTCGGGCGACGTGTGCTGCGGAACTCCCGTCCGTCCTGTGGAGCCTGCGCACCACACCTGCCACTGATTGCACGCCTTTCTTCCTGATCCATGGGTCGGAGGCAGTTCCCCCGATGGACATCCACTACGGCAGCCCACGGGTTCAAGCTTACACCGAAGAAGGCAACCAGGTCATGCTCGAAAACGCCATCGACCAGCTGGATGAAGCGCACAGCGTCACCCTCCTCCACTCGGCACAATACCAGCAGGCTCTACGTCGCTACCACGAGCGCAACATACGGGAACACAAGTTTCAAGTCGGCGACCTTGTCCTCCAATGAGTTCAAAGCAATGAGGGCCGGCACAAGCTCTCACCGCCATAGGAGGGTCCTTTCATCGTCGACCAAGTGCTCCGTCCGGGAACTTTCAAGCTCAAATACGAGGACGGCAGGGTCATCTCCAATGCCTGGAACATAGAGCAGCTACGCTGCTTTTACCCTTAAGTTTTTCCTTTGTTTCATCTTATGATAATGCAAGAGCTCCGAGCTACTTTCTTTTTTCGTGAGATGATATCTTCTTCAAGCTTGCGTCTTTTACTTGAGTAAAACATTTTTTATGCTTGTCTCATCCCATGGGCAAGTCTCCGACTTGTCCATGGGCTCGGCGGCTACTCGGGGCCACGGCACCCCTTCCCCGCACGTTTCGGAAACTTTTTTCTGATCAAAAACCATCTGTGGTTTCTCGTATGATCGTCCCGGTACACCCACACTCCTTAAGGGAGGTGAACAACGGCTTTAGCAGTCAAAAACCTGCACTCGTCCAGGCCCTGAGTACTTACGCCCCTGCGGCTACGGTACAAAGACCCACAAGTGACCTCAAGTTGTCACTCATTCGCTCCCTCGAAAGTTGTCGAGCAACTGTCTAAACTATAAACTCCGAAGAGTTTTCTTGTTTGCAAAAACACGCTTTCGCCTATCCTTCTCAAAGTACTCGGGGGGCTGCTTGCCCGAGTGGTACTGCTTTAAGGCTAAGTCCGGCCGGGTCGCCAGTTTCCTACGCCCCCGCGGCTACGGAGCAAGACACCACCAACAAGGTCTTAAGCTACACTACTCGGATTCGCAAGCTCCCTAACTACTCAGGAAAAGGATAACGAGCAAACAAACGAAGTCCTTGACTTAAAATAAAAACGGACGCTTGACCCACGAGTTTATCACAAGTTTCCGACAGACATAACTGAAAGCCCCTGCGAGGCTACTTTGTATTTTCTTACAGGCCCAGATCGTGGAGGGCATGGTTCATCATAATTCGAGTGAAGTCAACGGCGTCATGTTCAATGCGGTCATAGCCGTCGTTGTCATAGATCGGACACCACCCTTGGCCCAGCAGCTCCCTGTCCAGCTCTGGATAGTGCGACAAGAAGATGGCCACCACCTTGCGGACGATGTCGCAGGTCATGTCCATGGATTGCCGGTGAGCTGTCACGGCGGCCCGTTCCAAGCGGTCCTTCAAAGTGGGGGCAGAAGGAACCCCGAGCTCGTCCATCACTTTGACGACGACCTCACCCATCTTGTCACAGATCGACTGCACTAGCGCGAGGTCCTCCCTGGTCTTCTTGTGCAACTTCCGTAGCTCCTCCAGATCCATCACAGTCTCTGAAGCAAAAAGGGACGCACATTAGCGGAAAGCAACGTGATCAAAAAGGGGAAACCACGGGAAAATGACGTCTCTCACTATTTAGCTTCTCAGTGGACTCGCGAGTAAGGTCCGCCAGCTTCTCGTTCTCGACAAGGTAGGTGGCCGCGGTGCTCTCCTGATCCGCAACCCACTTCTCCAAGTTGGTGCGGGCCACACGAAGAGCTGCTCACCCCGAAAAGCAAGACGACGTCACGAATCAAGCGACTACGCGCAAGCAAAGAGCAAGGACAACAGGTCGTGAGGCACTCACCAACGATCTCCTCCTCGTGCTTCTGGGCAACTTCCTCGAGTCGGCCCTTCTTAGCATTGACGCTGCAGACCTGGGCCTCGAGAGCAGTCACCCTCTCACGGGCCGCCTGGAGGTCGATCTCGGCCCGGCCCGCCCTTGCCTCGAGCTCTGTTTTCTCCTAGTGGGCAGTCCGGGTGGCGGCCTCGGCGTTGGAATGCAGCTCCGCCGCTGCCTGCTCCGTCGCGGCCAGCCTCTCCTCCAAGGCGGTCTTCTCCGTCTGCGCTGCGGCCGCGTGGTCCTCGGCAGTTTTCGTCCTCGCCTCGAGGGCCGCGCGTTCGGTCGCCTGATCGACCTCGCTGGCCGCCGCGACAAGGCACGTCACGGCCAGCTGTGTCTCTAGTCGGGTCTTCTCCGCATGGAGTGCCTCGAGGGCCCGGGACTTGTCGTCGCAGCGCCTGACAAGCTCCTGAACCACATATGAACTTCACGGTCAAGAAAAATGAGAAAACACGTACAGAAAATGAAAAGATGGAGAACAAGGGCCACGACTCACCCTCGTGGTGGGCAGGACCAACTCCATGAGCACCCACTCCGACTGGTGCAGCACCCGTTAACTCAGGCGCAGGCCCCGCTCCAGATTGCGGCGGGCCAGGAGCTCTGCGCCGTCATCGACGTCGAGGCCAACGGAGGACTGGACCCGCGAGACAGGCACCAGCCAGAGCAGCTGTGCCTCCACCTGCTCCTCCGACACTGACATGGTCAACCCCGGGCCTCTCGAGCTCTCTCCGACCTCCAAGGCCGGAGGTGGCATCTGCTCATCTGCCGCTGCAAGTGGAGAGGCGGTCAGGGAAGGCGACTCCAGGATGACAACTACCTCCGCGGGGCTCGGCAAAGGGACGGCGTTGTTCATGGGTGTGGCGGCTGACGAAATCGGAATGGCCTCCTCGGTCACTTCAACGACCGTCGTAGCCGGGACCTCCTCGGAGGCAGTGATGACCGTCTCCACCACCGCCGCGGCGCCTCCTGTTCCCGTCAGCGACTCGGGGGCTGGGGTCCCAGAGTCTGCCGCAGCGCTGCCCGTCCCCTCAAACGACTCAGGGGCTGGCTGCTCGACGTCTGCGGCGGCATCGCCCACCCCCGCCAGTGACTCAGGGGCCGGATGTTCAACATCACCTACCGGTGCCTCAGGAGCGGGATCCTCCTGAGGCTGCTCTTGGGGCCCGGACAGGCACTTCGCCAACTCGGCCGCGTGGGCCGAGAGCGCTTCTCCTGTGGGGGCTTCACCCCCAATCCCATCGTACCCATCGACAGGTCGCTGCGAGCCAGTCTCTCAACTCCCATTGGTGGGACCACAATTCCCTGGGTCCTGGACCCTCCCGCCTCTTCAACCGCCGCCCCCGATGGGAGGGTTGGCGGTGGACCGCCCGACGGCGGCACATCTCCGTCTACCTGGGTCGGGTGGCGCAACATCCTCACGGGCACCAGCCTCATCGTACGGGGGTCAGGCGCCCTGAAACAGAAAGGGCATCACGACAACAATAGGCGGAGGACATGCTTCCCGGGAATGCGAAGTAATGAAAAAAAATTATTATTACAACTCGGAGCCTACCTTTCCGTAATATTGTGGGCCCGCTTCGCACCAAAAGTCGGGTTCGGGGGAGACGCCACCCGTTTGCTCCCTGCGGACGGAGCAGAAGTCGGGGAAGGCACCGATCCGCTTCCAGCGACGACGATGGACGGAAGACGTCGCTGGGCGGTGATCGATCCCCCACCCTGGGTCGCGGGCACATAAGAGACTCCCGGCGCATTACGCCGCTCCCGAGGCGAGCGCGCCGACGGGGAGTCCGACCTCCGACGCGAAGAGTGGCGGCGCACGGCCTCGCGTCCCGACGTGAGGCAAGTGGAATCACCACACCGCAGGGAACTCCTACTCCTCTCGCGGTGGCTCCGCTGAGAGGTGCGGCTGCTCGCCCCGGGCCGGTCTGTCTAGGAGGACCCGGGCAGCGCCTGCTGGCTCGAACCAGCGCCCGCCGCGGCCGAGGCGGGCTCCAACCCGCCACGCGGCTGCGACATCGCCGGCGCCTCGTCATCCATCCACACGAACTCGGAGTCCCCCGTGTCTGGCGGCGGCGATGAGGGGTCCTCATCCTCGGAGACATCGGCCTCCTTGGCGCACCAGCGCGAAGCGCAACCGTTGTTCCTCGACCGCTTTTCGATTTCCTTTTGCTGGTGGGCCTTTCGGCGGTCCGCCCGCTGCTTATCCCGCGCAGCAATCTCCCAGGTGAGCGCCCGGTCCTCCTCCAGCGGAGGATGCGAGGCGAGGATGCGCACCGTCCCCATCTGGACAAGTGCAAGAAAATTATTACCCGCCGCGGCAACACCAGGAACAAGTCGAAAGGAGCCAAGAAAGGCGTACCAAGGTCGCGGTGGTCGGGTCGGGAAGCATCTGCAACGCATTCGGCAGTGGCCAGAACAAGTGGGCGATCCCAGTGGCCTGGGACACCCGGTGTTAGACCTCATCCATCGAGGGCAGAGGATCGGTCGTCACCGTCCCGACGAAGGGAGCCCGGTCGGCCGTCATCTCGAAGAGGCACATGGGGTGGCGTCGGAGCGGGACGCCCCCCTCACGTGGTAGCCGCCAATCACGGTGACAAAATCCACACCGTTGTCGCGGAGCGTCTTGAGGGTGTTGAGGGCCTCCGAGAGGAACCGGGGCTGATCTTTCTTCTCCGGCCCGTACTTCCACTTCGCCGGCGCGCGGTCGTGCCAGCGGTTGGTGTACTTGGGGAGCGGGTGCTCGGGGTCGTTCTTGATGTAGAACCAGTCCTGGTGCCACCCGCTATTGGAGCTTGTCAAGGAGGTGGAGATGTACTCCTCTATCCTCCCCTGCTTCCTGCGAAGTCCAGCGCACCCGATCGCCGCCGCGGTGCCGTCGTCTTTCAAGCAGAGGAACTTGTAGAAGTACCGAAACAGGTCCCAGTGGGCTCCCTGCCGTAGGTACCCCTCGCACAGCGCCTCGAATGCTGCCATCTGCTGGACGCCGTTCGGGTTGAGGTTGTAGAGCTCGAGGTCGTACTCCTCGAGGACGGCGCAGATGAACCGTTCCGCTGGGACGGAGAAGCCTCACTCCTGGAAGGCCACAAACGAGACCACATATCCCTCCGGGGGCTTCGGGGTGCGCTCGGCTCTGGGGATCTTCTACTCCTCCGCCGCGGTCTGCAGCGGCAGCATGCCGTCGGCAACAAGACGGTCGAGCTTGGACTAGGTCACGGTGGAGGCGCCCAGTTCGATATGATGGCGGCGGTGAGAAGCAAACTTGCAACCGGAGTCGAAGGAGGCGCAGGTTCACGGGCACAGCGGATGCAGAGGCTAAAGCAGGGGCAACGACAGCGGAGCAAGCAGGAAAGAAGAAGGGGAAAAATCCCAGCCGGCAGCCGCGGTATAAAAGGGAGAAGTGACCGTGCCCTCAGCAGTTAATGCCTGGGCCCGCCTCGGGTCACGTCCTCCACTCACTGAAGCATCGCTCCTCAAAAGGCGCGCCTGCCACTGCCAACCATGCACGAACGCGCCGCCACGTCACTTGTGACGGGCCCACAAATCCCACTCCCGCCGTGAGATCTCCGCCATTTGACCCACAGCACGCACTTCGAGCATCGTGCAACAGCGTGATAACTTCCCCAAATTCAGGACTTCAACATTCAAACCAACGCACAAGTCTCCGACTTGTTCGTGGGCTCGGGGGCTATCACCCGCGGGTGCGCTCGCGCGCCTCGTCGGAAAAGACACTCCCGACCTCATTATCCCCATGACAACTAAACCTGGGAGCGAGTCCTTGACTCCCTCACCAGGCTCGGGGGCTACTGACAAGGCCATAGACCAGGGCCCATCATGGTCTCTGAAAAACGCAGTACGAACCGATACGCATCGTACTTAGCGGCTAATACAACGAGTATTAGGCCCCTGAGTACCTGGAGGTCCGTACGACCTGTTTCCGTCATGGCCCAGGGGCCAGACGGCCACCGACGCCCCTTCCTCCGAGTACATGGCAGCCCACGCAACAAGTTCTCCGCCACTTGGCGGTATGCATGACAAGTCCTCATCTCCGCCTCCGACTACTCACTCGAACGAGTAGTTTCCGTCTCCTTCCCCGACAACTCGTTCGCACGAGTAGTTTTCGTCATCAGCGCAGGCTTCACATGGAAGGCAAAGGCGTCGTAGGCCCCCTGCTGAGATCCCGGGATCTCCGCGCACATTCTCCCACGTGCCGCCACGCGTCCGCTCCACCGCGACGGCCCGCCCGGGCCAGGCTGATTCGGTGTCAGAGGACGGATCCGTCCGCCCTGCCACGAACGGCACAGTGCCTGCCGTACCACGAATGGCGCAGGGTGAACTGAGCCACGAATGGCACAGTGCATGCTACACCCTAAGCATCGGAAGGCGCGGTGCAGGCTACCTACTCGCACGAGTAGTTCTCCCCCTCCGACCAGTTCAAGACTTCACAACGAAGACTGTAGGTACACGGGCCCTGTCGATGTCCCGTGATATCCGGGCACGTTAACCCGTGCCACGCCACGTGCCGGCCCCTCCGTGCTAGTCCGCCCTGACCAGGCCGATCTGGTGTCAGAGGGCGGATCCGTCTGCTACTCCATGAACGGGGCAGTGCGCGTCGTACCACAGGCGGCACGGGAAATGATGTGCCACGAACGGCACAGTGTACACCACCCCCTAGCCCTCGAACACCGTGGTATAGACCACTCCACCACCACAGAGCCTAGAAAAGACATGCCCTGTTCTACTGATAGGGATAGGATACGAATCCTACGCCCTGGGCCCGACTAACTACTCGGAGAAGGGTACGAGAAGCCCCAGAAGCAGCTACTTGGGACGCACGGTTCCTGGAAGGCCTACGCTGTCATTAGTGTACCCGTAATAGTTCTTCGCCGCACCACCCTGACGGTCCGACACGGAGAAAGGACACCCTGCACTGCGACCTAGTTTCCACCCTCGATGTAATCCCCATGGACCTCTCCCTTGTGACTATAAAAGGGGAGGAGGGGAGCACTTGTAACACAGGTTCGTTTCCACCCCCACCGCACTCAGTATCGATATCTCATCTCATATTCACCCGTAGACGCACTCACACTCGTGTGCGCAGAACTCTGCCACAAGAACCCCCACGCACACGCACCAGGGACTTGGGCTCGAAACCCTCTCCCGACCTGTTTGTATCCCCTACTACAAATCTTTGAGCATAAAGAACACCCCATCTCTGACTGGATGTAGGGTATTACTCTCCAGAGGCCCGAACCAGTATAATCTCGAGTGTCTCTTGTGCAACCGTGCGGATCCATACACGTGTTCGTATAAATTTACTTGCCGACGGTAACAAACCCCGACAATAAGTATAGTAATTCAAAAGCTAATAACTAGCTAGTTTGCTTAAGCTTGTCTTAAATAACCTATACTTAAGGAGATGGTATAAATTAAAAGATAAGAGGGATGCAGATAAGAGCGATGCATCGATCATATATATATGGACTCGAAGACTTTGCAAGTCTTCCCTACCACCTTTCGTGCCCAACACAGTAATACTGATCCTAGTGGTTTACCTTTTCTGCTACAAATTAAAGCGAGCATGAACTATCTGTCACTCGCAGATGTAGGGAACCGATTCTGCCAAACAAGGACAATAAATGTTGTTTCATATGCTAAAAAGATAGTTTGAGCATTAGTCATAAGATAGATATCAAGGCACATATGTATGATAGGGCAGCCCATTATATAAATTATATTGAACCCCTCTATCATCTCTATAAGATTCTACAAGAATGTTCTTAGCTTCACTTAGCTCTACACATTTTTAATGCAAATTCGTTAGTGGACCTTGACCTAACACACAACACTTTTTTTAAGAACTTTATTTCTTAACTAAATTCAAATTGTTAGGTCACTTAATCTGGTTCTTATCAAGCATGGGAACAATTTTGGGGCTAGTTGTTATTTATATAAACCACTGCCACCTTATTAATTAGTTCGAGTCCATGATGGTCACCAGCAAATACGGTCCTGTGGTTTTGGGGGCCGAGGGCGATCTAAAAATTCCCACCTAGATTACTGCTTGGTCATTGCATTTTACTACCTCAAGCATAGACTTCTGATCGTTGTATTCAATCTCTACCAAAAATAGGATCGCAGAGAACTCATGTCTCTAGACAAACTTATAGTGATGTATACTTGTACTAGTATATTTTGTATACTATAGTGTTTGTAGATACTTGGGAAGGGGCCTCCTTGATTTGGGGGCCTGGGGCGGCCGCCCCTCTCGCCCCCCTCCAGCACCGGCCCTGCAAATACCAAAGCTTCTCACGACGCAATGGTACGGTCGCTAAAACCCTTGTGATCGACCCAAGTTAGAAGCTGAGGTACTCTTCTTTAAAAACGAAATTAGAGGGACTATTCCTATGGTCATGAGCAAATACTGGTTATAACTTGGAATATGATGATTACCGAATAATTAAATGAAACAAACATTACTTGTGCAATGTGCAGTGTCAGAGGACATAAGTTTGTATGCGCACTTTCATTGTGTGATTTTATATATGATGCATTATCCAAGGTGTAGAAGATAATAAAATTGAGTATTAAGGAAAGAAGATTAAGCATATGCATGCACATATGGAGTACAGATAAAGTGATTAGAATGTGGAACATGTACATCAGGGGCATTTAAAATTGGAACCGCATGTATAGGAACGTATCTGCACATAAAACTTAGAAGAATCGAGTTATACCTATTTGGCAATGTTCCAGCTCCGAGATTTAGATTGGATCTATATTTTGATGGTTAAAATCAAGTGATTTAAATCGTCTCTGTATTTAGAAACTATATATGAATAATAAAATGATCCATATAAATGCTCGTGATGTATATGTGGTTTCGGAATCATGATTTTTTGAGCTACCAATACTTAGCTCCAAGTGATACAAAAATATTGATCTGCAACGCAAGCTCAGCCAAACAAGACTGTTATGAAAGTGTCACTATTTTGCCTTTTATGCCGAAGCCGAAACCTCAAGGTCATGACCAACTTGGCCTTGTGTCCCTAATTTGACCAAAACGCAAGGTATTTGCTTTCATTACAATGCATACTTTGTTTATTAAGATAAATGTGTTAACTAGCGATTACTTTTTATCAATAATGCAATTATACAATTTAAACTATAATCTAAAAAGTATTATTGATATAAATATATCAATATCATGTTTGTATAACTATTATGAACCTGCGTGGTGGCTATACGCTACGTTACTGTAGTGCTACAGTACCCGCGGTACTGTTCACGCAGAAAGGGCTGAGAGAGACTAGGGTTGCAGGGGCGCGAGATCGCCACTGTCCACTACAACACAACCGGGATTTGAAGGCATTTTCTTAAAGGCAATTTTTTAAAATGCCTTAATTACTTGTTGTATAAATGCACTTTTCTAAATTTCCCACTAAAAATATTGCATTTGGAGGCGTCCACAACCGGGCTGTCACTATGTGCTGTCATGTTGTAGTGGTCGTCCACAACCGGGCAAGAGGGAAGGTTTTCCTTCTTAATTAATTCTTGCTTTATTAGATTGACACATTTTCTCTCTTTAAATAGACATGATTACTTGATCTGTAAAAGAGACCTAATCTTATCTCTAAACCTAACCTTAATGGGCTCACCGAGCCGGCCCATAAGACCTCTGACAAGCCGGTTCATAAGACCTCTGACAATTAGAAACTCACTATATTAATAGATGCTTTTACATAAGGAAAGTATGTGTTTGTCAAAGACCAATTATATTATAGTCAACCGAAACAAAACCTAATATATAGAGAAATAGTACGTGCTAGGTTGCTGGATTGCAATTCGGACGTGCAATGGTTGGTTATTATGAGCCTCCTCCGTGGGCTATAGCTACCTTTATAGTCAGCCTAATTGGATTTTTTATATATTTTTTGTGATTTTTCAAAAATAAATATCTGATCTAAAAAATTTCAAAAATAGCCTCTGTCCGCCATTTGCAACGGCGGCAACGGCGGTTGGAGGATGAACCGCCGTTTGTAACGGCGACTAGCTCGATCAACCGCCAGTTTTATTCGTCGGCAAGCCTGGGCAAGTGGGTCCCAGGATGCAACCACCGTGGGAAACGACGGTTGACTGCCTGAGATAGCGGTCCAGGCACCAAACGTCGTTCTAAATGGCAGTTGAGCAACCGCCGTTCCTGTCGGTGTTTTAACCCAGAAAACCTACCAAGGGGGTTGTTGACAGTTCAATAACGCGCCAAGGTTAACCGCAAACTTACAGATCATGTAGTACCTTTTTCCCTCGAGTATTACCCAAGATTATCGAATCCGTGGATCGGAAGCAAACCGCTAAGGTTCTCTACCTTATCTAGCCGATCTAACCTAACCATGAAGCATAGATTGCATATAAAGATAAACATAATAGATATGAGTTAAGTGTATAGGTTGATCACATCCATAAACATAGGCAACATAAAGGAACAAGCAAGGGTAACTAGGGCTTACGTGTTCTAGTTATAGTTCTACCCAAAAGAGCAAGTGCAACATGCATCTCATCCAAAGCCATCTTTAAACTACTACCCTTCGGTCAAACCCTCGAAGGCACCCATCGTACACGTGATCGACATCATGTCACGATGCCCCTGTTTCTTGTATAGGTAAACATAAGAGCACACTCATGGGGAGCATGTCGTACTCCTTGGTGCATCCGGTATGAACCCCTAGCCCCTAGCCCCCATGGCAACGAGATCACCCCGAGCGATCTATGTTAACGGTAGATTGAAGTAAAGCAAACTCAAGAAAGCACAAGATCATACAAGGAGGAATCGAGTCGCTAAAGATCGGATGACATGAAGTACTTTACTCACATAGTAGATGCGTTTAGGTCATCACCATCGAATACATACCATCGAAGACCTCAATTAGCTCTAGAACTCCGCCACGGTACAACCACGCATGGCGTCCATGGCGGCTAGGGTCGGCCTAGGCCATCTCCTAGACCACTTCGAGGACTCACAGCGGCCGTCGTCTCCCTCCGGTGCTTTCTTCTAGGTTTCACCGAGTTGTGATGAATGGATGTGGCGGCCATCGGAGGTAGGGGATACAAATAAGGCGAGGAGCATGTAGGTCAAGAGGCGTTGCGAACCGGACCCGAAAGGGGGTGGGCCGGCCGGCCTGGGCCCACCTCGGTCCGGTTCGGCCCGACCTTCCTCCATGACGCTTCTCGCGGTTTCTTGAATTTTTGCCGAACTGCATGTGGGTCCTTAACGTCGTTTTCCCCGCGGTTTAGATAAGGGTGCTTGGCGCGCAAACTCCCGCATCTTCTGTTCAGGTCCTCGGAGTTTCACAGCTTCATGCTTCGGTCCTCGGGTCATTTGGAGTCATGTTCACTTCGTGCCTTGACTTGTGTCGGGCTTCATTATCTTCTCATAAAGTGCTTGATGAACTTTACCCGGAAGTCCTTATTTAGGCGCTTAAATCCTGCATAAACAACATACTCTAAAAACCACATACAAGTGCGAACTTGTTACATCATTAGTATTCCTAGTGGCGGGTTAGTTATAATTCAAAGCTCAAACCAAAGTGTAACAAGTGCTTTTAGTTGATGGAAATCGACCGCCAATAGGGGTACCTTAGGTAGTAGATTGTGCGGTGGGGGATCGCTAGACTTGGAACTCGAAGGTTAAAGCAAGGACACGAGACACAAATTTATACAGGTTCGGGCCGCCAGAGTAGCAAACCTTACGTTCTGTTTGGAGTATCATATGTGGCGCCCTGCGCTTAGGTGTTGTCTGTTGGGTTGTCTTCTCCTCCTAGGTACCCTGCCCTCCTTTATATAGTCCAGGGGTTCCTAGTCAGTTACAAGGTAGGAGTCCTAGTAAGATTATCGAGTACGAGTCCTAATAGGATTACAAGGATTTATGGTATGAGTCTGTATTCTTCCATGTATATGTACCCGGGGTGTATGCCCAACAAGCCCTCTAGCACTTTGTAGTCGAGAGTAGTAGTTCGAGTAGTCTTGAAGCCTCTTCGAGTAGTTTTTGAGCGTTCTCGAGTACTGCTTGGAGAAGTCTTCAATAGTACTTAAACTGCCACAAGGCTGGAAGGTGGTCCAGCTCATCTATCTTGTAGTCGAGATCCTTCCCATTGAGGATTATATGGAAGTGCAATTACAAAATCACACTCCATATGGAGTGTAGCCCCCGAGCCTTAGGTTGAATCGAAGAATCATGCTGAGGGTCAACCTTGAATCTGAATCTTCTGTCTTTGAAAAAATTGAATGATGGGTGTAGCATAGTAGCCCCCGAGCCTTGAAATGATTATATAATCAATCCAAGGGTCTTCAGAGTTCGTGAAAGCCATCATCCGAGTACTCTTGCAATGTTCAACCCCCAAGATTATGTGCCAAATGAGTTGTATGAGCCACGTTGAGTAGTGATTGGAGTTGAGCCCCCGAGCTAGAGAGCTAGCGGAGCATTTTGTCTCTGAGTACTAATTTGGTGTTGAGCCGTTGAGCTTGAGAAGTAGAGGAGACTACTCGAGTTGTCTTCGAGTAGTAATATCAAACATGAGAAGTAGTCATGCCGTCAGAGCAGACTTTAGATGCGACCGAAGTCGACTTTAGATACCGTCAAAGCGAACTTTAGATGTGACCAAAGTCGACTTTATATGCCGTCAAAGTGGACTTTAGAGGCGACCGAAATCGACTTTGCGTCGCGCGGAGCAGACTTTTGAGATGCGACTAGAGTATAGTCGACTTTATGCTGTGCGGAGCGAACTTTTGAGATGCGACTATAGTATAGTCGACTTTATGCCGCACGGAGCGGACTTTTGAGATGCAACTAGAGTATAGTCGACTTTATGCCGCGCAGAGCGGACTTTGAGATGCGACTAGAGTATAGTCGACTATATGACGTGCGGAGCAGACTTTTGAGATGTGTCTAGAGTATTGTCGACTTTATGCTGTGCGGAGCACACTTTTGAGATGCGACTAGAATATAGTTGACTTTATGCCGCGTGGAGTGGACTTTTGAGATGCGACTAGAGTAGTCGACTTTAAGTACCCAGGGCCAAGTATGAAACCCGAAGTACAAAGCTGGAAAGCCAAAAACGAAAACCACTTCGGAAGCCAAAAATGAAAAAGAAATCAGAAAATGAATAATTTGCCGCCAGAGCAGGCTTGAATGCCATCGAAGTCGACTTGAGTAGTACACGAGTCTGGACATGAGGCCCATAGTACAGTTTTTGCCGCTGAAGCGGGCTTGAATGCGACCGAATTCGACTTGAGTAGTACATGGGTCTAGACATGATGCCCGTTGTACAGTTTTTGCCGTCAAAGCAGGGTTGATGTGCGACCGGAGTCGACTTGAAAGCCTATTTGCATAGGCGTGGCGCAATGCCAATTTGTGGCGTAATGCTGATTTATGCTGCTTCCGTGGGCTTGAGAGCGACTGAAGTTGAGTTGTGCCACTGGGACAGGCTTGAATGCGACCAAAGGTCAGCTTGTGCTGCCAGAGCGGACTTTGAGAGCGACTGAAGTCGAGTTGTGCCGTCGGGCGGACTTTATTGTGCAATGAAGTGCAACTCTGGAGGGTAGTTCTCGTGGAGAAGCATGCACAAATGAGTAGTCCTTGGCGTGCTGTCCTGTATGCGCAAAACAATCCAAATAAGAAGAAAGTAATCATTTAAAAAAATGACTTAGTTGTTCCCGCCAGAGCGGACTCTAGATACGTCTGCAGTTGTTTTTAGATTGCTGCAGGGGCGGACTTTAGGTGTTGCCGCCTTGGGATAGCGCTCGAGTTGATGGAGTAAGCTCGTGGTGACTTGGTCGATATACCCCAAGAGTAGTCAGCATTGTGTAGCTCTCGTGAAAAATCTGTTGAGAAGCGTACACAGATGAGTAGCTCTTGACGTGTTTGTCCTATGCACGAAAACAAGCCAAAGAAAGGATAATTATCGAAATGAGCGACTTAGCTTGACTCGCGGACGAGTGTTGACGAAGCCATAGCCATCGATAATGGAGCCGCGACGGATGTCATTGAAGTCGACTAGTCGAAGGCGGATCCGACTGGTTGTTGGAGGCATGGCTACCGCTCTCGACTAGTTTTCTAGCCAAAACTAGCCGAGGCGAGTAGCCGAAGTAGTCAACGACGAGTTGGTGTTGCTGAAGCAGAGCTAGTGCGGCTGTTAGACGAGTAGTCGCGGCGCACGGCAGAGGCGAATTAGAGCCAGTGCGACCGGATAACAAACCAAGCGAAGAGACTATGTGACCGGACGCATGACATAGGCGAAGTAGAGCCGGTGCGACCGAACAACAAGTCGAGCGGAGAGACCATGTGACTGAATGCATGGTGGAGGCGAAGTAGAGCCAGTGCGACTGGACAACAAGTCGAGCGGAGAGACCATGCGATCGGATGCATGACGTAGGCCAAGTAGAGCCAGTGCGACCGGACAACAAGTCGAGCGGAGAGACCATGCGACTGGACGCACGACGTAGGCGAAGTAGAGCCAGTGCGACCAAACAACAAGTAGTCGCGGTGCACGTAGTCATGGCGCACGGTGTAGTTGAAGTAGAGCCGCTACGGACGGAGGCGATGTAGCCGTGGCGCACAACATGGTTGAAGTAGAGCCGCTCGGCCGAAGACGACGTAGCCGCGATGTATGGCGTAGTCGAGGTAGAGCCGATGCGACACGACAACAAGTTAAATTCAACACGGACACGACGAGCCGCTACAGTTGAACTTGGAACTCGATGACTTGCTTCGAATTGAGATTCGCCGACTTGCTTGTTGTGGAGTAGATTGATATTGATGGCGAGGTCCTTCAAATTCACTCGATGATCTCGATGATCACCCCTACCTGGCACGCGAGTTGTCAGTGTTTTAACCCAGCAAACCTACCAAGGGGGTACTTGAGGTAGTAGATTGTGCGGTGGGGGATCACCAGACCTGGAACTCGAAGGTTAAAGCGAGGACACAAGACACAGATTTATACAGGTTCGGGCCGCCAGAGTAGCAAACCCTACGTCCTGTTTGGAGTATCATATGTTGTGCCTTGCGCTTAGGTGTTGTCTGTTGGGTTGTCTTCTCCTCCTAGGTACCTAGCCCTCCTTTATGCCCTTCTTTATATAGTCCAGGGGGCAGGTTCCTAGTCGGTTACAAAGGTAGGAGTCCTAGTATGATTACAGAGTACGAGTCCTAATAGGATTACAAGGATCTATGGTATGAGTCTATATTCTTCCATGTATAGGTACCTAGGGTGTATGCCCAATAGTTCCAAATGACGGTTAGCTCTCGTCCCCTATATAAGCCCGAAAATTCCCTAAAAATGTCATAAAAAGTGTGAAAAAAGAAGAGAGGGTGGGAAGAAGGAAGGGAGTGACGTGGTGGGGGGAAGAAGTAGTGAAGCTTTGCCGGATCTCTCATTTCAGGTATGTAGCCGATTTGAACTATCTCTTATTTTTAAGCAAATTTGCGTAGATCTAAATGATTAGATGACAGTTTTGTTTAACTACATTTAAGTAGTGTAGTGTATTATTAGATTTAGTAGTAGATTATGATTTAATAGATTTAGTAGTTTTAGTATATTATGATTTAGTAGATTTAATTAGTAGTTTTATTCTAAGCAATTTAGTTCAGAATCACTAGATCTAGTGTAGTTAAGTTTAGATTAGTTATTAGTGGTGGTCTTGCACTGTATGATTTCAGGCATGTCAGAAACAGTTCGTGTCCAATTGTATTTTGGATCAGGAGAAGTTAGGTATGGTCCTCAAGGAGTTGACTTGACAATGTTTAGTACAATCGTGAGAGATGTTAAAAAACCACAAACAGAAGTTGGGAGGCCATAACCACCTGGTTGTACAAAGCATTCTCACTAGATTCAGAGCAATATGGGCTGTCCATAATGGCACTATTCAACAGAAGTCATCAAGTATTTTGGGAGCTTATGCCACTTGAAGGCACTAGAAATTGGAGGAATTATGTCAGAAATGCATGTCAAAGTGGTTGTCTAGTGGTTGTCGTCTTTGTGCAAGTTTATGAGAAGTCTCAAGTGAATCAGGAACCCGAGGGTAGTGAAGATGGTGGAGGTGAGGGTGCTGAAGAGGGTAGAGGTGAGGGTGTTGAAGAGGCTGAAGAGAGTGGTGCAGGTGAAGAGAGATTTCAAATCCATGCGTGAAGTTAGAAGCTACGTACCCAAGCAAACGGTGCAATAGCCAAGATGTTCACACAATGACTTTTGCGTGATGCAAGTCTACCAGGGATGGAACAACTCCAGTCGTCACTTCTGACGCTGCTCACAAGCATGGGTAAGCAATGTACATGATATTTGTTCATCTTTCTTTGGTTTGCTAACATTTTCTTGGCTTTTGCAGTACTCCCACAACCAGGCAACTGCAGTTTCTCGCAATGGGTGGATCCCCTAGCTATCGAGCCCTATCAAAGGTACATCGACTACCTCGAGGATGTCGTCATCTACAACCTGAAGCGGGAGCTGGCGGAGGCACTAGCTTCTCCAGATCTACCGTCTAGCGCAGGTGACGATCGATGTTGCACATGTTGGACCTGCACTTGTGGATGCCACAAGAAGATCAGCTCCCCCCCCCCCTCGAAGAATGGTCCCCTCCACCTTCACCTCCACCTCCACCCCCATTTGGGTCCTACTACATGCCGTCCCAGCACTCCGGCAGCTCTATGTTTTCCGGGCAGTACTCGTACAACTAGATTAAGAATGTTGTAATCGGTTTTCTAAATTCCCTATGGCATGTTAGGATTAGCAACGACGCATGATAGGTTAGTAGTCACGCCGTTCGTGCTATTGCAAATTTGTGTGTCATATTTTCAGGTGCCCCGTGTCGCAATCCAGCGTCCTTTGAACAAAAAAAATCAAACGTCGTTTCAAAGACGGGTAGAGAGTTCTAACCGTCGTTTCAAACGGCGGCTAGGTGTTCCCGTCAACCGTCGTTGGTTGGGCCTCAAGCCGCCGTTTTGAACGGTGGTTGCACCAACTGCCGTGTTGAACGGCGGTTGGAACCCGGCCCGCGTGCCATGTCACTGATACCGTTAGCAACGACGATTCAGCCTCCAATCGCCGTTTGCAACGCGGTTGGGTCATGCTGCTGTTGCAAACGGAGGCCGGAGACAATTTTTGAAATTTTTTGGATCGAGCATTTATTTTTGAGAAATCCCAAAAGAATATAAATTTTTTTGCCTAATTGCAAGCAAGAGAAAGTATTTCGTACTCTTCTAAAAAAATTGAATCACATAAATTCTCAAAAAAAATTAAATCACATAAGATTTTTAAAATGAAATAATTTTATCAAATTTTGAGGAAATATTTTTTTTGTCCTATCGATTATTAAACAATTTTAAAGTTACTTTTGGTTTCATTCTTTAGCATTACTTTCTTAATAAATTTAGAGATTAATAATCAAGACTGCAATCACATATGCAAGTACAATTCCTGTAACCACCCTCTTAATATAAACAGCATCCTTTAGCACGCCACATACACACACACATTGTAAAGCATATAAAGGCAGTTCACATTACAAACACGCATCCGGTGAATCAATTACAGATTACAGCGAATATAGCGAGCAACTCCAACAGTCTTTTTATTTTAATTAGTTAAATTTAGAGTTTTAACCCTTTGTATAAATAAAAGACTTCATAATTTTATAGGATGATCCAACATACTCTTGAAACTAAACTCTCCATAATGAGTGGAGCCCACATGTCATTCTTACCCTCCACATCCACACGCGCGCGGGTGGCCTTCTCCTCCCCCACCCCTCACGGTGCAGGCGGCCGGCTGCACAGGCGCGGGGCGCCTCCTCCACATCCACACGCGCGCAGGCGGCCTCCCCCCCCCTCACGGCGCAGGCGGCCGGCGGCGCAGGCGCGTCCTCCCCAGCAGTCCTACAGCCTCTTCCTCCACCTCCCTTCCCCACTACACGACGCGCCTCCTCCACCACGCGACGCGAGCGGCAGCGCGTTCTCTCCGGCGGCCCGACGCGGCTCGGCACCCTCCTCCTCCACTTCCTCGCGGCGCGAGCGGCAGCGCATTCTCCCTGGCAACCCGACGCGGCGCGTCCTCCTCCTCCACTTCCTCGCGACGTGGGCGGCAATGCTTTATCCCGGCGACTTGGTGCGGCGAGTCCTTCTCCTCTACTTCGTCGTGGCGCGGGCGGGCGGTGGCGCGAGCGGCGGCGCATCCTCCCCGGTGGTCCGGCAGCATCTTCCAACACCTCCCGCTGCACCTCCTCCACCTCGGCTCCCCGACGCGGGAGGCATGGCCGGGAAGATCGATTTGGTGCGCAATCTGGCAAGATTGCGAGCGGGACGAGAACGAGCATTAGCTCGGTTGGTAGGCATTGCAGATGGGCATGCTGCCAGCCTGGGTTCGAATCCTCTCGGACGCAGGTTTATCTCACCGGGGTTTATCTTCGAAAAAAATCTCCTCGCCGGTGAAATCGGGGTTCGGGGGTTTTCTAAGCCGGGAGGAGGCTTTTTCTCTTAATGAAAACCGTGGGGGTGGTCTTACCCCCACCGACTTAGTTAGATTGCGAGCGGGACTGCCTCGCCATACATCGCGAGCGGAGGGGGGGGGGGATGGCGAGGAAGATCATTTACCGAGGCTGTTGGATCGTGAATTTGCTGTTTTTTTCTATCTTTTACTGATGGAAAAGGTTTTAAAGGAGCTGTTGGAGTTGTTATAAGACATGTATATTCAAGGCCACGTGTATCGCTTGTGGATCAACACCAGTTTCTGCCACCACTGCCCGAGCCCGTGCGCGTCGCCGTCTTCGCTCTCATTCTTCCACAGCACTGCGGATGCTATGAGGTGCGGCCGCTCCTTGCGCTTGCCGAACAGTGAGTGGACCATGTCGCGGAACGACAGTATCGCTCCCGACCTGGCCATGCCGGCGCGGAGCCGCTGCTTCATCTCCTCCCGCTGCTCGAAGTAGTCGATGAAGCCCTTGCAGATGAAGTCTCTCTCGTGCACGTACAGGTACGGCTCCCATGGCTTCAGCTTCTGGAACAGTTCGTCCATGCGATCCTTGTGGGACGTCAGGACTTTCCCTAGTGCGTACCTGACCAAATAGCCCACGGTGTACACGTCCCTCTTCGCCGCCTCTCCGATCGCCGGAGCCAGCGATACATGCGGCGGGTTGAAGAGGAAGGTTGGGAGGTTGAGGTTGATGAGCTCCTTATTGGTCATCATGTGACGCCCCACGTCCAGCGCTATCGACGCACCGAGCGAGTGCCCCGCGAGCCAGACCACGGAGCTGCCGGCGGCGGCGCCGCCATTGGGGATGGAGATTGAGCTCAGGAGCTGCTCTACCATCTCGCGCGCATGGAGGAAGCGGCGGCACACGTGCTGTTTGTTGAGCAGGATGCGGAGGTCGTGACGCACGTCATGGTAAAGCGTGTGGTACCGTAGCATGGTGCCGCGGAAGGCGACGACGTAGCTTGGAGCCGACGAGTGGCGGAGCCCGTCCGGGGGCGCGTACGCGAAGACGGCTCCGTAGATGAGCCAGCTGCCTCTGTCTTCGAAGATCCGCGGGCCGGTCTTGCAGAAGACGCACTCGCACTCGAACTCAAGCACGTAATCGCGCCGGCGCCGGAAATGGAATCTCTCCCACCACGCCGGTGCGAGCGCATCGTCTGTGTCCTCCATCTCCTTGTCTCGATCGCTCTCCATAACGTAAGTGCCTTTAACAAGACAGGCCATAATGCACCGGCGGTGCTCCGCGTTGTCCCTGAGATTTCAAACTCTAATTATGAGAGTTTGTAAATTGCAGTGTGCGCGAGCAAGCAATTAATTAGGACTTTTGTTCTGCAAACAAGTTAAATTGGGGTAAAATAAATCAACTACAGTCTAGCTAGCTAGCAGAACTAAAAAAAATCTTTGCTGAAAACTACTCTCTCATGCGGTCCTGTGTGCAGGGGCGGAGCTACATTGGCTGATGTGGGTGCAGCCGCACCCACGTCCAAAACGAAATTAAGTGATTGCTAATAATTTTTTACCCTTTATGCACCCCCTCGGATCAATGTGATGCACCCACAACTCAGCAAAATCAACACAAAACTCAGCTAGAGAAGCTTTTTAATGAAGTGTTGCACCCTCCACAATTTTGCTAGCTAGTGACAAAAATATATCATGCATGGTATCATGCATGGTATCAAGATTATTGAGAGTGAATATTATTTACTTGTTGTAGTCTAAAATGCAAAAATGGATTTGAGTAATTAAAAGAGATCGAGTGCAGATATACATACCAGTCGAACTCAATGTCAGCTTGAGGCATCATCATATGCTTTGGTCCAGAGACGCGGAAGTCGTCATTGTTTTTGTCATCAGAAAGGCCCATAGCTCGATCAATATGATCCAGCTGAGGATCGGGAGGCAAATGAACATGCACCTATGCTCATGCTCGTGCTCGTGCTTCGATTAATTTGCCGCCAGTGAAAAGCTGAGCCATGGACGCTGCGTACGTTTATACACGCACGAGAGTGTGCAACGAACTTGCAGGGAAGATACGATGCTGCATCGTACATGAATGAGACATTCTAGATACGTCCATATTCTGTTGACCGACCCCTCAGCTCGCTACGCTCCATTGCTGAGAATTTTGGAGCTCAGGCACAGGCAGTCATGCATGTGCAGGAGTAGTACTACAATTGTTCAAAGTTCAAACCTACGACACAGCAAGAGTGTGAAACAACGACCCCACCCAGAATCACACGTTTCGTGACTCTCCCCGGTCGTCGTCGTCCATGCAGCGCCAACTGGATCAATATAATGTGAAAATGTCCATACTGACTCGGCACTGTACTCGGCTTCTGGTGGTGGCTGAAGCAGCCCGTCTGTAGGGCGATCGACGACCCAGCCCAGATGGGACGCGTCGGGTCATCACTGTAGCGACAAAAAAACCAACCGCGCCGCATTCACTGGAAAGGATAAAAGAAATTAGAGTCTTGGGGCTAATGAGATTCCTTAAATTGTTTGTGCGCGTACATACAAGTCTCCGCATGCGAATATTAGTCAAGTTGCTGATGTTATCCTCGTCTAAAGAGTTGTTTGAAATTTAAAAAGCTATAAATGTTACACCGAGTATCAAAATTAAATTCTGATTTCACCATTGAATTTCTGACAATAAAAACTTCAAAATAAGATCTCACTTAACTATATTTTGACGAACTTTTTTTATTCATATTTTTTAATTAAAGTTGTATATTCTGGAAAATATATTACCGCGGAACAAATTCTACAAACTACCGGAACAAAAAATTATACCCACCGAACAAACTATATAAAGTGACGGAGCAAAATATGTATAGTTATCGAATAAATTCTACAAACTAATCTCAAAACTAAAAAACTTATAAATCATAAATCTTGCGTCTAAATTAAATTCTGATTTCAAAAACGGATTTCTTATACTGAGATCTTCAAAACAAGATCCCACTTGACTATTTTGACAAACTTTTTTTATTCGTATTTTTTAAATTAAGGTTATATATTCTATTATGGCCAAAACAAAACAAATGAAGTGTCAGAACAAACGAGAATAACTGTCAGAACAAGATCCTATTATAGTCAGAACAAATTTGTATGTCGTCCCGAACAAAACAAATGTAGTTTCAGAACAAGAGTAGAAACAAGATTCTATTATAGTCAGAACAAGTTCGTATGTCATCTCGAACAAAACAAATGTAGTGCCAGAACAAATCAGAACAAAGGTCGGAACAAGTTATTATTATTACAGACAGGATATATTATTACTATAGCCAGAACAAAACATTTGTAGGTACCGAACAAATTATATGAACTGTCAGAACAAATATGTATACTTGTCGAACAAATTATACAAACTATCAAATAAAATATTTGTAGGTACCGAACAAATTATATGAACTCTCGAAACAAAAAATTTGTACGTACCTAACAAATTATATGAACTAACATAACAAATTTATATGCCATCTTAAACAAACAAATAAAGTATCAGAATAAATATTTCCTAATGTGGAACAAATATTAACTGAGGAGGGACAAATATTCACTGAGTAGAAACAAATATTCACTTAAATGAACAAATATTCACTAGGTGGAACAAATATTAAAATATAAACATCAAAAAATATACATGGAGAAACAAAAGATGTAACACAAAAATTGTAAAGAAAAGGGATAAAATATATAAAAAATTAAAATATGAGAAAATAGAAGAGATGAAAATAAATAAATAAAAGAGAATAAAAGATGTATTAAAAATAAAGAATAGAGAAAGAAAAAAGAACCGTAAGAATGAGTAAAAGAAAAAAAGACGGCAGAAAAAATGGTAGGACAAAAAATAGAGAAACAAATAAAGAAATAAGAAAAAATGAAAATGCAAATACGTGGAAGGATATAAAAATAAAATGAGAAAAGAAATAAGAAACCTGAAAGAAACAGTATAACATAATTAAAAATAAAAATAAAATAATAGAAAAAAAAATTATATCTCGTCGCGAACAAACAAATATTAACGGAGAAAAAAATTAAAAAGGAAAGAATATATATATATAATGAAAACAGAAAAAGAAAAAAGAAAATAAATAAATAAATAAAAGGAAAAGAAGAAATAAAGGAGAAACAAGAAAAATAAAATAAATTTCATAGAAAAGGAAAAGAAAAAACTCAAAATTACAAAAAAGGAAAGAACAAACAAACAAATATTAAAAAAATTTAGAAAGGAAAGAATATATAAAAAAGATGAAAATAGAAAAAAATAAAATAGAAAATAAATAAAAAAAGAGAAATAAGAAAAAATAAAAGAAATAGAATAAAAAGAATGAAATAAAAAATGAAATAGAAAAATTAATAATAGAAAATAAATATAAAAAAGAAAAAAGTTGGAAATAGAAAAAAATAAAAATAGAAAGTAAAAATAAACAATAAAGAAAAAATAGAATAGAAGAAAAAATAAAATAAAGAGTGGAAGGAAAAATAGAAAACGTGAAAAAAATGGAAGGAGCAAAATAGAAAAAAAATCTAAAATAAAGAGAAAAAAAGAAAAAACGAAATTGAAAAAAGAAAACTCAAATAAAAAAAGAAATAGATAGAAAAGAAAAAAATATATAAAAACAAATATAGAAAGAAACAAACAAAAAACAAATAAATAAAAAACAAATCTTACTTAAGCTTCCCGCTTCCTTCCGCGTGCGGACTGCGCCTCCCGTCCGTACCGCGCGACGGAATGTCAAATTGTCGCTGAAGCGACGTATATGAATTACCGCCCAGATGCGCGTCCCGGGTCTCTCTCTCTCCCTCTCGTCCACGCTAGCTGTGACAATCGACAAATTGAGCACCAAGCCACACCGCACACCGCAAATATCTTGGTGTCTTTTTAAAAAAAAATAAAAGAAGGGGTCATCAGATTTCATCAAATTAGAAATTTTACAATTGTGATCTCAATATAAAAGAAAATTACATTGAATCACACCACTAGATTCATACCTTCAACCTTCGTTTTCCTTGCATTTTGGTGTCTTTCTTTCAGCCTTCTGAAGCACATTTCGTCTCTCGTAGCTCTAAAGAAGGCAAGGAGAAGATCTGAATATTATCCTTTCAACTCTTGAAATTGGAAACTAAGCAGATGTTTTGTTTGTTTTATGAAAAGTTGCGGTTGCCTTTTTATTCTAAAGCTAACACCAACTTTTAAAAGATGTGTTTAGCTTTAAGGTCAAAATAAAGGCATGAAAAGTTTTTTTTTCGAACAATCTCGGGGGGAAGAGGCTTCCCCACTTACACATTTATATTGAATGAAAGTGACATATTACAACTCCCGTGCATGTCTGTGATGTCCTTCACACCTAAAGCATTAATCTCATTGACAAGAACATTTAGACGTAAGTACGTAGATTCAGCATTTTCATTCTCAAGTTGCTTAAAGCTATTGATTCCTCAAGGAGACACCCGTAGCGTTTATTAGTTACTTCTTTTGAACCCTCATTTTGTTCCTTGATGGTATTCCATAGCACATGAGCATTTTTACTATTAAAAACTCTATTGAAAACACCTATATCTAGAGAGGATAAAAAGATACTCTTTGTAATAACATCAAATTGTTTTTCTTTTTTGGTATCATTTTTAACACCCTCATTGGTGACCCTCCAAACATCAAGGTCCTTAGCTTGGAGATAAACTTCTATGAGAACCTTCCAATGACGATAACCCGTGCCATCGAAACGTGGAGCCAAACCTAAGGTATTCACCCCTTTCATTCCTCTATAGAGCAACTCACTAGGCGGTGAAGCCTAACCGATCAAATGTAGGCCTGGGCATTCGGTTAGTTCAGTTAAATTGGTTCGGTTAAATCGGTTATCAAATATTTCGGTTATGGAGAAGTGTTAACCGAATTTGTTGTTGAGAAATTGTTGACGACTGCTAAGTGCTACTTTTACACCGTCAATACCTGCATAAAATAAATGTAAAAGGATCATCAACACTAGAATAGAGCTTGATACTGATAGTTTCCACAAGTGTTGGTGTTTCTAGCTTTTGTTGCAGGATGCACCGAAATGCGTACCAAATGGTACAATTGAGAGCAAGTGATCCAATGGCTATTAAAGGACGTCATCATAAACAACCTCAAATGCCAATTTGGACTGCACCATTGTGATGGGCTTGTCGAGACAATCGAAATAGATATATTAATTGCCTACTTTAGAGCTCGGATCGAGAAGATATGCAATGGAGAAGATAACACGAAGAAAGGACAAAATGCTGACGTCACAGTGGGACCCACCGCCCTTTCTCGTACCGCAGACGCGCAGGACGTGCAGGCGCAGCCACGTGGCAAACCGCCACTGGCCAGCATGCGGCAACGCGGCGCAGAGCCTGCACGCGAGGGGGTCAACGGCCATGTGGCGGGGCCTGGTTGGCGGGCCGCCGGCGATGCGGATCGCCAGCAGGGCGCGCGGGCGCACACGGGATTTCCCCGGCCGCCACGCGTCGCCATCCTGCTGGCCAGCCGCCGCTGCCCCGGATCCCGCAGCGCGCGCGTGTGGCTCCGTACGCGGTACGCTGCCGCCCGGGCCACGCGTCGCTCGCAGAGGGGGGCGCGGGAGGCGGTGCCGCGGCCCACGGCCGGCTCGCCCCGGTTTGCCCGTTGACCCTCCGGTTCCCTGTCTTTTGTACCGGTTCAGCGGCTGTTTCACCTCGGATGCTCCGGTTCTCACTGGTTCTGGCCCGGTTCTTACTGCCACGTGTCACCACGTGATTGGGGGTGCCCAAGGCAGCTGCACAAGATGGAGGCACTTGGAGCACAAAGCAAGCCACCCCCTCCTCTATAAATAGGAGGGGAGGGGCTCCCTTTTGGAAACACATTCCTTCTCCCTCTCCTCTCATTCTCTCTTGGAGAGGTGAATTCTCACCTCCCAAGATATAGTGTGTGTGTTAGAGTGCTAAGTAGACTAGGGTGAGGAGTGAGTTGATGTCCTAGTGGATGCTTGTTCTTCATTTAGAGCAAAGTGAGTATTTCAGCATTTCTTATTTAGATTATAGTGGACTTCATGCATAAATGATATGTTCTTCTGTTCTTGGCTTGTTCATAGTTTAGAGGCTTGTGTTCTTCATGACACAGAGCTTTGATCCTTTAGAGCTAATACATTAGTTCAAGTATCTGTTTGCATATTTAGATCCTGTTTAGCTAAGTAAGAATGATGTATCTAGTTCGCATCCAAACCTTCCTGTTGCTCCATGATTCGATGATGTGTTAAGGACTGAGTCGTTCCTTCCCAAGTTCGTAGTTCCGTATTTATACGGATTGCTATAGTGTTGTTAGCGGGTTGGCAGACGTAATCGCGCTATAGTAGTTATCAGGAGTGTAGACATGGTGTCTGAACTCTGGTTATCCTACGAATACCAAGTGCATTCGCGTAACGATAGAGATAGGCTGTAGTGCTGACAGCCTATTGGACCCTTTGAAACCCTCCACGCCTGTGTACCGAGTAGGGCCCCGTTGCTAGAACATATTCCTAGCCCTAAACAGCTAGGGTGGGTTGACACCCCACGGGGAGGACTACATGGCGACCATATCCTTGCCTGGACTCAAGACCCTCAGGAAGTGCTTCTCGACTCTTATCTATCCTAGCCGGAGTTTGGTGTCCTTGGACCATCTATGTTAGAGTAGAAGATAGTGCACATCGTTCCTTAGATTCGATACCCTTGGGAATACTCATTCTCCTAGGGAGAAGTGCTACAACGGTGTATCCGTGCGCTTGCGGATTCGTTCGCACTCGTCAGTATACCCGGGAGTTCCTTACACGTTCACACTAACCGGTGCTATAGTGGTGACGTTAAGAAACACTAACAAAAATTAATAATCGACACAAATCGGTTTTGGTTAAATCGGTTCGGTTAATCAGTTAACCGAAATACATATTTTACTTCAATAGAAGATAATGTTATAGCATAATCGTATTGGAAAGCACCTAACTAGACATCGATCATGCAATAAAACAAAAGGAAAAAACAACAAATAATGCTTCTAACAAATAAAATCTACTAGAAATACATTTGAATATGTAGATAGTGACAACTTTAGTGTTTAATATAACAAGTTAGAAAGAATTTCAGTTCATCAGTTAATTCGGTTAATGTCAATTCAAAACCGAATAAATTTCGGTTAACCTAATAGTGACAAAGTCTTAACCGAATAAGATCACAAAAAATTTGGTTAACCGACATTTCGGTTAAATCGGTTCTGTTCGGTTCGGTTAATCGGTTTCGGTAAATTTTTGCCCACCCCTAATCAAATGAGTCGGTTTTCACAAATTGCCAATCAAATTGGTGTATCCTTGTGAAGGAAGTGAGTCCCGACTCTGATACCACTTGTAAGGAATCGGATGCTCGTAGCCTAAGAGGGGGAGGGGTGAATTAGACAACTTAAAACCTTAAGCTTAGGGTTATCACTATTTGCTCAAAACATTAACTAGAACATACTACCTAGATGTGCAACTACGGTTGTTCTAGTGTGAAACTCCTATCCCAAAACAAGTTTTGCAACCTATAGCCAATCCTATCAAGATACTACTCTAGGAAAGTAAAAGCAAGCAAGGATGACAAGAATGTAATGCGGAAATGTAAAAGAGGTGAGAGAAAGCAAACTCTTGACACACGATTTATCTCGTAGTATCGGTAGGCACTAATGTGACAGAACCGCCCAAAATAAATCTGTATTATCACCTAAGCCGGTCCACTTGGCTCATAAGCGATAACAAAGATGTATTTTGTTGCCTCTGTCGGGTCCTGCCCGGTAAATCACTTTACAACAGGATCGCTGATATGCGCAAAGCCCACACGAAGGCGGGACCAGAGTACAAGTTCAACATTACATAAAAACCCTCAAGGTCACATTATTACAAACCAGGTTTTCATACATGAAAGTAAAGAGTTTCAAAGTTTAACAGCAGAAATAAAAACTAAATACGTGATACACATGGGAGGCCATCCAAGCATATCACTCATCATCGTCATTCTCCCATTCAATCTCCCAACCATCTGGAATAAAGCCAGGCCAGATGGGGTTACCTGAAAACCACAAATTAAGCAAGGCTGAGTATGCTAATACTCAGCAAGACTGACCTGACAAAAATAAAATACAACTAGACATGCAAGACTTTTGGCTGGTGGGTTTGTTTTGCCAAAAGCGACTAAGGGTTGATCCTTAATTTCAAATTTTAGCTCAAGTTCTAGTATGTTAACCATTCTAGGTAAGCACCTAACTAAACAATCATGTTTGTGCAAACAACATTAATCAGGCAACAATATTAATCCAAATGTTCCATAAATCAATATGAGGTAGCCAGTGGTTAAGCCGTCTCAGATAACGGCGAGAGACCGACGATCGGTCGATTTATAAACCTTGCAAGGTACAACCCAAGACATACGGAAGAAGGTAGACCCTAAGAATCCAAATAAACGCAAATGCAGGGTCTACCCCGACCAGGCGGTTCCCGTCATTCCCCAGATTAGGAACAGATGCCACAGTCCTAAGTACAAGGTTACTGGAACGCCCTAACACGACACGTCCAAACTCACACTTGCACTACCAGAATCAAACCGGGAGACGCATCTCAAGAGTAGTAGCGATAAAGTTCCCGCACTGGTTCATTAGGTACTAGGCTTACCGGTCCCATTCCCGACAAGCAATTGGTATGTTCAATAGCTTAAACCAGCACAATGCTACTCGGTCGAGACCGAACCCATTGCTCTTACCACATGAGCGAGTCAATTTAACCAACTTATAATTCCAACATAAGTATCCTATAACTCGCGAGCAATGAGTCATTATTCGACTTGTATCATGTCCTTAAAGCATGGCATTAGCATCCTAACATACTAGTGTAAGAGCATAGGAACCTAAGGATCATGCATCTAGGTTTCAAATCAACTCCCGAAACTTATGCACAAAGTATAACATAAAATACGAAAAATAAAGATATGAGTTTTAGAAAAAGGTTAGATGCAACTCCGGTGCTTGCCTTCTTCTACGTCAGCAACAGCCTTTGGCTCTTCTGGACTTTGGTCTAGGTCTTGGTGCACACTCAACTCATTCACTTCTCCATCAGCAGCCCCTTCTCCCTCCTGGGTGAGCGTATAAGTACCGTCCGGTAAATCTACACGTACACATGCATATGCATTAGGTTATGATGAGGGTGGGAGAATTACCACCAAACCAACTCTTGTTGGCCATATTCATCTAGACAACTACTAAAACTCACAAAAAGTATGGGGTGTGTGTGATGGTGAACTAACTACTACTTTGATGGTGATTGTGTGCATATTTAAACAAATTAAGTTACTAAACTTCACCAAACAGTATGGAGGTGTGTTAAAATGATTTCAAACAGGAACTAAACATGAAACCTTAATTAAACTTAAATAATAAATATAAACATATTTATTCAATGCCTAGCTAGCCATTCATCCAAAATTCATATTAATTGAAATATAACTCCAACTGCCCTAGAATTTTATACACAGCAACATATGACTAAAATAAGCTTAATTACCAAAATTCAGCTCCATATCACATATAAATTAATTTATATGAAAAAAGACAAATTTCAGCCTAGCTTAACTTCATTAAATCCTACAAAAAGATTTACTAATCTTTTTTACCTCAACTTTTTCCTAAAGATCACTCATGTCATATTTAAGCTACGGACCAATTTACAAAAGTAGATCTATCATATTTTTCAAGTTACCAATTTAACATCCTACACAAAGTTAAATACAAAACAATGTTCAAACCAAGCCCTAAAATCATAATTATTTTTCCAGAGATGCTATTCATCATGACAAAGACCTAGGGTGGATTGGTGCTTAAAGAAAAGATTTTTTGAGGGGACAATAAAAAGCATCAAGCTTAACCTAACATAAAGATTCCAAAAATCATAACTACAAATATACACATCAAACATGGATCAAATTTGGTCCCAGATCTATACATGGCATTAAGAATAATATGTCCAAATTTCGTCTATATTGCATGAGTACATTTTGAACTACAACAAAAAGTACATCAAACTGAGTTTGAATTTACATTTCAAATCTATACAGAAAAACCCTATACAACCTTTCTAGAAACTGTAGATCTCCTCACAAAGAACCCAACACAATTGGATTTACATTTTTCTGAATTTTCTATGATTTTTGGTGGGTTTTCAAAGTTTTAGCCAAAATCTAAAAACTCTTTTATAGAAGGACCCTTGAACTAAGTTTTTGAAATTACACAGAGGTCCTCAGTTTTATAGAAAAGACCCCGGACAGTTTTTGAACCTCGCAATGTAGTCCCTGCCGGCGATGGGAGCCTCGCCGGCGGCAATGTCTGGCCGGACTGGGCCGGGTGAGTGGCTAGGAAGGCACGGGGGCTCACCCTTGTTCGATTCCTTGGCGCAGGTTGGTGCAGAGGCGGCTCAGGGACGGCCGGCGGTGGTGAGGTGGCCGGCTACCGCCTCTGCTGCCCTAACCCGGCGAACGGCAGTGTTGGCGCACGAGGCAGGCACACGGGAGCGTCCCGGGTTGGTTGAGGAGGCGAGGAAGCGAAGGAGAGGAGGCCACGAGACCGAGCGGAGGCCGAGAAGCGGCAGCAGCAATGGCGCGCGGCGGCGCTCTGCTCTGGAGCGGACCGAGCACAGCGGCGCGCGGGAGGGAGAACAGGAGGGCAAGCGAGGCGAAGTGGGCGATGAAAGAATTGGCGCTCGCTTCTCTCCCCTCTCATAAACACGGACGAGCGTCGGGGCCCGCGTGCTTGCATGCGGTGCGGCCGGCGCGTGGCGCGGTCTGGCGCGGGAGCCCACCTAGACGCGGCATACGGCGTGAAGGCAAGCGGAGACCCCACGGCACGCCAACGGGTCCACAGCGACGGACTCAAGGAGTCCATACGTCGGACGGCCGTGCGGTCGCCACGTAGGCGCGGCGGGAGCGTGGGCACGCACGCGTAGGCGGCGCGCCGAGCGTGTCGACGCCGGCAGCTGCGCCCTGAGTTAAATCCATTTGCCCGTATTCGAAAACGAAGAACTCAAGATTTCCAAATGTAAGTTGAATTTCTCCAAAAATAAAAGTTGTAGAGGGACTATAGCACTACAACTTTCACAAAGGGTGGCCTATGTTTTGGTGAATAGATTGACAGGAAAATCGTGATGAACTTGCTGCAAAACTCGGCCCCGAGTTACTGTTAATAGGACCTTCAACACGAATTTTGGTAAATTTACACTCAAAATTTGAATGCCCGCCAATTATGAAAAATGTGTTCCCGGAAACAAGGAAAAACTTTTATATTGGCAGAATTTGAAGTTCTATAGTGAAATTTGGAGAACGCGCAAGAAAACTATTTCAGCATTAAGGAGTACTTAGGGGTTTGACCAAGATTTGTGATTTTGACCAAGGTCTCTTTTGCAAAGTTGATCACAATCATGCTAAACATGCTTAGGCACTAATCATACTTGATTAACATGACTAATCGAAATACTTAGCTTAGTTAAACATCAGGGATGTTACAACTAAGCCACCCCTAGTCCATGTTGTTGAAGCACTCCACACAAGAGTATTGCTTCCCCATCACCAAGTCTCTCCCAAGAGCACCACTTGACTTGCCACTTAGGCTCAGCCACAAAGGCACTCGCCAAGCTCTCTTAGTCACCTTGATGTCGTCTCCACTAAGGAGCTTCTCCACCAAGGAAGGGGGTTTCCAGTCCCCCGCACAAAGTGTCCTCGCCGCTCCACACCAAACCGGAGGGTCGAAGACGTTTACCGGAGAGCCACTTAGGCTCCAAGGCTTCCGGCACACCTTGTACAACTTGATCTACTCAAGAATCACCTCACAAGGTAGGCACACCTTGCACTCACTCAGCTCTAAGCTAAGCCTAGCACTAAGCACACACACAAAGCATGTGCAAGTCTATGGATGAGCAATTTAGCACTTGGATGGCATGGATATGATCTTCAATGTATCTCACACTCCTCTGATCTTCCTCAGCATCCAGCCTCTTCAAATAGGTGAGTGGAGGGGGTATAAATAGCCTAAGGCCACCAAAGAGCCGCTGGCTAACGACTATAGAAAATTGTACCGTCGGATGAACCGATGGTCTCTTTTCCATAGGCGTCGGTTCATCCGGTCCCCTCCACGTCATCTAGCCGTTTCTTCCCGATGACACATATCCTCCGACACTTACACCGACGATCTCCTCACCTAGCCGTCGGTTCATCTGGTGCTGAAGATTTCCGCGCCAAAACCTTTTTGTTAGCAAACACACGGCCGCCGGATGAATCGCTGTTACACCGTCGGTTCATCCGGTGCTTAAGCTTTTGTCTGGGCGCATCTCTCTCTCGGTCAAATTGATCATCGGATAGACCGACGGCTCCTACCAATGGACCGTCGGTTCATCCGGTGCTACTGACCCAGCTGCTTCTTCTCCAGGAATTCATCTGATGCAACTAAAAGGCATACCGTCGGTTCATCCGACGGTCTGTGTAAACTGAGCCTTCTTCATGCAGCGTACCAGTTCATCCGGCCATTGCACCGACGCTTGCTTCCAAGGTACTGTCGGTTCATCCGACGGTGTCATTTCTCTTCTTCTTCTTCCACGGTTTAGACCCTCAAAATATATACTATCTTCTCATTTTGTTATGTGGTATTTTTGCATACTTGGGACCTAGAAATATCTACAAAGACATGCTCAATAATATGGTTAGTCATATTGATCATGTTGTCATTAATCACCAAAATCAAACTTGAACAAATGGCATATGAGGCCATGTTCGCTACACTCCCGTGCTAAGCAGCGAGCAGTAGAGAAATTACATGGAACAGAGGTGATCTATCCAAACCTCAAGCAACGGTTTTTTTTACCGGTAGCTCCATTGTTATCGATCTCTAACAATTTTTCCCAAAGTAATCGAGGCAGGGTGAGACTGACCTTCAAAAATCAGGTCCAAAGGTTAGTGACCATGATGTCAACTCCCACTTGGTCGGGTAGTGAAAGTGTGCAGCCCATCATCCAAGGAAATCTTTGTTGGCCGGGTCTGGTCTCAATCGAGAGACAATTCCAAACAGCCTCCGCGTTGGGGCAGGAAGAGAAGACGTGATCAACAGTTTCTAATTCCCCGGCACACCGCTCGCAATTAGCTTCTTCACGCGTCTTGATGCGCTTGTAAAAGAGGTTTGCACAGGTCTTGAGCCGATCATGAATAATAAGCAGCCATCCAAAGAACTTGATTTTTGTAGAGAGTTTTATGTTCCAGATTTGGGCTGAGTCAGGAGCTTCCACATCCGTGCTATGCATTGCTTGACACGCATCTTTTTTGAAGAAAACGGCATGTGTTTATAGGTGAGGAAACGGGGTATCTGGCTGGTCGATCAGGGTAATTTGCGCAAGGCAAGACTGCAGCATGCGACGTTCTTTGTGGGCGGCATGCGAAAGGCAAGACTGCTGAAATTCGTCAGCGGTGGCGCATGAAAAGTTTGTAAAACTAAGCTTTCAGCTTTCACTAGAAACTAATCTTTTTCGAACTTCCAGCTTTTCAAATGCTTCGTGAGAAGCAGCTTTGCCTTTTTGAGAGGTGATGGTGTACTCTGCTGCGGCAGGGTGTCGCTGTGCTGCACGGACTGGGCCGTGTCACGGAACGAGTGCCTCATGACTGATCCCTAAACCTGGCTAGCGGCTGTAAGATTCCGGGGCACCCCGCCGTCATCTTCTCCTGCGTCTCGAAGTGGTAGATGAATCGAAGTAGCCCTGGCTGATCTTGCCGAGTTGTCGTCCTTGTGCACGTATATTTCCGGTACCCATGGCCCTCCATTCTCTTCTTGTGCGCTGTGCCTGTGCGGGCAGCAGCGGGCTGCAGCCTTCATAAGGCACTTGACGCTGGCTGGAGATTGAAAATTTGAAATGCACTTTTTACAGAGATTGAAATGCTGTTGGATAAGATGTCGAACATAGTTCGAAAGCTTCAGTTTGAATCATTATACAGACAAGACAACTGAGGCGTCTTTCTTGCTAACCGTACCTGCAGGAAGCTAATGAGGAGTCAAGTTGTTAGATAATAGGAAGGATTTCGGTAGATCCGTCTCGTCTCGTGCTGGGGCGAGCCAGCACGCACGTGGCACGTCTTTCACCTTTATTCAGAGAGTGTTTGGATACTCTTTAGTCTTATGACTAAAAGTAGTTAGACTAGAAGTTTTTAGTCAGCCTCGTGTTTGGAGGGTGACTAAAAGTAGTAACATTAAATGGTTCTCTCCTCCCCCTTTTTCCTTTCCACCTCCCCTCTCTCACCGGCTTACCTTTCCGGCGCGGCGGACGCGGGGTGGCTCGTGCGGTGTGGCGTGGGAGTGGGTGTGGGCGTCGCCGGCCACCGGCTTGCGGGAGCGAGCAACAGGCGCCGCCGACCACTAGTGCGGGAGCAGGACGGCCGTCCACTGGCGCCGCCACAGGCATGCCCTCCGGCATCTCATCCCCGCCGTTCTCCAATCCTACTCGGCGGAGGTGCGCGTGGACAATTGCCTGTCGTCGCTGCTGGCGGCGGCGTGCGCCAGGGAGTAGTGGCTCGGCGGCCTCGATGTGCCGCTGGGGATGCCCGAGCTCAAGCTGCGGCGCATCGTCACGAGGCTCGCCGCCGATGCCTCGAAGGCCACTGTCGTTGATGTCGGATCCGTTGTCTCCACGGAAACAAGGGGGCGTCTGCCCCCATCCTTTCGCCGTCGCGTTGGAGGCCGCCGTCGTTGATGCCACCGGAAGACACCGTCAGCGAGAAGAAGTTGTGGATGCCGCCGTCGCCGTCCATGGTTCCGGGTCACTTTTAGTTGGGTCACCTTGACTAGAGACTAGACTAGTTTTAGTCAGCTTTTAGTCCCTGGTGTTTGGAAAATTAGTCCCTAAGGTGACTAAAATTAGTCGACTTCTTCTAATCAGGTAGATCCAAAGTAGTGCAACTTGGTCTACCACATAAGTCGAATAAAAGTCTCGTCAAATACCTGTATGGTATTATTCACTTTTATTTTTCCTAACATTAAACCAATAAACTTTTAATTCTTTTAATTAAAATAAATGACTATAGGCCTTTTTATTCTAACACAAGTCAGACACTAAGGCGTCTGCAATGAAAGGTGCAAACTTCACTTGTTGAAAAAGACTAAAATCTTCATTTCTTAATCTCAACAGAATGATCTAAATGAAACATAGGCACCAAAGCAAGTTGTGCAACTATCAGCGAGTAGCGTTTGAGTCCAACCCAGCAATCTAGCATGTTCATTCCAACGTATATAGGCACCAAAGCAAGTAGTAGTATGAAATATTACTATTATCCTTGCGCCTGCACTGCACAACATATATACAAATTTTCTGTCCTTCAAGTGATCCAAAAATATTTCAGCAACGCAAGCTCGGCCAAACAAGATTGTTATGGAAGTGTCACTATTTGGCCTTTTATACTGAAGCCAAAACCTCAAGGTGCTGGGCTTAGGTCATGATCAACTTGGCTTGGCGGCCCTAATTTGACCAAAATCCAAGTTATTTGCTTTGATCCAAGTTAATAAAGCCCCATTAAGTTTTTCCTCCTAGACACTACTCCCCATCTTTTTACATATTTTGTTTATTAAGATAAAAGTTTTGACTAGCAATTACTTTTTTATAAATAATGCAATTATACAACTTAAACTACAATCATAAAAAGTAATATTGATATAAATATATCAATATCATGTTTGCGTCACAAACTTATATATCAATAGATTTTTTACATAAGCAAAGGATGTGTTTATCAAATGTTTATTATAAAAATAAAAGGATTAATACTTAGGATTTTTGCGGATATGGAGAAGAGTTTTTGATATCCATATGTTGCTACTTTAGAGCTTTGTTTTAAAAATTATTAATCTTCATAAGAAGCTGAACATAAGCATGTATTATCCGACTATTTCAATCCGCGTCCGCTCCGACACCGATCCAACATCACACCGTTTCCGACATCTATAAATATCTGTATCCGTAACCGCATATGTGTAATATCCGCCTCGCTCCACTGAGAAACCAATTCCATGGTCGTCCGCTCCGCGCGCGCGGTCTGACCAGAGGTCCCGCGCTCCCCACGTGCATCTCAGCGCTGCTTGCCATCCCAGTTCTCGGACGGTCCAACTGCCCACGTGTGCGGGTCCCACTAATTAATGCTCAACTGGCCGCTCACGCTCAGCTCTCTTCCCCAGTCTCTTCCAGTCCTTTCCCCTGTGTCCATTCCGTCTCTTCCAGTCTTCCCCTTGCAAATCCCAATCGCCTAGAGAGTGCACGCACACAAGAGATGGAGGAGAGTGCCCGACGGTGGCTTCACGGGCGGCCCCCATGGTGGTGCTGGCGGGGGAGGCTCGCGGCCCTGTGAGCTCCGATCCGCCCAATCGACGATGCGTCGTAGTCTGCCTGCGTAGGGGCGCCGCGGCGCCCGAGGCCTCCGGCGGGGATGACACGGTGGCGCGACGACTAGCCTGGTAGAGGAGCACCGCATCAGTGGTTGCATTTTTTTTTCCTTTTTTTTCTAAGATTTTGTTTTCCCAACTTTTGTGTCGTATAACTTCTCCTTCCTTCCCTAATTTTGTTTCACAACGTTGTGAATATAATTTGTTTCTGATTCTTTTTAATACTTTTGCATAAATTGTGTCCATAACTTTTGGTCAAATTTTTTGTCTCATAATTTTTGCTCATAAGTTTGGCACACAAAATTTTTTGTCACATAAATTGTGTCCATAACTTTTGATCAAAATTTGTGTCTCATAATCTTTGCTCATAAGTTTGACACACAAACTTTTTTTTGTCACAATATTATGTCCATAACTTTTGGTCAAAAAATTTGTCACATAATTTTTGCTCATAAGTTTGGCACGCAAATTTTTTATGTGACATAATTTATTCGTACGCATTTCTTTGCATAATTTGTGCACATAAATTAATTAAAATTTGTGTCCATAATTTTATGTATATAATTTATGTACATAAAAGAAAAAAGAAACAATGAGACGGCTCACGTGGAATAGTCCTCCCGTTTGTATGGTCCTCAACTCCTCGTCGCTCGGCCCACCGCTTCCGTGACAGACTCATAGTGTGTCAGAATCGATCGTTGCTAGCGCCCGCGCAATAAATAGCAATCCCCTCGCTCCACATGCGACAAAAAATATAGATATGGATGTGAAAAAGATATTATCCGATCTGATCTGTTTTCATCCCTGGACAGGCTTGTGCCTACCTTGTCTGAGTCTCTGAGATATTATGTTTCGGATTAAATCAAGAATTAGACATAGCCCAAATTATTAAAGTTGGTTGAATTTCCTGAAGGCTTTGAAGCAGCTTTCCAGGATCTCATATAAACAAGTGAGCTAATGTGATTTCGTTGTTCCTTGTAGCAACGTATATATGTACCGATTTCTGAACTTTTTTATATATATTTGATCTAAATGTATTGGTTTGTTTATGAGGTTTTTAAAGTTATTGTATCTTATTTTGATTATTAACATTTTTTAAAAAAATCACATATCTTTTGAATACATGTGTATCGTACGTGCATTTTACTAGTGTATACTATAAAGAGCAAAAGAATTGTCTTACATCTTACGAGCGAAAAGTGACATTTATGTGCAAAAGTGGGATCTTTGCAGGGGTTATCGGTAAAAGTTTCGAACGACAAGAATAGAGCTTGCGAGCGAGGGTGGGATTTATGTGCAAAGATGAGATTTTTGTGGGAGGTTATCAGTAAAAGTTTCAAAAACCAAGAATAGAGCTTGCGGTTTGAGGATTCCTCACAGGCCTAAAGACAAAACTGCCTTATCTAAATTGTGAGTATGTGACGACGATAGGTGGACAAATGGCTCAGCTTCGCTTGCTTCTTGAAGTTTTTTGGTAGTGTTCAAGCACGACAAAACAACGATGACTAGCGGTGCTCTGCTCGGTCGACGGGCGGCACTAGTTGTTACATACACGTGCGTGTGGCACATGCGTGTCCTGAGTCAAATGAAACAAACCTTATAAATAGAAATAACTAGGTGATACTCCGTGCGTTGCTGCGGGAAATTTTTACATAAATTTTAAGATGAAATTTGAAAGTAAAAACATCAAAATGATTGCATGACAATATTATTTGAAATTTGAAAGTAAAAACATTTAGTTGATGCCAATTTTAAATTGTCTCATGATGAAACTTCCATAAACAGAGATAAACTTGAGAATCGATTAACAACCAGAATTTAAGAGAGCTGATTTCCACTGTCAAACAATTTCCGAATGATGTAAGTCAAAGAGCCAAGGCAAGTGCTTTGTCGATCTGTACCGATATAGAAGAGCGGCCATCAACTAAAATAAGCATGCATAGTTTACGGTATATGGAAAAAGCAAAATTTAAAAAAACAGAGAAATACTCATGCTAATTCTGGGATCCACAGACTCACCAAGATCAGAAACTCCTAACATGAACCAAAGCTGCCGGCTTCGAGCACCCGACCTCACCTATTTAGGGCAGTTCCAACCCAGACTCTACTATTGTGTCTATGGATATTAATTGGACTGCCACGTCATCATTTTGCTGATGTGGCGTGCATTTTAATGAGGAGAGAGGAGAGAAAAACAAGAAACGGAGTCTAAAGAGGAAACGAAGTCTACGGTTGAATCGAGGCACGTAGACGCTACCGGATTCGCGTTGGGGAAGGCCCCCGTCGTTTCCATAGATCCGGTATGGCCACCACGGCTCGGAGAACTCCCGCGGCCGCGCCGCATCTCCCGCACCTGCAGCAGCGGGGCCAGGGCCGCGGATGGGCCAGCGCCGGCGGAGGACGAGAAGGAGCGACTGCTCTGTCAGAGGTCACGAAGGAGAAGGAGAAGGCCTCGATCTCCAAGCACGCCGGTGTGACCTGCAGAGGAAGAAAGGTTCCGTTGGGATAGGATTGGGGATCAGAGAATTTCATGACGAAGAAGGAAAGAAATTGAGGCCGCCGGCTAGATTGGAAGGTGATCTTTGTTTCTTTTTTTTCCTCCCTTCTCTTTCTCTCCATTTATTTTGGATTTTCATAGCTACGTACTCCGTACTCCCCCCGTCCCGCAAAGAGTGTCCCTTTGGTTTGTCCTAAGTCAAACCATCTTATGTTTGACTAAGTTTATATAAAAATATATAAACATTTTCGATGCCTAACAAGTTTCATTAGATTAATTATGAAATATATTTTCATTACATATCTATTTAGTGTTATAAATATTGATACTCTTCCTTATAAATTTAGTCAAACTTTAAACAGTTTGACTGAGAAAAGTCAAAGTGGACACTCTTTGCGGGACGGATGGAGTACTGAGTAGTAGTGGTAGTGATTGCTATTATTGTATGATTTTGATTTTGCTGCTAGCGTCCGTGAACAGCAAGATCGAGCACGAGTCCAGCAAGATCGAGCACTGAGTCCATGCCCTGCATCCGCATGCCCCGGAGAGGAGGGGCCTGCCTCCGCTCGCGTCGCCGTCGGAGAGGGGGCCGACCTCCGTGTGGCCGTTGGAGAGGAGACGGCCTTCGTGCGCCGCCGGCGGAGAGGAAGGCCGTCCTCCGCGCGCCCCCGCCGGAGAGGAAGGCCGGCCTCCGCTCGCGCCCTCGTCGGAGAGGAGGGGCCGGGCTCCGTGCGCCGCCGTCGGAGAGGAGGGGCGGGCCTCCGCTCGTGCCGCCGCCGAAGAGAGGGGCCGGCCTCTGTGCGCCGCCGTCGGAGAGGACGGGCCGGCCTCCACCTTGCTTGCTCTGCTCTGTGTGCGGTTGCTCTGGTCTGTGTGCTGTGTTGTTGAGGGTGCATGGTGGATCACCTGAGAATGTGTCACAGTTGATCAACTCTTTTTTGTGCTTAGTAATAAATGATTTCGTCTATAGAAACTACTGTTTCATTTTGCATCAGAGACCATGGATTCTTGTGGTAGAGTCTTTGAGGTATAGACTCCATGGGTAGAGTGTGGGTTGGGAGTGCCCTTATCCACCTATTTAGTGTTGCGCAATGCAGAGATTCAAACGCAGAAGAAGAGAAGCTGCCACGCCGCCCTCACTTCGGGACAATGACGAAAGAGGAAGAGCAGGACTGGACACGCGCACACAGACCATCTGCCCACCTCATGGCAAAGAGGATTGGAATGGAAGAAGAGGCTGAGGAATTCAGCTCGGTCAAGGATATGGTGGACAGAGGAAAAGGTTTGGATGTAGGAGTGGGAGGAGTGGAAACGTTGATGACTAAAGGAGGATTTAATGCATAGTACCCAGGTGATACTTAGGGCCTGTTTGGTGGCGCTCCATGCCTTGGCGGAGCCGGAGCTGGAGCAGGCGGAGCTGGGTTTTTCAGCTCCGCCCGTTTGCTATAAAAACAGCTCCGTGTCTCACATACACGTCAGCAGGAGTTGTGCATGCGCAGGGGTCTTTGGTGCGGCTCCCGCTCCGGCTGCCGGCGGAGCTGCTGCGGGAGCGGCACCAAACACGCCCTTAGTAAAGAAGATGGGAGACTTTTGATCTTCCTGGTGTCACTGGTGACAGAGAGAAGGGAGCCTATTGATCTGCCGAGATGCTAATGGGGGATTAAGTGCAGATGACGTAAGCGGTTAGTGGGTTCCGGGGATTGATTGCCGATGACATCAACACATGACGTGGTGCGCTGAGGATGAAGAGAAATGAGAGTAGAACTTTTAGTGGGTACGGATTATATAGTTGTTATACGTGCTAGGCTGCTGCCTGCTGGATCGTAATTGGGACCTGCAATGGTTGGTTCTGGGCCTCTTCCTTGGGCTAGCTAGCTTTAGGTAGGTTGCTTGGGCTGTGACGCCGAGGATAGAGATGGCAACAGGCACAAACCCGCTGGGTTTTGCCATTCCAAACCCTGCTCACGAATACAAAATCCGCCCATTAAAAAATCTATGACCCGTGACGGGTTTAATTTTGTGTCCAAACCCATGCCCATCGGGTTAACGGGTACCCACGGGTCGCCCGTGGGTATCAAATCAAACAACAAAATCGACATATACGTGTATACATGTGCTCACAATTCAACAAGAAAAAGTAATATACATGTATATCTTCACAATTTAAAACATACACATTCAATATTGATGTAAATTAACGAAAATGTAGTATTAGCTATCCAATCATAACACCACATGTTAACAAAGCACTTCATATGAGTGATATAAAGTATAGTATAGATCGTTTAACAATTAAACTCATGATAAGAAATAATACATGCATATAAGAGTTAGGGTTTAGCCATTAAATTTGAGGTGTAAGCCAAGAATATTAGCTTATTTAGTGATATATAGTCGGTTCTAAAAAAACCCATGGATTCACGGGTTGGGTTTTATGTTCCCAAATCCATGCCCACGAACCCGCTGGGTCTCATTTTTCGCCCATTAGTAGACCCACGGGTATAAAAATCGACCCAAATCCGTCCCCTAATGGAGCAAAACCCCATCGGGTTTCGGACACCTATTGCCATCTCTAGCCGAGGAGGTCTCGCTAAAACCCATTAATCACATGAAAAATAAAATGGAATAATTTTATCAAAATTTGAAGACAATAATTTATTTTTTTCCTGAAGATTATTACACAGTTTTAAAGTTTATTTTTTAGCATTATTTTCTAACTAAAAGTAGAGATTAATAATCAAGAGTGGAATCATAATTACTATTGAAATAATTACTATTTCAATATAATTCGTACTCGGAATGGAAAACCGATAGTAAAAATTAGAGGTGAGGGTATGTAACCCATATGCAAGTACATTTTCTTTAACCACCCTCTTAAGCATCATCTTTCGATACCACACAAATTCGAAAACATAAAATCAATTAGCATTACAAGCATCCACTGAATCAAATAGCTTGATAATCAATGGAACAAACATATATAAAAAGGTCATGCATCTACATTATTATAGTATTATTCATGCAGGCCATTTGTATAATTTGTGGGTCAACACCAGCTCCGGGCCTTGCGGCTGCCACCACTGCCGGAGCTCGTGCGGGTCGCCGCCTGCGCTCTGGTTCTTCCACAGCGTCGCGGATGGCAGGAGGTGCGGCCGCTCGTTCTGCATCCCGAACACGGAGCGGCACATGTCCCGGTACGACAGCGTGGTGCCCGACGCGGCCACGCGGGGGAACCGCTGCTGCACCCGCTCCCGCTGCTCGAAGTAGTCGATGAAGCCCTTGCAGATGACGTCCCGCTGGTGCACGTACAGGTTGGGCACCCACGGCGACAGCTGCTCGAACTGCTCCTCCATGTTCTTCTTGTGAGGCTTGAGAACTTTCCCCAGCCCGTGCTTCAGGAGGTAGCTCGAGGTGTGCAGACCCCTCGTCGCCAACCCCGCCATGGGCATCCTGTCGTTGATCACCGCGTGCAGCGACACCTGCGGCGGGTTGAACAGGAACGTCGGGAGGTTCAGCTTGCTGTTACTGGCCATAATGTCACGCCCCACGTCCAGCGCTATGGACGCGCCAAGCGAATGCCCCGCGAGCCATACCGCGGGGCTGCCGGCGCCGGCGGCGCCCGGTGGCGTCGCCGCCGCCCGGACGGAGTCCAGGAAGCTCCCGACCTCCTCGCGCGCGTGGCTGAAGCGGCCGCAGCTGTGGTGCGCGTTGAGCAGGATCCTGAGGTCGAGGCGCATGTCGCCCAGAGTTGTGGCGTCCCGCCGCATGGTGCCCCGGAACGCAACGATGTAGCGTGGAGCCGACGACGGGTGGCGGCGGCGGGAGACGACGTCCGGCGGTGGCACGTACTCGAAGATGGCGCCGTAGATGAAGCTCTGGCGGCTTGTGCCGGCAAATCTTGCACAAGACGCATTCGCAGTCGCACTCGAGCACGCGACGCTGGACGAAGTGGAAGCTCTCCCACCACGCCGGCGCGAGCGCGTCGGCAGGCTCCTGCCTCCCGTGGGTTCGGTCGCTCTCCATGACGTAGGTGCCCTTGACAAGACAGGCGGTGATGCACCGGCGGTGCTCCTCGTTGTCCCTGAAATCATGAAAATGCGCACGGTTGATGGCCATTACTGGGCATTATATCGACAGGCAGTGTAGGTACTAGTGTAAGCTGCACCAAAACAGGGTGTGCACTGCATACCAGTCTATCTCGATTGTCTTGGTCGGAGAAGCGCCATCGCCAGTTTTTGCCATCATATGCGTTGGCCCTGTGGTGGCGAATGATCCCTTGCTTAAATCCATGGCTGAATATTGCAACTCCGTACTAGCTAGGGAACCGGAGGCACGCCACGCCGGGCAAAGATTGGCCGATCTAGACACAGGACTGCATTGCTGGTCGTCTCTGCTTGTTCTATCCTTTCCTTTTGTTGTGAATGAGCTAGCCCTGTATGCTGTATACAGTATTTATAGGCAGACCGGCTGCCGGCTGGTGTGTGCGGTAGTAAATGCAAGGACTGATTCACTGTAATCGCCTCTTTGCAAGTTACAACCCAGTTTATGGTCGTCCCGCTTAAGAGCCCACCAGTAAGCTTTGGTGGTTACGTAGATTATACTGTACACATACACAATGTCACGGACTCACGGTACATGTGCAACAACTTCCCGGAGCTGATGACCAAGGAAAGAGAAATTAAACAATACATAGTATGCATGTACATGTCGAGACCCAATCAAATGCACGCTCCTTTTGCCAGCTATGTCTACATCTACTCCTTCCGGTTCAGTAATCACTACCGGAAACGGAGCCTCTGCCGAGAGCTCCTGACTTTGCCGAGAGCGCTCTCGGCAGAGGTCCTCTTTGCCGAGAGCAATAGGGCCCGCTCTCGGCACAGAAAAAGCCCACGACGCAGAGGGCCTTTGCCAAGAGCGCGAGCCCCTGGCTCTCGGCACAGAAAAAGCCCACGGCGCAGGATTTCTTTGCCGAGAGCCAGAGGGTCCAGGCTCTCGGCAAAGCGCACAGCAGACGCACATGGGCGACACCGTCACAGTCGTGCCCTGACCGTTAGCCCCTGGTCCTCTTTGCCGAGAGCCAAAGGGCCCCGGCTCTCGGCAAAGAAATGACGCACGGCACCTCCCGCCTTTGCCTAGAGTCTGAGCTCTTTGCCGAGAGCACAACTAGACCTCACGGCAAAATGTGGGAGAAAACTTCACATTTTCGGCTTCAAATTTTTCCCTTGCTCAACATACACTCATACAGAGTACATGTTTAAAATTGGCGCCATTTCGACTCAGTTTGTTATATTTAACAATTTTACTTTGTTCTTCGTAATTTTTTCGTATACGTCCAATATGAACTGCAAGTGCATGAAATCTTAGAGCAAAGTTGTTGGAAAAATGATATTCATGTTCATGAGACATCTCTAACACTATGTACATGAAATGAAGCTAACTTTCCGTCATTGGGTTCTCTGATCGTGATGAAGATCGTGAGGTAGAAAGGTTGTAAAATTGTATAAAATTCAAATAAAGTTTGAAAATCACGAATTTTGTCAAGAGCTCATGATATCATATGTTGAGTTTGTGGTAAAAATTTGAGAATGTTTTGAACACTTTAACACATACGTTGTTTAGAAACCGGAACATCTCACGAGAAGTTTCAAAAATTTTGAACTAATGTCACTTCATTTGGAGACTTAGACAAATTCAAATTTGAGTTCGACTAAAAAACTTTTTTATAAGTAAACTGCAATATAAATGGTGCCATATTAAGTGTTGGCAATTTTTCGCATATGTTAGGTATTTTTTAAATTAAATTTGGTAAATACACTATTGGCCGAGAGGATAACTCTCGGCACAGTGACACCCTTTGCCGAGAGCTATATCTAGGGCTCTCAGCAAAGAAGGGAGGGCCCGCCTGTCAGCACGACGCCCCCACGCGCGTACGTGAGTGGAGGGTGCAGGTGGGCCCCTAGCCCAACCTTTGCCGAGAGCCAAGATCTCGGGCTCTCGGCAAAGAAAGGAGGGCCCGCCTGTCAGCACGACACCCCCCACGCGCGTACGTGAGTGGAGGGTGCAGGTGGGCCCCCACGCATCACAAATTACGTCACGACGGCAAGGGAGGTTCGTGGGCCAGACTTCGATCCAGTGACACAGCCTATTGATGGAGAAAACGTCATGAGGAGTAGAGGCGGCAAGACGCATGGACGGTACTGGATTGGTGACAGTCTCCTGGCCTCGTCCGAGGTTCCGTCGCTCTCGCAGGTTCGATCTCGAGATAGGGGCACGAGCTCAGGCCCGCCCATACAACGGCGGCCCACCGTTACGGAGAGCTTGCATGAGTAGTTCCAAGTTATTTCTGTTCTCTGCGTCGTCCATTGACATTTTCATATGTTTGCTTTGTATTCTAATGTGTAGATCAAATATTGTAGGCCCAGCTTGCGGCAGAGAGGGCCGAGCGGGAGAGGCAGGTAGAAGAGGCGCAGAGGCGCGCCGATGAGCAGATGCAAAGGATGGCCGAGGCCCACCAGAGGTAGATGGATGCGATACAAGAGGCCCACAATCAGCAGTATGCCTCCGTGCTTCAGTACATGCAGACTCTTGGTCACGCGGTGGCGCCACAGGCGCAACTCCCTCCACTACCGCAGGTGTACTTGCCTCCAGTCCCTCGACCGGCTACTATTTCTCCAGTGAGCTACTCTCGCTATTCTTCCTCTTTTTGTTTCTCGTAGTGACCTACAATGACTTCATATAAATGCTCAAAACCTTACATTCATTTCTCATCGTGGTATACAACTTATAAATGTTAGCAAAACCTAGAATGATGTAGAATTCGAAAATGACTTGTACAAATGACTCGTATTATCATTTCTCACTTTAAATCCTACGCAGAATCTATCGGCAGCATCAAACCAGTGGTCGCCGCCAGTTCAGCAGAGTCCTTGGGACGGGATGCAGTGGGTGCCGCCTGGCCCTCAGCAGCCGCCTCACAGTTGGCCGGGGATGATGACACAGCCACAGGCGTCTGGGTGGGGGTCGTGGCCACAGCAGCAGCCGACGGGGGGGGAGGTCGGGTTCCCAGTCGCCGCATGATGACGCGGCGAACGAGTGGGTTCGTGCACTACACACCTTTTATTTGCATTTGGACATTTGTGAGTTGCTGAACCTTTGTGACTTCCACTTCGTGCCTTGTACTTGCATTTGGACTCGTTATTTGCATTTGTGGACTATGTGATGAATATTACCTGCCTGTGATGATTATTAGCTGCCTGTGATGATTATAATATGCCTGCGATGAATATTAGCTGCCTGTGATGAATATTGTATATCTGTGATGATTTCTGTGATTTGTGGGCTGTTTTGACGCTGCTGGTAAGTTTTAAAAAAAAAGAAATAGGCTTTGCCGAGAGCTAAATCCATTGCTCTTGGCAAAGCCGCCTCTTTGCCGAGAGCCAAATCCACTGCTCTCGGCAAAGGTGCATGACGTGGCTGCCTGGGACGCTCCTTTGCCGAGAGCGGGAGCCACGTGGCTCTCGGCAAAGGAGCGTGCCGTGGGGCCATGCGCAGGCCTCTGCCGAGAGCGGCGGGCCCCGGCTCTCGGCACAGGCGCCCTCTTTGCCGAGAGCAGGAGCCACGTGGCTCTCGGCAGAGCCGCGTGTCGTGGGGCCCTGCGCAGGCCTCTGCCGAGAGCGGGGGGCAGCGGCTCTCGGCACAGGCCGGCTCTTTGCCGAGAGCTCTGTGCCCCGGCTCTCGGCAAAGAACCTGGGCCCCACGCGTAACGGCATGATCCGGGGGACGGTGTGAACGCCTCTGCCGAGGGCCAGGTGGGCCTCTCGGCACATATCTGCCGAGAGGATATCCACCGGCTCTCGGCAAAGCTGCTTTTGCCGGCCCAAATGAGCCGAGAGGCCTTTGCCGAGAGCTTCCTCTCGGCAAAGCCTTCACCGAGAGGAAAAGGGCCTTTGCCGAGAGGATCGGGGCTCTCGGCAAAGCTCCAGAATCCGGTAGTGAATAGAATAGAAGTCATTTTGAACAATGTTTGTGTCAAATATTATGAATATAAATGATAAATAACTTTTAAGTTGTTGAGTTTGGAATGTGAAAATCATATCAATAGATTTGATGAAATTTATTTTCATAAAAATATACATATATAACTTTCTAATAAATATTTTTATAAAAAATCAAAATTGTGCTTTGAAGATCGTATTACTGTCCTAAATAACTTGTATTACAAAACCGGAGGGAGTACATCGGTTGCTCAAACGTGTATATGGGTGGATGGTGAAGCCGTGTGTGCCTTGCCAAGTGTGCAGTGTTAGAGTTAACTTTCCTACTTCTAAGAGCAAAGACTAGGGGGTGATTGGTTACCTGCACATGGAAGAATCAGGCTCCCGAAATGCATCTTTGGAGCAAGACTAGAAGGTGATTGATTACCCTGCACATGGAAGAATCAGGATGCAGCTTTAGGTTGATTGGTTGTCTGATGTAATAAGTAGTGTTGACGCAAAATTCCGGTGCATAGGGAATCTTGGATCGAACAACACAGAGGACCTAAAAGATCTCCTTAGCTTCAGTGCAAACTCCAAATCACCATGCGTGGTGAATGCGTGGGCATGCTAATCAATTTGATCTGAAAGAATTGACAATGCAAGGTAGACACTAAATTCAAACGAGTTGATCGGTTGTTAGGCCAGTCTCAGTGGGAAGAGTCATAAGAGAGTCATGAGCATTAAATATCACGTCACATCAGCAAATTTATGACAAGAGAGGAAGAGGAGTGTCATGAAATAGAGAGGAGGGTCATCACCATGACCCTCCACTGACACAGTTCTCAAGTTTACGGTCTTGGTAACTGTGTGATTGACCCTCTCCACTCGTATCGACTACTGGTAACAGTAGTATGTGGTGTAAGTAAATAAAGCAACCACGATGTTGGGAATCTGGGACGGGACCCCACCTTGTGGGCCACCCTACCCTCATGGAAAGAGACGTCACAACTCATCCGGAAGAAGCCCCAGGAACTCGATCGCAACCAAGTCGGGCACTTCACAGGGAAAGGGCGTTGATGACGGAAGTCCCCTGGAATTCAGAGCACCCCCGGGCTCCCAACCCGGGTCTGCTCCGGTGACTAAAGACAATCGGCGCCCTCAGTGGGGAGAACCAATGGGCCCAATCCGGACCCCACTTTAGGGGTCCCATCCCGCACTCCTCATATGCACCTAAGGACACCATACAGTGGAGGAAATGACCAACATGCCCTTCCACCGCTCCAGGGGGTGTTGCCGTACCGGGACTGTACCGAAGGTAGAAAGGTCCATGTAAAATAACTCGCCCTAGAGGCTATAAAAGGACCAGCCTAGTAGCATTCAGAAGAAGCTCTTCTAAGCCCTCATTGTTGTACGTCTCAAGGGCCCACTTTATTATTGTTTGGGCTTTGTAACCACCAACACACGATATGTGCCATTGGCTATGGCAGTCGACGGTCTAAGAGAAGGCATCGAAGCAGGGTAACCATGATATTCTGGCCCCTGTAGAGACACCTATTGGCTCAATGATGTCACTGCACCCCCGCAAGGCTGTGGATAAGACTCGACCGAAGCATCAGCTCTCGTTGGTTGCATGATGACGTCATGTGTCAGACGGCTAGTGCCACGAGGGGCGAAGGGGGAGATCTATCGACTCAAGCAAACATGCTGCCATGGCTTCCTGGGGTTGTAGCTGCCAACCATGTGGTCCACGTGCAGCCATGGCTTCCCTAGGATTGTAGTTGCTAGCCATGTGGTCCACGTGCAACCATTTAGTATCGACTGAAGTCATCAGTCGGTACTAATAAATGGCTTTCTGAGGAACCTAGCTATCGGACATGCGGTCCACGTGCAGCCATTTAGTACCGGTTGAGGCTCCAAATCGGTACTACAGCGGCTTCGCTGGCAGTGTGCTTGAGGATTGATTCTAACTCCGCGCGTTGGTACATGGTAGGTAATAACATATCGGACGAATGCTGTAATGTAGGTTGCGGCGGAGCTATATAATCCATGGGGGTGCAAATGCACCCACGAAAAAATCAGTGCTAACCATCTTGATTTTACCGCACATGCACCCCCCTTAGCTCAGAATCATTCACTCCCAGCAGCCCAATATGGCATGTGTAAGGAGAAGCAGACCATCAAATCAGTGATCGTTTAGCTCCAACCAGCAACATGATGCCTGGCGCATTGACTATTGGGGCTCAAGACCAATCTGCAACTCCTGCACTCTCCTTTACACTACCACTCAACTTGTGTACCCATGTGTTTCAGCCTGCACCACAGACCACAGTGCTTGAGATGTTCAATTCTCTCTATCTACATTGAGAATTTAGTTAAGACCTACGCACTAAGGCTCCGTTCTTTTCATTGAAAAGGAACCGTGAAAAAGCACTATTACCCATCACATCTATCACATCTTTTCTCACAAGAAATACTATTTCAGCATTATTCATTTGCAACTTCAATATTACTTTTCACCAAAAAAAACGGGCCCTAAATCATCCAAATTCAGACTGCTGCCTAGGATATCAAGCAGAACGTGCCAATCACTTGTGACTTGTGGCAAGAATGTGCCAACCTCTCTCGGGTGACAGAAAACTATGCACAAAGTCAGCGACAACTTCACAGTTGATTCTCTTCATGTAGGTCCTAAGTCCATGTAATATAAGAACTATCTAGGTCAAAGAGGAACTAAAGCGGATCCAATTATTAGAAGCCCATCCATTATTTATGGTCTTGCTTGTTAGTATATGGTGAGTAGGGAAAGTAGTGCGGCCATGGTGGAGACTAGGAGAGCTGGCGGGCCTGTTTAGTTTGTTGGAAATTTTTGGAGAAATTTTCAAGGTTTCCTTCCAAGGTTTATTAAGAGTATTAAATGTAGACTACTTAGAAAACTAACTGCATGAATGGACTGGAAATCGAGAGATAAATTCATTAAGCCTAATTAATCCGTCATTAGAGATTGATTACTGTAGCACAACATTATTTAATCATGTCATAATTAGGCTTATTAGATTCGTCTCCAAAATTAAGGTATGGCTTGTGGAATGAGTTTTGATTTTTTCCCACATTTAATATTCTTAATTAGTGTCGAAAGATTGATATGACGGGTAGTTGGTGAAATTTCAGGAATCTAAGTTCTGTTTGTCCGTATCATTGACATTCCGAAGAGAATTGAATTTGCTAGTTGCCTGGGAAAAGGGAATGAAGGTCAATGGGGCACAACGATTGGCTAGTACCGGCTTTGATCATGTGATGGCTGGCAGCTCGCTGGTCCAGCTGAATAGAAAGACTACCTCGTGGGGACCTGATGATGTCAAAAGTCACAATATTTTTCATTAAAAAGAAGGAATATTTTTCAAATTTATTAGAAGATCTTTGAACTCTGACTACATCGATGAGAGAATTTTCTTTAATATCAACTCCATAAATCCGAACATGAATTGATGCGACCATGCCGAACCTGAACAAGTCATTCGTCCCAGAAACATTTTTGTAACTGCTTTTGGCGCCAACACGTCGCCCTCTGGACTTGTGGTAATGCCAACTGCGCATAGTCATGCCCAACATTAAAAAAAATAGCAGGAGCACTGCTATATCATTTAAGAAGAAGAAGCAATTTTACATCACGCGTCGAAGCAAACACCACCACAACACAAACAACGCACGCGAACAACTCACAGCCTGTTCAGCTGGCTCGTGGCTGATGGCTGGCGCTGATTTGTTCTGAGAGAAAAGTACCGCTGGCTGGTAGCTGATGACTGATTTGTTCTGAGAGAATAGTACCGCTGGCTAGTGGCTGATAAGCCAAACGAACAGGGCGGCACAACCTGGGAGAAGAGTCCAAAGTAAACCACCGCGAACTGCGCTGTCGTCACCAACGCTGTGCCATGCCAAAAGTCGCGGCCCGCTGCAAGTCTGAGCGGCAACCCGAATTCCTCCACCAAGGGGCTATCACTCTCAAGCCGACCCACACGATCGTCGATTCCCCTGCACCAGTGTTGCTTCAGCAGAACACTCTCGTTACAGCACCATTGGAAACCACTGATCATGGCCACTTTGCGTGGGGACCTCGCCTCTCCCACGGCCTCACACTCCTCTGCCAAGGACTCGGATATCTGAAACCACTTCGAGAGCATCACCTCCGCTCAACCGACACCGAGATCACCACTGCATCTTGCGCGTCAACATGAGAGTGGGCCGGCCATACCAGTCGCTGGTGTTGTCTGCACCGGCCACAGCAGTCGCCGCCCTGCATCGCCCCCCCCCCGAACACCACAACACACCTCGACCACGTTGTCACCAGATCCGGTCGGGGTACCACTAGATCGGAAGACGAAGGCCGCCACTGCCGCAGGGACGGCCCGCGCCGGCGAGCCGTTCTCCGGGGGTTCAGGCGGTCGCAGCCGCCAGATCCACCGAGGAGGAGAGAGGCCACGCCGCCACCTTCCCCATGGGCCGCGCGGACTTCCGGCGGCCCGCTCAGGCGGCGGCGCCGAGGGAGGGGTGGCGCGAGGGGTGGGGCGGCGGGGGCTAGGGTTTGTCGCCCCGTTGCCCCTGCGAGAACGACGAGAACGACTCGCTATGGGGAAGTTCTTTTGTGTAGCGCTTCAACATCTGTGTCCCACAAATAAAGGAGAACGAAGATGTCGCTAAGACTTCTATGCAGGCGCAGGTGAAAGTGGAAGCTCCTCCGCCACGCCGGCCGGTGCACGCGCCGGGTGTGTCTTGCCGGAAATCCTATACATATTCCGCAAGATAGATAATTGTACATCTATAGCCTATTACAAGCCCAACAACTAGTCCAAAAGCCCACCGCACTACAGGTCGTCTTCCTCTTCCTGGCGTTGACGCCGCCTGCGCGCATGCCAGTGACTGTAAGAGCCGAGGAGGGGTAGGAGGTCGGGGGAGCGGCCCGCAGTGAGGTCGCCACCGGTCAGAGTGGTGGTGGAGGCGGTGGCACTTAGAGTTAGGGTTTCTGGGGTTCGGGGTATGGGTTTCCTGGGGAGTTCCATTGTCCAGCGGACCTTGAAAATGGAGGGGTGGGTGCGCCAGAGGCCCGGCGGCGGAGGGCGAGGCGGCGCGAGAGCGCCACCGGCCAGGCAGGGCAGGATGGCCGGTGGGCAAGGGACTGGCGGTGGGGGAGAAGCAAGCCGCTAGTAGGACCACTCGCGGCGAGGTGGGGCGCAGGGGCGGCACGGCGCGGCGGCAAGGGTGATGCCGGCCGTGGCCAATTGAGGACGGCGGGGGAACGAGCACCGTCGAGTTAGGAAGGGCGGGGTGGACGGTGGCGGTGGATGGTGGGAAGGCGCTGTGGAAGCCGTCGGCCGGGGTTGGTGGAGTAGGCGGCAGGGGTGGTGGTCCGCAGGGAAGAAAGGAGGCGGCGGGGTGGTAACCGGCGCCACGGCTAGACCGTTTGTCGCGCCACACGAGAGGTGGGCTTGGCCGCGCGGGTTTTTTTCGTTTTTTTCTTCTTTTTTCTATCTCTTTCTTTTTATTATTCTTTTCTTTTGTTTTCTATTTCTTTTTCCTTTTTTATTTTTCTTGCTTTTTTACTTTCTATTTTTATTTTTTCTATTTCCATTTTTTTATTTTTTCTTGTTTCTTCTTCTTTTCTTTTTTATTTATATTTCATTTCTAATAATTTTTTCTATTTCATTTTTTATTTCATTCTTTTTACTCTATTTATTTTCTTTTTTATTATTTCTCTTTTATTTCTCTTTATTTATTTATTTATTTATTTTCTATTTTATTTTTTCCCTATTTCAATCTTTTTTATATATTCTTTCCTTTTTAATAATTTTTTCGTTCAAGATGAGATGTAAATTTGTTGTGGCTATAATAATAAGTTGTTCTGGCTATAATAATGTCTTGTTCGGGCTATAATAGTAATTTGTTCTGTCTATAATAATAATTTGTTCTGACCTTTGTTCTGACACTACATTTTGTTTTGTTCGAGATGACATACAAACTTGTTCTGGTAATAATAGGATCTTGTTCTGATAGTTATTTTCATTTGTTCTGACACTTTATTTTGTTTGTTCGAGATGACATACAAACTTGTTCCGGCTATAAAATAAGTTGTTCTGACTATAGTAATATCTTGTTCTAGTTATAATAATGACTTGTTCTGTCTATAATAATAACATGTTCTGACCATTGTTCTGACACTACATTTTTTTTGTTCGAGATGACATACAAATTTGTTCTGATAGTTGTTCTCGTTTGTTCTGACACTTCATTCGTTTTGTTCTAGCGATAATAGAATATATAATCTTAATTAAAAATATAAATAAATAAAGTTTTTCAAAATATAGTCAAGTGGGATCTTGTTTCAAAGTTTTTATTGTCAGAAATTCAATTGTGCAGTCGGAATTTAATTTTGATATTTGGTTTGTGATTTATAGATTTTTTAAACTTCAAATAATTTTAGATGACGATGGCATCATTACCTTTGACTTTTTTACATGCATGCATCCACCCACCCACCAGCACTGCAGCACCTACCCGCTTCGCCTCTGTTTTCCCGGCGTGATGATTTGTCTGATCATCACCGAAGTGATGAGTAGACGCGTCCGGTAACCGGAGGAAGAAGGTGGGAGAAAGAAGAAGGGGTTGATAGGCCTTATTGGGCTTATATTTTTCCTCTCTTATCTAACTTCCGGTAGTTAGATAGGAGTCCCCGTGTCCTGCCTCCCCATTGGTTCGATTGCTCTCCAGAATGCATGTTAGTGGCAGGATATTTAACTATTTACCATCGTTAGAGAGGCCACTCCTTGAGTTGCCATTTTTACAAATGCACCTACATATTTGTCATCGTCAAACAAACAAAACAACAAAATTGACATTTTTGATGATGTGGCAAGCCACCTACCCATACCAGCATGGATCATCCATAGAAAATGACCATGATGCCCCCCTCTTCTCAGGTTAGCCATCTCATCCTCTATCTTCTACCACTGACACACGGGACCCACTTATAAATATCATCTTCAACCTCTCAACATCATCATTCTTCCTTTGTGTAACTCAATCAACTAATTAGGAGTATTAAATGTGGATTAACGACAAGACCCATTTCACAATGTAACAAGCCTAATTACGTCATGATTAGACAATGTCATGCTACAGTAATCAATCTCTAATGACAAATTAATTAGACTTAATGAATTCGTCTCACAATTTATGGTTCATTCGTGTAATTATTTTTGTAAGGGCACTCCCAATGGTGCATTAATGGTAGTTTCTATCTCTCTTAAATAGCTTGTCAATTAATTGAAATGGTGATGTGGCAGCTTATTTAATGAAGAAAGAGATGGAGAATCATAGAAATGATTTCTTCATGAAGAAACCAAGTCTTCTCTTGAACCAATGCACCAAGAAACCATAAAATTACCATTGGGAAGAAACTACTGGTTTCTAGAGGACTCATGACACTCTCTCGTTGGAGGAAGAAGTTAGAGTTGAAAGAAAGAAAGAGAAAACAATTATTACTCGAAGACACTACCACTGTGAAAGATAGTTTCTATAGATGATTTCTTATGCTATGGAAACCGTGTCAGTTTCTTCCATTGGGACTGCCCTAACTACTCTACATTTAATACTTCTAATAGACTTTGTAAGATGATCCAAAAATTTTACTAGAGCTGCTATTACTAGCTACTACCTACCACTACTCCGTTAGCCAATCAAGCTACGCGTAGCTGGCGAGCTAGCTTGCTAGCACACCTGCGCGTCCGCTGCTCGCTTGCTGTTGCTGCTGCTAACTAGCTCCTGTCTGCTTCAGTGTCACTGGTAGAACTAGGCTGCAGCTGAGCTCGACGCGAGCAGAGTGGTGACCAGGAGGCGTGCAGTTGCTGCTGCGGAGCCCTGCGTGCGACGCTGACCGCTTCATGCCCGTCGCCGCCTCCAAGCGCGCGCCCACCCCCTACGCGCCCTGCGGTGAGAGGGAAGAAGGACATCGAGAAAGCAGCCACGGGAGGGCGCCAAGGCTGTCAGCGTCCTCATCCTCGCCTCCATCTTTGTCGAGGAGAACCAGTGGGTGAAAAATCAGAGAGGGGGGAGAACATACTCCCTCTATCCCATAAGAGCATGGCTATGGCTAGTGGTTGCGACTAGCATTTGTAGGATCGATGGCTTATAGAAGGCGGATTGAATATGTCCTTTCTTCAAATTTCTAGTAAAAAAGTAAACTTTAACCTATATCTCTAGTGTTGTCCATCTAAAAAGGTTTCTTCCTACCAACTAAGCACACTAACAACAGAGTTCCTTAGCAATGTTCACACTAACAAGAGAAAAGCACCCTAGTCAAGATATGCAACAAGCAAAGCAAACTAGAGGGAAACAAAAGCAAGGAAACTTAAGAGCTGAAAACAAATGCGGAATTAAGTGCAAAAAGTTAGAAAGAGAGGACACGAGACAACCGAATTTTTTCTCGTGGTATCGAGAAGTTGACGCTTCTCCCTAATCCACGTTGGAGCACTCACAAAGAGTTTTGCTCCCCCTCAAGCCACTTAGACTTGAGTGCTCACTAAGAGTACCCGTTCTCCATCTCCGGCATGGTGGGTCTCAATCCATTTACACCAAGAACTTCCCGGGGCTCCCACAATCTCCAAGAGCTCACCAAGAATCCCAATCACCGAGACCGTCTAGGAGCCGTCAAACTCCAAGAGTAACAAGCTCACAACCTTTCACTTGACCAATGCACTCAGCTATGCCATTGAAAGCACCTTGAAACTCTTGATCACCAAGAAAGAATCCTTCTTGGCTAGGAAGATGAAATCCAATTGATCAAAGCACTAACTCTCCTTCTCCTTTGCTGTTGAAGGTCTTTTGAGTGGCAAAGGCAGCTCAAGAGACACAGGGGGTCCAATTTATAGGGCCAGCAAGGGAGGCTAGCCGTTGGAAAAGTCCTCTGAAAAGTAGTACCATCGGATGAACCGACGGTTCCCCCTGCGACAGCGTCGGATCATCCGGTCACTCTATGTCTCGAATTATAGCCGTTGAACTCGAATGTTGTACCAATTCATCCGACGCATACACCGTTGATGCGTCGGTTTATCCGGTGCTGAAGCGACTTCACTCAAAACGTCTCTGCGTAGAATAAACATAGTCGCCGGATGAACCGCTGGTATACTTCATGAGCGTCGGTTCATCCGATGCTGAAGCAGGTTCACTCGGTGCGTCTCTGTATGAATTATATGCGTGCGTCGGATAAACCGCTGCTTGGACCATTGCTTCATCCGGTGCTGAAGGCCTTTGACTTGAATCATTACTGTTACCAAACCCTAGGTCACCGGATGAACCGATGCCTCTGCTGATACACCGTCGGTTCATCCGTCGGTGCTGAATTCTGCTGAAACTTCCACATCAATCATCCGGTGCAACTAGAAATGATAGCGTCGGATCATTCGACGCGCCTTTTTCCATTTCAACTCATCCGATTCAAACAACTTTGAGTTTTTCTTCAAGTCTTTTGCTTCCAATGTGTTTCCATGAGTATCTTGAGCTGTTTAGTGACCAAGGAGCTTGATAGTGCATGAATATGGCATAGCATTTGGCATGGTCAAGCTACTCAAGTGTGAACCCCTCTTAATAGTACGGTCAAACACTACAAACTAGCAAATCCAAGTGTCCTTCATCTCCTTGTGACACTTGGAACTATAAATGTCCTTAGCCTTGTAGTCTTTGTCCATTGATTTCAAATTGAGGGGTCTCTTTTCATTCATCACTTATGACAATAACCCAAGAATAAATCCGCTACAAAACCAAAGTTAGTCATAAGTATATGGTTGTCATTTATCACCGAAACACACCCTTACCAAAGGTGCGGTGGGGCCTTGATGCTTACAATCTCCCTTTTTTGGTGATAGATGACAACTCAAGTAGAGATAAACGAGAATTTGAAATTAAAGCATAAACTATACAACTAATACATGGAAAGGATAAACACAAGCACACATGTATTAAATAAACAAACACACAAGCATGAGTAGATATGTAAACCATCAACATACACAAGATCCAAATACATGTCTCATCATGAAGTCCACAAAACATACAAGGGGCACAAAATCTCTCAAATCACACTCCCAAGCTGCCCCTATCTCTACTCCCTCTATCTATCTCCCCCTTTGGCAACAAGCACCAAAAAGGGTCCTAATCCTGCTGAGGTGGAGGAGAAGTCGGCGGCGTCGAGGTAACAACCACAGAGGGTGCGACGTGGTACTCGGAGGTGTCACCGTCGTCGGACTCGAACCCGGACAGCTCTGAAGATCGGACTGGCGAAGACCGGACAGGTGAAGAGATACGAGCTGTGTCGGTGCCGGTAGAGGTAGGAAGTGCCTGAGTGCTCGCTGCTGCCATCTCAGACTCGATCTGCTGAGTGATAAAGCGAAGTGTGGTATCCTCCTGATCGAGTCACTCTGCCTGAGGAGTAGCCATGGACGGCATGGGCGAGGTGAACCCCATAGAAGGACGTGCTGGTGTCTCGAAGAGAAGTGGTCCTGTCGGGAAAGAAGACATCAGCTGAGTCGACGGAGTCTGAGAGAACTGTCCTGCTCTGAGCTGCTCAAGAAGAGTCGTCGTCTGTGGAGTCGAGGGCTGCTGAGCGGTAAAAGTCCCTGACGGAAGGAGTGGTGAGGTCGAGATCGAGACCGTCGGGATCGGGAGGTTCACAAAACTGATAGGAGGTAGAGAAATGGCCGGCTCAGACTGAAGGAGCTGCTGGGTAGGTAGAGACGGAAGCTGAAGCCTCGTGTGCTGAAAGAGCTGACCCAAACAGGTAGACATAAACTGGAACATCTGAGCAGTCATCATCTGGTGTTGCTGTAGCTGCTGCCTCTGAGCCTCCTGCTGCTGCTGGAACTGCTGTCTCTGTGCCTCCTGCTGCTGGCGTATACTATCTAGCATGACCTGTTGTGCCTCCTGCTACCTCTGAAACTGCGCCTACATCTCGCGCTGAATCTCCATCGTGGCCTTGGACTGGTCAATCAAGGACTGGTTCACTGAAGCTAAGGCGTCGGGCTGAGTGACCTGAGAAGTGGAGATCTGTGGAATCAGTGACTCAACCTCTCTCTGTCCTGGCAAACTGGAACCCCCAGCCTCGTCGTCATGAGTACGATGAACACGGAAGACGGGCTGGGTCTCGGGCTCAAAGTCCTCGTCCTCGCTGGAGTCCTCCTCTGTGTCTGTGGCAAGGTACGCAGGTAGAGGCCCCTCGGCTAGAGCAAGCAGCTCGTCCTGTCGGGTGCAGCACGAGCCTGGAGGTCCTCTACTACTCGTCTCCGTCCCCCGAGTCCTTGCCTCCTGTCCCCTGGCATCGGTGGCTGGTAAGTCTTGAAGACGTACTTGGATCGCTCTAAGACTGAGATATACCTCTGAGACTCCAACCGTGAGAGCATCCGACTAATCCAGTGGGTAAAAGGAAACTGCCTGGTCATCCCCATCCCATCCATAATCACGTCCTCAATCTCACTGAGCAGAATGTCCACGATGTCAAACGGCCGGTGAGTCATGATATACAAGAGTAGCCATTGCAGAACTCCGGTGATTGACTCGGCATTCCCCATCCTGAAGAGAAGAGACCTCCTGAGTGCGAAATGGACCACGTAGGCCTCACGTGTCAGCCTGTCAGGAGTCCGAGGGGTGCTGGGGAGGAAAGGCTACTGAAACAGGAAACTGATCTCCTCGTGTGAAGGTACTATAGGAGTGTGAGCACGACGAGGAACCTCAATGTCGGGGTAGGCCAGGTAGTGAATCGAAGTGTCGTCGACCTGAACCCCAAGGAACTCTGCTATCCCCTCTCGAGTGAGCCTGAACTGCTGCCCCATAAACATGAATCTGATCGAGAGCCGGGCATCCTCAACGTAAACAGTAGAGTAGAACACTCTGACCCACTCTGGCACGTAACGTGGCCTCTTACTGACCAAAGCTACCAGTCCCGGTAGGTAGTCGAAGTGTGGGAGTATCGGGACTCCAGCTGCTACTGCTCTGAGCGCTGTCCACTACAACATCCTGTGCTGGCTCAGCTGTGACCCCTTCCTGACATAGGAGGCATAGAAGCTCTCCTGAAGGATAGTCCAGAACCGGGGGTCACAATCCTCTCTTTGAGGAGGGAACCACTCGTCCTCCTTCACGAACCTCAACTTCCAGATCTTCGGACCTGAAAGGCTCCTCAGATCATGGAGATAGACCCTGAAGGCCTCTGCACGCTGTGCACCGATACGAACCTCAGGACCCTCTCTCGACTGATCCTCCTGCTCCTGCTCCACCTGCTGCTCTGCTGCTGTCCTCCTCTGCCTCGGAGTCGGCTGAGGCTCAGTGTGACCTCCACGAGTCCTCGGACCGGTATGTGGTGCAGAAGGAGGTGTCTCTGCCTGTCGGGTACCAGTACGGCCTGAACGCCGCAACGGTGGCTGCTCATGGGACTGCTCCCCCTGACCCTGTGCACTGCTACCACCATGTGCACTGCTCCAATCCGTATACCCCTCTGTGGCTGACCCTGGGTGTCGGGCACTTGGAGCACACGCTCCCACTCCTTATCCTGCTTGCTCTTCTTCTTCTTGGGCTCAAGAACAGCCTTGCCCTTCCTCTTGTCGCCTGCCATCTGTCAGAGAAAAGATGGAAGATTATAGAATGGCGAGCGAGGTATATAAATAGGATAAATATCTAAAGAGAAGGAGTCCTTAAGCAAAGCATATGAAAAAGATAGAGCCTATGCATGGAACCTAGGAGATGATCATGGCACATGATATGGAAGTGATGAGTCTAGGACAGTCCTTATGTGTACACGATGTGTGTGAGAGTGCTAGAACAGGAACAAGTGCTAGAGATAACATAAACAGAGCAACAACTGTGAGCGAGATATACGACATGGATGAAGTAGCTCATAAACATGATCTCAATCCACAGAATCATCCACTGAATTTCCCAACAGACATGGACTTGATAGGAACAGGGCATGAACAGTCACATTCAGTGGCACAGGAAGCTCAAATCCCATGAGATATAGCAAAGACTATAGGAGGATGAGCAAAAACTGTGAACAAGTGAATGATTGCAGATAATTTAAAACCACAGATCATCAAAATGCCGCCAAATCACCCTGAACATCTCTCTAAGCATGCAGAACAGTAGCGCAGGAGGAGGAACAGGGGGTCCCGCTCACCACAGCTGCAGATGTCGACGAGAAGTAGCAGGTGACCACAGGGGAGTCATGTGCACGCCTGAGGACGGCGGCCGACGGGCTGAGGTGGCGCCGGCGGGCCGGAATCGGCGGCGGCGGCGCAAACCCTAGCTGGGGCTGGCAGACGGCGCGCGCGCAAGATTGCTCGGAGGAGGCGGCGGCGCGGCGGCGGAGATGGTCGGCGGTGATGTCCTGGGACCGGCGGAGGTCGCTGGTGGCGCAGCCCGGGCGGATGTGGCCGGAGGCGGACGGGACGGCGGTGTACGGGTGCGGCCGGGCGGATTCGAAATGAGGAGAAACGGCCCGAGGAAGATTATGACAAGTGGGGCCAACTTGCAGAGAGGCGCCGGATGAACCGACGGTAGAAAAGCACTCAACGTCGGTCGAACTGTCGGACGATATGGGTGGATCAGTGAAACTCATCACCGGACGATATGGGTCGGATGAATAATGCGCGGGTCTGAATTTTCCTCAAGTTTTAGTAGCACCGGATGATCCGCTGCATCCACAGAGGTGAGCGTCGGTTCATCCGACGATAGGTAACAGAGGCGCGCTGAGCAAAATTCAAATTGACCCAGCCACTGGATGAACCGACGCTGGAGCCTACATAGCAGCGGTTCATCCGATGGTGACAAAAACATAATGTTGAACTAAAGCTCATTTTTGATCCGACAAATGTCACACACAAGCCAACACAAGCACATTTTTGGATCAATCCTGAGTGACAACCTCACCCCTTAAGCACTCCTTTGCAAAATACAAGTATATACACCATAGATTCTCTACAAGGGATAGACCTTATAAATTTTTAGAAAAATAGGCGAATAAAATCAAAAAAGGGAATGTATGAGTTATTGCCTTTGAACTTAGAGATTGAAACTTTAAGCTCATTAGGACATAACTCAATAGGCATTAAGCACCATCATTTGTCTTATCACACTTTTGGAGATGTTGATTTGTATTGAACGCTAAGCAACTTTCTCATAGTGTGATTTTCCTTTGTGATACCTCTCACGCAATGCAATGCAATGCAATGCAAGAACAAATGCATGAAATTAAACATGAGTGCATTCTATATGACAAGCAAAGATGCAAAGCGGAAAGATAAACTATCTTACCAAGTTTGAACCCTTGTTAAGCTTACTCATGGTGAGCCTTTCAACATGCCTTGAGCGAAACTTGAGAACCACTGGCTCAAGCAAGACCCATACTCACCACTATCTTAACAAGGTTAGACAAGCCCCTACACCATGCATATATGCAAATGCAAACTATATGACAAGCATCACATGATGTTAGACGCATCAAGCACATTTAATTCACTCCTTAGCCTACAAAAGGTGTTTTCATCAAGAGGCTTAGTGAATATATCTGCCAATTGCTCCTCGGAGCGAATACCACAAAGGAGAATATCACCTTTAGCCACATGGTCTCGCAAGAAGTGATGGCGGATATCAATGTGCTTGGTGCGCGAGTGTAGAACCGGGTTGCTAGCAATTTTTACGGCACTTTCATTGTCACAAAGGAGAGGAACCCTATCTAGAACCACACCATAATCCAAGAGGCTTTGCTTCATATAGAGGATTTGAGCACAACAAGCCCCAGCGGAAATATATTCTGCCTCCGCGGTGGATAAGGCCACGGAGTTTTGCTTCTTAGAGGACCAAGCAACCAAAGATCGACCTAGCAAATGGCACCCACCCGAAGTGCTCTTACGGTCTACTTGACATCCGGCAAAATCCGAATCCGAATAACCCAAGAGCTCAAAACAAGCACCTGGGGGTACCACAAGCCAATGCTAGGTGTGTATTTTAAGTATCTAAGGATCCTTTTCAAAGCACTTAGGTGAGATTCTTTAGGGTTGGTTTGAAACCTAGCACACATGCAAACACTAAACATGATATCGGGCCTAGATGCGGTAAGGTAAAGAAGAGAGCCGATCATAGAACGGTAAAGCTTTTGGTCAACCGGTTTACCTCCCTCATCTAAGTCGAGATGTCCATTGGTAGGCATTGGTGTCTTGATTGGCTTGCAATCATCCATCTTGAACTTCTTGAGAATATCATTGGTGTACTTTTCTTGATGGATGAAAGTCCCTTCCTTCAATTGCTTGATTTGAAACCCAAGGAAGAAGTTGAGCTCCCCAATCATAGACATCTCGAATTCCCTTGTCATGAGATCACTAAAGTCCTTGCACACTTTAAGATTGGTAGAGCCAAAGATGATATCATCAACATAGATTTGACATATGAAGAGCTCTCCGTTGATGATCTTGGTGAATAGAGTATTGTCCACTCTTCCAATCTTGAAGCCTTCCTTGATGAGAAAGTCCCGGAGCCTCTCATACCATGCCCTAGGAGCTTGCTTGAGTCCATACAAAGCCTTGATCAACCTATAGACATGGTTAGTATGTGTGGTATCTTCAAAACCAGGAGGTTGCTCAACATAGACTTCTTCATTGATGAAGCAATTTAAGAAGGCACTCTTGACATCCATTTGGAACCATTTCATTTTGTGACAAGAAGCATAAGCAAGAAGGATACGGATTGCTTCAAGATGTGCAACCGGAGCAAAGGTCTCCCTATAGTCCAAGCTTTCTACTTGTGAGTAGCCCTTGGCGACAAGCCTTGCCTTGTTCTTCACCACGACTCCATGTTCATCTTGCTTGTTCCGGTAGACCCACTTGTTGCCAATTACATTCTTGTTCTTGGGGCGCTCTACTAGGACCCAAACTTCATTTCTTGTGAAATTGTTGAGCTCTTCTTGCATAGTCAAGATCCAATCTGGGTCCTCGAGAGCTTCCTCTATAGTAGTGGGTTCTACAAAAGAAACAAATGCATGATGTTTGCAAAACGAAGCATATTGTTTGCGGAGAGTACATGTACCACCCTTGGGATCACCCAAGACAAGATCGATAGGGTGGTTTGATGAAGTCCTTGTACGCGTTTCAAGTGTGGTTGAAGTTGGATCATCTTGAGGTTGCACTACTTCCGGTTCTTCTTCTCCTTGATCTTGAGTGTCTTGTGATGTAGGAGGTGGTCCATTTGAGGAAGATGGCCTTCCTTGTCTTGTCCGCCTTTGATGGTCATCATTATCATCATCGGAAGAGAATGAATCTTCATGGTTGTGGGCAGTAGAAGGTGCATCATCATCCTCTTTGGGCTTGATGTCCCCAATAGCCATCTTCTTCATTGCTTCACGTAGAGGTTCTTTTCCTACATCATCACAACAATAGCCATCTCCTTCGGAGCCATTAGATTCATCAAACTCCACGTCACATGTTTCTTCAACGGCACGTGTAGTGTTGTTGAATACTCTATATGCCTTGGAGTTTGATGCATAACCAAGAAACATGCCCTCATCTACCCTACTCTCAAACTTCCCTAGGTGCTTCCTCTTCTTGTAAATGAAACACTTACACCCAAAGACTCGGAAGTAGGAGATGTTGGGCCTCCTCCCAATGAGAAGTTCATAGGGTGTCTTCATTAATAGTCGGTGGAGATACACCCTATTTGAAGCATGACACGCCGTGTTGATAGCTTCCGCCCAAAATCTTTGAGAGATACCATAATCATCCAACATAGCTCTAGCCAATGTGATGAGAGTCTTGTTCTTCCTTTTTACCACACCATTTTGTTGTGGTGTGTAGGTAGAAGAGAATTCATGCTTGACGCCTAGCTCATCACAATACTCTTCCACTTTAGTGTTCCGGAATTCCGATCCATTGTCACTCCGGATCTTCACAATAGATGACTCAAATTCATTTTGAGCCCTTGTAGCAAAGTTCTTGAAGATCCCGAACGTCTTGCTCTTGTCCTCCAAAAAGAAAGTCCAAGTGTAGCGTGAGTAATCATCAACAATGACAAGACAATAGAGATTACCACCAAGACTCTTGTAGGTAGTAGGGCCGAAGAGGTCCATGTGCAAGATTTCCAAATGTCTTGAGGTAGATACATAAGCCTTCATAGGATGGTGACTTGCTACTTGCTTGCCGGCTTGACACACTCCACATAACTTGTCCTTCTCAAATGTGACATCCTTCACACTAAGAACTAAACCCCTTTTGAAAGCCTTCTTGAGTTGACTCATGCCTATATGTGCAATACGGCGATGCCATAGCCAACCCTTGGAAGTCTTGGTGAATAGACAAGTAGTCAAGTTTGCTTCATGAGAGGAGAAGTCCACAAGATAGATGTTCCCGTGATGAAAACCTTTGAACACAACTTCATTAGATGTCTTGTTAGTAATGATAACTCCCTCATCATCAAACAAGCAAGATAAGCCAAGATCACAAAATTGAGTAATGGAAAGCAAGTTATAACTACAAGAGTCTACAAACAAAACATTAGAAAGAGAGAGATCTTTTGCAATGGTTATATCACCCAAACCGGAAACTCTTCCTTTAGAATTATCACCAAAGGTGACTTGCTCATGATTTCCCGCATCATCCACTAGAGAGGTGAACATTTTACTTTGGCTGGTCATGTGTTGAGTACATCCACTATCAAGAACCCAATGACTTTCTCCGGCCTTGTAGTTCACCTACACACAAAGAGATCAAGTTGAAGATTTAGGAATTCAAGCAAGTTTGGGCCCAATCACATGAGTTACTAAAGCTTTGGGAACCCAAATTTGCCTAGGATGATTCACTTTAGCCTTGGTCCCTATGAACCTTGCCGCCACCTTGCCCTTGCTATTCTTCAACAACAAGAAATGGTTATTATTGAACATGGAACGATAGTTGCAAGGTAATTTAGGCAATGGACGTGAAGGTATAGGACACTCCCTTGTGCAATAAGACCCAACTTCCTTCACAAAGCACCCATAAAGTTCCTTTGACTTGCGAGTCTCTTTGATGGGTTGAGGGAAGGAGCCAAGTCTCCTAGTGCCATAATCTCTTGCATTGTGATAGAGGATCTCCTTATGCAATGCTTCACACTTGGCCATATTCTTCACACAAGATCTTAGGCTTCTTACTTCCTCTTCAAGTGCTTTCACCCTATCATGGTTAGTCTTGGAAGAGGAGGCAATATTCTCATCATTTGGCAAGACCTTAGGTTCTTCAATCAAATCATCACAAGAAGTAGAAGCATTTGTCTTAGTGATGTCTCTAGCAATTTCTTGCCCACTAGCACAAATAGCCTCATAAGCAAGCTCAATCTCTTGATACCTCATCTCTAAGAGCACATGATCTTTCTTAAGCATCTTTTGACTTGACTCAAGAGACTTGTTAAGCACGGTTATATCATCATGTTTGACGATTAGCTCATTATGCTTATCAAGTAACTTGTTGTGGTCATCTCTGAGTGACTTGTGAGACACTACCAAAGCTTCATGTTCTTTGCTAAGGTCATTGTGTTTCACAAGCAACTCATCATTGGATAGCTTAAGCTTCTCATGGGTCGCTTCAAGAGCCTTGAGCTTACTCTTTTGTTTCTTGATCATGTCGGTGTATTGATCTAGAAGACCCTTAAGAGCATGAGGTGAAAGTTCATTATGACTATCCGAAGAGTCACTATCTTCACTATCGCTCACCTTGGAGTGTTTAGCCATGAAGCACATAGGTGGTGGAGGAAGAGGAGGTTCTTCATCATCCATGATCACAAGCCCGGCAAACTTCTTGTTCTTCTCATCTTCACCATCGCTTGATTCACTTGAAGTTTCACCATCCATGATCCACTCATTTACCAAGAGAGAACGATGACCACCCTTCTTCTTGTTGTAGGACTTGCTAGAAGACTTCTTCTTGTATGAGTCCTTCTTGGAGTGCTTGTCATCTTTCTCTTTATCATCATCATTGTCGTTCTTCTTACTAGAGCTTGACACTCTCTTGTCGAGCTTGGGGCAATCATATGATAGATGATCATAGCTTTGGCAATTGTAGCACTTCCTCTTACCACCTTCGCCACTTCTTCTTGATGAGCGGAACTTGTTCTTCTTGAGATCATAGTTATAGCCCTTCTTGCCAATCTTGGAGAGCAATTTGGTGGTCCTCCTCATGAGGAAAGCAAGTTCACCATCATCTTCATCACTTGAGTCACTCTTGTCTTCACTTTCACTTGAAGAGGGAGGAGGCTTTACTTTTGACTTTGGCTTGGTCTTGTCACTAGCCTTGAGTGCAAGATCCTTCTTGGAGCTTGATGTCGAAGTGGGTGATTCAATTTGACCCATCAAGAACATCTCATGAGATCGAATCTTGTTCACAACTTCGGTGATGGTGAGAGTTTCGAAGTCCTTCTCAAAGATGAGTGCCTTCACGATGTTGTACTTGGGCTTGGGAAGCGTTTGAAGAATTTTTCAAATAATTTCCTGCTCGGACATGTTAGCAACATCGAGAGCATTGATATTTTGAATAATAACACCCATCCTAGAGTACATGTCCTCTACACCCTCATCATCCTTCATCCTAAACTCATTAAGCTCAACCTTAAGCAACTCATACTTCTCCTCACGGATTTTCTTGTTACCTACATGGATTCTTTTGAGCTCCATCCAAACCTCATGAGCAGTCTCCAAAGCAAACACCCTATCAAACAAGTCCTCCTCAAGAGTCTCACAGATAAAGTTTCTAGCACGATAGTTCCACTTGGTTTCACTTTCGGTGGGTTCAACCGGCATGGGATACATGGTAGTGATCCATGCATCATGGTGTTGTGCTTGAAGAAAGCTAGTCATTCTATGTGCCCAAAAAGTGAACCGTTTCCCCACCAACTTGGGAGGGCCATTTCCACTCCCCTTGCCCATCTCTCTAGGTGGTTAAGCCACCAAAAAGAGAGCCTAAGCTCTGATACCTCTTGTAGGATCGATGGCCTATAGAAGGAGGGGTTGAATATGGGCCTTCTTCAAATTTCTAGTACAAGAAGTAAACCTTAACCTATATCTCTAGTGTTGCCCATCTAAAAAGGTTTCTTCCTACCAACTAAGCATACTAACAACAAAGTTCCTTAGCAATGTTCACACTAACAAGAGAAAAGCACCCTAGTCAAGATATGCAACAAGCAAAGCAAACTAGAGGGAAACAAAAGCAAGGAAACTTAAGAGCTGAAAGCAAATGCGGAATTAAGTGTAAGAAGGTAGAAAGAGAGGACACGAGACAATCGAATTTTTTCCCATGGTATCGAGAAGTTGACGCTTCTCCCTAATCCACGTTGGAGCACTCACAAAGAGTTTTGCTCCCCCTCAAGCCACTTAGACTTGAGTGCTCACTAAGAGTACCCGTTCTCCATCTCCAGAATGGTGGGTCTCAATCCATTTACACCAAGAACTTCCCGGGGCTCCCACAATCTCCAAGAGCTCACCAAGAACCCCAATCACCGAGACCGTCTAGGAGCTGTCAAACTCCAAGAGTAACAAGCTCACAACCTTTCACTTGACCAATGCACTCAGCTATGCCATTGAAAGTACCTTGAAACTCTTGATCACCAAGAAAGAATCCCTCTTGGCTAGGAAGATGAAATCCAATTGATCAAAGCACTAACTCTCCTTCTCCTTGGCTATTGTAGGTCTTTTGAGTGGCAAAGGCAGCTCAAGAGACGCAGGGGGTCCAATTTATAGGGCTAGCAAGGGAGGCTAGCCGTTGGAAAAGTCCTCTGAAAAGTAGTACCGTCGGATGAACTGACGGTTCCCCCTGCGACAGCGTCGGATCATCCGGTCACTCTGTGTCTCGAATTATAGCCATTGAACTCGAACGTTGTACCAATTCATCCGACGCATACACCGTTGATGCGTCGGTTTATCCGGTGCTGAAGCGACTTCACTCAAAACATCTCTGCGTAGAATAACCATAGTTGTCGGATGAACCGCTGGTATACTTCATGAGCGTCGGTTCATCCGGTGCTGAAGCAGGTTCACTCAGTGTGTCTCTGTATGAAATATATGCGTGCACCGGATGAACCATTGCTTGGACCATTGCTTCATCCGGTGCTGAAGGCCTTTGACTTGAATCATTACTGGTACCAAACCCTAGGTCACCGGATGAACCGATGCCTCTGCTGATACACCGTCGGTTCATCCGGCGGTGCTGAATTCTACTGAAACTTCCACATCAATCATCCGGTGCAACTAGAAATGATAGCGTCGGATCATCCGACGCACCCTTTTCCATTTCAACTCATCCAATTCAAACACCTTTGAGTTTTCTTCAAGTCTTTTGCTTCCAATGTGTCTCCATGAGTATCTTGAGCTGTTTAGTGACCAAGGAGCTTGATAGTGCATGAATATGGCATAGCATTTGGCATGGTCAAGCTACTCAAGTGTGAACCCTTCTTAATAGTATGGTCAAACACTACAAACTAGCAAATCCAAGTGTCCTTCTTCTCCTTGTGACACTTGGAACTATAAATGTCCTTAGCCTTGTAGTCTTTGTCCATTGATTTCAAATTGAGGGGTCTCTTTTCATTTATCACTCATGACAATAACCCAAGAATAAATCCGCTACAAAACCAAGGTTAGTCACAAGTATATGGTTGTCATTTATCACCGAAACACACCCTTACCAAAGGTGCGGTGGGGCCTTGATGCTTACAGCACTCGGCTGATAACCAAGTCTGGAGCCCGTTCATATAAGAGTCTTGTCTGGTATCAATTAATTCTAATTTTTTATTAACTGCCCATCTTTAACTGATAGCAGGCAAGTGAAAGCAGCAGCGCAGACACACAGGTCTTGCTTGGTTCTCTAAGTGTTAGTGTTAGTGTTAGTGGTAGTTTTTTGCACCCTTAAATAACACCTAACAAACTAACACCTTTAGATGCTTGGCTCCATGTGTTAGTTTGCATTTAATGCTTCTTTTGCAATCATTTGAGGATCCAAATCTGCCTCATGTGCGCGATTTTTTGCTGAAGGAAGCCGTGTTGCCCTCCGTGTGGCCACACACAAATAATACAAGCTGCTTCCCCAATTCATCATATGAGGGCTCAAACAAATTTGTCCATGCACATAAATTCAACATAATTATCTCACTCAAGCATACAAATATGATATAGCTCAAAGAAAAATTACAATTGTTGTCCATACATGTTTACACTCAATTAAACAAGGCACTAGCAAGTTCATCACGGAAGGCATTCATGTCGGCATCTTCAACAAGAGGTTCGTCATTTGGCCACGATGGATCACCTTCATTAGGCATCGGATTAAAATTTGCATCATCATCACAACTCTGGAAATCCCTATCCTCAATTATGCTCTCTCTAATGAAATTGTGAAGCGCCATACAAGCAACAATTATTCTAGTTCGCTTCCTCTCTGGAAACCTTGGCATGTTCAACAAAATTCTAAATTTCATCTTCAACACTTCAAAAGATCGTTCAATGACATTCCTAACTTGAGCATGTGCATGGTTAAAGGTTTCCTTCATACCTGTTGGCGGATGGCCGTTTTGCCATTGCTCGACATGGTACCGTGTACATCTATATGGTGCAAGGTACCCCGTCTGGTTTGTATACCCCGCATCAACCACATAGTATTTACCTACAAAGACAACAAGCAGTTAAACACTATTACTGAAATGAACAATTGCAATTTAAACAAATACAGAAGCAAACCTTGTGGTGGATATGGGAATTTGTCATGATGAGTAGTCATAGCATCTTTGAAAACCCTCATGTCATGAGCTGAACCAGGCCATCCCGCCAAAACAAAGGTAAATCTCATGTCGAAATCACATACAGCCATCACATTCTGACTTGTTTTGTTATGCCTGTTCAAGTGTGGAATCTTGGTCCTATTTGGTACAACCATCTTGATATGGGTTCCATCAATAGCTCCTATGCAATCATTGAAGTGTGGCCAAAACGAGGGATTTTCTAAGTGTGGGTGCACCTCCGAAAATGTTGGGTCCTTAGGTACAATTATATCTTTAGCTAACCTAAGGACACATGTGAGAACTCTGTTGAAAGTTCGGGTTATTGTCTCCATAGACCTTCTGAATCTGTCTTCTACCTGTCTAATAGATTGTGGTGCCCCAACTATCCATAAGAACATAGCTAAAGCCTCTATGGATGACATTCTATTGGTGTCTTCCAACCCATATGACTGGACTAAGGTATTATGCAATCTGTTAAATAATGGTCTCTCTACCCGAAACATGTTGTAGCAAAAAGGCTCTCGAGCTAGTGTCCTCATAACCCACACAACCCCGCTATCTCCCTCAGTCCTGTATGGAAATCTCCAGAAGTAGTGATCAGAATACATACCCAAAATAGGGACCATTTGTGCAATAACATTCTGGGCATCCTTCAAATTCTTAGAGCAAATCGACACAATCTCGTCCTCACTAGATGATGTGCTGCCATCATGACCATCCTCTTCCTCCATCATGTTGCCATCATCCATCATGTTGCCCTCATCCATCAGGTCCTGAAAAATTCATAAATACAAAACATGTTAGTAGGCCACAAATATTGGAAGGAAATGCTCCAAAATAACACACATATAGTGGAAGCACCAAAAACTGATATAGTTCAACGCAATAGATAGTTCAACAAAGACACATAGACAGTTCAACACAGACATATAGATGGTTCAACACAGACACATAGATAGTTCAACAAAGACACATAGATAGTTCCACACACACATAGATAGTTATGGTCACACATAGATAATCCTAACTACTCCAAATTGTTGTCCCTGCACCATTTCTTGAAGTAACTCAGTCTAAGCTCTGGTGTTGGTAGGCCACAAAAGAATTGCCTCTGATATTCAGACTCAAACATCTTGGACATTGCAAATACAGCTTGTTCAGTTGGCTCAATGCCACACTCCCACCCCAGGTCCTGACACTTCTTCACTGAGTAACCCTCTTTTCTGCAGTTGCTCGGTGTTGACATTGACAGACTCTTTGAATGTATTTGCTATGTCCCTCACATACCGAACCATTGGGCTCTTGATCTTCTTCACCGGACTGCTCAGAGTACTTTTAGTGCTGCATGCAGACCTCTTGCTCCTCTTGCTGCTTGTACTCCTAGTCCTTGGGGTGACAATAGGCTCTTGTTCCTCTGCCTCGTCTTCCTCTTCATCCTCATCTGGTTCCTCTCCAAAATCATCTCCCGGGACAAAGGCTGAGCTACCATCCACAACAACATCACTATACAGTTGCTCAAGCAAATCTAAGTTTGCTGGAGGACCCCACTATAACTTCTTTAGGTATGGTTGTTTCCGCAAAAAAAGGAAAAGCAGGACAATTTAATCAATATAGTACTATCAACAATATATGCTTGGTAATAATGCTTGCTGAAAACAATGCTTGCTGAAAATGCTTCCTAATAAAGCTTGCTGAAAACAATGCTTGGTATATATGCAGTCCCAATCAGGTACTAGATATTGTGATGCAATATAATTGACAAGGTTAAACATGTGAAATATGTAAGTAAAAAACATTAGTAAGTATTAGACATCATGCTTTGTCCTGTTTTATTTGACTAGTAACTTCAAACCATAACAGACAAAGTGCTAATTGAAGAGATAACTATTTTCAGTAAATGCTATAGTAGGCACCATGGACGTGGGGATATATGTTTACAGAAAACAAGAAAATTTGAGTAACTTCAGTAAAGAACAGATATGATACAGTACAGTAAAGGCAAGTTTAGAACAAAGAGACAGGTTTAGAACTTCAGTAAACAAATTGTAAACTTCAGGATTGGATCTGCCAAAGGATACATTTTTATGTATTAGCTATTGCTTACTCTATATCCGTAAAGTACTTAATTTTCTTGCAAGAGTGAACATTTGAGTAACTTCAGGATTGCAAGAGTGAACAGACAAATATGCCAAGATGGCAATACTAATAACAGACTGAAAGGAAACCGAAGGATCCGAAGATCTGAATGCCTACAGTCTCTGAACATTTTGAACTCCATGCAAACAATTAGTACTACTTTACAATGTTTCAAAATAGCTAATGCAAAGTTCAGAGGTATGCATTTACACATACCAGATCAGGCAGGCTGCTAGCTAATTAATTTCAGCAATTTCTCAATTTCAGCAATTTTTAGGGCTGCTAGTACCAGATCAATTTCAGCAATTTCAGCATTTAGCAATGCTACCAGATCAATTTCAGCAATGCTACCAGATCAATTTCAGCAATTTAGCATTTACACATATAGTACCAGATCAATTTCAGCAATTTCAGCATTTAGCAATTTCAACATTTAGCATTTAGCATCTCGAAAAAAAGGATAAGAAGAGAGCAAGCATTTAGAATTGTACCTTTGTGTGAGTTTTCCACCATTCAGAATCAGCATCAATAGTCCCATCATTTTTCCTCCCTAACCCCGTGTGCTTCTCCAAGTAGCACCAGAATGAGTAAACCTTTTTAAGTATGCGGAGTTGATTCCTGACTTGATCACGATCGTGAACCAAGCCCCTCATTGCTTTCAAGCCTTCTATAACAGCTCAGTACCCATCAGTAGTCATTTCAGCACCAGTATATGTTCCTGCTCTACGTTGTTCCATAGCCAATTCTAACAAGCATGCATTATTTTCATCAGACCAATATGCTCGAGTGAGTTGCCTCACCGGGTCGCCGCCGTTGTTGCCCAATTCCTCCACTCCATCTGAAAGTTCCTCGTCATCGTTGATGGATTGGCCGAAACCGCCGATGTTGATGCCACCATTCCTTGGTGCAGGGGGACGACTCACACGTCCGCGAAGGCCACCACCTCCACGCTACGAGGCGTTGGAGCGGGCAGTACGGCGACGAGTTGGAGCGGAGCCAGGTGCCGTCATGGCTGTGTTGGCGCGCTGGCGGCCAACGGCACCTGCACTCGTCGACGACACGACGCCCTGTCCCCCGCAACCAGCTCCAGACAATGAAGCACCAAAGTTGAGATGGTGGGCGCTCTGTGGAACTCGACCCGCCCATCTAGATGCAGAACCACCTCCGACACGCTGGTTCGGCACACCAAGCGAGCGCGAAGCGCGAAGGGGGGGCTGGGGAGGGAGGACTGAGCCCCTGCCGCGACCGCCACGACCGCCGAGTTGATCGCCATCGTCCTGGAGGAAGGCCCCATAGTCACCAAGATGGGGGAAGCCTTCTGCCGCCTGGGAGTTGAGGTCAAAATCCTCAAATCCGCCGCACAAGGAGGCGCCGCCGCCGTGGCCACTCGCAGTGGCCGCCCACGTGTTGCCGGCGACGGACTCCTGGGAGAAGAAATCATAGCCATCTCCGTCCATCTTCCACGGAACACGCTGCACGACGGGGTCCTTGGTGCTGGGGAAGGAGGGCGGCAGCACTGGGGGGTTGGAGGAGGAGGCGCAGGTGGTTGGAGGCCACCGGCGCTGCAAATGGAGCGGCGGCGCTGGCGCTTGGGGGAGGAGGCGGCTCTGGTGGATGGGAGAGGTGGCGGCGCTGGGGATGGGGCGGAGCTGAGGGAGGCCCTCGCCGGTGTGCCTGGAAGCCCCCGCGCGACGGCGCGCAAGGAAGCCCCCGGCGGCAGCGCTGGGGGTAGGACGGGTCGCGCAAGAAAGTGTTAGTTTTGGTGTTAGTTTACACCAAACTAACACTAACACCACCATCCAAGCATGCCCACAAGTGCATAGGATGTTGTGCCACGCTTGGCGCTGAACTTGGAGACAAGCTATCTTCTCTCACCTTCCTTCTCTCCTCCACATCATCCATCTAGCTGATCTGTCTGTCGCCACCAACAGTCTCTGTACCTACTCTAATGAACGTCGTTAAAGCTACAAAAGGCCGTCCCTGAATAATCGTCATTTTTTTAGTAGTCCTGAATAATCGTCGTTTCGTAGCATATCTGTAGCTCTGTAGCTAGTTTCGTAGTTGCTATGCAGCTATGTAGGCCTAGTTGTGCAGCTCTATAGTAGGCCCTAGCTGTACACTACTGTAGTTTATTTCTTCCACTCCCTCTCAGTGAACTGCCACCACGGCAGGGCATGCTCCCAAAACAACCGGTCAACATTTCTACTAGTAGGGATGTTTGAGACTTTTGCTTGTTGCATTGGTTTCGAGTTCAGTTTTCCGGCGACGATCATTTGGGGACGGAGGGAGTAGCAGGGAGGAAGACGAAGATTGCAGGGGTATCGTGATCATTTTTCATGGACGGTCCATGCTGGCATGGAGAGGTGGCTGGCCACATCACCAAAAGTGATATTTTTGTTGCTCCATTTGTTTGACGATGGCAAATATGTAGGTGTATTTATGGCAACTGAAGGAGCGCCCTCTCTAACAATGGCAAATAGTTATATATATCCCGTTAGTGGCTCCCACATGGCAGGCGGCGATGAACCGGCGGTGGCCCTCGTTGCCCGTGAAATCATAATAATGTTGTTGATCCAGTTAGGGGTGTTTGTGAAATGAAAAACTGAGTTTTCTAAAAAAAAATGAAAAACTAAACTTGTTGAGAACTATATATACTGTGCACCGAAAGAGGCCGAAGAGAGCCCAGTAGACACTTTAACGGCCTATATAAATTGGGCCCGATGCAACTACCACAAGACATGGATGGCCCTGTTTAGGAACCCAACTTCCCCCAAAATACACTATGCAGAAAGAAGATTCCTCATCACATCAAACATCACATCAAAAATGTCGGTACATGCATGGAGTACTAAATGTAGATGAAATCAAAAACTAATTACACAGTTTGGATGTACTTTGCGAGACGAATCTTTTTAGCCTAGTTAGGCCATGGTAGGACAATATTTACCACAAACAAACGAAAAGTGTTACATTGCTTTTCAGTTCGGAACAGTGCTTTTCAGCCCAAAATCCGTACAAAATCTCAGAATTTTGCAACCCAATTTTGGGCTCTAAACACACCCGATGATGACTCGAGGGCATCTGCATTCTCCCATCCATTGACAGCGTCTTCATTCCCATTTAATAGCATTATGTCTCTTTAGTTAGTTGCTAAACCTGGTTGTTCGCTAGTTAATTGTTTCTAGTGCTGGCCGGCGTCGCCAAGATCAGCGCCTTGCGTAGTTTATTACTCCTACTATACTACTTATCCTCGCTAGAACGGCTTCTCCAAAGTCCTTTGAATACACCATTCCCTTGTTGATCGGCTTGCTGTTCTTCACCTGGGAAACCCAGCGGAGGCTTCCTCCGTCTCTTTCTCTGGGAACGACGAGATGAACAATCTTCTCACGGTATGTTCAATTCGTTCTTCCAAGATTATCTCTCTGGTTTTTTTTCTTTTTTGTATTTTTCATGCTCAGCAGTTAGACTTATGGAAACAGTGATTTCGTCACGCTCAGAATATCTGAATTTGAAGCCTAACTGGCTTTCTTGTCGGGATAACCTGTAACTGTAAAGACCGAGATACCAAATTCAGAATCTGTAGCAACTGTGGATAATCTACTGATACACTCTTGTTGGAACCGCTGTGGGTTCCGTCAATTCGATTTACAGGATTCGTTTGAAAGGGACGAGAAGCCGGAAAGGGAGAGGGACATCGAGATGGGGAATCGAAATCCGAACGACAAACCGGATTATGGCCTCAAGGACTTCTTTGAAGAGGTTTGGTATTCAGTTTATAATGGAAGCCCAAGTGCAGATCTGAATCCCCCCCCCCCCCCCCCCCCTCAATTCTTCTTATATGCAGTTTGGCAGTAGTTGTAGTTAAATTATGCAGAGATAGCTTTTAATGTTTCTTACAAGGAGGTTTTTCTTGTGTTAGGTCAAAGAGATTGAAATGCTGTTGGATAAGATGTCCACCATAGTTCAAAAGCTTCAGGTAACTAATCCTCGTCATTCAGGTTTGAATCATTATACAGAAAACTGAGGTGTCTTTCTTGCTAACCTGCAGGAAGCGAATGAGGAGTCCAAGTCAGTCACTAAGGCGTCTGCAATGAAAGGTCCAAACTTCACTTGTTGAAAAATACTAATATCTTCATTTCTTAATCTTAACAGAATGATCTAACTGAAACATTTATCTGAAATAACACACCTTCCAGCGATCAAAGGGCGCATGGAGAAAGACATTGATGAAGTAGGGAAGGTCGCACGCAGCGTAAAAGTCAAGTTGGAACAAATGGACAGAAATGTACCCATATTAACCTGATCATACCTTCAGTATGTGATTCACCTGATGTTCTTCACGGCTCATTCTCCTTATCGGTTTACAGAATCTTGAGAACAGAAAGAAGCCAGGGTGTGGGAAGGGCACGAGCGTAGATCGATCAAGGATGTCAATGACCATGTAAGACCATCCATCTTCTGTGCATGTGTAAAGCATATAGAGCGATCTGGTTCAACAATTACTGCTAAGCACTAGCTAGTTGCTACTAACCATAACACCAAGGTCACTTCTTCAAGTTCTTTGGTCAGCTTATCAGTTAGTCCTGACAGAGATTAATAGTTTCAAGTTCGGCATAAATTACTTTAATAATATATCAAAAAAATATTGCTTCACTGACAAAAGTTGAACTTTGGTCACAGAGCATTGAAGAAGAAGCTGAAAGAAAGAATGAACGATTTCCAGGTGCATTTGCCTTACTCCCTTTATCTGTTATGTAAGAATAAAATAATTTGATATCACATTATTAAGCATTCGTAACAGAATCTAAGGCAAACCATACAAGAAGAGTACCGAGAAGTTGTAGAGAGGAGGATCTTCACAGGTCAGAAAAATTTTCCATTGTTCTCTTTGACCATCAGTTTGGTTTGAGTTCTTTTGAGAACATACATTTACAACCCTCAATCTTGAACTTGAACAGTCACGGGAACAAAGCCTTCTGAAGAGGTGAGGGTGCTGGTTCTACTAAACTAGGTACAGTGAATTCTAACCTTTTCTGACCACAATTTTTGCACAATGACTAGGTGATTGACCGCCTCATTGAGACTGGCAGCAGTGAGCAGATCTTCGAGAAAGCAATTCAGGGGACTGGCCGAGGGCAGGTCAGTTAGCACTACTAGCTTAGTTATTTGATTTCAGTTAAAAATTATATTGTTCCTCTCAGTGCATTAACTATTATTGCTACATGTTTCATAAATTGCACTCGAGGTATAGATTCTTGCAACAGTTGAAGAAATTCAGGAACGTCACGATGCAGTCATGGAGATTGAGAAAAGGCTTCTCGAGCTGCAACAGGTAGTTTTGGAAAGATTGCATCTTTGATGTTTGTGTTGTAAGAGTTGATAAAAACTTCAATAAAGAGGTTTACTTAAAAACTATGATAAAGATTAGTATTGTCATATAATGTACTAACTACAACATGTCAAGAGGAGATGCATTATTGTCTCCCAAATTCCCCTTCATCACTAAGCCATGGCATGTACTGTTTCTTTTCAGATTTTTGCAGACATGGCAGCACTCGTTGATGCACAGGGAGAGATTCTAGACAATATTGAGAATCAGGTTTGTCTCTTATGTTCTTGCTCCAATTAATCTTTTCCTAATCCGAATCACAGAAAAAACTCAGATTTCCATCAGTGGTACTAGAAATTCTGCCATGCTTGCTAGCTGATGCCTTTCAACTGTCAGGTTCAAAATGCTGTGAACCATGTGGTAACTGGTACTGAAGCGCTACGCACCGCAAAGAGCCTGCAGAAGAAATCAAGGAAGTGCATGTTGATTGCAATTATCATTCTGATAGTAATTGCTATCATCGTTGTCCTTTCCATTTTAAAGCCTTGGGCTAATAATAAGTGAAGGAGGGGAGAAGGACAAAATATATACGTACTATCTTCTGTTGCATGTTTTGTAAAACTAGGGTACTACAATTCTTTGAAGTTCCGACCACCTATCTTGGCAGTATCACTCAGAAAACCGTATTTATGTACTTAAAAAAAGCGTCATGCATGAAGGCCAAAAACTTTAAACTTTGCCGTGGATGTAGATTATTGCAAACCAATTGAGGTTTCAGTTTATCATGTTGATTTTGTTCTGCTGAAATGGAAACTATGTGTAGTTGCTTGGAGCTCGACCTGAAAAGTGAAAACTCTACTGTCGTCATAAAAGCTTTGGCATTCTTTTCTGTATCCCAAAGTTCCGAACAAGTTACTTGTGTAGTAGTGTGTAGTAGGACTGTGATTCACCACAAGAATCGTGCTGGAGTAAAAACGTTCGAATTCTTATTGGTAATAAGGACGATGCGTGCATCCAACTCTGTTTCGGCAAAAGCTTTCAGGTAAGGATACACGAATCCGACTCTAATTCGGCATGGTAAACTTGACGGTTGCCCCGCCTTTTCCCTGTACATATAATGCGCACCTGCCGATCAGGGAGCCCTGAACCGGGCAATCCCCTGCTACTCCTAAGTCCGCCGCGACCTGGAAGGACATTGACCGAAATTGTACCGACGAGCTAGATGGCGAGGCCGCCGCGGCGATCTGGTGACGGCGGAGAGAAGCGGCGGCGGCGGCGGCGCCTCTACATACTAATCAAGCAAAGCGGCGATCAAGGATCGAGCATATACAAGTTGAACGAGGATGAATTCGACTCCGACGATGCCTACTACCAGGACACCGGCTCCACCTCCTCCGACTCCGAGGACTCCGAAGACTCCTGCTCCATCTATGACTCCGAAGACTCCTTCTTCACCTCCTCCTCCGACTCCACCTCCTCCTCCTCGGACAAGATGGATTCCTGGGCCTCTCAAGATCACTTCAACTCCGAGTACGACGTGGATTCAAGGGCCCGCCGTCTCCGACACCGCCGTCTCGTCGTCCGCCTGGGCAGACAAGAAGGGCTCACGGAGTTCGTCGCCGCGGGCACCAAGATCCTCGGGCTAAACCGTTCTACCGGCCACGCCACGGACGTCAGCTTCGTCTTCGACGCCGCGACGCGGCTGGTGTCCGCCGCCCCTCCTTTCCAATCGCCCAAAAGATCCGCGACGTTCTGGACGGCCGGCGGCACCATCTACGCCCTGGACCTGAACAGCAGCAAATCCCAGGAGCGCTGCCTCTTCGAGAAGCTCACCCCCGACCCTCAGAGATGGCGGTGGGAAGCTCTGCCGCAGCCGCCGTCGCCGCTCCAGAGGGACCGCTACCTCGAGCTCGAGTCCTGCGCCGTGCACCCGGACGGCGCCACGGTGTTCCTATCCTTCCGCAATGGCCACACGTTCTCCTTCGAAGCCAAGCGCCTCGAGTGGGCGCACCACGGCCGCTGGACCCTGCCGTTCGACGGCGAGGCGTACCACGTCCGCGAGCTGGACGCGTGGGTCGGGCTCTGCTCGCGGCACAAGGGGCACCTCGCCGCGTGCCAGGTGGTGAAAGGCAGCCGCCGCGGCTGGGCGGCGGAGCCGGAGAGCAAGTGCGGGAAGGACGTGCTGTTCAGGCACGGGTGGGAGAGGCACATCGACGCCAACCTCGTGTACAAGGGCAACGCCAAGTTCTGTCTGCTTGAGACCGTGACCCGGGGGCATGTCAACGCCACCATCCTGCTTCGCGTAGTGACCTTCCGAGTCCAGTATTCCTTCGATGGCGAGCTTTGCGTGGTGGACAGGAGGTCTAGAGTCTACAAGCTGCCTTCGCACTCGACATGGGAAAAACCTCTCGCCTTCTGGGTTTAATCAAGTGAAGAAAGCACGACGGCCGGTTTCTCATGTTTGTTTTGTAAACAAAAGTGAAGAAGTTTGGTTTTATAATTTATATGCATGCTACCGTTACAGCAGTTTCTCATAGTACTTCTTTTCTTGGTTGGGTTTCTCATGTTTGTTACTCCCTTCGTTTCAAATTGTAAATCAAATTTGATCACTCGTCTTATTCAAAAATTGTACAAATATCACATTTTGTTTTTGTTGTGGCTTGCTTTAGTAATGACCTCAAGTTTAGTCGCTCGTCTTATTTAAAAAAAATTGTGCAAACATAATCAAATTTAAGTCATTCTTGAAGAATTTTAAAGTCAAATGACCTACAATTTCGAACGGAGGAAGTAGTAAACAGGGGCAGATCTAGCATCGGGACGGACTAGGCTCTAGCCCCTCCTACCGTTGCTAGAGTCCTCACTTATAAATTTACATCAATTGAAGCTTCAAAGAAAAGGCTTAGAGTATCTTCTGACATCTGTTTCTGGAGCTGTTTGTAAAAAAAACTAATGGAGATATGTTGTTTATATCACTACCACATATATAATTGCATATCATTGACAGTTCATTAGTGTATATTTACCCCCAAAAAAGTATCAGTGACAATATTTCCATTCATTGTTCTTTAGCCCCAACACCATTAGTTCTGAATTGTTTAAGCTCTGGTGGGAAATTACTACCCTCAAGTGTAGCAAAAGTCTAGATAATCTGCTAAAGTATGTTTTGATCCAATTTATCTCCTAGACTATATCATTTGGACCAATTTACCTCATCACACAATTTGTATTTTTATTTTTTTCATAATGTATATCAGCAAAAATATATTAGGTTTTGAATCATTACTTTTCGTATATTTTGTTATCCCAATAATTAATTTATTATTAAATGTCATACCCAACCAAAATAATGATAATAAATTTATTATAAATTTTGTAACATATGTTATGATGTTTGCCAGTGTTCTACAAAATTTTGATCTAAGACACTACTTGTGTATGGATAAAAAACGAACATAGAAGGTTCGGGGATAAATTGAACCAAATTGGATAGTTCATGGGGTTAATTAAACCAAGACATATTTTGGAGGGTTATTCAAACTTTATCTATACTTAAGAGAAGTTTTTTTTACAACAACTTAAGAGAAGTAATTTGAACTTTTTCCTTTTCTTTGTACTGCAATAAGCTGATTCAACATTTCAACTGCTGCATTCACTAATTGTTGCTCCCAGCTGTTTCTTTTGCACGCTGAATGATACTCCCTCCATTTTTCTTTACATGACACTTCCGACAAAAGTTTTCGCCGGCTCCTAGTGCAAATCCTTGGTCGGAAACTTCAACTATTCATGAACAGAGGTAGTACTTGTTAATTTACCCGGTCAAAAAGACAGGTGAATATGTGATCATGATTCATAAGAATAGAAGGGGAGCTGGTGGTGTGCCGTGTGGGCTCCCAGCATGAGGCCGGCACGGGCCAGCTGTATACCAGGCCCAGCGTGCCGGTCGGCGACTCGAGCCTGGCCAAGGTGAGAGCATCGGCAGCGCGCAAGAGGAAATGTTAATCCAACTCTAATCTGGCAAAGCCCCAGCCAAAAAATATATCCTGATGGTGGGTGATCAATTCACACTCCAATTCAATTCGTGACTCCCAACAAGTCAACAGACAAGATGGTGAAGCGGCGGCGATCTGATGACGAACACCTTCACCGCCGAATTAATGTAGAAGATCGACGAGGCAGCGGCGGCGTTTTCTGATGACGACGAGTCGACGATGATGAAGAACACCTTCACCGCCTGACAGAGAAGAGGAGGCGGTGAGTCGCCGACGACGGGGGAGCCTACAATCCTACATGCACTAGCAACGCGCGGCTACGCTGAAGGATTCAGCGAGTAAAAGTTAGAAGTCGACGCCTTCGACTCCGAGCTCCAAGGACCTCATATGGTGTTAGCAGCAAGGTAGCGAGGGTAGAAGAGAAGCACAAGAATCAGGGAAGGACAGCAGGAATTGAGGAAGGAAGAGATAGACACGGCTCCTTGGCCGGTTGCTCAAGGAGGAAGACGAACAGTATGTTCGGGTTACAATATCATCGATGATTCCTTCACCCCTCCTCTCATGTATAAGTAAAAGAGACTAACAGGCTCACAGGCCCAAATGGAACACACCGCAGGCCCAAATAGAGATACAGCTCGCAGGCCAACTAGAGATACAGCCCATTAGTAGCCTAATAGGTACAGATATCCTAACATTCCCCCCTTCTTAAAGAGCAACTTGCCCTCAAGTTGCCTAATTAACTCCTGTATGAGCCTGTTGATCATCATCTGGTTGAAGGTGAGACCGAATCTTATCACCAGTTCATCATCATGTTCTTCAAGGATCTTCAATCATGAGGTTGTAGAAGTGGAGTTTGAAATTGACAGTACCGGCATCTCTAAAGCTTCTACACTCTTGATGACTGTTACTACCAGCACTAGGTGGTGAAACAAGAAAAATGCCGTAGAGCTGTATCAATGGTGCAAGAAGAATTGAACCAAAATCACATCCTGACATGCCTGAGGTAAAACCAACATTAACCTGATATCTGATAGGTGAAGAGTGATATAGCTCTTGTGTCAAAAATTGTCTGTATGGCTCCTCACTTCTCTGTATCAAGAACCAAACCAATTGCTTCTCCTCCAGGTTAATCACACCATTCCAAGATTGACAACCATGAAAGAGATATAGATCACCACCTGGATCCCAAATTTGCTGATTCACTATGAAACCAATCAAAGGTACATCACTGAATTGTTGCCGCTGAACCAGAAAGACCAAACACTGCAGCAGCGATCTCTGATTTGAAACTGCATAATAGCAGACAGATTGCCAGTGTGTCGGTCTGAGTTGGACATCATCATTAATTAAGGTGACACTACTCTTCAGGAAGTATGAGCACAATATCCCAGCACTCTGACTAGCAACCACACTATGAGAACCATCATCTTCTAGTCTGACTACTGACCATGGAGGCTTTGTTGGAATGCAAACATGCTCAAAATTCATAATTAATGGCTCTTGACCCTTGTCAGCTAAAGTAGGAGAATTTGGCTTAAGCATTACTTGATGGACAGCAATCATTTCTTCAAACAACATCCTGTTCCTCCCACGGTCAAACACAAAAGTTGTAGATGAACACCCCAACAGGATAGTGTTAGCCATGAACTCCATTGGTACAGGTGGAGGCCATGGCTGCCTTGGCTGTGCCGTGTCTGAACCAAAATTGAACGGTGAACCAAAAGTAGAACCTCGCTGTCCTGTGTCCAGCGTCTGAGCATGTAATGGCACTAGCATAACTGAATAGTGTTCATTAAGCTTTTCAGTCATCAAGAATAGCAGGCTGACAGAAAATTTGATCTGCACCCCCAACTCAAAAGCATCTGTGAGCAAAATGTGGCAGTACTGCAAGGGAAGACGCCTAGGTCCTTTGTCAACCAATTCAACAAGAAAAAGCTGTAGCAGGACTTGATTCTGAGCATACTTTGCCTCACACATCTTCTGGTACCAAAGACCCTTGGTGACAACACACAACAGAGCAGCATCACTTAACAGAGATGGGCTGATGGTGGAGATGTACCTTCTGGGAAAATTCTTGAGCGAGAAGTAGTTGATGATGTCCCGTGGGATCTCAGCTGTGAAGAGGAGTGAAGTTGTTGACGCAGCCCAGATAATGGTGTCCACAGGCTTTAGCTCGTCAACATTGCAGCTGAGGCATTGCACCGAACACCTGACGGCCGACTCGGCAGAGGTTGCCTCCTCTACACCACAATCCACCTTGAGCAGGGAGCATGCCAATGCTTCAGGCTGTGTGCTCAGCCAGGAAGTTGGTGTAGTGATTGGTGTTGGGGTGGGAGCCGGACAAGGTGTCGAACAACTTGTGGGTGGAGGATGCAGAGGCGTCCTGGTGGTGGTGCAGCTGAGCGAATGTTGAGGACGAGGCGCGCACGGTGGAGCACGCCATGGCAGACGCGGAGGATGACGCCATGCTCGGCGCCCATGATGGCATGGCGGAGCACGCCGCGGGATGCAGAGCCACGGCGGACGCAGAGCAGCTCGACGCAGATGTCGAGGATGAGGCGGGCTTGGTGGGGCTCGCTGCAGTCGTCGAAGGCGATGCACACGTAGACAAGCTCGCTGCGGGTGTCGAGGACGAGGCGGGCATGGAGGAGCTCGATGTGGACCCGCGAGGCCGCTGTCGAGGAACTCGCAGGCCCGCTCGCTGTCGGTGGTTGGGTAGATCTTCGTGCCCACCTCCATTGCCTTGAGGTTCCCTTCGCGCTCCGGCATCTGGATCGGGAACACCGTGGTGGCCGCCGCGTCGATGCTGACCCGGCACGACGACGCCAGGACGTGGTCGCCACGGGGAGGGTCTTCCGATTCGGCGGAGGCGATGGTGTAGTCAGCTGCGTCGAGGCCGAAGGAGGCTGAGTCGAACGCCGACGAGGATGTTGCGGGCGACGTCTGGCGGAGAAGCAGCGGGATCTCCCACTCCCTATCGCCCTCCTCTGTAGCAGCATCCACGATGGTGGGGAACGCAGAGTCGGTGATGGCCGAGGAAGAGGAGGAAGGAGCGAGTGCCATCGGGGTCGAGGTCGGAGGCGCGGGTGCGGCCACGGGCGAGATCGAGGCAGCGGCGGAAGGCATGGCCGCGGGCACGACCATGGAGGCCCTCTCGTGTGCACCTCGAGCTGCCGGAGTTGGCAATCCCCACTTGATGTGCAACTGGCAACAACCATCATAAATGCTGCCACCATGCAATTCCCCATACACATCTGCTGCAGCTTCCACCGAATCGAACACCACACTCGCCAATACCACATCAGTTCCCCCGATCACCAAAATTTGCTCCACCACTCCTCCATATGAACCAAATACTTGATGCAGCACCGATTCCGTGATAGGATAACAAACCCTATGAATGGCAACCTCCAGGACGCGATTTGGTGACCTCCACTTGTCGAGACTGCTGCTGTACATTTCGTCGAACAGGTTCCATGCACTCAACAGGAGGTTGTTCTCCAACTTCTCCTTGCTGAAACACCCGGAATCCGACGCGGAGCAGTCACCGAACTCGTTCCTCTCGTCTTGCAAGAGCTTGGAGCTTAGAGACATGGCAGCGGCAGGTGGGGTGGTGGTGGTCGGAGTAGATCGGATTGTGTGGGGAAAAATGGAGAAACCCAGGTTCTGTAATGGAAACGAACCGAATCACCAACCAAATCGAATCCAGAGAACGAACTGGCCACGACGAATCGCGCTCACCAGTTCAACTCAAGGAATCCGACGAAGGACGGCAAGCCGACTCAAACGAAGATAATCCACACCGGTCAGTGGGGAAAATTTTTAGCAAGAACCGAACAGCTCTGAGTACCAAATGTTAGCAGCAGGGTAGCGGGGGTAGAAGAGAAGCACGAGAATCAGGGAAGGACAACAGGAATTGAGGAAGGAAGAGATAGACACGGCTCCATGGCCGGTTGCTCAAGGAAGAAGACGAACAGTATGTTCGGGTTACAATATCATCGATGATTCCTTCACCCCTCCTCTCCTGTATAAGTAAAAGAGACTAACAGGCTCGTAGGCCCAAATGGAACACACCGCAGGCCCAACTAGAGATACAGCTCGCAGGCCAACTAGAGATACAGCGCATTAGTAGCCTAATAGGTACAGATATCCTAACATATGGCTTCCAGGCTTCGACGGTGCCTCCGCCGCCACTCACTGCCCACTGGCAGGGGCCTCCATGCGCGCCGCCTCTGCTCCGTGCCTGGCCAGTCACCGCGTTCCCCGAGCGCCGACATGGTAACAAGTACACCGGCATGGCGTTCCTTGAGCCGCGCCCCGGCAGCTCGATCTCGCCATCAGCTGCGCGCGTTCGGCTCCGGCGACAATGATACGGTAGCATTCCAACGCCGGCTGGGATGTGGTTATCAGCACCGATGGAGCACCAACACAATTGGGAGCGCCGGCGGCGGCGGCGAGGCTGCCAGTGCCAGCGCCCTCCAGGAGCGCCATCACGGCGGCGAGGCAGGAAGAAAAACGAGTCAGATTGCTTTTCTTGCGATCCTGGGCCGCACTGATCCGATCGGACGGCAGGCGGAGGGCCTCCTCTGCTTCGTGCAGCGCCTCGCCGAGAGTGGCGGTGGTCGGTGGGAGGCCCTGCCGCCGCCGCCGCCGTTCGATCTCGGCAACGTCGTGTCCCACGCCGTGCACTCGGACGGCTCCACGGTCTTCCTGTCCGTGTACAGCGCGGGGACGTTCTCGTTCGACGGCGAGCGCCTGGCGTGGGCGGGTGCGCCACGGCGACTGGCTTCTGCCGTTCAAGCTGGGCGTCGTCCTGTCCCGCGCCGTGCACCCGGACGCCGCCACCGTCGTCCTGTCCCGCGCCGTGCACCCGGACGCCGCCACCGTCTTCCTTTCCGTGGACAAGGCGGGGACCTTCTCCTTCGACGCCGAGCGCCTGGCGTGGGCGCGCCGCGCGCCACGACGACCGGATCATGCCGTTCCAAGAGAAGGCCCACTACGTCGGCGAGCTGGACGCGTTGGTAAGCATCAGCTCAAGGCTCGTCGGTCACATTGCAGCCTTCCTGGTGCGCAGGCGCGCAGTGACCGCCGTGGTGAGGAGACCGTGGAGCCCGCCTGCAAGTACGGCAAGGACCTTGTGTCCAGCAAGGGGCTGAAGCTAAGAGACATCTCGAGTCCAACCTCGCCTACTTGGGCAACGCGAGTTGTGCCTGCAGGAGACCTTGGCGCCGGAGGGCGAGAGCATGGCCTCGACCTTCGATCTCAAGGTGAGGATGCTGCTTATTCAGGTGGTTACATTTCGAGTCAAGTACTCCGGCGAGGCGGCGACGGTGAGCTTTGCACTGCGAACAGGAGGGCTAGAGTGTACAAGTTGCCTCACTCATAAAAAAACACCTTCTGGCTTCTGGATTTGATAATCATCAAGTGAGGACGTATGTTCCTCCAATATTGTGAAGATGAGGAGCATGGTATACAACCGCAAGTGCCGGTTTTCGAGTACTACTATGTATTTGACAATTGAACTGCAATATAATTTCTTGAAAGCCATAACATCAACATCATTTAAATTTTTTTTTTGAGCCCGAATCCCTAGTACACAAGCTGTAGTATCTGAACTCTGCTCAACACACTCACACCACACCCACGCACACCCCTAGAACTACAACTCATACACATCTCGCGTCCTTCTGGAGATCATCGAAGTTGCACGAACCTCGTAGACGACGGGCACACCGTAGTCCCATTGTGGCATCACGCGAATATCCAGAACCTGTAGGAAAGAAATCTGGGAAAAATCCCCTGTGCCTCACCCAACCGATCCCAATAAGAATCGAACCCGGGCGGGTGGCGTCCACGACGGGAGCGCCCACCACTGCGCTGCAAGCGCGTAGGCTCATTTAAATTTGTGTATGCATGTACTGTGAATCAAGTTTTGTTTTATAGCACAACACAGTAAATCAAATGATTTATTCAATTTCAATTGATAAATAATAATCGTAAAGGTTGACATAATAATACTTTCAACCCAACGGATTGTTCCGGTAGTCATGCATCTCATACGATGACTCCTCGATTCATATATATGCAGCTAGGCGATTGATTGATTCAATCACGCACATCACAATCCAATTTGTAAAAAGCATCTGCGTCCAGTATGCAATTTTATTATTTTCATTTTATTTTATAGAGCCTTCGTTCACTGAATCATCGCTCTCTCTCAATCCTCGTCAAATCCTGGATTTGGCAAGAACTTGAAGGCTACTGCCACCATTTCCAGATGCAGGATACGCATTCTTGAACTGCTCTTCAGTAACTCCTGCAAGCACACATCCAAACATAACCGTCCATCAAAACTTTTTCAAGAACAAACTTTGTTTTTCAAAAATCATACTGGTGTAGCTAGTTTGGGTCTGCAAACGAATCGCACGGGCACGAGCAACTTGCCTTTGCCCATGGCGGCGGTGGAGGAGAAGCCGCCCTGCACGGTCTTGAGCACCCTGTCGTAGAAATTGGCGCCCGACCACTTCTGGTGCTCCAGCGTCTCCACCCCGTTGATCCTCTCCTCCCTCTGGATCCTCTCCACGTAGGCCAGCATGCCCCGCCGCGCGAAGTCCCTGGCGAACGTGTCGGTGACGAGCGCGTCGGCGTGGAAGCCGGCGAGCGTGATGAACTGCCAGACGTAGCCGAGGCGGGCCACGCGCGGGATGAACGCCGACATCTCGCCGTCCGTCATCCCGGACGCGTCCCAGTTGAAGGACGGCGAGAGGTTGTAGGCCAGCATGGCCTCGGGGCACGCCGCCTTGACGCCCTCCGCGAACTCCGTGCACTCGGCCACGTTGGGGCTCGACGTCTCCATCCAGAGCACGTCGGCGTGCGGCGCGAAGGCGCGGCCGCGGACGACGGCCGCCGCCACGGAGCCCCGGAAGCGGTAGAACCCTTCCCTTGTCCGGGGAAGGTCCCAGTCCCAGAACACGTTCGCGACGCCGAGGCTCGCCGCGACGTCGCGCGCCTGCTTAGCTGGTGGCGGCGTCCCACTCTTGGAGCTTCCGCCGCTTCTCCTGGTCGGTGGCGTTGAGCCCCGCGATGGCGTCCCGGACGCAGTCGGAGAAGGTCTTGAGCTGCGCCGCGGCGAGCCAGTCGTCCTCGACGGCCTGGAGCTCCCGGCCGGTCTTGCCGGCCGCCATGCCGTCGGAGAGCACGGCGGCGAGGCTCCGTCCCCTGAGGCCCGGGTTGGTGGCGCCGAGGATGAACTGGTGGTCCCGCGCGTCGACGTTGGTCTGGATGAGCGTGGCGGCGACGGCGTCGGTGCGCGCGACGAGGACGGTCTCGACGCCCATGACGTCGAACTGGAGCCGCGCGGCGACGAGGCGGTTGACGTGCTCGGACACCGCGACGAGCACCTTCCCGGCCATGTGGCCGCACTTCTTGGTGACGGACGACTGGTCCTCGAGGTGGACACCGGCGGCGCCGCGCTCGACGAAGAGCTTGCAGAGCTTGACGGTGGCGGTGGCGCCGCCGAAGCCGGTGTCCCCGTCGGCGATGATGGGCTTGAGGAAGTCGACGTAGGGGGTCCGCGCCCGGTCGGCGCGGGGCAGCGACATGCGCGCCTCCCGCTGCTTGCGGTCGTGGTAGAGCTGCGCGAAGAAGAGGTGCTCCACCTTGTTGGGCACGGTGTCGTAGGGGTAGTCGGCGAGGTCCGGGCCGGGCTCGTTGGTGGAGGTGTGCGTGGAGGAGCACTGCCACCCGGAGACGTAGATGGTGTCGAGGTGCTTGGCCATCATGGTGACCTGGACGGGGTCGAGCGCGCCGAAGGTGCGGGACGCGGTGCCGGCGGCCTGGTGCGCCCGGAGCGTGCGCCACAGCTTCTTGGCCATCTCCCCGGAGGCATAGCTCTGGGGGAGCGTGCCGCGGAGGAGGACGACGTCGCGGGCGGCGTAGGGGCGCTTGGTGAGACGGAACCGCTCCGTGCCCCACCACGACTCCACCTCCGCTACCTCCGCCTCGAACCGCCCTTCCTCCTCCATGATCTGCTCACACACGTACGTCCAGGCACGACGAAAAGCGAATCAGCATGATGAGATCATCTGCACCGACAGCTGAAATGGAATGCAGCAACACTGCAAGAGAGGGCGAGTCGATCGAGAAACCTACCAGGGAAGGCACGGAGAACGACGGCGACGCCATGGCTGCTGGTAGCCTGGTAGCGATGACGACGGAGCAGAGGTACACGAATCAAGACACGCGCACTTGGAGATAGATGATGAGGAGGAGTTGCAAGTGCAAGCGTGCCTTGGTTGCTTGGATCGGCTGGGATGCTGCCGTATTTATAGTGAGCGGTGTGTGTGTACAAACGCCTGGACCGGAGGAGCGCCCGCAGAATCATGCATGCAATGCAACTTGCACGTAACGTGTTGGCTTTCCAACTTGCGATCCTTATCGTGTGTTGCAGTTGGGAGAGTTGCAACGGGGAGTGATGGTCGCCACGTACGTCGCCTGATCCGTTTCGCACGGGGACAAAAACTCGTTTCGCGCGCGCCACGCTCGAACGTTTTGGAAGGTTGCGGCGGTTAGCGCTGGCTGCACACTCTCGCACACTGCAGCCGCGAGAGCGGTTGCGTGCGTGCTCCTCCGATCCGATCGTTTTGCGTAAACTGAGCTGCGACCAATGAGCGAGCGGAAGATTTTTTTTTTCATGCATTATGTGTCAGAAATTATTTGTGCTGGTATAGGAAAATTATGATGTTGATGGACAATATTGATATAAATATGGCAAGGCCGTCTGAAAAGAAATTGTTTATCCGGTCATAAATTTATAATCATAAAGGTTCAAAAAATATACCATGGAGGGGGCGGAGCAGCGAAGCTCTGCTGGTCCTTCGCTTCATTGTAAGTATTTCGTTGATTTCAACCCTTTTAGCACCTGTACTTAGATGTAATGAAATCGTAATTAGTATTGATTATTTAGATTTTTTTAGATCTGTAGTATTAAATAGTTCATTTCCGTAGGGTTTAGTGTTCTGCTACTTCTTCGCTTCATTGCAGGTATTTTGCTGATTTCAACTCTTTTAGTATTTTTGCTTAGATATAATTACTATTAATTATGTAGAGATTTCTGTAGTTATGGATTAGATTATAGATCTGTAGTTATAGATCTCTAGTTAAGGATTAGATTATACTTTACATGTTTGCCACTGATTAGACTAAATTACGTAACATATTTACTGTTAGTTTAGATATTAGTCTTTTTGTTTGTTAGTCTCTGGATGTAGTATTGATAGTAGTTATTGGTTTTTATTATGAATGAGACATGTCGGAGACAGTCACAGTCAAATTGTATTATGGAATTGGAGAAATTATATGTGGTCCACAAGGAGTTGACTTGTCAAATTTTAGTTCAATTGAGCAAAATATTAAAAGAGCAGTAGAAAGAAGTTGGGAGGGTATAACCAAGTGGCTGGTCAAGTCATTTGCAGTAGATTTAGAGCACCAAAGCATGTCGGTGATGGTACTAATCAACAGAAGTGAACATTTGTATTGGGAGCTCATGCCACTTGAAGGAACTCGACAATGGAGGAGTTATATCAGAAATGCATGCCGAGTTGGTTTGCTCGTCATTTTGTTTGTCCAAGTTTACCTGAAGGGTAGGTCTAGCAATCAAGTACATGAGGAAGCTGAGGAAGAAGGGGAACAACAAGGTGATGATGAAGGGGAACAACAAGAGGACGATGAAGGTGATGAAGAAGGGGAACAACAAGTGGAGGAAGAAAGGGATTCTGAAAGTCATGAGTCATCTAGAGGTTTTGCTGTCACTGGTTTTGTTGATGAGGGAGAAAGAAACCCTGAGGTGATGAGACAGTATGAGAGAGAGTTAGAAGCTGATGAACGTGCATTGGAAGAGGACTCTTCAGATGATGATTATGATGCTGATGCTGATGATCTGTCTGAGGATCATGTGCCCTGGGATTGGCAGAACTACGATTTCTTATAGTGTACTGTTAATCGTGGTGAGGATGTGCCTTGGGAATATACGGAGAATGAGGTTACAGTAGGCGCCATGTACCCCACCACTGCACATGTGAAGGATGCAGTCAAGCAGTGGTCCACCTTGACTTTGCATAGGGAGTTCAGGGTGGTGAAAAGCTCTCCGAGGATATATGATGTGCGTTGCAAGAAGGAGGATTATTCTTTTCGAGTGTATGCATATAAGGGGAAGTGGGATTATTACTTAGATGTTAAAGAAGTTGTGCCTCACAGTTGTACTCTTGATCGGATTGATGCAAAGCACCGACACATTTCAGCCGATTTTGTTGCAAGCCACACGTACCCTACCATTGTGAAATGTACTTCATATGAGCCGAAGGCCATTATCAGTGCAATTCAGGAAAAATTCGGGTACACCATCAGTTACAGCAAGGCATACTAAGCAAAGAAAAAGATATTGGAGCATAGGTGGGGTACTTATGAAGCATCCTACCACAATTTTCCTAACTTGCTGCACACAATAGTTCAGATGAATCCTGGCAGCTACTATGATATCAAGGCCCATCCTTGTCAGGAGAAACCAGGCAAGCTTGTGCTTCAGCAGTCATTCTTGGCTTTGGGTGCCTGCATTGAGGCTTTCAAACTGCGTCGACCGATCATTTGCATAGATGGCACTTTTCTCACTGGTAAATACAAAGGAACAATCCTGACAGTTGTGGCTGCTGATAGTAATAATCAATTGCTTCCTTTGGCCATTGCATTTGTGGAGGGGGAGAATGGTGACAGTTGGTACTGATTTCTTGAGAGGTTGAAGAACATGGTGGTGCAGGATGTGCAGAATGTGTGTGTCATACACGATAGGCACAAAGGTATTTTACAAGCAATGAATGACATGAAAGATGGCAGCCAAGAGCGATACAGAGTTCCATTGTGGCCCGATGTTAAGAGCAGGTGGTGCACTAGACACATGAAATCAAACTTCCACAGCCAGTTCAAGAACAAGGCCCTGTCTAAATTGTTCGAGCGGTTGTGTGAGCAGACTCAGCAGAAGAAATTTGATGCCGTCTGGAAGAAATTAGATGACCTGACAAAGAAGGCATCAGAGGAGATAGCAAAGAGGCCAGTGAATCCTGAACCTGGAGAGGAGCCAATTTCTCTCGAGGATGTGGGATTAGATGACCCTCAAGTTAGGCGCAGAAGAGGGCGTGCTGTGAAGACCTTCAGCCAGTGGATTCAGAATGAGCCTAAGGAGAAGTGGTGTCTCATGTTTGACGAGGGCGGAGCAAGACATGGGATAAAGACCACTAATTTTGCTGAGGTCTACAACTGTGTACTTCGTGGGTCAAGACCTCTTCCTCTAGTTGGCATCATTGAGTTCTTCATGTATCGTACAATGCAATATTTCTACGAAAGGAGCAAGGCAGCGAATGAGGTTGTGAGGAAGACTCAAATGACATACTGCACCAGAATGACTCAGTATTTGGACACGAAGCAGAAAAAAGTACTTCTGCACTCGGTCACAGCGCAGCCTTTGTACCAGTCTGCTGAAAATGAAATTATGTGGAGATATGAGGTTGAGTGCAAAGGGAAAATGCGCCTAGGCCCAGCGTGTGAAAAGATGCAACAAGTGTGTGACCTTGGCAACGAAATATGCAGATGTTCATACCGGAAGCCACAACTACTACACAAACCCTGCTCCCATGTGATTGCCGTATGTTATGAACTTAAAGATTTCAGCTACCGTAGGTACATACCATGGTACTACGACAAGCAAACTATTTGGAACATTTGGAACCGAACAATCCAGGGCTACCTCGTGCAGGGTAATTTTACTGAGAACCCCAAAGAAAATACTATACACATACCAAATCCAGATCCTGAAATGTGCCAAGGTGTTGGAAGAAGGAAGAAGAGGAGGATTAGAAACAACATGGATGAAGCTGAAGCTGGACCTCCAGTAGTGATATGCTACAAGTGCCACAACACGAACCACACGTACAAGAGGTGCACAGCTGCAAATTATGCTTGCAACGCACCACCTACAGCCAATGTGGGCTCATCAGCACCTTCAGGATCATCCCAACCCCCATCAGGACGCGGACGTGGACGCGGACGTGGACGTGAGCGTAGCAACAGTGCAGGATTCAGATGATCATAGTTGCTTGTAATGTTAGGACATTTAATTATGAAATTTGTAATGTTCGAACTAATATTTCCTGTACGAACTTATGTATGGTATTGTATTTGAATAATTGAACTGCTATTTCGTGTCGCCTTAATTATGCTCATTCATTTTTATAATTTTGTTTATGATTGTAATTTATAATTTTGTGTATGATTGTAATAATTGTTCTTATCATGTTTTGCAGGTTTGCAATGGCCTCCTCAGATCCTGAGTTGGACTTGGAGTTCCTCACCGCGAGAAAGGACAAGGTCGAGGTGCCAAAGGGGACTAACACTCCTATGTGCTTCTGCGGTGACAACTGCAAGCTTGTGAAGTGCAAGGTACGCGTACGGGATGAGGTTCTTCATGTGCGCAAACTATGCGCACGACCCGATCCAGCCTTTCGATCGCAACCTTAGAGCCAAAGTAAGGACTTTCTACACTTCTCGATTATTCATTTGTCATTTTTGTTTTATTATTTGCTGACATGTCTTTGGAAAAAGACTCCACCTCCTCTTTGTGATTTCATGCAGTGGCTAGATACCGAGTAGTCTGAGTTCGACAAGAGCTACGTCGAGGCAGCGGGCCGTGATGCAAGGGAGAGGTGGTTGCGCATGGTTGAGTGGGAAAAGAGAGAGGAAAAAAAAGGAGGAGGAGAAGGAAATGCGCATTCGCCAGGAGATGAGAGAGCGTAAAGCGGTCCAGGCCTGTGAAGCCGACAGAGAGAGGAAGAGGGAGAGGGCTCGCCGGGCGAAGGAAGCTGTGCCTGCTGCCATCAGGAAGGGGAAATACCCCCGTTGTACTCAGTAGACCTAGAGTATTAGTCGGACTGTATCAAATAATTTGGGATTTCATGACATCGTGATGTAGGGTCCTCGGTTTGTATCCTTAAGAACTTTAATCGAACTGCATTAGAGTGTGTTTTCTCCGTTACGTTTGTTTCGTTAGTCACGGTCATATGCAGAGTCGTTGTGTTTCCTCCGAGTCACTGACGTGTTCTCCTCCCACGGATCGACTGGCCCACAATGCGCTAGTGCCCTAGTACTAGGGTGTGTTTTCTCTGAGTCACTGCTTCGTTTCTCTTCCCACGGATCAAAGGGCCCACCACCCAGCCAGGCTCCTTCTTCTGCCTATATGTAGCACCATTCACTTCATTGCCTTCTTCTCACAGCATTCAACAATGACTTCCTGGAGTGGGGATGAGCACGGTTTCAGTCCTATGTTGTGGCATCAGCAATCTCCTGATTTTGTAGCTAATTTCCCATTGAAAGGCAAGAGTGACTTCAGATCGATGCGTGAAGTTAGAAGCTACACGCCGAAGCAAACGGTGCTGTGGCCTAGGTGTTCGCACGGTGAGTTTTGCGTGATGCAAGTGTACGAGGGATGGAACAACTCCAGTCGTCGCTTCTGGCACTGCCCACATGCATGGGTAAGCAATGTTCACAAATTTGTTCATCATCTTTCTTTGGTTTGCTAATGTTTTGTTGCTTTTGCAGTACTCCACCCAAGCAGAGAACTGTGGTTTCTCGCAATGGGTGGATCCACCAGCTATTCGCCCCTATCAAGAGTACATCGACTACTTCGAGGACGTCGTCATCTTCAACTTGAAGAGGGAGCTGTCGGTGGCATTGGCTTCCCCTGATCGATCGTCCAACGCTGGAGACAGTAGATGCTGCAAATGTTCGACCTGCACTTGTGAATGCCACAAGAAGAACAGCTCCCCTCCACCTTCACCACCTCCACCCCCACGTGGGTACTACTACATGCCGTCGCAAGACTCCGGCGGGTCTTTGCTCTCCGGGCAGTTCTCCTACAACTAGATTAAGTAAACCTGTTGTAATCAATTTTCTAAATTCCCTAAGGCATGTTATCAGTACGTAAGGCGTTTTGTTAGGGTTTTTCGAGCGCCGTACATGCCATTGCAAAGGTGTGTGTTGGACTTCTAAATATTAAAAAAAAGATACCGTCGTGGCCCACGGCGATTGGATTGCAACCGCCGTAGGCCACGGTGGTTGCATGTCCGCTTCCTTCCGCCGAGGTGCACCGGCAAACGCCGTCCCCGACCGCCGCGCGTTACGACGTTTGGCCTAAACGCCGTACGCTACGACGGTTAGGCCAAACCACCGTAGCCCACGGCGGTTGGCGGTGGAAACACCGTGGGCCACGGCGGCCGCCGTGGGCCATGGCGGTCCGTGGTCAAATTTGCAAAATTTTGAGATGATCGTATAATTTTGCAAAATGATTAATATATATATATATATATATATATATATAATATTCCAGCTTGTTGCGCGCCAAGAGAGAAGAAGGTGCAATTGCAAGGCCTGTCACCTGTGACGCCAGGAGTCAAACAAATCAGGATTGGGCCGAGTACCCACCTACCCTACCAGAGAGAGAGAGAGAGAGATCGGATAAGGATTGATTGGGCTGCGAAGGCGGAGAAAGAGAGGCGACCAAGTAAGCATGGCACAAAATGCTCATGTTTATCGTCATCACGCGCCACACTTTCCGGCTTTTTTTTTGTTTTGTATTTTTGATGAATGAATTGAATGGATCAGACTTCCAACGTATAGCTGGTGATCTAACCGGCCGGATCCAGCCGTCCCAGGCCGGCACGCCACTCTTGCTTGATAGTAGTATCTTTTAGTTTAGTTTTTGAATCTCATATTTTAGTTTAGTTTGGGATGAAGAATATCCACGTACTGGACTGGGCTATTTTTGCCCGGGGCGCGCGCGTTCATTAGCTGGGCCGCACGTGAAATGCTACGGCCTCATGCCGGCCCGAATGAATGAAAAATGGTGCTGCTGGGTGGGTGGGCCTCACTTTTAAGTATGGTTTTTTAGCCCACCAGGGGAAGGAAATGTCCACAATACCTCATCCTTTATTAGAAAGGATTAAGTCCTTTTGACCCCCCTCATGTGTTGTGCGAGTTCGGTTTCCACCCCTACTGTCTGAAACCGGGTATTCGAGGCCCCTCATCTCTCGAACTCGTGCGTTTTTCTTCCCTTGGCTGTTTTGCATAGCGGTTTTGATGACGTGAACATCACGTGGTGGTGGGGCTTACTTGTCAGCATTACCCCATCTCTCTTCTCTCTGTTTCCCTCTTTCTCTTTCATCTCTCATCTCTCTCCTCCGTTCAGATGGCCGTCGGGTGGAGCAGGGACCAGCGGGCGAGCGCCCGGTGGGCGCAGGAGCCAGGGGCGGGCCACCCTGCTCCTCTGTTGCTCGTTGCTGGAAGCCCACCCTACCCCGTCCCGCAGCACCAGAGGACAAGGGCAGGGAAGTCATGGATTCGCCCGTCGGTGGCTCAAGCCTCCATGGGGAGCTCCACGGTGACCTCTGCTCCATTTTCTCTCTCCCTTTTGGAGACGCCGACGGCAACATTATTCTTCCGTTGCTGCTCCTCCCCGACGCCGGTCGTTGCGCGCCACACTCCCTGAGTCGGCGTCGGTGGGCCTCCGGTGGTGCCGCGGGGCGAGGTGGGCCTCCGGCGGCGAGCAACAGAGGAGCATAGTGCCCGCCCCTATCTCCTACGCCCACCGGTCCCTACTCCACCCGACGGCCATCTGAATGGAGGAGAGAGAGGAGAGAGAAAGAGGAAAACAGAGAAGAGAGATGGGGTAACGCTGACAAGTGGACCCCACCGTCACGTGGCGTCCACGTCATCAAAACTGCTATGCAAAACAGCCGAGGGAAGAAAAACGCACGGGTTCGGGAGATGAGGGGCCTCGAATACCCGGTTTCCGGAGATGAGGGGCCTCTAATACCCGGTTTCGGACAGCAGGGAGGGAAACCGAACTCGCCCAATACATGATGGGGGTTTAATCCTCTTATAAAAGGGTTATTATGGACGTAAGATCACTTTCATTGATCATACGGACCAGACATACTCACAGATATTTGATTTAACTTGACCTATTTTTGAGTGTAGCTAGTGAAGATTAAAATTGAGGCTCAACCATTACAGTAGAGAAATAATGCCATCGCAATAATGTGCTATTTTTTAAGCTATCTAAATTACATACGAGCTCGTTCTGTGTCTTACTGTATTTGCTTGACCTCTTCTCGCAGGTGGTGAGTTTTACTGATGAGACAGAATTTAGGCGGTGTACTTTCAGAAATCAAAAGCACGTATAATAACATAACTAAATTGAAAAGGATCGATGTACTAGAAATATCACTCAAGGAAGGGAGTGACAAGTATCTTGTGATGTGTGGATAATAATGGACTCCATGGATCATCTCTACATTTAATCTTCTTCGCATAACCATGCATACCGGCCAGCTCATATCCCTGATTTAGTGATTTGCACAAAGATTCTCATTACTGATTGATTGACCGTGCATATACTGTATACACGTTTGTCATGTACAGTAGGATTACAGGTCGATAATCTAGCAAATTTACAACCGGGAGCTATACGTACGTAATAAGCTACACAAGATGACAAGAACACTACTACTGTACATGGCAATGCAAATAAAGGGTAGGTAGTCCTTGTGCTGGCATGGATGCATGGTGTACTGGAAGGATGTATTCCAACACAAATTTTGCTAGATAAAATTACAAAAAATATTTACAGATTAAAAAACAGCTAATGTAACATTATGTGGATTGCGTCGAAGGATCTGCAAATAAACATTCCTACAAGTCTACAACTGTCAAGAATGAGCTGCCAAACGAGTGTACAGTAATAGCAATTCACTGAACGAGATGACCACACCAACATGGTAACATCCATCCTGGCATCCTCCAGCCATAAACCCTCGCAAAATATCTGTGCCGATACAGTGGGTTAACAGCAGCACTGTTGCCAGCGATCCGGCGGTGCCCGTGGCCAACCGCGCCCCATCTGCTAACGCATTATTATATATATATATATATATATATATATATATATATGAAAGCTGCGGAGCTCGGCGGCCAACCAGGCCATCCACGGTAGCAAAATGGATTTCGACCGTCAGATCACGATCGGACGGCCAGTTACGCAGCAGTGGCCGATATTTTGCATTTACACCCCCCAGTTGCTGCGGAATCTAATCCGAAGTCCATATCTATTCCTATCGGTCTGTTGGTGGCCAGAACCTTCCCAGCGCCTCCCGTCGCCGCTGGCCACGCCGAGCCGGGGCACCCCGCGCCCGCGCGTCGAGCCGACCCCATCGCCCTGCCCCTGCTGGCCGCTCACTGCCGTAAACTCCACGCGGCCTGCTTCTCCCTCTCTCCTCTTCTCCTCTCCCCCGATCCGGCGCCGTGTCGGGCCGGGCTTACGCCGGCCGCGCGGATTCGGCACACGGCCGGCTCCAGTCCGTGCCGCAGCGCACCGCGGGGCGCCTCCTCGTGTGCAACTGCGGCGCTGGCTGGCGTGCGGGTTGTGTAGTGCCTGGGCACGGCCGCGGCAAAGTGGCGCGGGGGGTAGTGGCACTGCGACCGCGGATGCCGGCGCAGAGGAGAGTGGTGGCCGGCGGGGAGAGGCAAGGGCGGTCACCGACCGAGGCGGGGAAGAAGTAGGAGCGGACAAGGAAGAGGAGATGCGGCGAGTGTGTAACGCGAGGAGCAGCAGCAAGCCAGCAACCCGCGCCTCACCTCTCGGCTCTGGCAAAAAGATTGCCGTTGTTGCCTCTCCTACCTCCGCCTGCCCCCGGCAACGCATCGCAGCTGTATGGCTTCAACAAGCTTCCAATTGCTACATCAGGACACGATGTGATCCTTCCCGTTTTCTTTTTTTTTCTTGTGTGATTGAGTGATTGGAGATCAGTTTTGTAGCGAAGATGATGTTGCGGACCTCGATTATGCTTATTCCAAGTAGTGGGCAGATCATCGGGTCTTGGAGCATCGATTGGCCATCCCCTTTCACCAGTAAGTTTCTATATGTTGCTTTTTTATGTGCCTTTGCTCTCTTCCTGATCTGACAGGGAATCGATTTTATAATGAAGATGACGAATGAGGCTCCTTCTCTGCCTGGCATGTAAAGTGAATTAAAATAGCCAAAGGTAGAAAGATAAAAAAAATTGGTGCCTAATTCACGATTTCCACTATCTCCTATAAGAAATTTGGTTTGGTTATGTCAAGATCCTTTTTCTATGGATGAGATGACCATATGGAAAGTTATGTCGACAGAGAGAATGTTAGTTTGGGCCTGATAGAATTCATGATCTCTCATAGTTTGGTTTCAAGCTTTGAATCATTATAATTTATAATTGCTGTGATATTTGAGGTTAAAATTGAAGCCGTAGGGTATCTAAGTACAATTTATCACTATCTATGTGCCCAGTGCAAATTCAGCATCGATGATTAATGGCTCATCTTTTTACCATAAATCCTTACATACTCTCTAACATGAATACATGAATACAGGAAGACTGCTTACATGTTATCCAGCGAATTATTTTCCAACCATTGTCCATTGGCTACGATGAATTTCAATTTGAGATCAGTGGCCCAAATTATAAAACTGAATAAAAGGCTTCGATGTATTTTTGCATTTTTTTTCTTATTTTGTGTCCATTCGCATTGCTATTTACATAACATTAAGAAGTATATGTTTTATATATCTACATTTCCTAAAACTCACTGATGAATTCTGACAGTGTCCATGAGGAGCTGCATAACATTGAGTGACAACAGCCATGGAGCTAAGGAGTCCTCCCAGTTCTAAATGAGTAAGTTACAGGTCACTCATGGATGCAGATTTATTTACAGCTGTTACACCTACTCTTTCCTCTAATTGATTTTTTTGGGTAAAATTATTCTTAAAAGTAGAATCGAACTTCCGGATTAACTTCTTTAGACCAGTTCAGATTAGATGTTGATCAGGTACAAAAGAGAGAAAAAAATCCATACTGGTCTTCTAGATTCTAGTGTAGATTTATAATATGATGAACATATTCATTTTGTGATACCCTCATTTTCCCTATTACCTTTTATTCCTTTTTTGTGCCTCTTCCAAACTAGAGGTTATCATTTTGTTCAACACTATTAGCAGCATCTTGCAGCCTTTTTGATAAATATGCAATTTCTGCATTATGTTTAATTTGTCTTTATTGTTGGGACTTTGTGGCCCAACATTCACCTTTTTTAATTATGGATGTATCTGATTGCTGAAAATGAATATACTAGAAAGGTGGAAGCTAACCATTTTATGGTGGAACAGTTCAACTTTTTGCATGTTGTATGAATTTGCAGGCAAAATCTAGTGCTAAACCTCTGAACCCTTGTACTTCTGATTACATATTTGTTTTCCATGGTATGTGTTTGCATTGCAATAACTTATCTTAAAAACACTGCATATTTACTTCTTAAGAAAATACACTTCCTAAGAAAAAAGTGTTCCATATTATGATGCTTTGTGCTGTAAGATAGGCTAAAAGAATTATGTTTGCTAATACTTAAGTGGTTTTAAGGCCATTTTGATGAACGAATTATGTGAGGGCTCTTATATGTTTTTATTTCTGCTTTTCACTCTTGCTCTTTTGAATATGGTTCTCATGCCAATGGTAACAATGGGTCCTCACTAGCCAGTGGCTACTGCAAGCAACAAGTAACCATTCTGATATGAGTTACGAATTTACGATATGTAATATTTAAGATATCCAGTTTCCAATATACAATATGGTGCTTCGAAATTCAAAACAAAGCATGTCCCTGACATCATTCGAGATTGAGGAACCTGGCAATCTCTTCTCTTCTTATTTTTAGTGGTAATCAATTGACACTAAAACACTGAGACAATGAGTGACCAATCTCTTCTCTTCTTGTTTCGATATTGTTTGACTAAGCTGATTATATGATGTCTTAAGAATATATATTTGAAATTCAAATTGAACCAACAAGAAAAAATTCTAGGCACCAAGGGAGCATGTCAGTGTCGGTGGCTCAGTGCTCCTATTCCCCTGTCATCGACATGATACATGCAATGCAAGCTTTAACATTTCTTTAGTCCGATACCTCTATTTTAGGGAAGGCAAAGTAGTATAATTTGAACCCATTAATTAAATACACTTTTTTTAGTGCAGCTCCAGAGTCTACTTTATGATTATTCAGGGTACATATTAGATTATTTTCATGTGCTTATAAATGTTAAAACTGAATGCTATTTAGCAAGTTCTATTCTATTATTATTATAAGGGACATTCTTAAAAGTTTAAAATCTTTAATGATCTTTTAATTTGTCTTGGTAGCTTCTCAATTAGGTGTACAAGAAAAAGTGGGCAAACAAGAATGAGTAATGCTGTCAATCAGCAGGTAAATAATTACTGAAAGTAGGCTTTAAAGTCACTTTTCTTCTACATGAACAAGGTCAAGTGCTAACTAGGTGACTAAAACAAAAGCAAGGTCAAGTGCTCATTACAGAGCTGTTGTCTATAATAATATTGTATCTACTATATGTTCTTGTCATATGTTTTCTATTTCATCTAGAACAATGTTTTATTTACTACTTCCTAAATAAAACAAGATGCATCCACTCGATGATCCGCGCGCATGGGCGCGCGCCAATCACTAGTAGAACATATGAGAGTTGGGGAGGTCGGTGGCCAGCCAGGCCATCCACGTTAGCGAAAATGTTTCCGGCCGTCCGATTCGCGATCCAACGGCTAGAAATGCAGCAGTGACCGCGGTGTTTTTCATTTAGACCCTCACTTTTTTAAGAAATATAACCCGAGGTCCTATGCTACGCTCCTCGTCCCACCGGTTGGAAGGCTCTCGAGCCTCCTCGTTCCCCCGCCTTCCACCGCCGCCTCGCTCCCTCCCGAGTCCCGAGCTGGGGCAGCTCGCGACCTCGCGCCCACAACGGCGTGCCCCGCCAGCCTGGCTGCCCTGCTAGCCGTCTATCGCCACCGGCTCCTCGCGGCCTTCTCCTTCCTCTCTCATCTCTCCTCAAAACCGGTGGCCAGGCATCAGACCCCAGATCCACCGCCGCAGGCCGACCTAACGCCTGCAGTGCATCCTCGCGCGCGACGGTGGTGGCGCAGCCCGGCGGCCGACGTGAGGGGTGCGTGGTGCCAGGACGCGGCCGCGGCAAAAACGGTGCGGGGTAGCGGCCGTGGTGCACGCCGAGAGGGTCAGGATGCTGTCGCGGCCGCCCGATCCACGAGCGGCACTGAGCCGGGGCGTGTCCACGGCCGGCGTGGCCCGATGAGAAGCCGCGGCTTGGGAGCGGGCGGCGGTCTAGGTTTCAGCCCGCGAGTTGACGGCAGCGGTCCTCTGGTCTATGGCCGTCCAGCCCATCCCCTCCAACTCCACCTCCGCATCTCCTTGCGGCCTCCGCCTCCTCGATATGGACCGAGCCGGTGCGCCCGTGCGGGTGGACCTGCGGGCGGCAGCCACCAGCACATGCTCTCGCAATGACAGCCATGGTACGTAGGCACTGCCTCCACTCAATCTGGTTCTTGCTTGTTTGATTTGAATATCTCAAGCATTGATCGATATGGTGAATCGGTACTTCGAATTTTTTTTCAGCTGAGTTTTGTTTCATTGAATTGCAGTTCTTTTTTGGTTGCAGGGGCTCGATTCGGTGGTGGCAAAGCCAGTTCTAAAGTCGATACTCCTGCTTCAATCGACCTACATTTATCCCCTTTGAGCAGTCGCTGAGCTCTAGCTCCATGGTCTGCCCCTGCTCCACTGCAACAGGTTGTGTTCCTATCCCATGCACCATCGATCTCCCTCAGTGCCTCTTCCACCCTCCCAAGATTTCCTACGGCAGCCAACAATAATTTGCAATAGGACAAATAGGAGCATGGTTCTGACAGCCATTGATCTGCATCTTCATTTTTTGTACATAATTTTCCTACCTTCTGCTCACATACTTTTAGTAAGTTCAGTCTCCCTGTTATCTTACTTTTTTATTCAGTTGAATCGTGTGACACTTTCGAATATAGCAGTACCCTCATGCTTTCCATTTAGTACTTAAGCATCGTTGACTCATTATCTAACGGGATCTAAATTCTGCCTCAAACAAAAACCATATTTCTAGAGTAATTAAGTGGTTCTAGGATCAGTCTAATACATTCATGACCTTGTTCCAGATAAATTGTGTATGATTTGAGCTGCATGCTGTATGCCTCTTCTTCATATAATCTGAATGTGGCAGGTCACACTGATTTGCTATGCTCCAACAAAGTCAGTGATTTGGCTCCTCTGAATTCAAGTACCAATTTCCGAGTAGTCACTTATGCTCCAATTTCTGTACTATAGTTAGCATATCTTTATTTTATACCATTTCAGTAATTCTAACAATATTTATTTTCTTCTACCAGTTTCGTGTTTACAAGTTATAACCATGGATTTACCGGATGCTCCAATTTCTGTACTGTAGTAAGTATATCTTTATTTTATACCATTTCAGCAATTCTAACAATGTTTATTTGCTTCTACCAGTTTCGTGTTTACAAGTTATAACCACAGATTTACAGGATGCTCCAATTTCTGTACTGTAGTCAGCATATTTTTATTTTATACCATTTCAGTATTCTAACAATGTTTATTTGCTTCTACCAGTTTCGTGTTTACAAGTTATAACCACAGATTTACAGGACGGATACTCTTTATTGCTTTATCTGAAATTGCTTGTAATTGGTAGGGCTTCATTTGTTGTTCCAATTTCATTTTGTCAATGTCTTTAGATGGTATTTTTAAGATAGCATCCATGTATGCTAATTCGATTCCGTAGATGCAGACTTTTCGTTGTATTCTATCCATCTTACCACTTTAGCAATGTGGACAAAATAAACAATGAATGTTGCACCTTGAACTTGGTCCCTAATTTATGAAGAAGAGCCTCAAAGATGTACGACTACATATCCCAAATAGTAATTAGAACCTTTATAAGTTGTGTGCCACAAATTATGTCTGATCTTTGCTGAATAACATCATATCTAATTGACGGATGTAATGCCAGTTTGATTATTCAAACATCAAATTATTTCTCTTCACACATTCCATTCATACTAGAGCTACTACACATTCCTAGAATTACTTTCTTTAGAAAATTGCAAATTATTTTCCTATTTACAGCAAGCTCTGTGATTGCATCAATTTCATGAGAAGCTGCCCAACCATGCATTGGTTATTCTGAACTAAAATACTCAGTTACCATTTTAAAAATAGTCCAGAATTAGCCTGGTCCTATTATTTGTTCTAGCTGTAGTTATTATATCTGTTATATGAGTAACTAATGCTTGGTTAACTCTACCTATCAACTATCATTGTTAAATTTAAACATCTCTTTGCTGCTTGGATTACAAAAACGAAACAATCAATAGCAGACTCCTTATTTCCATATAAAGATTTACATATTAATTGTGATTACAAAAATAGTTACATGCTCCATCTTAAGTTGATTTTTTTATTTGCCTCTCAGGACATTGGCAGGTACCCGGAGCTACTACCTTTATTCAATCTTTACCACATAAATGAGTAGTTTATAGCTATTTTTTTATCATGTTTGTGTCAAGGTATGGTCAATATTGTACTTAAATAATTAAGCAAAGTACCCTATCTTCTAGGTGGCATTTATTTGCATATCAAATTTGTCTAATGTTCTTTATGTACACATTTGGTTGCTACTACACTATCTGGAGCAAATGTTATGTATTGTAAGAAGTATATATATGCTTATTTAATATGTCAGTACCAGTACCCTGCTCATTTGTAATACTTCATCAAACACCTCTGTCCATGTCATGCAATACACCGCGCGCATGGACGCGCCCTAATCACTAGTTCGTAGCATGCACGGCGCTCAAATATTTGTCGCAGCCTCCCTTCTCCCCTTCTAATACCCTGCCATTGCAGCCTCATCCATCCTCTCACACTTCGCCATCTCCACAAGCCAAGAAGCTCTCAGAGCCATGGCCACCGCCGCGTCGACCCTCCTCCTCAAGTCCTCCTTCGGCGGCGCCCGTGTCCCGTCGGCGCCGCGCGCCCCGTCGTCCTCCGCCGCCGTGATGGCCACCACCCCTCGCGCCACCGCCGTGCCCATCCGCGCCTCCATCTCCTCCAACTCCAACCCGCCAGGCCGCCACCACCCTACGACCTCACGAACTTCAAGTTCAGCCCCGTCAAGGAGTCCATCGTCTCCCGCGAGATGACCCGGCGCTACATGACCGACATGATCACCCACGCCGACACCGACGTGGTCGTGGTGGGCGCGGGGTCCGCGGGCCTCTCCTGCGCGTACGAGCTCTCCAAGGACCCCACCGTCAGCGTGGCCATCGTGGAGCAGTCCGTGTCCCCCGGCGGCGGCGCGTGGCTGGGCGGTCAGCTGTTCTCGGCCATGGTGGTGCGCAAGCCCGCCCACCTGTTCCTCGACGAGCTCGGCGTCGCGTATGACGGCGAGGCCGCCGATGACTACGTGGTGGTCAGGCACGCCGCGCTCTTCACCTCCACCATCATGAGCCGCCTCCTGGCGCGGCCCAACGTGAAGCTCTTCAACGCCGTCGTCGCGGAGGACCTCATCGTCAAGCGGGGCCGCGTCGCCGGGGTGGTCACCAACTGGGCGCTCGTGGCCATGAACCACGGCACGCAGTCGTGCATGGACCCCAACGTGATGGAGGCCAAGGTGGTGGTCAGCTCCTGCGGCCACGACGGGCCGTTCGGGGCCACCGGCGTCAAGAGGCTCCAGGACATGATCAGCGCCGTGCCAGGGATGAAGGCGCTCGACATGAACACCGCCGAGGACGCCATCGTCCGCCTCACGCGCGAGGTCGTGCCCGGCATGATCGTCACCGGCATGGAGGTCGCCGAGATCGAGGTCGCCGGCACCGAGAATGGTGAGGCGAATAAAGAGGATCGATTTCCTCCTGCTGATCTTTCTCCTGGTTTTCTTGGATCGGATTGGATTTGCGACGACTGGTACTAAGAATCTCCATCTTCATGGCGTTTGATTGCAGGGCCCGACGTTCGGCGCCATGATGATCTCCGGGCAGAAGGCGGCGCACCTGGCGCTGAAGGCGCTGGGCAGGCCCAACGCCATCGACGGGACCACCCAGACGGTGTCGCAGGCGTGGCGCGAGGAGCTCGTGATGGCGTCCAAGGACGAGGAGGTCGTGGACGCGTGAGCAAGGGGAAGGCGTCAGGTGGAGCGATCTGGAAGTTTGTGCGTTTCTTTGGGACTGTATGCGTGTTGAATTCCCTTTTGGTTAGCGGTGTCTCTTGCTACTGTCGTGTTCGTTCTCCGTAGGTTGACATGCTACCGTGTGCGGTGTCTCGTGGGAGCACCACTCGAGGAGGCACAGCTTAGTTGATGAAAACTTTGGTGAAAGTGGTAGAAATTTTTGTATTGACAAACATGTTCTGTGAGAGGTAGCACGATCTGCGATGTAAAAATTTTGGGAACTTTCTGAGAACTAAACAGGGCAAAGTTACCATTTTGGTGTGGTGTGATTGATTTGTTGCATACTTTACTTTTTGTGATTATTTGTTTGGCCAAATTTGAATTGTCTCCGGATCACGTAGATTTCAGATCCTGAAATTCGGACCAACTTGTATCTCGTTTCCCTTCTGGAGCCTTACAATCAACATTATTACACCGCACACCGCAGGAGATTTTATTATCGTGTATCCTCCACGCTTATTTAGGTTCTGAAATCTCATCAAAATTCTTACTTAGAGGACCGTGTTAGTTCATTTCTTCTTTCTGTGCACGCAACCCAACGTGTGTGCATGATGACTGCCAGGGATGGCCGTAGGCACCAGGAGAAGCCCGGCCGCCAGCACCTCAACGCCGCCGTCGTCGTCGTCGTCACCATATGCCATCTGCCATGACCAGCCTTTCAGAAGGAAATTACCAGCCGTGAAGTTCAAGCAAACTGGGAGAGACAGACACGTTTTTTTACGAGAAGCAAACAACTCAGGGTTCGTTTCCTCTTGATTATGATGACATCATCGTGGCATCATGCCTATGCAGTAATTATGACTTTTCCTTTCTACATGCTACTGCTACACTTCTTTTCGATACAATCAAACTCCATTGATCTTTCTGCCTAGACTATTTCTGATCTATAGAATAATTCTTTATTCATCCATGAAATCCTTGTCCACATGTTAAAATTAATTTTATCTGTTCTTTTAATTTCTCTCAAGTATTATTGTTTCACAGTGATCTTTTTCTTCTGAAAAATCCATCCTTATCTTTAGTACGCCCTTCCAAATATTTTCTTTTGGTTGGTGTATTGTTCTTAGTTTGCTTATTTGTTTGCTTTATATGTTTGTGCTCGATGATTGATGCAAGTAGAAAGAACGTTGTTCGAGAGTTTTGAAGAGCATGAAGATGAAGAATTCTGAGCAATAACATTACTCTGATTAAAGGTAAGTGTGTCCTTGTTCTTTTGTCCCAATAACTTTATTAATCACATTGTATATGCTTTGCATTTAATATTGATGGGTCCTATTAAGGTTTGCCTAGTTTTATTATCATCCCTTGACAACTTGGGTTTTATCTTTCTGTTGGGTAGTTATGCGTAGTTGCTCTACTTGGGTTATGATGGTTTAAAGAACTTAATGATGAACTTACTTTACTTTATGTTATGTACCTTTGATCAATACAAGATGATAATGTTTAATCGGAACATGGAGCGACCACCCAAGACAACAGTGCAACCACAAGGCTATATGGCTCTGGCTTGGCTAATTAATTAGGGACTCTAGTGTTGGGGTGACCTTACCGAAAGGGCAAGGGGGAGCGTCAGTGGGGTATAGACTCGCTCTAGTAGGGAGTTGGGCTTGGCTAAGACACGGTACCTACTAGAGGACTTTATACCTTACAGCGACTCGGAACCTTAGCGGGTTGTTTCACACTAGGGAAACTTTGTAAAGGCCTCGTAGCGTCCCTATGCAATCACACCTCGGTAGTGTGGTATGATGCCTAGCTAGCATCGCATGGTTGGGTTCAAAGTTCTTCGGGACTTTTACGCGACTTGTGGGTAAAGATGTGCAACCTCTGCAGAGTGTTTAAAACTAATCGATTAGCTGTACTCACGGTCAATAGCGGCCTGGACCCTCACATGATAATTGAACTTGAAGATGAACTTAAATCGTTGTTATGGTTATGTTAGCCATATGTTTGTGGCGTATCTCTTTATGTTAATTGTGGTTTGGTATATAATTACACTTTATTAGTAATCAGGTGCTAATAAAATTTGACCAACTAAAAATGCTTAATGCAGTCAACATGTCAGCCTTTCCTTGATAAGCCTTTACATTCGTACTTTCCCCACACTTGCTGAGTACAACATGTGTTTACCCTTGCTATAAACAATGTTACTCAGAAAGAGGAAGCTGCTATGAAGTTGTTGTGAAGATGTTGCTGGTGCTAGGCATACGCAACCCCCAGTCGACTGCCTGTGATGTTTGGTGCCTTCGTTTCCAGGATCTAGCGTAATACTCTGATAATCTTTCTCTTTCTTTACGTGATACTGTACTGTTATTCACTTATGTCAACTATATGCATGAAACTTGATCCTGGCATGCATATATATTTGCACTTAATTTTCTTTGGAAAAACAGGTGTGACAGTCGCGCTAACGGCTCTCCGCGCGAAGGGCTCCTCCTCGTCGGCGTCTCTCCTCGCCGGTCCCTCTTCCCGCCTTCGAGCTCAGCTCCTTCTCCAGTCAGGCCCTCCCCGATGGCACGAGATCCGACCTCCCCTTCTCCCCCCTCCCCGGCGGCACGAGATCCGGACGACCTCTTCCCGGTGCTGCCGTGAGAAAGAAGCGCAAGGGAGTGGTGCGAGGGCCGGTGCCCCACTCCTCCTCACTGGCTAGCCTCCCGCACTGTCGTGTCCCTCTACCCTGCGCGTGGGGTCCACCATTTGGCAAGGGAGTTTGGCAAGTGGGTTGGCTTGACAAGCTTGGAAAGTGGGAGAGGAGATTTGGAGAGTGGCAAAACAATAGCAAGTTGAATGGAGAGGCTCTTGGAGCAACATTTTGTGTTAGGATTGTCAAATTTAGCTTTGGAGAGGAGGATAGCAGCTCTCTTGGAGTTGCTCTTAGAACTACCATGGTACTACATATAATCTTAAATAAGCTATTGTGGTCCCAAAATGGTCCCATGATGATTTTTTACACTAGTACCCACCTTGTATAATTCTTTCCGCGAGGGAGTACTAAAATCTAGCAATGTCTAATCGTGTGTTTGGTTGGAGAGCGACGGGGCCGCTCCGCTCCAGCGGCTGTTTGGATGGGGAGCGGCGGGAGCGGAGCGGCTCCCGGAAGAATATACTCACAAGATGCAGGTTCACTCTGTCCCTCAAAATTCGAGGGACGGAGCCGCTCCGCTCCCGTTTCTCCTCTCCCCCCTCTCTCTCGTCCATTCATATCTCATTCCTCCAACCAAACAAAAAAGAGGGTCGGAGCCACTCCAATCCAACATTCCAACCAAACATGAGAAGGGTTGGAACCGTCCCCAAAATAAGAGTTGGCTCCACTCCGCTCCTGCCGCTCTCCAACCAAACACACGGTAAAATGGCAAGATGGTACCTACTCGACAACAGAGAAGAGGTGTTTAGGAAGTGAATGGTAGTACTAACTTTCAGTTAGGCAAAGACATCATCACATTGCAGATGCAGCCTCAGCATTTTTAGGACTTTGTCACGAACTCGGGACCCTTTGGGTTGATGTGGTGCCAAAACCCAACTGAATACCTCCTCCATGATTCATTTCCAGTCACCTGCTCCACTCATGGCGCCGTGGTTCAATTAGCTCCATGACGCGTCATACGACAATGGGCCGAGAGAGCGAAGCCCATCGTAGTCGGCCCAAGGGAGCAGTGCCGGCCTTTTGCTGCCGGCCCAAGTTAACCCGATTTTCCACTCCCGGGCCCATGGATTCCTCTAGAAAAACTATTAAGTAACCGTACTAGATTAGTTTCTAAAAAAAAGTAACCGTAGATTAAGAAAAGAAGGAAAAACAAAAACATGATAGCATCTGCCTTGTTTATTGTCTTTGTCTTTTTAGTGGTTTTGATGAAGGCACCAGAAGAAAAGAAGGGGTCATTGTTTTGTTCAAGCAATGGTTACATTTGTGGGAAACTTAATATACTCATTTACCGTTTATTAGTTCAAAAATAAAAAGTAATTTTCTTGTGTTCAAACGTCAAGCACTAGTAGTAGTACAGGGAAGTCTAAGAATGAGTGGATTTTCTGTTTCTGCGGAGACTTAGACTTGGTGAGGACCTGTTTGGTTGGCTGGTCGTTGGTATTGATTTGTTGTGAGAGAAAAATATTGTTGTCTGACAAATAAAAAACAATTAGTACTGATTTGTTAAGAGAGAAAAATATTATTAGCTGGTGACCGGTAATCCAAACGAAAATGGAAGGAACCAAAGCCACCAACGGGCCAACAGTCCAAAGGAGTGGATCCGGGTCTCAGCTGTTCATTAATTGGCTACTCTGCGGTCACAGTGCTCGTACGTCTTTTTCGGACCTTTGACTAGCAAATCCGGCAGCTGGGTTCTGCTGCGAACAGCAGTCCCCGTCAGGGTTCATCATAGCCGCCTTCCGGTACTGGTATACCGAGCGGTATACCGCGGAAACCGTTCAAAACTGAACAAATTCAAAAAATTAAATTTTAACTTCCGTTTATTTGGTACGGATCGGTATACCGAGCGGTTTGAGCGGTATGCCGGCCGGTTTCAGTGGTTTACCAATGAATTAACCTAAATTACCGACTTAATGAAAAATTTAGCATGTTTTCAAATTTGAACTGAAAAATAAAAAAAATTCTAAAAATATTTCAAGGTGCGTAGAATCTAATGGTGTCAAAAATTTTCAAATATTAGTGCATTTAGTTTTTTTTTGCGGGCATTAGAAGTTCCAACCTCGACCGACCGGGTGAACTTCTAATGCCCACAAAAAAATACTAAATGAACTAATATTTGGAAATTTTTTGACACCATTAGATTCTATAAATCTTGAAGTATTTTTAGAAATTTTCGTTTGATTTTTCAATTGTTTGAATTCAAATTCAAAAATTTTGAAAACCGACGGTTTGGAACCGATGTGAACCGGTACCGGCCACCAGCGGTACCACCAGTTACCGCGGTAAACCGGCCGGTTCACACCGGTTTCGTAAACCCTGATCCCCTGATTTACCGCGGTAAACCGGCCGGTTCACACCGGCACTGGCGAACGGGCACGGATTGACGCTGTTGTCTATCCATTCCATGTTTGATGCGGCATGTGAATCCTGCCAAAGCTAACTTTGAGAAACTTTAAAAAAAAGAAAAGAAAAACAAAAGAAAGGTCGATATACCTGCGTGACAACTGGATCGGAGTCAAACCTGCAATGTGCCTCACTGCCTCTATCCTCCCCGACGGACGATCTGATCCATTCCACTGACACAGGAGCAGTCAAGCAGCGGATGAGCCGTGCGGGAGCGTCGGAGCGACATGCCTGGTGGCTGTTCCGTGCCCATGAAAAATGCATGGCCGGTTTTCCCGCCCGGGTCACAGGCATGTTCCGTGCGCGCGTCTCGCGGCGGCTGGCTCATGGGCGCGTCCACGGTATCCTGTCCCTCCGGGTAGGTGCCTTGTGGGCACGGACGGGGCCGTGTGACGATAAACGCGAGCTCGCTCGCGGCCGGCCGGTGTCCAGGGTTTTGTTACCGACAGGGGAGCGGGTCCGGTTCCCGCTGACCGGTCCGGTTTGACCAGTTACCGAAAAAATCGGAAGAATTTGAATTTCAAATCAAAAACGGTAGTGTAACAGTTTGGATCGGCTAGCCGACCGGTTAGCCGCTCCGGTTTGACCGGTTACCAATAAATTAAAAAAAAACCGACGCATGAAGAATTTGACGTGTTTTCATATTTGAATTAAAAAAATTAAAAAATAAAAGAATTTTTTCAAAAAATATATCAAGGTGTAAAGAATCTAATGGTGTTAAATTTTTTTTCAAATATTAGTGCATTTAGTATTTTTAGAAGTTGAACCGGCCAATTTTTTTTCTTTTTTAGTTCAACTTCTAATGCCCGCAAAGTATAGTAAATGAACGAATATTTAAACAATTTTGACATCATTAGATTCGTAGCAATTTGAACTAATTTTTTGATTTTTTTGGGATTTTTTTATTTTTTGAATTTAAACTCAAAATTTTGAATTTGACTGATTGGGAACCGACCGGAATCGGAACCGGACCGGTTGGACCGGTTACCGCGGTATCGGACTGGTTTTGGTCGGTAAAAAAACCTACCGGTGTCTCGCAGGAGGCAGGCCTTCATCGATCACTTGCTGATGCCCGAGGCCCAGTGCAGAGGTTGGCATTCAAGGGTGCGTTTGCGAGGGTGGCCTTGCCCAGCATGGCCGGCTGACCAGGTCAAGGCCAACCACAGCCTGGCTCCTTAGCTGCAACATGCCGTGTTTGTGTCGTGTACCTGAAGGAGTCAGATTCGGTTGAGATTGTGTTTGTCTCGTGGTACAAAATGAGTACAGTTACCTTGCATCCTACCATGGTGATGTTACCACCCTTCTCTTCCTTGCTGGCATTATATCGAACACTCGGTGGGCGGCGCTGTTGATGTTGAAGCAGGCGGCGGTGGGCGGTGACGAGGTGAGGACGGAAGGTAGAGGGGTGATGGCGGGTGATGGCGGGCGGGCTGAATGGTAGCGCGGCGACACCGGCGTTGGTGGTGGCACGACGCCGACGCTGGCGCCGAGATTGGAAGATGAGAGCTTCGGCGGATGCTGTGGCCGCTCCTGCATCATCTGCTCGGCATCGCGGCCCAAGGGGCGGCGCGCTCGACGCAGTCAGCTGGGCGGCAGGGGGAGGGGGTAGCCTCTGCGCCGTGGGTCCTTGGGCGTCTCCTCGCTGCCGCGGCGCGAGTGGCCGTGTTGCTCGTCCTTGGACATCTTGGACAGGGCGTGCAGAACGGGTTGGCGGCGGTGGTGTTCGTGGCCGGCGAGCCCTCCCCGGTGACCTGCGCAGCTCCTTGGTGCCATCGCGGCGCTCCTCAGTGCCCGACGGCCACGCGCGAGGCACTCCTCCCTGACGGCCGGTGTCCCTGGCGGCAGGCGTCTCATGCGACGGCGTCCCACGCTCCTCCTTTGCTGCCGGCGGCCCGCGTCCTCCCCCAGTCGCCCTCCCCGGCCCTGTTGTCGGCTGGTGCTCCTACATGGCGGCCAGCGTCTCGTGCGTCGGCATCCCGCGCTCCTCCTTGGCTGCCGGCGGTCCGCGCCCTCCCCTGTCGGAGCTTCGGAGGTGATCCCATCTCCACCGCACGCCCACGCGAGCCAACAACGCGCTTCAGCCGGCCGAGCTCTGTTAGAATAAATGGACCTAGAGCCATTTATGCTAGGGAAAAGTGAGAAATACCGTACGGGTATTTGAGGAGCTTTTCATTCGACTTATGATAGTAGACTTTCGGTACATCTCTCGTGAAGTTGAATAAAGGAGAAAGGCGTGCCACACGCGCGCGCTCTCGCTCGCCTCGCCGTGTCGAGACGAGACGAGACGAGACGAGACTAGCGGTGCGAACGGACAGACTCAACTGTGATTTGGTTTCCTCCCACCGCGTCCTCTCCGCGTCCCAGATCTAGATCTGGGCGCACCCCTCCGCGCCTGCCAGCCTATATAAGGTGCCACTCCTCCTCCTCCTCAACTCGCCCCATTCACAACCAGGTACTCCTGCTCAAGAGACCTCTCCCTTCTCTCTCTGTCTGCTGCCTTTTTCGCATTCTCGTCGCCTGCACCGCGCATACGGTAACGGCGAGAGCAGAGCCTCCGGAACCTCGTCCAGCTGCTGAGATCCTGCACTGGGTAGGCGGGCGATGAGGTTTTTGGGGAGCGTCTTGACGTGACTGCTCGTTCCCTGTACGACTACTTCGTCTACTTCCCGGTGATCGTTCGACTCCACTGCGATCGTTTTTCTGCACCGACCTCGTACGACTACATCGACCAAAGTCACATGGCTGGTCCAAGTGATGACAGGACATCGGGTGACTCCGTCACCCGCCCTCCTATTGGGTACATCCTGACACTCATATTCATATTTATTAGTTGTATATTCATGAATATGTTTATGTTTAATTGTTGTCTAAACATGAACACTTGCATATGGATTGTTTCACTCACCGTCTTATTGAAATATCTATTTAAGTATGAAATTAAAGTATACCGGAATATTGCTTATCATCTAACAGACTCTGCAGAAATGCCAGAAAGACGGTGATAAGCAATATTCCGGCGTCGATTTTACCTCCTGAGGGCGGAGTTCGCTCGCGGACCAAGACCGCAAACACGAGAGCCTGCACCCCACGAGCACAAGGCCGGCCTGAGGCACCCTCGCAAATGCACCCCGTCTGCCGCCGGGTGCCGGCTCTCCTCCCTCCTGCGGCGGCGGCGATCACTCGCTGCGGCAGAGGCATGCGGGCCGAGTTGAGTTGGTTGGCCTGGCTGGCCATAAACGCTCGTGCAGTTGCCCTGCCCGCGATACCAGTTGGATTCCCATCTCTCCTCTCCCTGGATCACAACAGCGATGCGATGCGATGCTGCCCCTCGGTCACATGCCTCCGATCTCTCCTGCTCCAGGCCTCGCACCAGCTGCATATGCTCTGCTACGCCTGGGAATCTATGTTCATGTGGCGTCCACGATCGACATGCCGAGCAGGGGGTGGGCACGGATGGAATGGACCATCCGGTAGCCAATCGTCGTCATCATCATCATCGAACTAATAGTAACCACTGCCTGATCTGTTCTGTGCACGGGATCTGAGGCTCTCGTGCGTCGCAACCAGTGCTCGCAAATATTCTAATCACGCGTTTTACAGCCCGACACCCCGTTTCAAATCAAATGCAAAAGCCTGCCTGCCTCCCTCCCTCCCGTGTAAAAAAATGGAAGAACGGGGGAGGGAGGCTGGGAGGGACAGAAGTGGCCGCATTGCAACGGCGAGCTCTTTCGGCCGCCGCGCACGCACGCAGACGCGGCCAAACCTCAACGGGCTGTGCAGCCAGCCGTCCAGCAAAGGCAAAACAGGAGCACAACAAACAGAAAACCTGCCTGTTTGATTGCACGCTTCTTGAGGCCCGGCCACAACTTGTGTCTTATTACTTTAAGCCCCGTGGATCAGCAGACCAGTTTTAGCTTTTAAACAAGCGCGCCGCTGCCTGCCTGCCCCGTCTCACTATCATCCGATAAGCTACTCGCCTGCTCCGCCTTGTGCTTTGCCCCGCCCCAAAGCATCCCCGCCACTCGCCACTCTCCTCGTCGGCAGCTCTGCCTTCTCCCCCATCCCCTTCCTGACTCGCGCGGCCGGCACGGCGATCTCGGCTCGGACGGGTCTCGTCGCGGCTACATCCTGCACACAGCGATGGGATCGCGGCGGCGTGATCTTGTCGCAGCCGCGGCCGTGATGGTCGTGGTGCTGTTCCCATGCCTCTCCTCCGCCGCGGACCCGGCGGCGGCGGCGTCGTTCGGCGACAACTTCGAGATCACGGGCGCCGAGGACCACGTCAAGACCTCCGCCGACGGCCAGACCTGGTACCTCTACCTCGACAACAAGACAGGTAAGGAAGGGAACTAGCGGGCAGGGAGATGCCCTGCCGAAGGTGGCGTCGCGTCCAAATGCAATCCCAAAGATTCCTACCACCACCTCACCTTTCCTTCCTCTGTTCGAATCGCTCGCAGGCGTCGGGTTCCAGACGAAGCAGCGCTACCTCTTCGGGTGGTTCAGCATGAAGCTCAAGCTCGTCGGCAACGACTCCGCCGGCGTCGTCACCGCCTACTACGTGCGTCCCCTTCGCCAATCGCCATATTGCTCCACCACGGGCTGACGATGACCCCTCACTCTCGATCGATCTGCAGATGTGCTCCGACGTGGACGCGGCCCCGCAGCGGGACGAGCTGGACTTCGAGTTCCTGGGCAACCGGACGGGGCAGCCCTACATCATCCAGACCAACGTGTACCACAACGGCGTCGGCGGCCGGGAGATGCGCCACTCGCTGTGGTTCGACCCCACCGCCGACTTCCACACCTACGCCATCCTCTGGAACCCCAAGCACATCGTGTAAGCAGATGCTATTTCGTTTCGTTTCGTTGCATTCTCTCATCGATCGATCGATCCCATTCTCCGATTCATTTCGTTCAATTGCTCACTGCTCTGCTACGAGACTACGAGAGTCGAGAGTTGGCTGGCCCTGGCCGTGGCCTCATAGATTCGACGCAGCTGCCGAAGACGACGGGGCATGGCAATGGCGAGCAGAGGCAGTGCCAGTGGCAGGCGAGTTGAATGCCCACCCACCTCCTTGTCCAAACCAGAGCGCGCCGGGTCCGGACGGGACCCCCGAGATATGCCAAAGCATGCCGCTGCCGCATGGCAACACAAGACCTCGATTTCATTCGATCCTTACCCCGCCCGCTCCTGCAGCTGCGACGAGAAACTTGGTACGCGCCCCTTTTTGGGGCCGAACCATGTTTGCCGCCTCCCATGCCCAGTTGCCCACCACTGCCATTCCCAGCCTCCTCCCATCCATCCATATCCAGCGCCGCGACACACCGCACATGCCGATCACTGCCGTGGCGGTGGCGACCCTGCTGCGCAACTGTTCAGCTCCGCGGAATAATTGGGCAACTTGCTCGTGATCACTGACCGGGCAAGTGGCCCACGGTGTGGACGACCCCCTGTGACCGACCGATCGTCCCTGACCTCGTCGTTGCCCCCGCGCAGGTTCTTCGTGGACAAGGTGCCGATCCGGGTGTACCCGAACGACGCGAGCAAGCCGGGCGGCGGCGGCTTCTTCCCGTCGTCCAAGCCCATGTACATCTTCTCCAGCATCTGGAACGCCGACGACTGGGCGACGCGGGGCGGGCTGGAGAAGACGGACTGGGCCAAGGCGCCGTTCGTCTCCTCGTACCGCGACTTCGCAGCCGACGCCTGCGCGTGGCCGGGGCAGCCCGGCGACCCGCCGCCGGCGTGCGCGGCAGCCACCGGGGACAGCTGGTGGGACCAGCCGCCGGCGTGGGCGCTGGACGAGGCGCAGCGGATGGACAACGCGTGGGTGGGCCGAAACGTCCTCATCTACGACTACTGCGACGACCGCAAGCGGTTCCCCACGCCGCCCGAGGAGTGCGCGCTCCGGAACGCCGCCGGCGCCTCGTGATATGACTGATGACGGGACCTCGCCGGCGAGATGATGATCCATTTTTCGTGTGCGTTTGTGTGTGTAAACTGGTTACCGATTTTTTGGGGAGAAAGGAAGGTCGTCGTACTATGTGGTGGCCAAACGAAACAATGTATCGGTCGGTCATTCTTTTGGGGGGAATGGATTCAATTTTGCAGCTCGCTCCAAAGCACAACCGTGTTCTTGATCTCGTAACCTGAAAAAAACAGCAATCATCCTAGCAATTCGCGAAGGGTATGGGCACCGGCACCGCTGCCATCGCCGTCGGCTGGATAGATGGAAGGCGGCAGCGAAGGGAACGTGCGGCGTCGCAGGGCATGGGCGGAACATGCTCGCGCGCGCGCGCCAGATCTCTCAGACGACGCATCGGCCCGGCACCACGCCGCCTGTCAGCGAACAGTAACGCTCCAACGCTCCGGGTCCGGCCGCAGATCTTGCGGATGCTGTTGCTGCCTGTGCCGAGCCAAGTAGCCATGCACCTACTTAGGTTTTAAAAACCGCTACAGTAGCAGTTTTCAAAACCGATAAAACCGGTCCGGTTTACCGAGGTTTTCGAGAGGTTTACCGAGTAGACCTGTTTAGTAGGTTCGGTTTTCTCGAAAAACCGGTCGGTTACCCCTACCGAGCAGCGGCGGTAAGGTCGGTTACCGCGGTAACCGACCGGTTTACCGCGAAATTGCGAACCCAGCCTACTACAGGGTCGAGTAGCCTTTTTGTTTGTGTGGTGGCGTGGGAAATTCGGGGAGCATGCGTCACGAATCCAGGAAAAGTGAAAGGGAAAAGGTTTTGCTGGGAACGAACAAGTGCATGTGAGGCTGACGAGGAAAAGAAAGAAAAAAGGAGACGGGAGGAGAGATTGAGGTTAAAGAAACAAGCATCCAAAAAGACCCCGCGACATTTCAACAGCATAATCGGAGCGACAGTGCACGGCCACGACACGAGCTCCGGTTATCCGTTTAGACCACTCGTTCATTTCCTCTCTTTTTTTTCACTCGGGAGGTCTCATTCAGATGGCATTACGAGAGAGTAACTAATCCAATAAAGAAAATGTTGGAGTCACTCAAAATAGTCAAACAAATGTCATTCTTTTCCTGAGAAAGTGCGTGCAATGTAACTTTAAAAACAATTTTGCTGCTACTCAGTTCCTTCAAACCTTTGGTTATACCTTAACCAAAAGCCTTACTAAAAACAAAAATTAGGGCGTCAATAGTTTTAGGGGCTTATCCAATGACGTTGATTTTAAAAGGATAGGGGGAGGCTCGCCGAGCTAGTGGTAGCGGCAGGCGGAACGACGAGGCACTGCCATTGACAGGTAGTGGAAGAAGGTGGTCGGACTTGGAGGTAACAAGGGCGTTGAGTTTTAAAGAGGTTAGCATCAGCACAATTACGGATAATGGTGGAGGTGGGGTATGGATGTGCAAAGGATAGGTATGGGAGTCACCAGCACTGTAAGAAAGAAAGAATACACGAGTGTAGATGTAAAGATGAAATGATACGATTATAATATTAAAGATTAATTAGATAAAAAGGATCGATGGTACACAAATAAAATAGAGTTGTGGTTTTTCAATGAACAACACTTCACTCTTTGTGCCCTTAGCGTTGAGTACTAATGTGATCGGTGATCATTTACAGGTGAAACTTTCTAGGGTGCCTAGAATAGTTTGGACCATGAGAAAGTGCGATGAGGGGCACATGTCCCCTTTATTTTATTTATTTATCAAGTTGATAAATCACCTTAGTTGTAGTGTATGAGATTTAGTAAGCTTTTAATGAAGTATGGGTTACAAGGTTCTAGAGGAAGGCACTAGTAAAATCAATGGTGCAATTATTAAAAAGCAACGTTTGTCGATCTGCTTCCTAAATGTTGACGAAAGAGTAGAGAACTGTTGGGACAAAACACATTCAAAATCGATATTTGCTATTTTATTTGTTGACAGGTTTTTGAGGGAGAATTGTTGAATTTTTCTATGTTGCAATGTTGTCCTCTAATATTGCAAACATTATCATGTAATTTTTCAAATGTTTCATAATTTTAATGGAGGAAGTATAATTTTTTATATTACATGCTATTTTAAGATGTTTCAAATAGTCCTTGCATGTTGCATCATGTTCTAATCATATATATGAAAGATGGAAGAATAGCACATGCAGCATTATAGAATAAAATCTGTCGCACTATCAAATTTGACTGTTTTCTATCCCTAGAATTCTATATACATAGAAATAGACATTTCCTATCCCTTGTAGAAATACATGAGATCTCATGACATGCTCTCCCTTATATGACATATGTAGTATTGATTAATTGAGGTTCTTTCAGCCGAGCAGGCACTAAAATTTCTTCTTGAAACCGAGTGGAAACCAACACATCCCATCCATCGATGAAGGATTCACGTCAAGTTTTCTAACTAATCCACATGTGGTGTGATCGTAATCTGTTTTACTTGTTTGGACTGAAATAATAGGAAATGCAAAATTGATGAATCGAAGTTAACAACTAAGTTTGGATCTACATTGAGCTTTTACAAATGAGATTTTCTTTTAGATATTGTTGATAATCGGAATGGTCCATTGTCCCGGATAACTGAACAGGCACCATAGACAGGGGCGGACCCAAAGAGGCCTAAGCAAGGGCACAGACCCTCACTCGATTTCTAAACTTGAGTTATATCACTTAATTTTTCACCATTAGTGCCCTCGGTAACCTCAAATTAGTGCCCTCACTGGTCCAGCTCAGCCTCTCGCTTTATAATTGTGCCCCTCCTCATTTTTTGTTTTGGGTCCATCCCTGTCCATAGAAATGTCAGTATGTCACTAGGAGCAAACAAATGCATGTGAGGGTGACGAGGAAAAGAAAGAAAAGGGATACGAGAGATGAGGTTAAAGAAACAAGCATCCAAAAAGATGTCGCGACGTTTCAACGGCAGAATCGGAGCGACAGTACACGACCACGACACGAGCTCCGGATGCTCGTTTAGGTCACTCGTTCATTTCCTATCTTTTTTCACTAGGGAGATCTCACTCAGATGGCATCACGAGAGAGTAACTAATCCAATGAAGAAAATGTTGGAGTCACTCAAAATAATAAAACAAATGCCATTCTTTTTCCGACGCATGCAAAGTAATTTTTTAAATCGAGGCGGTCCAGTTTCCGAAATAATAGAAATTCCAAAGTTCTTACAGGCATGGCCTGTCAACAGAAGAAGAGCGAAGCTCCACCACACCCTAACCTTATTCAAGGTAGGCTATGGATGAAAGAGTTCTGACAGAAGGGAGTACAAAATAAATTAACAAATTACAAAGAACAATTTTATTCTGACTCATTTGTTTCAAACCTCTGGTTATTAAAATAAATTTAGGGGTAAAGTTGTCAAGACGATGGTAGTGGCTAGCGGGACGGCGAGGTACTGCCTTTGACAGGTAGTGGAAGAAGGTGGTCGGACTGTGGAGGTAGCAAGAGCGTCGAGCTTTAAAGAGGTTAGTATCGGCACAATTATGGATACCCGTGGAGGTGGATGAGCTCCAGCATGGATGCAAAAAGGATAGGTATGGGAGTTACGAGAGGAGATATAAAGATGGAATGACATGATTTAAATATTTGATATTAGACAACAAAAAATGATCGATGATGCACAAACAAAATACTAGTCTTTCCCTAGTAACTGATGAAACAGAGTTGTGATAACAACGTTTCATAATTCTTCCATGTATTGGGATCGTGATGTCCTCTTATATGTGGCATGGAGACCAATGGCGGAGGTTCAACGAGTAATCGGGGGCAGCCATGTTACTTTTTTTTTTCTAAAAATCAATGAACGATAGCTGATTTACTGTTCATTAAGTGGAGATTTTCACAAGCTAGGGGGCATGGCCCTCTTTGAAATGCACTAAGCTCTGCTAGTGATAGAGACTCTTTAAATGTATGGTTAGCACATAACAATGATGATGGTGGTTTGTCAACGAACATCACTTCATGCGCTTGACATTCTAATGTGAAAGGTGATCATTTACGTGTGAAACTTTCTGGGGTGTCTAGAATTGTTTGGACAATTAGAATGTTAGGGATGTAGATGAAATATACCCCAGTGCAACGCATGAGGTCTAAATATTCTAAGGTAGGGGCACATGTCCCTTTTATTTTATTTATTTAGCAAGTTAAGTAAATCACTTAGTTGTAGTACATGAGATTTTTTAAGCTTTTAATGAAGTGTGCCTTACAAGGTTACAGAGGAAGCCACTAGTAAAATCAATGGTGCAATAAATTAAAAGAAAATTTTGTGTGTCCCCACTACTACTGAAATGCACTACGAAAGAGCAGAGAGATGTTGTGACAAAACACATTCGAAATTAGAGATTTGTTATATTTATTTGTTTACAGGTTTTTGAGGGAGAATTTTTTGAATTTTCCTATGTTGCAATGTTGTCCTCTAATATCGCAAACATTATCATGTGATGTTTCAAATGTTTCACAATTTTAGTGGAGGAATATTGAGTTTTTTTTACATTACATGCTATTTTAAGACCTTTCAAATATTATCCTTAGCATGTTGCATCATGTTCTAGGCATAAGAAATATGGAAGAATAACACCTGCATCATTGGAGAATAACATATGCAACACTATAAAATTTGACAGATTTTTTGTCCCTAAAATTGTATCGAAAGATAAATAGACATTTCCTATCCCTTCTAGAAATACATGATATTCCATGACATACTTTTCCCTTGTATCATTGTATGTATGTATTGCTTAATTGAGGTTCTCTCAACTGAGGGTCTGTTCTGTTTGTTGAAAAGGAATAGTAAAGTTGCAAATAAATAATGTTGTAATAGTATTTTTTGTAAGAGGAGATGTGATGAATGTGATATGTGAATAGTGCTATTCACTGTTCCTTTTGAAGGAAAAGAACAGACCCTGAGGCACTAAAATTTCTGCTTGGACGTGAGTGGAAACCAATACATCCCGAACGGGGGCACTTAAGAAACGCCACTAGGAGCATGTTTCGTGGCGCCTTCGATTTGATCTTTTTTTCTTGAAACGGCCTTCGATTTGATCTGGCCAGCTGACTGCACGACGGGAATATATTACGGGCAGCACGCAGGTCCACTGACAGCGGTGGCGGCCGGGCACCTGCAGGTCGTGCGCACTCATGTCCGTTCCGGCGGATGGATTAGCCTGCCCTGCTGATAAGTAATAAAGTTAACGGCTACAACTACGAGATTAAGCAGCAGATGATGAGGGTCGACCTCGCCGTGTTTCAGGGGCGTGAGCACGTGGATCCCATGTTCACCGCACCGCACACCCGGAGACATGGACGGCGACGCGCCCCGTCGTGCCGTGCGTCTTCTCAGGGCATCATCGAGCGAGCCAGTGCGAGAGCACAGAGCAGGATCAGAAACCCACCGCCGCCAACCTCTCGCGCGCGGCTAAGATTCTCAACACTACGATAACGGAAGCATAATAAGATCGCTTCTGATTATTCAACTCGGAGGACGAATCCCTTTTGGGTTTTTACCCTCGCCTTTTTCGACAACACAGAAAGGAGGGTCCTCTAGCCGAGTTGATTAGAGGAGCTGAGGTAGAATTGAAACCACTCAGATTCGATTCTTTGTTGGAGCGAATTATGTGGTTGATTTTAAAAAATCTCCTCGCCGGTGGCACCGGGGTTCGTAAGTTTTCTAAGTCGGGAGAAGATTTCTTCTTCTTAATGAAAACCGTGGGGGTGGTGTTTTCTAAGTCGGAAGAAGGTTTCTTCTTCTTAATGAAAACTGTGGGGGTGGTCTTACCCCCACCGGTGGGTTCGGAAGTTTTCTAAGTCGAGAAAAGGAAATCTTCTTCTTAATGAAAATCGTGGGGGTGGTCTTACCTCCACCAGTGGGTTCGGAAGTTTTTCTAAGTCGGGAAAATGTTTCTTCTTCTTAAACCGTGAGGTGATCTTACCCCACCGGTTTAGTTTTTTTAGAAAGGAGGGTCGCGACTGATTTTAACTTTCATGAACAATGTTCATTATTCAATCTTTCCTCTGTGTGGAGTGTGGACTGCAGCATGGTGACGGTAGCCCACAACGCCGTGCAGAAGATCACACCGTTGCCTGATGATGCCGGGGGTAAGATAAGAAAATCTGGTCTGATCAGCGGCAACGAAGGATAAGAGATTGCTGCAAATCCTGAGCAGACCTGCCGACACGGTACGAGATGTCGGAGAATCATTTCATTTTCAGCAAGACCCCACGGGACACTTCACACATCACCGTCAACCATTGCCCACTTGTTCCCGCTTTGGACTCTCGGATTGGACTACTGCAGTAACAGCCAGCCGGAGCCCGGCTTTGCTTCAAACCGTTACTGTAGCGAGCAGGTGAAACTGGCTCATAAACAGGAGGTCCGTGACTGTGAAAAGGAGGTGAACTCGTCCAACAAATCCTTTCGCGTTACCAGAGTCAGTTTAGGATCCGTGACTGAAAATGAGGCAAGCTCAAGCATTCAGCTGATCGATACAACCTTTTCCGTTTCACGCTCACGCAAAGCTTGCGCGTCTTTTCCTTCCAGCATGATGCAGCAAGTCCAACAGTTCTCTCTTCTCACAGGACTCCGATGATGGCAACCAGGATCAGGAAAACAGAAATTTAAACGAGTTAACCGAACGTAAGGCGAAAATCTTGCCGATGGTTTCAGCTATCAGCCTATCACAAACTGAACGAACATTCAGAGAGGCGCCAGGAGCAGGCAATTAGGAACCCGAGATCTACTGACAACACGAAAATCACCCGCTGTAAACAGCAGTAGATGTAGAACATTTCACAACCATTCAACCAACCACAACTGAACCCTCCCGTGTTGAACCACCTTGGCATAATGCATTGCACGAAACACGGCCAAAAAAAAAAGCTCTGTGGATGTGAACATGGCACCAGAAATTGAGCAAAAAGTTCAGCGAAAGCGCTTGACACACGACGATTGTGAAATAGTGTTTATTCAAACTTGTTCTGATAGTGAGTGAAGCCATCGAACGATGGAGCCTCGTACAAGATTTGAGGCAACGGTAACAAGCATACACGCAGAGAGGTGGCTAGGTTTTATGTGTATGGTAGAACGCGCAGGCGTAGGCCTGCTTTTACACAGACCGATATACTCCACCCCGGATATATAGCTGCTTGGCATACAGGGCTTGCTATGGACCTGGCAGTTGCTCAGAAACCATGAATCTTGATATGTTCCTTCTTCACAATGCCAGCCTGAAGGACGAAGTACAGGAAAAATTAGTCATCTTTCGCATCACATTATCACCAATAGGTACAAGCTACAAGACCAGTAAAATGATCCCTACCTGGACAAGGAAATTTGAGACGTTCTTCCTCTGATCACCCTGGAGTTGAATGACCTAAACCAGGAAAACATTTGTTCAGATAACTAGCTTATAGACATACAAGGTTAAACATCGCATAGGCACCGTCGAACAAGTTTGGCAAAAACTATCATACCTGTCCAAGCTCTGGGTCCTGGACCACTGTACCATTGCAGCAAAACTCTTTCTTGAGATCTTTTAGGATCTTGTTGTAGCTGAATTCCTTCTTCAATCCCTGGACAGTAGTCAGACTCTTGCGACCATTACGCTGCTGGATGCGTACATGAACGTAGTCCTTTGATCCTGCTGCCGCACCAGCGTCCCCAGCATTGGCCTCAGCAAAGGGATCTGTATGTAATACAAAATTATAATTAAGTTACTTGTATTCCAGGTTTTGCAACCCAAAGAACTGAGAAACAAAAACTTGCATACCAAAGGCAGTTGGGATCTGAACGTCGAGATCAGACATGAAAACTTGACTTGTGGGAGTGGCAAGCTACACCAAGAGCTGTACAAAGAAACGAAATAAATTATTAAAAAATGCAGTGTGGACGAGCATATTGCAAATTTAGTCAGAAGCAAGAAAAACAAGGGCACAATCTGTACAGTTAAAATTGCAGCTATATGATATAGCTTTTCCTAGAAGCAAGAAAAAAAAATAGAAAAAGGGATATGCTGAAGAATTCAGTCATAACCCCCACCAATGTGACATATTCAGATCCTAACTGTTTTTTTTATCTTGTTCGTGCAACTATCTATGGCATGTGCAATTCTAGTTTACACTTTCTAAGAAGTGTTCCTATGGTTAAATGAAAGCATCTCAATTGTAGCAAGATGTCAAGCTACAATCAATCGAACCAGACAAAACTACTGAGCCATGTAAGCACCATGTTCAACCCTTTCAGTTCCATTCATATTCTCTAACAAGCAACTCTTTGGTAATCAAGAGGCATGAGATGACATAGTTTCATCTCATGAATGATGTAATCTAAATTATTTCCATCAAAGCTTAAATTCTCTGTACACATGTCTAAAATTACCCTACAAACATCCTCAAACCAGAGCAAGCTGACTGACCAAATCAAGGACCAAGAAGTCAACAACTGCACCCAATCTTGTTATAACTACTTGACAGCAAGAGAACAACCAGCATATCTAGACATAATTCATGAAAAATTATCAAACATAATTCGATGGTTGCAAACTCCACCTAAGAAGGGGGAAATCAGGGTAGTGGACATTTGTTCATTAACAGGGCTGATTATAACAAAGGGCGGTGGAACCTTCATAAAAAGCAAGATCAATACAATTTAACACAATAACCTACTAGCACATATGGAATAAAAAAGTTATCACCTAGCATCATCTCATCTCATCACAACCAAAAAGAACCGAGATCCTCCTACCTCGAAGAGTAAGAGTGAATTCCAGTCTCCACCCTAAATCCCAAACAGTTTCTACGAGAACAACCAAGATCCTCCTACCGAACGGGCCCCAAACAACTAAACGGGGACGGAATCACAAGGGCACAAACAACAATCAACAGATTTCTTTCAAAGAAAGGGGAAAGGGGAAGAAGGGGCGCGGTGCATACCCTGGGGGAGGTGGTGGAAGAGGAAGAGATCAACCAAGAACTCGCTCGCTCGGGAAAGATGCGGATCCTGAAGAAGCGGCGGAAGTCCTTGGTGCTCCTCTCCCTCTTCCTGGCGTCGATGCCCCCTATATATGGAGGGAGAAAAGGAGTGGAATTTATAGACGGGAGGAGGAGGACGCTCCGCGGTTTCTTGCCTCCCTTTTCCTCCTCGCTCGCTTCTCTCTCTCCAACCTTTTCTTTTCTTTTGGCCGCAAAAGACTGCTGATTAATGGTTGTCCTCTCCTCCCCCGTTAGAATATGTTTTGATCTGGTTTTTTCTGCGGCAACGACTCTGTTTGCCCCCCTGTGCCTGCCGTCTGTCCGAAGAAGTCGCACGAGGAAAACACAAGTTGGCTTTTTTTAGATAAAGATAATTGCCGCGTGCGGCGTGCCTTGATCATGTACTTAATGTTTAAGACTTTGTTATAGGAACCATTTGCATCATGGAAGCAACTAAGCGATGCAATCCAGGTCTATCTTCTATTTGTTTGGAGAAATCATTTTGGAGGTTGCAAACTTGCAACCACAATAATTATGTGATCATCACGATGCCGTAGTGGTTTGCAAGCTCTCGTACACCAGTTTGGTAAGAAGAACTTGGTGATACGAGCAAGCAAGGCACGCTTGGTTTGGTAGAAAATGATCAAGAGGGAAAAAGACATGTTCCAACTAGTACAGCGTATCTCGTGGTTTTGTCGCCCTGGGGTAGCCTTTGTACAACGATTCTAGTGCTAATAGAAGTTTCACATGCCTCAGGTTGGGTGGGTTGTCTGAATATCAGCTAGTATCCCTTAATATATCAATTAGTAAACCGTCCTCCTAACCTTATCTCTTTTCCTTGAAAATCATCAGTTCATCACTGTCAAAAATATTCAGGGATCTCATTGCTTGATGTGACAGCCTAATTGTTACAGCATGCCATAATTCAGGGACCAGAAGCGATGCCATAATTTATAGAAACAACAGGGACCATTCAGCTAAGGCAAACCCAACAGCAACTTCAATTCTTGTTTCGAAAGCGAGGTTGACGACGACGACCATCTCGCTTCCCTATTAATGCGTACTAGTAGCTCATAACAAATCCGTTCGGTAGTTCGTAATAAACAAAAAACGTCGCAGTTCATGATCGATTTCAAGCTAAGCACTTAAGCAGTATCCATAACTGGTAACAGTTCAGTGGCATCTTAACTGACAGCAACTAGCTAGGAGTAGTAAGAAAAGCCCAGCAGAATGATATTTCTGTTGGCAAATTACATCAAATGTGACACCCAATGGCAGTCGGACAGTGCTATCAGATACAGTGTGAGTGGGGGTTAATCATGATTAATCACAGTGCTCCTGCTCCCCCCCCCCCACCCTGCAGTCCACACGCTAGCTAGGTTGCTGATTACTGGCAGCCACATGATCTGAAATCTGATCCTCCAGTAATCAAGTACAATGCCCGCATAAGTTAAATCACTGAGTTAAATCAAGCATCATCTTGCTAAAATTTCAAAACCCCATCTATGCACCTAAGCACTAATGCATAAGTTCCAATGATGGTGCTGGTTTACAACTACAGACACTAGCATATGGTCCATGAACCAAATGAAATTCAATTAACAAACACATATTGCTCGGCTGAAGGTAAAATGGAGTGCTATGTGATTATGTCTAATCACATTGGCCATTATGTACCACGGCAGAAGTTATCCAATTCCTCAAGTTTTCCAAGCATACAGGAAGAACCATTCTTAAGTTCAAGTGTAGTGGCTATGTTTTACATTTTGATCTGTGGATACAGCTGGTAGATGATCTAGAATCAGAGCAGACCATTCTATACATATACTGCTACCGAATAGCTCAGGCAATGACCAATCTACATTATCATACGTGTCCATATCATATGACTAAACCAGCTTCAATTTCAATTCGTCCTCGACTCCAGAAGGAATCCACATTTACACGACAGGGAAATCTTCACGGATGCAATTTCAGTCTATGCCAAAGTTAGATCAGATTCTTAATAAGATTACCTTGGTGGTTGTTGTGGTGGCCGGGTCCTCTTTCCTCACAGGTCTTGGCGAAATCACAGGGAGAGAGCAAGCAGGGTGGAGGAGCCCAGACCACTGCCGTCGGCCATGAAGATTGACTGCTTCTCCTCGACCTGCAACGCACAGTCCCGGTGCTCCCTGCTGCGCGCGGAGAGCGCGTGCGCCGCCGCGCGCTTCTTCCGCCGGTGCTTCCCCCTGTCCACCTCGATCTGCTGCTGCCTGCACTCCTCGCTGCAGAACGGCGTGTCACCTCTGCGCGGACACACAACACACGCACGACAAACAGCTTGTAAGCCTCCGTGCACCGCGCGATCAGACACATGTAGTAAAGCAAAACGAAACAAGAACAAAAAAAAGGCTGTGGTGGCCTGAGACTGAGACGAAGTCATGCGTTGGATGGGCGAGACCTGTACATGAAGATGTCGCCGGAGAGCGACTTGGCGCAGAGGGAGCACTCCTCGAGGATGTCGATGGAGGAGCCAAGATCCCGCCGCCGGATCTTGGACTGCTTCTCCTCCCGTCGCCAGATCTTGGAATGCTTGTTAGCCGTCGGATTTATGGAGAGCTCGAGGGTCCGCCGGCTGCCATGGAGGAGGACGGGACGGGTGGTACCGCGGGGGACGTAGGGTGGAGGTGTCGGCGACTCAGGCGAGGCGGAGGTGGAGTCGTCGCGCCGGCGGCGGCGGAAGGGAGGCGAGTGCGGCAACGTCGCGACGGGGAAGGGAGCGAGACGGACGGGACCAGAGGCTTCAACCCAATAACAAACCACAAGTTACCACCCGTTTGCAACCTGTTAAGGCCTCTTCATATTGATTTCACACCAAACTGCTTTGGGCTGTAACCCAAACCAAACCAAACCGTTTACATTGTTAGCCCAGAAGCACCCAACTTAAGTGAGTCCAAAGCAAAACCCAAATCTTTAAAACTGTTTGAGCCGAAACCATTTGCAGGCTTAGTGGTATTGCTTCAGGGAGCAGGACCCGGTCCCAGCAGCACGATCGCGCGAGCGCAGAGAATCCCGACAAGGCAAACCGACGTACGCGGATGGTCAGCATCCCCCGAGCAGCGTCAGACGGTGCCTACACCGCCGGAGGATTAGCGCTAAGCATACGTAACGATGATAGGGAGTTAATTACTAGTTTTACTAATGGAGCCGGCGACGGCGGTGGCGGTAGCGTGTAGCGCGCGGCGAGCGAGAGCGAGCGATCGATCTACCGAATCGGGAAGCCGGACGGGATCGGATTCCCCCCAGCGGGCGCCGGACGGAGAAGATTCGCGACGGCAACGCGTCGCCGGCCCACCGCCGGCGCGGGCCTGGCAGGCGCGTCCATGGACAGGGGCTTCACGTGGGCACACCCTCCTCTGCTCCTCTCTGCATCGCATCGCGCGTTTCACTTGGGTGCCGGGGCCCGGCGGGGTGGGGGTGGCGTAGGGCGGACGCCCGCGACCGGACCCCGGCGGAATCACGCACGCGGGAGGGAGCGCGACGTGGTGGGGTTGGTGCCGTGCTGCGCTCGGCCGTCAACGTGGACGACGCGACGGGGACGCGCGATCGGAGCATGCGCGCACGTCACCCCGGGCTTCGTTTCGGCGTTTGGTTGGGTGGCGCCGCGCCGCGCGCGGTGGGCGTGGCGGCCGCGCTTGCCGTGAGCCCGCCCCGTGACCACCTACCTGGGTGACGCCGAGGCGACCGCGCCACGCGCCCGCTGGTGTCGTTGGCTGGACCCGGCGCCGGAGGCGTGCCCGTCGCGGACGCTGCCGAGCGGGCCACACGTCGTGCCAGTGCTTACACTGATACTCCGTATTGATCAAAGACCGACTTAGATAGACTAACAAAAGTGGTTAGACGAATCACGATTTATGACCAAGGACCGACTCAGATTAACAGAAAGCAGCGGCAGCAACGGGACTCGAGGAATCGTCACAACAGTAAGCTACAAGGTCTGGCAAGCACAACCCGACTCGAATTCTAGATCGCTCTTTACAGGAGCACTGAACTGATGCTCGGCTGCACGGAACAAATTCGATCAGGACAGCTCGGTGCACCAGCACCGCAGTAGCAGCAGGCGGCAAACGGCATTTTTCTCAGCAGGAAGATGGAGGAAATATCCGTTGCCACGATAGGCTGAAAATATCCAAAGTTACATGGGGCCATGTGTTTTTCAGCAGCAGCAGCCGGCTTTATCGAATTAGATTAGAATTGACCAGTTCAGAGGATCAGCATCGGCAAGCCATTGGCTGGGTTTATCGACGTTACTACTGGAACAGCCTACCCATGACGCGGCCAGACTGAACCGTACACATCCTTCTTCGTGTACCTACGATCCCATGACCAAGGGACATCTGCAAGGGGAAAGAGTAACGTTTCATCAGGGCTTTTACTATGGTCGATCAAGGTTTTTTTTGCAACAACAGTTAAGACAGCGGAATGCTAACCTTCTGCGCCGTAAGGTTGTGGAGGGAGCTGATACGGCACAGGCAATCTGACAATCTTCGTAGAATGCTCCTCTTCTTCGTCGCCTTTCCAGCAGAGCGTGACCAGCTTGGTCTTGATTGTCTTGCCAAGGGCGAGGCCATCCTGGATATTATGCATGTAAGAAAAGGGTGTAATGACAGGAACGGATCCGTAGAGAGATAATTGCACCGCATACTATTATTAGGAAGGAACAACTCGCTATTTACCCGGTTTGAAACGTTCTTCTCTGTGCATGAGAATTGAGGTACAGATTGGAGTGTTTGGGGCAAGAATAATACACCTAGCTGAAAAGTGGTCAAACAACAAGGCATAAGTGGTGGCCCCATGATGGCCATGGATCATCAGCAACTTGTAGTAAAAAAAACTACTCCTAAGTCTTAAGAGTTGAATAATGCTCCAATTCGCAAAATCTGTAACCCTGAATGCCCAGAAAATATCATGAAAATGCAAGAAAGCGTACCTCATGAGCGTATCATCAGCTGTGTGTTGTTCTTTTGCAGCGCACCCCAAGCAGCTTTGCTTAAATTAGATGACGTAAGCAGAAACCATCTGTTGGGAATAGACAAAATTTCAGATGCGATCATCCAGAAAAATACTGGAGCTATTTAGTCCTGGAGTGGAATTAAGCTATACCAACACTTACGCGATGTTTTGACCATTGTAACGAGTAAAAGTCTTTATGTGAGGCATCGCCCGACTGGTACAGGGGAAAAAATGAAGGTCAGAATGCCCATGTCAACACTAAGCACCATTGAAAGATCTAGGAAGGATGAGGAGACATTTTGCAGGTCATATAACTGACTGGGCATATACCCACTTGAACGGAACACTTGAAAAATATACAAAATCATAATCATCAGTTCATTACCCACTAATACTATGAAGTGATGTACTGATGTCCTGATGCTGTTTGGTTTAGCGAGAGATTATTTGCTGCCCTGAGCCCTGTTAACTAGAGCTAAATCTATCTGGCCTCTGCTATCAAGCTAATGTTTGGTAGATGTTTTTTTGTTAAGAGCTAGTACACCTACAGAAACATGGCAACCTTTGGAAAATGGCAAGGAAAGGTAGGGCTGCACCACTCTACTAATCCGTAAAGAAATATTTCTCTGGAGAAGTTATACTTGTGCAAGAGGTTTAAATCCTTAAGTACTTAATTAAATGTCCTGAACACCATGTCAGTCTTTCAATCATGGCTATTCAGAAGCTATTCCGTAATGGGTAAAAAGAAAGAAACATGACGGTGCAGTGGTGCATCACGATGGGCCAATAAATGCTGTAGAGCAGCCGCCTGGTGGTGGAACAGTCATGGAAGTTCATTTAAATAACATCAACACAGTTCTTCAGGTAATTAGAAAGAAAAGTGAGCATACCAACGGCCTACATGGTCCGCTTTCCACCTTGACCAATATTTCTTCAAGAAGTCTTTCTCAACATTCTTTTGAGGACTGGGAATGCAACTACCGGCTGCATAACCCTACATATAAATATGAAGCACAGAGAATAACACAAAGATAAGATACTCAGGTAATTACAATAGAAAAAAATTGATATTATGGATCCTGCAAGCGAAGCATTCATCTGAATGGAAGATTACATCTATCTACAAGGTCTTGAGGGCCAGTACAGATCCATCTTTGAATATCAGAAGCTGCTACATGTTTTCAACATGTCAAGAACGCATATACAGAATGGAGCCTTCTTTTCATTTAATTTCATACATTCATGAACTTAAGAACAGCATTTGAAGATGCAAGGGAGAAAAATTATCAGCCTTTCAGCAGTTTTTACCTCTATTGAGCAACGGACATCTTCCACTGTAGGCCAGACAATGAGTGGTTTCCCGATACCTAGCTGTGATCCATCATCTGATTTACCAGCTGACAGTGAGCATGCAAATTCACTCATCCATTTCTCATCGAGTGACCCCAAGGAAGAAAACTGCACCCAAGAATAAACAAATCTAAGCATACTAAAAGTTCAACTAGGGAACTAATAGATGATAATAAATGCATTTAAAATTTTTAGAAACATTGAAATATCTCAGTTTTAGAAATAGTTGTGGGTGTCCGTGCATTGCAATGGACTTTTTTTTTTCTACATTCTACTCGCTGAGATACTTAAAGTTCAACTATCCCTAATCTAAAAACTCAAATACACACCCAATTATAAAGCCACAAAGAAACCACATGAATACAACTCAGCACTGAAGATCCTCCATTCAATCACATCGAATACAACTCAGATGTTTTTTTAGAAGGAAAACAACTCAGATGTTTTTAGTAGCCATAGATACTAGAAACTTGGCAGTACACTTAAATACCATCTCACCATTAAGTTATTAAAGGTCAGGCATGAAATTTGGTACCATATCACTTTTATTTATTAATTTCAAACATTTACACATTAAAAATCAATGATTAGTTTTACCGCCACGTTTTGCAAAGTTGCATGCCCTAGAAAATGGAGAAATAGACAAGAGATACCTGATAAATCAGAGGGGACTTGCAAAATTGTTTATCAAACATGCATCCTCAAGAACATTCCGAAGCTTCATATGGCCCCACTTTCTAATATTGGGACCCACATGATAACCGGGGACTGATCCAATCAACCTGACCTGCAAATGATCACTTGAGATTAAATAGTATATAAATAAGCCAAAAACAATGGGTTAAATGTGTCGGGGACAGCCACGGGGGTCCCCTAATAATGGGGGAAATCACCCTTTTTTTCGAAAAAGAACGAAAGCAAACGAGCAAACCACACCACGCACGACAGCGGCCCAGGGCAGGGCCCACGGCCCAAAAAGCCTCACCGGCCCAACGAACAGTCGACCCCCGGCGCTCCTCGAGCAAACCTCCGACCCGCTCGAGGGCCGGGCGCTGCGCCGCGAATCTTCCGCCTCGCTCGAGGGCCTGACGCCCCCTCGGGCGAGTGTCCGCCTCGCTCAAGGGCTTGACACCCCTCGAGCGTGTTTACGCCTCGCTCGAGGTCTCCTCTGATCCGCGACACCGTGCCTGCTCCCACGACCGGAGCATTAAATGCTCTGGCGCGTCGCGGAAGCCCGGGTCAAAGGCAAATCCACGCCACGCCGGCCCTCTGACACCGCCTGGGAATCAGATCCCGGCGCTGTTCGGCCAACCCGCACTATGCAGCCATCCCCGGCGCTGTGCGGGTGCCGTGCGGGATGGCCGGTGTCATTCCGAGACACTGTGTCGCCTACTCCCGTACCTCCTCCACGTCGCGCCCCTCGAAAGAGGACGGCGGCACCCTCGAGAGGGGTACGGCCCCCAATTCCCCGCCCGCCTGGGGCGACGCCGTGGCGCAAGGCCAGCGAGGCGCGTCACCTCCGTCACTCCCCAGCACTGTGCAGCCATCCCCGGCGCTGTGGAGCCCTGTTACGATGGGACGCCACCACGCCGGCCCCTGTACGGCATGGGCGCTCCCGCCATCGAGACCCTCGAAAGAGCATGGATCATCCTCGAAGGGTGTACGGGCAGCGACTTGGTGCGCACACCGACCGGCGCCGCCGTACGAGCGACGTGCGCCGCGTCCCCTCCGCTAGCTGCGGCGCCGCCCGGCCATCCCGGGCGCTGTGCGACTCGTCCAGGGTCCGTGCGATCAGCACCAGCGCTGTGCGGACATCCCTGACCCTGTGGCACCATCCCGGGCGCTATGCTGCCATCCCGCGCGCTATGCTGCCATCCCCCGGTGCTGTGCGGCCATGCTTCGATGGGATGCCGCCACGCCGGGCCCTGTACAGCACCGGGCGCCCTCGTCAGCAAGACCCTCGAACGGGTGCACAAACAGCAGTTAGACGCGCACGCCGAGCAAGCTACCCTCGAAGCTATTCCCCGACCATCGAATAGCCACCACGACACCGGCAAGTGTTGAGACACCAGGACACCATCAAATCGCGAACACTGTGCACCAGTACCACGATACTGTGTAAAACCCCGTGCGGCACATTTGTAAGCCGCCTCCCCTTGGTCTATAAAAGGAGGAGGCGGTCACCCGGCCGCCGGGAGAGGACGACATCATCGCTTCACACTCACTCTCACTCGCATACTCGTTCCCATCGATATTGGCACTTTACCTCAATCACTTAGCAGGGACTTGGAGGCCTCTCCTCCTCTCCCGCCTTGCTTGTAGCCCCCCTCTACAGGCACCACCGGTGCGAGTCAATACAGCGCGCACGCGCCAATCTGCTGGACGTACGACCCCGTGGTCGGAACCAGGATAAACTCGTGTCCCCTGTGTTGTCATTTGCACCGACCATCGAGAAGCTGATCACAGCGTAACTTACTAATTAGTGTCGGGACTAATCCTAACACCGATAAAATGTGCGTGGATGAGAAAAGTAGCAGGCAGAATGGATAAAAATGTGTTTTCATCAATCAAAATGAAAACTCCTCCAAATAATGAATACTTTGAATGATAAGCAGCCAACTACACTCAAAATGACTGTATGTAACTCCTTTGGCATGACATATGACATAAACCTTACTGGTCAAGCAGTTCATCAACAATGCACATAATAACATAATGCAAGGCCAGCTATCACATGGTTAATAACCTGCCAGTTTTCTGTTGTTTATCAAGCTAAGCATCGAAACTTGCTATAACACCAAATGATATTTAGACAGAAGTGCAAACATCATTGCATGTGCCAGTCTAGTTGAGAGAGAAACCAAGAAATTAAATCGTTCAGCACTGCATGTAAGTTTGAAGCAACTTTGAGATCAGAGACTGTACTAACCATTGAATTACTATAGTCAAATTTCCTAAAGAATGCTGCATTGATGTTGACATCACCAACCTCTGGGAGATTTACCCTGAACTCAGGCCACTGCATTTTCATTAAGTGAACAATTCACTTTACTACCTAAAATAAATAAGATGAGTTTAAACAAAACTGTAACTACAGGGGAAACAAACAGGTACAAGAAAAGTACTAGCCAAAATCAACAAAATGAAGGGGTTCGCATAATGTAGACAGTTGCAAGACTATGCTAGGATGGATCAGAAAAAGAATGGATATTATTACAGAAGAACCTCTTCAACAGAGAAGCCAGATTATATGTTGTGATTCGCAGAAACATTCTTCAACTTATTTAATGCATCTTCCAAGCTTGCTTTACTGCTTATAATAATAGATATGACAAGGGCCATCTATGATGTTCCAATTCCAACTCCATTTAATGTCTCTGACCAAACAAAAAAGAAGTACAGAGTCCCCTATTTCGATATTCAACAATATTTAAGTAACATGGGATTTTTTTTCCTTTGATTATCCTTCTGCTGTCTGTACAACAATATTCATAAGCTGTTTCTTTAAGGCCAACATTTTGTTAAGACTTGACTACTTGAGTGGTCGAGTGGATAATAAAAACATAAGTCGTTATGTCAATTGGAACTGTAAAAAATATATTATCATCTCCCATTTTTTCCTTCTAATGAGATAGATAAACAGATGGTTTAAAACTTCTAACGATAATGTCTAGGAAAATTTGTCTAGGGGAGACTCCATTTCTGTGATTTTCTATGTAGGACTAGGGCACTGGAAATTGTTTCCTGTATGGCACTCTTTTTTGTCAGACAAGAATTTTTTTAGCAGTGTCTTACAAACAGGTTAGTTTTTGTTAGTGTCCTATAGTCACATTGCTCTAAATTTTAAGACACCAGCAGCAAAAAAAAAATACATTTTAAACGATTAACAAGGGCACACAGAAAACACCCTGTTACCTTAAGTGCACTAAGATAATCGACTAGATCATTCTCAAATGGAGATTTTTTATTCAGATCCTTTGTGTCTTTCCAGGGAAAATCTTGCATCCACAGCCCCTGGCTTTTGTAATTCCAGTCAACATGTATCAAATTTGCTGTGTGCACAACAATACGGATTCCTCGAGGATATACAAGCAACATGGCCTTAGAATGATGTGTTCCAAATGAAATTGGGAGGGGAGGTTTGTGAAGAATCCAATTTGAAGGCTTCAGTTTCTGTCATTCAAGCATGAAGATGAAATGAGCAAAAGAATGCAAGAAACATAACATAGCAGTTTACACCATTTTGGAACCTTCATAAGCTCTACTGAAGCACCATCTTGTCCATGTAGGACTAGGACATGTGGAACTTTTCTCAAACTTGGACACGCTGCACAATGGTGCATCTAATTAGTATTACATTAAAAATGAATAATGTAAAAAATGGTAAAAAGGGAAATATCGATATATTATTATGTAGCACAATTATCTGAGCACATTTGTAGGTTGCCTTTTGGATTGAATTTCCAGAAGCACAATCCAACAAGGTAGGAATAGGTTTTGTGGCTTTTGCGGTTCAAACACAGGCAAATGCACTGCATTTGAAGAAAATATAGCCTACCTCCACTAACAAAAGGCAACCTTCATGTGAAACTGTGCCAAATCCTAACTAATCATGTCTCATAATCTCATGTGACAGTGCGAATGACCGCATTCAGACACCTCCCTCACTCCCTCGAGACTAGTAGCCCAGCACAACCTCCAAGGTCCTCAGTACTAGCTCCAACACCAGCAAGGGTACTGCGACCACAGCTAGTTCTTCATCCTCATTTGCACTCATTGAAAACTAGTGGCCGGTTTTCTCAACACTCACTTTCTCAGTTTCGTTAGGGAAAGCCACACGTGAATTCTCACTCTCACCAGTTTGCCACTTTCATCATCAAGCACAACCCAGAGGGCGCTAGACTTTCCCTCTGCTTCTACCCTGTCTCCTACTGTCTGGACTCCAGATATGGACAGGGGCAGGCTACCTTGACCACAATCACCTGACTTCTAGTTGATTCTCTCCTTTTTCTTTTCTTTTCTTTTCTTTTCTTTTCCAGATAGGTTTCTGTTGGTTCCTTACACCTAAAAACTGTTACTGTCTCATTTCAAAGCCGTTGTTAATTGGTTAAGATTCAAAGATCTGAGATATTGATTTTAACTGGACAATCTTTATTTTGATTTAAGATCTTTGAATGATCAAGTTTTCAGGGATGGATGCTAAATAGGTGTAAGACAAGTGTTATCAATCGGTTCTTGAATACAGCAGTTTTGTGTGAATGGAAGCCAAGAAGCTCTAAAGGTTGGGATGGGATAATATTTCTTGTTGACTTTGCAAGCGCTTTAGTGCTGAGAATTTAATGGGTTACACTTAAGTTGCGTAGATGCCTAGTTTGCACTTTCACCAGCTACACAGTTCACTAAAGGGCATGGTAAAAATACATGCCACATTGTCATAGCACATAGATGGCTTCACCGTCTAATGTTTGAAACTCACACAATAAATTTCTTTTATTTTGAAAACAAACTAAGAATTTGATAAACATCAGCTAACACAATACAGAGCATAGACACCCTTACGTTTCTAATAGATTACTTACCAGAAAGCAACCAATCCATGTCCACCATGTAATTTGAGAGGACGGCAAAAAGCACTTCACCCTAAGAATCCATTCAGATGTAAGAACTACTATACTTATCAGAATTAGACAAAAGGACCAGTACATTAGTCGAAATATTTTTGTGCTATACATGGAGCTATGGAAGAAATGTAGTACACCAGTACATAAGTGAACATTGAGCCCAGGAGTGCCACTTTTCTGTTTGTATTGGCATCATAGAGGTTACTCTTGAGCACGGTGATGGCAACAAGCGCACAATGCAGAAAAGATTTTTCATGCATTATAGGTTAAGGAATTGGGTTCTTATGCAATGGTTATGTTACTAATAAACGTTTGTCTTAACAGCACTGGCATGCCGAATGAGATGAATTGATCAAACATATTCCATCAAAGAATGCAAGTCAGTTAAATGAGCAAAACCTGTATAACATCCTGAATGGTAACTGAGGAAGTGTTAGTCCATGATGGAAGACCTTGGACCCGCATGAGCCGGAAAGTTGATGAGAGCATATCTTTCAAAGGACTAACAGAGTGCATTCTTTGATTATCTTTTCCAGAAGAACCAGCAGTATCAGGTAGACTTATTTTTTTGCCAGAAGTCATGCCAGAAACAGCATATTTCTCTTCTGTGAAGTTTTCCTGTTCAGATAGAACACACATAATCAAACGTAAGAGCAATGATATGTGCATAATTTAAGGGTGCACTGTGATTTTACATAAGAAAGACAGTATACAAGTGAACTCTGATACTCAGCAACAAAAGGTGCACAAAGCACACAGACATACAGAAAGGTGTAGAGAGGAATCATATTATCAATCCCATTATAATACAAGGATTTAAGCTCATATGTGCAGTGTGATGATCATAGTACAAACAATTTTGATCAAATTTCCTTTCAAGCCTTCGTCTATCCCATGCTCACTTTCATTTTTTGTTTATTAAGTGGTGAATCATGAAAAACTGTCTGTGAAGAGAACAAAAGAAAAAAAACAATCATATCATTGTTGAAAGTCACCTGTGAATGTAGTTCCATACTTATATCAAGATATTTGTCATTGAACTTATAAACCTACAAGAATAATAACTCAAATACATCCATTGTGACATGTTATTTCAAACACACGAGACTAAGGCATAACTGTATTTTCTGTTAGCAACAAACAGTTTCGGCTTAATTACTAATTTACTATAGTTTATAAACAGAACAAGGCAATTCCGAAAGTACATTCGCATTAGCAAGTCACTTGTTTTTCAAGCCTGCTATACTGGTCACTAAGATTGGTTTTAGTGTTTTAATACCCAAAGTATAACCCCAATTAAGCAGGTACTGGAATGGATTAAACTCAGCTATTGACAGTAAGAACGACACTTCAACTTAAATATCACCTATATCATGGATTGGCCTGTTATCAGTTAAGTGAGCATTACATGAATGGTTTTGAACAAAAACAGAATATAAGCTAACCTGCAGTGTTCTTGCCAAAGCCTCATCTTCCATAATCTGTCGATTCCTCTTGACTGCTGCACTATCTTCCTCGCTATGCCTCTTTTCCTTCTTTATGCTACCCAAGTCCATTGATACTGAACTTTTATGTTCATCACCAAGGCTCACATACTTCATGAAATAATCACCAGGGATCAGTTCGAGGACATCATCATGTGCAATCCTGGCTTTCTCCAGAGCGCAAACCTTCCTCCTCTGCCCCTTGGATTGCACAACTACAGGGTTCGGTCCTTCCTGAAAATCCATTCACTTAGAACTACAACTTATTTCCCAAATCAAAAGCCACCAGAACAAGACTGTGCGGGGCCATTCACTTAGAACTACAACTTATTTACCAAATCAAAAGCCATCAGAACATTTTATCATACTGACCACTACGAGTTCAATGGAACCATCAGCAGAAGTCTGGAGGCTCAGATGCTTGCGGCTAATCCTCTTGTCAGCGACAACCAAATGATTCCTCCCGACGACATTGGACCCCTCGAAGATGGGAATGGTTGATACGGATCCATTTGATGAGCCAGCATTGTCCTTGGCAAGGGGAACTAGAGTGCCAACCCTCACCTGCAAAACCAACGCGCCACGGATCACTGTAATGAGTTGATTGCAACACATAATCCGCTAAAGCAATGAATGAAAGGAACCCATCCAGTCCCCACTTCCCCCCGAAATCAGACCGTCGCTGCAATGAATGGGCCGGAGAAACCATGATTCATAAGACAAGTCGCTGCACTGTATTTCGCAGAGAGAGAGAAAGAGAGAGAGAGAGTCGGGGACTTACTCGAGATGCAGAGGCCATGAGGGAGGCCGGAGAGAGGGGTCTTAGTCTAAACCCTAAACCCTAGGACCCCGAATCGTCTACCCATGCCTAGCCTGAGAGATGGAGAGAGCTCGTGCGGTGAAGAGATCCGGAAGACGAAAACGAAGGATGCAGCCCGCAGGCAGGTGGCGCCGGTTTCGAGTAGTCGCACCCTGTAAAGTTTCTTAATTTGCAGCAACTTCCAAGAAGTGAATGGAAAGGACAAAAAGAAACAGACCAAGGATCTTTATGTAATTACTCAATTAGCTTCGGAAACATTGATGAATAATTCTCTTTTGTCCCGGGACGATTTCAGCAACCGCGAGCTTGTCGCTTGGGACCCGGAAGAGGATTCAGGAAGCGGCGGCGGGCCGGCGGCAGGCAGCGCTTGGGGGGTGGCGCGACGTTGTCGTTGGAGCGAGCGGCTTGGCCAGGGGAGGGGCACGAGCGGCGCGGCGGCTTCAGAGGTATTGCGAACAACTTTGCCTCCTCGTCGTAATCCCTAAGTTTACTCGATTCAATCCAAATTTCGAGCTGTAACTGCGACTCTGCGACTCCCCAGTGATTGCCCGTATAGAAGTTTTTGCTCGCTCTTGAACTGAATATCCTGTGGGGATGGTCTAGTCCAAACTTCAAAGTAATATAGCCTTTACACGCCTGGGAAAATTGGGGAATCGACCTTTGCTTGAAAATTGAGGGCTGTTTGAGGACTCACCATGTGACAGAAAATTTGAGAAATTCACTCTGCTCGTTCGAGACCCGTGGAACAGATTACACAAAACTAGAGAGTTATGGATGCTTGAACTTCGTTCGTGTGATGTCAGAGTGATTTGTAGAAAACTATTACTAGGAATACAAAATGGCTTTTGCATTTCCATAGTTATACTGAATCTGGTGTGTCCTGATTCCTGAAGTTCAACTCACAGTCTCTTGAAATTTTTTAATGAATCATTTGTACTTTTCCTTATGTCAAGTGCTACAAGTATAGGTGATATTTTTAGAGAAGACATTAATACATCTGCTGTTTCCCTCTCTTACTTTACAGCACTAGAGCTATTTCCCTCTTGTGGTATGTATTCATCGAACTTATTATTTTCAACCTTTTGTTTGTCAATGAAGCAGGCTTTTTAGAATCACGATTTTTGAAGAACTGTCTGCTGTATAGCAAAATTAGGTTCCTGATCACATTATGGACCAGCAACCTCAAAGTGATGCTGATTTTCTTGAGCCATCAGTACTACTAGATGAGACACATTACCAGGAGGGCTACAAAAATGGTTATCATGATGGCCTATCATCAGGGAAGGAAGAGGGCAGACAGGTTGGCTTAAAGATGGGTTTCCAGGTTGGTGAAGAGCTGGGTTTCTATCAGGGCTGTCTGGATGTGTGGGCCTCCATAATTCGCATTGATCAGAACATGTTCTCAGCTAGGGTCAGGAAGAACATTGAGCAACTAGCTGCACTGGTGAGCAGCTATCCGCTGTCTGATCCGGAGAATGAGCAAGTTCAAGATGTGATGGAGAAGATAAGGCTGAAATTCAGGGTTATCACTGCAAGCTTAGGGGCAAAGTTGGAGTATGAAGGTCGCCCGGCATCATCGAAACAGGACGTTGAGGATCTGTGAGGAGGATAGAAATTTTGGTCTGTCTTTATCATATTGAGTTCTCCAAATCCTGTCTTCAGTAATACAATTATCAGTAATTTTGAGGATCTGTGAGGAGGATGAATCAGTAATACAATTTTAGCTGTCTTCGGCTTTGTCTTACCTGTTTTTTTTCATTGTCCATGATCAGTCTTTAAGATTCACCAGAGATCCACAAGTACTTGCTTAATTGTGGAATATTTCCCCTTCACAAATCAAAAGCATCCCTTATAAATAAGTTCAATAACTTTCATTACCCCCTTTTTAAAGAGTATCTTGTTATCTTATATTATGGACTACTCCCTCGGATTACTCCCTCCGTTTCAAATTGAAGTCATTTTGGCTTTTTTAGGTTCTCAGATTTTGTTATGCACCTATATATATCTAGATACATAACAAAGAAACTATGTACTTAGAAAATCTTAACCGAATACGAAGGGTGTGCAGACCAATACCCTCAGAAGCTTGGCCTTACAATTTTGACGGTTAATCAATAATCAATAATATCCTACTTTCAGTTTATACTTTATACATTTTTCTAGAAAAGTTGCGCATCATTGTATTAAGTAGAAAGAAACAATATTGTTTTACAACTTCGCAGAGTCTGGCTCACGCAGGACTCTTGCACGAATGCAAGGAATACAACCCGAACACTACGACTACTCATATCTGATACTTTATACATTTAACGATGCCTTGAGTATGTCTTTCGTGCTCTCATCAGTTGTTCATACGAGTCTTCAAGACTTGCTAAATATCCAATGAGATTCAGATTCCTAATTAGTTGAATACTCTCCTTTCGCAACCCAAATGCACTGCCAGGAGTGCCGGTTGTTTTTATCTCGGTCACTCATTTCGCTGGGGCATCATCGTTGAGCAGTTGTCTTTACCAGCGTTTAACCTCCGCCTCCGGAACAGAAAATGAATCAAATGTTTTCCGCGGGGGAACATCAATTTGTCACACGTGCAGTGCCTTTAACCTCTTGCTCAGCACCTCCTCCTCGTCCTCCTCCCGATCCACATCCATCTCAACCTCAGCCCGGCAGCTGATCGCCCCGAACCGGTGGCGCTTCCGGAACCTCTCCCTGCTGCGCACGATCACGTCGAGGTCCACCTCCCGTCTCATGGCCTCCAAGGCCATACACACCCTGAAGATCTCCCTGTCCTTGGCGCCCCTGCACCGCCGCGTCCTCGCCATCTCCAGCAGCCTTCTCTCCAGCCGGTACGCCGCGTCCAGGCGAGACCGGATCGCGTCCAGCACCCCGAGCAGGCCCTTCCCGCCGGAGACGTCCGGCCGGCGGACGTCGTCGTCCGCGCACTTCCAGTAGTCGTCGCGGCCCCCGCCGTCGACCCGGGTAAGGTACAGGGTGCCCATCATGGCGCCGATGCTCGCCCGGGTGAGCCGGTGCCGCGGCGGCCACCTGCTCCGCCGCTGCTGCCCCGCCGGGGAGGAGGCCTGCTTCGCGAGGTCCCAGCCGATGATGTCGGCGCCGACGTGGAAGTCGTCCATCAAGTAAATGCAGCAGTGCCTCGCGCTGGCATCGACGCGGATCGTCGGCGGCGGCCCCAGCCACAGCGAGTAAGGGTCGGTGGCGCCGACGACGCGCTGGCTGACCGAGAGCGTGACGTGCCTTTCGGCTTTCGCCCTCCTGCGGCGGTGGCCGGAGGCGGAGGATCTCGAGCACCGCGGCGTACGTCTGGTCGATGATGGCCAGCGCCATGTTGTCCAGCATCTCCCATGGGCGGTGGTCCTCCAGCAGCTGCAGCTGCAGCTCGCGCCGAGCCGTCGGTGATTCATCCCCCTCGTTCTGTGACATGGCGGAAGAGGTGGGTTCGAGTTCGGAGCGGCGGCGCACACGCTGAAGGAGAAGGAGACCGGCATGTCGGCGGCGACGTCGAAAGCAATTTTATTTGATGGATGTCCGACTACTCGGTTAGATCGTTTTAGGATTTGTTTTAGAATAAGTGTTGCAACCTGCGTGGGGCATCAAGCAACTCGGATTTGCAACCCGTCTGTAAGTCGAACTGCGAGGCCGGCTACAATTGCCATTGCCTGGCAACTACTGTCATCGAATCGTTTCATCTGCACCTTTGCTGCGTTCTTACTCTTCGTGTTCTTGTCACTTGCTTGCATTTGAAATCCACAGACCACAGTTCTCGATGTCTGAGGGAAAATTAGCCAGAGAAAATGCAGATACTACAAACGTAGTATAATATAAGAGATGATAATGGTCAGATCACACACATTGTTATCATGAATGAACGATATAATATAAGAGATGATAATGGTCAAATCACACACATTGATACTTCGGGCTTGTTTGGCAGGGCTCCGGTTCCTTTGAAAATGGCTCTGGCTCCTCTGGTCGAGTGGTTTCTCTGGTAGAGTTGAACCGTTTTGAAAAACTTTTGGCAAAACGGTTTTACCGGTTGAATTGAGATTGTAAAAAGTCTAAACTGCTCTTGTCTATATTTTTTCTTTCCTTTGTCTTCTCTCCTTTTCTTTCTTCCTTCTTTCCTCCTTATCCATTCACTGGAGCTCTCCTTTTTCTCCTCCGCCCCGCCCCGCCGGCGCCTCCGCCCCGCCGCAGCCTCTGCCCCGTCCCAGCGCGGATGAGAAGCTCGATTTCGGCGACGCCGGAGCTCCATTTCCATAGCGGTTGAGCTCGATTTCGACGACACAACATCTCCAGGTTCGATTTGTGGCAGCATCTCCAGGTCCTCCTCCGCCTCTGCCCCGCCGCTTAGGGGTGGTAATGGATCATGGTCCTACTTCATTCTTCACAATCCAACTAAGTTCTATATATATTTAGCTCAAAATTGAATAGTATTATGATCCGATCCTAATAGGGTTCGATCCTTAAATTTCTTAGGCTAAATTGTAAAGCCCTTTACCACCCGTGCCGCCGCCTCCGACCGCCTCCGCCTCTGCCTGCCACGCCGCCGTCTCTGACCGCCTCCGCCTCTGCCTGCCACGCCGCCGCCTCCGACCGCGAGGGCAAACGTTGGAAAAGGGGTGGGCGGGTGAGGTAGAGCCGGATGGAGCCACGAAAACATGGCTCCACCTCCCCCTTTGAAAGCCGCGAGGGGCTCCAGCGCCAGCTCCACATCCAGAGCCGGTGCAAATTCCACGGTTTGGCAGGGCTCCGGCCGGAGCCGTTGATGGAGCTCTGCCAAACAGGCCCTTCATCAAAAAAGAGATTTCAGTTTTGTGGTCATTGGATTAAAATCCAATAGTTGCTTATGTAGAACAAAATTTGCCAAGCAGTCTACCGAAAGATAAATAACATGTCTCGAATGGAGTATTTCAAAACGGAGTAACATACACGCACACAGCTGGTGCAATCCAAATGAAGCTTACGTAGAAGTTAGAACAAAATTTGCCCAAGCTGTTACTTTGCGTTGTTTCCCTGCTCGCCATGAGTTGCGTCGCTACTGGTGTTTTCCATGACGTGCAGTCCCTTCAACCTCTTGGTCAGCACATCTTCCCTGATGTTTTCCATGACGTGCAGTCCTTTCAATCTCTTGGTGAGCACATCTTCCTCGTCCACCTGGTCCACATCCATCTCCTCCGCCGGCCGCCGCCGCTGCCGGTTGATGATCTGCGCCATGCGGCGGTTCGCCCGGAATCTGCGCATGACGTCGTCGGGGTCAAGCTGCCGTCTCATCTGCCACAGCGTCATGCGCACCTTGATGATGTCCGTGGTCTTGAGGCGCCCCCTGCACCCGCTCTTCCTCGCCATGTCTATCACCCCGTCCTCCAGCCGGATCGCCGTGTCCACGTGCGCCCTCATCGCGTCCAGCACCCCGAGCAGGCCCTTCTCGGAGACGTCCGGCCGGACGCCACCTCCCACGGCCTTCTTCCACCTGTTGGCACCCTCGCCGCCTCCACCGGCGGCGGCGACTCGGGCCAGGTGGATCACCCCCGGCTCGGCGCTGACGCTCGCCCGGCGGTTGACGGTGGGCGCCTGCGGCTGGCGGGACGGCTGCTTCATCAGGGGGTCGTCCGCCGGGCCGCCGGCACCGTCGATGACGCGGACGGAGCAGTGTGTCGCGCTGGCCTCGACGACGACGAGCATCGGCGAGTCAGCGGCGTCGGAGCTGGGCTCGACGAGGTGGCTGGCCTTGACGGGCCCGCCGCCGCCCGCCGGCGGCGCGTCGAGGCCGAGGATCTCGAGCAGTGCGGCGTAGGTCTGGTCGATGATGGTCAGCACCAGGCCATCCAGCGTCTCCCATGGGCGGTAAGCCTCCAGCAGCCGCAGCACGCGCTCGTCCACCGGCGCCTGCTTCGCTTTCAGCTCGCTGTGGATCTGGGCGTCGGATAGTCGCCGGTTGTAAGCGGGGCGGGGGGTGGACATGGAGGAGGACGAAGAGGAGCAGATCGGCATATTGGCAGCGTGCGTGCCCCGGTGGGCGGCGGCGGCGGCGGCGGCGGCGGCGTATATTGATCTGTGAATCTGTCTCTGCTGGTTTTCCGATCGAAGCAGGCCCTCTCCGATGCGATTTTTCCGTTTGTTAGAAAAGGAGAAAAGTTCTGGACGGCTTTAGTTGGACCCACGATAAAAAAAGGCCACCAACAACGGCCCAAATTTTACGCAAATACGAAGTACACCCGGAGCCCTGAGCCCATACAATTAAGCCCTATTTTAAACAAGATTCAGCCCAATTAATAATCGACTCCCTCGGCGGCCACACGCCGCCCATGCGGCCGGCAGGCTTCAGGTGACACATTTTTCTTCACCGGTTCCTAAACTTGTACTGTTGTGTATCTCAGTCCTTAAACTCGCAAATTAACTGTTTACATCCTCAAATTTTTACATTTGTGTCATGTCGGTCCATAAACTTGTTCGACCGTGTTATCTTAGTCCCTGAACTTGGAAATTACACGTTTAAGTCCTCAAATTTGTTAAGCCGTGTCATCTCAGCCCCTAAACTTAGTTTTGAGTCTCGTCTGGGTCAAAACAAAGCGATCTAAAAACATTATTGTAACACCCTAAAATTCCATCACTAAATTTGCTTAAGCAACATAGTGTATTAGGCTTAGTCTTAAGGACTTAATTAAATTGTTAATTAATTTGAGCTCTAAAGTAATTAAATTTAATTTAAATAATTTAGAACCAACAAGTGTATGTGCATCATTAGTTGGCTTTGCATGGTGTTTATGAGTGTTGATGTGAAGTTTTAAAAGTTTATAAAATAATTTGAAAGTTTGGAAAATGTTGAAATGAATTTGAGTTTGAAAAGGTTTGAATAAAAGGTTTGAAAAAGGAAAAGAGAAAAAAAAACAAACCAGCCTTTCTTCCCTCTCTTCCTTCCTTTTTAGCCCAAGCTTGCCCCGGCCCAGTTTCAATTCCGCCGGCCTTCTTTCTCTTTCGGCCCAGCTACGCCGCGGCCCACTCCTTCTTTCTCTCCCTCCCTTCTCTCACTGCTACGTCGGGCCCGCCTGTCATCTTCCCCTTCCTCCCCGACCTCCTCCTTTGCTTCACCTGTGCGCGCGCCGCCGCAAATCCCACCGGCGGTGATTGGCACTTTCCTTGCTCCCCCTGGCAATCAAGGCTCACAATCAACGCGCCGGAGCACCGGGATTATTTTCCCCCATCAATCTCCTTCAGTTTCCCCTCATCAAGCTCCTCCTTTCCTTTGAATGCAATCAAGGGGCCGCCGGTGCCCCAAGGCCATAAACAGCCATTGCCCCGGTCGTTGGTTCTTCTCCCCCTCCTCGCCCTATAAAAGCTGTGCTCAAGCCTTGCACACCCTCCTCTTTCCGCACTTGAGCACGCCCTGCATCTCTTCCGCCCTCGTGCACGTGCTGCCGCCGTTGAGCTCCGCCGTCGGGCTGTTGCCGGCTGTCTCGGAATTCTCGCCGACGGTGAAGTTCCCCTGTCCCATATCCCTTCCTTCCTCTCCTTCTTTTTCGTTCCTCACTCGCGTTTACTCACCATGCCAGGCCGCCCCTGTTCTCTTCACCGGAGCGCCGCCCGAGCTCGGGATTTCGCCGCCGCCGTCGATCTCTCTCTACGCCGCGTCTCGGTCTCCGACGTCTTCCATCAGAGTTTCGCAGCAAGGTGAGGACCCTCTTGAGCCTTTTTCCGCGTGTCCTCGACCACCCTGTCACCAGCGCACGCTCACCGGAACCTCGCCGCCCGTAGCACCCCGGCGGTCACCCAAACCACCTCCACAAGCCCCTGGTCAAGTTCGCCGTGTCCCCAGCTGCGTGTAGGATCAAACGGTGTGCCAAACCGTGCTCCACAGCTCATTTTCGAGCCTCCGGCGAGAGCGCCGCCGCGCGTCGCCGTGCCGGTGTTACCGCCGCCGCTCGTCCGCCCAGATGCTGCGCCAGCCGTCTGATCCGGCATGGACGGCTCGGATCGTGGCCCTGCCCAAGTCAAATGAGCCGCGTACCGGTCAACTGAGTCTGTTCGTGGCTGTTTTGCAAATAAGTCCCCGGATTCTTTAATATCACAGATATATCCTTCCACCATCGAAAACCCTTACAGATAGGTCCTTCCTTTTATAATCCAGCCCCTGTCTTCTCTGGAAAATAGCACCCGAGATCCTTTCTACCCTTTTTCACACATGAGCCCCTCTATTTATATATATAATTACGTTTTAAGCCCCTGGTTTCTTTCAAATAAGCCCAGAAAGCTTAGTTTTCTTACAGAAAAGCCCCTGCATTTTGTTTTAATCATAACTTTTATGTTTTAACTCCGTTTTTCACGTATAATATATCAAAATGATCGTATCAGTGAGTAGAACCTTTTTATCAGCGCGTTCTTAGCATATAGCATTGTTTGGTTGTAGCGAACATGGCCTCATATACCATTTGTTCAAAGCTTAATTTTAGTGATTAATGACAACATGATCAATGAGACTAACCATATTATTGAGCATGTCTTTGTAGACATTTCTAGGTCACATGGATACAAAAATACAATATGCCAAAATGAGAAGATAGTATATATTTTGAGGCAAAACCGACAAAGAACAAATAGAAGTAAAGTGCACTGTCGGATGAACCGATGGTACGTAGGTGGCAAGCGTCGGTGCAACCACCGGATGAAGTGGTACACTACGTGAAGACTGGAGTTTACATGATGACCACCGGATGATCCGACGGTGGATATTCTAGTTGCACCGGATGATTGTCAGTGAAGAAGCAAGCTGGGTTAGTAGCACAGGATGAACCGACGGTGTAGCAGCGGTTCATCTGGCGGCCGTGTGTTTGCTACCAGAGAGGTTCTGGAGTAAAACTCTTTAGCACCGGATGAACCGATGGTCATGAGGATATAAGCAACGGTTCATCCGACGACAGCGAAGAAGCTACCAGTAAAGTTTTGGGAAGAAATCCTTTAGCACCGGATGAACCGACGGCATGAGAGAAGGACCGTCGGTGCAAGTGTCGGAGGAAGTGTGTCAACAGAGAAGCAACGGTCATGTGACGTGGAGGGCACCGGATGAACCGATGCCTGGGAAAAGTATAGCGGTGGTTCATCCGATGGTACTAATTTCAACAGCTTTTAGCCAACGGCTCTTTGGATGCCTTGGGCTATTTATACCCTCTCTACTCACCCATTTGGAGTTGCTGGAGTGTGTGGAAGTGCAGAGGAATTCAATACACATAGAAGATCATATCCAAGCCATCCAAGTGCTAAATTGCTCATCTATAGACTTGCACATGCTTTGTGTGTGTGCTTAGTGTTAGGTTTAGCTTAGAACTAAGTGAGTGCAAGGTGTGCCTACCTTGTGAGGTGATTCTCGAGTGGATCAAGTTGTACGAGGTGTGCCGGAAGCCTTAGAGCCTAGGTGGCTCTCCGGCAAAGGTCTTCAACCCTCCGACTTGGTGTGCAGCGGCGAGGACACTTTATGCGGGGGACGTGGAGACCCCCTTCCCTTGGTGGAGAAGCTCCTTAGTGGAGGCGCATCAAGGTGACCAAGGGAGCTTGGCGAGTGCCTTCGTGGCGAGCCTTAGTGGCAAGTCAAGTGGTGCTCTTGGGAGAGACTTGGTGACCGGGAAGCAATACTCTTGTGTAGAGTGCTTCAACAACGTGGACTAGGGGTGGCTTAGTGCCTACCGATACCACAGGATAAATCGCGTGTCAAGAGTTTGCTTCCTCTCATCCCCCTTTACGTTTCCGCATTACATTCTTGCATCCTTGCTTGCCTTTACTTTCCTACAGTAGTATCTTGCTAGGATTGGCTATAGGTTGCAAAACTTGTTTTGGGATGGGAGTTTCACACTAGAACAACCTAGTTGCACATCTAGATAGTATGTTCTAGTTTATGTTTCATGCAATATAGTGAAAGCCATAGGTTAAGTTTTTAAGTTACCTAATTCACCCCCTCCCCCTCTTAGGCTACGAGCATCCGATTCCTTACATTGGTGTACTATTTTATTTATTTATTTATTGTATTTTCATGCTTGTGCGTAGATATCGTGCCTGTTTCAACTGAGCATCCTGTCGGAGAAGATCAAGAAGAACCTTTCTTCGAGGAAGAGGATCCCCAGTTTGTAGAGGAAGGCAAGTGGACTTCCCCCTCAGCATTTTCATCTTTGTCCTATATAACTGCATATTTAAATAATATTTACTTTATCTGTTGCTATGCATAAATTGATGGGAAAAACCACCTTTTTAAGGACATAACTAGAGCTTTACCCCTATCACCTTGATCAACCCTTTTTAATAAATGTTTTGGGTAGATGAATACTTAGTTGCTATACTTGGGTTGGTTAGAAGAGGTTTTACGATAAAGACTTTCATGCTTAAGTGATGATGGTTTTGTTTAAAACAAGAACACTAAGATTTAATTGGAACATGGAGAACCACCCAAGAAAACAGTACAACCACAATCCATATGGCTCTGGCTTAGCCAATTAATTAGGTGTGTGAATGAACTAATGACCTTATCTGAAAGGGGCAGAGGGGGTCGAGGTTGCAGGGGTATAGCCCGGTTCTTTTGGGGTACAGCCTTTGCTAAGGTGCTGACCACTAGGGAGGGTTATGGTCCGCCCTGATCTGAAACTATGCGGGTCGTTGGTCTTTTGCATGCCTTTGTAAAGGCTTCGTAGTGGACCCCTAGCCACTCACCTTGGAAGTGTTTAAGGGTCTAGCTAACCCGGGTAACATGGGGAACACGAGCTGTGGGTAAAGTGTACAACCTCTGCAGAGTTAAAACTAATCGATCAGCCGTGCTCACGGTTAAGAGCGGCTTGGACCCTCACATGATAATTAAACTTAAAGATGAATTCAAATTGTGATTTCGTTTGGTTTTGAGATATGGTTACAAATGCTTAATCTTTGGGGTTGGTATAAACTTACACTTAGTAATAGGCTTGCTAATAAAACTTGACCAATGTTAAAATGCTAACCGCTGTAAACCCTTAGCCTATCCTTGACAGCCTTGCATGTTTTCCCCCACTTGCTGAGCTCCAACCATAAGAGTGCTCACCCTTGCTTACCGATGTTCAGATGAGAACAACGGTGAGGAGTACTTCAGCGACTTTGAGGAGTTCTGAGGCATGCGATCCCCAAGCCATGTGCCTGTGGAAGCTGAAGATGAAGTCGTTCGTCTAGTTATCGTTTGTTCTATTGGACCTTCGTGTCCACTGCCTGAGTGTAATAATGGATAATGTAATGGTTTAACTCTTGTACATTTGATTACAGTTATGGTATTACACTCATTTGTCTATCGTATGTGTGTAACTTGATCCTGGCGCACATATGAGATGCATTTGGTTTCTTTATGGAAATCAGGTGTGACAAAGTGGTATCAGAGCAGTAATGACTATAGGACGCAACTTAAGTTAGAAATGGTCGAAAATTAAGGATTCATGATCTAGAAAGCCATGTCATCATTCAAAAAATTACTTAATTATGTATAAAAACTAATTTATTCAGTTTTCTTTTATTTAAATGCTATCATTTTGTTTTATCTATGCTGAGTCTCCTTTTTGCTTATCAGATGGCCAGAACCAAGAACACTGCATACAAGAGCACCGGTGGTCGTGTCCCCACTGGTTAGTTGGCACCCCGCTACCCACGAGTTGAGCCAGAGGAGCAGCCTGAGGTTCAGGTGGAGGTTCAGGTGGAAGATCAGGTTGAGGAGGATCTAGAAGAGAGGATACTCGAGGATGACGCCGAAGATCACCGTGGGATACCGCAGCTGTATGACAGCACCTACTTGGAAGTGGATGCCGATGGCGACATGGTGATACCTCCAGCCGCCCCTGCCCTTGATGCTCCTCCGTCACCGCCAGCGGATCTTGTGCAGGATGCTCCTGCACAGGAGGCTGCTGGTGGGGATCCAGATGATTCTGGGGATGACAGCAGTGACAACAACAGTGGTGATAGTAGCAATGAAGATGGCAGTGATGATGATGATGATGGTAGTAATGGCAACGATGAGACTGAAGATGATGAGGTTGACATGGATGGGCACGAGGATGGCAATAGTGCTGTGAATAATAATCAGGTGGATGAAGACTCTCGCTTCCATGGAGCGACATATCACTATCACTATGCCGAGGAGGTTGAGGGACAGTTTGTAGTCTTACTGGAGGAGACCCTGCAGCACCTTGACTTCACAGCGAGGCCCCTCTATGTCACCAAGCACTACACAGAACCTAGTTTGGAGGATTACTATACCACTGAGGTTCACATCCGTGTGCCTCTTCGTGGAGGTGTCGGGCACCGTGTTCATTCTTCACACTTCAGCTCAGCTCCTATGACAGTGGAGGCTGCTTCGGTGAATGATGTAGCAAGGAGGGCTCTGTGGTCCATCAGTAACAGATATCGTGAGCGTTTGCGCAACTCCGACTTCCGCCACGTCCTCAGCCGTCCTAGAGGCAATGCGAACACTGTTGTTCCCATGGGAGTAACAGAGATGGTCGCGTGGATATCCTGGCCCATGTTGCTTCAGCACTCAACACGGACTTGGAAGGTTCTTATGATGAGGTGGATCGTCTCCATGATCAACTCCGGAGGGCACAAGCTCGGATTGCTCAGCTGGAGGCGCAGGTTGCTGGGCGACGTCCTCCAGAGGAGGAAGCACCCTTCTGTCCTCCGAAGTCTCCGCCTCGCAAGAGGACTCGCTATGGTACCGACGAGGCTACTACCAGCATGCAGCAGGAGTAGGGATTAGAAGACCCACCTTTACTTTGTCATCGATAGAACGTTCCTGCGAGGACGATTCTTGTAATAATGGTTGTTGCTTGAAAACTTGGTTATTTTGGTTCTTTGTTTGAGTGTGTTGTTTTGTGGAGTGATGGCCACAAAGCAACGAGAACAAAATCATTTAGTTAATAAAGGGTTGGGTTATCCTTATCTATGATGTTTCTTTATCAAGTTCGGTTGATACAAAAAATCTGTTCACGTAGCTCTCTGACACAGCGGTCAAGTTTGAATTTTATATTGAGCTACGGAACTCCGTTTGATGTGAAATTAGTTGGGTTAGATCACAAATTTTATGAGTAAATTTCTGGTAAAAATTCAGCAGTAATGAATAAGTATTCACGGAGTTATGAACAATACTTGGGGGATGTCAGAAACTGTAAAACTCTACTGACACAGTGATCTTGTTTATTTTATATCTCAAGTTATAGATCTCCAATTGAGATGAAATCAGTTGGGTTGGCTTTGAAATTTCATACTACATATGCTGATTAAATTTTCATAATTTTTGGACAACATCACTGGAAGTTACACGTGATTTATTGAGGCTAACAGAATCTTTTCAAGTTAAAAATTCAAACATCCTTATCCATTGAGTCTACTCTTCATGCATCATTTGTGCTTATTTGAAATATATTTCTCTAACAATCAGATGGTACAAACCAGGTCAGGAGGAGGTCAAGATGTTCCACCAGTGATTCGTGCTCACATAGCTAATTAACAAGCTCAAGCACCACCACCTCCACCCCCACTACTTATCCAAATGGATCCGGCTATGCTGCAGTTCCTTACCGCCCAAACCCAGCTGTTGCAGAACCTCACTGCTACAGTCCAAAACCTTCAAGCTCAACAACAAAACTAGCCAGCACCATCTCCCCCGTCTCACCCACAGCCGAGGGACAAACATAAGGAGTTTATGAGCCACAATCCTCCCACCTACTCCCACTCTACTGATCCGTTGGATGCCGATGATTGGTTGAAGAAGGTTACCAAGAAGCTTGAGATTGTTCAGTGCACTGACCGAGAGATGGTCCTGTATGCTGCTGGCAGACTGACAGGGCAAGCTGGTGATTGGTGGGATGCATATTCGACTGCACATCCTTACAGACACAATATTACTTGGCAGGAGTTCCGGGATAACTTCCGTACATACCACATTCCTTTGGGAGTGATAAAGCTTAAGCAAAAGGAATTTCTGGCACTGAAGCAAGGGAATATGTCTGTCACTGAGTACCTTGACAAGTTCACTCACCTGTCTCGTTATGCTCCGGATGAAGTTAACACTGATCCAAAGAGGCAGGAAAGGTTTCTGGATGGCTTAATTGGGCCACTTAACTATCAACTACAGAGCCATACATTCCCTGATTTCCAGACACTGCTGAATAAAGCTATTGGACTGGAGAGTAAGAGGAAGGAACTGGGCGAGCAGAAACGCAAGTTCCAATCTCATGGGCAATCCAGCAGTAACACTCGTCCTCGCTACAGTTCATAGCAAGGCTCATCCCATTATCGTTCTGGTGGTCAAGGAGGGAAATATCCCCAGAACTTGCAGTTGTAGCGCTCCTTCAACCACAGCGCTTCAACCCTCAGACACCATGAACTCCCACTCCTCAGCAGAATCGCTCTAACAATGGTTCTGGGGCACCTGTCAGAAACACCACTCCTGTTCAGCCCAGTGGATGTTTCAAGTGTGGAGAGCTGGGACATTATGCTAACAATTGTCCCAAAAGAGGGATGCAGACTCCTCAGAAGGATAATGGCCAGAGGCCTGGACAGTCATCTTCTCAACCTCGCACTCTACAAGCTCCTAACAAGAGAGGCCAGCAAAACTATATGCGTGGCCGAGTGAATCATGTATCCGTGGAGCAAGCCCAGAATGACTCCGGCGTTGTACTGGGTACGTTTCCCGTCAACTCTATACCTGCTATAGTTTTATTTGATTCGGGAGCATCACATTCATTTGTAACTGATCAATTTGTGGCAAAACATAACATATCTATGAGTCCTATGAAGACACCATTGATAGTTAGTTCCCCGGGAGGTGAAATGAAAACTGGTCATATATGCCCACAAGTGAATATTAATATCATGGGAGTAGATTTTCTCTATCCTAGTGGTCTTAAAGTCATGGGGAATAGATGTGATCTTAGGTATGGATTGGTTACAGAAATATGATGGAGTGATACAGTGCCGTAAGAAGTCAGTGTTGTTAACCAGTCCACAAGGAGAAAGAATAGAATATGTGGGTACCTCCTCATCCAATAGTGGCACTATGAATTCAGTTGAAGGCAAGGCCTTGGAAGATATAAAAGTAGTAAATGAATATCCTGATGTGTTTCCAGATGATTTACCAGGTATGCCACCTGACCGTGACATTGAATTCAGTATTGAACTTATACCTGGTACTGCTCCTATATCAAAAAGACCATATAGAATGGATGTTAAAGACTTAGCTGAACTAAAGAAACAAATAGAAGAATTACTCAGTAAAAGGTTTATCCGTCCTAGTTCTTCACCATGGGGAGCCCCCACTCTCTTCATGGATAAAAAGGATGGATCTAGGAGGTTGTGTATAGATTATCGATCTCTTAATGAAGTTACCATCAAGAACAAATACCCTTTACCCCGGATCGAGGATTTGTTCGATCAAATGAGAGGAGCAAAAGCTTTCTCTAAGATAGATCTCCGATTGGGTTACCATCAGTTAAAAATCTGAATGGAGGATATTCCAAAGACGGCATTTACGTCTAGGTATGGGTTGTATGAGTTCACTGTGATGTCATTTGGCTTGACCAATGCTCCAGCATATTTCATGTATTTGATGAACAAAGTGTTTATGGAGTATCTTGATAAGTTCGTCGTGGTATTTATTAATGATATTCTGGTGTTTTCTCGGAGTGAGGAAGAACATGAAGAGCACATGAGACTTGTATTGCAGAAGCTTCGGGAACATCAACTATATGCCAAGTTTAGCAAGTGTGATTTCTGGTTAAAGGAGGTCTCTTTTCTCGGACACATTATCACTGATGGTGGGATTGCAGTAGATCCAAGTAAAGTCCGGGATGTGTTGAATTGGTGTCCGCCTAAGAATGTACCAGAGATCAGAAGTTTCCTAGGACTTGCAGGATACTATCGCAGATTTATCGAGGGATTCTCGAAGATTGTGAAGCCTCTTACAACTTTACTAGAGAAGGGTAAAGAGTTTAAGTGGGATGATAAGTGTCAAGCTAGTTTTGTGGAATTGAAGACAAGATTGACCACAGCTCCTGTGTTGATAATGCCGGATATACACAAAGGGTTTGATGTGTATTGTGATGCTTCTCGACAAGGATTAGGTTGTGTGTTGATGCAGGAAGGAAAGGTCATAGCATATGCATCGAGACAGTTAAGGAAACATGAGCGAAACTATCCTACTCATGATCTCGAGTTAGCTGCAGTTGTGCATGCTCTCAAAATCTGGAGGCATTATATGATTGGAAATAAGTGTCAGATTTTCACCGATCATAAGAGTCTGAAGTATATCTTTACACAGAAGGATCTTAATCTAAGGCAACGAAGATGGTTAGAATTAATCAAGGATTATGATCTGGATATTCAGTATCACCCTGGTAAAGCAAATGTTGTAGCAGACGCATTGAGTCGGAAGAATCAGGCCAATATGCTGATAGGTCGCTTGATGCCTCAGGAGTTATGTTGGGAAATGGCACAACTTAACGTTGCTCAGAATGAGACCTTAACGTTGGAAATTGAGTCGACACTTGAGCAGGAGATTAGAAAAGGGCAATTGACAGATGAAAAGATTATGGAATACAAGAAATTGATAAAGTTGGGTAAAGTTCCAGAATTCAGGGAAGATGAACAAGGAACTGTGTGGTTCAAGAACAGAATTTGTGTACCCGAGATTAAAGAGCTGCGAGAAACCATATTGAAGGAAGCACACGATTCAGCTTATTCAATTCATCCTGGAAGTACTAAGATGTACCAAGATTTAAAACAAAGGTATTGGTGGTATGGGATGAAAAAGGATGTAGCAGCTCATGTAGCTTTGTGTGACACATGTCAAAGAGTAAAAGTCGAGTATCAAAGACCAGCAGGGTTGCTTCAACCTTTGAAGATACATAAGTGGAAATGGGAAGAGATTGGCATGGATTTCATTGTGGGTCTACCTCGTACACGTGATGGGTATGACTCTATATGGGTTATTGTGGATTGGTTAACCAAGGTAGGACACTTTATACCAGTGAAGACGACATATACTGGAGTCAAGTTGGCAGAGCTATATAATTCAAGAATAGTGTGTTTACATGGAGTTCCGAAGAAGATTGTGTCAGATCGAGGCACTCAGTTCACTTCACGGTTTTGGCAGAAGTTACATGAATCGATGAACACAAAGTTAAATTTCAGTTCAGCATATCACCCTCAAACAGATGGACAAACGGAGAGAACAAATCAGATCCTTGAGGATATGTTAAGAGCTTGTGCTTTGAAGCATAGAGGTAGCTGGGATAAGAGTTTGCCTTATGCAGAGTTTGCTTATAATAACAGCTATCAGTCTAGCATTAAAATGGCTCCTTTTGAAGCTTTGTATGGAAGAAAATGCAGAACACCTTTGTTTTGGAATCAAACTGGAGAGAGTCAACTCTTTGGACCAGATAGTATAAGAGAAGCTGAAAAGCAAGTTGAAATAATTAGGGAAAATCTCAAAGCCGCACAATCACGACAGAAGAGTTATGCTGACCCTCGTAGAAGAGAAGTGGTATTGGAAGTGGGTGACTATGCATATCTTAGAGTGTCACCTATCCGAGGTCTGCGAAGGTTTAATTTCAGAGGGAAGTTGTCACCTCGTTTTATTGGACCTTTTCGGATCTTGGAAAGGAGAGGAGAGGTAGCTTACCAGTTAGAGTTGCCAGCACAATTGTCAGGAGTTCATGATGTGTTTCATGTATCACAGTTAAAGAAGTGCACGAGTGAGGTCAGGATAGAACCAGTACAACTGGAAGATATTGAGATGGAAAAAGATTTGACTTATAAAGAATATCCTATCAAAATCTTGGATACCTCAGAAAGGGTTACTCGGAGTAAAATCATCAAGATGTGTAAAGTACAGTGGAGTCATCATACAGAGGAAGAGGCAACTTGGGAAAGAGATGATGAACTCATGGAAGACTTTCCTCAGCTGTTCTCTAATCCTTCTGAATCTCGGGATGAGATTCTCTTTAAGGGGGTAGGATTTGTAACACCCTAAAATTCCATCACTAAATTTGCTTAAGCAACATAGTGTATTAGGCTTAGTCTTAAGGACTTAATTAAATTGTTAATTAATTTGAGCTCTAAAGTAATTAAATTTAATTTAAATAATTTAGAACCAACAAGTGTATGTGCATCATTATTTGGCTTTGCATGGTGTTTATGAGTGTTGATGTGAAGTTTTAAAAGTTTATAAAATAATTTGAAAGTTTGGAAAATTTTGAAATGAATTTGAGTTTGAAAAGGTTTGAATAAAAGATTTGAAAAAAAGAAAAAAAACAAACCAACCTTTCTTCCCTCCCTTCCTTCCTTTTCAGCCCAAGCTTGCCCCGGCCCAGTTTCAATTCCGCCGGCCTTCTTTCTCTTTCGGCCCAGCTACGCTGCGGTCCGCTCCTTCTTTCTCCCCTCCCTTCTCTCACTGCTACGCCGGGCCCGCCTGTCATCTTCCCCTTCCTCCCCGGCCCCTTCCTCTGCTTCACCTGTGCGCGCGCCGTCGCAAATCCCGCCGGCGGTTATTGGCACTTTCCTTGCTCCCCCTGGCAATCAAGGCTCGCAATCAACGCGCCGGAGCACCGGGATTATTTCCCCCCATCAATCTCCTTGAGTTTCCCCTCATCAAGCTCCTCCTTTCCTTTGAATGCAATCAAGGGGCCGCCAGCGCCCCATGGCCATAAACAGCCATTGCCCCGGCCGTCGGTTCTTCTCCCCCTCCTCGCCCTATAAAAGCTGTGCTCAAGCCTTGCGCACCCTCCTCTTTCCGCACTTGAGCATGCCCTGCATCTCTTCCGCCCTCGTGCACGTGCTGCCGCCGTTGAGCTTAGCCGTCGGGCGGTAGCCGGCTGTCCCGGAATTCTCGCCGACGGTGAAGTTCCCCTGTCCCATATCCCTTCCTTCCTCTCCTTCTTTTTCGTTCCTCACTCGCGTTTACTCGCCATGCCAGGCCGCCCCTGTTCTCTTCACCGGAGCGCCGCCCGAGCTCGGGATTTCGCCGCCGCCGTCGATCTCTCTCTACGCCGCGTCTCGGTCTCCGGCGTCTTCCATCAGAGTTTCGCAGCAAGGTGAGGACCCTCTTGAGCCTTTTTCCGCGTGTCCTCGACCACCCTGTCACCCGCGCACACTCGTCGGAACCTCGCCGCCCGCCTCGCCGGCCGTAGCACCCCGGCGGTCACCCAAACCACCTCCACAAGCCCCTGGTCAAGTTCGTTGTGCCCCCAACTGCATGTAGAATCAAACGGCGTGCCAAACCGTGCTCCACAGCTCATTTTCGAGCTGCTCCGCTGAGAGCGCCGCCGCGCGCCGCCGTGTCGGCGTTACCGCCGCCGCTCGTCCGCCCAGATGCTGCGCCATCCGTCTGATCTGGCATGGACGGCTCGGATCGCGGCCCTGCCCAAGTCAAATGAGCCGCGTACCGGTCAACTGAGTCTGTTCATGGCTGTTTTGCAAATAAGTCCTCGGATTCTTTAATATCACAGATATATCCTTCCACCATCGAAAACCCTTACAGATAGGTCCTTCCTTTTATAATCCAGCCCCTGTCTTCTCTGGAAAATAGCACCCGAGATCATTTCTACCCTTTTTCACACATGAGCCCCTCTGTTTATATATATAATTACGTTTTAAGCCCCTGGTTTCTTTCAAATAAGCCCAGAAAGCCTAGTTTTCTTACAGAAAAGCCCCTGCATTTTGTTTTAATCATAACTTTCATGTTTTAACTCCGTTTTTCGTGTATAACATATCAAAATGATCGTATCAGTGAGTAGAACCTTTTTATCAGCGTGTTCTTAGCATATAGAATTGTTTAGTGTACAGTTTTATTTATTTATTATATGTTCATGCTTGTGCGTAGATATCGTGCGTGTTTCAACTGAGCATCCTGTCGGAGAAGATCAAAAAGAACCTTTCTTCGAGGAAGAGGATTCCCAGTTTGTAGAGGAAGGCAAGTGGACTTCCCCTCTGCATTTTCCTCTTTGTCCTATATAACTGCATATTTAAATAATATTTACTTTATCTATTGCTATGCATAAATTGATGGGAAAAACCACCTTTTTAAGGACATGACTGGAGCTTTACCCCTATCACCTTAATCAACCCTTTTTAACAAATGTTTTGGGTAGATGAATGCTTAGTTGCTATACTTGGGTTGGTTAGAAGAGGTTTTATGATAAAGACTTTCATTCTTAAGTGATGATGGTTTTGTTTAAAACAAGAACACTAAGATTTAATTGGAACATGGAGAACCACCCAAGAAAACAGTACAACCACAGTTCATATGGCTCTGGCTTAGCCAATTAATTAGGTGTGTGAATGAACTAATGACCTTATCCGAAAGGGCAGAGGGGGGTTGGGGTTGCAGGGGTATAGCCCGGTTCTTTTGGGGTAGCAGCCTTTTGCTAAGGTGCTGACCACTAGGGAGGGTTATGGTCCGCCCTGATCTGAAACTATGTGGGTCGTTGGTCTTTTGCATGCCTTTGTAAAGGCTTCGTAGTGGACCCCTAGCCACTCACCTCGGAAGTGTTTAAGGGTCTAGCTAACCCGGGCAACATGGGGAACACGAGCTGTGGGTAAAGTGTACAACCTCTGCAGAGTTAAAACTGATCGATCAGTCGTGCTCACGGTTAAGAGCGGTTTGGACCCTCACATGATAATTAAACTTAAAGATGAATTCAAATTGTGGTTTCCTATGGTTTTGAGATATGGTTACAAATGCTTAATCTTTGGGGTTGGTATAAACTTACACTTAGTAATAGGCTTGCTAATAAAACTTGACCAATGTTAAAATGCTAACCGCTGTAAACCATTAGCCTATCCTTGACAGCCTTGCATGTTTTCCCCCACTTGCTGAGCTCCAACCATAAGAGTGCTCACCCTTGCTTACCACTGTTCAGATGAGAACAACGGTGAGGAGTACTTCAGCGACTTTGAGGAGTTCTGAGGCATGTGATCCCCTAGCCATGTGCCTGTGGAAGCTGAAGATAAAGTCATTCGTCTAGTTATCGTTTGTTCTATTGGACCTTCGTGTCCACTGCCTGAGTGTAATAATGGATAATGTAATGGTTTAACTCTTGTACGTTTGATTAAAGTTATGGTATTACACTCTTTTGTTTATCGTATGTGTGTAACTTGATCCTGACGCACATATGAGATACATTTGGTTTCTTTACGGAAATCAGGTGTGACAATTATCAAAAAACAATTCATAACTTTTTCGTATGAACTCGAATAAAGATAAACTTTATATCAAAATTGTAGCCCTCAAAGCAATCTACAACTTTATAGTTTAAACTGTTTAGGGTCCAAAATATTGTTGTAAGTTTATTAATTTTGAATTTTTATATTTAAAATTAAAATTTGGGACTCCAAAAAATTTTAATTGAAAAACTTTTCAACTACAAAATTGTAGATCGCGTCTCGAGATACAATTTAGACATAAAGTTTGTCTTCATTCGAGTCTGTATGAAAAAATTATGAAATATTTTTTTGATATAGAGTTTTTAATCACCTTGTTTGGACCCGGATGAGACTCAAAATCAAATTTAGAGACTTAAATTGACATAATTGGACAAGTTTGAGAACCTAAACAAATGATTTATAAGTTTAGGAACTGGAATGACACTGCCGAACAAATTTGAAGACCTAAACGGTTGATTTGTGAGTTTAGGGATCGGGATGACACAACCGAACAAGTTTAGGGACCGATGTTACATTTTACTCAGCTAAAAAAACGAAAAAGAGGAAAAACGACGGGCACGTGCTGTTCCTTTGTTTTTCTCTGCGACGACGCGCGCGCCGCCCTTCACCAGGATACCGGCAAACCCTAGGTCCCTTCTCGCTCTCCGGCCGCCATCAGCATGCCTCTCCCTCTCCATCGCTCAGGCCGTCGCCGCCGCCGCCGCAGTCACGAGTCTGGTGAAGAAGAACGTCCCCCCTCGTCGTATGTCCGTTGCCCCTCGCAAATCCTTCTGTCTTGTTAATCGGTTGCTTGCATTGGATGGATCCTTGCTCCCTCCTTGTTTACATACGTCTACTGTGTGTTTCTTCACTCGGATTTCTGGCCTCTAGCTATCAGCTTTCTTTCCGTACCAACATGCTGACTTCCATAACACGATGATACACGGATTATTCATGTTTAGTTTACTCAACAACAATTGAAAATCCAGGCGCCGGCACGAGGATGAAGAGCAAGAGGCGAATCCTGCATCTGCGGCACCACAGACGGTGCAAGAGCAACCTGATCTGTCTGCCTTCCGGCCAAAGCGGGTCCTGTCTGCCTTCCAGTCAGAGCCAGTAGCTCCGCCATGGCAGCCATCAGACTCAGGCCTGGTTTAGATGGCTAAAGTTTTTAACTTTTTTCCACTCTCTCTCCATCACATCACATTAAATACGTCAAAAGACATATGTTCGGAGTATTAAATATAGGTAAAAAAATAATTAATTACACAGTTTGGATGTCCTTTGCGACACGAATCTTTTGAGCCTAGTTAGGCCATGGTAGGATAATATTCACGCTCCCTCCCGGTGTAACTATTTAAATGTTTAATGCACATGTTGCAAGTGCTTTATTTGAATGTTGTATTTTTTAACAAGACATTGGAATGTTCCAATCAACGCGTCGTTGGATGATTATCAACATTTTTTAACATATTTTTTATGTTGTAAACATTATTTTTCGATGTTGCGGATATTTGAGTTTCCATGTTGCAGACATGTGATGTTGGGTGTTGTGTCGAGAAGGAGGTGGGAGGAGGACTCCTGATGTTGGATGTTGCAAATATTAATTTTAAATATTACGGATGTTTAGTTTCGATGTTGCAGACATGTGATGTTGGGTGTTATGTCGAGAGGGGGAGGAGGGAGGAGGGCTCCTGATGTTGGATATTGCACGCAACATGGGTCGCAACATGAGTCGTTGGGGTATTGTGTCGGATGTTGGATGTTGCAAGCAACATAGCTCACAACATGGTCCCAACACGCTGATGTTTGGATGTTGGTCGCAACATGCTCGTTACAAGCTCGCAACATGATCACCACAAGCTAGCAACATCACTGAATCGCTCGGGGGAGGAGGGAGGGGACGCTGAGGTTGAATGTTGGTCGCAACATGGTTTGCAACATTTCAAAATTGTTCGCAACATCAATATACTTCGCAACATGATCTGACGGCTGATACGTTTCCTGATTCGAATCATGTGGCTGGAGAGGTGTCCGATGCTAGCAGCTCTGTTTATTCTTTCGCCAGTCCCTTAACATTTTTGTTGCTTCTGTGTCAGTTACATGTGTTTCCCCCCTCTTTTACAAGTGAAAGCTAGGGAAGCTGAACTAAGGGAGACGTACAAGGTAATGCCATATCCTGCTGTATGGTACTGGATTGATTCCAATTACTTGTGTGTTTATTGTGCGCAGGGCCTTGATGACCCAAATGCTTTAAAGAGACTATTCACGCTCCCTCCCGGTGTAACTATTGTGGCCTTGTGGGTGACTAATAAGAAATAAAAAAGAGTAGGAGTGGAGAAGGGAATGACACATCCAATCTGACCATGGTGTGCTATCGTTTGCTGGCTCATGACAAATCGGCAAGCTGTTTTTATTTCTTTTCTTTTTTTTCCTTGTTTTCTATCGTTCGTTAAGTTGGATGCAGCCCACAATGAAAGTTATTTATTGAACAATTCTTGCAAAGAAAATTAGTTGGTCAAATAGTTTTGAACAGATTTTTGCATAAACTTAGTTGAACGATTTTTTTTTTGAACAAGTTTTGTACAAAACTTTGTTGTAGAGTTGTTCTGGAAACTTATTTTGTAAATGTTTTTCTTTTAGAAGGTGAACAGTGAAAACTATGATTGACTAGAAATTTTCATCTAGAATGATCCTTCAAGAAGTTCTTGTGGCAGCATTACGGTGAAAGTTGTAAACTTGAAATGAAAAGTTGTCAGCATCACTTGCGGGGGTTAGGCTGAGAACATCATACGTGCATTGCCTTTAACCTCTTGGTTAGCACCTCTGCCTCGTCGACCTCATCCACATCAATCTCGGCCGCAGTCCGCCGCCGGCTGATCTCCCCGGCGTGGCGGTGCCTCCGGTGTATACACCTCCTCCTCCCGCGCATGATCGCGCGGAGGTCGACCTCCCGTCTCATCCTCTCCAGCACAATGCGCACCGTGGAGATATCCTTGAGCTTGTTGACGCTCCTGCACCCGCCCGTCGTCCTCGCCATGCTCGCCATGCTCGTCTCCACCTTGATCGCGCTGCCCAGGTGCGACCTCACCGTGTCCAGCACCCCGAGCAAGGCTTCCTCACAGACGCCCGGCGGGATTTCAAGCACCCTCACGAAGCCTTCCTCGGAGACAACGTCCGGCCGGTCGTCGTTCGCCGCCGCGCAATTCCAGGCGCCGCCGCCACCGTCGTCAGCTCGGGCCATGTGGACCATCCTGGGCCAGGTGCGGACGCTCGCCCGGCGCTCCTGCAGCTGCTGCCTCGTCTGCGTCAGCTGGCAGAAGGAATTCGTGTACTCGGCGCACAAGCCGCTGCCGTCGACCAGGCTTATGCGGCAGTGCGTCGTGCTGGCCTCGACGACGCAGGGTATCGGAGTCACCGACGCCGGCGAGTCAGGATCGGTGGCGTACACGAGCTGCCTGACCTTGACGGACCCGCCGCCCTCCGGCGGCGGTGCCGTCGCCGTGACGAGGCCGAGGATCTCGAGCAGCGCGGCGTACGTCTGGTCGATGATGGTCAGCACCACGTCGTCCAGCGCCTCCCATGGGCGGTGATCCTCGAGCAGCTGCAACACGCGCTCGTCCACCGGACTCGCCGCCGCCCGCTCGTGCTGTACGGAGGAGGATCGCGTGGAGACGATGGAGGACGAGAGGAGGTGGCCATGTCCATATCGGCGGCGACGTAGGAAAGCAACAACAACAACTGCCCCCGGTCGGATCGGACGCGTTTTTCTATCTGACCTGCGCGTGTCGTACGGACACAAGGGTACCTCAACGAAACGCCGTCGCGAGGCTACCTCACCGACCATCTCGAAACGAAACAGAACAGGGAGGCTTCCTAGCTCCGTCCGTGGGCTGTGGGCAGATGCTATACCGACTTCTAGTAGCCTAAGGTCAGCCCAGAAGCAAAAGGAAAGTGAAACAAATTAAGAAGCCCAAAATAATTCAGAATAATTAAAATCATAACTGTTCCGTAACAACTGTAAAGAAAATAGTTCGAAAAAAGAAGAAGAAATGTTCGAAATTAAAACATATTCTTAACAAAAAAAAGTTCTTAACAAAATAGCCCCACCGGCGGCCGAGCTCACCGTGCACGAGTCCGTGTTCTCCACGCATCCTAGCGAATCCACCACTTCTTCATTTGCTTGCAGATATCGAGCTAGCTACTACCACGTAACCAGCTCACCAACTATGTCCTATCATGTTTTTTTTAAAAAAAACTATGTCCTATCAATCTTGCATTGGTGCCCATGTGATTGTCGTCTGTCGTTGCCATACTTTTTTTTTTTGAACGGAACGGCGAAAGAATTGCCGTAATTTTTATTAGCAGGAGAAAAAGAGGTTCAAGAAACCCCAAACGAAAGAAAAAAGAGACAAAAAAAAACTATACACAACTATGAACAACAACTCCACAACACAGGTAAACAACAACTCCTGAGCAGCTAAGAAGGAGCGACGCCGACCGCCGCTTGTGCCGAAGTCGCGGACGGGAAGCTTTGGGTGTCATTTATGATCAAGAAAGCCACTTCTGCTATATCCAACGACACGTGCTGAAAGATTCATCGGTTACGTTCTTTCCACATATTCCACCAGAAATAGAGAATAAGTCCATCCACTAGCGGCTTTTGTTTCTTATTGAACGGTCGCCGGAGTCGTTTCCACCATCCATTAATGGTGCGTGCGGGTGGTTGTTGTAGATCTTGCCGTTGCAGCTGAGTGGTGAGGTGCATCCAGACCGCCTTTGTCGGTGTTGAGATTAGTCCCGACACTAACTAGTGAAATGCGCTGTGATCGGTCTCTCGATGGCCGGTGCTAAGCAATGCAGGGGCACGGATTTATCCTGGTTCCGGCCGCGGGGCCGTACGTCCCGCAGGTTGCGCTCGAGCGCTGTATTGCAATGCACCGTGGTGCCTGTAGAAGGGGGCTACAAGCTAGGCGGGAGAGGAGGAAAGGCCTCCAAGTCCCTGCTAGATGATTGAGGCAGAGTGCCAATATCAAGGGAATGAGCGAGCGGGTGAGTGTGGGTGAGAAGTGATGCCGATCCTCCCCCTTGCGGCCGGGTGATCACTTCCTCCTTTTATAGACCAAGGGGAGGCGGCTTACAAAACGTGTCGCATGGGGTTTTGCACAGTATTATAGTACTGGTATACAGCGCTTGTGATCTGACGGTGTCCTCATGAGTCTTAGTACTTGCGGGTGTCGTGGCAGCTTTGTATTCGCCGGGGAGCAGCTTCGAGGGTAGTCCGTCCGGCATTCATGTCTGGCTACCGTTCGTACATCAATTCGAGGGTCTTGCTGACGAGGGCGCTTGCGCTGTACAGGGCCCGGCGTGGTGGGGCCCCATCGGAATGGGGCTCCACAGCGTCGGGCATGGTTCCACAGTGACGGGCTGTCCGCACAGCGCTGGGGATGGCCGCACAGGGTCGGAGGTGATGGAGAGGATGTGCTCTGCTCACCCCGCGTCACGGCACTATCCTGGGCGAGCGCCAGGACGGCGGCCGTACATTTTTCGAGCGTGTTGCCATCCCTCTTCGAGGGGTATGGCGGGGAGGAAGGACGGGAGCGGGTGGCACAGTGTCGAAGAATGACACCAGCCATCCCGCACAGCACCTGTACAGCGCTGGGGATGGCCGCACAGGGTCGGAGGTGATGGAGAAGATGTGCTCTGCTCACCCCGCGTCACGGCACTGTCCTGGGCGAGCGCCAGGACGGCGGCCGTACGTTTTTCGAGGGTGTTGCCATCCCTCTTCGAGGGGTATGGTGGGGAGGAAGGACGGGACCGGTGGCACAGTGTCGAAGAATGACACCAGCCATCCCGCACAGCACCTGTACAGCGCCGGGGATGGCCTCACAGTGGTGGGTTGCTCGAACAGCGCCGGGGCCAGATTCCCAGGCGGTGTCAGGAGATCGGCGTGGCGGGGATTCGTCTTTTGACCCGGGCGCCCGCGGCGTGTCAGGGCATTTAACGCTCCGGTCGGGGGGAGCAGGTGAGGCGTCACGGGTCGAGGGGTGGCCTCGAGCGAGGCGGAGACTCGCTCGAGGGGCCGGACCCCTCGAGCGAGGCGGAGATCCACTCAAGGGGCGTCGTGCCCTCGAGCGAGGTGATGTTTTGCCGCGCGGCATCCGACCCTCGAGCGAGGCGGAGGTTCACTCGAGGGCGGCTGGGGATGGCGGTTTGATGGGCCATGGAGGTTGTTGGGCCGTGGGCTTTATTCACATTTGGGTTGTGACCGGTTTGGGGAGTGTTTTTGTGGGTTTGTGTCAATTTTTTAGGAAGGGTAATCTCCCCCATAGTTAGGGGACCCCTATGGCTGTCCCCGACAGTAGCCCCCGAGCCTTTGCAGGGGTATCCGGAGGGACCCGCAAAGGCTGAAGCTCTCTGTTAAGACTTTCTTCCCTTCTGGATGTGTATGACGTTCCGTGGGGGCGCGCTAGCGCACCCGCGGGTGTAGCCCCCGAAGCCTTGGAGGAGTGTGCACACTCGTGCAAGGTTTTTACGCTGAGCCTCCAATCCGTGAGGCGTTTGTTTCAGCCGACTTCGGTGATATTTCAGCCGGCCTCGGTGATCTTACGCGTGCGGAACGGCGTTAACCCTGCCCGGGACGAGTCCCGGGGGGTTCGCTCGCTGCCCTCGAAGGAGCGGGGGAATGTGACTTTTGTCAGACACGTCCGGGAGGTGTAGCCGTGCGATGAGCCCCCGAGCCCGGGCCCACACGGGGCGATCGGGGCAAACTCTTCGACTTATTTGCGCGCCCCTCGCCGCCCTTCCGTAGGGGGAGGGGTGAGGTGGTCCATGCTTCCCATCGAACGGGCCGCGAGTCATGGACCCCTCGTTGAGCTGTTGACGGGTAATTCAAGTGGACGTCCGTGCCCCGTTCGATAAGGGTCGGCTCGTGGTCCAGAGACATGTCCATGAGAGCACTTCACGTGGGTATGCTAGGCAGGGCTCGGTCCCGTTCGATTAGGACCGAGGGCGCGAAAGCTCTCCCTCGATGGGATCCCTCGACTAGCTGCCCTTGTTTGGCCTTGAACACGAACTATGGGGCGCCCTCGAACCTTTGAGTTCGAGGACTGGCTCGATCGCGCGCGCCCTGGTCGTCCCTGACTCTGTTAATCTGAGGCGCCTGTTCGAACTCGTCGGGGGTCAGGCTCCGTACCTCTGATTAGTAGGGCCTTTGCGGGGTAGCACCGGGTGCCTCCATCTTGGTCGATCTGTGGCACTTACCGAACTGTCATCGAGTCGAGCTTCGAGCCACTGATCAGTAAATCCCCAGATCGAGGGGCATCTGCGGCGCCCACCGTCCCCTCTGCGGGTTGGGCCTCGAGCCGCTGATCAGTATAGCCGTGCAGACCAGTAAATCACCAGATCGAGGGGCATCTGCGGTGCCCACCGTTCCCCTCTGCGGGTTGGGCCTCGAGCCGCTGATCAGTATAGCCGTGCAGGCCAGTAAATCCCCAGATCGAGAGGCATCTGCGGTGCCCACCGTTTCCTTCGCGGGCTGGGCCTCGAGCCGCTGATCAGTATAGCCGTGCAGGCCAGTAAATCCTTGAGTCCGTTCTTTGAGGGCGTACCGGTAGGCCGTGACCATGTGGCCGCAACCTGCTTTAGATCGGGACGTTAATCACGTGCCCTCGAGGGGTCAGCCCTCGAGTTCTCGGCTCTGGCTTCACGGGGGGCTATCCTTACACGAGAAGGAACCCCCGTTATTGACAAACGATCGACGTGGCGCGGGTCATGCGGAGTGGGCGCTCCTTTTTAGGCGGTGCGACATGGGTCACGTGGGAAGGCGATGAGACGGGGCGCTGCGTCCCCTGGGTTACTGCACGGTAATCATGGCGCGTGCGCTTGTGCGCGGCCGTTTCGGCACGGCGGGGCCCGGCCGTCAGCGACGTGGGGTGTCGGCCGCATTAACTGCCGCCACACACTGTGTTCCCGGGGACTCCGCCCCTTCCGATTCTATAGAATGCAGGGAGAATAGGGGAGGAACTCCTTACCTCTGCCATTCACACGCATTCCCCACACTTCATCTTCTTCTGCGCCGTGCGTCTCGCCGCCCCGGATCCGTCCGCGCCCTTCCGTTCCCGCAGCCGCCCGCGCTCCTCCGCCTTCCCCGCCATGTCTTCGATTCGAGTGCTAGACGCGTTCCTGTGGCCCCGGTCAACGGCGGATCGGTGGTCACTAGAGGGGCTGGTGCTCGGCGGTCAGCTGGCGCCGGCTGGCGACGGCCCGAACCCGACGTGGATGATCCCGCTGTCATCGGACCAGGAACCGAACCCTCCGCCGGGTTACATCATCAGCTTCCTGCGGCTGCACGAGCGTGGCTTCAATGCCCCTGCGAGCAAGTTCATGCGGGGGCTGTGCTACCACTATGGGGTGGAGCTCCACAACTTCGCCCCCAACGCCATCTCACAAGCGGCCTCCTTCGTCGCCGTCTGTGAGGGGATCTTGGGAATCCCTGCGCACTGGGACCTGTGGGTCCACCTCTTCCGCGGCGAGCTCCACACACTCGTCACAGGAGAGAGGAAGACACGCCGAGCGGTCCGCGCCGGCGGCCTCACGCTCTCCGTGCGCGACTCCCGGAGGGAGTTGTACCTGCCGTGCACGATGACGTCGAACAACTCCGATTGGGAGAAGGGGTGGTTCTACCTCCGCAACAACGGCGCCGGCCTTCCGCCGTACACCGGGAAGGTGCTGAAGGAGAGGCCAACCTCATGGTCGTACGGGCTGTCGCCCCCGGCGAGGTAGAGGAGGCTCGAGCCTCTCACCAATGCCATAAGCCAGTTGACGAACGCCGGGCTGACGGTGGCGTCCATCATCGCCAACTTCCATCACCGGCGGATCATTCCCCTCATGGAGAGGGAACTCCTCATCTTTGAGATGAGTGAGGCGGCCAACCCCGTGTCCTTAGCGCGTTCGCGGTTGCTGGAGGAGCCGCTCGCCCGGGGGTACGCGGCCACGCGGGCGAGGCGCGTAGTGAACCCCAAGGCGGTGCGGAACAGCGACGACGACCTGTGGTCGTTTGCGATGCTCCCCGACGTTGGCCAGGTGAGTACCGTCCCTTCACCTTTTGCTCTCTTTATCTCCGTGTTTGGCCTAACAGTGGCTGCTGGCGATAGGGGGTGGGCGTCAATGTCTCCACGTCAGATCCGCTGACGCCTCGGTCGCAGACTGATAACCGCGCCAGGCAGCAGAGGGAGCAGGACCGGGCAGCCCGGGCGAAGGAGAAGAGGATCAGGAGGCAGGAGCACCTCGATAGGTACAATGAGGACTACCGGCTGCGGGAGCAGTAGGGCCTCTCCCCTCTGCCAGAGCCGGTGAACTCGTCTTCGGACGAGGAGGAGAGCGAGGGGGAGCGGACCACCTCCGATAGGTGGGAACCCGCGCCGCCCCCGTCACCAGGGGTCGAGGGGGTCGCCACGGAGCCTGCCCCTGAGGCGGGCACAGTGCCGCCTGTTGGAGGATCATCACCGAGAGCGTCGACAGGCGCTGAGGCGGCGCCTCCCGAGCCCTCGAGGAAGCGCAAGCGGGGTTTCTCCAGTTCAAGGTGCGTTGCGTTCCTCCCCCCGTGTTCTTGATATCATGATGCGGTCACCCACCTTTCCTCTTTCCCGTTGACAGGACGTCGCCCGCCACTCCCGCCCTGCCTGTTAAGGCGCTCAAGCTGGGGGCGCCGCGGGTGACGAGGCCCCGCTCGGAGAGGACGCCGTGGGTGGCGGCGGGCGCGGTGGTGATGGGCGAAGCATTGCACGCCACGATCGCAGCCACGGGGCCACGGCAGCGGGGGGATGTGGCGGCGGAGGCCGCGCGGGCGGCGGTTACCCGTGATCCCCATCAAGGGCGAGAGCAGACTCGCGCGGCGAGCCGGGGGGTCGAGGGCCGCGGGGCGGCCGAGGCCCCTGCTGGTGGTGATTGTGCCCCCAGAGGGGGTCGGGCGGGGGCAGTGGTCGAATCAGCCCCCGGGCCCGTGCCCGGGGTACTGGTGGTGCGCCCCGATGGCTGCGTGATGTCGCAGCAGCCGGCACTTGGTGCCGGGGCGTCGACGTCCGATGCCGCGGCCCTGGCGTCCGATGCTGACGTGCCGTTGTGGGACCGAAGGATCTGTCTCCCCGGGGTGCCGTGGAGTCTGCTAGAGGAGGCGAGGTCTGAGAGGGCGTTGTGGCAGGAATTCCGTGCTCACGGTGCCTCTCTTAACACCGCTCTGACCGAGGCGCTCCGGCTCCACGAAGGCAGGTCGCTCCAACTCTTTCGGGTAAGAACTTCCATCTGACCGTCCCTTGCTCCCCCGCTTTTCTTGTTTGAGCGTTTCTGACTTGATCCCCTTCCTTGCCTTCCCATTACTATCCGTAGGAGTTGCAGGGCCAGGCGGGCGAGAGGTTCAACCGCATCGCCGAGCTGAGCTCTGACCTCGATTGGTACCGGGCACAGTACGAGTCCCTGGATGCCATGGTGGAGGCCATGCGGGAGGATAACGGCTGGCTTGAGTACAAGCTCATGGGCGTGGAGGACGCCTACACCGACCAACACACTTTGGCAACGGAAAAAGCCAAGGAGGTTGAGGAGGTGAAGGCCGCGCTCCAGGAGAAGGAGGTGGCGCTGTTGACAGCAAGCGGCGAGCTGCAGAGGGCACGCGACGCCCTGGTCGAGGCACAGACCTCGCTGACGCAGAAGGAGACAGCCCTTGCCGAGGCGCAGGCCCAACTCCTGCAGGACCGCACGACCCTCGAGGGGGCGCGGTCCTGGCAGACCCAGGCTAAGCAGAAGGCCCAGGAGGTCGAGAAGCTGGGTGCTGCCCTATAGGAGAAGGTCACGGTGCTCGCTGGGGTGGAGGACCAACTCCGGCAGGAGCGCAGCGCGCGTGCGTAGGTGGAGACTCAGCTCCAGCAAGAGCGAGATACGCTCGAGGATGCTCGGTCCGCTACCCAGCACGAACGCTCGGCGCGGGAGGAGGCGCAGTCCCAGCTCCACCAGGAGCGTACCGCGCTGACGGAGGCCAGGGCTGTGCTTCAACTCCGAGAGGCGGAGATCGAGCGGCTCACCGGGGAGCTGGTCCAGGGGGGCGTCGCCGTCGAGGCCTTGAGGACTGCCGGCGCGGAGAAGGACGCTTCGGTCCTGCAGCTGCAGCAGAAAGCCGAAGCCGTACGTACGGATCTCGAGAAGGAGAGGAAGCAGGTCGAGGGTGAGTTGCCGCCCCCGGCCCTTTGTTTGCTGATCAGGTTTGCCGAGATCCGCTCTTGACTTACCCTTTTTTCTCTCAGGTTTGCGGAAAGCCCTGGGGGAGTCAGCGACGCAGGTGGGAGTGCTCCAGGCGGCCTACGACTCATCCCAGCAGGATTTGGGACTTCTGGAGTAGGCGGCCCTCGAAGCATGCCAGAGCATTGACGAGGGTGCCGGTCTGTCGGGGAGCTCGGTGGCGAGCCGCCTTCGGGCTCTGGGCGGTCGCGTTGCCGAGCGCATGAAAGGCGCCCTCCGCCTATGCATCCAGAAGACCCTCGGCGTGGTGACGTCGCACTACGTCGTTGACCTTACAGCGCTGGCCACAGGCTACATCGTCGCGGACGATCTTAATGATGACGGGGCGCAGGCCGTCATGAACCGCCTCGACGCTGCTGCCGCGAACGCTGCTGCGGACCTCGCCGATGCCTTTGAGGAGGATCTCTTCCCGAACGCTCCTCCCGCGGGTCCCCTCGAGCCCTGAAAGTAGTCGGGCGCTGAGGCCCTTAGGTTGTGGTCAGAATTTGAGCCAGGTGGCTTTTGTAATAAGACAGTTCACTTTTGATGTTTGTAAGTTAAGTGCGACTCATTTTGTTTATGCCGTTATGTCCTTTCCCGTCGCCTAGGCAAAATTCAGCTGGGATCGATCGTTTTCGCGAGCAGCCTGAAGGTAAAGTGGTGAGGAGGAGAAGTTGTATCCTGCTGGAGGCGTGGGCCGTCCTTAACTCACCCGTCTTTACCTTTTGGCTGCTCGCGCCCTGCTTCTTTCTGTCCAGGCTCCCGGGTTGGGACATACTTAGCATTTTTGGAAAAAAGATTTTTGCGAAACAATAGGACCGTTTAGGGAGGGGCCCGTAGTAGCCCCCGAGGGGGACTTGGTTTTTGGAGGAAAGCCGAGTCGCCCTTGACTTTATTCACAATCTTAATGTATATACAACTGACTGGGTCGTCGGATATGCACAAATCGACTTGGAACTTTTTAAGGGTAAAAGCGACGTAGCTGTTGGATGTTCCAAGCGTTGGTGAAGACTTCGCCCTGCTCGTTTGCAAGCTTGTATGTGCCGGGCTTGAGCACCTCGACGACGACGTAGGGCCCTTCCCATGGCGGCGATAGCTTGTGTCGGCTTCGATTGTCCCGTCGTAGCCTCAGCACTAGGTCGCCCTCGCTGAAGTCACGGTGTTGGATTTTCTGGGCTTGGTATCGCCGGAGTGCTTGCTGGTATCTCGCCGAGTGCATCATCGCCACATCGCGGGCTTCGTCTACTTGGTCCAACGAGTCTTCGCGAGCCCACTGGTTCGAGTTTTCCTGATAGGCCCTGAGCCTGGGCGATCCGTATTCCAGGTCTGTGGGGAGGACAGCCTCCGCGCCATAGACGAGGAAGAATGGCGTGAATCCCGTGGCTCTGCTCGGGGTGGTCCTGAGACTCCAAATGACCGACGGTAGCTCTTGAATCCAATTTCGACCAAACTTGCTCAGTCTGTCGAAGATCCTAGGCTTGAGGCCTTGTAGAATCATGCCGTTGGCGCGCTCCACTTGGCCGTTGGTCTGCGGGTGTGCGACGGCCGCCCAGTCCACGCGGATGTGGCAGTTGTCGCAGAACTCCAGGAATTTCCTGCCGGTGAATTGGGTGCCATTGTCGGTAATGATGGAGTTCGGCACCCCGAATCTGTGGATGATGTCGGTGAAGAATGACACGACTTGTTCGGACCTGAGGTTGGTAATGGGGTGTGCCTCGATCCACTTCGAGAATTTGTTGATTGCGACCAACAGATGCGTGTAGCCCCCGGGCGCCTTCCGCAGGGGCCCGACGATGTCTAATCCCCATACGGCGAACGGCCACGTAATGGGTATGGTCTGGAGGGCGTGAGCCGGGAGGTGGGTCTTGCGGGCGTAGAACTGGCATCCTTCACAGGTGCGCACGACTTCGTGAGCGTCGGCGACAGCCGTAGGCCAATAGAAGCCCTGGCGGAACGCGTTTCCCACGAGGGTGTGCGGCGCTACGTGGTGGCCGCATACTCCTGCGTGGATATCCCATATCAACTCGCGACCTTCAGGGACGGGGATGCACCGTTGTAGGATCCCTAACGCGGTGCGCTTGTACAGCTCGCCGTCAATCACGGTGAATGACTTGGCCTTTCTGGCGATGCACCTCGCCTCGGTCCGATCCGAGGGTAGCTCCCCTCGATCGATCTAGGCGAGGTACTTGTTCCGCCAGTCCTCCGCGGGAAGGACCTCGTCGGTCTCCATGACCTCTGCTTCGTCAACCCCGTACCCCTCGAGTAGGGAGAGTACATACTCCTCGTTCGAGGGGTCCTCGTCTATGGGTTCCGCACCCGCTGGATTCGAGGGAGCCCCCGAGAGTTCTTCCGGACTCGAGGAGGTCTTGCTAAGGTCGACGGAGGGTTTGGCAAGGTCTCGTGCGAAGACATTCGGAGGAACGGTGATCCGCCCCGAAGCAATCTTCGCCAGCTCGTCCGCCTCCTCATTGTACTTGCGGGGGACGTGGTTGAGCTCGATGCCGTAGAATTTGTCCTCAAGTGCACGCACGGCGTTGCAGTACGCTTCCATCTTCTCATCGTGGCAGCTCGCGTTCTTCATGACTTGATCGATCACAAGCTGTGAATCTCCCCTGACGTCGAGGCGTTTGATACCGGTCTCGATGGCGATTCGGAGGCCATAGAGGAGTGCCTCGTACTCCGCCATGTTGTTCGACGCGGGGAAGTGCAAGCGCACCACGTACCTCATATGCTCTCCGAGGGGCGAAATGAAAAGCAGGCCCGCGCCCGCTCCGGTTTTCATCACCGACCCGTCGAAGTAGAGGGTCCAACACTCGGCTTGGATCTGTAATGGGGGCAATTGAGTGTATATCCATTCAGCGACGAAGTCCGCAAGAATTTGGGATTTGATCGCCTTGCGCGGTGCCTAGGTGAGAGTTTCACCCATTAGTTCCACGGACCACTTCGCGATTCTACCTGAGGCATCCGGGTTGCGGATTATCTCCCCTAGTGGGAACGATGAGACCACAGTGACCGGGTGGGCCTCGAAGTAGTGCCGCAGCTTGCGCCGTGCGAGTACCACCGTGTAAAGCAGCTTCTGGATTTGAGGGTACCACGCTTTGGTCTCGGATAGCACCTCACTGATGTAGTATACCGGCCTTTGGACTGGTAGGGCGTGGCCCTCCTCTGTTCTCTCCACCACGATGACCGCGCTGACCACATGGGTGGTTGCCGCGACGTAGAGATACAGAGGTTCGCCGTCTTGAGGCGGCGTGAGGATCGACGCGTGTGCAAGCGTCACTTTTAGCTTGTCGAGGGCTTCCTGGGCCTCGACGGTCCAGGAAAAATGTTCGTGCTTCTTTAGGAGTCGGTAGAGGGGCAAAGCCCTTTTCGCCGAGTCGTGAAATGAAGCGGCTTAAAGCGGCCAGACAACCCAACACCTTCTGCACCCCCTTCAGGTCCCGCATCGGCCCCATCCGGTCAAGGGCCGAGACCTTCTCGGGGTTGGGCTCGATGCCCCGCTGGGAGACGATGAAACCCAGCAGCATGCCGCGCGGCACCCCAAAGACGCATTTTTCGGGGTATAACTTGACCCCGTTGGCCCGCGAGCAATCGAACGTAACGCACAAATCGTTAACCAGGTCGTTCGCCTTCCTGGTTTTGATGACAATGTCATCTACGTATGCCTCAACGGTCCGCCCGATGTGATCCCCAAAAACGTGTTACATACATCGCTGGTATGTAGCCCCAGCGTTTCGAAGACCAAATGGCATCGTCACGTAGCAAAACATGCCGAACGGCGTGATGAAAGAAGTCACGAGTTGGTCAGACTCCTTCATCTTTATTTGGTGGTAACCCGAATAGGCATCAAGGAAATACAAGAGCTCGCATCCCGCAGTGGAATCCACAATTTGATCGATTCGTGGTAAAGGAAAAGGAACTTTAGGACATGCTTTATTTAGCCCGGTGTAATCTACACACATCCGCCACTTCCCATTCTTTTTCTTAACTAATACGGGGTTAGCAAGCCACTCGGGGTGGAACACCTCCTTGATGAATCCGGCCTCCAGGAGCCTTCGCAGCTCCACTCCAATCGCCTGACGCCTTTCTTTTTCAAAGCGTCGCAGACGCTGTTGCACAGCTCTGGAGTGAGGTAGGATGTCAAGGGAGTGCTCGGCGACCTCCCTCGGAATGCCCGGCATGTCCGAGGGGCTCCACGCGAAGATATCTGCGTTGGCGCAGAGAAAGTCGACGAGCACCACTTCTTATTTCGGGTCGAGGGTGGAACTGACCCTCAACACCTTGCCCTCGGGAGCAGCGGCGTCGATGGGTACTTCCTTAGTCTGCTCGGCAGCCTCGAAACTGCCCGCGTGCTTGGCAGAGAAGTCGGGACCCTCGTTGGCCAGCTTCTCTATGTCCGCGACGAGCGACTCGTCCAGTGCAAGCGCCTTGGCGTGCTCGACGCACTCGACGTCGCAGTCGAATGCGTGCTCGATCGACGAGCCCACCGTGATGACGCCCTTCGGCCCCGGCATCTTCATCTTGAGGTAGGTGTAGTTTGGGACCGCCATGAATTTGGCATAGCACGGATGCCCGAGGATGGCGTGGTACGCGCCCCGAAACCCCACCACCTCGAAGGTGAGGGTCTCCTTGCGGAAATTGTCCGGCGTGCCGAACCAGACCGGTAGGTCGATCTGTCCGAGGGGCTGGACACGCTTGCCCGGCGCGACGCCATGGAACGGCGTCGTGCTAGGCCGCAGCTGATCCAGACCGATCCCCATCAGTCGAAGAGTGTGTGCGTACAGGATCTTGAGGCTGCTGCCGCCGTCCATCAGCACCTTGGAGAATCGTGAATTGCCGATGATGGGGTCGACGACCAACGGGTACTGGCCCGGGTTAGGGATGCGGTTCGGGTGGTCCTTGCGGCTGAAGGTGATGGCCTCCTCCGACCAGTCAAGGAAGGAGGGATGGGCCTTCTCGGCGGTGAGAACTTCATGCCGCTCGTGCTTGCGTTGGCTGGTGGACATGTCCACCGTCGGCCCCCCGAAGATGAGGAAGACGTTCTCCACTGCAGGGAAACCGTCGGCACCTCCGTCACCCCCATCCTTCTTGGCCTCGTCCTCCTTCGCGGCGACGCGGTTGTAGTACTTCTTGAGCATGTCGCATTGCTCGAGGGTGTGGTTGACCGGGGTCTTGTGGTACGGGCAGGGCTTCTTCAGCATGTCGTCAAACACGCCGGGGCCTCGAGGGGGGCCTCGAGGACCCTTACGTGCAGGGTCGACTGCAAGGGCTTCGTCGTCATCCTCGCCGCGCCCCTGCGCGCGTGCGTCACGATGGGGCTCCTTGCCCTTTTTGCCCTGCTTCTGCTTCTTCACGGCTTCCTTGGACTTGCTGCCCTCCGCGGGCGCGTCGTCCGCACGCTTGCCTTTTTTGCCATCGAAAATTGCCCCCACTGCCTCTTCTCCAGAATCGAAGCTGGTGGCGATGTCGAATAGCTCGTTGGAGTCGACTGGTGGGCTTCTCCCGAGCTCGCGCACGAGGCCCCGGCAGGTCGTGCCCTCAAGGAAGGCATGCATGGTTTCCGACTGAGCAACGCTCGGGAGCTCGGTACAGCGCTTGGAAAAGCGCCGTATGAAGTCTCGGAGTGACTCGCCGGGTTTCTGGGTGCACCCTCGCAGGTCCCAGGAGTTCCCGGGGTGCACGTACGTGCCCTGGAAGTTCCCCACGAATGTGCAGACCAGGTCGTCCCACCCGTGGATTTGACTGGTCGGCAGGTGTTCGAGCCACGTCCGGGCTGAATCCGCAAGATGTAGCGGTAGGTTGCGGATGATCACCGCATCACTGGTGGCGCCGCCCAGCTGGCAAGCCAGGCGGTAGTCGTTGAGCCAAACTCGAGGGTCCGTTTCTCCCGTGTATTTGGTGATGGTTGTGGGCTGGCAGAAGCTCTGGGGGATGTTCGCCGTGCGAATCTCCCGGCTGAACACGCGAGTCCCCGGGGGTTCCGGCGTCGGTGAGCGGTCCTCCCGACTGTCGTAGCGACCACCACATCGAGGGTGGTAGCCCGCTGCCATTCTTGCCTCCGCGTCGCCCCTTCTCTTGGTGTTCAGGACGTTGCGAGCATCACCATCTCGGGCCTGGCCGCGCGTGTCGAGGATCCGCTCCCTGATAGGCGTCCTGCCCCGGTTCGCTGGCTGTCCTGCCGCGCCGTCCGCGTGGACGGATGCTCCTTGGTCCTGTGCGCTACTGCCGCCTCGCGCACTGGACTGGTTGCGCATGCGGGATGCGGAGCTCTCAGCTTGCTGCACGGCCGCCTGCTCGATGAGGGCCTGCGCCTCGCGGTGTAGATTGCGCGCCTTGGGCGTCGACGGCTCAGGCATGGCCCGAAGCAGTGTCGCTGCCGCGACGAGCTTTTGGCTGGCTCGTGGTGGTGTGTGCGGGTCATCGACGTTGAGGTCGGCGTTGATGCGCTCGCGGGCTTGCCTCCCGGCTTCTCGGGCGCGGTCGCCGCGCGCCGAGGCCTCCCCTGCGATGGTTGCATGCAAGAGCCGCACCTGCCGGTACTCCTCTGCGAGCTTCACCTCGAGCTCGCGTGCTGGGCCAGCTACGCAGTAATATCCGCATTGCCCGCTGGTGGGGCCTATGGCGGGTTTGGCTCTGGATGCTGGGCCGCATCCCCGTCGCCTGCTCTGTTTGTGCCGTCAGCGTGCTCATTGATCGCGACAACGAAGCACTCGCGTGAGGGATCGTAGCTCCCTTCGCTGGAGTCGTCGGAGCAACCGAACTAGTAGTCTGCGGCGTCAAGGAACCGCCGGAACACCACGGGGTCCGGTACGCCGGAGAAGTCCCACCCCGCGTAGCCGTGCGAGGTCGCGGGCGGCAGTTCGCTGGCCAAGCCGTGGTACGACTCGTCGTTGGTGGTGGTGATGAGGTTCTGGGTTGACAGCAGGTGATGGCCCGGGAGATCCTCGTATGCGGCCATGTCGGTGCTGACGGATGTGGCGTACGTTGCGGCGGAGTTGCGCATCCCGTGGGGGAACTGCGGCCCCGCGGCCGTGTGCTCCCCTTCAGGGTGCGCTGTCGTGTCGCTCGGCGGTGGTGCGTCCCTCCGGGCCGCGTCGCGTGCTGCCCGGCGCCGCTCCGTGCGCGCATGGCGCGAGCGCTGACCCGTGCATCTACGGCGTCGAGACGTCAAGGCAGCCGCCGTCATGGGTTCTGGCGCCGGGGCGTCGGTCGTCAGCGTGGCGGGGATCAGGCCCGGGCCGGTTGACCGCCACGGGTGGAGTTCATCCCGATTGGTAAGGCGCATGTGGTAGCCGTTCCCCGTAGCCTGAAAGTTCAGGCTCCCGAACCGGATTTTGAATCCGGCAGGGAAAGGGTCCGAGCTGCCCATGGCGTACCTCTGGGACGTCATCTCGGTGCAAATCACCATCGAGACTTCTGGTGAGGGGTCGATCACTGCGCGAGCCCCCTACCTGGCGCGCCAAATGTCGGTGTTGAGATTAGTCCCGACACTAACTAGTGATATGCGATGTGATCGTTCTCTCGATGGCCGGTGCTAAGCAATGCGGGGGCACGGATTTATCCTGGTTCCAGCCGTGGGGCCGTACGTCCAGCAGGTTGCGCTCGAGCGCTGTATTGCAATGCACCATGGTGCCTGTAGAGGGGGGCTACAAGCTAGGCGGGAGAGGAGGAAAGGCCTCCAAGTCCCTGCTAGTTGATTGAGGTAGAGTGCCAATATCAAGGGAATGAGCGAGCGGGTCAGTGTGGGTGAGAAGTGATGCCGATCCTCCCCCTTGCGGCCGGGCGACCACCTCCTCCTTTTATAGACCAAGGGGAGGCGGCTTACAAAACGTGCCGCATGGGGTTTTGCACAGTATTTAAGTACTGGTATACAGCGCTTGTGATCTGACGGTGTCCTGATGAGTCTTAGTACTTGCGGGTGTCGTGGCAGCTTTGTATTCGCCGGGGAGCAGCTTCGAGGGTAGTCCGTCCGGCGTTCATGTCTGGCTGCCGTTCGTACATCAATTCGAGAGTCTTGCTGACGAGGGCGCTTGCGCTGTACAGGGCTCAGCGTGGTGGGGCCCCATCGGAATGGGGCTCCACAGCGTCGGGCATGGTTCCACAACGACGGGCTGTCCGCACAGCGCTGGGGATGGCTGCACAGGGTCGGAGGTGATGGAGAGGATGTGCTCTGCTCACCCCGCGTCACGGCACTGTCCTGGGCGAGCGCCAGGACGGCGGCCGTACGTTTTTCGAGGGTGTTGCCATCCCTCTTCGAGGGGTATGGCGGGGAGGAAGGACGGTAGCGGGTGGCACAGTGTCGAAGAATGACACCAGCCATCCCGCACAGCACCTGTACAGCGCTGGGGATGGCCGCACAGGGTCGGAGGTGATGGAGAGGATGTGCTCTGCTCACCCCGCATCACGGCACTGTCCTGGGCGAGCGCCAGGACGGCGGCCGTACGTTTTTCGAGGGTGTTGCCATCCCTCTTCGAGGGGTATGGCGGGGAGGAAGGACGGGAGCGGGTGGCACAGTGTCGAAGAATGACACCAGCCATCCCGCACAGCACCTGTACAGCGCCGAGGATGGCCGCACAGTGGTGGGTTGCTCGAACAGCGCCGGGGCCAGATTCCCAGGCGGTGTCAGGAGATCGGCGTGGCGGGGATTCGCCTTTTGACCCGAGCGCCCGCGGCGTGTCAGGGCATTTAACGCTCCGGTCGGGGGGAGCAGGTGAGGCGCCACGGGTCGAGGGGTGGCCTCGAGCGAGGCGGAGACTCGCTCGAGGGGCCGGACCCGTCGAGCGAGGCGGAGATCCACTCAAGGGGCGCCGTGCCCTCGAGCGAGGTGATGTTTTACCTCGCGGCGTCCGACCCTCGAGCGAGGCGGAGGTTCGCTCGAGGGCGGCTGGGGATGGCGGTTTGATGGGCCATGGAGGTTGTTGGGCCATGGGCTTTATTCGCATTTGGGCTGTGGCCGGTTTGGGGAGTATTTTGTGGTTTTGTGTCAATTTTTTAGGAAGGGTAATCTCCCCATAGTTAGGGGACCCCTATGGCTGTCCCCGACAGCCTTGGTGAACGGGCAGTCCATACAAAGGTGTACGGGTGTCTCTGGGGCATACTGACATAATTTACATACTGGGTCGTGAGTCCACCCTGGTTTGGCAAGGTTGTTAGCTGTTAGAATTTTGTGTTGAAGAAGGATCCACGCAAAAATTCGGCACTTGGGTTCCGCTTTCGCTCGCCAAAGCGGATTGGATGCTAACTTTCTGTATCTGCCCCTGAATTGTATTCGATAAGCACTTTGTGTGGTGTATTGACCATCTGGGGTCCATCTCCATTTAATCGCATCATTGGAATCCTCCAATCTTGCTACTGTTCCAACTTCTCCCCATAGACGGATGTACTCCTGCAGCTCATCAGATGTAATAATAGGAGAGATATGTCTAACACATCTGTTGTTTTCCAAAGCCTTTAGAACAGTGATCTTTTTCCTCTTTGCCTTTCGGAATAGGGAGGGAGCCAAGTTTTTGGGGGCTTGTCCGTTGATCCAGTTTGAGTGCCAAAAGCTGGCTTTATCACCTTTACCCACTGTAACGACTGTAGAATGCATTTCTGCATTTCTACCATGCTTGTGAATGCATTTCTGCAGGTGTCCATCTCATCTCACCGGAGACCAAGCTGAGTAGCTGGCTAATATAATCTTTCTTGACATCTCATCTCACCGAAGTTCAAACTGACTAAGATCTTGTTTAGTTTCCAAAAAGCAAAATAGTCAATCTCATTCTCAACTCTTACCCTCGAGTCAACTTTATCCCCCAACTATCCAAAGGTCCAATTTGATCCCGAACTCTAGTGTTACGGTTCAATTTCATCCTTCATCCGAGTTGACTGTCCACATAGGCACGCCACATCACATAATTTCTATAGCTGACTCGTCGCATCAAATGTTTGGACACTAATTAGGACTATTAAACATAAATTAATGACAAAACCTATCCATAACTTCCAAGTTAATTCAAGAGACGAATCTATTAAGCCTAATTAGGTCATGATTAGATAATGTAAGTAGTGCTACAATAAACATGTGCTAATGACAGATTGCTTAGACTTAAAAAAATGTCTTGTGAAAACTAGAGGGACATCCCATAAAAAATCTGATGTGACATCCCAAAGTTTTTCACCACTCCAACTGTCTGGTATAATCCACACCAACATAGAGAGACCCATATTGAGTGTTGAGGTATTGAAGGGTTTCTATCATACTCCCTCCGTCCGGGTTTGATATGCGTCTAACTGTGTAACGCAAAGACCAAGGAGAACTTTAAATTCTCTCTATGATGCATCAACAAACGAGCCAGCCAACTAAACAACTCATGACACGATTGGCTCCACTTGGGAATACACATATCATTCATGGACACCTTTTATTTTGTTATATGCAGATCAAATCAGGACGGAGGGAGTATATAGTATGAGACCGAGATACAAAGACTTAACTTTTGATTATACTTATGGTCGAGAGACATAATAAGTACTAGGTGATACCCTGCGTGTTGCCGTGGGAATTTTTAAACAAAGTTGTAAGGTGAAAATTTGAAAGTATAAACTAAGTGATTGATATGCAACATTCTTTTATAAATGATACTATATATGAAAATATGTTCATTTTGTTGAGAGAAAACAATTGTTAAATGATAGATCTTTCACGTATTTCTATTGTTAGAATTTTGGAGTATGGTACTCGCAAAGATGTATAGATGTTATAGTCGCAAAAAATCGGTGGAAGAAATAAATTGATGATGATGTGGCATGTGAGGTACTACTCTCATATAACATTTTGACCATTCATTTATCATATATTATATCTCTTATGATTACAAACTTAGAATCATGGTAAAATATATTTGATTATGAATTTAATCATATACAATTTACATGATAAAAATAAAAGGTTAATGGTCAAATTAGTGGTCAAAGATTGTAAAATTTGAATTTTAATATGTGCGCGCCTTATAAAAGTGGAAGAGGGAGTATGTGCTTAATTGAGCCCCTATATTAAACTATGTGTTTATTAACACAAAAGTTAATACTCTCACCACTCTATTTATACATGCATACATGGTCTGCCTAGTGATTGATATACTGATGCATGACTATTTAAGTTGATAATTTCTAGATTAAGAATTGCATAATAGCATAGGTAGGCAATGGGTGTTATTTTACAATACAATAACATACCTACAAAGCTTCAAAAAGCATCTCATAACATCATAATTTCAAATGCAACATGGTACAAATTAAATCCTCAAAGTAGTGTTTACTTATTTTCTATTTATAAGGTTTAATGTTACAATTAAATACCCATTTTCACATATAATAATCTTTTCTATCTTACAAAAAGAACTTGTATAGTGTTATTAAAGCTCATATATATATATGTATATATATACATATATATATATATACTTATTTAATATATTCTAATGATGTAAGATAATATCGAAAGTTAAATATGTTTTTACAAGGACAACGCACACATACACATAGTAGAACACACATATTAAATCCACATACCCATCATCATACACCTTATTTCTATCGCAAGCTATAATAATTACCAAAAAAGTTTGCATGTGCATAAATTGAATCATGAGTTAGTTAACTTGTGCTTGGATTTGTAATTATACATATTCACTACATTAAGAGATGACCCTAGTATAAATAATCATTTAAGAATTAATAATATTTTTAGATATGCTTCTGGACAAAAGATATTTATCTAGAATATAGAGTAGCACTATTATTTAGTCCAAAACATGTATTTTATATGAGTATAGTTGTTTCAATGCAACGGACTAAGTTTATTGCATTGATAGTGCCCATATTTCATTTTATTTAAAAAACTAGGTGATCTATGTTTGTCTAATGTTACATAATCTTCCATTATGACCTCTTTCTTTTAAAAAAAGAACTTTTCTAGCCATGAATTACTCATCATCAGTTAAATGCTATCGAACTTACTCCTCGTATAATAGTTATATATCATGTGCTTATCTCAGTTCTTGAATTCTTTTTTATTAAAAATATATTATTATTGGTGTGGATGACAAAGTGCACAATAGTAAATGTTTTGTTTAAGTTAATTCTTTTCATTTGAATGTTAAATATTATGATGGCATATATTTAGTGATAAAACTTATTATAATGTTTAAACTTATGTAAAATAATTTTGTACATGTACTACATCATAGTAATATAGTGTCACAAGGTGTAACACACCATATGGCCAACCTTCCAGCAAATGTGCATCAAGCGACAGTCCAGAGTTCTTGTCAGAACAAGGGTCTTCTGGCAACCTCTGCCAATTGGGAAGGAGAACAACTCATCAAGTCCACAAGTTGCTTCAGGCCACCGTTAGCACGGTTTGATGGAATCGAATCTCATAAGGCAAGGGAAGCCTATTGTGGGGTGTTTTCTGGTGGATGAGGAGCTACAAACACTCGGACCAAGTGCAATATATAGCTGCAAGAAGCTGAAGGTTGGAATTCGTGGGCAAAGCTACTCTCACTATGTTTTGTTCATTGGCTATGAGTACGATGCAACCGGAGTGCCAAATTTGGTCTTTTTGAATAGTTATGCCACTGATTGGGGAGATAGTGGGTTTGTGCGTGTGTACTTCACTGATACATACAAGGACTGATTCTACCATTTGAAGGTTAAAGCTCTGAAAGTGACAAAATACCAACGCATCAAGCTCCTCCAACCTTGCCCATGCATTGCCCACCGACGAAGAAGATGAAGCTAAGTCAAATGAAGAAGTTGAAGGTGCAAGACAACGTCACCGGCTCAACAAGGATGATATGAACACCACCACTTCTTCGGCTGGCCATCAAGCCCAAGATGCTGGCGACTAGGCTGATGCTTCACATTTCATCAAGGACGACACTTATGGCATATGATAGCCACAGGATGTTGCATCTACATGCGGCATCATCTTAGTCTAAGTTCTTTTGAGAAAAGCTCGGGTAGGTGCTATGTCATTAAAGGAGAAATTATGAGTTTACATGGTGTTATTAGCGTGCCCAAAAACAATTCTTGCTTATTACTCTTCATTGTTATGTGTCATTCTGTATGCTTGAATGTCTTGTTTGATGATGTTGAACAATTGTTCTGGTGATAGAGATTTGTTGTCAAATACCCTACGGCAACCTTCCTTCAAAATATTCCAAGTTTGTGTTGGCTGAATAGATATTTTTTGTCTCCTTCTATCAATTCTTGTCATCTTTCTATTGAAGTTGCATCAGTAGTTCTCCATTGCGGTTGTGGGACTTCAGCCCAAGTTATGATACGAGTCCATATCTCTTTTGCATAACTACATTTTGCGATCATGTGGGTATTTGATTCAGTCATCGTTCTATTTTGACTTTCTATGGCAATGAACTTGTCCGACATCGGCAACTTATATTGTAGTAACAACGATGTGAAGAATTTACATTTGATTTCCACCTTAGCATCCCAACTGGACTTACCACTTGGTGTTTGAATTTTATCCAATGAACTGTGTCTGATAAGCAGATTGGGCGGAATAAGTACCATTGGTCGTAAATCTCCATTTTATCTGGTCATCTTCCTCTGTCGGTTGGAAATCTTGTATCATTGTCCAGAGTGCTATGAATTATCGTAGGCTTTGTTCATTGTTTATGTGTGTCAAGCCTCGCATCCAATGCTTGTTTGTGAGTGCGACTGCCACTGACTGGTTCTTGCGCCAGGCAAGTGTGAAGCAATTTGGCGCTATCTTCATGTGTGATCTTCCTCTGAGCCTGTTGTCTTTCCAGAAGTTTGTTTTTGGCTGTTTTCGACACCAATATTGGTGCTTCTTTGGATAGTAGCTGTTCAGTTTCAGTTATTGTTTTAGGTAGTCCCGCCCATTGTTTTTTAGGTTGTTTCCATTTGAACCACAACCATCAAAGCCGCAGTGCACGATTGAAACGAATGAGGTCAAGAATGCCCGGGCCGCCCAACCTCTTTGCTTGGTTTGCACATCCTCTTCCAATTGACTAGGCAGTGACCACCTCTTGCATTTTCTGAAACCTTATAGAGAAAACTGCAACAAATTCAATCAAAATGCACTTGGTAGCTCATTTGGAAAGTGGAAATGAGGTCATGTGATGTTGTTGACGGTTGAATAATGTGACGAGTTCCGATCCGCAAGTGTACGGGTCACTTATAACCTTTTTCACCTAGGGGAGGTCCCAAGGTTCTTGTCAACACAAGGAGCAAGGGAATTGCTAGCACTCAACCAAGTACTAATCTAGTTGATTAGAAAACCTTTGAAAGAGAGATTAATCTATGAACTAAAGACAATCAAATCTAAGTTAATCTAAGGCTAAACTAGATGGCAAGGGTTGAAACAAGAGAGAGATTAAAGTAGATAAGTGTTCCCTCCCTAGGATCTAGGATCACATAGATATGCATCTACTACATGCAAGAGGAGTTGCCTTTTCTAGCTTCACGACAGTTATGCAGTCGCTAGGCCTTTTCCATTCTCTCGTACTGTCACTACGCGAAGGTAAACAATCACTTTGCTAACACATCTATATCTAAGCATCCATAGAGTTAAGCTAATCGCCACGATTATCACAAACCCTACTAAGATCACATGTTGTACACACATATGTAAATAAAGCATTTGCAAAGACATAGACCATGAAGCATCAATAGGCATAAAGTTCATGTAGCGATTACATAGCAAGGACCCATAAAACCTTAGGGATGAACAGAGGCATTACCCCATCATCTTACATAGATTGAAGCACATAGGGGTGATGGAGACTCCGGAGAACGTCATCGATGAAGATGGCAGTGAGACTCCGGGTCAGTCCGCGCCAGCCAAAGCCAACGCAGGCACAGCGCCGTACCAAAGGCGCGGAGGTTGGGTAGACCGAGACCCCCGCAGTGCGTGGGGCAGGTGACATTCACCCAAGCGACCAGACAGCGACCGCCCGAGGCCACCTCTGTGCCAGACCAGAGGAAGCCGCGGATGAGACTTTCGACGGCGCGTAGTGCCCAGGGGAGATGGAGATCGCCATCGAGATATGCACCGGGATGGCAGAGAGGGTGGACTTAGCGAGGACGAGGCGACCACTGCGGCTCAACAGTCTACCCTGCCAGGGAGGCAGGCGCCTGGCGACCTTATCAACCAGTGGCTGCAAGGCAGCCTTGGGTAGCCTTCTAATAGATAGAGGTACCCCAAGGTAGGTGCAAGGGAAGTCGGTGATGGTGCAGGAGAGGATAGAGCGAACCAAGGACAAGTGATCCTCGGAGCAGTTGATGGGGTAGACCTGGCTCTTGGAGTAGTTTGCCGCCAAGCCAGCAACGCTCTCGAAGAGCGACAACACCGCCTTGACGACCTGCAGGTCAAGCTCGACCAGAGAGAAGAAAGCGACCACATCGTCTACATAGAGAGAGGCGCGAAAGCAGATGTTCCTCCCTAGGTCCAGAAGGAGACCACAAGATGCTGCCTTGCGGAAAAGGGCATGGAAGCATTCCATGACCAGCACAAAAAGCATGGGGGAGAGGGGGTCTCCCTGGCGCAGGCCTCGACCGTGGCAGATCCGCTGCCCAGGGACACTATTTAGCAAAACCCTGGTGCTAGCAGTGGACAAAATGATCGAGATCTAGTTAGTCCCCATGCGTGGGCAGCCGACCGCCGAAAGGAGTTCGAGAAGAAAAACCCAACCGACCGAGTCGAAGGCTTTGGCTAGATCAATCTTGAACATGATCCTAGGAAGCTTTCGACTAGAGAGCGTTCTGGCCGTGCCAAGAACGTAGTGGAAGTTATCATGGATGAGGCGACCTTTGATAAAAGCACTTTGGTTGGGTGAGATTAGAGAAGAAAGGTGCGGAGCGAAACGGTTAGCTGCTGCTTTGGAAAAAAATTTCCCAAAGCTATGAATTAGGCTGATGGGGCGAAAATCTAAAAGAGCGACCGGGTCCGGTTTTTTGGGTATGAGCGTGAGGAGAGCACCATTTAGGTGGTGGAAGCTGTAGAAATCCAGGTCAAAGAGAGCGTTGAACGCCCGCAGCACATCACCCCTGATGATCGACCAGCAAGATCTATAGAAGCGACCCGTGAATCCGTCCGGGCCGGGGGCCTTGTCCAACGGAAGATCTTTGACAACCTCCCAGACCTCGGCCTCAGAGAAGGGGAGGGCGAGGTCCTCGAGGTCTAGCCGCGGGAGGCCCAACTCCACGAAGTCGAGGGCGCAGAAACGCTTGTGGTTGGTGCCAAGAATCCTGTCGAAGTAAGCAAAGGCTGCCGCGGCCTTTTCATCTTCACGAAAGACAGGGCGACCATCGACCAGAAGGGAGGGGATGAAAATTTTCCTTCTGCGGTGGTTAGCATGGAGGTGGAAAAGTTTAGTGTTAGCATCCCCCTCACGGAGCCACCTAAGGCTAGACTTTTGTCGAGTGATCGTTCGCTGCAGCGAAGTCAGACCTAGGTAGCGGAGTTTAAGGAAATGCTGTAAATAAAGCTCCTCAGGAGAGAGCGATCGGGAATCCTGTGCGACCTTTAGACGGAAAATGACCTCCTTGGCAATCTGTATCTGCAAGCGAATGCTCCCGATCGCCTTTGAGCTCCATTTCACCAGCGCCTTCGCTGTCTCACGAAGCAGGTGATCGATCATACGTAGCGGGTCCGCATCACGGCGTGGCCCTGACCACACCGCCTTAACAGTGTCCAGGAAACCCTCCACCTTCGGCCAGAAGGCCTGGAAGGTGAAGCGTTTCTTGGAGTGCACCACACAGTTGAGAAGGAGGAGAAGGGGGGCATGATCAGAGCACCTGGAAGAGACAGCGTGCAAAGCAGAGGATGGGAAAAGAAGCTCCCAGTCCTGGGAGATGAAGACTCTGTCAATACGCTCAAGTGTAGGATGCGACCTCTCGTTGCTCCAGGTGAAGACCCTGGAGGTGGAGTTCAAGAAGCTCGAGGTCGTTGAGGAAACGACGGAAACGACCCAACATTCTACGCGAAAGGCGGCCATTGTTTTTGTCGGCCGCCTGATAGATGAGGTTAAAGTCTCCGCAAAGAACCCACGGTCCAGAAAGTGTGGGACGAAGGGTGCGAAGCTCGGCGAGGAAGGAGACTTTATCCACATTCGATTGCGGGCCGTAAACGGACGAGAGCCACCAAGACTGAGTGGGTGCAGAGAGCAGCGCCACCTTCACCATAACGTGGTGAAGGCCAAGGGAGGGGGAGGAGACGATCCATGTGTCTTTACGCCAAGCGACCAGAATACCACCGCAGCTGCCCACCGCCGGCAACGCAACATAGTCAAAATCCAAGCCCTAACATATCAAGCATAAAGGAGGGGGATATAACCGCGAGCTTAGTCTCTTGCAGACAGAGAAGAGAGACACACTCAGAAGCTACCAACTCGCGGACCGCCGAGCGTCTAGCACACTGGTTAAGCCCACAGACATTCCAAACAGCTAGGTTTACATCCATTTAAACTTAAAAAAGAAACGACCACGCGACTAACGCAGCCTCAGGCCTGCGCGTCGATGGCCAGCTGCTCCTCGGGGAAGAGCTCGCGAACTGCTGCCTGGAACTCGTCGTCCTCCAGCACAGAGCACTAGAACGACCCGTCGACCTGAGCACCGAAGAGCTCTCGGATAGCTCTACAGTGCTCCTCAGACAGGCCCACTGCGAAGAGCCTAGTGTATCGCTGGAACGCGTCCGCGTCCGGGGCCTCGTGCGGCCCGACGACCCCCAGCTTACGCATGAGCAAGTTCTGCCCTGCGGTGACTGGGTTCGATCCCCGGCCCTTCGAAGCCGCGGCGAGACGACTGCTGCGACGAAGGGTGGTGAGTGGAGGGCAGACCTTAGCCCTGCGACATCGCGGGGCACACAGGACTGGAGGCGGAGGTGGCCACTGGAGGGAGGCACAGAAGTCAGCGACCAGCGACTGGAGATCGCCCTGGGGGGTCCCGCAGCCGGCACAGGTGGAGGGGAGCGAGAACTGGGGGGCGAGGAGGTAGGAGGCAGCTCCGCGTGCACCGGGGAGACGTCGGGCGGGTGCCGAGTAGGGGTGGCGCACGACCCGGAGGGGGCCGGAGAAGGCGACCGGAACGGAGAAGGGGCGACCACAGGGGAAGAGTCACACCGAGGGCCCACGTCGGGCCCATCCTGCGTCAGCAGCCGGGGGGCAGGCAGGGGGGAAAGAATCCTGCGGAAGACGTCCGCCACCGGCACCACACATACGTGGGCGGGAGTGCGAGCGACCAAAGAGGAGTCCTTCTCCCCGCGCGCGGCGGCTGGCACAGCGACCCCCCTGCCAAGGCCGCGGTCGACGGAGATCGGCGAGGGGGGTAGCCCGGCCAGGTCGAGGCCAGCAGAGGCCAGGTCGGGGCCAGCAGCGGCCAGGCCGCGGCCAGCGGCGGCCAGGCCGGGGCCACCAGCAGCCAAGCCGCGGCCAGAGGCGGCCGGGTCGCGGCCAGCAGCGGCCGGGCCGTGCCCAGCGGCGGCCAGGCCGTGGTCGGCGGCGACCAGGCCCCCAGCACCGACCCCGCCACGCGAAGGTGAACCACAAGGCGCGACCAAGAGCGCCGCCTCAAGCAGCATCGGGTCGTCGGAGAAGTCCCTGGCCGGCGTCGACTCCTGAAGTGGAGGGAGGTGCTCCGGCCGCGGCCTCTCGACTAGGTGGTGGTGCCGCGCGACCGAAACCGAAGAGGAGGTCAAGGAGGTCCGAGCGAGCGGGACAGCCACTACCGATGCGCGTACCTCAGCAGCCGGCCGATGCTCCGCCCGAGCGATGGAGGCCGCGGCACGAGCGACGAACGGCGCAGCAGCGGCCGAAAGGCGAGACGACCAAGGCGGGACCACAGGCGAACAGCGAATGCCCTGCAGCACCCAGTAGGGGAAGAAGGGAGCAGGAGGGACGAGTGTAGGAGCAGAGGTGCGGGCACCCCAGCAGGTGGGTCCCCGCCCCCCTCCGGCCGTGCGACCAGACTGCCCGCCTGACGAGGGGGGAGGCCCCTCCACCGGGCCCGCGACGGAGGAGCGCCGTCACCGGCGGCCGAGGACCCCAGCTGCGAGGGAGCACCAGAGCGACCAGAGGTATCAGAAGGGCCACCATCCAGCCCTCCCGACTGGGAAGCACCGCCAGGCGCCAGCCGGGGGAGCCAGAGTGTCGATGCTCTCGACGATGTCGATCGTCGCCGGGTAGCGTAGGCAGGGCTGGGTAGCGCCCAGCCCGGTGAACTCGATCAGCGCCAGCATGTCCTTATGCACCGGGATCAGGTCTGGGTCGATGCAGCTCGCCAGGACGTAGAGCTCCTTAAGGTCGGCCTTCGACTCGGACTCAGAAGCCAGAGTGATGATTGCACAGGAGGAGCTGAGGACGTCCTACGACGTGCTACGCATCCACAGGTGCGCGGGCACATCCTTGATGCCCACCTGCACCTAGTAGTGCATCAGCGCGTCGACCGCCCAGTTCTCCCGCCTCCACCGGCGAAAGGTGGGGCGAAGGGGCCCGTCCGGGATGGGTTCCTGGAGAACCCGCAGCATCACAGAGGAGTCCTGGAAGACGATGAGGAAGTCGTCCGGGTGGTAGGGGTAGGTCATGAACGACCCCGGCTGAACACCGAAGTGACCGGTGAGGTAGGCATCAACGTCCGCGGTAGAGGCGAACAGACGAGTGCTCGCGACCATCGCGACCAGAGCGCACTCCAAAACGACCTCGTTCGCAACGACCTCAGGGAGTCGAGGAACGATGCACACCTCGAGCTACGGGCGAAGCGAGGGGTGCCCCAGCGGTGCCGGCGGGGAAGGGGGCGGCGGTGGAGGACGGCGATCCGCGGCACCGAACGCGGGTGCACCGGCGGTGGTGCCCGCGGGAAGCGGTGGAGGGGGCGGCGCCCCCCAGGCCACCTCGCCCGCCAGAGCCTCGCCCGTAGAGCGACGAGGCGGCGGCGGCACGCCCCCTTGAGGAGCCACGTCATGGCGCGTCGCGGAGTGAGGGGCACGCTCGCGGCCCGCCTACTGTGGTGGAGGCGGGGCGTCGCGGGCCGCCGGAGGGGGACGATGACGACCCTCCGGCGGAGGCGGAGGCGGTGGCGGAGGGTCACGGGCCGCCGGAGGGGGTGATGACGACCCTCCGGCGGAGGCGGTGGCGGAGTGTCGCGGGCCGCCGGAGTAGGGCGCTGACAGAGCTCCAGAGGCGGTGGCAGCCGCGCCTCCCGCCTAGGCTGGGGCGGCGGAGGCGGAGGTGGCCGAGCGCCCCTCCCCTACGCAGCCAGAGGTGGTGGTGAGGAGCGACCAGCAGGGCGCGAGGCGACCAAAGGTGGGGAGGAGGTACGACCTCCCGGACGTGGGCAGGCGCCCTCCACCGTGACCAAGCAAACCTCCGGGCGCCAACATGAGCTCTCGTGGTGGTCGAGCTGGTGGCACCGGAAGCTGCGTGGAGCGTGGGGGCAAGAGGCGGCGACGTGATCTTCCCCAAAGCAGTTGAAGTATTTTCCCACCAGATCCGTGGGGACGGAGGACGGGGGTGGCGGCAGCTGCGGCGGTGGTGACCGTTCCGCACGCAGCTGCTTACGCCACCGCGCCTCGACGAAATCGTCAGCGTCCACCCGAGGCCCCCGGGCGGGCCCGTCGGTAGGCGGCGGCGGCCCCATAGCCCCCCCCGACGGCAAGGCGCGGCCGCCCTTCGCCTTGGCGCGCTGACACGGAGGAGGCGGAGGTGGGGACAGCGGCCGCTTGCCCAGGATCCCCCTGACGGAAGTGAGCACGGGCCGCGAAGCAGCCGTCGACGAAAGATCAGCGGCGGCGGAGGCGACCAGGGAGGGGTGACCATGGAGGAGCGACCGAGACGGGTGCGGAGGCGGGGAGGGGTACGGCCCGGCATCGGGATGCCGACCGCCCGCACCTGCTCCGAGAAGGTGGGGGAGGGAGAGCGACCACGCGACACAGGAGAGTACGAGCCCGAGGCAGAGGAGCCCGAAGCCTCAAGGGCCCAGAGCTCCTAGGCGGAGGGGATGGAGGGGCCTGGCTCCGCCGAGCTCGGCTCGACCATCCCCACCAACGCGACCGGTGCCAGGCGAGGGCCGTAGGCGGCAGGGCCGCCCGCGGTGGCGGCGGCGGCGGCAAGGAGGCGGTCGTCGCCCGCCCGCTCCAAGGGCCGTGGCCAGGCGGACAAGGAGGCCAGGCCGGCCGGTCGGCAGGCCGGCCAGGTCATGGCCAGCAGCGGCCAGGCCTGCGTCGGCAGCGGCCAGGCCGCGGCCAGTAGCTGCCAGGCCGTTGCCAGCCGCGGCTGGGCCGTGGCCGGCAGCGACCAAGCCGTGGCCAGAGGCGGCCAGGCCTTGCCCCGCACGTGCCTCCAGCACGCGGAGGGCAGCAGCGATGGCGGCCGGCCCGGCAGTGGCTAGCGCGGTGGCCATGGCGGGGGAGAGGCCCGGGACGGCGGCGAGAGCGGCAAGGGCGTCCACCGCGCACGCGGGCGCCTTGGTGCTCCCGCCGGCGCCCCTGGTGCGCTCGCCACGGTCGGGGGCGGCGTGCCTCCGCCGGTGGCCGGCCTCGCCTCCGCGGCCGGCGCGTCGGGCGGCGACGGCGTGGCTGCACCGGGGACGGCCCCGCGGGGCGGCGCTCCGGCCCCCCGCTCCTCCTCCCCCATGAACTTGGAGCTGTAATTGGACGGGAAGCGAATGAGGTCGCACACGCATGCCCTAGGGTAGCCTCAGTCTCTTCCCTGTCGCATTCTTGGTTAGGATATACTCCGTCGTGACTGTGGGAGGCTGTCTTTCGGTATTGGAATGACTTAACTATTGAATGAAAGCTCTATGCTTTGCTAAAAAAAACTGCAACCCACCCACGTACGTACTCCCTCCGTCCCAAAATAAGTGTCATTCTCACTTCTCAAGAAGTCAAACAATTTTAACTTTGACCAATTATGGATAAGAAAGTATTAATAATTATAGTGTATAATTAGTATCATTAGATAGATTGTTGAATCTATTTTCATAGTAAACTTGTTTGGAGATACAAATATTACTAATATTTTCTACAAATGTAGTCAAAGTTGAGAATATTTGACTGACACGAATACCATAGTGACACTTATTTTGGGACGGAGGAAGTAGCTAGCTAGCTCCATGGGCCATGGTTCAACACTCCAACCCCGGCCCGTTTGATACAACGTCGCTTGCTGCCAATCGCGTGCGTGATGGCTCGCCGCTGGGGGTCGTTGTGGCCGCGACTATACATCACTGAAGTGATGATTCGCATTGCATCGCGCCACTCGGGGAGAGAATGAGGTCAACAGTGTTGCATGTTAGTGGGACAACTTTAATTGTTTCGCGAGTTTATATAATTTGTTCGGTACGTACAATTTTTTGTTCAGACAGTTTGTAAAATTTGTTCCACACATGTATAAATTTGTTTCGGTAGTTCATATAATTTGTTCGGTGCATACAAATTTTTTATTCTGATAGTTTGTAAATTTTGTTCTACTGTTATGTATTGCACAGAATATATAACTTTAATTTTAAAATATGAATAAAAAAGTTCGTCAAAATATAGTCAAGTAGGATCTTATTGTGAAGTTTTTATTGTTAGAAATCCAATTGTACAATCCGAATTTAATTTTGATACTCGATTAAGATTTATAACTTTTTAAAATTTTAATGATCTTTGCATATGCATGGCATCACCAATTTTGATTGCATTTGCATGCATGCACATGTGAAAGAAACCCCACAGCCCGGCGTGATAATTTATTCCCGTCATAGCTGCGATGTATAATCGCACCTGTCGTCGTGCACGTGCACGGTGCACCGAACGACGAGTCGACGACCACATCGTCGCAAAAAGGAAAACAGGCATCCACCGTCGACGCCGGCCGGCAGCGTAGACGCAACGCGACTAGCTATCACCTCTGTGACCACCAGCATGGCTGCATCCTCATCCACCGTCGGCCTACCACACCACCAAGGGGAAGGCGGCTGTTTCTAGTTTAACTTTTTGATCTGATCCCAATTTTTATCACTAATACGTGGGTCTAACTTTCACTGTATTACCTATGTAGGTAGATGCTCAACAGATAATGGTTCTAAGATTAGTACGCCGCTCATTTTCTTCAAAAAAAATATGCAAAATATCACATCTTTTGTTGTGACTATTAATAAAAGTTCTTCAAAAGTGACTTAAATTTGACTACATCTGTACAAATATTTTTGAATAAGACGACCGGCCAAACTTAGTGTCAAAAAGTTGAACAAATTATAGTTCAGAATGGAGGGAGTACCGTTTTAGTGCCTGTTTGGAATATAGGTATGCAAAAATGAAGGCATTGTAAGAGCAACTCCAAGAGTCTAGCTATCTTTTAAGCCAAATTTGAAGATTTTACCCCTTTGTAAAAATACAAAACCATCTAATTTCATAGAGTAATCCAACAAACTAGCTAAAATTCTTCCTCCAAAACATGTAGGCCCCACCTGTCATCAATTGCCCCTGCTCCATCTGCTCCCAATCCACGGCGGCACGACCGCAAGAGCTCCTTCTGCTCTCAATCCATGGCGTCAGGACCGCAGGAGCACCCTACTGCGCCGTCGAGGGGCGCAACCACCAAGTTCTACCGCAGCTCACTCCGCTGACCCGCGCAGCTGGCTACGCAGCCCCCGCGCAGCTCGCTCTGCTGCCCTGCGCCAACTCCGCCGCCCAACGCCGACCGTTCCGCCGCCAGCGCTGCACCGCCGATCTCGCGCCCCGCCGGAGCCCGCTCTTTGGCCTCGACCTGCCCGTTCATGCTCCCCTGCTACTTTTGCTAGACGTCCATGGGGGCAGGAGCACCTAGCCGACATCCATCGCCGCCCAGCAGGGGCGCCGCTGCTCGCTCCGCTGGGACGTCGCCCTTCGCCGGAGCCTGCTTTCCTCCTGGACCCAGGGGCGGGCCCAGGATTTAGGGTTTGGGTATTCAAAATTTTCAAAGCGCAAAATTTTTTCGGACAACTTAAAGCTCAAATTGTAGCACATAATTAAGTATCTAACGTAACTTGAAATTGTTTGACACGGAGATAATAGATGTACTAAACGAGGTGTCGCGGTTGGATTTGTGCGCGGCGCTTCGCCTGCATCGCTGTGATGCTACCCCCCACGGCCGGTCGTCAGTGTTGCCGGCCTCCTAGTCTCCCGTCGTGTCACTGTCCACAAACCAGTCCGCGCCGCCCCAGAGAGATGCGCCCAAACGGATGCTGGCCAGCCACCACCAGTGTTGCGTTGCGCCGCTAGGGTTGGTGTGTCGCTGGCGCCGGTGCTGTGATGCCGTCGTTGCTCGAGTCAGGGACGAATCGGGGGGTTGGGCTGGGACGAATCGAAAGGAATGACAAAAGGAGTGGTGGGGTGGGCCGTGGGGATTTTTGGGTCGGCAAGGGGAGGTCGGGATGGAGGAGTAGCGGACCATACTCCCTCCGGTACAATTTTACTAGTCGTTCTGCGCGTCTGGCCGATTGCAAATATGTTGATGTAAATTTTGGTGAAAAGTGGTGAAATTTTTGCATTGAGTTGCGTGCACAAAGAGAATAAATGAACTGACATGATTCTCTAGGTGAAGACTTTTGGTGAAAGTTTTGAAACTAAACATGGCAGAAGTCGTTGTGCGTCGCGGGGTTAGTTTTCGCAGCAGTCGGGAGTCGAATAGACGACCTCACACGTAGAGTGCCTCGAGACGTGTTGTGCTAACCAGTCGGCTGAGACGAAGTTGGTGATTTTTGTGCACCCGTCATCTTATTTAATAAGGGCAAATATGGGAAAAAATACCCCTAATAAATGACTCTTTGGTATGCGAAAACGACTCCTAAAGCTGTACCGAATGGAGTATGAGCCTAATATGCAATATGAGATTGACAAGCCTATTTTGTAGTGCATTGTTCTATTTTTTTATACATATACATGTAATATACTATGTATATGAATTGTTTTGTCAAAAATTTTGGGTATTCAAATGAATACCCATGAATACTCATTGGGCCCGCCAGTGCCTGGACCTCGAGCTGTCGTCGCGGCGAGCTGCGCGTCGGTGAGTGAGCCGGCCGCGCCTGGGCAGCAGTGCCTGCCTGGAGGAGTGGAGGGAGACGCGAAAGACGCGGGAGGGAGAGCGGAGAGACGAGCGGAACTTGCTCGGGAAAGGTAGCGAGGCAACAAGGACTTTTTCCGAGCTGGATGATGAGCGGAGCAGATAGCGAGTCCGTTGGATCCTAATTTTTGTGATTTTCTTTAAATTTTAGTTAGCCTTTGAGTTTTACAGAGTCACTTGGAGTTGCTCTAAAGAAATAAAAAAAATTGAATGGAGCGAATATAGTAGATAACTACATGATTCCAAAGACCCATGAATGGAAAGCTTGCGTGTTTGGATCCCATGAAAAAAATTGATCTTCACATGCCCAATTAAACAAAAAAAAACACAATGCCCGCTTAATTGATTTGCTTTGTACTAAGTTTCCAAGCTAATTAACAACTGTGCTAGAACCGGAACACAAAAAACATTCACACCCGTTTTTAGTTCTGCTAGTCTTTTGCGATAGTAAAAATCCGGACTACTATATCATAATTAGTGCAACAACCATTTATTAAAGGAAATATATTGATTTTCTCTAATGTCTATCTCATTAACGATCTTGGAAAAGGAATTACCATTAGGAGAAAATATAATTGAATCATAAAACATATACCAAGACGAGACAAGACAACACCCATCTGATTAGAGGAAGAGATTGAGACAGCACACGGCAAGGAATTGGAGAAAGAGATTGAGAAAGATATTTTTTTTCTTAGCTTCCAAAAGGAGACAAGACACATGAACGGATTAGAGGAAGAGATTGAATAAGATATTTTTTTCTTAGCTTCCGGTGGATGCTTTTTTCCCCCCATCGAAATGTGCATGGATACCTTTCCCTTTCCTTCGGAATGGTTGGCAATCCTTTGTTGCAAACACAACCACACAATTCACGAAAAACTCCAAAATTCCTTTGAATTTTTTTTAATCCAAACGAGCTTTAGCGTTAAGGCCGGTACAATATTTCATTTTAAAATAAGCATTCCTTCGTTTTAAAAAAAAGTTTAAAGCAAAGATTCGACATCCCACCACGGAAAAAAAATTTGGGTGCAGCCTTGGGTGCACCATGCACGCTGCCCCGTGCACCCCCACACTGATGCATGCCACGTGGTAGAAAAAAATATCCAATGATCTTGTGAACTGCATTTACTAGGTGCACTGGCGGAGCCAGTGTTGGCCAAGGTGGGCCATAGCCCTCTCTTGCCCTGTGTCGATCTCTCCGTATGAGTAGTGCTATGCAATAAAACATTCAGAGTAAGAGTAGAGAGCAGAGCTTGCAGCCAACACAGGCGCACAACAACATACAACACGTAGCCAACAACAAAACTTGTCAATCACTTGAGCTCAAGCACGCACACAACCTTTTTTAGCTGACTTGAAACCACGCATACAGCCGTGGAAAGCAATGGACCAGCATGGTTGCAATGTTAATTCGTGAATTATAAAATTGTCAACGATATTTATTTAAAGTCACTCAAAATATATATTGAAACGTCTTTTTTGAAATAGTCAGTTTATCATATCGTCTTTAATAGGATTTTCCCCCCTTTTGTAGACCAAGCAAATATTAGTCTTTATGCTATGAATACTTAATATGTATGGTCAAACGTTGATCACAATACAATCAATATTTATGATTATTGGCACATGCATAATGTGACGTATTTCGGCCCCCTCTTAGTTCAATTCCTGGCTCTGCCACTGACTAGGTGATACCCCGCGCGTTGTTGTGTGAATTTTTAAACAAAGTTGTAAGATGAAAATTTGAAAGTATAAACTAAAGTGATTGCTATGCAACATTCTTTTACAAACGACACTATATATGAAAATATGTTCATTTTGTTGAGAGAAAACAATTATTAAATATTGATTTTTTATGTATTTTTATTGCTGAAATTTTGGAGTATGGTACTCGTAAAGATGCATGGATGTTGTAGTCAAAAAAATCGGTGAAAGATATAAATTGATGATCTAGTGGATGATGAGGTAGCATGTGAGGTGGATGGCTTGCATGTTGAGAGAAATATAGTTAATGCCTATTAGTGAGTTCCATCTATATAGTTGTATATGATATGATTCATGTATTGTGGGCATGCATCTCCCATATAGTTGCATAATTTTAGTTGATGTCTCAAACTACCGTCAGATCCACAACTTGACCCACGTGACATGCATCGGTGTGGGGTGCATATGTGGTGCACTCGGGGTAAGGTTGCCACTGAGGAGGGTATGAACAAATCCACTCTTGTTCATACACAAATCCAAATAATTATTATCCACTTTGTGGAATGACTATTTCTTGGAAATCAGCTAAACAAACAATGGTAGCAACACCTACTAACCACTCTGAAATCATTGCACTATATGAAGCAGTCAAGGAGAGCACTTGGCTTAGGCGTGTTAATCAACATGTACTGAATACATGTGGAATAACAATAGCGCCTACCCCTACTATTATCTATGAAGATAACTCAGCTTGTGTTGCACAAGTACAATCAAGGTATATAAAGTCAAATATCACAAAGCATATTTCATCTAAATTTTTCTATACGCATCAATTGCAAAAAAAGAGAGAAATAATGGTAACTCTTGCCACATCTTGTGATAATCTTGCAGATGTATTCACAAAAGTTGTAGCTCCACCAATTTTTGAAAAATGTATCTAAGGACTTGGCATGAGAAGACTAAGAGAAATACAAAAAACAGGAGGAGAACTCCTTGATTAAATCCTGATACAATATGTCCAGAAGGCATAATGATTATTCCATAAGAATATTCATTAATATCTTGAAGATTGTATAGTTATTGTACTCTTTTTCCTACTATGATTTTTCTTGAAGTTTCTCATAAAAGTTTTAATGAGGCAATATAAAGTGTAACTAACAAGTACGACGTATATGTACACTTTTCTTCAATGAACCCTTTTTCTCACTGGGTGTTTTGGATGGAGTTTCTGATCATAAATATCACGGTAATAGCCTAAGGGGGAGTGTTGTAAAACAACAGGACTCGATCTCAGGATGTAGAAGCTGAGATTCCTAGTAGAACTAGAACTCCTAGTCCTAGTCTTGTTGTTTGTGGGTCCTTACCAAAATTCTAAGCTAGGTTCGAAGTATATATATGAGGGAGATCTTCAATGCAAATTATCCAATTCAGAAATAGAGATTTGTCTCTCATACTTGTTCCTGTGTTACATTGTGTTCGTGTGATTGTTGAGAGAGAGGCGATCCAACGTTGACGATGTGTTTTATAACACCCTCCTCAATCCACTCATACCTAATAGATAATTAGAGGTCTTTTGGCAGGGCTTTTCCAAGTGCTTCTCCACCGGCTTCTGCAGAAGCTCTGCCAAACACCTAACAAAAAACGGCTTCCAACCTGAAGCCATGCAGAAGCCGTTTTGCAATTTGTACTAGGGAGGTGAAGCCAAAAATAGTGGCTCCCCGCGGCTTCTTCCCCACATGTGACATTAAAAATACAGAGAAACCACAACCACAGCCATTTTGCCAAACACTTTACAAAATGGCTTCAGCTTCACCAAAGAAGTCATTTTACCAGAGCAGTCACAGCCACAGCCGTTTCAACCACAGCCACAGCTCTGCCAAAGAGGCCCTTAATTTTGTACTAGATTCTATACATATCCAATCAATTATTGGTACCCTCCCTCACACCCTAACTTCTTCATTTATTTAATGGATATTTTTTTACTTATATCTTCCCCATTTAAAGTGAGTGTGATTTAAATATACTACCTCTGTCTTTAAATATATGACGTTTAGGAAAAACAAATTAGTTTATTTTTGAACTATAACATATATTTAAGAACGAGAGGAGTAAATAATAGATAAAAACAATAGTCAAGGGCGGATAGAGGCCTAGGGCCACCCGGGCCACGGCCCTAGGCGTGGACCAGAATTCTCTACAGTGTAGATCACTGTAGCAAAGTAGCCCAATATTTGTTCACGAACTGGCTCATGGAGTGGAATCCTGTCCGCCACTGACAACAGCATAACCCGGGGTGTATCCAATTTTTTTCCACCCCACGGGGCACGGCGACCGAGATATGTGTCGAGACGAAGACGAAACACGAAACCAACGAGCCCCCCACGTAGAGTGGTCAGGACCAGTGGTTTTCAATGGTGCTGAGATGGGAGTGTTTTGCTGAAGCAACGCTGGAGTAGGAGGTTCGACGATCTTGCGTGTGCAGTTTGAGGGTGATAGCCCCATGGCGGAGGTGTTCAGGTAGCTGCTCGGACCTGCAGCGGGCTGCGGCTTTTGGCGTGGCACAACGTTGGTGACAATGGCGCAGTTTTCGACGGCTTACTCTCAGCTCCTCTCCCAGGGAGTGCTGGTGGTGTAGCGTGGTGTTGTGTGAGTTTGTTTATGTGTCTTTGGTTGTGTGGTGTTGGTGGTGTACGCTTCGACGCGTTATGTACGAATACTTTTTCTTCTTATACGACAGAGCAGTGCTCCTGCTACAATTTAAAAAAAAAACGAAACCAGCCTCCACGGGCCACGGCCAATGATCGCTGCTGGTCCGCGGTCCAACCCCGTTGGCGTCCCCTGTTTGTTACCCCGACCAACCTCACGCGGCCACTCCTGAGTCCCTGACCGGCCGGCACAGCCATCACCGGTCACCGCCCCGCCCCGCCGCACCCACACAGCCTGCGTCCTTCTCCTGCCTCCTGTCAAAAACGCCACCGCCCCACGCGAACAGCGAAAGGCATCGTCTCGTGACTCACTCACTTCGTCGTCGCCCCCTCCCGCTAGGCTAGCAGCTACCTCAATGATAGGGGCCGGCGCCAATCCGCTCGCGGCGGCGCTGCTCGGCCCGCCGTCCCCCTCCGGCCGCCGCCTCGCGCCCGGCCCGGTCTCGTGCGCCCTCGACCCTTCCCCGGCGCTCCTCGACCCCGCCGCAGCCGAGGCGGCCCCAGGCCGCCAGTCCGACAGCGCCCCGCCACCACGGGCGCCGGACGATGCCGCCTCCGAGTCCTCGTCCTTGCCACGGGCGCTGCGCGCCAGCCCGCAGCTCAGCCGGTGGAACCGCGGGCGGGCGCTCCGCTCGGGCCGGCGGCTGCCGCTGCCGGGCCGCGCGGCGGTCTCCTCGGCGCCGCCGGCGACGGTGACCAGACCGCCGCCGCAGTCGCAGCAGCAGACGCCGGCGCTGCTGCACGACGACCTTCCTGCGGTGGCGCCGGAGCGGGACGACGACTTGTGCGAGGCCGAGGTATACGCGACGGCCGGGAAGGCCATCTACTTGGTGTCGGACGGCACCGGCTGGACTGCCGAGCACTCGGTGAACGCCGCGCTCGGGCAGTTCGAGCACTGCCTCGTCGACCGCGGATGCGCCGTCAGCACCCACCTCTTCTCCGGGGTAAACAGAAAACATACCATCACGTCTTCATTTCCTTTCCACTTTGGTTGGAACTGCAACTTCATGCTGTGCTACTGCTAGCTGCTAACAAAGTTTAAGTGGGTGGTCATCATACAAGATGCTCTGCTCTTGTCATCCAGGTATCGAATCAGTCATTTAGGGGATTTTGGACGGTACTGGTAAATATTTGCGATGCGATAGGTGACAATTAGAGAGATCACCAAATCAGTAGTTGAAATACGCAAAGTGAGATGCTGAATTTAGAGAGTCTGGATTGGGGAGGAGCCAGATCTCCTCCCCCTCAAAGAAAAAAGAGCCAGATCTCCAAGGAAAAACCATGACTTGTCCTTTAGAAACAGAATCTGATATCTTGGGAACCAAATGATAACCCTGCGACTCTGCTCTACAACTGTTATCGTGCTATGCTACATGATTCTTGAATTAGGATTGTAAATTTCTTGCAATTAACATAGAAATTTTATGTTCTGGTGGATCTGGATTCGGGTGAGCTTAAAATAGTGAGGGTTTGAGTGGCGACTTGGGCTAGTACTTCACTCTCATCTATCTCGATGTTAGATGATAATGGTTATGGGTTCTCCTGAGTACTGTAACAAAGGGTTGCTATGCTGTCCTGGTAACAAGGTTATTTCTGCATGGAACGTTGGATCCATTTCCACTAGATTCCAAACCCTTTTTTGAGTAAAGACAAGATCACAATGTGCAGTCGTATACATATGCATGATGCAATTGGATAAAGGAAGACATTCTGTGCAAATCCATAACTGCAAGGTTGCTTCTAGTGTACCTTATTTATTTCATTGGTTCAAATTCTCTCTGAGTCTTGTACGTGTATTGTTTGGGGTTGGAAAAGACAAATATGCATCTGCCTGTTGGGATACTATTTATCAGCTTATTGGCTTTGATCATGTTGTTGGAGAAAGCAAGGCTTTTGTCATGCTCCTGCCTCAGGAAGCCCTTATTAGATACTAGTTATAAATAAATTTATATCTGCGCTGGCTTGAAAAATGCTAGCCACTCATAACTTCGTAACAGGCACATCTTTTATACGTAACAAGTTTCTACTAATTTGTTTTAGATCGACAAATTGGATACACTTCTTGAGGTAATCAAGCAAGCAGCAAAGGAAGGGGCACTGGTCCTGTATACTCTAGCTGATCCGTCAATGGCTGAGTCAACTAAGAAGGCCTGTGATTTCTGGGGTGTTCCATCCACTGATGTTCTTCGACCTACTGTTGAAGCCATTGCTGCTCATATTGGTGTTGCTCCTTCTGGGATTCCACGAAGTAACCGACAGGGTCAACTAACTGAGGATTACTTCCGACGAATTGACGCCATCGATTTTACCATCAAACAAGATGATGGAGCTCAGCCACAGAACCTCCACCGTGCAGACATTGTACTTCTTGGTGTTTCACGTACAGGGAAGACTCCATTGTCAATATACCTAGCACAGAAGGGATACAAGGTAGCAAATGTCCCTATTGTGATGGGGATCGATCTTCCAAAGGCTGTTTTTGAGATCAATCAGGACAAGATTTTCGGATTGACAATAAACCCAGTGATTCTTCAAGCAATTAGAAGGACAAGGGCCAAAGCTCTAGGTTTTGATGGGCATATGAGCAATTATGCTGAGATGGACCATGTGAGGCAGGAGTTGGCTCATGCAAATCAAATTTATGCTCAAAATCCAGCGTGGCCAGTCATTGGTAAGTTTAGATAAATTGTCTTCATGGAAACCTTTAGTTTGTTGTTTCTTTGTTTAAATGTTCTTTTGTACTGTTTTATTAATGCAGTGGTCACTGGAAAAGCTGTAGAGGAAACAGCTGCTGTGGTTGTAAGGATTTACCATGACAAGAAACAGAAGTGTTCCATGCCACGCATATCGAAACGGTACTAGAATCATGTTCGACCCCTTCTACTACGCCTTGTACTCTGTGTGTATGTGTGTGTTTTGATAACTTCCGTGTCAAATAACATTACCCTTTATCCTTGTTTGTTCCACCTTCTAGGTGGCGGTTGTATCTTAAAGTTAATTGTACAGAATAGTTCAGTAAAAATAAATGTATATTGCATTCACAGCCTTCCGAGTGTACAGAATAGTTCAGCAAAAATAAATGTATATTGCATCGACGGCCTTCCATTGGCCTCACTTTATTTGGTCGTTAGAAAATATCTACATCCCAGGTAAAATAGCAGGGTGAACTGCCTTTCTGAGACTTACCAGAAAATCAGAGTGATATATTTCCTGCAGGAAGCTCAAATCCTCATCATCATTAAATATGGAATGGACCTGAATACGGTCCCTTCTCTACTGAACAAGGATGTTCTTAGACAGTATGATAGGCAAATATCTTTCAAAGGGAATTCCAAAATGTGTTCTAGTCTGACTTGGAGCCACTTTCACGTTACGCTCTTTCTTGTTGTGTTTCAGTTTTCTTGGTAGTGTTGAATAGCTTGATGGATCTTGCTGTTTGATCTCTATGCCTTTACAATAACTGGAGATAATGTGGAATGATGTTTTCTACATTTTTAATTTTTTCTGGTTGCTATTTGAAGTAAAGCATCTTGTGAATGTGGTTGAAACTACCAGGGTGAACTTCTGGTAGTATGTGCTTTAAACAAAATGTAGTTTAAACAGAATGTAGTTTAAAGATATGTACCACAATTTTGTATGATTCTGTTTGCAGCACCAGGAACAAATGGAAGATACAATATATCTGTTTGTCGTTGTAGAGCGACATGTACCCTTTTTCGGGCAGTCAGAAAAAAAAAGAAAAAGAAAAGAAAAGAAACAAGGATAGCCATTAGCCACCACCACAAACCTGTCCATCAATGTTTCGAAGAAAACAAACCCCAACTAGTCTTATCTCTTCACTGCCGCTCAGTTTTCCTCCATGAGACTGACCTTTCTTTTACGCCGGGATTATCGAAATCTTTCTCAGTTATCTTGTTCAGAAAAAAACAAAGGAGAAAAGCTCGGAACACCAAAATATCGCCTCGTCGGCCTTTCGCTGTCCGTCGACGGCCGGACTTTCACCGCGCGTCGCTGGCGCCGCCGCCGCCGCCACTGCCGCCGGAGTCCGCCCTGCTCATGGAGAGCGTGAAGTAGAGCAGGATGAGCGTCCCCACGCTGGACCTGCACGAGATCGGACAAAGGCCGCTGTCAGGATTCAAGCTCAGGGTCAGGGTCGTCGGGAATCAGGATACTGGATACTACTGCCGGGTGCCGACCGTAGCAACTCAGCGTCAGGGCTTTGCACGCCAGCACGCCGCGGACAGCACGGCAGCCGTCGTGCTCGCCACGGCGGTTGCCCGTTCAGGCGCCGTCCTTTTCACCGCCATTGCTGAAGCGAAGGCGACGCAGCAAAACCACCAGTTCTGCAACGGAGGATCGGCCAGGAAAAACTGCTGGGTTTCAGTTCAGGGTTTGGTTCTGTACACTGCACTCGCTACTGACCCCTCTCTCTGAAGACGCAACGCAGCTGGGAAATTTGCTGGCGTCTACTGCCACTCGATCCGTAGCTTTGCTTGTTCAGGCACGCTCACTCAACTCGCTTAACTGCTCCCGCCTAATCTTCTGGGTACTTCATGATGTGGGAGCATTAATCACCGCGACTTTGGCAGCCAAAGCTACTACTACTACGGGAAACAAATTACAGCTGCTACAGTACTTGCCACGTTGAGGCACTAGCTGACATGTGAGAGCTTCTGTTTTTGTTTTTCTTTCAAAACAAGGAAAAAACGAGCTGTCAGAGCTGACAGCTGATGGGAGGAGGGAGATGTTCTTACAGCGTGGCGAAGAGGAAGACGACCCTCCGTGGATCCAGCCACGGCGCCGGCCGCCGCCCGAACCGCCGGGACTTGCTCCCGGGCGTGCTGGCCAGCGGCGTGTGCACCACCAGCCGCGCGCTGCCGGGCGCGTCGCCGCCGAGGTCGCCGGCCGCCACGTGCACGAACAGCTGCGGTCGCTCGCTGCCGCCACCTGCACACACATCAACGGAGGAGGTTGAGCAGGCCGGTCAGCATCCATGATCGGTTCGAAGCTTGCATCGCCAAGAAGGCATCCATCCGATTCGTCGTTAAGAGTCACCACACAGTAACACATGACTGTCACTTGCCAATTTACTACTTCGTCATGCTTAAACGACAAGGTAACCAATCTATCACTAAAATCACTCTCGAATTAACCGGAAACCGACAAAAATAAAAGCATTAGAATTCTAACAGGAATTAGCATCAAAATGCGATTTTTTCCCGGTTGAAACGCAAAGTCAGAACAGAACGCGAATGGGATGAGCTAATCGTTTGGGCTGACGTACCGGCGGTGCCGTTGGCGTCACCGTCCGCCGGCTTCCTGTCGCCCTTCCGCGACAGTGACCTCACCACCTTCTGTCGTTGTTCACGGCGCGGGCACAGAGGAAGAGGGGAAAAAAGAGTCAGCTTTGGAAGCAACGAGACGAAACGGAATTTGGCGCGTACCGCCGTGTCCCGGTCCCGGTCCCGGCCGGGGCCGGCGGCCAGTTCGCGAACGCGTGTTTCATCGGACTTACGGGTGTCCGCGGCGGCGCGGTGGGTGTCCGTGGGGGCGCGGTGGGTGTCCGTGGAGGCGCGGTGGGCGTGCCCGGCGGCGGGCCGGCGTCGCCGCCGGCGAGGGACGACGACAGCGCGCCGACGTCGAGGGCCACGAACCCGCCGCCGGTCGCCGCGGCGCCGAAGCTCGGTTGGCCGACTTCACCCACCGCGAGAATCTGCACGTAACAGGGAATCAGAAGCTGCTGTCAGTAACTTGCAGTCTTGCACAACCCAAGAACAGAGCGAGCGCAGGGGAATTCTATTCCTCCAAGCGATCGATCAATCTCACGTGCTGTTCAGTGTTCACCACCAAAACAGAACCAAACTTCCGGCAATTCTTTATTCCAGATTCCACTCGTGCGTACGAAAATTCAACCGGAATTCAGTCGTTCCAAATTCAAATTCCCAAGAAGGATAGCCGATTTGCTCCCGCACAAGAACTCTGCAGGTGATGGAGCAGGAAGAGAGAAAGACTCACAGGGTGGTAAGCGGCGGCGTCCCCCATGCCTCCCGACCGCTCCGGCGAACTGGCGATCGATGCTCCACTGCGCGTGTCCGTGCGGCGGCTGCTGATCCCCTCCTCTTTTGTTGGCTGCGATGCGAGCTCTGCTAGTTCGTTGGGGACGGGGGGAATGATGCCGGCCGGTGGAGTAGTACCAAAACTAGGAACCGGGTGAAAGGCCTGGCGCTTTGCTCTTTTTCAGGGCGAAAGATTCTCTCCCTCACTCTCCAAGAAGAGCATGTGGGCGAGGAGATGGATGATGGCGAGTACGGCCTTTTTATATGCCGCTGGGTTTTGCTCGCACACCCCGGTCCCAATTCGTAAATTACAAATGGTGTTCTTCTTCCTGCTACACGCACGCGTACTCTGCAAAAGGCGCTTCTTTTGGTAATAATTATGGTTGTTTGAGTAATTAGTGTAGCTGAAACCATATATTGAAGGTGAATCCGTAACATTGAAAGGAAGTGATTTGGTCTTATAATACACCTTGCTTGTCCATCTTGCGCAGTGTCCTAGTGTGGTTAAAATTTAAACCTATCAATTGTGCACACTTAAAAATAAAACTATATGAATCGGAAGGCTTTATTAAATATTTTTTTATTGAAGAAGTTTTTTTGCCATCATTTGCTTCCCTAGTTTCTTGGAGTAACTGAGCAGGTACTCTATGACTAAAACTAGGTACCACTGCATTGGCAATGTTTGACCACTCGATATGTTGCCAAGTGGCTAATTAATGTCTAGCGACTAGAGTGTACTAAGGGCAGTCCCAATGGGGAATTTCTTGATGTAGTTTCCACTTTCCAAGAGAGAAAAAGATCAATTAATGTCACTAGAAACTATCTCTCAATCCATAGTTTCTATAATTTTGTTCATGCAAAGAATAAATTAAATGCAACACAAAAAGACAGTAGATCAACTGTGGCAATAATCTGTGACCAGCAATGCATAGTCGATGTTTGCATCAAACGAACGAATGGGTTCTGCAGAAGTGATTTTTAGCTATATTTTTTTTACCCCGCAATGCTAAGCTATAACGCGAGGTGCACTGCCATCAAATAAAAAAAATCCCAAGCCCAACCGTCCAAAGCTTCCTTCCTCTCTCCGCCGCTTCTTTCTACCTTGCGCCCCCGCCGCGCTTCCTCATGTGCGCCGCCGTCGTTCCTCCACCTATCTGACCCAGATCATGTCAGATAGACCATTCTCCACCCGGATTGAGCCCCAAGCACCAAAAATCAGTCTTCCTCAACTTGAATCGAGTCCCTAGCGTCCCAAATCGAAGCCACCAAATCAACTTGGCAGCAATGGGGAAGATCGATCTCGGCCACTCCGTCCAGCGCCGTTGTGGGGGGCAGGCAAGCACCTGCGGGCTGCAGCGACGACGGAGTCCAGCACACCTGCGTAGGTGGCTGCGGCCTGCGGGCAGCGGGCGGCACTGCGCAAGCGCGACTGCTTCCGTGATAGGGACCTGTGGTGCTGCTGCTTATCTACTGCGACAATCCAAGCTCGTCGGCCTGCTTCGCGTGCGGCGACGGCGGGCGGGCGGACGGCCTGGACGCGGCGGCCTGGGCTCGCCGGCCTGGGCGCGGCGGCCGAAGCTCGCCAGTGGGGGCGCGACGCCCTGAACTCGCCTGGTAGGTGGTGGCGGCCGGAGCTCGCGCACCAGGACTCGTCGGCGTCGAGCGCGCGCATGGAGGCGGGGCAGCACACCGGATCCGGACGAGCGCCTTGCAGAGCGGTCGTTTCTCCCCATCGGTGTTTTTGCGGTTTCCTGGCGTCTCGGTTCAAGTGAGGAAGTGAGGACGTCGTTCCTTCCTAAGAAACGATTTCTAGGATTTCTTCTCTCTTTCCTCGTTTATTAGTTGCTATGTCATCACTTTTGTTTATGTGACACCATATTTATTAGAGATAGAAATCATTATTAATATTCTATTGGGGCTGCTCTAAAATTTTTAGTCCATGGATTGATGGGTTAGTAAATTTTTTGCATCCCAACTAAGCTGACTCGGACCTAGAGTATTAAAAAACAAAGGAACTCTTATAAAACATACTTGATTCCTGCAAAATACCTACAAAATTCTGGCTTTCCCAATAACTACTGATCGATTGATACTTCAAAAAAACTACTGATCGATTCAAATCTTTGCGAGCGTGCTCTTGCCGAGTTCCAAAGTTCCTCGAGGAGTGGTCCGTAAAAAGCAGCGAGGAAAACTTGAATTGTTTATTCCGTCGAGGTCGTTTTCGTGATAAAAGATTTTGGCAGGCGGATATCCTCAAGCATTCGATGGCCGCGTCTTTTCCCTGCCGCCACTTGCATTTGAGCTAGCCAGGCAAGCGTGCGAGTATTTCCCCCAACTCCACCATTTCCCTCTTTTGTCTCGCCTTTTTCGTAGAACCAGCCAGTGGATGTTCGATTTTTAAAAAATGAAGCATGTATTACTACGGTGCTAATACCTTTTGTGTTTGTTTTTTGTTCCAGGAAAGTGCTGTCATGGAATTTAATTAAGTAATACCTCATCTGTTTCAAATTGTAAGTAATTCTATGTCTTTTGGAAAATCAAAGTGCCTCAAGTTTAACAAAAATCATACAATAAAGTACTATCATTAATGGTACCAAATAAGTACTAGTATCATTGAAAAAAAGTTGAGATGATCTACAATTTGGATTTTGGAGGGGACGAGATATTTGCCAGGAGGTATACAAATGGCGCCAAATCATTACATGGGTTTTGTTATCTTGATTTGTTTTTTGGCAGATGATTATCTTCGTTTATTCTATTCAGGCAGCCAACTGGCCGGCACGCGGAAGCAGCAGCCAGATTTTTTACATCTCCGTCGGACATGATGTGTGTGATCGAGTGCTGATGATATGATCGGCCGCCCGCCGGTGACATGGAATCCTCCATGGACCTATCAAGCAATCGAGTGGTGTGTATTTTAGTCCAAAGGAATTTCAATTCATCAGTCGAGGCTGACAGTGAGCAAAACGATGTCATCTGATCTGAAGATGATCTAGACAGCTACAAGGGCTCACCAGGACACTCCCTCCCTACTTTATTCCTAACCAAGCGTTAGTTATTTCATGGTATTTGCATGATGGCCCTATGGTGAACGGAACATCATAGGCTAGTTTTGCTTTCTTTTATTTTCTTTTTTTGCTATGGATCATAGTAGAGATGAACTAAAAGGTTTTCACCGTTCATCTTTATAAAGACTCACACATATCAATATTTTAACTTTGTTATCTTTGACCAATAATTTAACCAATATTTTTTTTACCTTTATGATGTAAATTTGAAATGGTTGGATTTACAATCAAGTGTCATATCTAATGATTATAAGTTTATAAACAAAAAATATAATATAAAAGAAATTAATGGTCAAAGTGTATTTTAGAAGACTGTGCCATGTGATTCGGTACTTGATAGTACATGATAGTATCTTATACTATCCTATTGGTACTACCTGATATTATCATGGTTAGATCTCGTCGAATGGATGACTCGTATTAAATAGAAGCATCCTAAAAATTCCCTTAAAATTAACGTGAATTCGTCATACGGTAAAATAGTAGTATATATCTAAGGAGGCGACTAAACGGAGAGGGCTCTCCATTTAGTTTTACACACTACTAGGGAAAGGGCCTTCTGTACCGGGTGGCAACTCACATTAGTGCCAGGTGGCTACTCGGTATAGCTAAGGCTGCACTAATGTGGGTGACCACATTAGTGTCGGGTCGTGTTTCCCGTCCAGCGCTCTCCGTCCTCATCCTTTCCCCGTCCGTCCCTTTTTTTCCTATTTTTTCTTTTTCTTTCTCTTTTCTTCTTTATCAGTTCTTCTTCTTCAATCATTTACACACAGACATTCATACAAATCTCACGAACAAGTATCTCAAGAACCAAATCGTTTACACAAAATTTACAAGTTACAACATCGATTCCATTCAACTCAGAACATGAGTATCACATACATCTCACGAACTCAATCTCAGGAACACACATCTGAATCACAAGAGGAGATGAAAAATGCATCTCAAAAATCTAAGGAACACAATCTCCAGGAACATGAGTATCACATCAAGAAGCTCACCAGCCCGCCGCTCCCTTGGCCTCCCAAGGTCCCGCGCCGTCCGCGCCACGCCCGTCGCGAATGCGCCCGCGTGCCTCCTGGACAGCCGCGCCTGCGCCGCCGCCGACCCGCGTGCTTGGCAGCCCGTGTCATGCCTGCCCGCCGGTAGCGCCTCCCGCCGTCGGCCCGCGTGCTGGGGAGGCCGCGCATGCCGCGTCCCCGGCCACCGCGCTACCGCGCCCGCGCCAAGGGCAGCCCGCGCCCACGCCGGGAGACCGGGTCCCGCCCCCGTGGCCGCCCTGCCCGCGCCATGGGCGGCCGCCTCCACCCAGGCCGGCCGCGCCCCAGGCCCCGGCCGGCGCCGTCGCGAGCCTGGGAGGCCGCCGATCCGGATCCACCGCCGCCTGGAAGAGAGATAAGAGGATGAGTGAGATGCGTGTGGGAGAAAAAAAGAAGAAGAGAGAGGAAGAGATGCGCCTGCGCGCCTGCTACGGTTAAGGAAAGATAAGGATGCGGTAGGGAGGGGGCGTGGGTGGAGAGCTGACGGTGTTGCCCTTTTAGTACCGGGGCAAGATTTACCCGGTACTAATGTAAGGTACATTAGTACCGGGTGGTGTCTAGGTCCGGTACTAATGTGTTCGCAACACATTAGTACCAGGTCTAGACACCACCCGGTACTACTGTGCCACATTAGTACCGTGTCCAACCTTGACCCGGTACTAATGTGTGTCAGGAAAGAGCTTGTCGGGGCCATCCTCCCAACCCGGTACTAATGTGGACATTCACTACGTGAAAACAACCATTGGTAACAGGCGCGGATGACCATTGGTAACGGGCAAAACGCCCGTTACCGATCAAGCGTTACAAATAAGTCAACAAAGTTAACGGGCCAATGCCTGTTACTGATGACACGTAATTGTAACGGGCGTCGAACAAAGACCGTTACCACAACTACTTACCGGTCACCTGAAATGGTTGTTTCTCTGGGCCCACCGGAGCCTTTGGTAACGGGTGCAGACACTGAGCCCGTTACTTATAACACGTATTAGTAACGGGTGTCTAACAAAGACCGTTACCGAAACTAGTTACCGGTCACCTGAAATGTCTGTTTCTCTGGGCCCACATGGACCTTTGGTAACGGCCACAGAAACCGAGCCCGTTACATGAACTCAACATCGAAGACGTGGAAAATACTTCCATGACGCGTCTCCTCTGTCTTGACGAAAGGAGACACGTCGTGTAAGTGCGCGTCTCCTCCGTCTGGACGAAAGGAGACGCGTCTTCTCAGTGCGTGTCTCCTCTGTCTGGACGAAAGGAGACGCATTTTGTCAGTGCGCGTCTCCTATGTCTCGATGAAAGGAGACGCGTTTTATCTTCATCTTGATTCTTGAAACCTTCATTAGAGAGTGAGATTAGGGAAATGAGAGTAAGGTCTTCTTTTCTTCAACTTGCTTCTGTGTAGAAATTCGTGAAGGTGATAACATCTTCTTGTTGTTGACGTTGCTACATTGTTGCTGCTCCCAATTTCTTCCGATGTCATTCATTGGATTGAGCAGAGAGAAAGGAGGATAACAAGGAAGTGGGAGATACAATTGAAGAACCCAACTAAGCAACTGATATCATTGTAGGTAGAAGACCCACAATACACCAACAATCAATACAAAGAACCAACTCAAACAAAGCCATAAAGACAAGCATCATCAATCAAACACAGAGCTTCACCAGTCAGCACACAGTCAAGGGAACGTGCTACACGTTGTTAACAAGGCTGCAAGGGGTACTTCCTAAACCTAGGGGGTATGTTAAAGCTTCAACCTTCTTGGTAGAGAAATCCTTCAGCTTGTGCAGTGTAGAATCTTGATCCTCAGATAAGGATGGCATAGTCTTTCGCTGTTGATTTTAGCTTCTCTGGGGGTTTAGGTTAGCTGGTACGGGTCATCTAAACATTTTGAATAAAAAGGAAGAATAGGATATCACTTTGGAATAAAAACAAGGGAAATAATCCAAAGGGATAGAACTGAGGAAGCAATGAGAGGTATAATGAAGATATATACATTGAAAAATAAAATAAGGAGATAGGTCTAGGAAGACAAGTAACAAGTTAGAAGTAAAAACATCAAGGGGTAAGCAATTTCACCATAAATCAAAAAGAGGTGAGATGCTTGAGATAAGATTATACATCAAAAGATATGTATGATCATGATTAGGAAATTAAGGAGAGAGGAAATATATAAACAATGTTTGAGGGTTTAACATTTGCAAAGCAAGAATGAGCAAATGAAAAACATCAAGAAGAAGAGGTAAGATATCAAAGATGATTTATCAAAAGAGAATGGTTAAGGGTGATAACTTTTCACAAGATAGGTCAAGGATAAGGCAGAAATTGTTTTTATTGTAAAATAGACCTTAGAAAGCGACTATTTCTATCTAGGCTTACGTCCTACAGTCGATACAGCTCTGATACCACTTCTGTCACACCCGGTTTCCAAAACAAACCAAGTGCTACCTATATATATGCCAGGATCTAGTTCCATACATATAGTGACATCATTAGTGAATAACAGAAACAATATCACGTAAAGAAAAGAGATTATCAGAGATTTACAGCAGAATCCTGGGAAACAAGGCTCCAAACTTCACAGGCAATCAACTGGGGGTTGCGTACGCCTAGCACCATCTTCTGGACTTCAGACACCTTCTTCTTCTGAACAGCGGTTTAGCAAGGGTGAGCACACTTATGGTTGGAGCTGGGGAAGATGCAAGGCTATCAAGGATAGGCTAAGGTTTACAGCGGTTAGCATTTTAATGTTGGTCAAGTTTTAATTAACAAGCACCTAGTTACTAGATATAAGTTCATACCAACCCACTTAAACATTTAGAAAACATCTCATCTCAAAACCACAAGAACCACGATTTAATTCCATCTTTAAGTTTGATTATCATGTGAGGGTCCAAGCCGCTCTTGACCGTGAGCACGGCTGATCGATCAGTTTTCACTCTGCAGAGGTTGTACACTTTACCCACAGTTCGTGTTCCCCATGTCGCTCGGATTTGCAAGGCCCTTAAACACTTCCGAGGTGAGTGGCTAGGGGTCCACTACGAAGCCTTTACAAAGGTATGCAGAAAACCAACAGCCCGCGACAGTTACAGCAGCGGAGCGGACCATAACCCTCCCTAGTGGTCAGCACCTTAGCAAAGACTGCTACCCCAAAAGAACCGGGCTATACCCCTTCAACTCCGGCCCCCTGTGCTCCTTTCGGATAAGGCTATCAGATAGTTCCACACGCCTAATTAATTGGCTAAGCCAGAGCCATATAGACTGTGGTTGCACTGTTTTCTTGGGTGGTTCTCCATGTTCCGATTAAATCAAGGTGTTCTTGTATTAACCATGATCTTCATCATAAACACGCATAACTTTCATTTGTATAAAAGATTTATTTGCAACCATCCCAAGGTAAAGCAACTAAGCATTGTCTACCCAAAACATTTATTTAAACCAGGTTGTTCCAAGGAATCAAGGATAAAATCTAGTCATGTCCTTAAAAAGGTGATTTCCCATTAAATTCATGCAATACAACATTTAAATGTAAATTTTAGTTAACATGCAATTATCTAGGACAAAGAGGAATATGCAGAGGGAGAAGTCCACTTGCCTTTCTCCAACAAAAACTACTCTTATGTTCTTCCGCTCTTGCTCTTTGATACTCTTGCTCTTCAAGACTTCCGAACAACAGCTTGATCTTCTACTCGAAGCAAACATCGGGCACAACACATGCAAAGCAGACAAACAAGAACAACTAAGAACAATACACCAATCAAGAAAAAGGCTTAAAAAGAGCAGACATGGAAAGGGCTCGGTTCTACGAACGCAAACACAAGAAACACTCGGAACTATCGAGAGATTTGGATTTTAACACACAAAGGCTATATGTGCTTGTTATATTTTATTTATAAATAAAACCATGTGCATAGGTTATTTCAGAGAAATACCCTATTTAGAATTAAGCAAGTTATATTTATATATTAAAAGACGATGTAGAACTTAGTCCAATTTTATTTATAAATATTCAAGTATGACTCATGCAAATTAAACATTTGAATTCAAAAGAAGCATGTAAAGCATCTAAGCGTATAACTTTAGGTTTCGAGTTCAACTAAACAGATTATAATTCAAAAATACATTTATATTCATATTAACCAAATTAACATTTAATTAATAAAACTCGGGATACCCTATGTAGCTTTTATTTAGAAAGCAGATTGAATAAGATTAATCAATTTAAATTTGATTATAAAAACCGAGGTATAACCCTACTAGCCTTTAATTGAAAGGATTATTTAAATAAGTATTAATCAAATTAGCTTTAGTATGAAAAACACGAGGTTCAACTCTAATTAGATTTTATTTAGAAAACAAGTTTCATAGGCATTAACCAAGTTAATATAGAATAAATTATCAAAACTCATTTTAGAGTAAACATCATGACTAGCGTGTATTTTATTGTGAGACGAAACTACGCAACAAGAACGAGGTTAAACTGAGCTAAAACGTGACATCTATAGATTAAACAAGGTTGAAAGGATATATATGTGATTACTATAGATTGGAAGGTCTGGCAAAAATGATTTCCGAGACACAAGAGATGGCAGATGATAACATATAGATAAAGATAAAAGAAAGGACAGGCTATATTGCTGACGGACACATGCAGAAATTTACCGGAATGGTATTTTTGAAGGAGTGACTATGTACTGATGACATCATGAAGACGAACTTGTACTGATTATATTGCTTGCTTTCTAGCGTAGACAAGCACATGCATGATTGTTGAGGCAAAAGAAGTGTTGTGACATCAGCATGATGTTATGCTCACATCATGCAAGGGAAATAACACTAGTTTGATTATTCTGTTTGGTCTACACAGGAACATCAAGCACATGCACGCCATCAGTTGCATGCTACTGCTTGGTCTGCATGCTTGCAGCTAGCTTTTGATCATCACTAAACAGCATGCATGACATTTGGTTTGAAACGAATGATCATGATGATATATATATATATATAAACCGAGCAGAGGCACTACTAGTCTCACCAGTGTGCGTGATGGTCGACAGTGGAGTGATGATGGACAACAGATCAACAGACATTGGTAGAACTTAATTCATGATCACGGGTGCATGACAAAGGATGAAAAACTATAAGCATTATGGAGTCGAACAAGAATTAAACTATTGATGTTTGCATTCAGCAGAACTACTGCAAGTGGTGGCCAACGTGAGAATCAGAGATAACATGCTAGATGAATATTTATAGAATTACATGATAGATATTTTTCAGGATGTATATGACATCAGTATGATGAAATGCTGACATCAAGCAAGGTAGTATGAGCTGAACGAATAAGTGAACCTACAAGTTTATTAGCTTCTAGATAAAGAGAGCACATGCACGTACGTGTGACTCAGCAAATATGATGTCGACAAGAATGGAACTATTGGAATTCACAAGTGATACTGGTTTGTACGCAAACAGTATGGAACATGCGGTGGCTTGCTTCTTGGAACACAGGCATGCATGTTCAGAGAGCTATTGACAGCAAGATAAATAGGGCATCTATATCACGATGACGTACTGATGGAGCTTTGTATACCTTCTTGTGTGATGACGATGATTCATGGTGAACGACGGCAAGGAGCTGATGATAGCTTGTACAGAAATGATGAAACTCGATCCAAACATGGCAGCATCAATCGTCGGACGTACGACAAGTGTATTCAGTGATTTTAGCATGCATACCCACCGGACAAGCAAGATGGATTGGGACTTGGGAGACACACTTCGATGCTGCACAGCTGCAGAAGTGCAGAGACGGAACGAATGAGTTTGTTTAATTTATAGGCATGGAGAGAGAGAACTGAAAGGTGATCGGCACTGAAAATTTGGTTGATGAAGCGTACATGGAGCTTGATGTTGGGCTCACCAGTGGCAGCAGATCACGGAGACGACCCGGAGTTGAAGCAGACGACGACTGGTGGTATGCGACTATGCGGCCGGTGAGAGCGGCAGTACTCCGTCCGGTGGGCGACGAGCGACGAGCGACGAGGGCCGGCGGTGGAGCTGCGCCTTGGTCTCGCAGATCTCCTGGCAGCTTCGTGTTGCTCAGGTGGCGCACGGCGAAACAGACAGAAAGCCCACGGAGCTCGGCGCAATGGTGCTCACTGCTCAGAGCGGTGCGGATTCAGTCCAGAGATCGACAGGGACGGTGAACCGGCGACAAAAGTGTGCGGCCGCCCCTCCGGCTCTGCCAGCTCGGAACACGACGGCTCTATGCGAGGAGGAGACTGCCGAGTCGAGGCGAGGCGCTGGATGAGGCGAGCAGCAAGGAGTCGCGAGCGGCTGGCGGCGAGGCGATGGGAGGCAGAGCTAGCAGGGCACACGAGGCGCTGGGTGCTTGCCCTTTATAGGCATGAGCAGGGCACCCTGGTTTGCGGCGCATTCACGCTGAGGAAGAGGAACGGCCAGCTGCGGTCACTGATGGGCGGATTGAAGGCAGTGACAGCCGGCCATTGATGGCATTAGTGGCGACGGCCGTTTTTGATGGAGTGCAGGAGGCGACGGTTTCGTGTGCTGGCGCATGCATGCGTGGGAGGTGAGCAAGAAGCTTCCAGGGAGGATTAAAGAGGAGGCCAACCATTAATGGTGGCTTTGAAGGTGGAGTGATAGTGGCGGTTGTTACCAGAGGAATGAAGGGAATTGGAGGGGCGCTGTTGAATGCCCCATGCCCCATGGAGAATTTATGGGCAGACGGCTCAGGGGAGCTAGCAGCGCGGGCAGGCAGATTGCTGGGCACGCCTGACGAGATGGCGATGACACGAGGATTGGCTCGGGCGACACGGTCGGATGCGGCCGAAGGTTGGGAATGATCAGGCGCATGGACCCATGTCATCATGACACGCGGGTAGTGTGCGAGCGGGCACGGGGAGCTGAGCACGTGCAGTGGTACCGCAGGACGGGCTGCAGACAGGCGTAGCGGCACGAGAGTTGAGCGGCTCGGGCACGGATGAGCGCCGGTGCAGTGCACGGGTGCGTAGAGCCGAGCCAGCGTGCGGCGCGAGGTAGACGGCAAGAGAAGCGCGAACACGAGGGCCAAGCGGGCGGCGCACTGTGCAGGCGCACGAGAGTGCGCGGCTCAGGTGCGAAGCACAGCACACAGGACTTGGGTGGGTGTAGGAGTACGAGTGCGACACGGTGGCGACTGGGGGTGGAGGATGGAACTGATGGGTGGGCCCGACTGTCAGTAACTATGGAAGAGAGGGAGATGAAGCTGGGCGGCGAAATGGATTGAGCCGACTGTTGGGCCAGCTGAGAGAAACGTGATTGCGAGAATTAAAGGTGGGCCGCGCGTGACTGCTGGTCTAATAGAGAAGAGAGCCAGATTGGGATAGAAAAGAAATAGAGAGGTACAGAGAGAGGATGAGTTGGACCATAAAAAGATACAGAGAAAGATTGAGAGAAATTTGGGTCTGATCTTTTTATGATTTTTGAAAACCACACACAACAATCAAAAACCATGCAAACGAAATGAATGCAACACTCAGAGAACTATTTTATTTAATTCCAAAAGACAATCAATTATTTTCCTACACTAAATTTCCTATAAACAAAATAAATGTTGGTAAAATTTTAAAATTATGAGAAATCGTTGTTTTATTATTCTTCCTATTAACATCCTGAAATCAGAAAATTTCAGGGTGTTACAGACGCATACTGTGTACGTGCGTCTCCTCTGTCTGGACCAAAGGAGACGCCTACTGGAAAAATGAGCATTCGTCCACTATGTTAGTACCAGTTTTTTTTGCACCCGGTACTAATACTAATATTAGTACCGGGTGCCCAAAAAAACCGGTACTAACGTAGTGGACGAATGCTCGTTTTTCCAGTAGTGACATGGAGAGCCCTCCGAGGTTAATTCCTGCGACACAAAATTACTTCTCTCAACAGAAAAAGCACACACGAGGAAGTAACTTTTAGTCATACATGGAGAGCCCTTCGAGGTTACTTCCTACGACACAAAATTACTTCCCTCAACAGAAAGAAACGCACAACGCACGGGAGGAAGTAACATTTTTGTCGCGGGAAGTAACTTTTTGTCGCGGAAATAACTTATGTATCGTGGGAAGTAACTTATGTGTCGCAGAAAGTAATCTTGTAGGGCTCTCCATTTAACACTAAATGGAGAGCCATCTCCGTTTAGCATTTGGGTATATCTAAATATATTGACTTCTTCTCTCGATTTTCTCGATTTGGAGGATTGCTTCCCCTAACCCGAAAACGGATCTAGGGTTAGGGTTTACTGTGCTCTCTGATTCGCTTTGAATCTTGCTGTTTCTGTTCGATCTTCATCGAATTGCGTCTGTTCCAGTGGTCCTCTCCCCCTTCCTCTTTGAATTCGGGATAGAACTTGAACTTTTGACCACTGCCTTCCCTGATCTAACAATCTACTTGCTAGTAGGCGACTGATACCAATGTTAATAGGCAACTTAGGATCTCTAACAGTAGAAGTAGATGGGTATAAACTTGATTAACAAAGATTGACTTAACCTAGGACTAGAACGCATCTACCAGATCTAAACCCTAACCTAGAACCCTAACAAGAACACTAGCTACTAACACAGAGGGGTAGAGAGACAGACCGTCGGTGGGGGGACCGTCCTTGACCATCTCGACGTCGAGGACGGGATGCCGGCGGTGCAGAGTCGGCGGTGAGGGAGATGGGTTTCCCGGCGGCCAGGTGCTCCCTCGGGTCGGTAGGGTAGTATAGGTGGGGGGTGGCGGCGCAGGGTAACCTCGTGCTGCAAGCCGTGGCCCCCACCTCCTCTTTATAGCACTAGCGCCAGGGGCCCACCAACCATGGATCGGTTGGGCGCCCCCGACTAGGGCGCGAGATCGAGTCCGACTAGGCCTTTGGGCCTAGTCGGGGAGGAGATCGACTAACATTCTCCCTCTCGATCTCATCTTAACTTTCTTGCACTTCAGCCTCTCGCTGGGTATCCACTTCATCATAAATAACCATAGCGAGCATGGGTCATCTTAATCGTAATGACAATCAGATTAACCAGCCACAATACACTTATCCATTCTGAAGGATCTTAACTCGGGCCCTATCCAGGAATCATAGGCTTTCCCTTAAACCCATACCGGTAGTGTGTTCTTTAAACACACTGGGTGGTAAGCCTTTTGTGAGCGGATCCGCAAGCATTTCTTTTGTACTTATATGCTTCAGACTTATAGTATTATCCTGGACTCTATCTTTCACCGCATAGAACTTAATTTCTATGGGCTTGGTAGCATTACTCGACTTGTTGTTATGTGCATAACATACTGCCGGCACGTTGTCGCAGTACATCTTTAGTGGTTTATGTATGCAATCTACCACTCTCAAGTCTGGTATAAATTTCTTTAGCCACATGACCTGTCCTGTAGCCTCAAAACATGCTATAAACTCTGCATACATCGTAGATGTTGCAACTAGTTCTTGCTTAGAACTTCTCCATGAGATAGCCCCTCCTGCGAGCGTGAACACATATCCAGATGTAGACTTTCTATCATCTCTATCTCCTGCATAATCTGCATCCGAATACCCTATTATCTCTAGAGTATCCAATCTTCTATAAGTTAGCATGAGGCCTGTTGCGCCTTACAAATATCTTAATGCTTTCTTTGCCATCTTCCAGTGCTCTGCACCTGGATTAGACTGATATCTTCCGAGTACTCCTGTAACAAATGCTAAATCAGGGCGAGTGCACACTTGTGCATACTATAAGCTACCTACTGCTGAAGCATATGGAACCGCTTTCATTTGATCGATCTCATATTGGTTCCTTGGACACTAATATAGTCCAAACTTATCGCCCTTCTGAATAGGAACAGGTGTGGCTTTACTCACATGCATATTATACTTCTTTAGAACCTTTTCTAAATATGCCTTTTGCGATAGACCTAAAACCCCATTTCTTCTATCTCGGTGAATTTGTATGCCTAAAACATACGAAGCTTCACCTAGATCTTTCATATCAAAATTTGAGGACAAAAACTCTTTTGTCTCCTGTAGCAGTCTGACATCATTGCTGGCAAGCAAGATATCATCCACGTACAGTATTAGGAAAATAAATTTCCCTCTCTTAAACTTTACGTAAACGCAATTGTCCTCAATATTTGCTTTGAACCCAAATTTCTTAATTGTCTCATCAAATTTGAAGTTCCATTGTCTTGAGGCTTGCTTTAAGCCATAAATGGATTTCTTCAAGTGACATCCCAAATGTTCTTTGCCTTTCACAACAAAACCTTTGGGTTGAGTCATGTAGACATATTCATATAAATCTCCATTCAGGAATGCCGTCTTTACATCCATCTGATGTAATTCTAAGTCATAGTGTGCCACCAGAGCCATTATGATTCTAAAAGAATCCTTACACGAGACCGGAGAAAACGTCTCATTGTAATCTATCCCTTCTCTTTGAGTGAAGCCCTTGGCCACATGATGACCTTTATACTTTTCTATATTCCCTTAAGAGTCATATTTAATTTTGTAGACCCATCTGCAGCCTACTAACTTGGCTCCTTTAGGAATTTCTACTAAGTTCCAAACTTTATTGGTACTCATTGACCTTATCTCATCCTCCATGGCTTCTTGCCATTTGGATGCATCAGGACGTCTCATAGCTTCTTCAAAAGAAGTGGGATCACCCTCTATGTGAACTTCTTCACTGTTATAGACTTCATAATCGTCAGGGATAGTTGATCTTCTAGCTCTTTGAGACCTTCTCAGGGTCTCAACGGTTGGCACTTCTGGTTCTGGGGACGGTTCTGGTTCTTCTTGTGCGATTGTTGTCTCTGTAGGATCCTGAAAAACAGGTTCCTCATTATCACTCATTGTTTGCACTGGTGAACTAGCAACAGGTTCTGGCACTACAGTGGGCTGCACTGCAGGTGTCGAAACAACACGTGGGAAGAAAACTGGTTCATGAGTCATAGGAGTAGGTACATATACCCACTTCTCTTCAAGATCAATTTCTCTACGCATCGTGCTCCCTCTCATCATTTCAATGTCTAGAAAGATGGCGTGTCTCGTTTCCACAAACTTTGTGTGTCTGTTAGGACAATAGAAACGATAACCTTTTGACTTCTCAGTGTAGCCAATGAAATGGTAACTCACTGTCTTGGGATCTAATTTCTCGATATTTGGGTTAAATACTTTGGCCTCAGCCGGACATCCCCACACACGCATGTATCTTAGAGAGGGTTCTCTACCCGTCCATAATTCATATGGTGTTGTAGGTACTGACTTAGTTGGAACTTTGTTTAAGATGTGAGTGGCGGTCTTTAATGCCTCCATCCACAAATTTACTAGCAAAGTGGAATAGCTTAACATACTTCTAACCATATCCATCAAGGTATGGTTCCTTCTTTCAGCTACTCCATTCTGCTGAGCCTCGCCCGGTGTACTATACTAGGCAACTATGTCATTTTCCTGTAAATACCTTGCAAAAGGTCCAGGAGCTTGGCCATATGGGGTGTGTCGACCGTAGTACTCCCCTCCACGGTCGGACCTTACTACTTTAATCTTTAAGTTGTGCTGATTTTCTACTTCAGCCTTAAATATCTTAAATTTATCCAAAGCCTCTTACTTTTCTTTGATTGGATAAATGTAGCCATAGCGAGAATAATCATCTATGAATGTAATGAATGAATCAAAACCATCCACAGATGTCACAGAAAATGGACCACAAATGTCCGTGTGTATAATCTCTAACACTCCTGTGCTTCGCTTTGCGCCTTTCTTAATTTGCTTAACAAACTTTCCTTTAATGCAATCGATGCATTGCTCTAAGTCTGAAAATTCTAAGGGCGATAGAATTGATTCTTTTACTAAAAGTTCCATCCTTCCCCTCGAAATATGGCCTAAACGACAATGCCATAATTTCGAAGAGACACTATCAATTCTCTTCCGCTTTCTACTTTCATTTGTAGACGAGGAGACAATCTCTGCCTCACACTCATTCGCGTCGCATACATTCACAGAATCATGCACAGATAACTTATAAAGCTGGTCTTGTCGGATGGCAAGACCCACACAAACTTTATTGTACTTAATTAAATACTGTTTAACACCAAAATGGCACTCAAAACCGTCATCTGCTAGACACGAAACTGAAATAAGGTTTCTATTCAAAGAAGGCACATAAAGGACATCATGGAGCTGAAGCGTGAAGCCATCGTGTAGCTTTATTGGGAGTTCTCCTATGGCCTCCACTTCAGCTTCGACTCCATTAGCAACTTTAATGCTTCTTGCGCCTCTTCGCAGGGTCTGACTCGAATGGAATCCCTGTAAAAAATTAGCAACGTGAATAGTTGCACCCCACCATGTGGACTTTGAATAACTCAAAAACAAGGATTCATCTACAAATGTAATTATGTCCTCACCATGAGTGTTCATGTACTTCAGCCACTTAACACAGTCTTTCTGCCAGTGACCTTGTTCCTTGCACCACAGGCAACTGTCCTTTGTAACTGACTTCTTTCCTTGAGATGGATGAGGCTGATCAGGCTGAACAGGAGCTTTCCCATGAGGCTTGGATGGATTTGATGAGGATCCACCACTTTCATGCTGATTCTTTGGCTTGTAGCCTTTGCTACCAAAAGTTCTCTTCTTTGTGCTGTTCTGCACATAATTGACGAAACCCCCATTCTGTGCTTTGAGCCTCTCTTCCTCTTGCACGCACATAGAAATGAGCTTGTGCAAGTCCCACTTCTCCGACATGGAGTTGTAGTTAACTTCTAGCACTGAGAACTCAGGCGGTAATGACTTGAAAACCAAGTGCACCATAAACTGATCTGGCAATGGCATATCCATGCTGGTAAGCTTTCCATGCATGTTACTCATCTGTAGAATGTGGTCTTTGACACCACCTCCAGTATACTTCATACTGGTCAGCTTGCCAATCAGGATGCTGGCATATGTCTTTGAGTGCGTATCATGTTGTCTTGCCACTATGTCCAGATACTCAGCAACAGTATGTGGAATTCCATCCACATTTTTCTCAGGGATTGAAGCCCTGATGATCTCAGACATCTTTGTCTGCATGATTTTCAAGCACTTTTTGTTGTTGCTCTGCCACTGGGCCCTCTCTAGGGCACGCTCAGCAATCTTGTCAGTGTGGTCACGCTGTCTAGCCTGAAATACTACATCAGTCTCATTGGTTTCTCTCACCACATCCGCAATATTTGCAGGAAATGGTGTAGTCAGCACATCATCGTACTCCAGCAGTGTAAGAGCACACTCCAACTGGTTCCGCCATTCCTTGTAGTTGCTTCCAACTAGCTCAGGAATAGCACTCACGAAACCTGATCCTGAAATAATCATGAATAAATAAAGTGAGAACATTAAACTTGATAAATGTTGCATGTATTAATTTAACTTTGGTCAAAATCAACACATACAACAATACTCTACATTAATTCTATATCACCTTTGGGCAGAAAAAATAGAATCAATGCATAAAAAGACTTTAATCAATCTTTTTATAATATTGTAATTATCAGCTTTGGCCAGAAAAATTGACAATATCATAAAAATACTTAAATTTACTCTTCTCTAATTAAATATCCCTTTGGTTCAATTTAATTAAAGAATTAACTTCGCAGCGGAAACTCATAAATAAACTTAAATTCCAGAAGCATGCTACTCTCTGTAAAATTTATCCCTTTGGTTCAAAATTTAAACAGAGATTACTTTAAAATTCAAATAAACATTGAAATTTACTCATATAAAATACTTCTGAAAATTTTGAAACTAAAATGCGAAAAGCTACTGTGCGCAGCCAACTCTATGGCCCAGCAGCAAGTTTCGGCCCAACGGCCTCTCTCCCGCGCACGCTTGGGCTCGAAGCCCAGCAGCTAATGCCCGGGCCGACCAATCGGCCCACGACCGGATCCCGCCTGGGCCACTTCTGGCCCAGCACCTCGGTCAGCTGCACGCGGCCGTTGATCTGGAGATCGACGGCCCTTCTTTACCCCGCGAAAAACGCCAGCATATATAAGCAGCCAGCTCTGTTGGGAAACCCTAATCCCCAAATGCTCCTCCCCCGCCTCTCAGACACCCGGCGGCGCCGGCGGGGTCTTCTCTCCCGCGTCCGGTGGTCTTCACCGGCGGTGGTGAGGGAGAGCTCCGCCGGTGTTTAGCCACGGTTACTCCCCTTCTCCTCCAGCTGCTAGCCCCTTTCCTCCCTTCTCCCCCCCGCCGAAAAATCTCGCCGGAAGAAAAGAAACAGGAAGTTGGCGCCACCGCCGGCCCTCTCGCCGGGGCATGCGTTCCCCTCTGGGTGAGCGCATGGCCGTCGAGGGGCCCGGTGGGGGCGCTCTGACCCTCTGCGCCGCGCCAGTGCATCCGGGCGCGAGCAGAATCTACCCGCCGGAGGCGGTGGTGACGCCGGCGAGGTAAGTCACCGCCGTTTCTCGATCTATGGTTAGGCATTTCTCGGATTTCTTCTCTCGATTTTCTCGATTTGGAGGATTGCTTCCCCTAACCCGAAAACGGATCTAGGGTTAGGGTTTACTGTGCTCTCTAATTCGCTTTGAATCTTGCTGTTTCTGTTCGATCTTCATCGAATTGCGTCTGTTCCAGTGGTCCTCTCCCCCTTCCTCTTTGAATTCGGGATAGAACTTGAACTTTTGACCACTGGCTTCCCCGATCTAACAATCTACTTGCTAGTAGGCGACTGATACCAATGTTAATAGGCAACTTAGGATCTCTAACAGTAGAAGTAGATGGGTATAAACTTGATTAACAAAGATTGACTTAACCTAGGACTAGAACGCATCTACCAGATCTAAACCCTAACCTAGAACCCTAACGAGAACACTAGCTACTAACACAGAGGGGTAGAGAGACAGACCGTCGGCGGGGGGACCGTCCTTGACCATGTCGACGTCGAGGGAGGGATGCCGGCGGTGCAGAGTCGGCGGTGAGGGAGATGGGCTTCCCGGCGGCTAGGTGCTCCCTCGGGTCGGTAGGGTAGTGTAGGTGGGGGGTGTGGTGGCACAGGGTAACCTCGTGTTGCGAGCCGTGGCCCCCACCTCCTGTTTATAGCACTGGCGCCAGGGGCCCACCAACCATAGATCGGTTGGGCGCCCCCGACTAGGGTGCGAGATCGAGTCCGACTGGGCCTTTGGGCCTAGTCGGGGAGGAGATCGACTAACATATTTAGCTCTTCTCATGTTTATCATGGCTGTCTCTTTCCCATCCCTCCCCGCTCTCCCATGTTTGCAACTCTCTCCCGGAGCCCACACCTTGTACACCAAAAGAAAAGCCATGTTGGAGTTGGACTAGCATCATTTAGGATGCATTTGGTAGGTCTTTTAGAGCTGATTCCCTGTTGATTTCAGCAATAACTGCACCAAACAATTAATTCTTTTCTAGACTGAAGTGATTCTCTACTGATTCTGTGAAGTGAATTCTGAAATAAACTAAGGGCTGGATCAGACAAAAGTAACTTGTTCCGATTCTGTGAAGTAATTTCCATCCTAATTCGAAAAGTTTATGCTAGAGAATAAAAACGATCACTTTCAGTCACAAAATCACTTCTCTCAAAGAACTCTACCTAGTAGACCATTCCCGAATGAATCCCATGGTCGTATCTTTCATGTTAAAAATCTGATCGACTCATCAGTCGTCGCCCCGCTTGGTGCTTGCATTATTGTTGGCTACGAATCAATGCGCGTAATCTTCTCCTTGGTTGTGTAGTACGTACACCAGGCCCGTACCTAAGTTTAGGAGGCCCTGGGGCAAATATAAAACGGTGACCCTATATTTCAAAGTACAAATACCAAAAATCTATTTATAGATAATAATATAATTAATATAAACATTCAAAAGTAGTTTTTGTATACTCTCCCTCCTTCAAATTTATCAACTTAGAGCTAGTGTTAGCTCATACCATTGGAGACGTTTTTAGGTGTCGATGATTTGTATGTGAGCCAGATTACTATAATGAATGCAATTTACTAACGTGTTTAATCACTAGCATGGAAGCTATAAACTTAATTAGAAGATTACTCCCTTGCTTCTATTTATTTCTAAGGTGCATGTCAGTTTTGCATGCATGGCTGCAGGCATGCACGAGATTTGCTTTGTGCTCGCTAGTTGTGTTGCGCGATTGGAGAATTATATTGATGGAGGCAGCGGCGCTCTGCATCGCTGCATGCATAGGGCATCTTGGTGACTTGGTTTATGGATGGAGGAGTAATTAGTGGACTAATGAGTAATGACTATGCCTTGGCGGCCCCTGAAAATGGGCGGCCCGGCGCTGTTGCGAGGATCGCTCCGCCCAATCGACGGGCCTGACGTACACACAATTACAGTGATGAACTGTTATATATCATCAGTCGTCCATTATACTCCCTCTGTCCCACAATATAAACATTAGTTGATTTTTTCGGTTCACGTATGACCGTTCGTCTTATTCAAAAAAATTATAAAAATATTATTTATTTTGTTATGACATGTTTTATCATCGTATATATTCTAAGTATATCATAATTATTTTTATATTTTCACAAATTTTTTGAATAAGACGAATGGTGTTGCGCAGAACTCGAGAAATGCTTATATTTTGGCACGGAGGGAGTATTCTCGAGGATGTTGATACTGTTGACTACTTGAAAAGGCGTGTATATTTCACTTGCAAGCCAAGGGATCGATCGCTCGAAGCAGCCAGAACTTCGTGTATAATGATGATAACAAAGGAAACATCAAAACTGGATTAATTAGTCGTCCCTTGGGTCACTATATAACACAAGTCTTGTGTCGCATACACCTTGGACCCGGTTCGTGACAGTGATGCATGCTATACTCCGGCTCTACTGCATGCGCGTATGCTTGGTCCATGTGGCACATGGCGTCTTGCGAACGCTGGCTCGAACGTACGTGGTGGTGGTGGTGCCGTCCAAGTAGGAGGAAGGAATGCGGCCGGTATGTTCCAACGAGCCAATAAAGTGCAGAGTGCGCGCTCCACAACGGAACGGCGGACACATGCACGGCCGGCGACCGGCCAGAGAACAGAAAGGGTTCAGAGAATCTGAGACGACGCACATCATGCATGTTGCAGTGCAGGCCTACCCGATAAGCCACTGCCAATAATGCAATAATAATATATCCATGCGCTTTTCCGTACGTGCAGTGCATCGTGCAGGCGTAATCGATCTCCATCCAGTTCTTCTTGCAGGCCGTGCTGCACGTCCCTGTCTGTCGTCGACTGATCGATTTCTTTGGCATGGGCAAAAGTAGAGGGGCCTTCGAATCTGCGATCGCCGCCGGTGCCGGCCGGTGCTCGATCGATCGGTTGATCATCAACTGGGAGTGATGATAGCAGCCGCGTACGCCGTCAGTGGAGGTTTTCAGAGCTAAGAAAACATGGTCAGCTGTGGAGGTGCATGAGCGTGTATCAACAGCGACACCCACTAGCGAGGAGATAAGTGAGTGTGTGTGCCCCCATGCTCCAACGACCCTAGTAGGTTTCTTTTGCATTTTTTGCCCCATAGGTGCTACACTCGGCCAGATATAGTAGTTCTTCTTTTTCATAGGTTCAGATAGATAGTACACATACTTAAGTATTGAGCTGCCAATTGGATTGTAATCCAATGGTAGAACAGTTCAGTGGTACCCTACCCACTAAGATTCAAATCCTGGTGCTCGCATCTTTTATTCAAAATTTTCCAAGATTTACTGGCGTTATGTGTTACTCCCTCCGTCCCAGAATGATAGTCATTGTTGGTGTTCGTGTCACAAAATTGACCGAATTTGTAAAAAATTTGTGCAACATTTATATCTTCAAATAATTTTGCTAAAAAACTAGATTCAAATATCTATCTAATGATATTAATTTTGAATCATAAATATTAATATATTTTTATATATATTTAGTTAAAGTTGTTTCTCGGGAAGCGAAAACGATAGTCATTCCGGGCGGAGGGAGTAAGTGGTAAGCGGTGTTCCCTCGACAATGAGGTGCTAATAGTGACTTCGAGAATCTCTCCTTCGAAGGTGCTCATAGGGGTAGGATTTGCGTACGTGTATTCATAGAGGTGAGTGTGTGTGTGCGTGTTGTGAGCGTCTGCGTGTGCTCATAGAGGTAGGATTTGCGTACGTGTATTCATAGAAGTGAGTGTGTGTTGTGAGCGTGTGCATTGTACTATGTAATTGTTTTTAAAAAACTTAAGTATTGAGCTTTGATGTACTCCCTCCGGTTTAGTAAAAGAAGTCGTTTAGGACAGCGACACGGTCTCCAAAACACAACTTTGACTTCGCTTTTTTATAAAAATATTTATTGAAAAGTTATGTATGCATATTTTTATGAAAATGATTTTTCAAAACAAATCTATTGATATGATTTTTCATATTTATAAACTCAACGACTTAAAAGTTATTCATCATTTATATTCTTAATGTTTGACCAAAATCTTGTTCAAAACGACTTATATTACCAAACCGGGGAGTACCTACGAGCAAAGAAGGCAACTGTACAAATTTTTTTATATATTTTTTTTCCTTTGATTTTCGAAAAATAAATGGACAAATCAAAAATTTCGAGAAATATACATCTGCCGCCGAGAATGTATCTGGTGCTCCCACTCTCTTACATACTCCCTTGCTCCCATGATTCATAATTCATAAAAAAAATGCATGAAAAAATCAACCAAAAATATTAATAGGTACATGATGCAATGAACTATGTTCATCCAAAATTTCAGGTTCAACAAAAATTTTTGCATGGAGAAACAAAAAAGACAAATCTATATATGAATAGATGCGGGTTTGTGGATCCTGACGAATAGTGCATCCGATCCGATAACATGCTGAATTTGTCTTTTTTATTTCTCTTCACACAAATATTTGTTCAACTTGAAACTTTGCATGAATATGAATCATTGTATCCTTAATCCACTCATATTTTTCATTGTATTTTTCATGAATTGATTTGTTAGTTATGAATCATAGGAGTAAGGGAGTATGTGAGAGGGTGGGAGCACCTGATACGTTCTCATCTGCCGCCGTACCCCACGACTCCTGCCGTCGTGGGGCACGGCGGTAGGGGTGCCGCCAACGGTCGGCTGACCTGCCAGGTGGGGCCAGGTTCCTACCGCTGTATCCCACGGCGGCAGGACTTCCTGCCGCCGTGCCCCACGGCGGTAGGAGCCTGCCGCCGTACCCCACGGCGGCAGCGTCACCCCTATATAAGGGGGCGACGGCTGCCGCCAGCCCCTCCTCCCTCCCTCACTCTCTCCTCCTAAATCTTCGGCTTTCAACCCTTCGGAGCACTTTTGACTCAGGTATGTTTCTAACTTTAGTGTAGTTTAGTTATAGTTAGTGTAGTCTAGTTAGTGTAGTTTAGTTTAGTGTAGTTTAGTTTAGTCTAGTTAGCGTAGTTTAGTTTAGTTAGTTTAGTTAACTTAGTTTAGTTAGTTTAGTTAATTTAGTTTAGAACTTTTAGAAATAGTTATATTTGAAATAAAATTCTTAGAAAATAGTTATAATCCAAATAATTAGTTTAAATTGATTTAAAATGCGTAGAAATAATTATAATTTCAATAATCAGATTAAATTAATATAAAATTGTTAAAAAATAGTTTTAATTCACATAATTCGTTTAAATTGGTTTTAAATTCCTAACAAATAGTTATAATTCAAAAAATTTGTTTAAATTCAAAATGGTAATAATTCACATAATTAGATTAAATTGATATAAAATTCGTAGAAAATAGTTTTAGTTCACATAATTCGTTTTAATTCATTTAAAAATCGTAGAAAATGGTTATAATTCACATAATTAGATTCAATTGATATAAAATTCGTAGAAAATATTTTTAATTCACATAATTCGTTTTAATTCATTTGAAATTCCAAGAAAAAGGTTATAATTCACATAATTAGATTAAATTAATTTAAAATTTTTAAAAAATATTTTTAATTCACATAATTCGTTTTAATTGGTATAATTAAACTAATTGATTAAATTTTGTTTTTTTTTTGCAGCTATGGCTGGACTGTTAGAGTACGTACGGCCGGAGTTGTTCGACGAGGCGGTGGACCGGCAGCACCGCTCGTACGTCTCGGCTGTTCTTGGACAGTCGTTCGGCAGTATACGTTGCCGGACCACCCGCACGTTGATGTCGATACACCAGCGGTGGATTCCGAAGTACGAAATTCATTTTTATTATTTATTTCTGTTTCTTTATAATAGTAATTGCGTTAAGTAAATTATTTTCGTTTTTTTTCAGGCTACGCGCTGCAGGACTTCTCCCTTTCGCGCGGTTGGTCGAGGGGGACAGGTTACGAGCTGAGGTTCCCCGGGCGGAGCGGTTGACGTGGTTCAGCTACGACGCCCCGCTGATCGCCGCGTTTATGGATCGGTGGCGACCAGAGACGCACACCTTCCACTTCCCCGTCGGCGAGATGGCGCTCAGTCTGGAGGACGTCGCGATATTGGGAGGACTCCCGTGTGCTGGCGAGGCGATGGGGCCGATCGACATCCCAGCGACGTGGCCGCAGAGATTCCTCTCCTTCCGCGCCACCCAGCATCGTCCTCGAGCTCCGCCTCGACAGCGGCTTCGCAGCAGGCGCCTTCCACATTTGTCGGCGCCTTCTTGGCTCCGACGGCACAGCAGCAGCCACAGGCGCAGGGCCCGCACACCTACGTGCAGCGGCCGTTTGTTTCCCCCGGCGTAGGTACTTTCAGTGGATCTTATTTTTAACTAATGCACGGAGTTGTTGTGTGTTTTTCTTATACTATATTCTAATCGTACAGGGCGACCGCCGGTCTTTCCGACGGGACGAGGAGGAGGTTTCACCGGGCCTCGACAGTCGGAGACGACGGCACCTAGAGCGCCGATCTTTCCGCTATGAGGTTTCAGACCGCCGGTCTTTCAGTTTCCGGCGGCAGATATTCCTTCCTCGTCCACTCCTCCTCTCTTCCAGTCTGGTAACGACATTAACTTTACAGTAAAATTCGTTAAGTACGATACATTTTGGAAAACTAATACTATTCGTTGCAGCCGGTTTCGACGCGACCGTCTCGACTCCTGACGAGCACCTGTGTAACACCCCAGGTGTTTATTAATGATAAATACCTCGATTAGAGTGGATAATCAAGGTTAATTAGCTCCTAAGCGTGTTTGACTTGATCTCACACACATTTGCACAAATAACCTTGGTCAAAGTCCAAATTCCCGGTCAAACCCCTATAGATCCTAAAGAGCGGATTTGGTTTTCTTCCGCGTTCTCCAAATTTTGCTATAGAAGTTCAAAATCGGCCAATATAAAAGTTCTTTGTTATTTCTGGGGACACATTTCTCATAATTGGTGGACATTCAAATTTTGAGTGCAAAGCCGCTTAAATTTGAGTTGAAGTTTCTGTACACAGCGTTACGGGGCCGAGTTTTTCCTGAACTTCAACACGTTTTTCCCGAAATTCTGTTGAGCAAAATATATGTCGCCCTTTATGAAAGTTGTAGTTCTATAGCTCCTCTACAACTTTTATTTTTGGAGATTTTCGTGTATGTTGACACTTTTTGGAGTAATCGAATTTTGGAAATGGGCAAGCAGAATATAAGTGGGCGCTGTCGCAGGCACGGTGTGCTCGGCGCGCCGAAGCCGCGCGTGCGCGTGCGCGCTCTCCCTGTTCCTGCGCGACCACGTGCCAACCATCAAGCGCCTCCGGTGTACGGCATCTCGACGACTTCGCTGTGGACCTGCCGCACCCCGTGGGACCCTCCGCCGTGCCTCCCATCATGCGCCGCGCCCACGCCACAGGGCGCCGGGCCGGCCCACGCGCCGCGTGCCCGAGCGGCCGCGCGTGCGCATCGCGCATGCCGCGCGACACCTGGTCGTCCCACGGGCCGCCAAGACCGTGACTCGCCCTCGTTTACGTCGTGTGCGTCGCCCTTCCTTTTTAGCGAACCCGAGCCGGCCGTCGTCCAGTTTTCCGCGCTGCCGCCGTCCAGTGCCGCGAGGCCGCCGAACTCCGCGTTCCGCTCCAAACCACCGCCGCCGTCCGCTGCTCTCCTAGGCAAAGCCGCGCCCCCTTCCTTTTCGAGCACGTGTGCACGCTCCCTGCTGCTCCCTCAACCCGGCCAAGCACCGCCGGACCGCCCGGCCGCGTCGCCGCCGGCCTACGGCGGGCCGCAGCGGACGCGCAAGGTGCGTCTCGCCGCCGGCGCCCGGCGACCCCACCTCGAGCCGGGAAACCATCTCAAATCACCCCTACCAAGGTCAGTAGACGCCCGGGACATCCCCTCCGGCCAAGTCCGGCCACCTCCGGCCGTCAATTCCGCCGCCGGCGAAGCTCAGTCCCGCCCAGGGACCCAATTGCGGTGTTTGTAAACCTTCCAGGGTTTTTTCCGTGAACTAAGGGCCTATCCGTAATTCTGAAAAGAAAGTTCAAGGGTCACGGTGTAAATGTGTTTTAGGGTTTTCAGCAACAACTTCAAAATTTTGTTAAAAATCGTAGAAAAATCAGAAAAATGCAAATTCAATTTTGTTGGGTTCCTTATGAAGAAACCTACCTTTTCTAGAAAGCATGTATAGGGTTTTTCTATGTAGTTTTTGAATGAAAATTCAAACTCAGTTTGAGATGTTTTTAATGTAGTTTAAAATATACACATGCTATGAACTTGAATTTTGGATATGTTGCTCTTTATGACATGTTTAGATTTTTGACTAAAGTTGGCATGAGTTTGATGAGTAGATTCTCAGTTATGATTTATGTAAGCTCTATGCTAGATTAAACTTGATACTTTTTATAGCCCCCTTAGTAAACTTTTCTTTAAGTACCAGTGCACCCTAGGGCTTTGTCTTGATGAATAGTGCCTCTGGTAGAATGGATGTGATTTTAGGATGTGTTTTGATATGTGTTTTGGAATTAATCTTGTGTAGGAGTTTAAATTCAAAATTTCAAAAATAATTTGAATCTGCACCTATACTTTGGCCAGAGGCTTAGATTTGACATGTATGACTTGTAGGGGAAAGTTGAGATCAAAAAGTTTAGTAAATCTTTTTATATGAATTAATGGTGTTTTACTAGGCAAAAATTTGTCTTTTTTGTATGAATTAATTTTTAAATGATCTTAAGTCAAATTTTGGTGTGTGAGCTTAGATTAGGTGTATCTTGCTGTGTGCAGAAGCTAGGATTTATTTGATGAGTTTTTATTTTAATTTGGATTTAAGGTTGATAGGCTTGTTTTAATGAATTAATAAAAATAATTGGTAAATAAAGAGTTAAATTGCAAAACCATGTTATGTTTCTGTTTTAAGTTCACAATCACCACCCCTACTGTTTTTATGAAGTTGTTTGGTTGATTTGAGTGTGTATGTGTACACCGTCACCGTTTAAATGAATTAAATGAACTCCGCTCCACCCCACACACCCACTTTTATGATTATGAGTAAAATAGATAGTTATAGATATATGTGGCCAACAAGAGTTGGTTAGGTGGTAATTTTTCTTCTATCATAACCATAACCTAATGCATGTGCATATGTCGTTCGTGTAGAGCTCCCGGACGGCACGTATACACTCGTGCAGGAGGACGAGGTAGCAGCGGAAGCTAACTACGCCATAGTGCAAGAAGACCCGGGCCAAAGTCCGGAAGAACCCAAGGCTATTGCTAACTTAGAAGAAGGCAAGCACCGGAGTTACATATAACTTTTTTGGATTAAAACTTATATTCTTTTACTTTTTAGTATTTAATGTTACTTTGTGCATTTAAGTTTCAGGAGTTGTTTTGAAACCTAGATGCATGATCCTTAGGACTCCTATGCTCTTTTACTAGTATGTTAGGAACGCTAGTGCCATGCTCTAAGGATACGGTAGAAGTCGAGTAATGACTCATTGCTCGCGAGATATAGGATGCTTATGTTGGAATCATAAGTTGGTTAAATTGACTCGCTCATGTGGTAAGAGCAATGGGTTCGGTCTCGACCGAGTAGCATGGTGCTGGTCTAAGCTATTGAACGTACCAAGTACTTGTCGGGAATGGGACCGGTAAGCCTAGTACCTAATGAACCAGTGCGGGGACTTTATCGTTACTACTCTTGAGATGCTTCTCCCGGTTTGCTCCCGGTAGTGCAAGTGTGATCCTGGACGTGCCGTGTGAGGGCGTTCCAATAACCTTGTACTTAAGATTGTTGCGCCTGTCCCTAATCTGGGGAATGACGGGAACCGCCTGGTTGGGGTAGACACTGCACTTGGTCTACCTTCTTCCGTGTATCTTGGGTTTACCTTGCAAGGATATAAATCGATCGATCGTCGGTCACTCGCCGTTATCTGAGTCGGCTTGACCACTGGCTACCCCATGTTTATTTATGGAACATTTCAGATTAATATTGTTGGATGATTAATCTTGTTTGTACAACCATGCTTGCTTAGCTAGGTGCTTACCTAGAATGGTTAACATACTAAAACTTGAGCTAAAATTTGAAAGTAAGGATCAACTCTTAGTTGCTTTTGGCAAAACAAACCCACCAGCCAAAAAGTCTTGCATGTCTAGCTGTGTCTTTATTTTGACGGGTCAGTCTTGCTGAGTATTAGTATACTCAGCCTTGCTTATTTTGTTGTTTTCAGGTAATCCCATCTGGCCTGGTGTTATTCCAGATGGATGGGTGATTGAATGGGAAAGCAATGATGAGAAGTGATATGCATGGATGGCCTCCTGTGTGTATCATGCGTTTAGTTTATTTTTTCCGCTGTCTAAACTCTGAACCATGTTTACTTTTATGTACTCAAAACTTGGTTTGTAATTTTAAGTACTTATGAACTTTTATGTAATGTAATGTTGTACTCTGGTCCCGCCTTCGTGTGGGCTTAGCGCATAATTCGATCCTGTGTAAGTGATTTACCGGGCATGCCCCGGCAGAGGCGACAGAATAGTTCTTTATTATTGCTTAATGACCACGTGGACCGGCTTAGGCGATAATACGGAATTATTTTGGGCGGTTCTGTCACAACCTGGGCTGGGATGAGTTTGGGTACCAGGACATTCTCACGGCCATGGATGCCCAGCAGGGCGAGGAGCTTGGCCCGTCACAGTTCACACAGGCACCGCCTGTTGGGACTCAGGAGACACAGCCAGTGGGCGGAGCGACCCCGGCGGTCGGCGGAGCGACACCGGCTGGTGCAAGGTCGTCGTTGGCGGGCGGAGCGACTCCGGCGGGCGGAGCGACACCGGATGCTGCAAGCTCGTCGCAGGCGGCCATGGCGAGACCGTCTCCCGACCAGCTCGGACCGCGGGTGGTCAGGCCACCTGACCCCTGGACGTACGCCCGGGACCACACCTGGGCTGGCGCTAGAGCTGTTAGACCGAAGAGGCACCGACACATTTAGATGTATTAGTACTTTTACCATGATTTTGTATAAACTATTTTGATTATGATATGATCTTATGATTATGCTTACATTTATCAGTTTGTTGTTTTTTAAAAAATTTAAAAGTGTTTTACAAAATGAAAAAAATAAAAAAAATAAAAATGGCCTTACCGCCGTGCCACGCGGACGTGCCGCCAGAAGTGCCCTCCTGCCGCCGTACCTCACGGTGGCAGGTTCCTAACGCCGTGGGGCACGGCGGCATGGATGCTGCCGCCGTGCCACATGGCGGCAGGGACCTACCGCCGTGGGGTACGGGCTAGGGATGGAACCGAATATCCATTCGGATATCATTTTTTAGCCGTTCTTTTTTTATTTTAGCTAAATTAGGCATAATATTTTGTATCCAAAATTTATATTCTTGTTCTTGGCATTGTGCTTGTTAAGATTCATACAAAATAAACCTCAAAGGTGCGCTATATTTTGATCAAATGCTGAAAAGAAATTCGGATATCTATTCGGATTCGGATACAGATGTTTTTTCAACTTTTTCTCTATCGAAAGCAAATAATCCATAAAAAAATTGTAGCTAATTTTTTTTATTTTTTCCAGTAATTAGCTGGTTATAATGCATAAAAAATTAGCACCAAATTTATTTTATTGTGATCTAAAAATATCAATCTATTACACAATTCGGATGTTTCGGTTCCATCCCGAGATACGGCGGCAGATGTATATTTCTCGAAATTTTTGATTCGTCCATTTATTTTTCGAAAATCAAAGGAAAAAATATAAAAAAATTCCAACTGTACTTGAAAATGCAACGATTTGACCTGAATGATTAGGCCCGAAACAAAATAAAAAGTGGGTTGGGCTAATCCACCAGCCCAACATCACAAAATAAAAGATGGCGGGCCGAGTTCCACGACGCAAAACCAATTCAGCACTCGCTTGTTGATTTCCGTTGCAGCGCTCGATCGGATCACGTGCGCGGGCCGCAATAATGATTTTGCTCAGCGCGGGATGCGGCGGCAGTCGTGGTCCCCACGTGGGGTCTGCCCATGTCCTGGACTGTTTGTTTTCTTTTTTCTTTTTTCTTTTTTCAAACAAATATTATACATAGATTTATAAGTCAAGCGTATAAATTGTTTTCTAGAAAAAAAGTTATACTCATCAATTGTTGGTAATGAAAAAGATATACGCATGACTCATCACTAAGAAAAAAGTTATGCTCATAACTCGTCGTTAGGAAAACCGTTATATGCATAACTCGTTCATTAGGGAAAGAATTATGCGCATAACTCATCGTTAGGGAAAATTATGCGCATACCTTGTCGTTAGGGAAAAAGTTATGCGCATAACTCATCGTTATAAAAAATTTATACGTATAACTCGTCGTTAGGAAAAACGTTAGGCACATAACTCGTCGTTAGTGAAAAGATTAGACGCATAATTCCTCATTAGCGAAAAAGCTAGGCACATAACTCGTCATTAGCGAAAAAGTTAGGCGCATAACTCGTCGTTAGCGAAAAAGTTATGTACATAACTCGCCGTTAAGTAAAAAATTATACATCAAATTTATGTATATAAGTTACAATATTTCAGAAATAGAAAATTATGAAAAATAAAACTTTCTCAAAATAGAAAGTGGAAAAGACGGAGAGCGTTGTCGGAACCAAGCGCTCCCAGCGCGCGCTTATTAGCATGTCCTGTCCCACGAGACCACTTAGAGCAAAGCCAATAATACAGCTAAGCACTTATCTTGTAGACAAGCTATGGTAACAAAATTATACAATAACTTATCTCTAGCTTGTCTATTAGTATTTTTTTTGCTTTTTTATGGATCTAAGGCCCCGTTTAGTTCGCGAACTGAAAATTTTGGGTCCTCTTTCAAGGTCTATTAGGAGTATTAAACGTAGATTATTTACAAAAATAATTAGATGAATGGACCAGAAATTGCGAGACGAATCCATTAAGTCTAATTAATCCGTCATTAGAGATTGTTTACTGTAGCATAACATTGTCTAATCATGACATAATTAGCCTTGTTAGATTCGTCTCGAAAATTAAGGTAGGGGTCGTGGACTGGGTTTTGTCATTAATCTACATTTAATACTTCAAATTAGTGGAAAGAAGATTGATGTGACGGGTTGTTGGTGAAAATTTGGTGAAGTAAACGGGCCCTAATTTATATTCACTCCTCCATGTTTTCTCTCTCCGGACCTACCTGCCATAGGCAGCAGTAAAACAACTTCTCCTGCATTGATTGCATGCGAGCCCCATGACTTACCTCGAAGCCTGTTGCGCCGGTCGCCGACTGAAACGCCAAGCAGTACTCTCTTTCCTACCTTTTCTCTTCCACGTCGTCGCAGCAGCTGAGGTGTCGGGCGACTCCTACAGTTGCTGCACCTGCTCTTAATGCAACAACATTTTGTTTTTTTAGGGGGGAGGTGCATTTTTATCCCTACGAGTATCGGGAAAAAAATGTGATATTTGACCCACTTTATTTTAATAATAGTTTAGTGTCATATAGTATTGATTTAGGTTATGTAATCATTTTACTGACCACTTTTTAGCCATGTTTAATGTTAAGTCAATCACTATAATATTTCAGTGTGAATGGGTTCCCGTAATTTTTGGGATAAAATTTTTATGTTTCAACTGATTTTCTTAGTTCTATATCTTCGACTCAGCATATTGCTTCATTTCTAGGGTCCTATTGTTTTTTTCTGAACATGAATTGCATGATCAGTGTAATCAGGATGCTCTGATTCTGCCTGCTCTGGAATAAGCCGATTAGGATGCTCTGTTTGTGCTTGTTCAAAACAAGTTAGCTAAATATTAGGTTCGTATTGCAGAAGTAGCAAATTTATGTCTACTAGCTATTGCTTTTGTTGGACATGTGTGCTGCCAATTTTTTTTTCAAAATTAAGTTGGCAAAGTACTGTTTGTGATCACACGTTCTGAAATCCTATGTATATACATGTGGTCAAATAGGGTAAAATCACAAAGTTATAATAAAAATAGAGGCATATTTGCAAGGACAAATATGTCTTCTTTCAACAGTTTTAACACTGTTACATGCTACTCACGGAGTATGGTAAACTGAAGCTTCGTTTCAAAAAGTAGAGGTAAAACACACAATGTGAAAAAAAGTAGGAGTAAAATCACAATTAATGTTCGAAATAGGGGTAAGAACGCAATAGTCTCATCACCATTATATGGCACTAAAGTATTAAAGCTAAGGTGAAGATGATAATGCACTAGTTAATGGATTGGTTTGCACTAAATGAAATACAAGAGATGAATGCCACACTTTTACGATACTTGAAGGTGAAAATACATTTTTTCAGTTTTAATGAAGAAAAGATTTATTTATACACATCAACGCATTATGCTGGCAGTAGTCTAGAATAACAAAGGGATCCACTCAAACAACAAGTAGTAGAAAAACAGGAGAAATAAAATTTTCAACTCAATAGTCCGGTGTGGTTGCATGAGATGTGAGTAGTTCATGTTAGAGCTTCTATTTCGGGTTGTGTTCGGCTGGTTTGCCAGCTTGTGTCCATCTGGAGTCCGTTTCATTTGGGTTGTAACCGAACATTGTAAAATTCATCTTCTGCTTAATATAATGATACGCTCCGCGCGTATTCGAGAAAAAAAAAACTCAATAGTCCGGCAAAGCGATGTTCAGTGCGATGGAGACAACGAAAGTGACCGCGATGAGCACCGCGAACAACGGCCGCGTGAGATTTTTGAACAGGAAGCTCGTTATGAAAAGCCAGAAGAGCTCTTCCAAGCTCGCGGGGCGCCGGTGCACGTTGACGAGCCCTCTCCACCCGGCTCGCCGCCAGATCGCCTTCCCGAGGTACAAGGGAGCCCAGACGCCCGGGAAGCAGAGCAGCACCGCGGCCAGAGCGAGCACGTAGACCAGGCTCACCAGCCACCGGTTGGCCTCGCCGACGACGGCGTGGATCCCGAACGCGAACGCCGCGACCATGAGCTGCGCGCCGGGCGGCAGGAGCCCCATCGCCGACCGCTGGTACAAGCGGCGCTGTCCCAGGGGGACCTGCCCCGCGCCGCCGTAGACGAGGAAGCAGGTGGCCACGATGGAGCAGAGGAACGCCATGGCGTCCGACGCCACGAACGCCCGGAACGCGAGCCGCCTTGCCAGCACCGCCGTTCCCGCGCGCGGGCGGTCGTCGGCGACGTAGCCCCCCGGCACCGTGAAGGCGGCGGCGAAGGTGACGGTGGCGATGAGCACGGACGCGATCGTCGCCGTCGCCGTGATGCCGGCCGTGTCCTTGGGGTCCTCATGGTCCGTAGCCGGCGCGGTCTTGCTCATCATGCTGTGCAGGTGAACGTGATTCCCTCCTGCCACGAGGGTGACAGGTGCTCTTGTCCAGAATAAACAGTTCTTCACTACAGCTCGAGGATTCTGCACACCAAACATATTGTCAGCAGATAAGCACTGATGAGAACCATTCTGTCTCTCGTCAAACAAATAGTAAACAGATCGGTGAAATGAAAAATTACCAGGAAATACTGCAAGCCAGGCTCCAGATGACTGTAAGCAAGATCTGCAGCAGTCAGACCATCCCTGTTGGTAATGCCTACCTCCACAGCCAAAGTTTGCAGCAGTGAACTGACAATCCTTGGATGCCCATGCTTGACGGCTAAATGCAGCGGCGTGTTTCCTTCATAGTCCATGGCGTTCAGCAGGACAGCGAACCTGTCATTTCGGCAAATGAATCGAACCACATTTTCCTGATCATGTTCAACAGCACAATGCAGAAAGTTTCTGCCTTGGACATCTAGCAATTCTGCGTAGTCAGGGCATCTCTCTACAAGCTCAACGATGTCCCTGATGTTCCCCATCGTGGCGGCCACGTGTACCGGGAACAAGCCGTCGTTGTCGGGCACACGCGCTAGCGAAGCTTCAGCATTTAGGAATAGCGAGACGGCTCCGTGTTGTCGGTGCGATAGCGCATAGTGGAGAGGAGTTTTGCCGGACGAATCAGCTTTGCTTAGCAATGCTGGACCCTGCTCCGATTGTAGGATTTCTTGAACGATTTCTACCTTAAGATTTCGAGTTGATGGTCACCGAATCGCGGTAGAGTCACAGAGCCGACGATACGCAGAGGAGTTCGGTTCGGCTGTCATACCTTTGCTTTTGGCCGCCGCGGCATGTAGAGCAGTGCGTCCCTCCGGCCCGACAGACGAGGCCGGCGACGGTGTTCCGTCAGGCGACGGACGCAGCAGCGCGCGGGCCATCTCGACGGATCCGGTCATCGCCGCCAGATACAGCGGCGAGACGCCGTCGTCCGTCGTCACCGCGGCCAGCTCGGGCGCCTCCGTGGCCAATAGTTCCACTGTCTCAGCGTGGCCGTTCCGGACGGCCTCGTACAGCGCGGTGGCGCCCAGCCGGTTCGTCGCCCGCAGCGCCGCGTCGGCGTCCGCTCCGCCATCCCGCATCGCCAGCAGGAGGCAGGCCGCCACCTCCCTGTGCCCGGCCTTCGCCGCGCGGTGCAGCGGCGTGTCGAGGCACCCGTCGCGCGCGGCGACGAGCGACGGCGCCAGCTCGCAGACGCGCCTCGCGAGCCCCGCGTGCCCGCGGCCGGCGACCACGTGTAGCGCCGTGCTCCCGCCGCTCGTCACGCCGAGAAGGCAGCTTGGCGGCCCCGCCAGCCGCGGCGGCGGCGCTGCTGCTCCAGTCGTCGCCGCGTCCAGCCGGACGCTTATCGTCACTCGCCCGCCGGCTGGCGAGTGGCCATCGCCTTGTCGGGTCAGGAGCTCCTCCACGCGGGCCTCGTCACCCGAGGTCAGCGCGCGTAACAGCTCAGAGTCGAGGCCGTGCTGAGATCTCGCCATGATTGGATCTGCTAGTTTGCTCTCTGCAACGCTAGGCAAAGACCTGTGAATTGTGTGGCTGCCTGGCTGCAACTTGTGTTGTCTTGTTGCTGCCTCTGTTGTTTTGTTGATGAAAGAGACAGGTTTGGTGTGGATCATCCGGACTCCGAACAACATCTACTACACCAATATCCAACGTCAGATTGCTTTGTTGACACAGTCAGCAGAATCAACTGCTTGGTTGATCGATCGAGTGGTTGGTCGACGAGGAGCTCTCCAGGGATTGCCTCGGATCAGCAGGCGGCCGGCGCGAAACGAAACATCGCCGTCGCTCCAGGTCCTCGTCCGCCGCGCCGCGCGCGGCTCTCGGCGTTGAGGACGCCAGGGACGCTCAACCGAGACTCACCGGCAGCTAGCCGGATGCCGGCGTTGGAAGTCATAGACCACGGTGAGCGGGGCGAGCAGTAGCGGGGAGGACGTGGCAGGCGCTCCGGCGGCGCGGCGACGCGCAGAGGCGGAGCGCAGGTCAGTCCCGGCCATGGGTCGGGGGTGGACGGTATTTCATTTACGGTCCACCCCTGGGGCTTGGTAGTCGTCAAATCAGGCACGTACGGCTCAGATTTCAACGGGTTGTGCTTTGACCTGGTCGTTTCCTACACGACGTCGACGCCCGATGGTATGGATCGCGTGGCGCGGCGACGCCGCTGTTCGAGGTTGCCGGCGGTCTTTCCGACGACTGGTGGGGGCATCGCGGCGCGCTGGAAACTAACTAGGCTGGTGCTCCGCTCGCCGGCGATCGGAGGACCGTATCGTCGTCGCCTCATTGATGTCATCGTGGAATCGGAGGAGCGCCGGGGTGCCCAGGGCCCAATGCGCGGCACAGGCAGGCTCCCAACTGCCAACGCGCTGCACTGGACGAAGCCTCGCCGGCAAGCAGACGGCGTGCATCGCAACGTCGTCGCCAGGCGCCTCGAGCGAGCAGGTCCTCGTCCACCGAGGCCGCGCGTGACTCTCGGGAAGGCTTGGTGCTGGCGACGTCGTGGGCGCCAGGGACGCTCGTCGAAGCCTCACCGGCAGATTAGACATTAGATAACGCCAGCGTTCTGGCTTCACCTCGTGCTGCTGAATTTTGAAGCCATGGGCCGCGGTGAACGGGGTGAGGAGTAGCGGTGCTCCGGTGGCGAGGCGACGCCGCGGAGCGGAGGTGAGGGACAGAGTCCGTGGCTCCCTGGTCAGCCAGGGTCGGGGGGTGGACGGTATTTCATTTACCGTCCACCCCGGGGTCCTTCCAGCCGTCAGATCGGGAACGTACGGTCCAAATTTCGACTTTGTACGCTTTGAGAGTCTTTGACGTGGTCGTTTCCGTGCCTCGACATCATGGATCGCGCGGCACGGCGCCGGCGCCGTTGGAGTTCTCGCCGGCGGTCTCTCCGCCGTTATCTGGGTCATCGGTGGCGTCAGGCGCGCTTCCAACTAGCTAGGCCGTTGCTTCGCCGCCCGGCGTTCCCTGTTCATGTCGCCGTGGAAGCCGAGCGGCGCCGCGGTGCTCGGCTCGGGGCCCAGCGCGCGCATTCGACGGAGCCGTTCCATTCAGGTGCTCGAGCTGCCGGCCGGCGGCCCGATGCGGCTCAAGGTCGACGGGAAGATGGGACTCCCGGCCATGGGGACGTCTGCGGGCCAAGAGGTGGTTACTCCATCGGTGTTAGGCCTCAGGCGTCGAAGCTCCGGAGGCGGCAGAGTCCGATCGAGAACACCATCGCCGGCGTTCCGCAAGCGTTCTCGTGGCGGTCATCCTCAGACCTCATGTTAGTTGTCTGCGGCCATGCTCGGTGGTCAGCGGGAAGAAGGATTGCGAGCTAACGAGCAACGATTGTCTTGTGCAACAATTCTGCCGCTGCCCAACTTTATTTCCTGTTGCTGGCATGCTGCAGTTTGCTACGGCACTCTACACGGAGGGGCAGAGGAAGTTTTGATTTGTTCGGAGGGTTCGTGTTGGAGGCTGACTGCTCCATGAACAGCATTTAGCCGTCAGTCAGCGGATCAGCCAACCTCCAAAAACAACCTGCAGCACAATTCCATGCACGTAACCGTATCTGATCATTCAGCAGAGGTGCTGCACAATTCCATACACGTAACAACATGGCCATACGAGAACACAATATTATTACATTATGAATGATCATTATCACAATTCTATATATGTAAGCTAGATTTTGTGACTTTCTTTTATGATAGTAGTTACGTTAGGTCATATATAATGCATCGAACGAATGATGTATGATGATATAACCTACAGATGTGCTTATGGGTCATTTTTGTGTCGTGTTGGCCCAAGCACGACCCAAGATACGTGTCGTGTCGTGCCACCTGTCGTGCCAAGATCTGAGGCACGGCATAACTCTCGCATTTGTGTCGTGCTGGCAAGACTCAAAATTTATTGTGTCATGCTATGCTTTGAGTCGTACCAAAATATCGTGCGACCCACAAATGACACGGTCCTAATAATCCTAGCTCTACTTACTACATACGGATTGTTTTTCTCATTTTGATCCACAGCAGGCATACCACCTCATCTGAAGGTCATGCTTTAGATTTCAACTTTCAAGGCCTAAAAATGGAAAAGAAAAGGGAAATAGTCTTTTTTTCATGTGCGGATTATGACGTCATCCGCCCCTGAAAACACTTTTGCAGTAGCGGATCGGTTGGTACAGTAATCACTCTGTTTTGTGGTTGCAGTTGGCAAATTTGCCTACCCGTGAAAAAAAACAGGCGTACCTAGTAGTGTAAGGATATACGTGTACTTGCTACATTCACAAAGACTCATGTACACATATCCCACACACGACAGGTGTGCCGGGTACAAAAACTGCTTTGTATAGAGATGAAAGAGTTATAAAACATCATAAATAATATTGCTAACCTAGCATAAATAAATTAAATAAGTAAGTAAATAAATATGCGCGGGCGCATGCAAACAGATTACGGCCATATATGCCCATATCCATATATCTATCGATCGATCGATTTCTGCAAATGACGTGGATATGATCCCAAATTCCCAACATCATCTTGTGTGTTTACTCACCGTCTTCCTGTATGGTCTCGAGCTTGGGCGGCCGGTGCCTGGTCGTCTCCGCCGCCTGCCGGAGCTCAGCGACGACGACGTCGACGCGCACGGCGCCCATGCTCATGATCTCCGCCACGACGTCCTCGTGATCAGACGCCCCTCCGCGACCGGCGGCGGTCTCCAGCAACCGCCGCAGCTGGCCCTTGGTCATCCTGATCTTGACCCGCATGCCGCCGCCGCCGTTCCCTGTCGTCGACGACGCCACCCCTCGCGCCCCGCCGGAACGCTCCGCCGGTAGGCTCCAGTCTCCGTCGTCGTCGTCCCACGCCGTCACCCTCGCACGCTCCAGGCAGCTGCAGTTTCCCATGGATCTCTCGAAGCTAGCTGCCAGTCAAGTTATTAGTACAGCTTGGCGCTACAGGACGAGAAGGAAAGAGAGATGAGCTACGAGAGAGCAAGTTGATGAAGAAGACTAGGAGAGCTAGTGAGGGATTGATGAGCTTGATGGTTTGGGGTTTTGAATGGGTTTTGGTGTAGTGTGGAGAGACAGGGTATATATGGAGGTTGAGTTGCATATATGAGTGTTGTCTGATGGTGAGTCGACTGCATAATTCTTATAGAGAAAAGCCAGAAAGGCCTGTCGATGCAGAGAGCAAGTTCCAGGAAGCTAAGGTGACTTGGCCTTGAGCTATGCATGAAGCCACACCGTACAGTGGTACAGGACATAATCGTTGCAGGATTTTGTCTCACTTTTTTCTAACGAGAAGAGAATGACAGAGATGCTGGTTTTGCTTCCGTACCTCGCTCGCGGAGGCCTGAGCTTGACCCGACAGAGAGGATGTGCGTGTGTTTGATTTAATTAAGTGGCGTCTGTCTGCAGTTTGAATACGCGTCGGCGGATTAGATTAAGTTCTGATGATCGATGCATGATGCTGATGGTGATCATTACGGCTGGTATGAGAGTAGCTAGTATGGTGCATCGTGTGTGTGTCAGCACCTGTTTTAGAACTTCGTATACTGATTCGGAACATTGTTTTTTTTTAACGAACGGGCACAGCGTGCCTATTTCATTGATACAGAAGAAGAGTACAAACTGGGATCCGGCAAAGAAAAGAAAAACGTATAAGATGTACAGTAATGACACATGCAAGGTGAGGGCCGCAAGGCCCTTCGCTCCTGCTACGATCCAAGTTGTGACTTCACTCTTGATTTTGGTGACAATGGTCGGCACTGAAGATTTGGATCGGTCGAAAACTCTGGCATTCCTCTCTAGCCAGATCTCCCAAAGGATTAGCATAGCTATGGATCGCGATCCTTGCCTGGGAAGGTCTGATGTGGTGGTAATGTTCGTCCACCACTGAAGAGCTGTCGCGCTGGCTATCCAATCGTTCGGGTGTAGGTTCCTGTGGCCGATCCACTCAGCCACCAGGGCTCACACACGCCTGGTGTATCGGCAGGAGGAAACCAGGTGGTATGCAGTTTCCATCGTAGTTCGACACAGGGGACAAGTTGGGCTGTGGTCCCAGTTCCTGTGTGCCAGCCGGTCTGAAGTCCACACTCTGTTTTGAAGGATCAGCCACGCGAAGAATTTACATTTCGGGGGAGCTCATGTTTTCCAGATCGTAGCGAGCAACAATGTTTTTTTAAATATCTGAAAGAGAAACTGCTCGAATCAAATTACAAACTTGTATAATTGTGTCTGAATGATCCTTGCAGGAAAAATGTAAATGCCAATATTACGCATGCCGTAAAATTATTTCCTTCTCTTGATTTATTTTTCTAGGAAAAAAATAGTATTGCAAGACTGATTTTTTTTGAACTCATTTTTTTTTCAACATTGCAAGACTGATAGTGAGCATACTGATATTCTTGATCTTCTGACTTTCGGCTAGCAAAATTGTCTCCATCATATATTGATGCACATCTCTCAGACTCTCAGTGGCTTATATGTTTTGCTCCTTAGATTGGCTTCAAAGAATATCTGAGCCGCAATCGAGTATATATATCTGTCATGGACCCAACTAACGCAGCATCTGATGACCAAGTGGCAGCTGGGAGCCTGGGAGTGCGTCTTCATCATCCGAAGGCGTAAGTCACAAGCCAGCTAGCGCGGGAGGAAGTATTGGGCCCGAATCGGCCTAGCTTCCGAAGCCCACGGGAGCCAAGGCCCAACCAACCTAAGGTGTGTTGGCCACAATGGACATTATATTCCCACAATGAATGGCAGATTTACACTAGATGATCCAAGTGTGTGTTCATAGAGGTGAGTGTGCGTGTGTGTTGTGAGCGTCTGTGTTGTACTGTGTAATCTCAAAAAAAAAAAACTAGATGATCCAAGTGACTGAGGTTTTTGATCCTGATATAACTCTATATATTTAGAAGCAATTGGTGCAGCACTCAGCGCCTATCTACTGTTTTCTTTTGTTGTCCCAATGGGGTTTTACCATTTTACCCTGTAATGTTTACTGCGATATACTGAGTATTATTTTCTATCCTACCCATGTTGAGGGAAGGGATATTTTTTGTGGTCCTTAAACAAAAACAGCGTGTTCACTGTGCGTTCGATGTACAAGCACCTTAACAGTAGTGACATAAAAGTACCGTTGGCAAATAAAAGTGCCGTTGAAGAGCAAGTTGTTCTTATGGTACTTGAAAAAGGGGATTATTTTAACAAAGAATAGCTTAGCTAGAAGAAACTAGAGGGGTAACACAACATGTAGTTTTTGTAGCCGTGGGGAATCTATTAATCACCTCTTTTTCCATTGCGTGTATGCTAAATTCTTGTGGAGAGCAACTCATTTAGTATTTGGAATTGCCCCTCCAAGAAGTTTTAGCCATCTCTTCGGGACATGGGCTAAACAAGGTGGACAAAAACCTGTTCTTCTTTTATTGACAGGTGGAACAACATTATATTGGACAATATGGATTACTAGAAATGAAGTGGTCTTTGATAAATGCCAACCTAAAATTTTTTTTTGCAGGTATTGTTCAGGGTGACTTACTGGCTCAGGGTGTGGGCCAAGTTGCAGCGACTCGAACGACGTGCTGTTCTTTAGAGATGTCCGCTTTACTTTTTTTTTTTAAGTTTCCATGGATGGTCCTCTAGGTTTCGGATTGGCATTTAAGAGACTCTTTTTTATATGTAGTCTGTGGAGAGGTTTTGTAATAATTGGAACTGATCCCTTTTTGTTTCCAGAAGGGTGAAGCCTGATATTTTTCCATTATCTATAAAAAATTAGTTTGAATTGGGTGTAATTTGTAGGGTGTGGAGGTAATGCACCAAGTAGGCCCTTGCATTAACAACTGGACTTTTTACCTCTAACATTGCCATTACCAATGATGATAGCATAATTATGTTATCATTTTTCTCTCATCATCACAAGTATATTCTAAAGCTTTTTTTTGTGAAATAATTACATTCTAAAGCTTTTTGACTCCACAATATACACACTGGCTAACAAAAAAAAGATGTCCCCGCGCCCCATCTTTTCAACTGTTTTGGCCTTTCGGGTCACTCGGAATTAACGCATTGGGATTATTCCGTTGCCAAGACTGACAATCGGAGAACAAACATGAGCGCGCAAGAACACCATACGGTGGCGCTTTGCCATGAGGTCCACAATCATCTGAACTGCTTGAATTTCCTTCCACTCGTAGTTTCTGGCAATTTTTTTTTCACATGGTGGTATTACCCCGTTTGTGTTATGCATCAGTACTCAGGAGATGAATTCGTACTTTGCATTTCTGTTGGCCTAAACGTATCACTGAGCCGGTACGATTTGTTCCACGGGCATCTTTTTTCTTGCATCTAAAACTCCAGGACGACTTTGAATCGCTGCATAAGCTTTGGTCCCAAAATGTTCTGCCGTACAGCTCTCTGAGAGTTCATGAAAAAGTTCAGAGTTCATGAGAAAAATCAAGAGTTCTGAAAATCAAGAATGTTGCAATGCCACTATTATGTTGTTTCTATTTGAAAAAAAGGCTAATCTCCTGTCCAAATGCATTTCATCGAGCGTTTACTAAGAATGAAACAGTTGACACGCAATGAGACAAACAGAAGTTTCTAAGGGGTCCAAGGATGTTCCTACAGTAAGCTGCAGAGGAATCCAAGGATGGCTTGCCCCTCGGCAGGATACTAGCATTTGTGCTTGCGCCTTTGTGTTTGCCCAGGGACGAAGTTTCGGCTACTGTTCTTCCGATCCAGTATCCCCTGCTGGAACTCCAAGGAAAGAACCTAAGAGCAAATTACAAATTAAATTAGTCAAGAGCATCAGAATCTGAGAATTACTAATAACAGTGCCTTTACACCCCGGAAACTCGAGTTAAATTCACTACACACATGCTGGGAATCAAATCAACACGACTGACGGGACAACCACACTGAAGGAGGGGAAAGCATAAGCTTAGAAAATAGAGAACGAACAGAGTGGAGAAAAGACCCGAAAAGTATCTTTGTACTTATAAGATTATTAAGACTAACATGGGTCATGGGATCACCAATCGGATTAGAGAGAATTTGCCACTTGATAGTATTTTGCAACACCCTCCTGCTTCACTTTCGAGCACAGTCCACCCCCCTGTCAACTCTCCAGGAATCAATCCCCCCCAGATAACCTCCTCGGTGCATTGCGTGTCAGCATCTCGCCTTTGAGCAAGGCACGAATATTACTGCCTTGCCTACGTGCACAACGCACCGGCCGGCCTGCCGCCTAGCTATATATAGGACACACACCATGGTCTGTCTGCAACACGGCAAGCAAACACTTTGCTAGATCGCTGAGAGACTGACCGAGCACAACGCCGCCGGCCGGCCGGAGACATCCATCGTGCGCCGCCGAATCGACGACGATGCCGCCGTACCGGCTGCCGCTGTACCACCGGCAGAGCCCGGCGGTGCGGTGCATCAACTTCCTGTGCGCGGTGCTGCTGACGCTGGTCCTCATCGCCGGCATCATCATGTTCGTGCTGTGGCTGAGCCTCCGGCCGCACCGCCCCAAGTTCTACCTCACCGACTTCTCCATCCCCAACGCCAACCGCCAGTCCGGCCTGGCCAACCTGCCGGTGCGCCTCGCCGTCGGCGAGCACAACCCCAACCAGAAGATCGGCATCTACTACGACGAGATGGTGGCGTCGGTGTACTACGGCGACGTGCTCGTGGCCAAGGGCCCCGTCATGCAGGCCTTCTACCAGCCGCCCAAGGGCGACACCCCCGTGCTCGGCCAGCTCACCGCCACGGGGCCCAACCCGATGACGGACTCGGCGGCGTGGGGGAGGTTCTCCGCCGAGCTCTCCGCCGGCGCCGTCAGGATGCGGCTCATGCTCACCTCCACGGTGCAGTTCCAGGTGAAGATGTGGGACACCAAGCACCACCACATGAAGGCCGAGTGCGACTTCACCATCAACGGGGACGGAACGCTCCAGCAGCAGGACAAGAACTCCCAGTGCACGCTCTACTTCTAGTGCTTGAATTGGTGTGGGGGGCTCGCAGATTGTTTTCGATTAATCTTTGGTTTTCGAGGTCATGTTGTTTATTTTGTTGTTAGCGCATTTGGCTTATATTTGTGCGTGGTTGTTGTAATGCAAATTAGTTATTTGTAAGCGCAAAGCGTATCCATATCACGAAACCATTGTGAACTGCCATCTGTTCTCTCCAATTTTTAAAAAGCAGACGAAAAGGATGTATCATGGAATTCATAATTCAAATCAATGTTACCGTTCACGCATCACAAACGTCACAACAGCGTGCGACACATATTGAACATATATACTACCCTGCAAATTCAGACAATTTTATTTACTTAATCTATTATCTTAATACTTGAGTGTTAAAAGAAGCCACCACGTTCGCCGAGAGGGTCTAGAAATTCTCACGTTAATCTAAAAAAGAGAAGAATATGGATCGTTGGATTTTATGAAGATCTAACGGTATAGAATATCTCAATATCTCAAAGAGTCCACCTCAAATACAATTAGGAAATACTAATTTCAGAATTAAATAGAGTTTAATTTGGAATTAACTTGAGTGTTAAAAGAAGCCACCACGTTCGCCGAGAGGGTCTAGAAATTCTCACGTTAATCTAAAAAAGAGAAGAATATGGATCGTTGGATTTTATGAAGATCTAACGGTATAGAATATCTCAAAGAGTCTACCTCAAATACAATTAGGAAATACTAATTTCAGAATTAAATAGAGTTTAATTTGGAATTAACTTGAGTGTTAAAAGAAGCCACCACGTTCGCCGAGAGGGTCTAGAAATTCTCATGTTAATCTAAAAAAGAGAAGAATATGGATCGTTGGATTTTATGAAGATCTAACGGTATAGAATATTTCAATATCTCAAAGAGTCCACCTCAAATACAATTAGGAAATACTAATTTCAGAATTAAATAGAGTTTAATTTGGAATTAACTTGAGTGTTAAAAGAAGCCACCACGTTCGCCGAGAGAGTCTAGAAATTCTCACGTTAATCTAAAAAAGAGAAGAATATGGATCGTTGGATTTTATGAAGATCTAACGGTATAGAATATCTCAATATCTCAAAGAGTCCACCTCAAATACAATTAGGAAATACTAATTTCAGAATTAAATAGAGTTTAATTTGGAATTAACTTGAGTGTTAAAAGAAGCCACCACGTTCGCCGAGAGGGTCTAGAAATTCTCACGTTAATCTAAAAAAGAGAAGAATATGGATCGTTGGATTTTATGAAGATCTAACGGTATAGAATATCTCAATATCTCAAAGAGTCCACCTCAAATACAATTAGAAAATATTAATTTCAGAATTAAATAGAGCTAAATTCGGAATTAACAATAGGAAACTAGGACTTGATTATAGAGTTTTTGCCAAATACGATTAGTAAATAACTAAATTCGGAATTAAAAATTAGCAACAAAATAGAGGAGTAGTAATAATTGTAGATGCTTCAAATTAAACCATAGGTATGGAACATTGTTTTTATTAGTATATATACGTAAAATCATAGTTATTTATCTGAGAAAATGCCACCGTTAAAGACCAACAGCCCATTTTGACAAATAAAAAATTGGATGAGTGTGCATGTGACGTATGTGTAAGATACTCCCTCCCTACTAAATTATACTCTAGGAATATAGCTACATTTAAACTTTTTTCAAAATCAAGCCTTTTCAATTTTGACTAAAAATAGCGAAATAACCATATAGACTACTTATTTTTTAGAGATATTGTTGGTCAAATTAAAAAATGTTTGGCTCTAGAAAAACCTAAACATAGAACATTAATCCCACAAATATTCTTGAGAAATACAAAATAAAGCCACCACATTCGCCGAGAGGGTCTAGAAATTCCCACACTAATCAAAAAAAAGAAGAGTATACATCGTTGAATTTTATGAAGATCTAACAGTCTAGATTATAGGGCCTAGAAATTCTCACGTTAATTTAAAAAATAAAATGATATATACCGTTGGATTTATGAAGATCTAACGATCTAGATCAATTCAAACAATTTATATTGAATAAGATAGAGATACGAGATATCTTGAAGAGCATTAAGTAATCCCTTCCCCCTATGGCTCTATGATGCATCATAAGGATGGAGGTAAAACAAAACAAACCTCAGCTCATCTATCATTTAATTTAGAAGTGTTTGAAAAAAAATGAGAATTGTCCATCCTGTAAAAACTGAATGGTGGAGATAAAGTATCGTGAAGTACCTAAAGAGAAGTATCAATTTGGTGGGATAAAGTACAAAAATAGTGAGCAATAACAACGATGTCTTTTCAATTATATCTAAATATATTTAACTCTTTTCATAATAAAAGTACCTACAAGTACTACTGGTACTTTAAAAATATTGTAATGAACCTCTCAATTTAGGAATAGAAAGATCATTATTTTCAAAAATACCTCTGAAAGAATGGTCTGTTGTTTGGTGCTCACATCGTAAACTCGACCTAGAGTTGTGGACCCTGTTGGAAGAAAACACGAGGGCCATGCACATCGCCATTACTCAAGCACCCACGCCCATCTCCAACATCACCCATGCCGATGAAATTCGAGGTAGAGGTGTTGTGTGTGTCAAGCCTGCTTACAGCCACAAGCCACAACTTTCGCGGGCACTGCACTGAGCTCTGGCTCGCGAGAGAATGTTGATGGAGAGAGAGAGAGAGAGAGAGAGAGTCATTGTTGATTTACAGGAAAAAAGGAGAAGGTCTCTGCGATGATATTTTTTAGAAACGATGATCTTTAGTGCTGCACACTAGAAATATAGCCCGCCATGGTTGACGAAGAGATGAAGGACCGAGTAATAATAGTAGACAATGAAGGAAGAATGTCTCCATATATGGCAACAAGGTGTCCCTATAGACAAAGAAGGTAGCCTGATACATGTTGACGCTTTTGCTTGGGCGATATGTTGTGCACACACAATTATAGTACAAAAGTGAGACAATGAAATCTACCGAACGAAGAGTCATGAAACCGAGCAACAATAGTGAACAATGGAGAGAGGAGGTGTCTATGTATGTTAGCAATACACTGATGATCGGATTGAGAGAACACAATAAGGGAGAGAAGGAATAGACTGGGGAGAGAAACAAGAAAAGATGAAAGCGTAGGTGTTAGAGATATGGACAACATGCGTCCGGTCTCTATGGCAGAGAGGACGAAGAAGGAACATGCTGAAGAGAAATGCAAGAAGAGATATGGACAACATGCGTCCGGTCTCTATGGCAGAGAGGACGAAGAAGGAACATGCTGAAGAGAAATGCAAGAAGAGATGAAGGCACAAATACTAGATATATGGTCAACAGGAGTTCCTCGGTCTCTGGCTGAGAGGACGATGTGGCAATGTGCATCTAAGATTGCAATATTAAATACAAGTAATAAATCTCTAAATCCATAAACAAATTCAAAATATAAAAAGTTAGTAGGTGGTTTCTACGAGCAAAATAGCTAACTAAAGAATTCATACCAACTACAATTATAACTTACTAATTTAGACATTTAAATAATAAAAATAGTACATAGTCGTGTCTATCCATATTGTTATCAATATCTTATATCAAGAATATTAATATTTTAGCATAAAATACCTATAATGTTCTCACATTAATAGGTTAAAAAATAGTCGAAAAAGGTTAAAAAATATAATAATATACAACAACTGATCATACTATATCTATTTTATAGTGGACGAGATTGTATATAACCTCAAGTGATTCAATTGATCCTTTCAAGAAAATTAAAAAAAAGTTGAACCAGTAATTTTCTCAATTGAAGAAGAGATGTGTAACTATTTGCTTTAAATAAGACAATGTAGCTTTTGCAGCAATACCAAACACGACAACTCGATGGACTTCAAATGGCGGCTAATAGTCTTGGGACAAAAGAGGAGATGTGTTTACGTTATATGAAGATCAAACTCTTCAGCCACTGAATCGACCTTCGTTGCTATCAGTTTGACCTTTGATGTCGTCGATTCGACCTCCACTACTGCCGCATTGACCTCCACCATGGCCGGATGGACCTCCACTGCTATCGATCGAGCGTCTATGACACTGCTGAATCGAGCTACAAGGTGAGCGACAGTAAGGAAAGCAAGCGCTCCCATGGGAGATCACCTTGCTTTGCTTGGCAACACAAGGCAAGCAGACAAGGCGAGCAAGTAGTAATAAGCATACCAAACATGCCCTAAATCTCTTAGATTTTTTGGAGATATGTAGTGAAAAATATAACATGGGCAGAAGGCCAAGGAGAGGAAATATTTGATTGTGGCACATACAAACTCTACATACGTGATGGAGACAAAAAAAATCAGATGCCACAGATGATAAAATAAGATAGATTTGATGAGCAACGCATGTAGATTTGCATAGCAATAATTTGACAAAGGAGGTGTTAAGTATGGTTTGGCATCGATCATCTGGGATTTGGAGAGAATGATGACACAAAAGCGAGATAATTGCTTTCTAGATAGCGACCAACGTGATACAGCCGCTTTGGTTAGAGAAGAACTGAGATAGTAGACAACAATAGTGGACAAAGCAAGTGACCATAAATGGCTACAACAAACTGGCAAAATGCTCGAAAAACAAGAAGGCGCAAGGTTGACAAAGGGGGTGGACAACAAAAGAAAACAAAAGCATTGTGAAATGGACAATATTGTGATACAATCGAGAAACTAGCATGATGTGCTGAGAAATCTAATCTGCCCAATGCAAATATCTATCTTGCACAATAGACATCAGGAAGATAAATTGAATGATTAGCATGATGTCACCATTTAGAATAAGCCTGCTCTGCAGTAGAGAGACTTTGTGTCCCTAGAACATGGATTTGCTAGCGAATATACCACCTATTAGTGACAAGAGGTCCTCTGCAGTAACTAAAGAGGAACAATTTTCCAACCGCACATATCTATAAGTATAGTAAGCTTACGAACAAGAATGAAAGTGATGAGATCAAGTTGGTTTGTTGTATATTTTCTAATCTTTTGGAAAATTTTGGAATTAGATTTGTATGTGATGCGTGAAGAACCAAATAGCACAATGAGCATGCAACAAACATAAGTATGGACACAATGAATAATGGCACCTACTATTGAAGATCAGTAGTTATCATTGATATTATAAAGGTATTGTCAAACATAACGATTTCATTTTAGAAGACATAAGGTATATTCAACAATGACTAAGAAGATAGCATTTCAAGCAAAAAAAATATATGTCCTAGGAGACATAATACAATATGGATATATAAGAAACATCATATGTATTTATCGGGATTGCAAGTTAGGAGAGAGAGAACTGGTTGCCATGCACTATCAACGAAGAAGGGGACACCAATGAGTAGGAAGAGGAAAAAGAAAGGGGTGTCACCTGCCAATCGTAAGGAAGAAGGGACTTTCAGACGGGAGGAAGAAGGTACCATTGGATGGGAGGAAGAAGGGGGTGCACCCAGATGGAAAGAGAGGGGAACTTGTGCTGCCATTGCTTGAACCCACCTCGGATCGAGAGGAAGTTTCAAGGTCACCTATGCCGACAACCAGCACTACCACTAGGTACGACGAGCTCGCCGAAGGAGTTGGATCCGTGCATCGGGAAGTGGAGCACCAAGACTCTGCGTGATGTAAACAACTGAGCCAAACTCAAGAGCCACATAATCATTGAGGCGGAGTTTAACCATCAAGAGTGGGGACCGATGACTATAAGTGATGAGAGGATGAACAATAATTTCAGAGCTGCAGAGGTTGGCATTGTACGCAAGGGTGCAACGAAGCATTGAATGACATTCGTTATTGGGTCTGTTTTCATCCACCAATTAAAACACCATGCAAATAGTATAATTCGAATGTATCGATATTAGTTCTGAATTTTAAGCTCCCATATCTACATCGGTGTTAGTGATTTCAAAAGGATGAATAACGAATTAAGAGAGATATAAAATATACAATGCTAACATAGCATTTTTAAAAAGTACAACTTATCAAATCTAGCCGCACTATTAGCGCGGGCCAACTTGCTAGTTCTATTTACTTAAAAAGCAGATGAAAAGGATGCATTATGAATTCGTGATTCAAATCAATGTTACCGATCACGCATCACAAATGTCACAGCGTGCGCCAACAGAGTACCCTACAAATTCAGACAATTTGATTTACTTACTTTCTTAGATTATCAGGTGCTATCCATCTGCACCTCTTGCTTATAGCAAACTAATCCACATTCACATTGAATCAATAATCGCACAAATTTAAACCATTGTACCTTCGATCCATTAATACCAACACAGCATCTCACGAGAGCACCATGCTTAGGTGTTAATCACTAACCAATCATCGAATGGACAGCCAAAACGCACGCTAAGAATTCCTTTCCTTGTAAGTACACATACTATTAATGCTATCAAACTAGTAACAAATTTACAACAAAACTGAGCAGGTCACTTTGACGTGTCCCAGGCTCACATTTTTGTTTCTGGAAGCCAACCGAATTACAAGGTAGCTGAATGTAAAACCCTAACCAAGTGCATGGCTTGACGTCCCTTCATTTCTCCTCCAGTCTCATCAAGACAGATTCGGCAAATATACGTTGTCTGGATATCAGAAACCATTTTAGAAACTTGGATACAGGAAATGGGAAAAAAGGGGAGGGCGGGAGGAAACTCACTTCTCTTCAGTGTGTTTGGGACTAGGCCGGTTGTGTTTCAGATAGCCATCCCATGGAACCTTCTTAAGACCAGCTCTAGCAGCTATCATGTCTCTTACTCTGTGCAAAGCATTTTATTATGCCAGGAATAATAGTTTTTATGGTCTCTCCAAAAGGAAAAGGGACCTAATTTTTCTTTGAAAAGAAAATGAACTAAAAAAATGTGTCACCTCTCAGCAAATGCAATTGATGTCTCTCCCTCCCTCAGATATTGAGGAGGTAAGTACCAAACATCACACACAACAGCCCATGATGTCATCAACCGGACCAAGTGCATGGTAAAAGATTGCCTAACAGAGTTCACATGAGGTAATCATGTTAACTAAAGAAGAAAGTGCAAGTAAACTAAATTATTTCATCATTTGTATTCCTTACTTCTTACTGTTCCAAAAGGCGTCAACAAATATTTTATTGTACTTGATAGCTATTGGACAGACAGCGCAGCCAAGCTCAAAGGCACCCTGAGAACACAAGAATCAAAACCATCAACAGGTAGAGTAGGCATGTAAATTAATGCCATGCAACAGGTAACAAACTTCTAGCGCCTGATGTCTAATTACTGTCCAGTGACAATGAAAATGTTCTATGCTACCAGGAAGCCTGTAATACTAGATACAATATTAAACATATATATTTTTTAAGATTCTGTAGTGACAGGAAAGTATGTTCAATGTATATTAAATACTCATGAACAAGAAATCCTGATTTTATCCACGAAGAAACATTATAGAATACAATGATGTAATATATTCAAAGTCAAACTATATTTTGACTTAAACAAAGATAGGTTTACCTTCTTGAACATGACCGTGTACTGGTTGTTAACACAAGTCCCTTCCGGAAAAATCAAGAGAGGGTTGTTGTCTGGTTGTTGAACATGATCACGTAACCTGGCAATATAATTTGCTGAATAAAATCAACTGCATAATCAATGGGATTATCATTTGAAAGACAGAACTTACTTCCGTGCTGTAACTTCACGATCCCGGAGATCATTACGATTAAACCAGATGCAACCCACACTTTCCAAGATAGTCTTCTGAATAAATCCTGCAAAATTGGAACAGTCAAATAGTTAGGTAATAAATTTAGCATTTGAAACTAGCAGAGAAGTTTCAGAAGAACAAGAGACTCACCAACCCATCCAGGATGCTTCTGCATGATGACAGCAAATGCTGTCATTTGCTCCAGAATAATGAAATCTATCATGGATGTATGGTTTGCAACAAATACCTGATGTAATAGAAATCCAAAGGGAAGTATCAGCAATCCACTCACATTTAAGGAACTGTGTTTACGTAAGATAGTTTGACCTACATAATGATACCATGAACATGGTTTTATCGGAGCTACAAGCATAAATTTGGAAGCGTGAAGTCAATATTTTTCGATAATAGTGAAAAAAAAATATTATAGCATTTGCAGTGCATATAAGTTCCAATACCCTGTTAAGCTTTGCAGCTTAAAATCATGGACAAATTGTAGCTATGTCTAATGTTCTTACATATACACAATCTAAACATGAGTTACAAGAACAAAGAAAAAGGGTAACCTGATGAGGTCGTGAGCTTGGGCGTGGTCCATGATACTTGATCACTCCAGTCCATGAAGCAACAAAAACACTGCACATCATTTCAACCAACTTCCTCTACATGAAGTTTGAAACAAAAAAATATAATTAAGAGACCAAAAATTTTAAAATTACAATATAAATAATACCAAAAGGAAATCACAAATATGGAGTACATTAAAAAAACCAAAATAAGAGAAAAAAATTGTTCAATCCTCTAAGTGGTACTATTCTGCAGTCAAATCTAGCCAAAGAAAAATATAATATAATGAGAAATACTGCGAAAAGAAGACATATGGCTTGTTGTAGCAGCAGGGCTGGCTCTGAATGGCCAGGGCTTATGCCCTTCTGTGGAACAAGAATGCAAAGCTTATAGCATGTCTAATGCCACATATGAGAGCATGCACAAGTTGAATAACAAAAAGCTTGGATGGTCATTTTTAAGCACTTACTAGGCCTAATAAGATGACTAACAGAATAACCACATACTGTAAATCTGATGATCTAAGCAGGTAGTTGCTGGCACCAAGAAAGCTTTTCTATGAACAAAACAGTCTTATTCTCAAGGCACTCAAGGTTAGAAAATTGCAACATCAAGTTATTACTCCAAGAACACCATCTCAGAAGCAGGCTGAAGAATGATGAAAGAGCAAAGATACTGTGGAAGCTAATATATATACATCGGATAAAATAGCTTACCTCAATTTTACTTCTCAACTTGTGTTGCCCTTTCAATAGAAAATGGACAGGGAAAAAGGCAGCAAAGAATGCTAACCATCCTATTGCAAGTGTTAAGGACCTGATTATATAGATAATTAAAAGAATCAGGTGATGATAATTCAATGTTTGACATAAGAAAACAATAGTGGAAGGTGAAGCACTAGCAGAAAATGAATTTCATCGACACGATTATCAGCAAAGTTTTATATGTGAGTTGAACTTCCAGAAAATAAGATTTCGGCTTAAGGCAACTGAAGATATAGGCAATCAGTCAGAAATTATGGCTTATGATGTGAATTCTTGGCAACCCAAACACAAAATTTACATTTCAAGGTTCTGAATGAGGATGAGATGGTTTGGTCAAAATATTTTTCTTCTTCAATTCGGTCTATGAAAGCAGGTAGATCATGCTTTTTGTACATTGTTCTCTTAAAATAGAAGGTTATGAGTGGGGATGGTGCCAATTTCGCCCAAGTACATATTTAATATTGTGAACTGAGTAGATTCAGCACCAGGCCTCACTGAATCCTCTTGTGGCTAAAAGTTGTGCTCTAGTTTTGTTGGGTTCAAGGAAGTCCCAATTTATGTTGACAATAAACAAAGTACTGTAGAACAGCACAAGTGTTGAACAAAGAGTGGGTGTAAAATTTAAAAATACCGGATCAATGAAAAGAATTAGAGATATCTTAACACTCAGATACCTCAGTGGGAAGAGTATTCCATATCTTATTACTACACCCAAGCACCATAAGGGGAACAGATATATGTTCCAGTTCCATGGCTCTGGAGAATTTGACTTAAAGCAACGTGTGAAGGAGTCCTGCATATGTGGAAATACAGTCGATATAAATAACTAGACAGTCAGGAAAAAAAGAAAGAATGATAATAGCAGATGTTATCCTGTTAATTTCATACAGCAATTAACTGAAAGAAACTGTGGCAACAGAAGATATGGTAGGTTGATCTGCAGATTTAGTTGACACTTGGTTATGTGTCAAGAACTTTCATTCTGAGTTAACTCGTGTAAGAAAATATGGAGTATCATTATTTTGCATTTACAAAATGAAGTAAAATAATAATTCTTCTATAGTTGAGTGTGATGAGAACAGACAGAACGACCCATAACTCGCAGACTGCATGTGGTTGTTCCAGTAATAAACTCAGTTGGCTCCAAAATAGCCCGTACAACATAACACAAGTAGGTCAACTATACCAAAAACTATGTATCTGCAATAAAAAGTGAAATAAAAATAAAAATCACACTGAACCAAGCATAACTAGTTCCAGCAAGAGTGATATGCTAGCAGATGGGTGGGGTTGTCACCCAGGTTGGTTTCTAAAAAAAATAAAAGGGTAGTTGGTACCTAGATGATCCACAAAGGCTAGTATCCTGGAAATATTTAGTACTAGCAAATAATCTAAAGGGGAACCTCATTCACTTTGATTGACATGCTTAATATTGAGGCAGTACTTCATGCACAAATTTTCTACATGTGAAGCAACCTATTGAAAATATTGCTTAAAAAGGGGTCATCCTCAATAGCTAAATTTAGCAGATTGTAATAAAATCTCAAAACACCACAGAAAGATTAACAAAGTGTCAGGCCAGTTAAATACTCTTCATAAATGTTTTTCTCTTTGTGAAGTCTTCTGAATTAACTATAAGATTAAGTTTTACAGCACTGATTCACAGAACAAGGCCAAAAAGTTACATTGAGGAACTTAAATGGAATATGCATCTAGCAAGTGAATGGAACATAACAGAGTCCTACACAATTTCAGTAAACGAAGCATGGGTAAACAAATTAAACAAAAGCTTAAAGCCCAGACTCATCTCGACCCATTGGCATTACAAGCAGAATTAGCTTGCTAAAGCTGACAGATCATAACGCTAGAAATATATCATCTGCTAGAATATCACTTACTAACCCGAAACACAAAAGAAACAGAACATTAAAGATCCGAGGAGGTACTCACATCAACGATGGCGCCCGCTGCCTCGGTGAGCACCGGCGAGATGTCCAGCAGATCGCGCCTGCGCAGTCACAATAAAAGCGCACAAAGCCTCGTAAATCTCGGTAGAACCGAAGCATCAGCAAAACTAGTGTCGAGGAACGGAAAAGTGAAGGACTGGAGACAGGGCCCTAGGGCGATTACAGATGGAGATTCCGGGGCGCCTCCTGCGGGAGCGAGTCCGGCGGGAGGTAGTCCTCCAGGTTTGGGCGGTCCAGCTCCATGTCCGCCGCCACCGACGAGCTCGCCATCGCCTCCGGCCGCCGGCCGCACGCCCGCCGCCGGTGAGATGGCGACGCCGCCGAGGAAAGGTTCGCGATGGGGCGAGGCGAGCACGTGGAGGGGCGTAATGAGGCGTGTACTCCTCTCCAGCGAATTGGCTCGGCCGCGTGTGTGGATGGATCACACAACCAACGAGAGAGAGGAAGCGCGGCTCATAAACTTGTGGGCCCCCTCCACCTGGTGGAAGTAGATCCATGGACCGGCCCAGTTGTCCTTGTAACTAGACTCGCCCGGATCGGCCCGGCCCATTTAGGATGCCTAAAGCGAAGGCGCTCGGTTTGGGAGGGTCTTTCAGTGCGCATCCCTCGCCGCCGCCACGCCCTCACAGCAGGGATGCAGCCAGCCGCCATGGCGCCGCCGGTCAGCACCGACGAGCCCGCGCGCCACAAGAAAGCCAAGAAATCCAAGCCCGAGAAGGAAGAGAAGAAGCACAAGAAGAGAAGCCAGGAGCGTCCGGACACGGAGGACGCCCCTGTCCCCGGCACCGCCGAGCGCAAGAAGCGGAAGCACAAGGAGGGGCGCGAGGAGAAGCGGGAGGGGAAGAAGTCGAAGAAGGAGGGGGAGCACGAGGGCAAGGCAGTGGAAGCGGAGACGGCCGAGGTGGGGAGGGACGAGAAGATGAGGCGGGCGATGGAGGACGAGCGGTTCGCGGCGGCGCGGACGGACCCGCGCTTCCGGCCGATGCGGAGGAAGGAGGCTAAGGTGGCGCTGGACTCGAGGTTCAGCAGCATGATGACGGACCCGAGGTTCGCCTCCTCGGCCGCGCCCGTGGACAAGCGCGGGAGGAGCCGCAAGAAGCGCGAGAACCCCTTGCTGAACTACTACCTCAACCAAGAGGAAGAGGAGGAGGAGGAAGAAGAAGAGGAGGGGAAAGTGAAGGTGAAGAAGGAGGAAGCGAAGCTCATCAAAGAAGAAGATGATGATGATGATGACGAGGAGCAGGACGAAGAAGAAAGCTCAAGCAGCGATGATGACGAGGATGAAGACGTGGACGACGACGACAAGGTAATGCTTTGTTTCAAGTCCTTAGCGATTTACCTTACATTATGCTTTATTTGCTCTATCTGAGGTTTGGAATCATGTGATGTTTTATTATGCTTTGGAATTAGTTCCTGTATATATTTTTTGGCAACTTCCTTCCATTTTCTGTGGTATTATGTTAGTGGCTGATCTATGCTATTCAGCTCTGGTGCTAGTTAAATGTATGCTTATGTCCAGAATCGCCAATACAACCATTTTGATATGCTTGTGATTATAACCAGTTACACAACCCGCCAAGTGGTAATGCCTGCTTCCAATGCTCCTCACCTTCTCTGTTTTCTGTGCCCTGTTTAATGGTAGCATCTGAACTCAGCACAGTAGAATGTGTAAATTCACTTCCTCGTAGTATGTTGTACTCTTGCAGAGACATTTGTACAATTAATTAATGACACACTCTACCAGCTGATGATCTATGTTCAATTGCTGCCTTGTTAGCTCCATTGCTTAATATGTTTTTTGATATTTGTAATGTTCTATGCATGTACCTTGTCTAATAGAGCAAAAGTGCAAAACAGCTATGCTACAACATGTTGTTTTCTTTATGGCTAAATCTTATTTTTCTCCCACAGGACTCTATTGGCAGTGACATTGCTCATTACTTAATGGGAAGGCATGATGATACACCTACTATTGACAAGGAAACTCACAGGCTTGCTGTTGTTAATATGGACTGGGATCATATCAAGGTGTGTGCAGTAATATTTGAGCCTGAGAAGTGAACTTCTATGCCTAAACAAAAATGAGCTATGCTCAGATGCTATTTTATTTTTACATGCACCTAAGAATCAACTGGTTTCGTCAACAGCTTTGCTTGAAAGAGAACTTGAAGCTAACATGTATAAAAGTTAAAAGCCATGTCTTCTAAAAATGGAATTTCGACAAGTAAAGTAAACTAGATGTTGATGTTGAATTAGTGACTTCCTATTCCTTGACCTGTTAGCTTTTTTTTTTTTTTGAATAAATGACCTGTTAGCTGATCAGCCATCATCCATATATACATAAAAGCTGACCATATTGAAACCAATCATTACAAATGCCACCATTTCAAGTGTCCTGGATGCCAGTGCAGACAAGCCAATAAAGCTTCCTTAACATATTTTATTGCTGGTCCTCTATTTTCTGTGGTTCTATGTAATTAAAATCGAACATAGGAATGTGATCAGGATGGAGATAATCCTGTAGGATTGTATCTATTGGTTGTAAAGAATGCTATTGAGAATGAGATACTGAACCATAACTACAAAAGATTGGTACTAAGTCAAAACCAAGCTTAATGAAATCATATTTTGCTTAAATTGAAGACCTGAACTGCGGCTTAGCATTTGTGTTGTGATTTTAAAGTGTTTTCTTCCTAGCAATTCTTGTGTAAATTTGAATGCAAAGAACCAATAACTGTTATGTTTTTTTTAATCCCCATTTTAACAGGCAGTTGACCTCTATATGGTGATGAATTCTTGCCTCCCGAAGGGCGGACGAGTTTTGTCAGTTTCAATCTATCCATCAGAATTTGGACTGAAGTGCATGGAAATTGAGACAACTCAAGGCCCAGCTGCTCTTGTCAATGCAAATGTTGATGGTAAAGTTAGTAATGATGATGATGACAAGAATGATGATGAAGATAACACTGATGCTGACGATGATGATGATGATGATGATGATGACAAGAACGATGAAGAAGACAACACTGATACTGATGATGATGATGAAGACATCACTGATGATGACAATGATGAGGAGGAACTTGACTCTGACAAAGAGAACAACAAGCTGCGTGCTTATGAGCTCAACAGACTGAAGTAAGTATTGAGGTGGAGAGAAATTCTTTTGCTGATAGGTTTACACCATTTTTATGTTTTCCTGGGACATGATGCTACAAATGATATGGAATTTACTTCTCCAAGCTGTTCGGTACAAAAGCACATAGTAGCTTAGTTATATTGGAGTGTCCTTGACATATTTACTATTGCTTTCATATAATTTGAGTAAACTGTTTTTCTCAATTTGTTCCACATGAAAATGTTAATCACCAATGGTCGCGTTTTTGCTCTCTCATTCCTCTGTTAATCCTGCTGCAGGTATTACTATGCGGTTGTGGTGTGTGATTCTAGTACAACAGCAAATCACTTGTACATGACTCTTGATGGTACTGAATTCTTGAAAACAGCAAATGTGTTTGATTTGCAGTTTATTCCTGACTCCAGGGAATTCAAACATCCTGCTCGAGACGTCGCTACAGAGGTACTATTCTTTTGTAGATTGTATCGTGAGCCAATTTACTTATAAAATATCGATAGCAGTGACAAATCTATTGGAATAACAGTGGCAAGCACTTATTTTTCCCCAGAGTGTGTCTGATCCTTATATTTCCTTCTCCACTGTTTTTCTTACTTTATAGTTTCAACAAAGGTACAAGTTGCTTCCAAGTCATGCTTAATGAAGCTTTTGATTTGTCAATAACTTGAATAATTTCAGGTACCTCCAAGTTACAAGGAACCTGATTTCGAAACTCGTGCTTTGCAACATAGCAGAGTTAAACTCACCTGGGACGAGGATGAACCAGAACGTAAGAAAGTCTTGAGGCGAAAGTTCACCGATGATCAGGTTAACTCTTGGTTTTTTCACTGTTCCTATATATCTTTGTAATTATCTGTTTGTTGTTCTCTTATGTGTGTGGCTTTAATATTTCTGATGCAGCTAGATGAGCTTGACATGTATTTAGCAAGTGATGACAGTGCATCAGATGATGATGGTGTGGACAATTCTGATGACGAGTCTCAACGAAATGGGGGATCCAAACGGAAGCTAACAAAAGAGGAGAGGTTGGCTCTTCTACTGGGAGGAGACAAATCTGATGAGGAGCAAGAGCAAACTGATGACCAGGATATGGAGATTACATTTAATACAGAGCTTGAGGATCTCAGTAAACGTGTCCTAGAGAGAAAGAGCAATGAGGAGAAGACCGTCTGGGAGAAACACCAAGAGAAAAGGAAAGCTAGGAAGAGGGGACTTAAGGATGAAGATGACAATGACCTCTACAGCAGTGAAGATGAGCCTGACGAAGATGATGATTTCTTCGCAGCTGAACTGTCTGATGAAGAACCTAAGCCGAGCAAAAGCAAAAAACACAAGGCAAAGGCCAAAGATAAAGGAAGGAGAAAAGGAAAGGATGATTCTACAGAGGAGCATTTGGAGCCAGAAGCAACAAAAGAAGAGTTGGAGCTCTTGGTTGTTGGTGATCAGGATACTGCCAGTGGTGCAAAGGGTTATAACCTGAAGCGCAAAAAGGGTAAAAAGGGCAAGAAGGGCAAAGAGGAATCTGTTGAGGACAAACTTCCTGATATTGATCTTAGCAAAGATGACAGGTTCTCACCAATGTTCACGTCTCATTTGTTTGCGTTGGATCCTACTGATCCCCAGTACAAGAGGTACTACACATCTCCCCTTGTCATTATTCCTAGTAGCCTACCTGCCTTGCATAGTGTTGTTGGCTTGGTGCCTATTAGCGATGAATGTTTGAAATGTTCTTATACAGGAGTGCGGCTTTCATGCGGAAGCAACCTGGGAAGCCAGGGGCGCATGCAAGCAAAGCAGAGGGATCATCTCTGGGAGGCGCATTGCCACCTGATGATGCAGCTGCTAAGAATAACGATGACCAGAAACCTGATGGCGCATCCAAAGAGAAGCTGCAAATTTTGTCTGCTGTCAAGTCTCTGAAAAGGAATCTTGGTGCTTTCAAAAGCAAGAACAGGTGACCGATGTAAAAAGAGCACCGTTTTGCTCGGTCCATCACTCTTGATCAGTGAAAATCCTTCACGACAAAGTGATTTTTGATCCGTTGGCTTCTTCTATAGACATGCGTCCAATTTTTGGATTTGCAGTTTGGAAATTATCCAGTTGGACGATTGTGTTCATATCTGGTGATATACATTTGGTATAATCTCACTCGAACTTTGAGTCGTTGACGTGTGGGCGGGGTCTACACTTTACGGAAATGGGAAATGAAGTCAGTGGAGCCCCGTCCCAATCGCTCGACCACTTTGAACCTAGCTGGCCAGAGATAGCAACCTCAAAATCCAGAGCCAGTGAGAAAGAATAAGTGTGAGATGAAGGACATGTGTAACTTTTATAGGTACAAAGTACAGTGAGGTATTGAGGTCCACATATACATTTTGTTTTTTGTATTTGCTTTACCTTTAAAAAGCAGAGTGAAGGCTGAAGGGTTAAGGGAATCCAAAATGAAGCGAAAGTAAGAAACACAATGGAAAAACAAAGTAAGGGCATGTGGTAGACATGATACACATGAAAGTACAAGTTACATGCTGAGGACCGAGATCCATGATGCATGCTACCAACGAGGCAAATGGCTAAACATGCAATGGTACGTGAACGATAGGTTAGATCTGATCTGCCATTCTGCCAATAGCTGATATCTTAGCAAAGGTGAGTGGTGTGAGCAATACCCATTTCTCATACGCCATGTTCGTCTTGATTATGAGTCATCGCCAACGATACTTTTCTCTTAGAACGAATCAACATCAGCCATCAGTGAGGCAACGATAATTTTCTCGTAGAACAAATAAGCACCAACCAGCGGGCTGTTTTATTTTTTAGCAAAGGTGAGAGGTGATTTTCTCTCACTGGGATTGTGCTTTTTTTTTCCTCTTAAGGAAAGATGGGCGCTAACACTTGCTTTCCTTCCTCTAAAAAAAGACGAGTGCTTGGCTGCTTGCTCCTTTATTCGAGGCACCTCCCGTCTTCCCGTCTCCATTGCTTTTTTGTCTAGACAAGTGCTTTCCTTCCTGTAAGAGAGAACTATAAGCAAGAATAACAATATCTTTGGCATATCCAACTACAAGTACGATGTCCGCCATGGAGCAGCAGCAAACCGTGGCGCTCGGGCCTCACGACATGACGCTGAATCCAGAATTTCTTCGGGTGCTAACCGCCGGCGACGCGGCATGTCTGGAGGAGCTACTGAGAAGACAGGAAGAAACACATAGCCACGTTGCGGTGAACGTCCAGGCCGCGGCGGCGGCGGCACCAATGGCGGCGGCGCCGCCGGGGCAGGGAGCAAGCTGCCTCCTCCTTCTCGGCGTTACCAGCAACGGCAGCACGGCGCTGCACCTTGCCGCCAGCCGCGGCCACGCCGAGCTCGCGGCGCTCCTCTGCGCGAGGGCGCCCTTGCTCGTCGCCACGCGCAACCGGGGCCTCGACACGCCGCTGCACTGCGCGGCCAAGGCTGGGCACCGGGAGGTCGTTGCCCGCCTCGTGTCGGCGATGCGCGCCGGCGGCGGAGATGAGGCGGCGCTGTGCGCGAGGAACTGCCTGGGCGCCACCGCCTTGTTCGAAGCAGTCCGGCACGGCCACGCCGCCGTGGTGGATCTGCTGATGGCGCTGGCTCCCGAGCTGACGTCAGTGGCAACCGACAGTGGCGTGTCGCCCCTGTACCTGGCCGCGACCACCGATTCGCTGCAGATGGTCCGGGCTCTCCTGCGGCCGTCGCAGGACGGAATGCCGTCGCCGGCGGCGTTTTCTGGTCCGGCGGGACGCACTGCTCTGCATGCTGCGGCAGTACGCACCGACAGACGTATGGCATGCATCAAAATGGATACTAATTGGTTTTGATCGTATTTTTTTTCTTGTTTCAAGTAACCTCCTGACCCTAAAATGAAACCGATTTTCAACCAGGAATGGCTCAAGAAATGCTCCTCTGGGAGCCTCAAGGTCCATACTTGCTCTCGAGAGTTGATTCGTCAGGGAGAACCCCTCTTCATTATGCAGCACTGTATGGAAGACTCGAAGTTGTTCAGCTGTTCCTAGCTGTTGCAACATCGGTCGAGCTAGCTCATATCGCTGACAGCCATGGACAGCTCCCTCTTCACGCTGCTGCTATGAAGGGGAACACAAGGGTCCTAGATGAGCTCATCAAGAAATGCCCCGACCACCATGAACTGGTCGACGACAAAGGCAGGAATTTCCTCCACTGCGCCGTGGAACACAATCAGCGCGCGGTGGTTCGCCATGTCTGCCAAGATGGCAGCCTCTCCATGCTGCTGAACGCCATGGATTACGAAGGGAACACGCCGCTCCATCTAGCTGTGAAATACAGGTTCATAAGGATACTCAGCATACTGCTGCAGACGATGGCTGTGGAAACAAGTATCACCAACAAGGATGGCCTAACTGCTGGAGACCTTGGTCTCCGTGCATTGGAACGCGGGAGATTGCACTATGCCCTGGTATGAATCCGATCTTGCCCACCTGTTGAATTGTTACTATTTTCTAAATGCTTCAGACTAAAATTGTTTTTCTGGTCCACAGGGTCCAGAGTACCTTGCATCGATGTGTCTCCTCGCATCCGGAGCAACTCGTACTCTGGATGGATTCCATTCTCTGTACGTAGACCGGAGCCCCAGTTACCGGCGAGGAGGAGGAGAAGAAGGGTCCGAGAAAGTGGACACGACCATGACCGAAACAATCGCATCAGTCCTGATCGCCACCGTGGCATTCGCAGCGGCATTCACGGTGCCGGGAGGTTTCTCCAGCGAAGGGACAGCGATACTGGCGAGGCGATTCGCTTTCCGAGCGTTCGTCGTGTCCAACACCACGGCCTTCCTCTTCTCCACTGTGGCCACCTGCTTCCTCATGTACGGGACCTCCTCGTCGGTGCCGCTCAACCACCGCCTCCGGTACAACTCGCTGGCGTCCGGGCTGGTGCCCGTCGCGGCTCAGTTCATGATCGCCGCCTTCGCGTTCGGGTCTCACCTCGTGCTGGGCGGCGACGCCAACCGTGGCCTCGTCGCCTTCGTCTACGCCTGGTCTTCGGCTTCGGTGCTCTTCTGCGTCCCGGGCATCTGGCTCCCCATGTACCATGCGCTCGGGACTCGGGAGAGCCATTTGGCGGCGAGCCGGGTGGAGAGGGCTTCTCAACATCCTCGGCCGCCCAGCAGATCTGCCCGAACTCTTCAAGCTTTCCGTCTATAGCTATCTGTTTCAAAATATCAGGAGGCCGTTCTTTGTTCTGCTCATCTGTGCTACCTTCATTGTCGCCATGGCGCTGGAGATTGTTTTGCCCAACTACTGAGTTTATCTGTAGCTAGTATGCATTATTGGTTGTTCAGAACAATTCTGCACGCAGATTGTGGATTCTTCCACCTCCTTACTCTTCTTGAACAATTCTGCATCGCAGACTGCAGTTTCCAGAGTAATTGTTGGAAGTGTTCGCCTTGGGCACACAAGGCCCACTCCTGCCCGGAGAGTGTATCCGGGGATTTGGAGGCGGACAGCCCACCGTTTAGGTGGAGAAGAGAGGGTGTGCACTCAAGATGGTCTTCCATGGTTCATAATCCAGTGAGTATCGATCAGAGAAGAAAGCAGTACCTTGAGAGAATGAAAGGCCTTTGTTTCAACTGCTTATCTAACAAACACCAAGTGCGATTATGTTGTGAGCCTACAAGATGCTTTCGCTGCCTGAAATCAGGTCATAGAGCCCGATGTTGCCCCATTCGCAAGCCTTGCTGTGAGCACGTGCCAGACAGCCAATCAGAGACCCTCAAGATGAAGACCAACAAAGACAAAAAGCGTGTCTCCTTTGCAACTCCACTGGTGCAGATAATGGGTGAGTCTTTTGCAGTAGAGGACCTTAGTTCTATTTCTTTCTCAGCTGCCTTTTGCCAACCGAAGTTGTTTTATTCTGATTGGGTGGACCCGATGTGGGAGGAGTCTCTCCTGTCCTCCTCCCTCGCACGACACCTGACTGAGAAAGACAGCACTTTGGAGATGCCGACCTCACCCGCTAGATGTGTCCATGGCGCCTCAACACTGGATGATACTAGAATGGAGGAAGTTGAAGACGGCGAGATTCTTGAGCCGAAAAATAAGGCAGAGAAAGCAGCGCAGGGAGACCCATTGCAAGAGAAACCTTTGACCTCTCCCACATTTACTGAGCAAGCAACCAAAGAAGAGGCCATCATGGAGATGCTGCGCACGGCACCAGGTTGGGAGCCGGTGGCCTCACCCACTCTGACAGAAGCAGGATTAGAGGAAATTGAAGACAGCGAGTTGACTGAACCAACAGTGGCGGTGGCCCAGCAAGTAAACCTCAAGACCTCCAACAAAGCCAAGCGAGTCTGGTACACAACAACGGAAGAGCACTCGGTTGGCTGATAAAGCTAAAGCTAACCCAGGCAGGGATAGCATTCAGTTAGCTCAACGTGTTCTCATAAATAAGCTTGGAGAATTACACCCTGATGTACAAAAGAAGGATATCACTAGTTTTGAATCGTTGGCACAACACCTCCCCCGCCCCTTCGCCAAGACCACGATGGAAGCTTTACAGGCACTGGTGGAAGTAGGAAACAAATCCAGGAAAAAGAAGAGAACCAAGGTGGCACCTTCTCCAACTCCAAAGGTGGCATAGTTGACATGTGGTGATTTTGTTGCATGTTTTCCAGCAAAGCCCAAAGTTGGTCACTGTCAGGAAGATCCTCGCAGCAGTCGCTTTAAGGAAGACTGTGTGAATTTTGTGCAACTCCTCTTCAGAAACGCTATCTCTGTTGTGCAAGATTGTTCATTCACCTGTGCGGTGATCACAGAGGGTGGAAAAGATGTTGATTAATTAAGATTTCAAGGAAGAAGTGGATGTGGCCTACCGAATCAAAGAAGACACTATATCAAGCTGCAACGAGACCGGGGAGGATTGCGGGAACAAACACCTTTTCTTCTTCATAGCAGTTCGTCATAGTAGTTCTTGTTGCTTCTTGTCGTATCCTACTTTCTTAGTTGTAGCTCTGGTTGTCTGGAGTGTCGCCTGTGGCGTGACCGCGTGAGGTTTGTTTTGTTCTTATTAGGGGTTGTAAACGGTTGTGTTTTAGGGTTGTAAACGGTGGTGAGTCGAGTTGTATGACTTGTTATGTTTTTTGTTTCTCCTGCTAATAAAAATTACGGCAAAACTTTTGCCGTTCCTTTCAAAAAAACTCTTCTTGAGTGTGGCTAGCACTAGCTGTTTGGCTTTGTCGTGGTTCTACTTCATTACTTCATGTTTAATCAAATGTTTAGGGCGGAGGGAGGTGTTGTTATGAAATGAACTTTGTCATTAATCAATGTTTAATACTTCCGAAGTTTGATGTAATGGGTAGTTGAGAAAAATTCTGAAAACTAAACGGGGCTAAAAAATCAAATGTCCGGTGGTGTTTCCACCATTTTCGTCATTTTTCTTCAAAGATTTCTCCCTTTGAACGACGTTGGATGGTGGTGGAGCTCGAAGTAATGTAGGTTTCACCATTCCGCCGGGTGGTTTCTCGGATGGAGGGAGCAGCGGCATTGACTTCCAGTTGTAGTTGTGTTGTGTTTTCTCTTAGACTCAGAGTCATGTTTTTCTCTTTCTTGGTTGTACTCGTGGTGTTGTACAGTTGCACTTCATTCTTCTATAGAGTTGTACTCATCCGACCTTTCAGCGGTCAAATGGTTGTAAGGTGCCCCGCACCAACACCTTTTAAAAAAATCTAGACTAATAGTACTATGTCGACTTGTAGCTGCCTCGAAAATGCAAGCAAGCTTGGGTAACCACTAGCTAGAGATGAGGATTGCTGTACACTTGTAATAAGCTGATTTTTCATCTTCATTTTATCCGGACAGGCAAAAAACTAGGTGCATTGATTTATAGATGAAGTTTCAGAAAAGAAGAAAAACGGCTTATTACAACGATACAAGCCGCTTTTATTTGGACATGCAAAAAATGCGTGTACATGTCCGGCGTCGTGGGCGCGTACGCTCGGGTCTTGTGGGCTGTGAAGCATGCCGTGGGGAGCGCGCTGAGTATACGACGCCCGCGCGCATATCCAGAGCGCGTCGTGCGCGCGAGAGACGCGGACGCGCGCTGAAGCCGTTAGGCGCTGATGGACTTGTGCGCCAACACCCCCCGCAGTCTCAGCTAGTCGAGCCGACGCAGAGACTGGCTCGGAAATCCTCGAAGAGCGCCGTAGGCAATCCTTTGGTGAAGATATCGGCGAACTGGCGAGCACCGGGAATCTGAAGGACACGCAGCTCGCCGAGAGCCACCTTTTCCCGTACGAAGTGTATGTCGATCTCTATGTGTTTGGTTCGCCGATGATGGACAGGGTTGCGGCTCATGTAGACGCTGGAGACGTTGTCTAAGTAAGCCACGGTCGCCTTCGTCGTGCTGCAGTGCAATTCCTGGAGAAGTTGCCGCAGCCACGTACACTCGGACACTGCGTTCGCCACGCCGCGGTACTCGGCCTCCGCGCTGGAGCGGGATACGGTGGTCTGGCGCTTGGAAGACCACGACACCAGCGAGTCGCCGAGGAAGATGGCAAATCCGAACGTTGAGCGCCGCGTATCCGGGCAGCCGGCCCAGTCCGCGTCTGTGTATGCGGTAATGGTAGGCGACGGCGATGCCAGCAGCTGTAGACCGAGCGACGCCGTTCCCTTGAGGTAGCGCAGGATTCTCTTCAAGAGGACGCAGTGTGCCGTCGTTGGCGCGTGCATGTGCAAGCATGCTTGTTGGACGGCGTACGCGATGTCCGGCCGTGTCAACGTCAGGTACTGGAGCGCGCCGGCCATGCTGCGGTACCAGGATGCGTCGTCGGCGCTGAGCGGTGTGCCATCAGATGTTGAAGCCTTGGATGTTGTCTCGGCCGGGGTTGCAACGGGCTTGCAGTTTGTCATCCCGGCTCGCTCGAGGACGTCGAGGGCGTAGGACGACTGAGAGAGCATGAACCCATCACGGTTGCGTTTCACCTCAACGCCCAGGAAGTAGCTCACCGGCCCCAGGTCTTTGATGGCGAACGCGGACTTCAGGGTGCGGACGAAGTGTTGGAGCAGCTCTTGTGATGACGCCGACAGGATGATGTCATCGACGTATAAGAGGAGATACGCCATGGCGTCCCCACACTTGTAGATGAACAAGGAGCTGTCGGTACGGGACTGCTTGAACCCGATGGAGATCACGTGCTCGACGAAGCGCTGGAACCATGCTCGCGGTGCTTGACGAAGGCCGTAGAGTGACCGGGAGAGAAGACACACATCGTTTGGGCGCGTGGGATCCTCGAAGCCGGGTGGCTGCTGGCAGTAGACGCGTTCGTTGAGGTTGCCGTGGAGGAATGCATTGGATACATCGAGCTGGTGTGCGGGCCACTGCTTAGAAGGGATGAGGGTTAGCACTGTCCGGATCGTGGCTGGCTTGACAACCGGAGAGAAAGTCTCGTCAAAGTCGATCCCTGGTTGCTGTCTGTCGCCGCGCACGACCCAGCATGCCGTGCACCGCTCGAACGCGCCGTCGAGTCCTGTCTTGATCTTCCACACCCATTTGCCGGAGAGCACTCGAGCATCGCGCGGCCGTGGAACCAGTGTCCACGTCCTGTTGCGTTGGAGCGCATCAAATTCTTGCTGCATAGCCGCGCGCCACTGGGGATCACAGAGGGCAACGCGAACTGACTGCGGCACGGCGGACACTGGGGACGTGGCGGTGAGCGCGTATCTGGGATTCGGCTTGAAGATGCCCTCACGCCCTCGTGTCACCATGGGGTGGAGCCGTGTAGTAGCTGGAATTGCATGAGCGGCGGGGGAACTGGCAGCTGGTGACGTCGCGGCGTGATTGGGAGACGCGGCTGTTGCATGTGGCGTCGCGGCTGCTGAGGTGGGTGACGCGGCTGGTGTATTTGGCGATGCTGCGACGGACTGCGCTGCCGCGGAGGATGCACTGGGCGTAGACAAGGGTGGCGTGCAGGCGAGCGGCGTCGCGGTCACGGGCGTGGCGTGGCGCTGCGGACGGCTCGGCGCGGGACACGCTGGCGGAGGTGGTGTGTCGTCGTCGGCGGCGGCGAACGTCGTGGGCGGCGCGGCACCGGGTCGGCGGTCACGGAACGGAAAGGCATTCTCCACGAACGTGACGTGCCGGGAGGTGTACACACGGCCCGTGGCGATGTCGAAGCACCGGTAGCCGCGATGATCACTTGGGTAGCCGAGGAAGACGCAGGCCACTGATCGTGGACTGAGTTTGTGCGGTGCCGTCGACGTCGTGTTGGGGTAGCAGAGGCAGCCGAAGACGCGGAGCTCGTCGTAGCGTGGGGGAACGCCGAGAAGCAGGTGATGAGGCGTGACTGCGGCAGTGGCACGGCAAGGGCGCCGGTTGATGTGGTAAGTCGCTGTGTTGAGCGCCTCCGCCCAGAACGAAATAGGAGCTGCACTATGGATTAGCAGTGTACGCATACAGTCATTAATGGTACGTAAAATACGTAAAGTATAGGGACAAGATAAACGAAAAACAGTCCCTTGGGCAGAGAAGAAAGCACGCATGGCGGCACTGTCATATTCGGTGCCATTGTCAGATTGGAAAGCAACGACATGCAACCTGAATTGAGTGTGGACGTATGCAAAGAAAGTTCGAATGACAGTGGGGACATCAGACTTGTTACGAACAGGATAGGTCCAAATGTAGTGAGTGAATGCATCAAGAAACACGACATAGTATTTGTAACCCGAGTGACTGAAAACAGGCGATGTCCATACATCCGAGTGAATAAGTTGAAAGGGAAAATAAACTGGAGTGTCTGAATGTTGAAAAGAGAGGCGAGCATGCTTGCCTACACTGCAATGGTGACAAGAGTGTGCTGCCGTTTTATTACATTGGAAATCCAAATCACGCAGGAGTTGACGAAGAGCAGGAGATCCCGGGCTTGATGAGGCGGCCGTCGTAGAGGGTAGAGATCGCCCTGGCTCTCACATCGGAGTGTCACCGTGTTGGTTGGAAGATCCTTAATGGAGAAACCAGCATGGTCAAATTCAACGAAGATGTTATTATCACGGGTTAATTGACGAACGGAGACTAGATTTTTAATCAGAGACGGAGTGACAAGAACATTGTTCAGAAGTAAAGGAGCAGACGATGTAGGAAGAGTGGCGGCGGCCGTGTGAGTGACAGGCAGCCGCGCGCCGCTTCCAACTGTAACGAAAGACTGAAAGGGAGTCAAAGAGGAGGGATAGATACCGGAGCCACTGGTCATGTGAGCGGATGCGCCGGTGTCCAAGTACCAGTCGCCGGAGCTCGGAGGAAGTGTGGCGACGCCGGCGTTGTTCAAGGCGGCGTAGAGCGCAGAATTGTCCCAGGGTGCGCCGTATTGGGCTCCAAATTGAGGTGGTGCTGCAGGCTGATGTTGGGCCACGAGAGCCTGCTGGGTCGGAGGACGAGGGCCCAAGAGGCCTGATCCAGGCGCCCGGAATGGCATGGACCATGCCTGGACCAGTCCGGTCCAGGGGTTGTAGTTTGTGGTCCAGGGCACCTGCGGCCGTTGCGGCGCGCCTCCGCCGCCGCCGGAGGCCGAGGCGTTGTTGGGTCCGCGGCCGCGCCGCTTCCCCTTGGACTTGAAGCCGCGATTGGTGTTGTCCACGGCGGGGGAGCCACCGGTGCCGGAAGGAGAGCCACCAGCGTTGGTGGAGCCGCCCGGAGCTGCGGATACGCCGGAGCTGGTGGAGGCGCCATGGGTGGCAAGCAGCGCCTGACCCGCTGCGGTCTTGTCATCCTGCTGAAGCTAGAGCTCCTTGAGAAGAAGGTAGGAACGGGCGCTCATGAACGTGTGGGTCTTGGAAGTGAGCACAGGCTTGACATGGCGGAATTTGGGATTCAGGCCACGGAGAAGGTTCAAGACCTGGCTCGGCTCGGAGACGGGATGACCGACATCGTGCAGGTTGTCGGCGAGCTTCTTCAACTTGGTGCAGTACGTGTCGACGCTGAGGTCGCCCTGGATGACATTGCGGAATTCCGCCTCGAGCAAGACAGCGCGCTGAAGCTCATTGTCTCGGAAGAGACCTTCGATTGCCGCCCAGATGGTGAAGGCGGAAGCTTCAGGTTTGTAGATGAGGTCGAAGACACTCTTGTTGACGGTGGTGTAGATCCAATTTGTGAGACAGCAATCCACCTGCTGCCACTCGGCGTCGCGATCGATGATGGGCGGCGGCGAGCGGACATGGCCGGTGAGACCAAACTTGCCAAGAACTGAATCGAAAAGACAGCGCCACTGGCTCTTATTGGAATCAGTGAGGTCAAGTTGGAGGGGAACGTGGTTACGGATGTTGACAGGCTGCAGCACGGCGAGGGAGGCAGGTTGCAGAGCATCATGGAAGGGATTTGTTGCACCGGATTCAGAGGAGGAGGAAGAACGGGGCGATTGCGCCATGGCAGCGGTAAGTCAGAGGATGCGGAAGAAGAAGAAGGATCGTGGTTAGACTGATACCATGTAGGAAATCAAAGGATCAACCGTGGATTGTATTGATTGATGGCCAAAGCCTCTTATACACATACAACTCAGGGATTACAACAGAATGATCCTAGAATCTAGGACGCGCTGGCGATCCAGAGGAGCCCGGCGTCGTGGGCGCGTACGCCCGGGTCTTGTGGGCTGTGAAGCATGCTGTGGCGAGCACGCTGAGTATACGACGCCCGCGCGCATATCCAGAGCGCGTCGTGCGCGCGAGAGACGCGGACGCGCGCTGAAGCCGTTAGGCGCTGATGGACTTGTGCGCCAACACATGTAAAACTCACTCGTTCCAAATTAATCATGTCGGAAGCAGAAATGCATGATTTCACTAGCATCCCAAATGCCCTGGGTGCAACAATTGTAATAAGGAACAGCTAATTCCATTTCATGATGTTGTAGTTCTTTGGTGTGAAGGTTAGGATAATTTCACTCTATCAGATGGTGTGCGATGTTGCAGCGGCGCTACGGTGACAGGTCCCGCACGGCGGTGGCTTTCTCGGTGTGGCGCGGTCTGGTGTCTTTGTCTCCTTATCAGCGTAGGGTCGTGTTTTCCTAGCAACTACATGTGTGAGATGGTTGTTAGCCGTGGCAGTTTTGCTCCTTTCAGTCTCCATCGTCCGGCCGAGTGGTCCGACTGTGTTCATGGCTCAGTCCAACCGGTCGGGTCGAGTTGAGTTGTGTAGTTACCCATGTTGAAGTCCTAATCTAACCGGACGAGTTTTGTTTTTTTTTCTGCCTACGATCTTCTAGGGTTGTAGTCTATTTTTTCTTTTATATCAATGAAGCTTGCAGTATCTTGTGTGATTCATGAAAAAAAATATTTCTATTTCATTTTTTTAAGTGGAAGGGTTGCAGTTCTTTGGTTGGAGTGACGGGGTACTGCCACAGAATAGTGTATAGGGATACTGAAAAACTTAAAAGGATGAACTTCCTCAACCAACCCTATATCAGAACCCATTTTATTTTTCAGTAGTTTCCACTCTCCACGAACAGCACAAGTATACAGTATATTATACTTGAATTTTGGTCAAATAAGTCGATGCGGTCCTGTTTAGTTTCTAATTTTTTTTTCTTCAACTACCCGTCAAATCAATCTTCAGATACCAATTAGAAATATTAAACATAAATTAATGACAAAACTCATGAGTTGAGTGTTCATAAAGAACAAAAGTTCGGAGGGGGGAAATAGCGGAGGCAAGTACATGGCAATTGGTCAAGTGGTTTTTTTACTACTGCTGTCTGTCTGTCGGTAAGTCATAAGCAAAACTTATGCATAGAAAAATACTAATTGCAGCCCTTGACTCTGTCACGCGGTGAAGGCAGATCCTGATCCAGTATAAAATGATGAGCTAGTCACGGTGAGTATAATACTGCAAATGGGAGCAACTGAACAACACCGCAACTTCCAGCAGATGCGACCATTGAGTCGTTGACTGTGTCCTGTATATTGTTATGGCTGATTTGGCTGTACATTATATGTCTAGTGTGCTTTCACTGCTTTGCGCTACGGCTGTGCAACAAAACAGTAGGGACGTCGAGCAGTTGCAAGAGCCCCCAAAGTTAAACATGGCGGAAGCTCTTGCCGCGCCAGTGGAATTCGGGCCGGAGAAGATGACACTGAGCGCGGAGTTGCTGCAGGTGCTGACCGCCGGCAACGCCGACCGCTTGAGGGAGGTGCTGAGCTCCTCGGAAGGCCAAAGAAACGGCCACGTCGCGATAGATGTCCCGGCGGCGGTACCGGCCGCGGCCGCACCACCAGGACAGGCAACGAACCCCTCCTGCCTCCTCGGCGTGGCGAGCTGCGGGAACACGGCGCTGCATCTTGTCGCCAGCCGCGGCGACGCCGAGCTCGCCGCGCTCGTGTGCGAGAAGGCGCCCTCGCTCGTCGCCACGCGCAACCGGGGCCTCGACACGCCGCTGCACTGCGCGGCGAAGGAGGTTGCGGCCTGCCTCCTGTCGGCGATGCGCGCCGGTGGAGAGGAGGCGGTGGAGGCGCTGAGTGCAAGGAATTGCCTCGGCGCCACCGCCTTGTACGAAGCAGTCCGGTTCAAGCATGTCAAGTTGGTGGTTCTGCTGATGACGGAGGCTCCCGAGCTGTCCGCACTCACAACCGAGAACGGTTCCTCGCCGCTGTACTTGGCAGCGTCGATTGAATCGCTAAAGATGGTCAAGGCGATTATACGGCCGTCACACGGAACGCGATCACCCGCGTCGTATTCTGGTCCCGAGGGACGGACTGCTTTGCATGCTGCAACATATGCTCAAAGAGGTATGGCATTGAAAGTTTGAAACGGGTGACACACAAATTCAAATCTTTTTATGCTGTCCTTTGTTTCCTTCAGTGACTTCCAATTTGTATTTAACCAGAAATCGCTCGAGAAATCGCTCAAGAAATTCTGAAGTGGGAGCCTGAAGGTCCAGCTTTGCTTACCAAAGTTGATTCGTCGGGGAGAACACCGCTCCATTTTGCAATCAGGTATAACGATCTCGGTGTCATTGGTCTGTTCCTAAATGTTCCTACGATATCGGACGAGCTAGCTCGCATTCCAGATAGCCGTGGTTCATTTCCCGTGCATATTGCTGCTATGGTCGGGTGCACGGCAACCATTGATAAGCTCGTACGGAAATGCCCGGACTACTATGAAATGGTTGATGCTCAAGGAAGAAATTTGCTTCATTGTGCCGTGGAACATAATCAGGACACTGTGGTTCGCTACATCTGCCAAAATGACACATTTTCTATGCTGTTGAATGCGGTGGATTATGATGGAAACACACCGCTCCATTTAGCTGCCAAGCATGGATTTCCAGGGATCGTCAGCATACTTCTGCAGACGATGACGGTGCAAACTTACATCACCAATAAGGGCGGACTAACTGCTACAGCTCTTGCTATCGATGCATTACCACCCGTATGGAACCGCTACATCATGGTAATTTATCATATACTCCTTGCATCTTAAATTACTATTCGTTTTGACTTTTGCTACGTATATAAGCATAATATAGATCTGCTGTGTTTTTCCACCCTCTCAACTTTTCCTCTCCAACTTCCAACACGATCAGCCATTTTCTCCGACGAGAAAACTACCGTTCGTCGGCTCTTGATGAGGCTCCACCTTGGCTTCCCTTCAACGGATCCGGCTGTTTCGGCCGTCCTCATCTCTGGAGCTTTGTTTGTGTGTGTGTGTGGGGGGGGGGGGGGCTATCCTGCTGCATGACCTCCGTGAGGTAGCAGACCGGGCTGTTGCTGCGTGCAGGTCATGTCGAGCTCGGAAAGGGTGGCAAGCTGTCGGATTCGGCCTCTCCCTAGTCGGATCTAGCCTCCCTAGCTCCAACACGTTGGAGCGGTTTCGGTGGGTCGCTGAGTCTGGCCCCTCCCGACCACGGGCTTCTTGCGGGTACCCTGCCGTCCCGCACAGCTCCCTCTCATCTTCGATGACGTAGTGCGCGCGGTGGTTAGACTGCGGGCACGGTGGCACGCTAGTCAACAACATCTTGGGAGCGAGCGGTGCACACCTTCCGTCACGTCAGTAAGCTTCCTCATCCTCTCAAGCCAACTTCAAGCTAGGCTGGGAGTTGCTTGCTCATGTGGGGGTCGTCCTACACTGAACTTGTTTCCGCGCTCAATGGACGGATTCGATCAAAGCTTAGCAACGAGGTGGTACCCCTACTGCTCGCATGAGCAAGCTACACAACGTGAAACTGTGGAGGTCGTGGCAACAAAGGCATTGGTATGTGGCAAAAGCTTTGGCAGCAGTGCCTATGAGCATCGTTTCCTTGCTGGAGGCGTCTACAATGTGCCTCCCCATGCTAACTGGGTCGGCGATGCTAGTTTTAGATGGGTGTCCATTAGGAAAAATCCTTGATCGGCATTACGTTGGTGCCGTCAATGGCGACACCCTCGCTATCCTTCCTAGAGGCATTGATGAGAGATCACCCATTCAATTATGGCAATGCCTACTTCTCCTCAAAGCTGGAGCGTTGTCTAGTGGCTCCTATCAGTCGTACATCTTCCTCGTCCTTACTATTCATGGGTGAAGCTGTCATTGGTTGTTAGTTGCAGTCGTGGTTTGAAAAGTTCCCTCCATCCACCCCTACTTCGTCGATGCTCTCCTTATTGGTGGTGATAGTAGATCAATTGTCGAACGGTGTATCCACCTCTTCCTCCATTTCCCTTCAAGGATTCCTTGACGGTACATGAAGCTCGGATCTGCTGGAGGTGTCGCCATTAGCTTCAAGGAAGGATGTCACCTACGACAAATCTTGGATTGCGTACCTTTTGCCACCTTTAGTCATCATTCTGCTTGTTGGGTCTAAAATGGAGGGCAGCAGCAGGCGCCGTAGCTACAAGGAGCAGTGCAAGGTGTAATGGCCATGGTGGAATCGGCAAGTACTACGTTGTTCGGTGGTGGCGCTAATTAACGATCGACGGTGATCAATCAACTGTGTCATGCCTTGTCTTTGCTTTGTTCATGAGCTGTGTATTGTACATTGGTGTTGTACTCTGCTCTTTGTCTTTCCTTTTTTTCATGTTGTAACAATCACTATGATACCCTGTTTGGATGTCAGAATTCGAGCTTGGAATCAGGAATCGGAATTCGCGAGCACCAATTCCAATGTTTTGATGTCATAGGAATTGGGAAACGAAATTGTCATCCAATACCGAGCGGCATTCGTTTCACATGCCCGTACCGTCAAACAGATCGGAGCTTTCACCCTCTGTATTGGTTGGACCACTCTCACCCTCCGCTCGAAATAGCCCGGTGCACGTTCTTCCTCATGGACGTAGGTGGCCTACTCCCCGCGCAACCCTTCTTCCTCAGGGCTGGCGGTCGGTGGCCTGCTGCCCGCGTGGGCCCTTCTTCCTTACAGCCAGCGCCCCCTCCTCTCTTCTTCCTCCTTACCGGTGGCCGGCGCCCCCATCTTCCTCATGGCCGGCAGCCCCGCACAGCCCAATCTTCCTCACGACCAGTGACCCCGCGCGACCCAATCTTCCTCAGACGTCATCGGAGGGCCGCCTGCTCCCTTCCCTCCTCAACGGCGAAGATAAGCTACAACCCAGCCATGTAGGGTAGCGCGAGCAGTGCCGGGGAGCGACGACTCGTGGCTGGAGCGTGCAGGGCTGGGTGGAATGGCGACGACCGACAGCGGGGGCCTGTGATGCTCGTGAGAGGTGATGGTGTGGAGGCTCGCCCCACACCCCTGCTTGCTCAGCTGGATGGAGGAAGGAGAAGGTACAATTCCAATTTCACCACAAACACATCCAAACTTGAATTGATATTTGTTCCATCGTTTGATTCCAAGAGGCAATTTCATCCAAATAACAGATTTGGTATTGTAACACATTTCCAACACCAGTCTGCTTTGGTATTGAACTGAATTCAATACCAAAGCCTCTAATATCTACATCTTTTTGACTTTTCAAAAGTCCTTTAATCAATTCAACTGGGAATTCTCTCCCTCGGGACCGTAAAAATCCTATGTATTTTAAAATGAATTGTAATTTGAGATAGAGAGAATAATTACCTCTTTGTAATATTGCATTATCATTCTCTTTTTTGCGCTAGCGCTACATGGTCAAAGAAAAAATTACGTAAAAGTGGAAATTGAGACAAGGGGTGAAATAATTGTGACAAAGGGTCAAATAAAAATTCTTATAGCTAGCTTAGACAACCCAACACAACTCTACTAATGATCAATGTTAAACACTTCAACTCTGTGCTAACTCATAAATGATTAGGAAAAATCTAAATGACATGTAGTACCAAAATGACAAGTAAAGCGTTGATTAATAAGGTACACACTAATAATTAGCTCACAATCAAATCAATTCGGGAATCCATCCTACAGGGATTTGACGGCGTCCGTCCCAGCCTTGTCCGACCCCTTAGGCAGAGGGGTCGAGTGAAATCGGCCCGTTTGACCCCTATGCTTGGGATCAGGCGAGGCGGAGGTGTCTGACCCCTCCGTCGGGGTCGGGCAAGGTGGAAAAACGCCTTAGCAGGCGGTTAAGTGCCACAAGTGGGCTCGAGACCGCCTTTGTGTGTGTTAGGGTAAATTTAGAGCATCGTTGGCCTGCCTCCGCGACGTGTGTTCGAGCCTTTGGCTTTTTTACATTCCTCTTTAGTCGATTATAACTTTGGTTAGTTAGATACCTGTTGACGGTTCAATAACGCGTCAAAGTTCACCGCAAGCGCACGGATCAGTGTAGCCTTTTTTCACCTAGGGGAGTCCCCCATGGTTCTTGTTAATCCACATAGCAAGGGAATTGCTAGCGCCTAATCAAGTACTAATCTAGTTGATGTAAACCTTTGAATGAAAGATTAATCTATAAACTAAGGACAATCTAATCTATGTTAAAGAGAGATGTGAGATGCACAAGATATGAAGAACATTTGCCAATTGAGTCTATGGGTACTTAAAGATGCAATCACCAAGCATGATAAAATCGATCTAATCTATCTAAGCATGTGAACAAGGTTTAGTCTTTTCCCTTCCCTCGTACTTGTCACTACGCGAAGGTAATCGATACTAACCCTAGATGAACACAGTATGTTGATGCGATCTATGGGAGCAAGAAGGCCTATACATCCCAAAGAGCATGGTAGCTAACCTTAAGCATTAAGCATAATCAACAAGGAAGCAATAGATTAAGATCCAAACAAGAGTAGGTGATTACACATCAAGATCCATTACAACTCCATAGACAAACGATGACTTTACCCCATCAAGACGCTAGGCATGGCACTATTGAACATGGTAGACGCCTCCGATGAAGATCGATCCTCGTTGTCTCTAAACTCCGGCGACGCTGTGGCAGGACCTCGGCGTCCTCCTCCCTTGTGGCAACCTCCCTTGGACTTAGCGAAGATCTCCTTCGAGTGCTCTATCTCCAATTCTCTCCCGATCGACTCTCCCTCTTGTGGTCGACCTCGGAGGATTTTATCCACGTCTCTGGCAAATGGCGACGTCGGCAGAGGCTTAGGGTTCCACCAACTTGACGCCGAAGAAATGGGGGACCGAACCGGCGCCAGAATAGGGTGGGTCGACCGGCCTGGGCCCACCTTGGCCCGGTTCGAGCCCGTCTTTTTCCAAGTGTCTTTTCTTGTGATTTTTGATTTTTTTTCTCCTTCACATGTGGGCTTTAGACGTCATAATCTCCACGATCAAGATAGGGGGTCTTGCCGCTTGAACTTCCGGTCTTTCGTCTTGGTCCTCGGGAATATTTCATCGTGGCATCTTGTCCTTGCCACCTTTGAAAGCAAGTTCGTACACGGTCGGAGCTCCTTGTTTATCTTGCATAACATCCTCCGAACTAGGTGCAACTTCTCTTGTTAAGCGTACGATTTCCTGCAAAACCATTATACTTCAAAATGCACATGCAAAGGTGAACTTGTTACATCATTAGTATGCCTAGTTGCGGGTTAGTTCCAAATCAAAGCTCAAACCATAGTGTAACAAGTGTTCTAGGTGTACCAAAATCGACCACCAACAATACCCCTAATATTTATATCCGACAAGAATATATCGACTATCATCGGGAATTGATAACACAAAACGGGAATATCAACACATGTAACCACTTCAAAGAGTTAGCTCGACGCAACAATTGAAACCATGCATACATCACACATTAACAAGTGAAGGATATAATACAGGTAGGTTGATGCATCCGGCCCAGGCGAGGGGTTAGCTGAGGCCCAACAAATTAAGGTTGCCCGGTCCCCAACAATTCTTAGGCACATCCACTCAGGGGAAAGGTTCAATCTCCCTAAAAGACTAGTCCGATAGGGGAAGAGTGGCTCTCCTTTTTAAGGTAGCTTCCTCCTTCCAAGCTTAGCAAGGTGGGATTTTCTGAGGCTCACATGGTTGTCACCCGACTATAATTGGGCCACTTGGCCCATTTTATTGCGTCTTTGCCAACAAGTAATAGTGGAGGAAGATGTCCTCATCATTCCTATCCCCTTAAACAAGGGCTTCAGCTCTGATACCACACGATATGACTTGGGTTTCTGATCTTCTGAAAGGTTCAAGATAACTATCAATTTGGTGGATTCGAGACACACCGATTCAGCTTCAAATTCAAGGAAATGAACCCTGCAACCTTAGCACCATGAATCATCTGATTATCAACCAAGCTACAACTTGACTGACCTTACCAAGAAGGCTTACTCTTGCCTGTGAATCGAAGAATACAAGCAAGTGCATGGAGAAGCAACCAAATCACAAAAAGCAATTGATTCAACTCACGATTAGGATTCCACAACTGAAGAACATTGTCTTGTTCTTGATAGAAATGAACTAAGCAACACCCAACCCTAGAGGAGAGTGTGATGGCTGGATAAGAAGTGTTTGGGGGTGGCCAAGTCCCCCTGGAAGAAACTCTAATGGGCCAAGACGAGATACTCGGCCTAAAAGGCCAAAAGTTAGTGGCGCAGCATACAGATTCTGAACACTGAATTGTTTTAGCGATTCCTGCCGACTCGAGTGGAGTTTGGACCTCAAACCAAAACCATCGGTTAGGTACTGAAGTTAGCTTTCTGACCCAAGTTGAATAGTCAAAAATGGTGTCTGAATGCATCATGCGTGTCCATTTTAGTGCAGTCTGGTTCTGGAGGTCGAAAGAGACTCAAGGCCAACTTGGTTTGGGCCTCCCTCTTGACTTGGTTGTCCTTGCTGGTCCTCCATCCCTCCAAGTCCATCTCCAAGCATCTCTTGATCTTATTCATGGTTCCTAATCACAATATAATCATTAGATAACAATCAATTCTCATAATCATAGAAAGACGTGTTTAGAAATGAGCTGACCTCTAAATTCAATTATCGTGCTCGAGCTCTAGTGATTGGACCTTGAATGTTGTTTGTATCCAAGGGAGTGATATCCTAATCACAAGTTATAGATAAGAATGAGAACATAGATGCACATGACACATCAGGTTAGAAGCAAATTACGAGCGGTCGACGGAGGAGGCGAGCTGCCTTGGGCGGTCGACAGAGGTTCTTGGCGGCTCGGGGGCAACCGACCGATAGTGAACTGACCTGACTTGGGGTCGAGGACGACGGCGACATGCCGGCTAGGAGGGGGCCTGGACATGCCTGGGAGGACTGGCTAGCGGCGGAGGGAGCTGGCCTAGGGTCGGGGATGGCGGTGACTGGTCAACGGTGGAGAGCATGGCCGCGCTTGGGGATGAGCGGTCGGCTGAAGAAGGGCCTTGTCGGGGACGACCGACGGCGATGGCGGCGGCTGTGAGATAGAGAGAAAGAGAGGCAGTGCGACGACAACTTTGGGTTTTGTTGGGCCTGGGGGATCAGTTGGGGGAGGGTAGTCCTAGGACTGGGAGGCCTCACATGGGAGCGCATGCAGGTTCATTGGTAGCTGGGCCGAGTGATTGGGCTGAATTGGAGGGATAAGGTCCCCAAAATGGGAATGCCCGCGTGAATTGATTTGAACTAAAGAAGGAAGGTTTTTTTCTTACGTAAAAACATGAACCGAGAACACGGTTAGGAAAACACCTGAACCGATTCCGATCCTTTTACCACCGGTATTTCTGGGTGTTTTTTTCCCGATTTCCTTTTTTTCTGACAAAATAGTGTGTGATATACGGTATACGGTGCCGATCGAGATGGGATTTTCTTGTCCCGTTTTCATCCCTACGTACTGGCACCTCGGGAGGCTTTCTTTGGACGACCAAACCATCTCAACCAATATCGAATGAATTTTTCCTCAGTCCGTGCCACACCGATCTTATTTTGAATATCTTTGTTTCGAACTCTATCCCTTCTTGTGTGCCCACTAAGCCAATGCAACATACACATCTCTGTTGTTGGACATGTCATTTTTAGGACAACATTCGACACCGTATAACATCATCGAGCCAACCGTCGTCCTATAAAACTTACCTTTTAGCTTTTAAGGCACCCTCTTATCACAGAGGACTCCAGAAGCTTGATGCAACATCGGTCCAAAATACCGAAACGTCTCCTAAATACCGAAAAGTCTCCTTCTTGGCCACCACTTTCCCATCGAGGCTAACATCTCCATCCTCATGTCCAGTTGCGCTGAAATCGTACATCATGTACTCGGTCTTGGTCCTACTAAGTTTGAAAACTTTCGACTCTAATGAGGCGTTCCACAGCTCGAGCTTCCCATTAACCCTTGCCCTAGTCTTGTCAACTAGCACCACATTATCAACAAAGAGTATACACCCATGGGATATCACCTTGTATGTGCCTTGTGACCTCATCCATCACCAAAGCAAATAAATAAGCGCTCAATGTTGACCCCCTTGATGTAGTCCTATTTTAAATAGAAAGTCACTATTGTCGCCATCACATGTTTGTGCAAATAACATCATCGCATCCTTGTACAAATCCTTGATGAGGATAATGTACTTATAGTTGGGACTTTGTGTTTTTCCAAAACCCACCACGTGACATTTCTCGGTACTTTGTGATACGCCTTCTTGAGGTCATCATTTAAAGTGCAAGTCCTTCTTATGCTCCCTATACCTCTTTATTAAGAAAATTACCTCTATAGTCGACCTTTCAAGCATGAACCCAAACTGGTTTTTGGGTCACCCTTGTCACTCTTCTGAGATGATGCTCGATAACCCTCTCCTAGAGCTTCATCGTATGACTCATCAACTTAATTAATCTCTCGGTAGTTAGACAACTTTGAACATCTTCCTTGTTCTTGAAGTTTAATATACTTCTCCTCCATTCTTGAGGTATCTTGTTTGCCCGGTAAATGAGGTTAAAAAGCTTAGCTAACTATACTATCATCTAGCATCCAAACGTCTCCACACCTCAATGGGGATACCATCAGAGTTCATCGCTTTACCTCCCTTCATCCTCTTCAATGCCTTCTCAATCTCTACCTCCTGAATTCTCCTCACAAAACATATGTTGGTATCATCAATTGAATCATCCAACTCAAGAGTAGGACTCACATTCTCCCTATTAAACAACTTGTAGAAGTACTCTCGCCATCTGTCCTTGATCTCCTCGTCCTTCACCGGAAGTCGATCTGTCCCATCCTTGATGCATTTGATTTTGTCGATGTCCATTGTCTTCCTCTTGTGGATCCTATCCAACCGATAAATGTCCTTCTCCCCTTCCTTTGTACCTAGCCGCTCATAAAGGTCATCACACACCTGACCCTTGGCTACACTCACAGCTCGCTTTGCAACACTCTTCACTATTTTATAGCTCTCAATGTTAGTTGCACTCTTGTCAAGGTGGAGGTGCCAAGTGTCTTTCGCTTCCTCTTTGATTTTCCTATTCACGCCAAACACTTATGCAGCCACCTTCCGAACACTTATTTCCATACTTAGTCACATGTCGTCTGCATCTTCTTCTTCTTCCCACAGAACCTCGCCTAGCTAATAAATAAAAATAAAATAAATTGGTTTGTTGGAAATTTTAAAAATATTCAACTTTTAGTGAAGTTAAGCTGGGTGCTATGGACGTATTAATATTTGCATGCACTTGTAGCTAAGGTAAAGTAATTTGTTGCACACGTGCTCTAATACCCTTTTATTATATGTAAGCTTTCAAAGAGATGCTGTTAATTTTGTTTACGACCTAGGGCAGGTTCTGGCCCACATGAAAAGTGCTAATTGAAGTTTTCTTCTTTTGCTCCCAGTGCCCACATTACCTTACAATTTTTTCTCTGGGATGGTCGAAAGTACTTTGGACTTTAGATGGAATGCAATTAATAAGTGCAAATAAGGAACCCGTGGAGGAAGAAACATCCAACGAAGAAGATGATTTGTCAAAGACCGGGACGATTGGATCAGTCCTGATCGCTACCGTGGCATTCGCGGCAGCCTTCACCGTGCCTGGGGGTTTTGTCGCCGGTGACCACCAGGGCGCAGGGACAGCAATTCTGGCGAAGCGGTTTGCTTTCAGAGCTTTTGCGGTGTCGGACACCCTAGCCTTCGTATGCTCCGCCACAGCAACCTGCTTCCTTATTTTTAGTGGAACAAGGGAAGTTCCACGCAACCAACGTTTACAGTACAAATTACTGGCATCTGTGCTGCTGCCCCTGGCTGCGCTGTTTACTGCTGCTGCGTTCGCTTTCGGGTTTCAGCTCGTGCTTGGTGATGCCAACCGTGGGCTTATTGTCCTTGTGTACACGGTGTGTCTGGCTGCTTTGCACTTCACCTCACGTGACATCTGGATTCCCTGGAACCTTGGACTGGCGAAAGCGATTTGGCGGCGAGCCGGATGGAGAGGGCTTGTCAACATACATAAGGGCAGATCAAGCTTGCTACGACAATTGCGTTACCATTTCCCATTGCGTAACCATTTCCCCGAAACCTTTTTGTTCAAATATCTTTCAGGCCCATTGCTTGTTCTGATCGTCTCTGCCACCTTCGTTCTCGCCGTAGCATTGAACATTGCATTGCCAAACTACTGAGTGGATATCTCAGTAGTCCATCGTCCCAGTCCGCAGTATGCGCTGTTGGTCTTCGGAACAATTCTGTGTTTGTAGGCACACCCGCCGAATGCTTTCCTGTCCAGCAGATGAACAACCACTACATCAAGAAATGTAATATTAGGTTGAGTAATCAGTAGATCGAGAGCATTGTGTTTTAGTATCTTTTATGGTGATTAATCAATGTAAATGAATCTTTACAGCGCATGTAATAATTTAGTGCTTCAGTTCGAGATTCATCATGTGTTTCTGCTCATCTGTGCTACCTTAATTCATTGTCGCCACGGCGCTAGAGATTGCTTTGCCCAACTACTGAGCTTACTGCTTTAATTCAGATGCTCTGCTGGTTCATACTACGAATCTACGATCCATGTTTTCAAAATTTATAGTTGCAAAAGAAAAGAGGGATGCTTCGTCCTTCCACGCGTCACAATTCTGGAGGCGCGTGGGTTTGCAGGACTCCTGCACTCATTTCTTCCCCCCAAATGTAAGAAGAATGATTTTTCAGTTGGACTCCTTCTAGCGATCTATCTTTGTATTATTACTCATTTAGATAAGCTACTAGAAGGGATCCCACAAATCAGTTTGGAGTGTGGATATATTCATCGACGATAAATTCATCTACCCAGGTACCTGATGGATTCATAATGCTACACGTCTATATACTCTGCCTTCTAGGCCTCACAAGCTGGAAACAAATGAGTCATTGACGCATTGCTAGAGATACCCAGAGCGAGTGAGAAAGAATAGGAAGAGTGAAACGAAAGACCGAGGTGTACCTTTTATAGACGGTGCAAAAGTACAGTGAGGTCCACATGCACATTTTGATTTTTTTATTTGCTTTACCTTTAAAAAAACAGCGTGAAGGAGAATCCATATTGAAGCAAAAGCAAGAAACACAAAGGAAAAATCGAGAGTTTTTTTTTACGGTGGACCATACCACCAAGTATGCATTATGAATCTATTTTTTATATATGATAATTAGGTAATTGTTATAAATTTACTAATTTCTGCCGCTACCGCCGCCGCCACTATTGCTGCCACTGCCGCCTTAGCCGTTGCTGCCGCCACCGCTTCCACCAGCACCCACGGCACTGTCTGCGCCGCTGTCGCCGTCAAAATGAAGAAATCATATATTTCATTTATACCACTGAGATTAAACTTCTAATAATACCCCTATACCACCTATACCATTTATGTATATATACCATCACATACCACAAGTGCAAGTTGTGGTGGCAATTAATCTCAACCGTCAGATTCTTTCGTATTGATCTTTTTCAAATAGTGATATAAGGTGGTATGGTCTACTGTAAAAGAGCTTAAAATTGAAGGACATAGTAGATGTGATTCACGTAAAAAAATAACTTTTTTTAACAACATAAAAAAAACAACTGGGACTGTAAGAAGCAAACTGGGAGAAGATGATGACCCGTCCAAAAACGGAACGATCACATTAGTTCTGATCGCCGCGGTGGCGTTCGCACTTCGCAGGCACGTTCACCATGCCTGGGGGCTTGTTGGTAGCCGATGATGACCACTGCACCCAGCAGCGCGCGGGTACTAGTTAAAGTTCAAGTCCATCTACGCTTTGATACATGGACAATATTTAGTGGATCTTTATTGTTTTTCATCTCATGAACCAGGTCTACAGCACGGGCAGCACAGGCCGCCCATGACTATATATCGCGTGATGATTAGCATAGCATCGCGCTGAGACTGCCGGGGGAGGGCTTTATTTCTTTTTCTGCGCGGGGTGGCAGGGTGTGTTTTTTATTTCTTTTTCTTTATTATTTTTTATGTTTACTTTTTTTCTATTCCTTTCCTTTTATTTTCTATTTTCTTTATTTCTCTTTCATTTCTTCATTTCTTATTTATTTTTATATTTCTTCTTTTCTTTCTTTTTTATAATTTTCTTTAAGTGAATATTTGTTTTTTTCAATGTGATTATTTGTTTCGCTTTAAAAAAATTTCACTTTAAATTATTTTTATCTTAATGAATATTTGTTATACTTTAGTGAATATTATTTCTCTCAGTGAATATTTATTTTCACAACAGCAAAAATTTGTTCTGGATCAGTGAAAACTTTCTCGTTTGATTGATTTAATGCTCCGTGATTCATTTTTCTTTACATATTTATTGTCCTCTTTTAAAGATTTATTTTCCCCTTAAATATTTGTTCTTTCGATAAAATTTGTTCGTTAGTTCATATAATTTGTTCGGCTTGTGCAAATTTTTTGTTTCGGCGATTTGTAGAATTTGTTTGACACATATACATATTTATTCCGGCAGTTCATATAATTTATTCGGTGCGTACAAATACTTTTTCTGATAGTTTGTAGAATTTGTTCGACACGTATACATATTTGTTCCGACAGTTCATATAACTTGTTGGTACGTACATATGTTTTGTTCTAGTAGCCTGTAGAATTTGTTCGACACGTATACGTATTTGTTCCGACAGTTCATATAATTTGTTCGGTACAATACAAATGTTTTATTCTGATAGTTCGTACAATTTGTTCGACACGTATACATATTTGTTCCGGCAGTTCATATAATTTGTTCGGTACGTAGAAATGTGTTGTTCTGGTAGTTTGTAAATGTTGTTCTACGGTTATGTATTGCACATAATATATAACCTTAACTAAAAAATATGAATTAAAAAAGTTTCTCAAAATATAGCCAAGTGAGATCTTGTTTCGAAGTTTTTATTGTTAGAAATCCAATTGTGCAATTGGAATTTAATTTTGATACTTGGTTTAACATTTATAGGTTTTTTAAGTGTTAAAATAATTTTGCATGTCGATGATGTCATTTGTTTTGTCCTCTTTTGCATGCAACTTCAACTACTAAGAGCAACTTCAGCAATGACCCCTATTTTGAGCCCCTACTTCATTGAGTTGGGGCTCCCCTTACTTTTTGGGGCCTTCATTTTTACCACCAACTCCAGCAATAACCCCTACTCTCCAGCCCCAACTACCGCTATGACAGGTGGGACCCATCTGTCGGTCTCCTTCCTCCCTCTCTCTCTCACCTTTCTCCTTTCTCTGTTCTCTTCCCCGAACCCCGATTGAATCTCAAGCTCCCTGCCACTATCCGGCGCGGCGGCGATAGCGTGGCGAGCGCGAGCTCTGACCGGGCGCGGAGGCGGCGCACGCAGAGCTGCGACCGGGCGAGCGGAGCCGGCGCACGAGGGCCGCCGCTCCATCCGGCTCGGGGCGCAGCATCCGGCCGAGGCGGGCACGAACGGCGCCGGTGGCAGGATCCCACAGCTCCGCACGCCGGATCTGCAGGCGGGCGATGCAGAGGCGGCCACACGTGAGCGCCGGACGCCGGGGAAGGCTCGGGGAAACAGCGATGCGCTCCTCTGTCTGTGGCGTGGGTCAGCGCGAGGTGGCGGAGGGAGCTTGAGCTCGCCGGCCGGGGCGCGGGGCGGACGAGCTTCGGGAGGCGGCGCACATGGCTGACGGGTGGCGGATCTTGCCGGACTCGGACCGACGGCGGCGGATTGGTCAGGTATGTCTCCTCCTCACATCTCCAGGTGCGGCGGCAACGGTGCGGAAGAGCACAAGCCGGGTGTGGCATGGAGGAGCACGAGCTCCGTCCGGACCGGCGCGGACGAGCGCGAGCTCCAGCCCGGTGGTGGTGGAGGAGGCAGGGGAGGGTCGGGCACCGGCGACAGGAGGAATCCGTGCGGACGCGCGGGGCCAACCGTTGTACCGGTGGAGTAGGGGGCGCCCAACACACCCGCAGGAATTGGTGCCGGAGGGGGGGATTTGGGTGCCCCCCTAGAATAGGTGCCCGAGTAGGGGGCCTGCTGGAGTGAGTTTTTTTGACTTCGGCCCCTACTTTTCGAGTTGGGGGTGGGATAGGGGGTCTGCTGGAGTTGCTCTAAGACCCTATTCAGTTCCTGAAATTTCACCAACTACCCGTCACATTAATCTTCCGACACTAATTTAGGAGTATTAAATGTGGATTAATGACAAAATCCATTCCATAATCCCTACCTTAATTTTCAAGACGAATCTAACGAGCCTAATTATGTCATGATTAGATAACGTCGTGCTACAGTAAACAATCTCTAATGACAGATTAATTATGCTTAATGCATTCGTCTCACAATTTTCAGTTCATCTGTGTAATTAGTTTTGTAATTAATTTATATTTAGTCCTAATATGTCTCGAAAGGACACCTAAATTTTTTCCCTAAAGAACTAAACGGGGCCTAAGTGGAGGATGGAGGAAGTTTGGTGGCTGGCGTGGACCTTTCCTGACGCGATGAAATGTTTTTCATCGCTTCAGCGATGTATAACCGCGTCCCTAGTTCCGCCCCTGTGCAGGTATAGTAACTAAAAACAATCTCACACATGATTATATTCTATCTGTGTCTCACCTTAATGCTAGGTAGTGACACTCACTGCCGAAATCAGTGCTTTTGCCGAGAGCAAGATGCTCTCGGCAAAGGCACCTTTTCCCTCGGTAGCGTCTTTGTCGAGAGGAAACTCTCGGCAAAGGGCACTCGGCACAATCTGGTCGGCAAAGAGCTTTTTGCCGAGAGCCACATCACGCCCTCTCGTCAAAGGTGTGCCAAGAGGTCAAGTTGGCTCTCGCCAAACAAACTTTTCTAGAACAAAAAAAGCTATCACGGCCCCACCAGCTAGGCACTGCGGCCCCCACTCGCTGGCCGCCGCCGCTAGCACCACCAGAACACCACCGTCACTACCACCGCCGCCGCCACCACCACCACCCCCAGCACCAGCACGGACACCGCCGCCACCAGGACCACCTCCGACGCGTGCACACCACCACTGACGCCACCACCACCGCACACACCAAAACAGAGAGAGAGGGAGGAACCCGGCCTCGTAGATCCCATCGTCGGCCATCAAGGGGAAGGAGGTAGCGCGCCTCATAGATCCCGCCGCAGCGTCGGGAGGAGGGAGCCGCCCCGGGAGGAGTTCGCGCCAGGAGGAGGGAGGAGGCCGCGCCGGCGAAGGCGGTCGTGGTCGCGCCAGGGAGGAGCCCTCAGATCCGGCCTCAACCATCGTCCGTCCTTGACCATCGGGGAAGGTCGCGTCAGGGAGGTCGCGCCGGGGGAGGAGTCCTCAGATCTGCCGCCGTCCGGACTCAAGCTCCTCCCACAGCAACGGATCTAAGGGCGGCAGTGGCCGAACGAGGGAGACGGGGGAGGAGGGAGTGAGGCGGCCAGATCCGCCGCCACCGCGCCTCGCCCCGCCGCTGCTCCTCGCCACGAGGTGAGGGGCGAGCGGAGGGGGAGGAGGGGGACGGCGCGACTGCGCCGACGGGAGGGAGGTAGCTAGGGACGGGGCGAGAGGGAGGTGATGCGGTGGAGGAAGGGAGGAGGCAGCGGAGGATAGTGAGAAGGCGAGGCGGCTGTGGCGGCAGGGGAAGAGAGGAGAGTGGGAGGAGGCGCAGGGGGAGCTGGGCCTTATATACTAGGGTTCAGTGGGGTGGGGGATAGTGGATCGACGGGGGAGGTCGGTTTGTGGGCCGATTTTTGGGCTGGCTTTGCGTGAGTGCAAAATTCGGCTCTCGGCAAAGACAGCTCTTTGCCAAGAGCCTGGCTATTGGCAAAGATAATTTTAATCAAATTAGATATGAAAAATAGCAAACATATGTGAATTTTTTCCAAAACTTAATATGACACCAGTTATGTTGTATATTACTAATAGAAAATTTTTTGTATCCAAACTCAAATTTTAATTTCTCTAAAACATCAAACCTAGTGACATTAGTTCAAAATCTTAGAAACTTCTCGTGAGATGTTCCGGTTTCTAAATAGCGTACGTGTTGAAGTGTTTAAAACATTCTCAACTTTGTACCACAACCTCCACATATGATATCACGATCACTAGACAAAATTCATAATTTTCAAACTTCATTTGAATTTTATATAATTTTAAAATCTTTCTACCTCACGATCTTCATCATGATTAGAGAACCAAATGTCAGAATTTTAGCTTTATTTCATGTACATAGCCTTAGAGATGTCTCATGAACATGAATATCATTTTTTACCAACTTTCCTCTATGGTTGTCAGTGTTTTAGACACCGAGCCTACCACGTGGTACCCGAGGTAGTAGATTGTGCGGTGGGGCTCGCTGAGATGAGGAACACGATGGTGAGACACGGGGCACACAATTAGATAAGTTCAGGCCACAGTATGTGTAATACCCTACATCCTGTATGCTGCGTGGCTCTTGATTGATTACGTATGTTCTTGAGGGGGTCCCTGCCTCGTCTTATATTGTACGGGAGGCATGGTTTACAAGTTGGTTTAGGTACAAGAGTACTAGTCGAGTCCGACAACTAGGAGTAGCCTATATCGGTTAATGTGAAGCTTTCCTAATCTAGTACAAGTCCTTGTTCGTCTTGTCTTGTCTTGGGGCCCATGATAGTGTTGCACAGTGGCCCACTAGTCGTGTAGTCCAGATTATCATGTCTATCTCCCGGGCATGGCCCACCTGCGAAGTGGGCCCAGGGATGTCTGGTCGACAAGCCCCCGAGTACTTTGTAGTCGAGTGCGATGCATCCAAATGATCTTGAAAGCCTCTACGAGTAGTTCCCAAGCGTCCCCGAGTCCTGCAAGCTTCAGTCTTCAATAGCACTTGAGTCATCACGAGGCTGGAAGGTACTCCAGCTAACTCCACAAGTAGTTTTGAAGTCTCCTCGAGTCGTTCCCAAGCGTCCCCGAGTACTTCCCTTGAAGATCTTCAATAATACCCGCTTCGTTCTTGAAATCTTTGCGTCAAAGATCCATATGGAAATGTGATTACTAAAATCGCATCCCATATGGATGTAGCCCCCGAGCCTTAGTTCGAATTATGAATTCAAGCTGAGGGTCAGTCTGATGTTTTCGCCAGTTATTCCCGCAAATTCCAGAGAAAAAAACCGAAGGACACGTGGCACGGAGCCCCCGAGCCTTAGGTCGAGTACTTCTCGAATTGAAGGATCCAATCTTACTGTAGAAGGAGGCCTGAGTTCAGTGTGCTGTAGCTGAATGAAATCCAATCCCATCGAGTAGTCGAGCCCCCGAGACGGAGTTGCGTAGGTCTTGGAATTTGAAAAGTTCCACTGACTTAGCCGAAAAAATTATCTGGTGCGAATCCAATCTATTGAATGCGAAGAGTCACCAGGCTGAACCGGTAGGGTTTTAGGTTATAAATACCAAGGGGGTATCCCCTAGGGTTTCCACTGCTTCCATTCACCCTTAGATCTGCAAAATATCTATTGCTGTCGTTGCCGCCACTGAGAGTTAAGCGCCGACGTCGTCAATTGTTGCCACCTCCCCCACATCGCAGCCCCCGAGCAAATGCGATCGAAGACACTCGTGACTGGAAGGATGAAGAGTGGGCCGTCCAAGGGACAGATGGAGAAGAATAGGAGATCTAGCCGCGGCAAATCTCAGTTGCCAGAGCCAAAGTTCCAGACGGTGGTAATCAACAAGCCGCCGAGTCAAGCCTGCGTCTGGAAGAAATCCAAGATGAAGGAGGAGGACATCAAGGCTCTTGAGGACGCCGGCTTGTTGCGTGAGAAGGCGATTGCTAGATGGAACTCCGCCGCCGGGGATGCATGGCCCATGGAGAAAAATCCATATGAGATTCCGATGTTCGGCCACTTCGTCGAGCGTGGATTGACATTGCCGGCTTCGGATTTCTTCGGAGGCTTCCTCGACTTCTTCAAGTTGGAGCACGTGCATCTGAACCCGAACAACATCTTCCATTTTCTTGGCATCCGCCCCCACTGGGCTTTGTTTAGGAAAATCTTCTGATTGAAGCCTCAATCCAATGCGCCAGAAAGCGCAGGATCTATATTTCAAGTATGAGCTGATAGATTCCAACCAAGACTGGAAAGCAAGGTGGTTCTATATTGAAAATGCTCTGCCCCAACTGCCCAAGCCTAGCATGTACGCACTAGTGTACGAGAAGATCTAGAAGGACGAGCCAACAATGCAAGATGCATCCAGATTTCTGAGTTGTTGGCGAAGATTGCCGAGAAGAAGGCGCAGGGCTTGACAGCTGAAAGGGTAGCCTTCAGCTTCATGAAGCGCTGTGTACAACCCTTGATTCAAAGGGAACATCTTGGGTACGAGTATACCGGCTTGAATGATGGTTCGAGGATGTCTGCAACAGAGATCTGTGATGACTTGATCATGGAGAGGTTGCAGAAAATCTTCAAGAATCTTGATGGAAAGCCGGCGACTGTGCAGGAGTTCAGCGCTGATAATCCTCCACGCTTGGTGAGTAATCACAAAACCAGCCCTCGAGTACTTATTTGTAAGTAGTCGTAGACTAATAAATTTGCCTTGTCTTGTTGCAGGAGGATGTTCTGAAATTTGTTTCCACACCACCCCCTCGTCCTCGCGAAACAGAGCAAGTGCAGGAAGAGGAGCCGTCACAAGTTGAGGCCCAAGCACCTGAGGGTAGTCGTCCAGCTCATGAGGAGGATGAAGTGTTGGTGGAAGACGCCTCCACCAGTGATGATGACGAACAAACGTTGTCCCAACGCTTCGAGGTGAAAGCATGTTACGGGTACTCTGGAGTACCCGTCCCGAGTGGTGTCTCCGCGGGAGCTTTGAAGAGGCCAACTTCATCACTTATTGAGGATGTGATGCAATCACTACAGAAGAAGAGAACCACCTTTGGGAAGCGTGCTGTGAAGAAAATCACAGGCACGACATTGCCAACTATTGAGGTTAGTTGCTTGAACCAAGTAGTCAATATCTTGTTGAGTACCCAGAATCTTGTGTTTGACTTGTAATTGTGAATACAGGGTGCAAAGAGTACTGCTCAAGATGAACCCGAGATGGTTCAACCAGTACCCGTCGAGCCAGTGGTGACGAAGCAGCAAAAAGTCGAGGTGCCAAGAGCTGCGCCACTAGTCGAGGATGTCCCAACGATGCCCGAGATGCCCACGCTTTTCGATCTGCTAGGACCAAAAGCCGTGGTGCCTCGTGCTAACTTGTAAGTACTCAAGTACTCGAATACCTCTTGTTTCTTGAAAATATAAATACTGATCAACTTGTTGATGCAGAAAATCCACGGATGTGAAATGGGGAGTTCCAGGGACCAGTTCTGCTGAGGAGAATCAGAACCCACCAGCTAGGCAAGAAGACAGCCCCCAGGAACCCCAAGATAAATCCGCGGAGGACACAGTTGCAGCAGAAGCCGAAGCCGCACAATCATTGCATTTGCTCTAGAGTGAAGTGGTCAAATCAGTAGTGGATGCAGCCCCCGGGCCAAAAGCGCAACAACCGAAAGATATAGAGGTAGTGATTAATGCAGGCTTGGAGGTAGATCTAGAAGCCAGTCTACGCCAAGAAGATGTCCCAGTTGTGCAAGCCCCCGCGTGTCAGATAGACGCACGGCTACTTTTGGAAGAGAGCCCGGACGGCCGTGTAATGCCACATGAGCCAGAAATTGAAGATCCAACTCCAATGCGTAGCGCTGCAATGAGCTCGGATGCAGGAACAAGTACTTAATCCAGGGTAGAAGAGTTGATGCCATATGATGACTTATGCCTGGACGAGGACAACTTGGTTGCGCACTCAGAGATGTTCCGTAGTGTTGAAAAACTGTTTGCGGTAAGTTGAAAACTTAGTCTTTGTAGAGTAGCTATAGTCGAGAATAGCATGTATCTGACCCTTGAAATGTTATCTTTCCAGGAAATTGTCAAGCAGTCGAAACGAAAGACTCGGCTGCTTGAACAGTATGCCGTAGACATTGAAGAAGTTGCGCAGCTCAGAGAAGAGCTAAAAGACCAGAAGTCACTGGCTCTGAAGCTACAAAAACATCTTGATGGCAATGCCACCGAGTACCACAATGCGCTTCAGGAGTTGACAGCACAAAAGGATAATGACATCGAGAAAAACAAGGCACTGTGCCAGAAGAATAAAGGTAATCCTCATGCCTGAATGCGCTGCCGAGTACTTATTTTGTTTGAATCGCACCCTGATAAGTTGTCATGATCTTGTGCAGAGCTGACCGAGGAGGTTGAAAAGCAAAAGGAAAGGTCCCTTGATTAGCAGTTAGCTTTCAACCACAAAGAGTCGTCCCACCTTGATCTTGAAGCAGATTATAAGGTGCACTGCATGGAACTTGAACGTGAGATGCAGATGCGCCTTGACGGATCATATGACCTGTTGACTTATATGCAGTCATTGAAGGCCAAGATTGAAAAATCCGAAGGTCTACGCCAAGAGTTGAAGGCTTTGACAGAAGCAGCCGAGCCTGTGGCGAATCTTTTCGAGCCTAGAGTAGCAGGAGTACAACCACGACCACTTGTGGAAAGGCTGAAGGAAACGCCCGGGAAGATTCTGGAGTATGCGCGCCGGCTGGCCTGCACAATCCCGAATCAGATGCTCAGCTTCATCAAGTCTGAGGACCTGTGTGGTTCGAGGACCGATGGATGATCGCTCCTTAGTGATGAGTGATTGACAATGTTGTGTGGACTGACTCTTGGCCTAGTATTGCAGGTACAGGTTGCGGCTTGATTCGCGTGGTGCAGGTGAAGATCAAGTGCGAAAGGTCTATGTCTGGCCGACGGAATCAAGTGTGGACTGTACGCTGGCAAGAAGAGCAAGACGACATCGAGAGGGATGGAGCTGGTGCAAGGTAGCAGCTTACAACTGAAGCTTACACGCGGGGTTTGTAGTGGTTTGGCCACAAAACCACTGGGTTGCTTGGCTGAGCCACAAAGCCAAGGCCGAAGGCTCGACGGGGCGACCAGCCTGCTCAGGCCGATCTGACCGCCCAGGGGAGGCCAGAAAACATTTGGGAAATCCTTTGATTTGGGTGGATTTCGGAATTATTGGAGTTCATGACCTAGAGACCTTCGATTCGCGATTCCTCTTGATTGGATGGGTTTCAGTGGATATTCTTTGGTGGAGAGGTCATTTATGAGGTGACCCAGCTATCCCCAAAGTTTCGTTGCAACCGTGGAGTGAATCGGGAGATCGGGTGAAGGGAAGTTGGGAGTTGACCCGCGGCCAGATTCCGCAGGGGAGGCGGTCTGACCGCCCTGGGTGTTTCGTGAGGAAAGTGTTGGTTTTCCGGGGATTTTCTCTGAGAGCTTGTTTACCTTGATCAAGGAGTTTCTAGGCGAAATCTTGGGTCAATTTGGAGTCGTGAGCTGCGAGTTGTGGTTTTGGGGAATTTCTCTGCCTAGGCGGTCTGACCGTCCTGTCCATGCGGTCTGACCGCCTCTGGCAGGAAATTTCCCGTGTGTGGTTTCCGCTGTTGTGATTGAGTAGTTTCATTGCTTGTTGGTGAGGTTTGCTCCTAGGATCAGTAGCACTCCAGTGGCTATGTGGTCTTGGCAAACGTGCGGATAGAGTGGTGAAAGTGGTTTTGGGATCGAGGCCGTGTTCATCTTGTTGGAGGTGCTATCTCCCTCGAGAAAGAATTTTTATCGGCTCCCATTCACTCCCCCCTCTCTTGTTGCCCATTCCGGTCCTTCAATTGGTGTCAGAGCTGGTTACAGATCTTTTTTATTCTAACCAGTCTAAGATCCAAAGATGGGTGACTACGGAAAGGGGTCGGGTCCTCCGCACTTCGATGGGAAAAATTACCAGATGTGGGAGAGGCGCATGGGTGCGTTCTTGCGTGGGAAAGGACAATTGATCTGGGATGTGATGCAAAATGAGCATTATGTCATTCCGGACGATTTCATCCTCCCAGGTGCTCGGGACATGTGTGAGGCCAACAGCAAGGCTGTGGATTACTTGTTCCGTGCTCTGTGTGCCGTGGAGTTCGACTGCGTGTACTCAGAGAAGGTGGCTGGAAAGATTTTGGCTAAGTTGAGGATCGCTCATGTTGGGAATGCTCAGGTTCAGGCGTGCTTGTTTGCCACTCACCGGAGAGAGTACGAGAACTTCACTCATCTCCCCGGTGAGTCGATTGATGCCATGTTCTAGCGCTTCACCTGTATTGTGAACAATATGAGGGCCCATGTGGCGGTGCTCCCTTACACGGATCATGATAGAGCTATCAAGCTCTTACACTCACTTGACAGATCCGTGTGGAGTGCCAAGGTCGAGGCCATTGAGGAGTCGAGCGTGTATGACACGTTGACTGAGGACGAGCTGTTTTCTAAGCTCAAGTCGTCGGAGGTGGATCGTGGCCTGAGAGCCAAGGCTGAGAGCACGACTGAGTCCCATAGTCTTGCTCTTGTGTCCGGATCTGGTGGAAGGACTAACACTAACTCCTTTTCGAGGATGTTTTCTCTATCTTCCTTTGTGTCCTTGCCAGATGAGGAGTTCGACGAGCTTGGAGAGGACGAGCTGGCCCTGCTGGCCAGGAATTTCGAGAGGCTGCACGAGAACCGTGTGAACATGAGAAGAACCACTCGTACATGCTACAGATGCGGCAAGCAGGGACACTTCATCACCGAGTGCCCACAGGAGATCGAGCCCAAGAACGAGTACAAGCACCGCCCAAGGATCGAGAACAAGTACCGCTCGAGGCGTGAGCACAAGAGCAAGTACAAGGACAAGGACGAGCGGAGGTCGAGGAAGGGCGGCTGCTACGACAAGAAGAAGAAGGCTCGGGTGATGGCGGGGGCGAGCGACGTCGACTCTAGTTCCTGCGACACCTCGTCGGGTTCCAGCGGCAGCGACGACGACAGTAAGCGCAAGAACAAGAAGCACGGTTCCAAGAACCTGAGTGGCCTGAGTTGCTTCACACGAGAGGACGGCTTCTGTGGCATGGCCCACAGCTCCGGCAGCAAGAGAAGCCAGAAGGATGACTCCGGATCAGAATCCGAGGATGAGGTATGTGATGAGCTCTCTTCTTTGCACCAGGAGAATGCTGAGTTGGTTGCTTTGCTTGACAACCATGATACCATGCTTAGAGAGGCTAAGAAACTGGAAAGAACTTAGAGCCTCACTAGAAGAAGTTAGGGAGAAAATCGCTGAGCTAGAATCTGTGAATCTTGATGCTAAACTTGAGATTGATTCCCTTAAGATTGCTCCTGCTATTGCTGATGCTCCTGATTGTGATGACTGCAATGCTTTCTTGGCTGATTTAACTTTGCTTAAGGAAAAGCATGCCTCAAAGTTAGAGGAACTAGACTTGCTTAGGGCTGAGATTGATGAGTTGAAGTCTAGGTCTGCTTTACTAGGTGCTTGCACTTCCTGTCTTGTGTTGCATGCCAAACTAGATGAATCTCATGATAGGATTGTTTCTTTGGAGGCTACTTTGAAAGTTCCAATTCCTACATCTTGCTCTACATGTGAATTACATTCTATTAAGAATATGGAATTAGCCCACTATGTTGACCGGTTGCAGGATGAGAACGATGAGCTGAGAAAGCTTATGAGTTGGCTGTCTGGGCATGAGCTACAGTTAAGTTTGATGATGGCTGAGTTTAAGAGGTCGCATGGTCAGGCGTTGGGTTCTGACAAGATTGGTGAGAGCAGTGGTGAGGGAGAGAAAATTGGAGAGATTCCCATTCCACCACAAACAACACCCATAAACAAATTTGCTCCAAAACCCAACCATCTTAGAAACAAGCTAGACACCACTCCCGACCCACCAGTGTTTCCCCACAAAATCGATAGCTTTCAGAAACCGGTGAAGTTTGTGAGCACTCTTGGGAACATATTTGTGGGAAAATCAGGAGAGAAAGAGGTAGAGAAACCGAGAGAAACTCCACAGCCAAAGCCTAAACCAGTTCGCTTCCATTGTGAGTATTATGGGAGAGACGGTCACCTCGGAGAGTTTTGCTACAAGAAGAAGAGGGATGAGAGGATGGTGAAGGAGTGGGCGAACAAGGACAGGTACCACCCCTCTAATAGTGTGCCTGAGCCTCGTATGCCACTGCCTAGGGGTCAGGCTGAGGTGCGTACAGTTCCGGGTTGGGGAATGAGAGAAATTCCCAACAGAGGTGGTTCACGTGTTGCTGCCCAGGGGGGTGGTCAGACTAGCCAGGGCAGGCGGTCTGACCGCGTCCCAGCTGGGAGCAAGGGGTGCTGATGCCTGTGGTTGTGATTTTGATCGTGGTGGTTCCTATGGTCGTGGTACAGGCAGTAGGGGGTTTGGTTCTGGTGGTGGTGTGTTTGCTGGACGTTCTCCTCCTTGTGATCGATATGAGGGTGGTAGAGATCATTGCAGCTTTGGGGGTCAGAGGAGCTACGAGCCACGCTTTCCCTTTTGTGGTAGTCGTTCTCCTCCAGCTAGACGTGAGGTGGTTCAACGTGGGGGTCGTAGCTTTGGACGTGATAGAATGGATGTTGCTAACCCCACTTTTGAGCAAATGGCTCGACACTGGTTTGATTCCTTTTGTGTTAACCCCAGTGTTGAGTCACTTGCTCATTCTCGTTTTCGTTTTTGATTTGCAGGTGGGAGGCATGGAGAACGTTTGGTTGATTGACTCCGATTGTTCGCGACACATGACCGGAGACAAGGGGTGGTTCTCCAGCCTCACCCCAGTGGTGTCAAAGGTGTACATCACTTTCAGGGATAATGGACGAGGACGGGTGATTTCAGAAGGTGAGGTTAAGTTGAGCAAGTTGGTGACCCTAAAGCGTGTGGCTCTGGTCAAGTCACTTGGGTATAACCTATTGTCAGTATCTCAGTTGCTGGACGAGGGTTATGAGGTGCATTTTAAGTTGGGGGCTTCTCGTGTTCTTGACTCTCGAGGTGATCTTATTTGTACGATCGTGCCCGAGGGACAGATCTTTCGCGTTGATTTTTCTCAGTCTTTTGGTCCCCCGAGGTGTTTGGTTGCTGGTCCTTCTTCTGAGTTGTGGAGGTGGCATAGGAGGTTGGGGCACTTGAGCTTTGAGCTTCTTTCCCGTTTGAGTGCACTCGATCTTGTCCGAGGATTGCCCAGGTTGCGTTTTGAGAAGAATTTGGTTTGTGCGCCTTGTAGGCATGGCAAGATGGTAGCCACTCCCCATCCACCCCTGACTGCTATCATGACAGAGCGTCCGACAGAGCTGTTGCATATGGACCTCGTTGGGCCAGCTCGAGTTCGCTCGGTGGGTGGGAAGTGGTATGTCCTAGTGGTGGTGGATGAGTACTCTCGCTATGCCTGGGTGTTTTTCTTGGAGGAGAAGGGTGAGACGTTTGGTTTTGTTCGAGACCTGATCTTGAGGTTGAAGAACGAGAGACATGGAGATGTCATTAGAGCAATACGCAGTGACAATGGCACATAGTTTAAGAACTCTCGTTTTAAGACTTTCTGTCGTGATCTTGGTCTTGAGCATCAGTTTTCAACTCCGTACACCCCTCCTCAGAATGGTGTTGTGCAAAGGAAGAATCAGACCTTGTGTGAGATGGCTAGGACGATGCTCGATGAGCACAGGACTCCTAGGAGGTATTGGGCTGAGGCGGTGAATACCGCGTGCTATGTGTCAAACCGGATTCTCCTCCGAGCTTTTAAGAAGAAAACCTGCTACGAGTTGATGCATGGGCGAGTACCCAAGGTGAGTCACTTTCATGTCTTTGGTTGCAAGTGTTTCATTCTTAAGAAGGGTAGAAAGTTGGACAAGTTTGAGGCTAGGTCGGTCGATGGTAATTTCTTTGGTTATGCTACTCACTCTAGAGCATTTCGTGTGCTCAACTTGGAAACTAACCAAATTATGGAGACTTGTGAGGTTACCTTCGACAAGACACAGCCGCATAGCTCTTTGGTCTTTGATTGTGTATGTGATGAGGAGTTCGGTCAGGAGATCTTTGAGGAGGATGTGCAGGAAGATGGTGAAGAAGATGATGGTGGCGGTGCTCCCGCAGCTGACCGTGTACCTACTACTTCCACTACTACGACGACGATCGAGAATGGTCCTTCACCTACACCGACGACGACTGAGGCTGTTCGAGAGGTTGCTACTGCTGAGGGGGAGGTGGTCTCCAGACGTGAGGCTCCCCGACGTGTTCAGGTGGATCACCCACCTTCGTCGATCATAGGTGAAATTCATGAACGTACTACACGGTCTAGGTCACAAAGGCATTCTCATTTTGCTCATTCTGCATTTGTCGCTTCTTTTGAGCCCAAAGATATTGGACACACACTTTCCGATCCAGATTGGGTGAACGCTATGCATGAGGAGCTTGAGAATTTTGAGAGGTCGGGTGGGGGAGTTGGTTGAGCCTCCATCAAATTGCAAACCTATTGGGACAAAGTGGGTGTGGAAAAACAAAGAGGGAGAACATGGGGAGATTGTGAGGAACAAGGCGAGGTTGGTTGCTCAGGGGTTTAGCCAGAAAGAGAGGATAGACTATGAGGAGACATTTGCTCCTGTGGCCCGTTTGGAGGCAATTAGGATCCTTCTAGCATTTTCAGTTGCTAAAGGGTTCAAGTTGTACCAAATGGATGTGAAGAGTGCATTCCTGAATAGGTTTTTAGAGGAAGAAGTGTATGTGAGGCAACCCCCGGGCTTTGAGAGTGAGAGATTTCCCCATCGGGTATACAAACTCAGAAAAGCACTATATGGCCTTAAACAAGCTCCCAGGGCGTGGTATGGTAGGCTGAGAGGGTTCTTGTTTTGTAAGGGGTTTGTGATGGGTAAGGTGGATCAGACTCTCTTTCGCCTCAGGCAGGGTGTTGACATTCTGATCGTGCAAATATACGTGGATGATATAATCTTTGGTGGCTCCTCTCACACTTTGGTTGCCAGGTTTGCAGATGACATGAGCAGGGAATTCGAGATGTCCATGATGGGTGAATTGCAGTTCTTTCTCGGGCTCCAGATCAAGCAGTGCAAGGACGGGACGTTTGTGCATCAAGCCAAGTACACAAATGACATAGTGAAGAAATTCAAGATGGATGACTCGAAGCCGATGGCTACGCCGATGAGTACGACTACAGCTTTGGATGCGGATGTTGATGGCGAGCCCGTGGACCAGAGGAGTACCGGAGCATGATCGGCTCCCTCCTCTACTTGACGGCGACGAGGCCGGACATACAGTTCATTGTGTGTCTGTGCGCTCGTTTTCAGGCTTCACCGAGGACTTCACATCGGCAGGCCGTCAAGAGGATTTTCAGGTACTTGAACTACACCCCTGAGTTTGGTCTTTGGTATTCTGCGGCCTCGACACTCAACCTTCACGGGTTTGCGGACGCTGACTTCGCTGGGTGTCGTTTGGATCGTAAGTGTACTTCTGGAGGGTGTCAGTTTCTTGGGTCTTCTTTGGTTTCTTGGTCATCCCGCAAGCAGTCGAGTGTAGCCCAGTCCACTACAGAGGCCGAGTATGTTGCTGTAGCCAGTTGTTGTTCCCAGCTCCTATGGATTACCTACACTATGAGCGACTTTGGTGAGGAGTGTTCCCATGTCCCACTCTTTTGTGACAGCATTAGTGCCATAAGTGTAGCCAAGAACCCAGTTCTCCACTCCAAAACCAAGCATATAGAGGTGAGGTACCACTTCCTGAGAGACAATGTGGAGAAGAGAAAGATTGCTTTGATCCATGTACCCACCGAGAACCAACTAGCTGATATCTTTACCAAACCTCTTGACCAAGCTACTTTCTTTCGCTTGCGGGGTGAGCTCGGTGTGTGTTTGCTTTCCTGAGTTGGTGGTGGGAGCTCCTGTGTAGCATATGTATCATATTTATCTTTTTGCATGGCATTGCATTTGTATCATGATGTATAGTCATCTTTGTATCTTAGGTTGTCTTTTCTTTTGTATCATATGGTAGGATGAGCTTTTCCTATATACATTGGTTGCTATGATATGCTAGTTGTGAGCTTGTGAGCATGTTTGATGTGACTTGTGAAGGATAGCTATGCTCTTGATAGTCTTGCTATATTTGCATGTTGAGGTGGCTTGTATTTGGAAAATGTTTAGATAGGCTCTCTCTCATGAGTTTAAGGATTGGCATGATCTTAGTATGCTTTGGTGGTTTATGTCACGCTTAATTCATAGTTGGATATCATGTGCTTCTCACTTGGGGTCAAAGACCCGTGTGTATTTATGAATGTTTAGCTCATGTGTTACCTTGTGGGGGAGCATAAGCTTCTTTTTGCCGCAAAGGCACTTCATGTACCATTTTATGCTTAAATTTGAAAAATTAACTTGGTATGAAATGCCTTGCTCAAAATTGTGCTCTCAATTGATCTATGTAATAAATGTTTTAAATCTGATTTTATATGGGTGCTAAATCGTTGCATGTTGTCTACCATGAGAAGTCTCATTTTAAGAAGTAGACACATGGCTCGACGGCTTTAATATGACATGAGATGATTATGAGTGTTTATAATGATCTTGTGTTAAGGATATGTGACCTAGCATGAAGTTTGTGTGATTTAAATTCACTTTGGTAGACTTTGCTCATGTTTTGGTCTTTAGCTCATGAGAGGGAAATTTTTCGCAAAATTGTGTATTTTGATCATGGCTTGCTCATTTGCTCATATAGCTTTACTATCATGATGGCAATGCTCATACGAATCTTTGGAATGTCTTGCTTGCTCATTTGCTCACTCGTAGCATTTTGTAGTGCTCTTTGTCTGTTTGAGAAGCTCTAGGTTGTATTTTTCGTAGAAGTGCCTTGATTCTTGCATTGTCAACAATGGAAAATAGGTCTGAGCATGTTGAGAATGTTTTCGGCTGGTTTCGAACTGTTTCGAAACATGTTTTTTTGGGGGCGGTCATATAGGGCGGTCAGACCGCCCTGTCTGTGGTGTGACCGGCCCAGGCGGTCTGACCGGCCTGGGTCAGTAAGAGCAAGTTTTGCTCATTTTTCATGCATCTGCAGTAGTTCTTGCATGCATGTGTTCAGGGGGAGTGCATTTGCTCAGGGGGAGCCTGCATGTGTTCAGGGGGAGCTCCGTGTGTCGCCTGAGTTCTTGCTTTGGTGGTTTGCTCTTCGTGAGCTTTAGTTTGTGTCTCGGTTATGTTGAGCCATTTGACCTTGCCTTAGGTGACCGAGACCTTGGCTTCAAGTGATCAGAGCTTGTGTTGTTTAGATTTTGGATCACTTGATGGGTTGTTTGTTGTTTCTTTCCTTTTCTTTTCTTATGATGTTTACTATGTGTGTGGGTGTTGTCAATGCTCTCATCAAGTGGGAGATTGAGTACCTGTGTGGTTCGAGGACCGATGGATGGTCGCTCCTTAGTGATGAGTGATTGACAACGTTGTGTGGACTGACTCTTGGCCTAGTATTGCAGGTACAAGTTGCGGCTTGATTCGCGTGGTGCAGGTTAAGATCAAGTGCGAATGGTCTATGTCTGTGTGACCTCCCAGGAGCGGAGAGACGAGTACGCTTCGATCGAGGTACCCGGTGGCCGACGGGATCAAGTGCGGACCGTACGCTGGCAAGAAGAGCAAGACGATGTCGAGAGGGATGGAGCCGGTGGAAGGTAGCAGCTAACAACTGAAGCTTGCACGCGGGGTTTGCAGTGGTTTGGCCACAAAACCACTGGGTTGCTTGGCTGAGCCACAAAGCCAAGGCCGAAGGCTCGACGGGGCGACCAGCCTGCTCAGGCCGATCTGACCGCCCAGGGGAGGCGGTCTGACCGCCTGGCCCGGAGTGACCGGGGGAGGCCGGTCTGACCACCCAGGAGGGGCGGTCTGACCGCCTGGCTCGCAGCGCGCCGAGAAGCTTCGAAGCGGAGGACGCATGGCGTGATCGTGAGGCTTGCATGGAGATGAAGCGGATTGCGGCCAGCGGGAGTTCGTCCGATGAAGAAAAAGATAAAAGTTCCCAAAGTGCCCTTGGTGGGTGTGTATCTTAAGTTAAGTAAGTAGTGGTAGTTTGGTCATTGGTTGCCCTCCATATAAACTCAGTTGAGAGGAGATGGCAGCCACCGCTTGGAACCCTAGTTCATTTGCTTTTCTCTTTAGTTTTCCTTAGGCCTAGCTTCAGTGCTTCATGAGAGATCTGTTGAGAGGGATGGATGTTCGGGCAGCTTGCTAGACCTTGTATGAACCTTTCATGGTATGTATAGAAGCTTCGGCGTGGTTCATCTAGTCTCTCTTTGTCTCCCGACGTTTTCCCTTTTGGTGATTTTCGGAGCTCTTTTTGGGGATTTTCGTGGTGGCTTGTTTGAGGGGTCTCTTGAAGGGATTCTTGTTGGGTGTCACACATGAGGTCTTCGTGCCTCTTTTCTTGGTGACTTTTCCCCAGAAATCCTTTGGGAAATCCTTTGATTTGGGTGGATTTCAGAGTTCTTGGAGTTCATGACCTAGAGACCTTCAATTCACGATTCCTCTTGATTGGATGGGTTTCGGTGGATATCCTTTGGTGGAGAGGTCATTTATGAGGTGACCCAGCTATCCCCGAAGTTTCGTTGCAATCCGTGGAGTGAATCGGGAGATCGGGTGAAGGGAAGTTGGGAGTTGACCTGCGGCCAGATTCTGCAGGGGAGGCGGACTGACCGCCCAGGGTACGCGGTCTGACCGCCCTGGGGGTTTCACGAGGAAAGTGTTGGTTTTTCAGGGATTTTCTCTGAGAGCTTGTTTGCCTTGATCAGAGGAGTTTCCAGGCGAAATCTTGGGTCGATTTGGAGTCGTGAGCTTCAAGTTGTGGTTTTGGGGAATTTCTCTGCCTAGGCGGTCTGACCGCCCTGTCCATGCGGTCTGACCGCCTCTGGCAGGAAATTTCCCGTGTGTGGTTTCCGCTGTTGTGATTGAGTAGTGTCAGTGCTTGTTGGTGAGGTTTGCTCCTAGGATCAGTAGCACTCCAGTGGCTACGTGGTCTTGGCAAACGTGCGGATAGAGTGGTGAAAGTGGTTTTGGGATCGAGGCCGTGTTCATCTTGTTGGAGGTGCTATCTCCCTCGAGAAATTTTTTTTATCGGCTCCCATTCACTCCCCCCCTCTCTGGTCGCCCATTCCGGTCCTTCAAAGTCCTTCTACCTGGGTGCAGATCTGACAGTCATCATGGGTGGAAGATCTGAGGACTGCACCGACGACAGGCTCAACGAGTTGATGCAGCAAACATCACCCATCGCGAAAGCTGTCTGCCAGTATATTGATTTGCGCTAGGTGTACCTGTAGGGAAAACACTATGGAAGACAAGTGTAATTCCAAACAAGTTATCATGTAAAATATAATTAAAAAACTTGTGTTAGTCAATTATCTGGATCCCTTAATTGCTTGTCTGAATGCCATGTACTCGAGATCAGGATTGCGGAGAATCCAATGAGTGTTGGCTGCAAAAAAGAGATACAATACTCGATTTTAAGTACTCAAGTCTAGATGTTTTCCAAAGAACGTTAGCTTAATCACAACAAATACGGAAACCTTAGCTGTAACAGCGTAATAGAAGTAAGGTTTTTGTTGCAAAGTAAGAAAAGACACAGTAACAAGTCGATATGCGGGATGATCACTTTATTACTGTTTGGATAAGTTTTTACATTGCGTCGAGTACAATGTTTGGATACACTATTGAGTAATAGTGTCTTAAGTACTATTGAGGCACGGAGCCTAAGAGATAGTACTCACAAGAATGTTCCGAAGAACGAGTAAGACCGTAGGAGACAGTGTGATGAAGTCATCTTGCTGTAGCAGCAACTTGTGTTAGAGTTCCACTGAGACCCTACTAAGAAAGGTGTTACTCTCGGCTGCATCCTCTTAACTAAATAGAGCAAGGACAGCATGTGCCACTTATTGCCCTATACGACACGAAGTCGTCTGGAAAGGGTTATCATGACCCCCGGTCAAGGACCGTCAAGAAGTAGTCGTGAAGACTTGAAACGCAACCGAAGCCGCCTGGAAAGGGTTATCGTGACCCCTGGAGTTGTCGCAGCTGAAGTCGCCTAGAGAGGGTTGTCGTGACCCCCAAAGTAGTCATAGCCGAAGCCGCCTGGAGAGGGTTATCGTGACCCCAGAGTAGTCGCAAGGACTACGGGTAGAATCGACAAAGCTGGTCGATGTTCCAGGAGTTGTCGATTGCTTCGCCTTCAAGTGTTTGGAGGTGATATGAACCAGGGCCGGTGACCTTCGTGACAGAGAAAGGGCCTTCCCATGGCGAGTTGAGCTTGCGAAGTCCTGCCGTGTTCTGGATACGACGAAGGACCAGATCGCCAATATTGAAGGAGCGTTCCTTAATGTTGCGGTCATGATAGTGGGGGATCTTCTCTAGGTATCTGGCTAATTGAACGAGTGTGTTGCAGCGAGCTTCTTCAAGACTGTCGACATCTGTCTGTCTTGTTTCTTCAGCTACGCCTTCTTCATACTGATCAACCGCCAGAGATCACCACATGACATCAGCAGGCAAGATGGCTTCAAAGCCGTAGACCAGGAAGTAAGGTGATTGCCCTGTGGGAGCTGTAGGCTGAGTGTGCAGCCCCAGAGTGCATTGGGTAGTTCCTTGATCCACTTGCCGCCCTTGGTGTTTGCAGCATCGTATAGTCGTTTCTTGAGGGTGTCGAGTACCATCTCATTGGTGCGTCCCACTTGGCCATTGGCTCGTGGATGAGCATCGGAGACGTACCAGACAACGGACATCAAACCCACTATTCTCCAAGTACTCCCAGAACTGCTGATTGTTGAAATTCGAACTCAGGTCTGTGATGATGCGGTTGGGGAACACATAGCGATGCACGATTTCATCCAAGAAGTCGAGGACCGTGTCAGCCTTCGGGCAAGTAACAGGCTTAACATCAATCCATTTGGTAAACTTGTCGATAGCCACCAGAACTCTGTTGAATCCCCCTGGCGCATTTGGTAGAGGCCCAATCATGTCGAGCCCCCAGCAAGCGAAGGCCAAGTTGGCGGTATCGTGACGAGTTTGTAGGCTGGAACGTGTTGTTGCTTGGCGAAGAATTGACATCCGTGGCACTTTCTGACTAGTTCTTCTGCATCAGCAAGAGCTGTAGGCCAGTAAAAAGCACGTCTGAAAGCTTTTCCCACCAAGGTGCGGGAAGAAGCGTGGTTGCCACAGATCCCTTTGTGTATCTCCTCAAAGATTTCCTTGCCTTCTTCATGAGAAACACACTTTATGAGTACGTCAGAGCTTGCACCCCGCTTGTAGAGTTGATCCCTGACTAGTGCATAAGCCTTAACGCGACGAGAAATACGCTTGGCTTCTCACTTGTCGTCAAGAATCAGCTGATTTTTGATGTAGTCGATGAAAGGAGTTCTCCAGTCCACATCAATCATGAGAACTTCGCGATCAGGCTGGGCTGGACTAGGAATAGTAGTCACGGGTGCAGATGATGACTCCTGAATTGATGGCTTGTGGAGCTCGTGGACGAAGATTCTCGTTGGTACTTGAGCACGTGTAGATCCCAGCTTCGACAAGACGTCCGCAGCAACATTGTTGTCGCGGATGACATGATGGAACTCGAGACCATGGAATTTGTTCTCAAGTTTGCGTACTTCTCGACAGTACGCATCCATATTGTCGGCATTACAATCCCAAAAGTCGTTGACTTGATTGATGACGACCAAGGAGTCACCATAAACAAGTAGTCGTGTGATGCCGAGAGAGACTGCAAGGCAGAGGCCGTGCAGTAGAGCTTCGTATTCAGCTTCATTGTTTGAGACCTTCCAAAAGATCTGCAAAACATACTTGAGTTACTCGCCATTAGGGGAGATTACTAGTAATCCAATGCTAGCACCTTCCAGCTTGAGGGAGCCATCAAAGTACATGACCTAATGTTCTGGATGCTCAGTTGGAGTTGGGACTTGATTCTCCCGCCACTCGGCCATGAAATAGACCAAGGCCTGAGACTTGATAGTAGTGTGAGACTTGAACTCGAGCGATAGGGCACCAGGCTCTACCGTCCATTTAGAAATCCTCCGTGTAGAATCCTAGTTGTGCAATATTTTGCCAAGCGGGTAGCTAGTAACCACAAAGATCTTGTACTCGTCGAAGTAGTGGCGGAGCTTCCATGAAGTAATCAGAACCGCATAGAGTAGCTTTTGTACTGGAGGGTAGCGAGCCTTGGATTCTGAAAGGACTTCACTGACGAAGTAGACCGGCCTCCGGACGGGATAGGCATGGCCTTCCTCCTACCGCTCGACGACGATAGTTGTGCTGACTACATTAGTAGTCACGGCGATGTAGAGCAGTAGCTCTTCCTTCGGCAGAGGAGCTGTGAGAACCGAAGGTTTGGATAGAAACTCCTTGAGCAGTGTGAGTGCGTGATCAGCTTCAGCCGTCCACACAAACTTCTCCTGTCGCTTGAGTAGCTTGAAGAAAGGTAGACCCCGTTCTCCAAGTCGTGAGATGAAGCGATTAAGTGCCGCCATGCATCCAGTAAGTTTATGAACATCCTTTATAATAGTCAGAGCTTGCATGTTGGAGATAGTGGTGATCTTCTCAGGGTTTGCTTCGATGCCACGATGGCTAATGATGAACCCGAGCAGTTTCCCAGATGATACGCCGAAGACGCATTTGTTGGGGTTAAGATTCCATTGGTACTCCCGTAGCGAGGCGAAAGTTTCCTCAAGATCCGCGATGAGCGTGTCTGGATTCCTAGTCTTCACAACGACGTCATCCACGTACGCTTCCACATTCTTGTGGAGTTGCCTCTTGAAGCACGCTTGGATAGCTCTCTGGTAGGTAGCGCCGGTGTTCTTCAACTTGAACGACATGGTCGTGTAGCAGTAGGCGCCGAACAGGGTGATGAACCCTGTCTTTTCTTGATCTGATTCCTTGATTGCAATTTGGTGATAACCCGAATAGCAGTCGAGGAGGCATAGCAGAGCACAACCCGTGGTGGAATCGATAACCTGATCAATCCGTGGCAACCCGAAAGGATCCTTGGGGCAATGCTTGTTGAGATCTGTGTAGTCGACACACATCCTCCAGTCGTTGGAGTTCTTCTTTCTGACGAGAACAGGGTTGGCAAGCCATTGTGGATGGAAGACTTCCCGGATGAAGCCAGTCGCGAGTAGTTTGTCGAGCTCTTTCTTGATAGCATCCCTGCGATCATCAGTGAAGCGACGAAGGTGTTGTCTCTTGGGGGTAGTGTTAGGATCAACGTTGAGTGAGTGCTCAATCAACCTCCTGGGCACACCTGGCATGTCAGCTGGCTTCCAGGCAAAGATGTCGCGGTTAGCTCAAAGGAAGTTGACGAGCGCGTCTTCATATTTTGGGTCGAGATGTGCACTAATCATGGTCGTCTTGCTGCTGTCGCCGGTACCAAGGCCCACGACTTTGAGCATGATGTCTCCAGTCGGTGCAGATTTGTTGTTAACATCAGTCTTCTCAGGAACCTCCAGCTCGCTCTGAGCAAGCTTTTTGGCTGCAGTGAAGACTTCCATCATAGAGTTGGGGACTTGATTTGTGGACGCAAGTTCCATGGCTTCTGTATCACAGTCATAGGAATGCTTCAAATCTCCTCGCAGCGAGAGTACTCCTTTGGGGCTTGGCATCTTGAGTACAAGGTACACGTAGTGTGGGATAGCCATGAATTTTGCCAAAGCAGGTCTGCCGAGGATGGCGTGATAAGAAGTCTCGAAGTGAGCAACCTCGAACTTGATGTACTCAGTGCGGTAATGTGCCTTGGTCCCAAAGGTAACAGGTAGTACGACTGAACCCAGAGGAACAACCGCGTTGCCCGAGATGATGCCGTAGAACGACGAGTTGGTCTTGGTCAACATGTTGGTGATGTCGAGGCCCATCTTCTTCAAGGTCTTGGCGAACAGGACATTGAGACCGCTGCCGCCATTGATGAGTACCTTGGTGAGTCTAGAGCCTGCCACCACTAGATCCAAGACAAGAGGATATTGCCCCGACTCAGAGAAACTTGGTCCGCCCTCGAGAAGCTGATGGGGGTTTCAGACCACTTCAGGAAAGTTGGGGCTGTTGGCTCAATGGACATGATCTTCATAAGAGCTAGCTTTTGAGTACGTTTTGTTGGTAGCCCACCGAAGATGACATTGACAGTGTTTGATGGGTCTTGAAACCCAGCGTCTTTGTCTGTGTTAGCCTTCTTCCCCTTGCCCTTGCGGTACTTCAGATTTGGATGCACCGGTTCTGGTGTGTTCTTCAAGGCGCGGCGAAGTTGGTAACACTGCTCCGTAGTGTGATCGCCCTCTGGGTGCCATGGGCACTTCTGCTTGGTCAACTTTGCCCAATGAGGATCCTCTTCAGCTTTGGTGGTGGGTTCCATGGCTGCAACAGTATTCTCAGGCTTGTGCTTGCGGTTGGGATTGCTCGAGTAGTTATTACCCGTGCGGTTGCCCTGCTGTTGCTTGCCACTGTTGGTACCACCAGCATTTTTGTTGTTGTTGTTGTTGTTGTTGTTGTTCTGGTTGCTACGAAGATGCTTGTACCGATTCTGAGCTTTGTCTTCCTCGTCCGCCCAATGTGTGATCATCTCCTTGAGTTTGGTGATGTTGGCTGGGCGAGCGCGACCGAAGTCTTGGAATAGCTTGTCATCATAGAAATTGTCCTGGAAGGTGTCTATGACTTCTTTCTCGGTAACATCAACAACAATGGCTCTTTTCTCGAAGAAGCAGCACATGTACTCGCATAAAGATTCTCTTGTTTTTGCTTGATCAGCACGAGGTCCATACGAGTACCATGACGTCCCAAAGAGCCAACAAAGTTGCTAGTGAAGTGTTGCTTGAGTTGTCCCTAGTTCTCGATGGAACCTCTTTTGAGATATTCGAACCATGTGAATGGCTCTTGCTCCAGACAAAAAGGGAAGTAGATGCACTTGGTATCATCATTACCCCCATCATTGGAGATAGACAGAGCATAGCAGCGCAACCACTGCCTTGGATCTTGCTTGCCATCATACTTGGAGATACCGTAGGGCTTGAATTTTTCCGGAAGAAAAAGAGCTTGGAGGCTAGCAGAGAAAGCAGGGAAGGAATCAAAATCAACGTCCTTTTGCCTCTCACGCTCCGCGCGCTTGGCATTGATTGTCGTGCGAGCATCGTAGTGAGAATCACCTGACTTGCTATTGACACTGCCGTCACCGCTGTTGCCTCTATTGCTAGCTTCCGGATGTGTGTGATTAGGAGTTTGAGTACCACGAGGGCACCTCCACTGCTGCCGTGGTGACTAGGTGTTCTGGTTCCTTGACGTAGCATAGCGTAGGCTAGTTCAGCCAGCTTTGCGACTTCTGCAGCCGCCCTGTCACGAGGCATAGCACGACCAAGCAGGTTGATCGCGTTGATAGCTTCCTCTGGAGTACGATACTGATGAGTAGCGACCGCATCCAGAGCTTCTTGTAGGTTGCGAGTAGGTAGAGCTTCCGCGAGTTCACGACGGAGGGTTGCACGATTAGTGTTCCTCTAGTGACGCGCAGTCTTGGCCTCCACAGTTTCATTGGGAGGTGCATTAGCAGAGAGTTCATCATCAGAGACATCATCCGGGAAGTGATAATTGGCGCGGTGCCCCTGCGAAGTAGACGCGTCGACGACGAAAACCTCTCGGTAAGGTGAGTAAGTACCCAAACTTTCAATGAGCTCAGTGTCAATGTCATAGTCAACAAGCTGGGTGCCTTCCTGAAAAGGAAAGTTGTCGAGACAGGCGACAAAGCACTCCTGACCATCCAAGGCGAGATCAGTAGGCACATGCTCAGGCCAGTAGACGAATCTACCCTCAGGTGTCGATGTGATCACCAGTCCTTGAGCACGGCCTGACAGTTGCTGTACTTTAGTAGAATCCGAGCCGTAGTCGAACTCGAACTCAGACGAATTCGAGTCGAAGTAGTCGAGGTTGACTTCCACATCCGAAGAGTACTCGAGCACGGACTTCGACCCGGGGTGCATGAGGATGGCAATGCGGCTTGGTAAGCAGCGCTGATGTGGTGGTGTCCGAAGAGGGGTTGTGGTGGGAAACAATCTAGGCTGATCGCGGGCTGAGTAGCCAAGGCAAGCGATTCAGACTGAATTGAAGTCGAGTTCTACTCGGACTCCGACTCGAGCTCTCTAACAGGGTCAGAAAGCAAAATCTCGCCAAAATTCTCGACGAGATCTTCCATCGAGGCTTGCGTAAGCGTCGGGGACTTGGACTTCAACTCCGGAGTCGACGTTAAGAAATGTATGAATGATCCAGCGCCGTCAGCAATGCAGACCCAGGAGCCGAAAACGAACATGTCGCCTTGTTGGAAAGCGACGATTGGCTTGATGATGACAGGAGCTATCGAGTGCGCCAGCGGATCAGCGACGAGATCCCCTACCTGGCGCGCCAGCTGTCAGTGTTTTAGACACCGAGCCTACCACGGGGTACCTGAGGTAGTAGATTGTGCGGTGGGGCTCGCCGAGATCAGGAACACAATGGTGAGACATGGGGCACACAATTAGACAGGTTTAGGCCGCAGTATGCGTAATACCCTACGTCTTGTATGCTACGTGGCTCTTGATTGATTGTGTATGTTCTTGAGAGGGGTCCCTACCTCGTCTTATATTGCACGGGAGGTAGGGTTTACAAGTCGGTTTAGGTACAAGAGTACTAGTCGAGTCCGACTAGGAGTAGCCTATATCGGTTAATGAGAAGCTTTCCTAATCTAGTACAAGTCCTTGTCTGTCTTGTCTTGTCTTGGGGCCCACGGTAGTCTTGCACCGTGGCCTACTAGTCGTGTGGTCCAGATTATCAGGCCTACCTCCCGAGCATGGCCCACCTGCGAAGTGGGCTCAGGGATGTCTGGTCGACAATGGTTTCAAGCACTTGCAGTTCATATTGGACATATACGAAAAAATTACCTAGAATGATGTAAAATTATTAAATATAACAAACCTAGCTAAAATTGTGCTAAATTTGAACATAAGTTTTGTATATGTATATGTTGATGGTACAAAACGTTTGAACGTAAGAAAGTGATTTTTTTAATTTTTTTGCCGAGAGCCTGACCTCTTTGCCGAGAATATTTTGTGAGGCTCTCGGCAAAGGTTCGATTTCCGATAGTGACTGGACCATCAAGCCATGCATTGGCAATCTTTTCGTCGTCCCTCTGATGACTCTACCATCGGAGAAATGAAAAGCTACCCCTCCTTTTCGCGCTCTCCGCGTTTCATGGCCTGCATGTCACGTAGCGCTGCGTTTGGCGTTTTTGCAAAAAAGCCCTTCGGTTTTCTAGAAATCACGAAACAATCCAGAAAGTCCATGTCGCACAGCAACCGCGTTCAATACATTTGCATAAAAGCTCTCCAACTAAATTTTATTTTCACGCGAAGAAGAGAAAATTGCATTTTTGCAAACACCCCCGGGTCATTTTGCGACCACCCCCTCCCACCACCCCGCCACCCGCCTAATACCCTCCTGAACCCATGCCCACCCCTCTCTCTCCTCCCCACCGCTGCCCTCTCCCTCCCCCTGCTCTCCCCCGTCGTCGCCCCGCCACCGCCGAGGCCGTCTCCCGCCCGGGCAGCCGACTGAGCGCGCCATCGGAGGCCCGCCCCTCTCTCTTCCTCCCCACTGCCACCCTCTCCCACCCCCCGCTCTCCTCCTCTGTCGCCGCCACGCCACCGCCGGGGTCGTCTCCCGCCGCACCGCCACCTATGCGCGCCGTCGAAAGCCCGCCTGGCTCACGAGGAGGACGGCAGCGGGCCTCTCCTTTCCCTTCCGGATCTGGGGGCCGCGGCCGTAGAGACCGCCATGTGGGGCTCGCCGATGTGCATCACTCCGCCAGCGTGAGAGCTTGCGAGGCCCCGGATTCGGCACGCGGTCGGCTGGATCTGACGGGCTGTGCAGTCTACGGTACCTCTGCGCGGGTGTCTCGGGCGCTTGCAGGATGGCGCGGCGGGGACGACACGTCGGCGATGCGTGCGCAGGTGCTGCGCGTCGTGGTGACCCAACGGCAGTGGCGAGACAGCGTCCGCTGGCCCCAGCTCGGCCTGCTGTGTCGACATGTGCGGTGAGATGGCCGCGTGGTGCGGCGGCCTCGACGCGGCCGTGCGACAGTGGGGCTGCACGTTGCAGAGGAAGAAGCACTTGCCCCAGTGTCGTCCTGCTTGCCTCCTCCTCAAAGTGTCCTAGGTGAGAGCGCAACCTTGCGGATCCAAAAATCCCACATCGCCGCTTCCAGATTTGACTTGCCAGCTAACCGTTCTCATTGCTGCCTCATAGGGAAGAAGGTGAAGTAGGCCTGGATGAGCTCAATTGGCTGGTGGAGCAGTCATCTGCCGCATACATCCGGCCGAGGAGCAATTTCTTATTAGGAAAAAAAATGAAAGGAAGATTAAGAGGCTGCCTGTCTGGCTCATGAGGTAGGCCAAGAAGTACACAAGGTGGCTCTACTTGTATTCTCTCACCAAATGCATTATAATCTTTCTGTTTGTAAGCTTATGTGATTAGCTTTGCAACTTCAACGCAAGGATCTAAATTACTTCTCACTTGAAAACCGGGTATTGACACATCATGTATCTAATAGAGTGATGGGATTGAGGCATGAACCTGTGTGTATGCAACATGGAGGGCTCAGCAGGTGCCCTACACGTGTTTGATAAAATGTGTGCCAAGGTAGTTGACTTCCTTTTGTTTTTTTGTCTTTGGTCTAGTTCTGTATATATGGATTTTATTTACTACAAGCCTTCACTGTACATGAAAAGATGGTGCTTCTATTGATCTCTTCATTATGTTCTGGTAGCTAGGAAATATGATTTATCATATTAGTATATGTCACAACTATAGAACATGAGCTATCATAAGTTCATAACAACATAATACCATTCTACTGATGCTACTGATAAGTTTGAATTTTAAGATATTAAGTGGCCTAAGTCACTATTGTGTCTCATACATATTCTTTTAATTTGTTGCTCAGTGATGCAGCTTTCTAGCAGTGGCCTCCCTTCTAGAGGGCTTTTGTTTTCAATCAAACAAATAAATATTGGGCACAAGCAGAGTTTCTGACAGAAAACAAACAGAGGACACTCTTGGAAGCATGAAGCTATTAGCTTTTGCTGTAGTCTATTCTCTTGGAAGATGGAAGCATGAAGGTAATGCTTACAGTTTGATATATCTCTGCCACATCATATTTTTATTATTTGGTAGGAAATTCATAAAGTAGTTAATGTATTAATTTGAGAATTGGCTCTAAATGCATAAAGTAGTTGTAACTTGCTTGATGTATTTCCATTTGTTCAGTTTCCTCCAAAAAGTCATTAGCTTTGAGGTTAATATGCCTACATATAAAAATATATGACGTTTTCCATCATAAACATTGTTATGTGCCCAATGTCTTTCTATTGGAAATATTGCTAATTTCTTCATGTGGTAATTTCATGATGCTAAGTTTGTTTTAGTTTTTCTTTCGGATGACAATGCCAATATTGTTAAATGATGCAAAAACTTCTTTTATATGCTTTTTAAAATCTCATATCGGCATATCAAATAGAGATGTCCTCTTTTAGCCATCAGTGCTCAAATTTCTTTTGTCGGTCACGAAACAAGATTCAATGGAAGCTCGGAATTTTTTCCCTGCTGCAACGATTTGATCATTTTTCATGACGAAGGCTGAGAATTGAAAGTGGGACACATTCTTGTTTCGCAGTTCTTTACAGAGCAGGAGGAGGAAGTAATCGAAGACATTATACTCTCTATCTGAGATACACTCGCTTCATGGGGTCACGATTGACAAGGCTGCAACAGATAGCTCAAACACAAATGTTGCTTCAACTTCTTATTTAGAAGGTTGGTCTGAACTTTTTGTATTATCAAAGTAGATACTACAATTTCAGAAAATGTTCATAGTTCTTGTGTGATTGCCCCTGGTAGTACATATTCCATTTCATTTTCTTGTCAAAAATGCATGAACAATAATTTTTGAGTGCAACATTATCTAAAATTTATCTAAAGGAATGTGTGATTCTATGCTCTGTCAGGAAAGTGAACTCTATTGAAGACCCTCTCATTCTAAATGATGAAAAAGCTGAGTCTGAAATTACAAACATGGTATGCGATCCTTTTGGTTTTTCTGTTGCACATTCAGGATGTTGCAATTTCAGTCTATGACTCAGGTAGTATTTTTATATTGGTCGTGGTACTGCATGATAATCTCATCTGATGGATGCTACAAAGTTGCTGCTAGCTTGTTATTTTAATACATGATTTTGTAATACATTATGTTGCATGTGATTTGTCTGATACAATGGCATCCTTAGTGTTGCCAACCAGGCAGCAGAAAACTGTTCGGCAAGGCTTGCCTTTGTTTTGGCTTAATTGTGTTGAAATGTCTCCTAACATGAATGTTCTTGCATGTTCCCCAGAAAAAAGAAACATCTTCCAGATTTCTGTGTGCCAACAATTATCACCTTAAAATTTTCAGTATCTGTGCTAACTACCACACGCATTAACTTTCTTATTGTTAGCTATTTGGAATTATCGGCATCTAGATCCTTTCCATTTTTCTTTATTCTTTTCCATCACCAAGAAGGCAAGAAATGATTCCAGATTGTGAGTTATTTCCTTAACGTTCACTTTTCTCAGGTAAAAAAGGAACATACTTTGTGGGAGCTGTTGACTTTCAAAATTGTTAATCCCATGATCGACATTGGTATCACAAGACAACTTGACTTCACAGATCTACTTGAGTTACCCGCAGAGCTTAGAGCTACCTTGTAACACCCAAAAATTCCATCACTAAATTTACCTTAAGCAACATAGTGTTTTCGGATTAGGCTTAAGGACTTAATTAAAATTTGCTAATTAATTTGGGCTCTAAAGTAATTAATTCCCATTTAAATAATTTAGAATCAACAAGTGCATGTGCATCATCATTTGGCTTTGCATGGTGTTTATGAATGTTTGTGTGTAGTTTAAAAGTTTATAAAATAATTTGAAAATTTGGAAAAGTTTGAAAAGAGTTTGAGTTTGAAAAAGGTTTGAATAAAAGGTTTGAAAAAGAAAAGAAAAAAACAAACCTCAACTCCCTCCCTTCCTTCCCTTTCGGCCTGTTCCGGCCCAACTCCCGCTCGCGGCCCACTCCACCTTCCCCCTCTCCTTCTCTCACTGCTCGGCGGGCCCCGCACGTCAGCCTCGTCTTCCTCCCCTGCTTTCCTCAGTTTCGCCCCGCTGCACTTGCCTTCAAGCCGCCGGCCGTTACGGCTTGATTCCCGCCCCTTCCTTCTTCTCCCGGTCATTATGGCATAGTGGATCACCAGGGCCACCTTTCCCCCATCAATCCCCCCCTTCCGTTTCCTAAAATCAATCCCCTTGATTGCGCCGGCCATCAATGGCAAGCTCGCCGGCCACCGCTTCCCCTCCCCGTTTCCCCCCTCTCTCTGGCCTATATATGCGGCTGCAGAGCTCATGCGCCACCCCCTTTGCACTCCTTCAAGCTTTCGCACCCTCCTCGCTCCCACACGCGCCGCCGCCGAAGATCCCCTGCGCCGCCGTGCCTTTGCGCCGCCGGAGCCTTCCGTCACCGGTGAAGGATCCCTCTCTCTTTTCTCCCTCTCCTGTGATGCATCCGGGGCTCACCGAGCTTTCTCTCCGTCCAGGGTCTCGCCGTCGACGCCGCACCGAGTAGCGCCCCATCTTCTTCCGCCAGAGCGCCGCCCGAGCTCGCCGCCGTCGACGGGCTTCCTCACTGTCGCCCGTCCTCCACCTGTAGCTGCGCCCGACTCATCTCTGCGCGGTGAGCATCAACACCCCGCCGTTTTCCTCCCTTTGCGTGTGCTGTAGCCCCGGCGCCTGCTCGCCGGAGTTGTCGCGCCGCCCCCTTCCGGCGCTGGCCACCGTGGTCGCCCGTGCCTCCCTCCCTAATGCCTGGCCGGGTGCGCGAGCTTCCCCGCTACGTGTAGCCCCCGCCCGTGCTCGAAGTGATGGCCGGGAACGTCCTCCCGAGCCTATGCCGGCGAGCCGCCGTCGCGCACCGCCACCCTCCGGCGTTCCCGCCGCCGCTCCTCACTCGCACGCCACCACAGCCGTCCGATCAAGGATCGGCGGTCGAGATCAACCCCGGCCCCGAGTCAAAACAGACGCGTAACGGTCAACCCTGGCCGGTCACTGTCACTTTGTGAAAAAGCCCCTGTACTCTTTAATATCACAACCATACCCTTCCACCATCAAAGATCCTTACAACGAGGTCCTGTTTTTAACGGTTTAGCCCCTGTCTTTTTAAGTTTTTCGGTCCCGCAGTTCACCCTTCATCTTTTGCACGTTGGCCCTTCTGTTTTCATGTATAATTATGTTTTAGGTCCCTGGTTTCTTTCAAATAAGCCTAGAGAGCCTAGTTTTCTTACAGAAAAGCCCTGACATCTTGTTTTAATCATATCTTTCACGTTTTAACTCCGTTTTTCGCGTATAATATATCAAAATGATCGTATCAGTGCGTAGAACCTTTTTATCAGTGTGTTCTTAGCATATAGCATTGTTTGGTGTATTATTTTATTTATTTATTATATACCCATGCTTGTGCGTAGATCTCGTGTCTGTTTCAACTGAGCAACCTGTCGGAGAAGATCAAGAAGAACCTTTCTTTGAAGAAGGGGATTCCCAGTTTGTAGAGGAAGGCAAGTGGACTTCCCCCTCTGCATTTTCTTTTCTGTCCTAAATAACTGCATATTAAATAATATTTACTTTTATTTGCTGCTATGCATAAATTGATGGGAAAGCCACCTTTTTAAGGACATGACTAGAGTAGTAATGACTGTAGGACGCAGCCTTAAGTTAGAAATGGTTGAAAATTAAGGATTCATGATCTAGAAAGCCATGTCCTCTTTCAAATTTTACTTATTTATGCATAAAAACTAATTTATTCAATTTTCCTTTATTTAAATGCTATCATTTTGTTTTATCTATGCTGAGTCTCCTTTTTGCTTATCAGATGGCCAGGACCAAGAACACAGCACGCAAGAGCACTGGAGGCCGTGTCCCTACTGGTCAGCTGGCACCTCGCTACCCACTTGTTGAGCCAGAGGAGTAGCCTGAGGTTCAGATGGAAAATCAGGTTGAGGAAGATCCAGAAGAGAGGATATTCGAGGATGATGCTGAGGACCACCGTGGCCAGCCACAGCTGTATGATGGCACCTACTTGGTTGTGGATGCCGATGGCGACATGGTGATACCTCCAGCTGCCCCTGCTCCTGATGCTCCTCCGTCACTGCCAGCGGATCTTGTGCAGGATGCCCCCGCACAGGAGGCTGCTGGTGGGGACCCGGATGATTCCAGGGACGACAGCAGTGATGACAACAGTGGAGATAGCAGCAATGGAGATGGCAGTGATGATGATGATGGCAGTGATGGCAACAACGAGAATGAAGATGAGGAGGTTGACGTTGATGGGCACGAGGATGACAACAGTGCTGTGAATGATAACCAGGTGGATGATGACCCTCGCTTTCATGGAGCGACATACCACTACCATCATACCATCGAGGATGATGGATAGTTTGTTGTCCTACTGGAGGAGACTCTACAACACCTTGACTTCACAGAGAGGCCCCTCTATGTCACCAAGCACTACTCAGAGCCTGGTTTGGAGGGTTACTACACCACTGAGGTTCACATCCGTGAGCCTCTTCGTGGAGGCATCAGGCACAGTATTCACTCTTCGCACTTCAGCTCAGCTCCTACTTCAGTGCAGGCTGCTTCGATTAATGATGCAACAAGGAGGGCCCTGTGGTCCATCAGTCACAGATATCATGAGCGGCTGCATGACTCCGACTTCCGCCACGTCCTCAGCCGTCCTAGAGGCAGCGTGAACACCGTTGTGACCGTTGTGACAGTGGATATATTGGCCCGTGTTGCTTCAGCACTCAACACGGACTTGGAGGGCACCTATGATGAGGTGGATTGTCTACATGAGCAGCTTCAGAGGGCTCAGGCTCGGATTGCTCAGCTTGAGGCGCAGGTTGCTGGGCGACGTCCTCCAAAGGAGGAAGCACCCTTCTATCCTCTGGAGTCTCCGCCTCGCAAGAGGACTCGCTACGGTTCCGACGAGGCCACTACCAGCATGTAGCAGGATTAGGAGATTAGGAGACCCACCTTTACTTTTGTTATCGATAGAGCGTTCCTGTGAGAACGAGTCTTGTAATAATGGTTGTTGCATGCAAACATGTTTGACTTGGTTCTTTGTTTGAGTGTGTTGTATTGTGGAGTGATGGCCACAATGTGACAAGAACAAAATTCATTTAGTTAATGAATGGTTGGGTTATACTTATCGATGATGTTTCTTTATCAAGTTCAGTTGATACAAAATCTGTTCACGCAGTTCTCTGACACAGCAGTCAAGTTTGAATTTTATCTTGAGCTACAGAACTCCGTTTGATGTAAAACAAGTTGGGTTAGTTCACAAATTTTGTGAGTAAAGTTCTGGTAAAAGTTCAGCAGTAACAAATAAGTATTCACAGAGTTATGAACAAAACTTTGGGGATATCAAAAACTGTAAAACTCTGCTGACACAGTGATCTTGTTTAATTTATATCTCAAGTTATAGACCTCCAATTGAGATGAAACCAGTTGGGTTGGCTTTGAAATTTCAAACTACATATTCTGATTAATTTTCATAATTTTTGGACAACATCATTGGGAGATACACGTGATTTGTTGAGACTAACAGAATCTGTTCAAATTAAAAGTTCAAGCATCCCTATCCATTGAGTTTACTCTTCAGGCATCGCTATCATGTGTTTATCTGAAATATATTTCTCTAACAATCAGATGGTACAAACCAGGTCAGGAGGAGGTCAAGACGTTCCGCCAGTAATTCGTGCTCACATAGCCAATCAATAAGCTCAAGCACCACCACCTCCACCTCCACCACTTAACCAAATAGATCCGGCTATGCTGCAATTCCTTACCACCCAAACCCAGCTGCTGCAGAACCTCACTGCTACAGTCCAGAACCTACAAGCTCAACAAAACCAGCCAGCACCACCTCCCCCGCCTCACCCACAGCCGAGGGACAAACATAAGGAGTTTATGAGCCACAATCCTCCCACCTACTCCCACTCTATTGATCGTTGGATGCCGATGACTAGTTGAAGACGGTTACCAAGAAGCTTGAGATCGTTCAATGCACCGACCGAGAGATGGTCCTTTATGCTGCAGGCAGATTGACAGGACAAGCTGGTGATTGGTGGGATGCATATTCGACTGCACATCCTAATAGAAACAATATTACTTGGCAAGAGTTCCGGGATAACTTCCGTACATATCACATTCCTTCAGGAGTGATAAAACTTAAGCAGAAGGAATTTCTTGCACTGAAGCAAGGGAATATGTCTGTCACAGAGTATCTCGACAAGTTCACTCACTTGTCCCATTATGCTCCTGATGAAGTAAACACTGATCCCAAGAGGCAGGAAAGATTCCTGGATGGCTTGATTGGGCCACTTAACTATCAGCTACAGAGCCATACATTCCCTGATTTCCAGACATTGCTCAATAAAGCTATTGGACTGGAGAGTAAGAGGAAGGAACTGGGTGAGCAAAAACACAAGTTCCAATCTCATGGGCAATCCAGCAGTAACACCCGTCCTCGCTACAGTTCACAGCAAGGCTCTTCCCAGTATCGTTCTGGTGGTCAAGGAGGGAAATATCCTCAAAACTTGCAGTTGCAGCGCTCATTTCAACCACAGCGCTTCAACCCTCAGACACCACAAACTCCCACTCCTCAGCAGAATCGCTCTAACAATGGTTCTGGGGCACCTGTCAGAAACACCACTCCTGTCCAGCCTATTGGATGTTTCAAGTGTGGTGAGCTGGGACATTATGCCAACAATTGTCCCAAAAGAGGGATGCAGACTCCTCAGAAGGACAATGGCCAGAGGCCTGGACAGTCATCGTCTCAGCCTCGCACACCACAAGCTCCAAACAAGAGAGGCCAGCAGAACTATATGCGTGGCTGAGTGAATCATATATCAGTGGAGCAAGCCCAGAATGACTCCGACGTTGTACTGGGTACGTTTCCCGTCAATTCTATACCTGCTACAATTTTATTTGATTCAGGAGCATCACATTCATTTGTAACTGATCAATTTGTGGCGAAACATAACATACCTATGAGTCCTATGAAGACACCATTGATAGTTAGTTCCCCGGGAGGTGAAATGAGAACTGGTTATATATGCCCACAAGTCAATATAAATATCATGGGAATAGACTTTCTAGCTAACCTAGTAGTCTTAAAGTCATGGGGAATAGATGTGATCTTAGGTATGGATTGGTTACAGAAATATGATGGAATTATACAGTGCCGTAAGAAGTCAGTGTTGTTAACCAGTCCGCAAGGAAAAAGAATTGAGTATGTGGGTACCCCCTCATCCAATGGTGGCACCGTGAATTCAGTTGAAGGCAAAGCCTTGGAAGACATAAAAGTAGTAAATGAGTATCCTGATGTGTTTCCGGATGATTTATCAGGTATGCCACCTGACCGTGACATTGAATTCAGTATTGAACTTATACCTGGTACTGCTCCTATATCAAAAAGACCATATAGAATGGATGTAAAAGACTTAGCTGAACTAAAGAAACAAATAGAAGAATTACTCAGTAAAGGGTTTATCCGTCCAAGTTCTTCAGCATGGAGAGCCCCCACTCTCTTCGTGGATAAAAAGGATGGATCTAGGAGGTTGTGTATAGATTATCGATCTCTTAATGAAGTCACCATCAAGAACAAATACTCTTTACCCCGGATCGAGGATTTGTTTGATCAAATGAGAGGAGCAAAAGTTTTCTCTAAGATAGATCTCCGATCGGGTTACCATCAGTTGAAAATTCGAATGGAGGATATTCCAAAGACGGCATTCACGTCTAGGTATGGGTTGTATGAGTTCACCGTGATGTCGTTTGGCTTGACCAATGCTCCAGCATACTTCATGTACTTGATGAACAAAGTATTTATGGAGTATCTAGACAAGTTTGTTGTGGTATTTATTGATGACATTCTAGTATTTTCACAGAGTGAGGAAGAACATGAAGAACACTTGAGACTCGTATTGCAGAAGCTTCGGGAACATCAACTTTATGCCAAGTTTAGCAAGTGTGATTTCTGGTTAAAGGAGGTCTTTTTTCTCGGACACATTATCACTGATGGTGGGATTGCAGTGGATCCAAGTAAAGTCCGGGATGTGTTGAACTGGAGTCCACCTAAGAATGTACCAGAGATCAGAAGTTTCCTTGGACTTGCAGGATACTATCGCAGATTTATCGAGGGATTCTCAAAGATTGTGAAACCCCTTACAACTTTACTAGAGAAGGGTAAAGAGTTTAAGTGGGATGACAAGTGTCAAGCCAGCTTTGAAGAATTGAAGAAGAGATTGACCACAGCTCCTGTGCTGATAATGCCGGATATTCACAAAGGATTTGATGTGTATTGTGATACTTCTCGGCAAGGACTAGGTTGTGTGTTGATGCAGGAAGGAAAGGTTGTAGCATATGCTTCGAGACAGTTAAGGAAACATGAGCAAAACTATCCTACTCATGATCTCGAGTTAGCTGCAGTTGTGCATGCTCTCAAAATCTGGAGGCATTATATGATTAGAAATAAGTGTCAGATTTTCACCGACCATAAGAGTCTGAAGTATATCTTTACACAAAAGGATCTTAATCTAAGGCAACGTAGATGGTTAGAATTAATCAAGGATTATGATCTGGATATTCAGTATCACCCTGGAAAAGCAAACATTGTAGCAGACGCATTGAGTCGGAAGAATCAGGCCAATAAGCTAATAGGTCGTTTGATGCCTCAGGAGTTATGTTGGGAAATGGCACAACTTAATTTGGGGATTGTTGCTCAGAATGAGACCTTAACATTAGAAATTGAGTTGACACTTGAGCAGGAAATTAGGAAAGGGCAATTGACAGATGAGAAGATTAAGGAGTACAAGAAACTGATAAAGTTGGGTAAAGTTCCAGAATTCAGGGAAGATGAACAAGGAACGGTGTGGTTCAAGAACAGAATTTGTGTGCCCGAGATTAAAGAATTGCGTGAGACTATATTGAAGGAAGCACACGATTCAGCTTATTCTATTCATCCTGGAAGTAGTAAGATGTACCAAGATTTAAAACAAAGGTACTAGTGGTATGGGATGAAAAAGGATGTAGCAGCTCACGTAGCTTTGTGTGACACGTGCCAGAGAGTAAAAGTCGAGTATCAAAGACCAACAGGATTGCTTCAACCTTTGAAAATACCTGAGTGGAAATGGGAAGAGATTAGCATGGATTTCATTGTGGGTTAACCTCGTACTCGAGATGGGTATGACTCTATATGGGTTATTGTGGATAGGCTAACCAAGGTTGCACATTTTATACCAGTGAAGACGACCTACACTGGGGTCAAGTTGGCAGAGCTATATAATTCAAGAATAGTGTGTTTACATGGAGTTCCGAAGAAGATAGTATCAGATCGAGGGACTCAATTCACTTCACGCTTTTGGCAGAAGTTACATAAATCGATGGACACAAAGCTAAATTTCAGTTCAGCATATCACCCTCAAACAGATGGACAAACGGAAAGAACAAATCAGATCCTTGAGGATATGTTAAGAGCTTGTGCTTTGAAGCATGGAGGTAGTTGGGACAAGAGTTTGCCTTATGCAAAGTTTGCTTATAATAACAGCTATCAGTCTAGCATTAAGATGGAACCTTTTGAAGCTCTGTATGGAAGAAAATGTAGAACACCTTTGTTCTGGAATCAGACTGGAGAGAGTCAACTCTTTGGACCGGATAGCATAAGAGAAGCCGAAAAGCAAGTAGAGATAATTTGAGAAAATCTCAAAGCTGCACAATCACGACAGAAGAGTTATGCCGATCCTCATAGAAGAGAAGTGGTATTGGAAGTGGGTGATTATGCATATCTTAGAGTGTCACCTATCCGAGGCCTGCGAAGGTTTAATGTCAGAGGGAAGTTGTCACCTCGTTTTATTGGACCTTTTCGGATCTTGGAAAGGATAGGAGAGGTAGCTTATCAGTTGGAACTGCCAGCACAATTGTCAGAAGTTCATGACGTATTTCATGTATCACAGTTAAAGAAGTGCACAAGTGAGGTCAGAATAGAACTAGTACAACTGGAAGATATTGAGATGGAAAAAGATTTGACTTATAAAGAATATCCTATCAAAATCTTGGATACCTCAGAAAGGGTTACTCGGAGTAAAGTTATCAAGATGTGTAAAGTACAATGGAGTCACCATACAGAGGAAGAGGCAACTTGGGAAAGAGAGGATGAACTCATGAAAGATTTTCCTCAGTTGTTCTCTAATCCTTCTGAATCTCGGAACGAGATTCTCTTTAAGGGGGTAGGATTTGTAACACTCTAAAATTCCATCACTAAATTTACCTTAAGCAACATAGTGTTTTAGGATTAGTCTTAAGGACTTAATTAAAATTTGCTAATTAATTTGGGCTCTAAAGTAATTAATTCCCATTTAAATAATTTAGAATCAACAAGTGCATGTGCATCATCATTCGGCTTTGCATGGTGTTTATGAATGTTTGTGTGTAGTTTAAAAGTTTATAAAATAATTTGAAAATTTGGAAAAGTTTGAAAAGAGTTTGAGTTTGAAAAAGGTTTGAATAAAAGGTTTGAAAAAGAAAAAGAAAAAAAACAAACCTCAACTCCCTCCCTTCGTTCCCTTTCGGCCCGTTCCGACCCAGCTCCCGCTCGCGGCCCACTCCACCTTCCCCCTCTCCTTCTCTCACTGCCCGGTGGGCCCCACACGTCAGCCTCGTCTTCCTCCCCCGCCCCTCCCCTGCTTTCCTCTGTTTCGCCCCGCCGCGCTTGCCTTCAAGCCGCCGGCCGTTACGGCTTGATTCCCGCCCTCTTCCTTCTTCTCCCGGTCATTATGGCATAGTGGATCACCAGGGCCGCCTTCCCCCCATCAACCCCCCCCTTCCGTTTCCTAAAATCAATCCTCTTGATTGCGTCGGCCATCAATGGCAAGCTCGCCGGCCGCCGCTTCTCTTCCCTGTTTCCCCCCTCTCTCTGGCCTATATATGCGGCTGCAGAGCTCGTGCGCCACCCCCTTCGCACTCCTTCAAGCTTTCGCACCCTCTTCGCTCCCACACGCGCCGCCGCCGAAGATCCCCTGCGCCGCCGTGCCTTTGCGCCACCGGAGCCTTCCGTCGTAGGTGAAGGGTCCCTCTCTCTTTTCTCCCTCTCCTGTGATGCATCCGGGGCTCACCGAGCTTTCTCTCCGTCCAGGGTCTCGCCGTCGACGCCGCACCGAGTCACGCCCCGTCTTCTTCCGCTGGAGCGCCGCCCGAGCTCGCCGCCGTCGACGGGCTTCCTCACTGTCGCCCCTCCTCCACCTGTAGCTGTGCCCGACTCATCTCTACGTGGTGAGCATCAACACCCCGCCATTTTCCTCCCTTTGCATGTGCCGTAGCCCCGACGCCTGCTCACCGGAGTTGCCGCGCCGCCCCCTTCCGGCGCCGGCCGCCGTGGTCGCCCGTGCCTCCCTCCCTAATGCCTGGCCGAGTGCGCGAGCTTCCCCACTACGCGTAGCCCCCGCCCATGCTCGAAGTGATGGCCGGGAACGTCCTCCCGAGCCTACGCCGGCGAGCCACTGCCTCGCGCCGCCACCCTCCGGCGTTCCCGCCGCCGCTCCTCACTCACACGCCACCACAGCCGTCCGATCAAGGATCAGCGGTCGAGATCAACCCCGGCCCCGAGTCAACACAGACGCGTAACGGTCAACCCTGGCCGGTCGCCGTCACTTTGCGAAAAAGCCCCTGTACTCTTTAATATCACAACCATACCCTTCCACCATCAAAGATCCTTACAACCAGGTCCTGTTTTTAACGGTTTAGCCCCTGTCTTTTTAAGTTTTTGGTCCCGCAGTCCACCCTTCATCTTTTGCACGTTGGCCCTTCTGTTTTCATGTATAATTATGTTTTAGGTCCCTGGTTTCTTTCAAATAAGCCTAGAGAGCCTATTTTTCTTACAGAAAAGCTCCGGTATCTTGTTTTAATCATATCTTTCACGTTTTAACTCCGTTTTTCACGTATAATATATCAAAATGATCGTATCAGTGCGTAGAACCTTTTTATCAGTGTGTTCTTAACATATAGCATTGTTTGGTGTACTGTTTTATTTATTTATTTATTGTATGCTCATGTTTGTACGTAGATCTCGTGCCTATTTCAACTGAGCAACCTGTCAGAGAAGATCAAGAATAACCTTTCTTTGAAGAAGGGGATTCCCAGTTTGTAGAGGAAGGCAAGTGGACTTCCCCCTCTGCATTTTCCTTTTTGTCCTAAATAACTGCATATTAAATAATATTTGCTTTTATTTGCTGCTATGCATAAATTGATGGGAAAACCACCTTTTTAAGGACATGGCTAGAGCTTTACCCCTATCACCTTGATCAACTCTTTTTAATAAATGTTTTGGGTAGATAATTGCTTAGTTGCTTTACATGGGGTGGATGAAAGTGGTTTTAGGATAAAGACTTTCTTGTTCAAGTGATGATGGTTTTGTTTAACACAAGAACACTAAGATTTAATTAGAACATGGAGAACCACCCAAGAAAATAGTGCAACCACAGTGGCATATGTCTCTGCCCTTAGCCAATTAATTAGGTGTGTGAATTGTCACACCCGATTTTCCGAAGAAAACCAAGTGCTACCTATATGTATGCCAGGATCTAGTTTCATACATATAGTGACATCATAGTGAATAACAGAAACAATATCACGTAAAGAAAGAGAGATTATCAGAGATTTACAGCGGAATCCTGGGAAATAATGGCTCCAAACTTCACAGGCAATCGACTGGGGGTTGCGTACGCCTAGCACCATCTTCTGGACATCATACACTTTCTTCTTCTTCTTCTTCTTCTTCTTCTTCTTCTTCTTCTCTGAACAGCGGTTTAGCAAGGGTGAGCACACTTATGGTTGGAGCTCAGCAAGTGGGGGAAGATGCAAGGCTATCAAGGATAGGCTAAGAGTTTGCTGTGGTTAGCATTTTAACGTTGGTTAAATTTTATTAGCAAGCACCTATTTACTAGGTGTAAGTTTATACCAACCCACTTAAGCATTTAGGAAAGCATCTCATCTCAAAACCACAAGAACCACGGTTTAATTCCATCTTTATGTTTGATTATCATGTGAGGGTCCAGGCCGCTCTTGACCGTGAGCACGGCTGATCGATCAGTTTTAACTCTGCAGAGGTTGTACACTTTCACCACAGCTCGCGTAAAAGTTCCGAAGAACTTTGAACCCAACCACACATGTGCTGATCAGGCACAATACCACACTTCTAAGGTGTGATTGCATAGGGACGCTACGAAGCCTTTACAAAGATATGCAAAAGCACCAACAACCCACGACAGTTACAGCTCAGGGCGGACTATAACCCTCCCTAGTGGACAGCACCTTAGCAAAGGCTGCGGCCAAGAGGACCGGGCTATACCCCTACAACCCCGAGCCCCCTGTGTTCCTTTCGGATAAGGTCACCAGTACAATCACACACCTAATTAATTGGCTAAGCCAGAGCCATATGGACAGTGGTTGCACTGTTTTCCTGGGTGGTTCTCCATGTTCCGATTAAATCATATGATCTTGTTATTAACCATAAGCACATATATATATATCACCAAAGTTATCATGATCAACATTCAACATATAGCAAAAGATTCATTTTAACCATCCCAAGTTATAGCAACTAAGCATTTCTACCCAAAATATTTATTTAAAAGTGTTGTTCAAGGTATGGGGATAAAATTCTAGTCATGTCCTTAAAAAGGTGATTTCCCATCAAATTCATGCAATACAACATTTAAAAGTAAACTTAGTTATCATGCAAGTTGTGTGGGACAAAATAGAATATGCAGGGGGAGAAGTCCACTTGCCTTCCTTGCTTAAACACTGGGGTTCTTCTTCTTCAAAAACTTTCTCTTGATCCACTTCAACTGGCTGCTCACTTGAAACTGGCACGATGTCTACGAGCACACAAGAATACATTCAATAAACAAAACAATACACCAAGCATGAAAAGCTTTAAAGAAAGATCAAGGTTTGGCTCTAGGAACACGAACGCAAAAACACTCGGAACTATCAGGAGATTTGGATTATATCACACAAGACTATGTGCTTGGTATATTTTAATTCAAAAAGATGTGCATAGGTTATTTCAGAGAAATACCCTATTTATAATTAAGCAAATTATATTTGTATTTAAAAGACGATGTAAACTTAGTCCAATTTTATTTATAAATATTCAAGTATGATTTATGCAAATTAAACATTTACTTCTAAAAGAAGCATGTGAAGCATCTAAACGTATATCTTTATATTTCGAGTTGAACTAAACAAATTATAATTCAAAAACATGTTTATCTTACTTTTTGCCAAATTAATATTTAATTATGAAAACACGGGATAGCCTTATGTTGCTTTTATTTAGAAAGCTAATTGAATATTCATTAATCAATTTAACATTTATATTAAGAAAAGACAAAGCGTAGCTCTAATATATTTTATTTAGAAAACAAGTTTAATAGATATTAATCAAGTTATAAATTCTTAAAACACATTTTAGGGTAAACATCATGACTAGCGTATAAGTTATGGTGAGACGGAACTAACACAACAAACGAGCTTACACGGGCTAAAACGTGGGATCTATGGATTAAACAAGGATTAGGGATCTAATCATGATTAACTGCGGATTGGAAGGGCTATCAAAGAAGATTCACAGGACACGAGAGATAACAGATAGAGCAAGATAAAAGAAAAGATATAGGTTATATATGTTGCTGAAATATACATGCATGCTGGAATTACTGGAATTGTATTTTTGAAGGAAACAAAAGGATATATGACATAAGCATTATGTAATGATGACATCATGAAGGTATATTTGTACTGATTGCTTGCTTTCTAGCCTAGACAAGCAGATGCATGAACGCATGGATAAACAATGTTGAGGCAAAAGAAGTGTTCATAACAAGGAATTAAAAGATACAGATCGAACACTAGTTGTTGGTTCTTTTTTGGACTACGAGAAAACATGCATGGCATAAGTTGCATGCATGCTACTGTGCATGCTTGCAGCTAGCTAGCTTTTGGCATCGTTAAACAGCATGCATACATTGATTTGAAAGGAATGATCATGATGATATAAATGAAGCAGGCAGCACTAGTCTCACCAGTGCGCGATGGTCGACGGTGGGGTGATGATGGACAGCAGATCAAAAGACATTGGCGGACTTCAAGCGATGATCAACCGTGATGCGAGGCTCCGGGTACAGCAGCAACAAGACCTCCCGGGCTAGATAAAAACAGAGGAGGCAGTACACGATGCTGCAGAGATGGAACAAACTTAATCACAAAACTGCAGGGCCTTCATCTTTCAGAAGAACGAACAGGCACGTTGTTCCTCCATGGCCAAAGTACAGAAGCATACTAGAGATTTGCTAGAATGGATTATGATGCGTAGAAATTGACAAGGAGATAGAAAATTGTAAAGAGGAGAGTATGGATATCTCACTAATGTGTACCTCGTCAGAGGAGAAGGCTCCAGTGACAGTGAGCAGATCGTCACGGTGGTGTTCTACTGTTGGCTCGGATGCTGGTGTTCCAGCGACGGGATGTGGAAGAAGACTGTGGAAAGCGAACTCGGCATCTTGGTCCTCCGTGGCATCGGCTTGCTTCGGTGGCCGAAGGAGGCGGCGAATCAGGATAGTGGAGGCTGCCGCGGCAGTAGCTCGACGTCCCGGCGTGGCGGTGCTCCGAGGACCGATCCACGATGGGCACCGGTGAAACTGACACGGCTCGATGAGGGGAGTCTGCAGGCAGCGTCGTCTTGGCTCCAGGGACTTCGGGCTGACGAAGCGGCGATGAACACCGGCGCCGACCGGCTCTGTGGTGGTTCAGTCTTCCTCGAGACGGTGGCGTTTCAGTCTTCGCAGGCGGACGGGGATCCTCTGGCGGTGGGGTAAGGATGAGGAGCAGCGGCAGGTGCGTGGTTCGGTGGAGCGGATCTCCTGGCGATGATGGCCTGCTCCGCCTGCGCACGAGAGCGACGAATCAAGTGGCAAGACCGGCGGCACTCTGTTCGGCCGGGGCGCAGGGCAGTGGTGCTGCGTGAGCGAGTCAGGGCGGCGGGCGAACAGGAAGAGGCATTGAGGTGCTCAATGCTCTGAATCGGAGGAGACGCCAGTGAACAATGACGACCGGCCATTCATGGCCTTAGTTGCGGCAGCCGTTATCGGTGGATTGAAGGGGAGCGACAGTTACGGGGAGAGGAAGCGTAGGGGATGCGGCGCGGGTGCGAGACTCGCAACAGGGAGAGGCCCAGCGGCATGCACGGTAGCCGGGCTGGTGCGGCGCGTTGCGCAGGCACGCGGCGGAGGTGCCGAGGCATGCGGCCAGGGGTGCGTGGGCACGAGGGCCAGGCAGCGGCACGTTGCGCAGGCATGCGGGGGAGGCGAGCCGCGCGAGAGGGGAGCGAGCGCGGGCAGGGAGATGGGCAGGCGCATGGGAGCCGAGCGGCTCGGGCGCGTGCGGTGGCGCACGGTGCAGCCGGCGGTGGAGCTCGCCGGTGTTGCTCGATCTCGAGCTTTAGAGCTCGGTTTGGCGCGCGGTTTCGACCTACGCGAAGCTGGGACGACGGCGAACTTGACCAGGGGCTTGTGGAGGTGACTTGGGCTACGGCCAGGGCATCGCGTCCATGGGGGCGGACGGCGCACAAGGCGCACGACAGCGACGATGCTGGGCGCCTCGGGTGCGAGAAAATGAAAAGGAGGTCGCTTCCTCACCTTGATGTGAAGCTGCGGCGAAGAAACCGGCAGTGGAAAGGAAACAGAGGCGGAGATCGTCGACGGCGGCGCCGGCGGGAAGAAAACAGGGGACCTTCCGGTGGCGGCTCGATCCGGCGACGAGGGAGGGCGGTCCTGGTACAGAGAGAGGCCACGGGTGAGCGCCACGCGACGGAGAGAGAGAGAGATAACAGGGAGGGTGAAAGGGTTACTCCACCGACGACTTGGCTGGCAATGGCCCGGCGGCGGAGGTCGATCGGCGACGGCGCGTGCGCGAGGGAGGAGAGGTGCGGGGCGTGTACGAGTGCGGAAGGGGAAGGAAAGGGTGAAGCAGGGCTCGGCTTTGGCTCTTATAGACTAGGGAAGGGAGGAGGAGCGGCGGCCGGGGCGGAGAAGCCATTGATGGCCATGGCGCACGGTGGCTTGATTAGGGAGGGGAACGGAAGGAAACTGAAGGGGGAGATTAAGGAGGGGAAGACACCGGGGCTTAATTGCACCCTTGATGGCGGCTTGAAGGCGAAGGGGGCGCGGGAGAGGCGCGGTAACGGCCGGCGGCGCGCTGCTGTGCGGAGCAGGGGAGGGAGCCGGGGAAAGGGGTGGATCTGCCAGGTGGGGCCGAGTGGCAGTGAGAGAAGAGAGGGGAGAGGGTCTGAGGAGGGTTTTGGTTTTCTCTTTTTTTTTCAAAAAACCTTTTTCAAACCTTTTCAACATTTAAATTCTTTTCAAACCTAAACACCTTCAAACTTTTCCAAAATTTTCAAATCATTTAAAAACTTTTAAAACTTCACACACACACCATGCAACCAAAATAAATACAACACACATACATACATATTTATTTTATTTTATTTATAAAAACAAGCAATTGCCTTTTCTTATACTAAATTTCCTGTAAAGAGAATAAAATGTTGGGCAAATTTTTAAAAAATTATGAGAAATCGTTGCTTAATTATTTTCCTATTAACATCCTGAAATTGGAAAATTTCAGGGTGTTACATGAATGAACTGATGACCTTATCCGAAAGGGGCAGAGGGGGGTTGGGGTTGCAGGGGTATAGCCCGGTCCTTTTGGGGTAGCAGCCTTTGCTAAGGTGCCGACCACTAGGGAGGGTTATGGTCCGCCCTGATCTGTAACTATGCGAGTTGTTGGTCTTTTGCATGCCTTTGTAAAGGCTTCGTAGTGGACCCCTAGCCACTCACCTCGGAAGTGTTTAAGGGTCTAGCTAACCCGAGCAACATGGGGAACACAAGCTGTGGGTAAAGTGTACAACCTCTGCAGAGTGAAAACTGATCGATCAGCCGTGCTCACGGTTAAGAGCGGCTTGGACCCTCACATGATAATTAAACCTGAAGATGAATTAAAATTGTGGTTTCTTATGGTTTTGAGATATTGTTACAAATGCTTAATTTTGGGGTTGGTATAAACTTATACTTAGTAATAGGCTTGCTAATAAAACTTGACCAACATTAAAATGCTAACCGCTATAAACCCTTAGCCTATCCTTGACAGCCTTGCATACTTTCCCCCACTTGCTGACCTCCAACCATAAGTGTGCTCACCCTTGCTTACCGCTGTTCAGAGGAGAACAACGGTGAGGAGTACTTCAGCGACTTCGAGGAGTTTTGAGGCATGCGATCGCCCAGTCATGTGTCTGTGGAAGCTGAAGACGAAGTTGATCGTCTAGTTATCGTTTGTTCTATTGGACCTTCGTGTCCACTGTCTGAGTGTAATAATGGATAATGTAATGGTTTAACTCTTGTACGTTTGATTACTGTTTATGATATTACACTCTTTTGTCTATCGTATGTGTGTAAATTGATCCTGGCGCACATATGAGATGCATTTGGTTTCTCTTCGGAAATCAGGTGTGACATACCTCCTGTTCCGACAGATTTCTGTTTTCCTGGACTGTTGAATATCAAAACCACCATGACAACTCATCTCTCCTTAGAGCCATGTGTTGTTCTTATGGATGGAAATACTTACGTTTGGGGTTCCTTAAGTATCCTTTTCTTTTAATTGAGGTGGTTCAACTGAGTAAAAGGATGTTGCTAGATGCAAACAGTGATTTTTAGCATCCTTTTCTGCTTACCTTTCTATGGCAATCAACAATTAATGTTTCCAATGATGACCATATGACATCCTCTATCTAACGCATCATGCATGAGTTGCAGGTTGAAATCAATTTCCATGTTGATATCCATATATTGTTCAATATAATGACCATCAGGCTTTTGTTTATTTTTGTTTGAGTTAAATTTTATAGTCAAGAGATGGGCAAATTGATTTCGATCAATACAATTTTTTTATCGGCAATCAATAAATGAATCATGTTTATCAACTGATAGTATGGTGTTGCACTACTGCTGGAGTCTTTATATTCTGTAATGAAATAACATGGTTATAGTTCTGTATTCGATGGAGTGCACTTTCGATAGGGTGCGCATCGCGCGCCGGATTGTTCTATTGAAGATTGAAGAGCAAAGAAGTTCATCATGCGTCGTGTCGTGTGCAAGTCTAGCTGGGGCTGGCAAAACCCTGGTGCGGTTCCAAACACAAAGATTCGATATGGCCAAACGCATCACCTGCAAGTAGGCCCGGCCTCCCGGGATACCAATGCCGGAGAGGGTCGCCAGGATTGGATTCCCAGTGCCCGATTGGATTCATTTATAGATCATGAACTAACCGATGTCATTTTAAATGTAAATATTTATACGGTTGAATTCCAAAAGACCGACCTTTGAAGCACCTATATACTCAAATTAAATTATCTCTCTATAAGTGCTACATTAGGAGCAAATTATAATAAGAAGAAGATAAGAAACGCTGAGATTTGTGTCTTATTATTGCGACAGATCATTCAGTAAAACAAAGTTAATTATACTTATTATTTTTCAAGCATATTATGCAATACAATCTTAAAATTATAAGGATCTCTCCCAAGTTATGTTGACCAAAAGCTAAAGCTAATTAATGTATTATATTTACAATTCATGTTGCAAAATTATGTGAACCTTATTATGATGCTCATAATAAAAGTAAACAACAATTACTCATAATTAAAGTAAAGTGCTAGTCCGTGTAGAGTCACGGGTTGATGGACTAGTTCTTATTAATTAAAATGTGCTATATTTACGTTTTAAAAGAATAAGAAGCGGTTGGGAACAGTCCATAGGAAAAAAAAACAGAATATGTTAGGCAGATGTAGATGAAGGTATAGTAACTGAAAACAATCTCACACATGATTATATTCTATCCGTGTGTCTCGCCCTGATGCCAGGTGGTGACACTGGACCATCGAGCCATGCATGGCAATCTTTTCGTGCATATGGATGACTCTACGACCATGCATGAAGATTGAAGAGCAGAGCAGTTCATCATGCGTCGTGTGCAAGTCTAGCTGGACTGGCAAAACCCTGGTCCGGTTCCAAACACAAAGATTCGATATGGTCAAATACATCACCTGCAAGTAGCTAGGCCCGGGCCCCCGGGATACCAATGCCAGAGGGTTGCCAGGATCGGATTCCCGGTGCCGGTTGGGCGCTTTGCTTGTTCAGGCGCGTGCTCTTTATTCCACGACAGACATTAGGGTTTATGTATATATTCCTCTCCATCATCTTCTATAAGTACACTATCTCTGCAGAAACATCAGCCGCAAAGAGAACAAAACTTGAGTCCTATATTCTAAAGAAAGTAGCAAGGTTGGCCAGAACCGGCCCTTGCTACATGACCCTGGACCCAGAATTGCTCCAGGTGTTAACCGCCGGCGACGCAGCGGATCTGCGGGAGCTACTGAGAAGAAGAGAGGATCAGCCAAGCAGTCACGTCACCGTGAACGTCCACGCCACAGCGCCGACGACGACAGGCGGCGCGCAGCCGCCGTGCCCGCCGGGGACGAGCTGCCTCCTCGGCGTGACGAGCAGCGGGAACACGGCGCTGCACCTCGTCGCCAGCCGCGGCCACGCCGAGCTCACAGCGCTCATCTGCGCGAGGGCGCCCTCGCTCGCCGCCAAACGCAACACGTCCCTCGACACCCCGCTGCACTGCGCGGCAAGGGAAGGTCACCGAGAGGCGGCGGCCTGCCTCGTGGCGACGATGCGCGCCGGCGGCCGAGATGGGGAGGATGATGAATTGGCGGCGGCGCTGCGGGCCAGGAACTGCCTGGGCGCCACCGCCTTGTATGAAGCTGTCCGACACCGCTCCGCCGGGGTGGTTGAGCTGCTTATGACGGAGGTTCCCGGGCTAGCGTCGGTAGAAAATGAAGATGGCTCCTCGCCGTTGTACTTGGCGGCGTCCATTCAGTCACAGGAGTTGGTCCGGACGCTTCTACGGGCGTCGCCTGACGGAACGCCATCGCCGGCGTCGTTTTCTGGTCCCGAAGGACGGACTGCTTTGCATGCCGCCGCTGCAGCGTCTAGCCATGGTACAACACAATTTACAATGCCCGCTCATTCTTTTGTTATTTATATACTTCTATGACATCTTGTTCGTCTAAAAAACGTTAGTATATATACTGAAACGCTGCACAGTACGTGGTTAGTCGTGTAAGTTTAATCAGTCGTTTCCGTTTAAATGGTCGTTTAGTCTGAACAGATGAGATCTAAGAATGGTTAGTGTTTAACAATTAACATAGTAGGTTTACAATGTCTCTACACTCCTTTATTTATTTATTTTTGCCAAAAAAGTTCTCCTAAATTGACAATGCCTCGTTTCGGGGATTTGTTCCAAGTAGTAAGTTGTGATCTCTATCTATCTAGGAAAAAGTCCAAATTCCTCTCAAGTATAATCAAAGTTTGGATAATCTATTAAAGTTTTTTTTGGTTCACCCTCTAAACTATAACATTTGGTTCAATTTACTCCTTAACATAAATTTGTTCTCCGTGCACAAGTAAAGTTTTAAATTCAATTTTTGCAAGATGATAGCACACAACATAAGACATGTTTAAAAAATATAATAAATTTCTTGTCACTATTTCGATAGCTAGGGAAATATAATTAATAATTAAATTTAGTGTTGAGATACAAAATTATATAAAAACTAATGATGAAAATTCATATTTTTCTAATATAGATTACGATGTCTACTGTCATCTTATAAAGTCTCACATTAAAATTCAATTTCTGTATGGAGAAATAAAAATGCAAATTACATTATGGGATAAGTGGAACCAAAGAACAAAATTTAGAGGGTAAATTGAACCAAAACATAGTTTAGAGGGTTATCTGGACTTTCGTTATACTTGAGGATAGTAGACTGTTTCCTATATATCTATATCACTTAATTTGTGACAAACTGCTACTTTTCATTCAGAAATGGCTCAAGAAATACTGAGTTGGAAGCCTCAAGGTCCAACGTTGTTGCTTACCAGAGTTGATTCTACAGGGAGAACGCCTCTCCAATTTGCAGTGATGCATGGAAGAGTCCGTACTGTTCGACTGTTCCTGGATGACAATACATCTGCAGAGCAAGTCTGCATCAGTGACAACCATGGTTTATTTCCAGTGCATGCTGCTGCTATGGTCGGGCGTACCGAAATTATTGATACTCTCTTCAAGAAATGCCCCGGCTACTACAAAATGGTTGATGACAAAGGAAGAAACTTGCTTCATTGTGCCGTTAAACATAATAGTTACTTGGCGGTTCGCCATATCTGCCAAAACGCCATTGCTACATTGTTAAATGGGACGGATTACCAAGGAAACACACCGCTCCATTTAGCGCCGAAGCACGGATTTTATAGGATCGTCACTATACTTCTGGAGACGATGAGCGTGGACATGAATGTGGTCAACAAGGATGGTCTCACTGCTAGAGACCTTGCTATATCTGCATTGCTGTCATCACTCTCGGATTACACCTATTACTGGGTAAATTTATATATTTTACCGCAACTTTCTACATAGTTTACCTCTTTTCGTGCCCGCTCGTTCAAAAAAAAATCTTACCCTTCAATTCTTTTTAGTCAAAAGAAAGTAGTTTCTTGGCTCTACAACAACTCACAACCAAATTCTTACAATAATCGTCAGCCTAGAATCTGAAAAAAAGAAAGAAAGAAAAAGATGCGCACTACTGAAATGGTCATCTTAACCCCTATTGAAATTATTTTCTTCTTCTTTTTGTCCACAGAGTCCAAATATTATTGTGTCATTTTGTCTGGCATGTTGTGAAGCGAAAGTGAGTCCATATGGTGCTGACCGTGTCATAGTGCCGCCCGTGGAGGGGAAAACAGAAAAGTCCAAATCGGTCAACCCTCTACTTGCAGACAAGAAGCCCACCAAGGAACAAGCATCGTCCTCTGACAAAGAAGAAGATTTCTCCAAGACCGGAACGATTGGATCGGTGCTAATCGCTACCGTGGCATTCGCGGCAGCCTTCACCGTGCCGGGGGGCGTCGTCGCCGATGACCGCCCGGGTGCAGGGGCTGCCGTGATGGCGAGGCGATTTGCTTTCAGAGCATTCGTCGTCTCGGACGCCATGGCCTTCTTCTGCTCCATCCTAGCGACCTTCTTCCTTATCTATGCTGGCACCAAGGAAGCTTCACGCGAGCGACGCGTTCTGCACAAGGCGCTCGTCTATGGTGCTGCCCCTGTCAGGCATTTTCATTATGGCGGCGTTCCCTTTCGGGTTCCACCTGGTGCTTGGTAGTGCCAATCGCGGGCTTATTGTCTTTGTGTACATGCTGTCCTCGGCTTCCATCCTCTGCTCCATGCCTGACATTTGGGATACTGTACCGCTAATTCCGATTACGAGAGCGGCATGCCGGCGAGCTGGATGGGTTGCAGCTGTTCGAGTCCTTTTCAGCAAATATGCTGCACCCCCATTGTTTCTGGTGCTCATCTGTGCCTCCCTCGCCGTCGCCGTAGCTCTCGAATTTGCTCTACCGAACTACTGACTGATGCCTTCGTCTCAGTCTTCCAGTCATTAATGTCACTATATCCCGCTATAGGTTGTTATAGCTTTTGAAAGGAAGTCGACGCTAAATGACTTAGGTTGCAAAGATTATAGGTTGCAGAACAAGTGGAAAGTTTTGCAAAGAGTTTTGCATCCCAAAACTTGTTCTAGTGTGAAACCTTATCTCAAAAAGTTTTGTAACTTATAGTCAATTATATCAAGATACTACTGTATGAAAATAAAGACATGCAAGGTGTATCCAATCCACCAAACACTACGGGAAAACTCACCTTTGCCGTGCGTCAAAATCTTTGCCGTGCGTTTTATTTCGGACGCACGGCAAAAAGATTATTTGCCGTGCGTATTTTATAGGGCGCACGGCAAAGAAAAAACACACGGCAAACAAGCTCTTTGCCGTGCGTCCAAAAAAACCGCACGACAAAGATCTTGTTTGCCGTGCGTTTTTTCCACCACGCACGGCAAAGTATTTCCCCCCTTCCACACTCCGAACAAATGCAGCATCGTTTTTTTTTAAACTTTGCCGTGCGTTTTATTCCTAGACGCACGGCAAACCCATGCGTTTTTTATAGGGCGCACGGCAAACCCATGAGTTTGCCGTGCGCCTTCTTTCATGCGCACGGCAACATATTTTTTTGCCTTGAAGTATTTTTCCCTATGTCCCAAATCCAATTGCTCCTAAAAAAATTCTCCTCACCTTAATCTTTTTCAACTCTATGCATACAACATGAGATACATCATGTTAAAATTTGGAAGATTCTTGTAGTCATTTGCTATATTTAACTAATTAATTGTATTTCAAGCAATTTCTTGAAAGAAGTCAAATTTTGAACTACAAGTGATGCAAATAATAGAATAAATTGAGTAGAAAAATGATATTAATGTTGTTTAGCTCAATTTAAGACCTTTTCCATGAGATCAAAAGTAATTTTGAACATCTTGACTAGAAAACACGACCATGATCGTGTGCCCAAATGATCTAGAAATTCTAAAAAATACAAATAAAGTTTAAAAATTATGAGATTTGTCAATATCTCATGATATCATATGTGAAGGTTATAGGAAAAATTTTAATGAGTTTTGAACATTTTTTCATGTACGATGCTTAGAAATCGAAACATCTCCGATAAAGTTTCATAGAGTTACGAAAGATATGGTTACATTCGTAAGCGACGTGACATTCAAATTGAGTTTTGACTTCAAAACTTGTTTCTATAAGCAAGAGACAACATCTCTTAATTTGTGGTAATTTTCTGAATTTTTTAAATCTATTTGAAATTTTTTATGAATTTTACAAAATTGTAGAAAAAAGAATTTGTCGTGCGCCATGTTCAAAAGCGCACGGCAAAGAAAACTTTGCCGTGTGTCTTTCAAAAAACGCACGGCAAAAAAAAATCTTTGCCGTGCGCCCTACAGGCAACGCACGGCAAAGGCCCAACCTCCCACGCGTCCCGGGCCCGGCCCCACCACGAGACGCACAGCGAAAACACCAGGTGCCCAGCCCCACGCGCCCTGCATCCCGGCCCCACCCCTATCCCCACGCGCCTCCATTTGAGCCGTCCACGCGCCCCGATCGACGGCAGCAGGCGCTCCGGGCACGATATAAAAGCCGGCGCGGGAGAGGGCAAACCCTAGCGAACTCCAGCAGCTCCTCCGATCCCCCTCACGAACAGCTAGCGGCGGCGGATGATTAAAAAAAGAGCGGACTCCAGCAGCTCCTTGGCCGGCGGAACGCGCTCGCGCTCCTCTCCGCGCTGGCACAGGAGGCTCACCGCCGCCGGCCGGGGCAGGGGGGTGTCGTCGCCGGCCCGCGTCACCCGGCAGCGTCGGAGCTCCTTGGCTGCGCCGGCCGGAGGAGGCCGCGCCGACGTAGGAGGCCGCGCCGGCCGGATCCCCTGGCCGCGCCGGCGGAGGAGGCCGCGGCGGGCGGAGCCCCTGGCCGCGCCAGGCGGGGCCCCTGAGGACGCCGGGCGGGGCCCCTGGCCGCACGGGGCGGAGCCCCTGGCCGCGCCCTGGCCCCTGAACTCCGGCGTCCCTCCGTCCTTTTCCGCCGGCAGGGGCTTCACCGCCGCCGGATCCGGGCGCGGAGGCGCCGGATCCGGCCACGGGGGCGCCGGATCCGGGCGCGGAGGTCCCATCCGGAGCTGGTACTCTCTCTCTCTCTCTCTCCCTTCCTCTCTCTCTCTAACATCTCCCTCCCTATCTGATAGGTGGTGGCGCCGGGCGAGGTGTGGTGGCGCCGGGCGAGGTGGCTGCGGCGGATCCGGGCGAGGAGCTGTAGACGGTGGCGGTGACGGCCGTAGGGCCGCCGGAGCAGCAGCTGGTGGCCGGAGCAGCTGGTGGACGGGGCTGCTGGTGGCCTTAGTTTTTTTATTTATTCTGAAATTTCTTTGCCGTGCGTCAATTTTGGCGCACGGCAATTTTTTAAAGGATTTGGAATTTCTTTGCTGTGCGTTGATTCGGACGCACGCCGAAATCTTTGCCGTGCGTGCCGATAAAAAGCGCACGGCAAAGTGTCTTTACCGTGCCAAACGCTGCCGTGCGGCCTTTGCCGTGCGTTTTTGAGAAAAACGCACGGCAAAGGCTTTGCTGTGCGCTTTTTGGCCTTTGCCGTGCGTTGGAAACGCACGGCAAAGGCTCTGTTTCCTGTTGTGAAAGAGTTTAAGTGTTCATCAAGTCTTATTAGCACATACTTTGTGAGAGTGTTTAGTGCTAGCATAGGCCTAGAGCTGAGTGTATGCAAGATGTGTCAACCTTGTGAGGTTATTCTAGAGTAGATGAAGGTGTGCAAAGTGCTACCAAAGCCTTGGAGCCTCAGTGTCTCCGACAAATCTCCAACCCTCCGATTTAGTGTGGAGCGGAGTCGACGATCGTGTGCAGAGGACGTGAAGACCCCCTCTGTTAATTTGGTGGAGAAGTTCCTTAGTGGGGACGACATCAAGGTGACCAAGAGACTTGGCGTGTGCCTTTGTGGTCGAGTCCAAGTGCCAAGTCAAAGGGTGTCTTGGGAGAGACTTGGTGACCGGAAATCAATACTCTTGTGTGAGTGCATCAACAAAGTGAACTAGTGATGATGTGGCTTAGTGCCTACCGATGTGGCAATACCACGAGATAAATCTTATGTCAAGCTCATTCTCATGCCATCTTTACATTTTCACACTTTCTACTTGCAATCTTTGTGTGCTTTTACTTTCATAGAGTAATATCTTGATATGATTGGCTATATGTTGCAAAACTTTTGGAATGAGATTTTCACACTAGAAGCTCTAGTTGCGCATCTAGATAGTGTGTTCTAATTTATGTTTCAAACATTTAGTGGTAGTCATAGACTTACAGTTTTTAAGTTGACTAATTCATCTTCTCTCCTCTTAAACTATGAGTATCCGATTTTCAATATATATAGTACAAGAATCCAATGGATGAGTGTATAACTCAAAACAAATTCGCCCAGTTCGCCAGTTCACAAGCTGCTGGCTGGTGTGATGTATAACCTCTGGAATAAATACACAAGTGGCATCATTCAAACTGAACTGCATCCACATCACAATTCACACATCACATGGCATCCTCATCCTCCCCAGAAAAGGTACCACTTGTCTCCGTCGACTAACTTGGTAGTGGCTCAACAACATTAATGCAGTCCAGAGTGAGATAATAATCTACGAATTATATACGCTGCACGGTACCATGCATCTGGATTATTCCTGCATTTGGTTGATGATTTGGAATTTACTATGTATATGGTATTGGTGCACGATCGAACCTGCATCTTGGCTGCCCACATGGTCTCGCCTGGGGCGCCGCGCGCGAGCCAAGAGCCAACAATAACAAATGCAAGCACGGTGCTGTGAATCTGATGGTTGGCATAGGCAAGCACGTACCGGAAATTAAAACTGGTATTTATTATCACCGTTTTTCCTTCTGGATTTCATTTCTCCTCAAATTGGCCCCATCCTCTTGAGGACGAACTGCTGTTGACCGTTTGCTCTTCTCGTCAGCTGGAGATCGAAAAACACTAAGCATGCGGCATGCCGGGTTGCTTCACTCTTCTTCCTCACTAAGGTATGTATGTGTTCCTGTATATATATCAATGTATATAGAGTTATTGAGTTCTTGGATTCGTCTTCAGCCGGATCGTAGAACCTGCCGAGCTTTCTCTTGATACTTCTCCAATCTTCATAGTTCCATTCCTCTTTTTTTTTTTTTTGCATATCCTCTACCTATATCTACGAACGTGTTTCGCACACGAGTATGAGTACGTGTGTTTCATTTTTCAGTTGCATTAACTTCATTGGCAAAACTGATTGCTTGTTGCTCATTGCAAGTGCCGATGAGTAAGATTGCTACAGTCCACTTAGCCTTGATGCCAGTAAAATTCTCGTGGTTTAGAAACAAGAGGGGAACACGTAAAAAAAACAAATGAGCAACCTTACTCATCGGCACTTGAAGCAATCAGTTTTGCAATTGCAGTGGTTTGAGAGCACTTGGAAGATGTAGAGGTCTGTTAGAGCATATCAGATCACACTTGGGCTTTATTTGTTTCTATATAAAATGCTGATCTGGTGAAATTATTGTTGCATGTTTGTTAGTTAATACATGAGGAGAGAACTAGTATGATTGCCTCTTCAGGAAATAATGCTGGGCAGGTGGGGGGGTGGGGGGTGGGGGGGGGGGGTGGCTGTTTGGCAAAGGAGTACCTCCGCCAGTGCCATCGAATACATAGTACCCGTCAGTTTGTCATGTTTATTATTTTGCCTGCGTTGTTTGTGCCACCATAGTAGGAATATACGTATTGGCACTTGTTTCACATTTTCGAATAAGATGACAAAAACTAACTACTTGCCTTTTATGTTTATGTATATATGCTACCAATCTGAGTCTCCTCTATGCTAGACCGAGAGAGCTCATGTGATAGCGTTCCACCAAGAACCCCTAGGACCCACACCACCTCATCTTTCCCTCTGCCTCACCCCTCCCACCCGCACACGCCGCCTCCATCTCTTTCCCTCCGCCTCTCCCACCTACCCCCGCGGCCGACCACCACCTTCCATGTCAGCGGTCCTTCTCGCTCCCCTCCCCTCCTCCTTCCTCTCACTATACCTGAGCATTTTTGGCCCGGCCCGGCCCGGCCTGCTGGCCCGGCCCGGGCCCGGCCCGCGCCAGGCCCGCCCACGGACCTTACTGGACGGGCGTGGGCAGAGATCTTGAAGCCTGCGAAAAAAAATCTTGGCCCGAGCCCGGGCCGACATGCTGTTTTTAGCTATTTTACAGTGTAAAATACGCGGGCGGCTCGTCCAAGCCCGGGCCCGGCCAGAGCCCGGCCCGAAAACTGAGGCCCGACACGTCCCATGGGATGGTCATGGGCAGGATTTTCTCGGCCCGAAAAAACCAAATTTTTTTTCGGCTCGGCCCGTGAAATGATCAGGTCTACCTCTCACCACCATTCCCTTCAGACTCGAGCTCCCCTGCCTCCTCCACTGTCCCTCTCAACTCCGACGACCCGGTGCCGCTCACAACCCACTGCCAACACTAACCTCCGCCACTCTCCTACCCTCCCTCTCCATCTTATGCATTCCAATCTGTGAATACCCTGCCGCCATCTTCTCCATGAATGCACCTATCGTCGTCTTCCTCCTCTTCGGCATGCACCCCTACCACCGCCAGCCTCCACCACCACCCACAGCTAGCGACGACCTCACCACCGTGCCATCCGTGCACCTCCCACCGCGGCCCCTTCCCCACCCTTCCTAACCACTATCGGCCTTGCCCCTTCCACCGCCGGCCAATCAGAGGTTCTCTACTACTCGGCCTCGCTACCCACACCCCACCACCACTACCAGGCATGCATGCGGCCGTCACCAGTCATCCCTCTAGATCCGCCGACCATGGAGCCCTATCCATCTCTCCCCTACAACCTCAAACCCCGGTAAATCCAAAACCATAAAATCCACCGGCCTCCACGGTCACCCGCGGTCTCCCGCCCTTCATCTTGTTACTTTCTCCTTCATCATGTTACTTTCTCCTATGCTACTATGGATGTAACAAGAGGGCTTTTGAGTTTAAACTAACTCAAGAAACCTTTCGATGTAGGACTCGCGATTTTTTTATGCTAAACATTTGTGTTCTTAGGTTACGACTTCACATATATGTGTCCATTTAAGTAGGTGGTGGGATGCTGGAGCAGATCTAGCTATGAGGCCGCTAGCCCTCTGGAACCACTGGGCGATCCAGATGCAGGTGCTGTTCAGCCTCAGTCTGCAGGTTCTCCTCCTCCTCCTCGCCGGAACCCGGCGGCGCGAAGCATCCGTGGCAAAGTTCTTCCTTTGGCTGGCATATCAGCTGGCCGACTCCACGGCATTATATGCTCTTGGCCACCTGTCCGTCAGCACCGTGCTAGGAGAGCGCCCACTTGTGGCCTTCTGGGCGCCATTCCTCATCCTGCACCTTGGCAGCCCAGACAACATTAGTGCCTATGCGCTCCAAGACGATCAGCTATGGCTGCGCCACCTGCAGACTTTCATTGTGCATGTCGTAGGAGCAGCATATGTCATTTACAAGCGTATCGCTGTAAACAACTCGCCCCTCCTAATGCCTGGGATCTTGATATTCGCCGTCGGCGTCGTGAAGTATGCAGAGAGAATTTGGGCACTCAAGTGCAGCAACATATCTAGCATTCAGAGTTCTCTTGACAAGGGAACACCTGTCAGACAACATCATCACTTCCACCCGGATCTGAAGTCAAAGGGAAAGGCAGCTGAACAAGACGAAATATATGTTCGCCGCGCTCACTACTTGTTTCACATATGCAAGCGTGGCATGGTTGATTCTTGGATGCAGACGGAATCAAATGGACATTGGGTCCAGAAAGATCGAGAGAGACAGAACATCTCAGAACTAGAAACTCTTCGGAAGGAACAGTATAAGGGCATGTGGACATTGATTGAGATGGAGCTCTCATTGATGTACGACCTCCTGTCCACCAAGGCAGGCGTCGTCCACACTTGGTCAGGCTACTGCATCCGTTTCACCACACCTTTTGCCACCGGTGCCTCATTGCTGCTATTCCAGTTCAGTGATAAAGATGGACACGGCAGAGTTGACATTGCTATAACCTACACCTTGCTTGCAGGGGCCTTCCTCCTGGAGACGGCATGTCTATTGAGTGCACTGGGGTCGACCTGGACATATGCCTTCTTGTGTGCTACGCGGTGGAGTTGGCTCCAGTATGTGGCTCTATGCACTGGAAGGTGGCATCGGTTTCGCCAGATTTTCAAGGCGATGACGGGAAGAAGCGCCAGCAAAAGATCAGCTAGGAGGTGGTCTGGAAAACTGGGGCAATATAACATGCTGCACTATTGCAGTCGTCACGTTAAGGCATATATACCTTTTCTCGGCAAATTGGCTGAGATGAGGATACTGGGAGTCTGGGACTTAAAGATTGGTGGGTTAGGTACCATTACTCGGGAGCTACTGAAGTTTCAGATGACCTAAAGCAGTGGCTGCTCAGTTACATAAACGAAAACAGGTTCAACGGCAAGCGGTATCGGGTCTGGACTAAATGGGGTCAAACACTGAAAGTGGTGGATCCCAAGCTTTACAAAGATTTGAAAATATTATTCCAACTTGAGTTCCAAGAGGGCATCATCATCTGGCACATTGCCACTGATGTTTTCCTTGCCAAAAGGAGAAATAGAGAAGATGCGGCTGATGTTGAAGACCTGGTGAAGGGTATCAGGACGATGTCCAATTACATGATGTTCCTCCTCGTGGAACGCCCCTACATGCTACCAGGCCTTGCTCCAAGCATGTTGTACCGAGAGATCTGCGAGGAGCTGACTAAAATGTGGGACACGAAGAATGATCCATTTCAAGGAAAGGGGGATATATTCACCATGCTCAAGGAATTATTCAGCCTGCACGACGACCCGAGGTTATTTGCTGGAAGGATGGGTAGATCAGATTACCTTGCCGACATCCTATACGAGGAGAGGTTCGAAGGCCGGGTCCCTCACCTCTATTTTGCTGTTAAAGTTGCTAATAAACTACTCCGGGGAGAGCATGAAAAAGGCACCGAGGCGGTGTTGCCACTGCTCCGTGATATATGGATGGATTTTTTGATGTACGCAGCAAATGCTTGCAACAAGGAGTTCCACGCCAAGAAGCTTTGTAATGGTGGTGAGTTGACAACTATCTTGTGGCTTATGGCATATTACCTTAATGATGAAGTTCTAAACGTGGACTATGAAGATGAAGACATCAAGCAAGAAAATCTTCGCAAAGGAAGACATGACTGATTCCAAAAAAGTCAGGTGCGGAGAGAAAATGTAAGAAATTTCGCTGGTGCTATTATTTGTACACTCAAAAAGACAAAAACGGTCTCCGTCTTTTTACTTGGTGACATTATATGGAATCTATTATTATCTTAATACAACAGAGTTAAAAGAAGTTACCACGTTCGCCGAGAGGGTTTAAAAATTTCCACGTTAATCTAAAAAGAAAAGAGTTTAGACCGTTGGATTTTATGAAGATCTAACGGTACAAATCGATCCAAAGATAAAAGGATAAAAGAGTCCATGCGAAATACAGTTACTAAATAGCAGAATTTAGAAATATAAGGTTTAAATTAGTATCAATGAAGCATGAATCGGATTAGAACATTATCACAAAAGTCAAATAGGGGAACGTAGATTCCTTGGAGAGTTAAAAAAAAGTGAACATGTTCGATGTCTAAGCATTTTAGCATCGTTGTTAGCAACATGCAAGCATCAGCATTGCCTAGAGCATTGTTAGTGTATTAGCATGAAGATAGAAAGAAAAAGAAATATAATGTATGTAGCTAACTCTATGCACGGTCATACTAGCTAGGCCATGAGACCACACAGTATGACATAGGGTCTATAATAATGTTAAATAACACGACAGGAGGCAGGGTGCCAACTGCCAAAGCTCTTACACAACATTTAAAGATTATAAGCATATTTAAAAACAAAAAATGAGGTGATCATATGTTATATCATAATATCAAGGAGCATATTTGGATGATAGGTGCTAAAATTTAGCAACTAGCACATTGGATGTTTGACACTAATTAGAAGTATTAAATGTAAATTAATGACAAAGCACATTCTATAACCTCGGGTTAATTCACGAGATAGATCTATTAAGCATAATTAGGTATTGCTCGTACAGTAAACATGTGCTAATGATAAACTAATTAAGCTTAATAGTTTCATCTCGCGAATAGCCTCCATCTGTGTAATTAGGATTATAATTAACTCATGTTTAGTTCTCCTAACTAGCACTCAAACACTCAATGTGACAAGTGTTAAACTTTACCACCTGTCATGTCATCCAACAACCCCTAATGAGATGGAGCAATGAAAGGGTGAAGCATTTGCGTTTATATCCATATTGAGGGTAGGAGACAATCCAAGACATAAGCATAAGTCACTATATATGTACGAAACTGTAAAATAAGATACCCTCATCGGAGACTCGGGAACAAAACACATCTCCATGCGTCTACATGACCCACATCTCCGATGAGTCTGCTCCAACTCCCATTGTTCACCTGAGTTTGTACCTATATTGGAGACGCGCATCAACAAGTTGTGTCTCCAATGAGTGGGTAAGTCATGAGAGACACGGGTTGTTGATGTAAGCCTCCAATGTGATGCACAATAGAAGATGCAGGTGATTAAAGTGTATCTCCAATGATGTCAAGATTATTAGAAATGCAGCTTGACAAGATGAGTCTCCTATGATTTGGCACATCAGAGATGCACTTCAATAAGCCACATCTCTAGCTTGACAGCCATGACAATGCACATATCTCGCTAGGTGCAGGGAAGCACACCACCACTACTATCCTCTTATATATCTCGAACTCCATGTTGTTGGCTGGCATCGTCGAGCAGTCATGGGCGATAGTGTGGCGTGTGTCCTCACTGTACTCACGCTTTGCGCTGCCGGCTAAGCACCCTCGCCATGCTAACACGCTTTTCGGGCTACCACAGGTACCAGTTCACGATGCGCCTTGCCTAGCTGTCTTCCTAGAAGCTTCCATGTTTCAATATCCGACGTCACCCTTGGGTCTTCATCATCCTTGCTCTCCATCCTTAGCTTGAAGGCTACCTCTTGCTTGCTTGCAAGCTTCTTGATGCACACATCAATTGGATCCAAGATGCCAAGAATGTGAGGCCGCCCTACTATCGAAGTTTTCGATTGGAATTTGCACACGTTAATCAGAAAAGGAAAAGAATATAAACAATAATGGTTTATAACCTAAAGGTTCCATACAAAATACAATTACTAAATAGCTACATTTGAAATTTAAAAGAAATACTAATGTGGCCATAGGACTCTGGACTCATATTGACATGTCTAATGGTATTTTTGAGTCCTACTAGGCATAACTACAAGGTTCACTATCATGTACCCAACATGTCAACCGACTAAACTTGATTTCTTATCACATCGGATGTTTGTATACTAATTATGAGTATTAAACTTAGACTAATTACAAAACTAATTGCACAAATGAAGGCTAATTTGCAAGACGGATCCTTTAAATCTAATTAGTCCATGTTTTGACAATATAATGCTACAATAAACAAATGCTAATGATGGATTACTTATGCTTAATAGATTGATCTCGCGAATTAGTATCTGTATGTGTTGTTAGTTATATAATTAACTCATGTTTAGTCCTCCTGATTAGCCTTCAAAAATTTGATGTAACCCAGCAAAATTGGATTGTCTTGCTACCATCATTGAGCTCTTGCACAAAACTATTTGTCATTACATCACAAATATAGGCTGTCAACCTCCAACATGCCTAGCAACTCACGAATCGATGGTGGGAATATCTCACCATCGGTTTGGATCAAACAACCAGTGATGACTTGGGTTCGTGATAACCCTTTCTATAGTAGTGATGAACAACCATCATCACTGCAACTGGCTTCATTGACACGTGTCCACATTGATAAAGGGTCACCATGAACAACACAACAATCACACCCTATGGTGAACTAAATTTCTTTCATGAGACTCGAGAGAGCAAGAGAGGATGAACTATATAAGCAATAGTGTAATGTTATTTGTTGTCGATCTTTACCGCAAGTGGCGAATAGGGATAGACTAATAGTTGTAACTACACAATGAGAAAAAAAAAAACAACCACCTTTCTTCCTCGTGCCCCAAAGTTCATGGGTTCACCGTAGTTGTTTTCTATGACTGGGCGATAAGACGCTAGCAAGGGACATAGAGGATGTTGATGGAATAGTTGTTGGATCTAGTAACATAGTGGATAATCTGGTGAAGCAACTTGAGAGCCGCAAATGCCACCACAAGGCAATATTCCAAAATAATTAATTGTATTAAATAGTGAATAAAATCAATGTTTGACATGCATGTCATAACATGCTTCATGTAATGTCTAGATGTAATGTCTAGCGAGAGGGAACAACAATCACAAATAAGGATGTGTTTTGGTGATCGCAACTTAGCAGACAACCTCCGGAAGCAAGAGAGAGATGATGAGCACAAAGAATATGGATATGGTTTGGTAGGCACAATAACATAAGTACTGACGCAAGTCTAAAGCTTATAATTAGAAAAGTGCAACAACGGAATGGAATCATGCATGTATGCGACTGTAGCAAGGTGATTATAAAACAAAGAAAGGAAGAAAAAAAAGGAGATATGGATGTAATAACAATAAAAATTTCAAACTTAAAATTAAATTCAGTTATTACTTCTATAGTATACATTGAACATTATACTAAAATATAAGGATTTTTGCATTTGTAGCCAAAAAAAAACATAAAAACAGAAATGAACATCCCAATTAAATAAATATATATTTTCATGTGAAAAATGTATAAATCTTTTTGTTACTATAGTAAATACCAAAAATATGTTTATGTCTAAGGTATTATCTTTTATTTTAAATTTATGGTAAAAAGATCGCCATGGAAAATGAGAGTAAAATGTATGTTTTTTGGCAAATGATAAAATAGTCCCTCCGTTCTTTTTTATATGACGTCCATTAGTTTCGATTTGAACTAGTCAGCGACAAGTAAAGCAGAACGAAAGTAGTATATGTTAATATATTTTGGTCTTTGGCATGGCACAACTAGATACAATTATTTATGTCTATTTATTTTGAAATAAATAATCAAGATATTGACATAAAAAGCTAGCTTTCCGCGCTGGCCATCTTGCTAGTTACTATAACAACATAATGTTCCGAAATCCCGCAACAAATCAACCGCAACTTTATCGTACGCTCGGGCATATCATTAGGCCACGTAATCCTGGTTTTACTACCGTCGGTTCCGGGGCATGGATTCCATCCTTCCATCGTTCTGGCGCCTCTAGCGGTAGCGTTCGCGAGTTTCCGCGAGGGCTCTCCGTTTCCCGTTGCTCATCTTGCGGCCAATGCGCTCTTGGCCAATAACCCTCGCTTTCCACGCTCTAAAAAAACGAAAGAAAAATCAAGGACCCACCCCGCGCCACTGCCTTGTGGTCTGTCTCTGGCCTGGCGTCAACGCTACGTCCCTCGGACGCATCTACCTGTCACTTCGGCGACAGAAAAACATCCATCACACCGTCAAGCTAGCACGCGGGAGCAGAGGCGCGCGGTGTCCGTGGGCCCATGACGTGGGGGCGCGGGAGGGGAGGGCACGGGAGGAGAGAGAAGCACGGGAGAAACTAATCATTCCAAAATTAAAAAAGTTATAAATCTTAAACCGTACGTCTAAATTAAATTTCGATTTCAAAAATGGATTTCTTGTACCGAGATCTTCAAAATAAGATCCCACTTGACTATGTTTTGACAAAAAAATTTTATTTGTATTTTTTAATTAAAATTATATATTCTATTATATAGCCAGAACAAAATAAATGAAGTGTCAGAACAAGATACTATTATAGCCGGAACAAGTTTGTATGCCATTCCGAACAAAATAAATAAAGTGTCAGAACAAATTAGAACAAGTATCACAACAAATTATTATTACAGACGGAACAAGATATTATTATAGCCGGAACAACTTATTATTATAGCCAGAACAAGTTTGTATGTCATCTCGAACAAAAACAAAATGTAGTGTCAGAACAATAGTCAGAATAAGTTTGTATGTCATTCCGAACAAAATAAATTAAGTGTCAAAACAAATCAGAAAATGGGTCAGAACAAGTTATTATTACAAACAGAACAAGTTATTATTATAGTCAGAACAAAATATTATTATAACCGGAACAACTTATTATTATAGCCAGAACAAGTTTGTATGTCATCTCGAACAAATAAAATGTCAGAACAATGAGAACAACTTCAGAACAAGATGCTATTATAGTCGGAACAAAATTTATCAAGGAGAACAAATATCCACTGAAAACGAACAAAAATATGTAAAAGAGAAAAATCATAAAGAATATGAAAAAGAACAAACATAAAAAAGAGAAAAAGATGAAAATAAATACATAAATAAATAAATAAAAGAAAAGAAAGGGAAAACAAAAGAATAGAGAAGAAGAGAAAAATGAATATAAGAAATATCAGAAAAAAGAAAAAAAATCTTAAAGACTAGAAAAAAAAGAAAAAACATGAAAGAAAACAATGAAAGAAAAAAAACTAGGAAAAGAAAAAATAATGAAAGGAAAATAAAAATAGAGAAAGAAAAAACAAAGGGATATGAATTAAAAAAGGAATAAAAAATAAAATAAAATTAATAGAAAAGAAAAAAGGAAAAACTCAAAATTACAAAAAAAAAGAGAAACCGAGTGTTAAAAAGATAGAGAATGAAAACATATAAAAAAGAAGAAAAGAAAACAAAAATGAAAATAATAGAAAAAGAAAATATGAATTAAAAAAGGAATGAAAAGATAAAATAAAATGAATAGAAAAGAATAAAGGAAAAAAGAGAAAAACTCAAAATTACAAAAAAGGAGAAGAGAAACCGAGTGTTAAAAAGATAGAGAAGGAAAACATATAAAAAGAAGAAAACAAAACAAAACAGAAAATAATAGAAAAAGAAAAAGGAAGAAAAACGGAAGCCCATCATTGCAGCCCAAATGCAAACAGTCAAAGAGAGGAGGAAGTTAGACCAGCCCACATGTAATGCAAACAGTAAAATAAAAGAATATACACTAGACTGAACATTAAAACCAAAAGAATATATAAAATATGAAAATAGAAAAAAAGTAAAAATAGAAATAGAAAATAAATAAAAAAGAGAAATAAAAAAGAAACAAGAAAAAATAAAAGAAAGAAGAATAAAAAGAAAGAAGAATAAAAAGAAAGAAAGAAAAAATGAAATAGAAAAGTTAATATTAGAAAGGAAATATAAATAAAAAAAGAAAAAGAATCCATAGAAATATAAATAAAAAAGAATAAAGAAAAAAAGAAAAGAAAACTCGGAATAAAAAAAAGAAACAGAAAAAAAGAATAACCAAATGACCGAGCGAGCCGCGGCCACCCGTCCGTACGCGCGGCGCGACGGTTGGCATATGTGTCGATGAATCGCCACGTCCCTACGGTGGCCGGAAGCCAGCCCTGTACCAAGTGCCGCATAAGCAGAGCAGCTGGACCGCAATTCCTGAACCTCAAGTCCTTCCTCAATTCAAGCTACCACCAGACATCCCCGATCCTCCCGCATCTTCCATACCGTCTGCTCTCCCCTCTTCAATCTAGCAGTACTCTCTCCGTCCCGAAATAAGTGCTAATCTCACATTTCGAGAAGTCAACAAATTGTAAGTTTAACCGGATATATAGAAAATAATATTAACATTTGTGTCTCTAAACAAGTTTGTTATGAAAATATATGACATGATTAATTTAATAATATTTATTTAATATCGTAATTATTAATATTTTTAAATATATATTTGTCAAATTTTAAAGTGTTTGACTCCTCGAAGTGCGAGATGTGCACTTATTTTGGGACGGAAGGAGTAGTAGCACCAAATCCATAACCTGCCTAACCCCTGGTCATCAGCATCCATCGCAAACTCACATGCGACCGGTTCATGCCAGCACCTAGGAAATCAAAATCGATGCTTTCCCATTTTTTATATACCTACGCAAATCAAGTATAACTCAGGATGGACAGATGTATTTCTTTTTTTTCATGGGGAAAAAGTGTAGCAAACATAGCCTAATATTTTCGAGAACGATTTCGGTGATTCATGACAATATGATCAATCGGACTAATCAAATTGTCTAGCATGTATTTGTATGCTTTTTAGATCCCATAGATGTTACCACAAGTTAACATGCCAGATTGCAGTGATAGCCTATATTTTGAAGGTCTAAAACTGTGGTATGTCAACGACAAGTGATGGAAAGTTCATGACGCAAAGGAACAACAAAAAGATATCGGCGGATGAACCGATGGTGCCTTGGAAGATGACGTTGGTGCAATGGCCGGATGAACTGGTACACTACGTGAAAGCTCAAGTCAAACAAGCACTGTCGGATGAACCGACGGTCCATATTCTAGTTGCACCGGATGAATGTAAGAGACGAAGAAGTGAAGACAGAAGCGTCGGATAAACCAACGGTCCATTGGTGGGCACCGTCGTTCTATCCGATGATCCACTGATGTAAGAAAGAGATGTTCTGAGTCAGAGGCCTTAAGCACCGGATGAACCGATGGTCCAGGCAGCGGTTCATCCGATGACTATAAGTTTCGATACAGAGAGGTTTTGGCCACGAAGGTATCAACACCGGATGAACCAACGGTGCGTCATCGAAGCGTCAGATAAATGATGTTAGCAGATGTCGACCGGGCATCCCTGGGCCCACCACGCATGCGGGCCATACCTGGGAGATAAGATCCTGCACACCTGGACTACTCGACTAGTGGGCCACGGTGTAATATTACCGTGGACCACAAGACAAGACAAGACAGACAAGGATTTGTACTAAGATTAGGATAGCTTTCTATAGCTCGTATAGACTACTCCTAGTTCTACTCGAATAGTACTCTTGTACCAATCCGACTTGTAACCCTGCCTCCCACGGCATAAAAGGCGAGGCAGGAACCCCTCTCAAAACATACGCAATCAATACAGAGCCACGCAGCATACAAGACGTAGGGTATTACGCACATTGCAGCCCGAACCTGTCTAATTGTGTGCCCCGTGTGTCACCATCGTGTTCCTGATCTCGACGAGCCCCACCGCACAATCTACTACTTCGGGTACCCCGTGGTAGGCTCGGTGTCTAAAACACTGACAGCTAGCGCGCCAGGTAGGGGCCCTCGTCGTTGATCCGCTGGCGAACTTGATGGCTCTTGTCATCATCAAGCCGACCGTCGCTTTCCAGCAAGGCGACACCTTCGTCTTTGGCTCCTGGGTTTGTATTGCTGACGGTGCGGGATCTTTCCTGCGTTTCCTTGCATCAACTCTGGAGTCAAAGCTCAAGACCTCGACGCTTACGCAAGCTTCAATGGAGGAATTCGTCAAAAATTTCGGCGAAATTTCGCTTTCTGACCCAGTCAGAGAGCCCAAGTCAGAGTCTGAGTACAACTCGACTTCACCTACAATTCAGCCTGAATCGCTTTCCTTGGCTACACAGCCTGCGCTCAGTCCGGATTGTCTTCCAACACCACCTATCTTCGGCCATCGCCATGTCAGTGCTGTTTACCAAGCCGCGTTGAAGCTCCTCATGTGCCCTGGCTCGAAGACCGTACTCGAGTACTCTTCAGATTCAGAAGTCAACCTCGATTACTTTGATTCGGATTCATCTGAGCTTGAGTTCAACTACGGTTCGGATTTTACTGAAGCACAGCACTTATCTGGCTCTGCTCAAGGACTGGTGATCACATCGACACCTGAGGGTAGATTCGTCTACTGACCTGAGCATGTGCCTGCTGATCTCACCTTGGATGATCAGGAGCGCTTTATCGCCTGTCTCGACAACTTACCCTTCCAGGAAGGTGCCAAGCTTGTTGACTATGACACTGATACTGAGCTCATTGAGAGTACGGGTACTCACTCGTCCTATCGAGAAGTTTTTGTCATCGATACTCCGCAAGGGCATCACGCTAATTATCGCTTTCCGGATGATGTATCTGATGATGAACTCTCTGTCAATGCTCCTGTTGATGAAACTATGGAGGCCAAGACTGTACGTCGTCAACGCAACACTGATCGTGCAACCCTTCGTCGTGAACTCGCGGAAGCTCTCCCTACCCGTAATCTACAAGGGGCTTTGGATGCGGTAGCTACTCGTCAATATCGCACTCCAGAGGAAGCTATTAATGCGATCAACTTGCTTGGTCGCTCTATGCCTCGTGACAGGGCGGCTGCTGAAGTCGCGAAGCTGGCTGAACTAGCCTACACTATGCTACGTCAAAATACCAATACTCCTAGTCACCATGGCAGCAGTGGGGGTGTTCATCGAAATACTCACACTCCCAATCGCACTCGACCGGAAGCTAGCAACAGGGACAAAGGTGGGGATGGCAGTGTCAATAGCAAGTCGGGAGACTCTCGCTACGATGCTCGCACAACAATCAACGCCAGACGTGCTGAGCGTGAGAAGCAAAAGGATGTTGATTCTGATTCCTTTCCTGCTTTCTCTACTCGACTTCAAGCTCTGTTTCTTCCGGAGAAATTTAAGCCCTATGGTATTTCTAAATACGATGGCAAGCAAGATCCAAGGCAGTGGTTGCACTGTTATGCTTTGTCCATCACTAATGCAGGGGGCAATGATGATACTAAATGTATCTATTTCCCTTTTTGTCTGGAGCAAGAACCCCTCACATGGTTCGAATCTCTCAAACGAAGCTCCATCGACAGTTGGGGACAACTCAAGCACCGCTTCACCAGCAACTTTGAGGGTTCTTTGGGCCGTCATGGTACTCGGATGGACATTGCGGTGATCAAGCAAAAACAAGACGAGAATCTTCGCGAGTACATGTGCCGCTTCTTTGAAAAAAGAGCTACTGTTGTTGATGTTACAAAGAAAGAAGTCATAGATACCTTCTAGGATGGTTTCTATGATGACAGGCTTTTCCAAGACTTTGGTCACGCTCGCCCAGCCAACATCACCAAACTCAAGAAGATGATCACTCACTGGGCGGACGAGGAAGACAAGGCTCGGAACCGGTTCAAGCATCTTCGCAACAACCAGAACAACAACAGCAACAACAATAATGCTGGTGGAAACAATAATGGTAAGCAACAGCAGGGCAATCGCACGGGTAATAACTACTCGAGCAATCCTAATCGCAAGCGCAAGCCCAACAACACTGTTGTAGCCATGGAAACCACCACCAAGCCTGAAGATGATTCTCACTGGGCAACATTGACCAAGCAGAAATGCCCATGGCACCCAGAGGGCGATCATACTACAGAGCAGTGTTACCAACTTCGCCGGGCACTAAAGAATACACCCGAACCAGTGCATCCAAACCCAAGGTTTCGCAAGCACAAGGGGAAGAAGGCTAACACAGGCAAAGACACTGGGTTTCAAGACCCATCCAACACTGTCAATGTCATCTTTGGTGGGGTGCCAACCAAGCGCATGCAGAAACTTGCACTCAGAGAGATCATGTCCATTGAACCAGCGGCTCCAACTTTTCTAAAGTGGTCTGAAATCCCCATTACCTTCTCAAGGGCGGATCAGTGGACTAATTTTTCTGAGCCAGGACGATATCCTCTCGTTTTGGATCCAGTGGTGGCAGGCTCCAGGCTTACTAAGGTTCTTATTGATGGTGGCAGCGGTCTCAATGTCCTGTTTGCCAAGATCTTGAAGAAGATGGGCCTGGATATCACCAACATGCTTACCAAGACTAACTCGCCGTTCTATGGTATTATCCCGGGCAATGCAGCTATTCCTTTGGGTTCAGTTGTACTACCCGTTACCTTTGGGACTAAAGCTCACTATCGCACCAAGTACATCAAGTTCGAGGTTGCTGACTTCGAGACTTCTTATCACGCCATCCTTGGCAGACCTGGTCTGGCAAAATTCATGGCTATTCCACATTATGTGTACCTTGTACTCAAGATGCCGAGCCCCAAAGGAGTTCTCTCATTGCAAGGGGATTTGAAGCGTTCTTACGACTGCAACACTGAAGCAGTGGAACTTGCTTCGACAACTCAAGTACCTAATGCTATGATGGAAGTCTTCACTGCAGCTAAAAAGCTTGCTCCGAGTGAGCTAGAGGTTCCTGAGAAGACGGATTCCACTAACAAGCCTGCACCGACTAGTGACGTCTTGCTCAAAGCCATCGATCTTGGTACTGGTGACAGCAGCAAGATGACCATGATTAGTGCACAGCTTGATCCTAAATAGGAAGACACGCTCATCAACTTCCTTCGGGCTAACCGTGATATCTTTGCATGGAAACCATCTAACATGCCAGGTGTGCCCAGGAGGTTGATCGAGCACTCACTCAACATCGATCCTAATGCTACCCCAAAGAGACAACACCTTCGTCGCTTTGCTGATGATCGCAAGGCTGCTATCAAGAAAGAGCTCGCCAAACTACTCACGTCTGGCTTCATCCGGGAAGTCTTTCACCCGCAATGGCTTGCTAACCCTGTGCTTGTCAGAAAAAAGAACTCTAATGATTGGAGGATGTGTGTCGACTACATTGATCTTAATAAGCATTGCCCCAAGGATCCTTTCGGGTTGCCACGGATTGATCAAGTCATTGACTCCACGGCGGGCTGTGCTCTACTCTGTTTCCTTGACTGCTACTCGGGTTATCATCAAATTGCAATCAAGGAATCTGATCAAGAGAAGACCACATTCATCACCCTCTTTGGTGCTTATTGTTACACAACAATGTCCTTCGGGTTGAAAAATGCTAGTGCTACTTACCAAAGAGCTATCCAAGTGTGCTTCAAGAAGCAACTTCATAAGAACATGGAAGCATACGTGGATGACGTCGTTGTAAAGACTAGGGATCCAGACATGCTTATCATGGATCTTGAGGAAACTTTTGCTTCGCTACGGGAGTACCAATGGAAGCTCAATCCCAACAAATGCGTCTTCGGCGTATCATCGGGAAAACTACTCAGGTTCATCATTAGCCATCGTGGCATCGAAGCAAATCCCGAGAAGATTACTGCCATCTCCAACATGCAAGCTCCGACTACTATCAAAGATGTCCAGAAGCTTACTGGATGTATGGTGTCACTCAATCGCTTCATCTCGCGACTTGGAGAATGGGGTCTACCTTTCTTCAATCTACTCAAGCGGCAAGAGAAGTTTACGTGGACAACTGAAGCTGGTCAAGCTCTTTCTCAGCTCAAGGAGTTCTTATCCAAGCCTCCAGTCCTCACAGCTCCTTTGTCAAATGAAGAGCTCTTGCTCTACATTGCTGCGACTACTAATGTTGTCAGCACTGCTATTGTCGTTGAGCGGCAGGAGGAAGGCCATGGCTACCCTGTCCAGAGGCCGGTTTATTTTGTCAGTGAAGTACTCTCAGAATCCAAAGCTCGCTACCCTCCGATACAGAAGCTACTCTATGCGGTTTTGATTACTTCACGGAAGCTCTGCCACTACTTCGATGAGTACAAGATTTCTGTGGTCACTAGCTACCCGCTTGGCGAGATATTGCACAACCGGGATTCCACAGGAAGGATTTCTAAATGGGCTATAGAGCTCGGTGCTCTATCGCTCGAGTTCAAATCTCGCACTGCTATCAAGTCTCAAGCCTTGGTTGATTTCATGGCTGAGCGGCGGGAGAATCAAGTCCCAACTCCAATTGAGCGTCCAGAACATTGGGTCATGTACTTTGATGGTTCACTCAAGTTGGAAGGCGCTGGTGCCGGGGTACTTCTAATTTCCCCCAAGGTCGAGCAACTCAAATATGTTTTGCACATCTTCTGGAAGGTCTCAAACAATGAAGCTGAATATGAAGCTCTACTGTATGGTCTTCGCCTTGCAGTCTCTCTTGGCATTACACGACTACTTGTTTATGGTGATTCTTTGGTGGTCATCAATCAAGTCAACGATTATTGGAATCGTAATGCTGAGAACATGGATGTGTACTGTCAGGAGGTACGCATACTTGAGAACAAATTTCATGGTCTCGAGTTCCATCATGTTGTTCGCGACAACAATGTTGCTACGGACGTCTTGTCGAAACTGGGATCTACATGAGCTCAAGTGCGAGCAGGGGTCTTCGTCCATGAACTCCATAAACCATCAATTCCGGAGCAATCATCTGTACCCATGACTACTTCAGGTCAAATTGATCGAGAAGTGCTTATGATTGATGTGGACTGGAGAACTCCTTTTATCGACTACATTAAAAATCAATTGATTCCCGAAGACAAGTCAGAAGCTGAGCGCATCACACGCCGCGTCAAGGCTTATGCTCTAGTCGGAGATCAACTCTACAAGTGAGGTGCAGGTTCTGATGTACTCATGAAGTGTGTTTCTCGCGAAGAAGGCAAGGAAATCTTGGAGGAGACACAAAGGAATCTGTGGCAATCATGCTTCTTCCCGCACCTTGGTGGGAAAAGTTTTCAGACGTGCTTTCTACTGGCCTACAGCTTTGGCTGATGTAGAGGAACTAGTCAGAAAATGCCACGGATGCCAATTCTTCACCAAGCAACAACACGTTCCAGCCTACAAGCTCATCACGATACCACCAACTTGGCCTTTCGCTTGCTGGGGGCTGGATATGATTGGTCCTCTCCCAAATGTGCCAGGGGGATTCAACAGAGTTCTGGTGGCTATCGATAAGTTTACCAAGTGGATTGAGGTCAAGCCTGTTACCTGCCCCAAGGCTGATAGAGTCCTCGACTTCTTGGATGAAATCGTACATCGCTATGGTTTCCCTAATCACATTATCACAGACCTGAGTTCAAATTTCAACAATCACCAGTTCTGGGAGTATTGTGAGAACAGTGGAATTGACGTCCGGTACGTCTCCGTCGCTCATCCACGCGCCAATGGCCAAGTGGAGCGCGCCAACAGGATGGTACTCGATGCTCTCAAAAAGTGACTGTATGATGCTGCAAATACCAAGGGCGGCAAGTGGATCAAGGAACTACCCAATGCACTCTGGGGGCTACGTACTCAACCTACTACTCCCACAGGGCAATCACCCTATTTCCTGGTCTACGACTCTGAAGCTGTTTTGCCTGTTGATGTCATGTGGCGCTCTCCGGCGGTTGACCAGTACGAAGAAGGCGTAGCTGAAGAAACAAGATAGACACATGTCGATAGTATCGAAGAAGCTCGCTGCAATGCACTCATTCAATCAGCTCGATATCTTGAGAAGATTCGCCGCTACCATGACCGCAACGTTAAGGAACGTTCCTTCAACGTTGGTGATTTGGTCCTTCGTCGTATCCAGAACACGATAGGACTACACAAACTCAACTCGCCATGGGAAGGCCCTTTTTCTGTTGCGAAGGTCACTGGCCCTGGCTCATATCGTCTCCAAACTTTTGAAGGCGAAGAAGTCGACAACTCTTGGAACATCGACCAGCTTTGTCGCTTCTACCTGTAGGGGGTCACTTTTTTATTTGGAGAGTTTCCGCAACTATTATATCTATTTGCACAAATACCTCGACGGTTTCCAATCGTTAATACATAAAGTCCGATAAGCATGTCTTGGGTTGGCATGCAAATAGGATCTCCAATGGCGGGAGACAGGAGATTCATATGAGAAAACATAAGTAAACGGGCTTCCGCCTGAGCTTCCAAGGATAAAGGTAGATGAATAGCCATTTGATCCCCATCAAAGTCCGCATTGAAACCCTTACACACTAATGGATGTAAGCAAATAGTACGTCCCTCTACTAAAGTGGGTTGGAAGGCCTGTATGCCTAATCTATGCAGGGTAGGTGCCCTATTCAATAGTACACGACAACCCTCTCCAGACAGCTACGGCTATAACAACCCGCAAGGGGTCTCAACAACCCTCTCCAGGTAGCTTCGGCTGCAACAACTCTCTAGGCAGCTACGGTTGCCACAACTCGTAGGGGATCATGACAATCCTCTCTAGACAGTTTCGGCTACGACTACTCATAGGGGATCACGACAATCCTCTCCAGGCGGCTTCGGCTGCGATTACTCGTAGGGGATCACGATAATCCTCTCCAGACAGTCTCATTCTACGACAACTCGTAGGGAGTCATGACAACTCTCTCCAGAGGACTCCGTGGCGTATAGAGCAATAAGTGGCACATGCTGTCCATGTCTCTATTTTTAATAAGAGGCTGCGACCTAGAGTAACACCCTTCATAGTAGGGTCTCAGTGGAACTCTCATACAAGTTGCTGCTACAGCAAGGATGAGTTCATCACACTGTCTCCTACGGTCTTACTCGTTCTTCGAAACATTCTTGCGAGTACTCTTTCACTAGGCTCATAGCCTCAGAGGTACTTAAGGCACTATTACTCAATAGTGTATCCAGACATTGTAAACTCAATACAATGTGTTCAGTAATAAAGTGATTATTATATATATCGACTTGTTACTGACTCTTTGCTTATTTCACAAACAAAGCCTTCTTTTACGCTGCTACAGCTAAGGTTTTCAACTCGATGTGATTAAGCTAACATTCTTCAGAACAAATCTAGACTTGAGTACTTCTACTTGAGTACCGTATTTCTTTTGCAGTCGCACACTCATTATCAACTCGAGTACATGGCATTCACACAAGCATATAAGTTATCCAGATAATTGACTTACTCAAGTTTTCAATTACATTACATAAACACTTTTTTGGAATTACACTTGTTTTTTCCATAGTGTTTATCCTACAGGTTCATCTAACGAAGATCTATGAACTTGGAGACTACTTCCGCGATTGGAGATGTCTGCTGCATCAATTCGTTCAGCCTGTCGTCGGTGCAATCTCCAGATCTTCCATTCATGATGACCATCAGATCCGCATCTGCGTAGAAGGACTTGATGAAGCTCAGCACTTGATTGGGAATTGTGCAAGCCAGCTTCTGAGCATATTCCAATATCTTCTTTGGCATATCTTTCAACCTCTCCACAAGTGGACGAGGTTGAACTCCTGCCACCCTGGGCTCAAAAAGATTAGCTACCGGCTCGGCTGCCTCCAACAAAGCCTTCAAACTCAGCACGCAGGCACTCAGATTCTTCGATCTTGATCTTGAGCGACTGCATACAAGTCAACAAATCATTCCAACCGTCAAGAAGAATCTGCAATTCACGCTCAAGTTCCATGCACCGCACCTTATAATCTGCCTCGAGGTCAAGGCGAGCTGAGTCTTCACGATTATAGGCCAACTGCCAGTCAAGAGACTTGTTCTTGTGCCTCTCAACTTCCTCAGCCAGCTCTGCAATGGACCAAGACAACTTATAAGGGTGCAGTATGCAAGAAATAAGTACTCGAAGATAAGTTCAGAAAGGGGGAATACCTTTATTCTTTTGGCGCAGTGACTTATTTTTCCTAACAACGTCATCCTTTTGAGCCATCAGCTTCTAGATTTCATTGTGGTACTCGGCGGCATTACCATCAAGTTTTTCTTGTAGCCTCAGAGCCAAGGCTTTTTGCTCCTTGAGTTCTTCTCTGAGCTGCGAGACTTCTTCTATGTCCGCCGCGTATTGTTTGAGCAGACGAGTCTTGCGTTTAGACTGCTTGACAACTTCCTGCAAAAGCAAAACAACTCAAGGGTCAAAGACAGGATATCTTTGGCTAAAGTACTCTACAAGAGATTTTAACTTACCGCAAATAGCTTCTCCACACTGCGGAATATCTCAGAATGCGCTTGCAAGTTGTCCTCATCCAGGCACGAGTCATCATACGGCATCAAGCCTTCAGCTCTGGATTGAGTACTTGCACTCACCTCCGAGTACATCGCAGCGCTGCGCAGAGGAGCCGGGTCTTCAATTTCTAGCTCATACGTGTTGGCATTTCGTAGCGTCGTCACTTTAAGAATAGATCTGGAATCCATCCTTAGTGACAACACCAAGAAACGCCTTATAGGCACCTCTTAATGTCACAACTAACGACGCCGGGTTAGCGTGATCATCAAGACTTGCCAGAGGTTAATCTAAACGATCATGAACGAATCCGCAAGTGCACAGATAAACCATTGTAGCATTTCCCCAAGGAAGGAGAATATTCCAAAGGTATCGTATCCGTGGAAGGCAATGGCGGATATCTCAGACTTATGCTTTTGCTCTGAATGTAAACTAAGAGATAGATATAGGAAACAACAAACTCAAAGGTAGGGGTAAGATAAAAGATATAAAGGGTAGTGTGACACACACACTCAAATCTACCTCTACTCTAGCACACTACGGCTTAGGGGGAACATACGAGTTAGCTCTAGGTTCTAATGTACTAAACATACAAAGCTAGAAGATACAGGAGATAGGCATGAGTATTGCACGAGAGGGTAAGGTTCAGCACCCAGGTACAAACGGGGAGCTAGCCCGCGACGACCAGCACTCTGCGAAACTAGACTTTAGACTCCTACAGCAGGTACCCCAGCACGGAGGGTTGCAAAGGATCCAACAGCTGTCACCACTGTGGACCTACCTCTATCGTTACGGGGGGTATGCTCATAACTAACGTAGCCAGACAACCCAGGCACCATGCCTGCGTTGCTGCTAGACTCCACCCGGCTCGGGCTATTGTGACCCAGGGTGAGAGCCACCAGAAGACTGGTCAACTTAGACTGAGTACCGTAGCTTGAACACAAACCTCATGCAACACTCTCATGCCATCTAACAAGATCAACTACGGCTAGACATACGAACGGATACGAACTCTCTTATGTCTAGTCAACAAGATCAAAGGGTTGTGTTCGTGAAGAACACGAGCCTCTAACATATGAACAAACACATAAGGAATGAGTTCATCACCCTTCAAGTGGATCAAAAGGTAGTGTTCATGAAGAACACAAGCCTCTAAATGATGAACAAAGGATGAACTCAAGAACATATCAAGCATATGATCTACCATGACTTTATATGAAATAGCTGAATAACTGAAGTAGATCAAAGTCATACAATGAAATAAAGATAAAAGAGAACTCATACCTAGACTCCAAAGAAGACTTGGAACCTAAAGAAGAGCTACTCTAGCCTACCCCCTAGCCTTGGAAACTAAAAGTGAGAGGAGAATGAGAGAGTGGTGTGTGGGAAATGGGAGCCCCTCCCCTTCTATTTATAGGCAAGGACCAGGCTTGCTCGGAGCACCAAATGGTCTCAAAACACCCGGGAGTGAGGTAAGTGACCAATGAGCAGCTACCACGTGTAGGGGCGAGATGGGGCGGCACTAAGGCGGTTCGGCCGATCCTAGGATCGGTCGGCCCCCTAGGCCCCCCACTCGGGGTGGTTTTCCTCTGGGTGGCTGCCCTGTGGGCCCTCTGATCCTCCCCCGGTGCATGGCTTGATTTCGTATCCGAGGTGGGCCCTTTGATCCATGTGAAGTCCATGTGGCGTCCTCTGATTCGTCGGTGAGTGCCTCCCCTGGATCGATGACGTGGAATGCCATGTTTCCCTTGGTGGCAGCCACCTCCTCAGCTGAGTTGGCATGGTTTCTTCATAGAAGGTGGGTTTTCATCTCTTTTAAGGGGTAAATCACCTACATAGAAATAATCTCCAAGGACAAGTAGAACTACATTATTCAAACCAAAATGCAAGTAAATAATGCATATGCCTCCATTTATGTGAGAATATTGAGGGCTGAAAGTGGTACTTTTTAGCCGTCAACAATGCGGCACTATGCGACCTTCTGGGCTTTCTTCAAGCACTAGTCGTGCATCTATCTGAAGCACGGGGGCTTCAGCAATCGAGATTTCCTCATGGCGCAATTCAGCTTCTGGATCAATTTCCAGGCCTTCATTCACTGCCGCCTCTATGTCTTCGAGTTGTTGGGCCCTTGGCTTGGAAGTTGCATCCATTGCTGCCTTGACTACATCACTCCCAAGCAGGCGCAGTGCCTGTGCAGCATCAGCATCAGCAGCTGTTGGCATTTCTTATCCTCAACGCTGGCGCCTTTGTAGTGTGAGACCAGTAAGAAACTCCCGGGTACACTGACGAGTGCGAACGAATCCGCAAGCGCACGGATACACCGCTGTAGCACTTCTCCCTAGGAGAATGAGTACTCCCTTCGGGTTTCGTTCCTAGGACGGAGAGTAACCAGAGAGGGTCTATCCAAGGACACCAGCTTTTGCTGGGATAGGTTGGGATACAAGAAGCACTTCCTTAAGGGACTTAGCTCTCAAGATGTATTCCTGTCAGATCTCAGTCGTCCCCGCGGGACGACAACACTCAGAGGTGCTGTCCTGCGAGCCTAACTCGGTACGCGACGTAGAGGGTTACAAAGGGTCCAACAGGCTGTTACCACTGCGGCCTACCCCTACGCTACGATCGTACGTGGTCTCCGTAGGAAACCCAAGGCCCAGACACCACGTCTGTACCCCAGATAAACACTATAGTGCGGCGTATGCTAGCCCGCTAACTACACTATAGCAACTGTATAAATACGGTCCCACAAACAAGGGAAAGATCCGAATCAGATCATATCATTGAACTGGGAGCAGAAAGGAAACTATGGATGCAACTGAACAAGATACAGCAAACTTACTTAACTAAACAGGATCAGAGCATGCTAAACAAGTAAATGAACTATGGTTCTAGCTCTAAAGGATCGAAGCCTTGTGTCACGAAGAACATAAGCCTCTAACTCATGAACAAGCCAAGAACACTAGAACAAAGCAACCATGCATGATGTCCACTATAGTCTAAATAAGAAATGCTGAAATACTCACTTTGATCTAAATGAAGAACAAGCATCCACAAGGACATCAACTCACTTCTTACCCCTCCTCTACCTCACACTCATCCTAATCTAGATCCCTCCTCATCACCATTCTACCACAAAGAGGTGAGAATCACCTCTCATGGGCAGAATTGGAGAGAGGGAGAGAGAGCTACACAAGAGAAAGTGAAACTTGAGAGCTAGGTGGTGTGTGTGAAATGGAGCCCCTCCCCTCCTATTTATAGACAAGGAGGAGGCTTGCTCCGGGGCTCAAAGTGCCCCTAAACACCCAGGAATGCAGCCAAGAGCCAATGGGAGGATAACACGTGGAGGGCCAGGATGAACCGACCCTAGGTCAGTTCAGCCGAACCTTGGGTCGGCCGACCCCCTCGTGTGGTCTTCTGGCCAGTGCTTCCTCTGGCTCGCTTCCATGTGGGCCCTGATGCCCTTCCTCTATGCATGGCACGTTTCCTGGCGGTTTAGTTGGTAATGTGGGCCCATGGATCCATGTGATGCTGACATGGCAGCATGTGATTCGTCAGAAGTTCTTCACATGGATTGGTGACATCATGGATCTAGGAGAATCCATGTGGCAGCCCCTGATTGGCCAGCATTTGAGTGCCTTGGATTGGAGTGGAGTGAAAGTGCATGAATTTCTCTCATTTCTTATGCTAAATACCTGCATTCAAATAGACATCGACACTGGTGGAAAGTATGAGTTTAAGCACCTATTCTAGTGTGGATGTTTAATTCATGCTTAGATTTGCAGGGATTGACGGTCTTGAAAATGGCAAATATTGACCATCAACAACACCCCCACACTTGACCTTTGCTCGTCCCGAGTGAAGGGGAAACAAAGCCAAGTGGGTCATAAATACCGGAAAGTAAGACAGACATAAGAGATATTCCAAGTCATACCTTGCTCCTGTGAACCTCTGTGTAGTGGCTATCATGTTCCCTTGGGTTATTGAAGAGTAGAACAACTGTGAATCAAGTCACTTATGCACCTGATGATAAACACCTTGGGGGTTTTGCGAGATTTTCATAAACAAAACTCTTGGTGGCTTCCTCATTTGATTCTCTCAAATCGCTCAATGTGTATATGTCCTCACTAAGGCATTTTGCCTTTCTTCATCCTACTTCTAATGATGGCTATATGTGGAGCTCAGGGTAGGAAAAAGAGAAAACATGCTTGCATCACATATTTTGCAAAGTCAAATACTAGATCCACAGAGAAAATCAAATCATACTATCAGATCAAGATGTGCACCGGTATGGCTATGGTGTGTATGGTAAGGTGGATACTAGGACCGGAATGGGTGCTAGATATTACCATACATATAAGGTGAAAATGTGGGTTGATGGTAAGGTGGACACTAGCCCCGGAATGGACACTAGTTATTACCATCTATGATATGGAACTCCTTTTTTGCATGATCTATCTCTCCCCTATTCCTCCTTTATTTTGGACATGGGCTATTCTTTCTTTTTTTTATCATGCCTTGAGCATGTATTTTTTTTCATAGCCCATGTCTCTTCTTTGAAGGACACTTATGAAGACAGATGTCACGCCACATATGGAGTTTTGTTTTTATGGAGTGGATAGATGATACAATGCTAACTTCCAGTGTAGAAGCATAGCAAGGGGAAAATAGGTGGGGTGCACATAAATCTTGATCATAAAAGTAATGAAAAGAATTCTCACAAGGGTCACAGAATTTGACATAGCTCAAAGTAATGACCAGCTGCATATGAATCGAAGGTTTTACCTACAGAGATCATATGGCTCTAATGGGACGGAGGCATATCAAAGAGGAGCCTTTCCAAGAGGTTTTGAGTTTTCAAAAATAAATTCCCAAGAGAGTCATCAAAGCAAAAGATCATATCATCCAGCCATATCATACTCATCAATTACTTAGGTGAACATGCTTGTCCTTAAGAAGATTTTGGTTCACAAGCGTCAGGCAGAAAGCAAGGAATAAAACATATGTAAGTCTACTCAGGTACAAATGAGTTGGGTGATATTTAGCATCATCATTCGAGTTTTAGTTTAGAGATAGAAGATATGGCTTATAAAACTCAGGAATGAAAGAGAGTGAGTTGTCGAGATGCAAACCAGCGCTATGCATAGAAGGTGAACCGTGAGAGGCTCTCCACAGGAGTGAACTCGTGCGGGTCCCGTTCAGGTTCTCGGTAGGTGATCGATCGGCTAGCGCAGAGTGCTCGCAGTGGGTACGTACGAAAATGTCGCTCTTGCATTGGGAGAGTCGTGGCTCCTCCCCCACACTGTCTCGAACCTAGATGTCCTCGAATTCAAAAAGACCAAAGTAACGACACAAAGGGTGGCTAAACCGGGTTACATGACCGATGAGCCACTTTATTCAAATTCAAATGTTTTAAACCAAATGGTTAGGTGCTTACACACATGCAAAGGGAAATAAATGAAATAAAGGGAAACAAAGGGAAAATCAACCTAGACCTAGACTAGCGCCTAATGAACTAAAGCTGGGGCTAATCCCCACTACTCGGCATCATAAAGGGCTGCATGCCCCGTGGCCGAGAACAGCCTCCTCATCTTCGCACAAAGGCCGCGGTGAAGGTCACGGATGTCGTCTCTGAGCTCGGCCAGGTCCAACTTCTGCTCCGAGTAAGCAGCCCTGAGCTTCTCGTTGCTGACCTCCAATTCCTTCATTAGCGGGGTCAGCTTGGCCACTGAGGAGAGCCTAGGGAGCTGCTCGGTTGCCCGAGTCCTCTCCCTGGACCTCCTAGTGTAGGGTGGTGGTGGCAACCCGTTGTCCAGGACAACGTTTTCCTCCTCTTCTGGCAGAACTGGAGCTGGGCGCCCTGCGGGAGCCTTCTCCTTGGGCAGCGCCAGCTTGAGGGTCACCGGCGGCTGCGGTGAAGGAGCAGACTGTGCTGAGCTCGTCTGCCCTCTAGCCAGTGACGATCCAGGTGTGCTAGGTGGAGCGAGCGGCAACCCCCTAGGGTGAAGCTGAGCCGTGGTTGGCCTGCCGTAGGGGCTGGCCGCCCATCTCATGTGCCTCTTCCCAGGCGAGGTGGAGCGCCGTGAGGGCGGTGTGCCTGGAATCCTCCCGCTCGATGGGATGGTGGCGAGCGGCGGAACATCCAGGACACCAGCCACCATTGCGAGGTCCGCAGCGGGGGCGGCAACAATGGAGGGGTTGCCTCCTGCCCCGGGGTCGGTGGACAAGGTGGAGCCATCGAAAGGGACAATGCTCCTCCCGGCCATGGATGCGGAGATGAGCTGAGGAGTTGAGGTGGAGGAGATGGGTTTCGCGATGTGAGAACTTTGTCGGGCGGCAGGGAGAAGGGTTCTGGAGGAGAATGAGGCGCACACGCGAAAGAAGAAGGAGAGAGGAGGCACCAGGGTTTCAGCCGAACCAAGGTTCGGCCGGCCCCCTGTGGGCCCCTCTGGTCCTCCCCCTTCTCGTGTGGGCTCAAGCAGGTCTTAGGATCGACGGCCCAGGTGGGTTCCCCGAGATGGAAGGATTGGCTTAGGCTTAAGGCTAAAATAAGGTTGAGGTTGAAAATTTCACCTTCAACTTTATACCAACCTTGGCCAAACCATGATATGTCCAAAAGAATCTGGGGGAAATTACCTTGGCGACACACTAGGTTCGTCAGAAGTGTAGGCACTTCCGGCGGTAGTCACGAAGTGTCCGTGTCACCACAAAGGTGCTGCCTTCCCGTGGACCTTTGCCTTCTTCTCTTAATATTTCTCCAGCATGACCACGGTCCACAAGATACCCGAAAGATAATTCGTCCGGGGGAAACGGGTGTGGGTGTCTTGTGATCTCCTGTCTCAACTTATGACCGTCTCCTTGCAGATGATGTTGATATGATGATAAGCTCTGCTCTGCAAGGGTAGTGCGTATACGACCTCGAGCCCTGAAAGGTATATCGAGACTGAGAGCAAGCATGATCATCCCAGAGAGGCTGAGGCCTTCCCTGAGGTGGTCATGGGGCTCGAGGACTATAGCACTGGGGTCGTGGAACTCGGAGATGAAAAGATCGAGCACTGAAGCTAGTGCTTCACCAATAGGTACCGATCTCCGAGTGAACTCAAGTTCAGAAGGACACCCGGCTCTCAAAAGGATGAAGCGTGGACTTCCAGAGGCCGGTGTACGATCAAGAACTAGAGTTCGGATGAAGAGCAAGATTTACTCACTTTTACCTTAGGCATAGGGTTCGATGTTCCCATCAAAGTGACGAAAACATTCCCAAATCTAACCTAAGCTTCCAATGGGGGATTTTGGATAAACTGAAAAGCGCACCTCCCATTGGGCATCGATCAAATCAGGCATAAGATACGAAGTGAAAGCTTCTCCTGGTTGATCGGCATCGATCGATGTGCTCAAGATGAAAAGTGAATGCATTCCATTCGATCGGTGAATGATCGTGCTCCTTCGGTCTGACGGATGAATCCAATGGATTAATAAGCAGAGACCGATGTCTCGGTTTATACAAAACTTTAGTGTAAGGCACTTCAGCTCAAACCTCGACGTAGAAACACGATGGGCCTCTCATTCCCATCTCAGAAGATAGTAGTGAGGATCAAACAAATCATCCTAGCCGGGAATGGTCGTTCTCTCTGAACTACTCTCTTCGTCCTCCCACGAGACAAAGTCTCGGGGAGAAGGTCTAAGAAGATGCACGAGAGGGGAACCCAAGGGTAGATCTCGTGCAACGAAATCTTTCCCTTAGACTCTTGCTATTCAGAAATGACATCTTCAGCCAGAGCTCAGAAAGAGTGGACATGAAGTCTCGGACTCGGCTGACGATGGATCTAGGTGGCTCAACAATTTCTCTGGTGGGTGCCTCGTTGATCAGGATGCAGGGGGAGCTGAAATCTCGGAGATTATCCAGGATCTCTCTTCCCTTGACAGCATCTAGGTGCACGAAGGATCCTCCAGAAAGAGCATTAAGCCTCATGGCATCATTCTTCTGCAATCCAAACCAGAAGTGCTGAAGCAACATCCAATCGGGAATGCGGAGGACTGGGCAATCTTCCACCGCGAAGGCGAAACGATTCCATGCCATTCCTAGTGATTCCTCCTCACATTGCTCGAAACAAAGAATCTTTGCCCTTAACGAGACGACACGTCGTATTGGGAAGAAGCGGGAGCAAAAAGCTGCTCTCAACCTCTCCCAAGTAAGGTAGTCCATACCAAATCAATGGTGCCAATCACGAGCTTCCCCAGAGAGGGATAGCGGGAAAAACTCTCTTTTCCGAGCATCCGGTGATTCTCCGGTTTTACCCTGAGTTTCAATCAGATGCTCGTAGTCTCTCACATGATCAAAAGGGTTCTCATGAATTAACCCCGAGAAGGATAGGTCCTGAATTAGCTTCATGAGAGAGGGGTGAATCCTATAGCCAGATGTAAGAGTGGATCTTGACGAAGATGACTCTGAGGGTTCACTCCTCGAAAGCGGAAGGTGTTTACGAGGATAACCTTCCATGGGTAGTGGGGGTAGAGGTAGAAAGAAAACAAAAAGGGATAGTTCAAAAAGGGTAACGGGGGTGAAGGTAGAATAAAAAGAAAAAAGATAAATACGAGGATAGACGGGCTCGAAGGTCAACAACAGCCATCCCCGGCAACGGCGCCAGAAATGCTTGTTGGCATTTCTTATTCCCAACGCTGGCGCCTTTGTAGCGTGAGACCAGTAAGAAACTCCCGGGTACACTGACGAGTGCGAACGAATCCGCAAGCGCACGGATACACCACTGTAGCACTTCTCCCTAGGAGAATGAGTACTCCCTTCGGGTTTCGTTCTTAGGACGGAGAGTAACTAGAGAGGGTCTATCCAAGGACACCAGCTTTCGTTGGGATAGGTCGGGATACAAGAAGCACTTCCTTAAGGGACTTAGCTCTCAAGATGTATTTCTGTCAGATCTCAGTCGTCCCCGCAGGGTGACAACACTCAGAGGTGCTGTCCTGCGAGCCCAACTCGGTACGCGACGTAGAGGGTTACAAAGGGTCCAACAGGCTGTCACCACTACGGCCTACCCCTACGCTACGATCGTACGTGGTCTCCGTAGGAAACCCAAGGCCCAGACACCACGTCTGTACCCCAGATAAACACTATAGTGCAGCGTATGCTAGCCCGCTAACTACACTATAGCAACCGTATAAATACGGTCCCACGAACAAGGGAAAGATCCGAATCAGATCATATCATTGAACTGGGAGCAGAAAGGAAACTATGGATGTAGCTGAACGAGATATAGCAAACTTACTTAACTAAACAGGATCAGAGCATGCTAAACAAGTAAATGAACTATGGTTCTAGCTCTAAAGCATCGAAGCCTTGTGTCACGAAGAACATAAGCATCTAACTCATGAACAAGCCAAGAACACTAGAACAAAGCAACCATGCATGATGTCCACTATAGTCTAAATAAGAAATGCTGAAATACTCACTTTGATCTAAATGAAGAACAAGCATCCACGAGGACATCAACTCACTCCTTACCCCTCCTCTACCTCACACTCATCCTAATCTAGATCCCTCCTCATCACCATTCTACCACAAAGAGGTGAGAATCACCTCTCATGGGCAGAATTGGAGAGAGGGAGAGACAGCTACACAAGAGAAAGTGAAACTTGAGAGCTAGGTGGTGTGTGTGAAATGGAAACCCTCCCCTCCTATTTATAGACAAGGAGGAGGCTTGCTCCGGGGCTCAAAGTGCCCCTAAACACCCGGGAATGCAGCCAAGAGCCAATGGGAGGACAACACGTGGAGGGCCAGGATGAACCGACCCTAGGTCGGTTCGGCCGAACCTATGGTCGGCCGACCCCCTCGTGTGGTCTCCTGGCCAGTGCTTCCTCTGGCTCGCTTCCATGTGGGCCCTGATGCCCCTCCTCCGTGCATGGCATGTTTCCTGGCGGTTTAGTTGGTAATGTGGGCCCATGGATCCATATGATGCTGACGTGGTAGCGTGTGATTCGTCGGAAGTTCTTCACATGGATTGGTAACATCATGGATCCAGGAGAATTCATATGGCAGCCCCTGATTGGCCAGCATTTGAGTGCCTTGGATTAGAGTGGAGTGAAAGTGCATGAATTTCTCTCATTTCTTATGCTAAATACCTGCATTCAAATAGACATCGACACTGGTGGAAAGTATGAGTTTAAGCACCTATTCTAGTGTGGATGTTTAATTCATGCTTAGATTTGCAGGGATTGACGGTCTTGAAAATGGCAAATATTGACAGTCAACAGCAGCTACCACTTGAGGTTCTGGAAGCACATCTTCTTGAAGATTCTGATTTCCTACAATAGGACTACTTCCAGAAGCTCCCCACTTTACATCAGTGGATTTACTGCATCAACAAGTTGGTCAGCATATTCAAAATTAACAATAATGAGAAGTACTCGAGTTCTCGGGTACTTACAGAGCAGCACGAGGCACCACAACCTTTGGCTCAAGCATATCAAAGAACGTGGGTGCCGCCGGCTCCACTGGGACACTCTCCACCAGTGGCACACTTCTCGGCGTCGCCGCTTCTTGTTGCTCAGGCATCACCGTCTCGACGGTTGATGCTGGAACCATCTCGGGTTCTGCTGATCTTGCAGGGCTACTCGTGGGTACATGAGTAGTACTCTCGATAACCTGTGCAAGTCAAAATTTCAAGTCATTACAAAGAGTACAAGTACCCAACAAGATATTGGTTACTTAAAGTTCTCAAAACTCACCGTAATGGATGGCAGAGATGTGATCTTCTTCACAGCGCGCTTCCCCACAGTGGTCCTTTTCTTCCGCGGTGGCTGCGTCACATCATCCGCAAGGGATGAAGCCGACCTCTTCAATGCTCCTGCGGAGACACCACTGGGGATTGGCGCTCTAGAGTACCCGTAGCGACCATTCACTTCAAAGCGTTGTTGAAGTGTCTGTTCGTCGTCATCACTCAAGGAGGCATCCTCCACCAAGACTTCATCTTCTCCTTGAGCAGATCGACTACTCTCGGGGGCCTGAGCCTCAACTTCTGATGGCTCTCCTTCTGGCGCTTGTAGTGGATCGTGGGGATGAGAAGGAGGGATGGAGACAAATTTCAGAACATCCTCCTGCAAAACAAGGTAAATTTCTAAGATCACGACTACTTTTAATAAGTACTCGGGGGCTAGTTGGCGGATACTAACCAGACACGGAGGATTATCAGTGCTGAATTCTTGGACAATTGCTGGAATTCCATGAAGGTTCTTGAAGATCCTTTGCAGCCTCTCCATAACGAGATCATCGTTGATCTCCTCTGAAGACAACCTTGAGCCATCTTCAACGCCCGTGTACTCGTACCCTAGATGCTCCTACTGCATCAAAGGTTGTACTCGGCACTTCATAAAGCTGAAGGCAACCCTCTCAGCTGTCAAGCCTTGCGCCTTCTTCTGCGCAATCTTTGCTAGCAATTCTGGAATCTGAATGCATTCTTGCATTGTTGGCTCGTCCTTCCAGAGTCTGTCATATACTGGTGCAAACATGCTTGGCTTCGGTAGTTGAGGCGGGGCATTGTCAATATAAAACCACTTGGTCTTCCAATCTTGGTTAGAATATATCAAGTCGTACCTAAAGTACAACTCTTGTGCTTTCTAGCGCATTTGAAGACCAGCTCCACCGACTACTACCGGGAGGTTGGCGTTAGGCTGTGGCTTCAACCGGAATATCTTCCTAAATAAAGCCCAATGTGGGCGAATCCCAAGGAAAGCTTCGCAGAAGTGCACGTACACTGCGATCTGGAAGATGTTGTTCGGGTTCAAGTGTATGTGCTCCAGCTTGAATAAATCGAGGAACCCCCTGAAGAAATCCGAAGCCGGCAGAGTCAATCCACGCTCGACGAAGTGGCCGAACATTGGGATTTCATCTGGAGTCTTCTCCATGGGCCACGCATCCCTAGTGGCAGAACTCCATCCTGCGACTGCCTTCTCGCGCAGCAAGCCAGCGACCTCAAGGGCCTTGATGTCATCCTCCTTCATCTTGGACTTCTTCCAAGAGGCGGCCTGGCTTAGTGGTTTCTTGATCACCACCGTCTTGTACTTTGGCTCTGGCAACTGATTTTTGCCGCGGCCAGATTTCTTCTTCTCCATCTGTCCCTTGGTTGGTGCATCATTCATCCTTCCAGTCACAAGAGTCTTCTTTCGCATCTGCTCGGGGGCTGCGAGGGGTGGAGATGGAAGCACTTGGCGGTGTAGACGCTCAAACTCTGTGGCAGCTACGGGTGCTAGGGCTTTCTTTCTAGATCTAAGGGCAAATGGAAGTAGTGAAACCCTAAGGGATACCCCCTCGGGTATTTATAAATCAAAACCCTAACGGTTCAACCTGGTGACCCTTCGTTTTCAACAGATTGGTTTCACACAGGGCAATATTTTTTCGGCTAAGTCAGTGGATCTTGTACAAATTCCAAGACCTGTTCGACTCCATCTCGAGGGCTCGACTACTCGATGGAATTGGTTTTCACTCAGCTACAGTTCACTGAATTCAGGCCACTATTCTACAGTCAGAATGGATCCTTCAATTCGAGAAAGTACTCGACTCAAGGCTCGGGGGCTCCGTGCCACGTGTCCTTCAGTTTTTCTCAAGATTTCACAGGATTATTTGACAAAGACTTCATATTGACCCTCAGCTTGAATTGTCAATTCGAACTAAGGCTCGGGGGCTACATCCATATAGGATGCGATTTTAATAATCGCATTCCTATATAATTTCTTTGGATTTTCTACGGATTTTTTGGAGCAAGATCAAATGCTAGAAGATTGACCCTCAGCTTGAATCCAGGATTCGACCTAAGGCTCGGGGGCTACATTCCATATGGAATGTGATTTTAATAATCGCATTTCCATATGGATCTTTGATGCAAAGATTTCAAGAACAAAGCGGGTATTATTGAAGACCTTCAAGGGAAGTACTCGGGGACGCTTGGGAACAACTCGAGAAGACTTCAAGACTACATGTGGAGATAGCTGGAGTACCTTCCAGCCTCGTGATGATTCAAGTACTATTGAAGATTGAAGCTTGCAGAACTCGGGGACGCTTGGGAACTACTCGCGGAGACCTTCAAGACTACTTGGAAGCATCACACTCGACTACAAAGTACTCGGGGGCTTGTCGACCGGGCATCCCTGGGCCCACCATGCATGTGGGCCATCCCTGGGAGATAAGATCCTGCACACCTGGACTACTCGACTAGTGGGGCACGGTGCAAGATTACCGTGGACCACAAGGCAAGACAAGACGGACAAGGACTTGTACTAAGATTAGGATAGCTTTCTATAGCTCGTATAGACTACTCCTAGTTCTACTCGAATAGTTCTCTTGTACCAAACTTGTAACCCTGCCTCCCGCGGCATATAAGGCGAGGCAGGGACCCCTCTCAAAACATACGCAATCAATACAGAGCCACGCAGCATACAGGACGTAGAGTATTACGCACATTGCGGCCCGAACCTATCTATTTGTGTGCCCCGTGTCTCACCATCGTGTTCCTGATCTCGGCGAGCCCCACCGCACAATCTACTACTTCGGGTACCCCGTGGTAGGCTCGGTGTCTAAAACACTGACAGCAGAATTCAACGGTCAAGAGCAGTGGAAGGCAACGGCTAGTAGCACCGGATGAACCGACGCCTAGAAATGCACAACGTCGGATCATCCGACGGTACACATAAAAGCACTAGCCGTTGGAGCAACAGCTCTATGGTTGCCTCGGGCTATTTATACCTCTTCCACTCGCCCATTTGAGGTTGTTGGATTGTGTTGAAGTGTGTGGAAGTCTAGAGGAGTGCAAGACACTTTGAAGATCACATCCATGCCATGCTAGTGCTTAAGTGAACATCCAAAAGTTTTGCACATGCTTGGTGTGTGTGCTTAGTGCTAGGTTTAGCTTAGAGCTGAGAGAGTGTAAAATGTGCCTACCTTGTGAGGTGATTCTTAAGTGGATCAAGTTGTACAAGGTGCGTCGGAAGTCTTGGGGCTTAAATGGCTCTCCGGTAAATGTCTTCGACCCTCCGGCTTGGTGTGGAGCGACAAGGGATGTTGAGACCCCCTTCCTTGGTGGAGTGGAGGCGGCATCAAGGTGACAAAGGGAGCTTGACAAATGCCTTCATGACGAGCCTTTGTGGTTAGTCAAGTGGTGCTCTTGGGAGAGACTTGGTGACCGAGAAGCAATACTCTTGTGTGGAGTGCTTCAACAACGTGGACTAGGGGTGACTAAGTGCCTACCGATACCACAGGATAAATTGCGTGTCAAGAGTTTGCTTCCTCTCATCCCTCTTTACGTTTCCGCTTTACATTTGTGCAATTCTTGCTTGCCTTTACTTTCTTAGAGTAGTATCTTGCACGGTCTGCAATTTAGTTGGTGAAATTTTTAGTAAAAGTGGTGAAATTTTTATATTGGGAAACGTGTTCTGTGAGAGGTGGCACGGTCTGCAATACGAAAATTTTGAGAATTTTTGGGAAACTAAACAGGGCCTAGGATTGACTATAGGTTGCAAAACTTGTTTTGAGATAGGAGTTTCACACTAGAACAGGCATAGTTGCACATCTAGGTAGTATGTTCTAGTTTATGTTTTGAGCAAATAGTGATAACCTCCTTCTCTTAAGCTACGAACATCTGATTCCTTAAAACAGATCGAGAAATCAGAGTACTTCGTTTGAAATGAGATTGGTGTATTGGAATGTGAGGTATACTTTATCTCATCAGACAATGAACCACCTTTTTACGAGGCTGACAAAATTCCCAAACGTGTACTCCCTCTGTCCCATAAAAAATATAATCCTTACTTTTGAAAAAAATCTCACAAAGAGTACCATTTTAGAAAATAGATCTAATTTCTTTCCTAATTAAGTGTCCAGATCTGATTTTTTATGTCAAACTTACTGCATATGACCAACAAATGAGGGTATTAGAGTCTTTTTATACCACCATAAATCTGTCCTAAAAAAATTATAATCGCATTCTTTATGGGACGTAAGGAGTAATATTTTAATTACACCTCAGTTTTATCCTTCTGGACCCAAACCGTGATAGTTACCTTTTGAAACCGTCCGTGAAAGAGCATTTAGACCTCTAATTCAATTTTGGCGATCATTGTAACATGATCCCGCAAATAAATAAGTTAGTGCAATGATGAGCTTTCATGGTATTCTTGACCCCATCATGTGTTTGGAACTGTATCGGTTCAAAGTACTAGCGAGAAGGATAAGGACTAGCTAGTTCCAAGTGTCATTTGGAGTTGAGAAACACTTGGATTAGTATATGTTTTTTATTTTCTTTTGGATGTACTATAAAGCAGGCGAAGAGTAGTAGCTTGACTCAGATGAGTCCTTGAGCTGAGTGGATGCATACTTGTGAAATTATGTGCTAGGTAGCTTAGATGAAACCTTGTGATGTGATGAAGAAGTGTGGAAACTCAAAACAAAATTGAATTGGACGAGTTAAACACTTAGAGCCAGAAGAGCTCGTTTGTATCACTGATCTACACGGTGCCGACGGGGTTATGTCAACGGATGGGTCGGTGACCGCAATGAAGTAACAGCAGTAGTTTTCCACCGATTGATACGGTGACAAGAGAAAGAAGGCAATGGTTGAGTCGGTGCACGTGGCTAAGCCCAGTGCCGACAGTGTGACACTGTGATTCGGTAGGTTCATCGAATGTTCGGTTCGGGTATGTTTTGGATGCAAATAACGTCGTACTGATTGATACGGTGGTAATAGAAGCTGTTGCACCGGATGTGTTGATGGACGTGCAGTGTCAGTGATCGTTGGAACGTGGATGACCTCCGCGCACTGATTGATCCGGTGGATGTCTTTGGCGCCACCGTATGAGTTGGTGGTGCTGATTTCAGTGAAGGCAACTATTAGTTACCCTGTTCACTTCCCTTCAAAATTTCATATTCATCTCATCACATTTATCATATTTTCTCTCACAAGAAACATTATTTCAACATTATTTATATACTATTTTCACCCCCTTTCGCTGAAGTGAACGGGTGGGTTGGTTCATTCTAGCTCTGTCTTGGCACTCAGGAAGGTTGATAGCATCTTTGCGAGATCAAAGGCAAGTTGAGCGCTAAAAGCGATTTGAAAAGTTCTTGATTGAAAATTAAGTACATTATTAGTGTTTGAAGAGTAGCAAGTGTGCATCCATCCGGCCATCTCTTTGGCTTGTGTAGGTCAAGTGAGAGTATTTGTTTGTTATTGTTGGTGATCGGCATCACCTAGACGGTTTGGTGTGGTGTTCTTGGTGAACTCTAAGGATATGTTTTGTGAGAATCCCTAGAAGAGTGTTGTGCTCGGTTCAGGGCTTGGCAGGGACGTAACTACAGGGTATGCCAGGTGGGCCGCGGCATACCTGTATTTTGGCCCAGTATAGCAATAGATAGGTCCATCGGCCCAACAACAAAGAAAAACCATCAAACCCTTCTCTATACCCCTAAAAAGTCCCTAAGGGCAACGTCGACAGCCCCCCGTGGTTCTGCCGGCAGAATCATGCACTAGGCTAGAAAAGATTTGCGCTGACACATGACAATTAGCGTGCTGGCGGGCATAATTGGCACCCACCAGCACAGTGGTGCGGGGGGGGGGGGCGCTAGGTCTGTGACCGCCAGGGGTAAGGACACAGTGCTGGTGGTCGACATAAGCCAGCCGCCAACACAGATCGATCATCAGTGCTGGCGGTTTGCTTATGCCGACTGCCAGCGGTAATTCATAGTGCTGGCGGACGACGGAAGCCAGCCACCAGCACAGATCGAAGCACCAGTGCTGGCGGTTGTCTAATGTCACCCGCCAGCACTGTGCACAGCATAACTGTTCCGACACCTTCTTCTTTCCAGCCAACCTTCCAATGGAGCTTTGTCCGAGTGGAGCTCGGGAAAAGCTCCAAAAACACCAAATCAAGGGGGAAGGTTTTGCTCTTGTTTTCCTTGGAGGAGGTGGCTATATAAGGTGAGTTTTTGCTATTCCAACCTTCTTTTTCACCTTTAATCCATCATTTTTATTTTATCTCTAAAGATCTAGATCTAGACCTAGGGTTAGCAAGGAGAGAGAGGAGTGAAGAGAGAGAAAATGAATTAATGATTTATTTTTTAAGAAGAATTATATATGTGACTAATATAATCATTGTAGTGATATGTTTGTCATTTTATCATTAGTTTTCATTATTAAATAAAAATCTAGACTGAGTTTTCTTTTATTTATTATAATTCAAGAATTTAAGTTAGTTTATATATTTGAGTTTAATTGAGATTTTAATTGTTGTGACTCATATATTTACATGTATATCATTAAATTAGTTTATAAAATGTAGATTTATTTTTTAAGTTCTTTAAGATGGATATGTTTGACATTTTTTTATCAGTTTCGTAAATTAAAATTATAGAATTTAATATCGTTTAATTTTTTTACATATTAATTAGTTTCTAAGATGTAGAATTATTTTATAGGTAGTTCAAAATGGATAATAGAGCATGGATGTATGGCTCACAAAGACATTCGTCTACATTCATGTCCGAGTTATCAAAGTTTCTCGAGGTTGCGAAGAAGCATGCCCAAATTTGCAAGACAAAGCAAATACGTTGTCCGTGTTCTGACTGTTGCAACAAACTAGTTTGGGAAGATATTAATGTCATGAAGATGCATTTGGTAAAGCGAGGTTTTGTGAAAGGATACACAACTTGGTCCCACCATGGTGAAGCAGTAACTACTGTCAACAATGCAGGCATCGACACTAGGTATGATGAAGTGGGTGGCGAAGATGAAGATGAAAATGATCATGTCATGATGGATGATGCTTTTGACTGTGGAGATCGAAATGGCGACCAAACAGATGCACCACAGGTGGACGAGGAATGTGATGTAGATATGGAAGAAATGTTGCGCCACATTGAACCGGAGGTGTTGCTAGGGAGTGCTAAAGGGTTAGAAAATTTTGAGACACTTAAGAAGGCAGCAAAGGATCGTATGTATGAGGGTTGTGGGAAGGAGTGGACAGTGTTGCGTTTCATCCTCCATCTTCTGATTGTGAAAGCTAAATTTAGATGGTCGGACAATAGTTTTAACGAACTCCTTACTTTGTTGGCCAAGCTGCTCCCGAAGCCAAATTTAGTGCCAAACAACACATATGAAGCAAAGAAGATTATCAACCCATTGAAGATGTGAGTGCAAAGAATACACGCGTGCAGGAACCATTGCATATTGTACTGCGGTGACTATGCAAGCATGCAGAAGTGTCCAAATTGCGATGCTAGCTGATACAAAAGCAATGCAGATTTCCATGCGGAACGTGTCGCTACCTTGAAAGACACGAAGAGGAAGATGGGTGGAAAGAAAAGTGCAGGTGCTCAAGTGGAGGATGAGTCTAGTATTGGTACTGACACTGCTGGTCAACGTAAAGTCCCTGCTTTGGTGATGTGGTACTTGCCGGTGGAGGACCGTCTGAAGCGATTGTTCTCAAACCCAAAGACTGCTAAACTAATGACTTGGCACGCCGATCGCCCAGAGAAAAACGATGGGAAGCTTCGACATCCTTCGGATGCTCGGCAGTGGAAGACCTTTGATTCCAAGTATGACAAGTTTAGCAGTGAAAAAAGAAATATACGGTTCGCGTTAAGTACAGACAGCATGAATCCATTTGGTGAAAGAAGCAGCACACACAGCACATGGCTAGTGTTGATGAGCATATACAACCTTCCCCCTAGCTATGTCACAAGAGAAAGTTCCTTTTACTAACCATTCTAATCCAAGGACCGAAGCAACCTGGTATCGACATAGATGTTTTCCTGGAGCCATTGATGGAAGAAATGGAGAAGCTTTGGATACATGGGATTAAGATGTGGGATGAGTACAGACAGGAGTAATTCACACTTAAGGCCATTATCTTTGTTACCATTAATGATTACCCTGCCCTATTTTCTGTGTCAGGTCAGGTAAAAGGAAAGACAGGCTGTGTAGTATGCTTGAATGATACAATATCTTTGTACCTTAAAGGATCTACGAAGACAGTGTATATGGGCAACAGACGATGGCTATTAAAGACTCACAAGTACCGCAAGATGCCAGACTATTTTGATGGAAAGATTGAGAATGGTTCTACCCCACAACCGGCCACGGGTTTGAAATGTGTCAGAAGGTCAAGTTCAAACTTGGTAAGAAGTCAAAAGTTGGTGTTGATGAACCTACGAAAAAGGGAAGGAAGGAGGCTGAAACTACGGGGAACGTCGACGTGCCTTTTAAGAATATGTCTATCTTCTTTAAGTATTTGCTATACTGGAAAGATTTGGCGGTGCGCCATGCCATTGATGGGATGCATCTTAAGAAGAATGTGTTTGAAAGCATCTTGGGTTTCTTAGGTTTATCGGGCAAGGTAAAGGACGGACTAAAGTCACGCAAGGATCTTGTTGACCTAAAAATTAGGCCAGAGCTACACCTGCAAGAATGTCCTAATGGTAAACAGTACCTTCCCCCGGCTAGCTACAACTTGACACAAGATGAGAGGTTGGCTATTTGCAAGTGCTTGCGCGGTCTGAAAGTGCCTACCGGATTCTCATCCAACATCAGATCACTAGTCTCATTGAAAGACATGACGCTTACTGGTTGTAACTCTCATGATTGCCATGTGATGATCACTGTTTTTCTCCCAATTGTGATCCGAGCTGTTAAACTAGTATTCCTTAAGATGATTATCATAAGGATGTGCTACTTTTTCAACGTGATTTCGCAGAAAGTGGTCGATTGTATAGAGTTGGCAAGACTACAACTTTTTATGGCTGAAACGCAGGCCCAGCTCAAGATGTGCTTCCCTCCGTCCTTTTTTGATATCATGGAACATCTGATGCTCCACATGGTTGATCAAATTACAGAACTAGGACCTATGCACTTCCATCAGATGTGGATGTACGAACGATTCATGTCAATTCTGAATGGATACATGAGAAACAAGGTAGTTCCAGAGGGCAGCATGATCGAGAGCTACCATACAGAAGAGAGTATTGATTGTTGCATAGATTACATAAAAGATACGAAAGCGATCGGTTTACCGGAATCTCGACATGAGGGCAGATTGTCTGGGACAGGTACCATTGGAAAGAAAAGATTCATTGATGAGGACAACCAAGAACTGGAGAAAGCACATTCAAGTGCTCTACAACAACTTGCAATTACAGAGCCATTCATCGTGGAACACATAAAACAGATTTGTGAAGAAAATGATGGCCGGTCAGATGATTGGGTCCTCAATGAGCAAAAGCGTTGTTTCCCATCCTGGTTAAAAGAACATGGGCATCTATTTGAAGACGATGCAGTAATGACCAGACTAGCGTCCAGCCCATCAAGTAATGTCACCTCATGGCAAGCATACAAAATTAATGGGTACACCTTTTATACCAAGGCAAAAGACAACAAGAGTGTCGCTTATCAAAATAGTGGTGTTCGCATCGATGCGATTGATGCCCACGGAAACAACACTTTCTACGGTTTCATATAGGAAATATGAGAACTTGACTATGGAGCGAATATCCGGATCCCCTTGTTTCGGTGCCAATGGGTCAAACACCCGAAGGGTGTTATAGATGACAACTATGGGCTGACACTTGTAGACCTTGCCAATGTAGGTTACAAAGATGACCCATGGGTACTCCCTGAGCGTGTTGCACAGGTTTTCTGCATAGCCGATCCTATGAATGTAAAGAAGCACATTGTCGTCTCCGGAAAACAAAGAATTCTTGGAGTTGAAGGTGTAGTTGACGTTGAGTATTACAATCAGTATGAGGAATTAGTCTTGTTCAAAGATCATGAAAAAAGAATCAAAAAAATTGAAAGCAGCATTCCTAAATCGGAGAAGCCATGGTTACGTACAGACCGCGAAGGAAGAATTGTTAAAGGATAAATTAGCACTTCTTATTAGTCTGTCTTGATGTATCTCTTGTAAGACTTTATTGATTAATGTCGTTGTAAGACTTCTTATTAGCACTTCAAATTAAGTCATATTTTCAAGTCATTATTATATTGCATTCGGTTCGATTTCACGTCATTGAAAGCTCACAAGTAAAATCGTACAAATACAACAACACATGATTAATACATCAGTACTTTAGTCTTAGCAAAGACTAAAAGTTCAAATCCATACAATTAAAAGGGTACAAATTTCATACTTAATTAAAATCTAGGATCGTTCACATCATGACCATGAATCATCGTGAGGTACAAAGTATGATTAATATCGATGATGTTGATTCCTAATAACCTATCAACATAATCCAGCGCATATATGTATGCACTATCTCTGGCCATGTAGGGCGTCATGAATATCTCTCCAAATATTTGCACCGAATTCGTAGATGATGATAGGGTAATGCCAGCTTGCGAAACCGCTGCGTACTAGACATGGGTGCGGTGTCGTGAATGTCCATCCAATGTTATGCAATACTTGACGTAAGACCTCATGCATACCTTGATCAGCGTGCATGAAACTGTTATACAATGCGTGTAAGTACAAGGTTCTTAAAAAACAAATTCCAAAAATAACGAGTAAGTTTTAGTTACATACAATGGATGATGCATACGATGGTGATATCCGTTTAGGCATTTCAGTGACGGCCATGTTGTTATGTTCTAAGGCTTTAATCTTGAAGTAACTATAGTCTGGGATTACATGTCTTGTTTGAGCTTCTATTTCGATAAGTGCCTTCCTCACGGCATCAGAAGCGGCAACATGTGGTTGTATTGCAGCAAAAGAATTGACATGGATAATAACTGTATCACCAAGTGATTGCTCTCGCATGCCCGCAGCATTAATTGATAGAGAAACAATAAAGCTTCCTCGTGATGAAGTCCTTTGTTCATGTCTCACCATTGGAGCTTGTCCAGTCACACAATATATAACTCGTTCTAACCATTGTATTGGTGAAACCAGCTTCATAATTAAAAATGCAAATAATACACATTATTATCATTGTAAAAATAATGACAAATTCAAAAAATAGAATATCTAAGTACATACCACATTTTGGCGTAAGTCGCGTTGGGTAATGGGCATGGGTTCTTGACCGACAGGGAAGGAAGCACCAACATGTCGCCCTGGGATCGTGGCGGAGGGTCTGGGACTGGGGGACCACTGCGGACAGGACGACGACCACCTCCACAGCCACCATCACGATTAAAAAAATGCAAACCGATTTGCCATTGTTATCCCTAAAATATACACAATATTTTATTTAAAATTTTCTACACAAACTTAAGTCTATCAAAAATTTGCTACACAATCTATTTCTCAATTACTACACAATCTATTTCTAAATGTATACAAAATTACTACACAATCTATTTCTAAATTCTACTCCCTTCTATGTAATTTTAAAATGCACTAAACTAAGCTAACAAAAAAATTTAAAAAAATATCACTTACAAGCAGGGGAGCTGGCGCGGGAGATCGGAGTTGGCGGGCAGGGGAGCTCTGGCGGTGCAGGCAGGGGAGCAGGTGAGCTGGCGGCGGCGCGACACGGCGCGGCGCGCGACGGCAGGGCGGCAGCGAGGCTGCGAGACGCGGCCGCGGGATGGGAAGACGGCGAGGCGCACGAGCCGTCGTGGCGAGACGGCGAGGCGGCCGGTGCTCGAGCCGGAGCCGGCGGGGAGCACGGATCGAGGCGACGGCGCAGTCCGGCAGCCTGCCGGCGTCGATCCGCGCGCGTACAGTTAAACACTTAGAAAAAACAGAGTGTACCCGGTAGTTATAGATCACTATGCTGGCGGGCGCTTAAGCCACCCGCCAGCAGTGTGGATCTGTGCTGGCGGGCACTTAAGCCACCCGCCAGCATTGCGGTTCACCGCTGGCGGGTGGCTTAAGCGCCCGCCAGCATAGTGCATTTTGAAAAAAATTAAAAAAATTCAAAATTTGGCCCAAACCTTCTCAAATTTGTCTGAAACTTGCACATCTCTTATAAAATGTGTCAAATTTAAGTTTGAAAATGTGTTACCATATAAAAAATTGTTTGTTTGAAAAACTTAGTTCAAATGTGACTCTTGGGTGAAACCTCTCCCATGAGTCACATTTGAACTAAGTTTTTCAAACAAACATTTTTTTATGGGAACACAAACTTCCTGAATTAAATTTGAAACATTTTGATAGAGTTTTAAAAATTTGGGACATATTTCAACAAGTTTGAATAAGATTTTGATTTTTTGATTTTTTTCAAAATTCACAGCGCTGGCGGGCGCTTAAGCCGCCCGCCAGCATTGTGGTTCATCGCTGGCGGGTGGCTTAAGCGCCCGCCAGCACAGTGCATTTTGAAAAAAATCAAAAAAATCGAAATTTGGCCCAAACCTTCTCAAATTTATCTGAAACTAATTTAAGTTTGGAAATGTGTTGCCTCATAAAAAATTGTTTGTTTGAAAAACTTAGTTCAAATGTGACTCTTGGGTGAAACACCTCAAGTGTTATAGGAGGTTTCACCCATGAGTCACATTTGAACTAAGTTTTTCAAACAAACAATTTTTATGGGAACACAAACTTCCTAAATTAAATTTGAAACATTTTGTTAGAGTTTTGGAAGTTTGGGACATATTTCAACAAGTTTGAATAAGATTTTGATTTTTTTATTTTTTTCAAAATTCACAGCGTTGGCGGGCACTTAAGCCACCCGCCAGCAATGTGGTTCACCGCCGGCGAGTGGCTTAAGCGCCCGCCAGCACAGTGCATTTTGAAAAAAAATAAAAAAAATCGAAATTTGGCCCAAACCTTCTCAAATTTGTCTGATACTTGCACATCTCTTATAAAATATGTCAAATTCAAGTTTGCAAATGTGTTACCTCATAAAAATTATTTGTTTGAAAAATTTAGTTCAAATGTGACTCTTGGGTGAAACACCTCAAGTGTTATAGGAGGTTTCACCCATGAGTCACATTTGAACTAAGTTTTTCAAACAAACAATTTTTTATGGGAACACAAACTTCTTAAATTAAATTTGAAATATTTTGTTAGAGTTTTGGAAGTTTGGGACATATATCAACAAGTTTGTATAAGATTTTGATTTTTTTTTCAAAATGTTTCGAATTTTTTGAATGTCTTTTAAATTGACTAAATTTAGAAACTACTAGTTCTTTGTTAGGAAACACACTTCCTAAACTTAATATTAAGAATTTTACTTCACTTGTATACATTTCAAACAATTTTGAACTAATTTAGGCAAGATTTCAAATTTTTTGAACAAAATATTCAAAAAATTCGAAATCTGGCCCAAACCTTCTCAAATTTGTCTGAAACTTGCATATCTCTTATAAAATGTGTCAAATTTATGTTTGAAAATGTGTTACCACATAAAAAATTGTTTGTTTGAAAAACTTAGTTCAAATGTGACTCTTGCGTGAAACACCTCAAGTGTTATAGGTGGTTTCACCCCTGAGTCACATTTGAACTAAGTTTTTCAAACAAACAATTTTTTATGGGAACACAAACTTCTTAAATTAAATTCAAAACATTTTGTTAGAGTTTTGTAAGTTTGGGACATATTTTAATAAGTTTGAATAAGATTTTGATTTTTTTTATTTTTCAAAATTCACAGCGCTGGCGGGCGCTTAAGCCACCCGCCAGCAAAGATGCTCACCGCTGGCGGGCGGTATAAGCGCCAGCCAGCACAGATATTCACCGCTGGCAGGCGCGTTAGGTCACCCGCCAGCACAAATCTGCCCTATATAAGATGGCGGCGCGGTGAAAATTTCTAAGTGTTGGCGCGAGAAGTGAAACGACGTCGGGAGGCTGCCAAATTTTCCCGTGCCCCCGCCGCCGCCGTCAGCTCCGCCGCCGGCCTCCCTCGAGCGCCGGCCTCCTCGCGTCGCGCCGTTGCGTCCTCGAGCACCACCGCCGTCCTCCCGCCGCGCCGTCGTGTCGTCGCCCGCCGCTCCTCGCGCCGCGACGCCGTCCGCCCCCTCCAGCGCCGGCCGCCTCCTCCCTCCAACGCGGCTCAGGATGGCCGGCTCTCCACACGCCGGTGACGCCTCCACGCACGCCGGCGACGACGTCTCCACCGCCGACCCCCAACCACCGTCGCCGACTCGTGCGTGCGGAGGACTCGGGGCCAGGGACGGGGCCGCCGGCGCTGCGTCCCATGCGCCCCCAGCCCAGGACGGAGACGGGCGCGCCGCCGCCGTCGCACCCCATGCGCCCCCTACCCAGGACGGGGACGGGGCCGCCGGCGCCGCCGCCGCTGCCGCCGCCGCCGCGATGGCTCCGGAGTCACCCGCGACGGGGTTTGTGTTTTATTTTTTTTCAAATTTTGTTACTTAATTTTATTGCATAATATGTATAAATATGTAGAGAATTTTGATATGTATGGATTCATTTTTCTATGTGTTGAAAATTTTAGATATGTATAGATATAGATATGGAAAATTCATATCTATATGAATAAATATGGATATGTAATTTATTTTTCTATGTACATTTGTTTATTGAAATTCAAACATATTTATGGATTGTAAATATAGAAATGTAAATTCATATCTATATGGAAAATTCAAACATATTTATGGATTGTAAATATAGAAATGTAAATTCATATCTATATGGAAAATTCATACATATTTATGGATTGTAAATATAGAAATCTATAATTATTTGTGTTTATCAATTATGTCTGAAATTATATTTTGTTAATTAATCAGCGGTAATCTGAAAAACAAACATGTTAACAACATATAAATGTACAATGTATATGCTTATAATTAACTTTGATCAATTGACAACAGTGTGTAATCCTCAGAGGATTCCAGTGATTTTAATGGAGACTATGAAACTCCACCTGAGTACGAACCAAGCGTACCACGGCCACGAAGGCGTTTAGATGATGATGATCTTGATTACGAACCAAGCAGAGATAATGATGTCTGCATGCACATTCAGTACGAATAATGTATGTTGTTCAAATTTAGTTATACTGAAAATGATGTTTTCCCTGTAGAATGATGAGCGATCTCCGCGACGACGTCGTCGTAGAGCACCTACCATTGTTGTCCAAGAGGCAGAAGGTTCAGGACCACAACCTTTGGGTACTACTGCTTCTAGTAGTAACCCGAAAAGGAAACGTGGGCAACGAAGAAGAAACCAGATCCCTGATAGAGGACAACTTGTGATAGAACAATTGGGTGACAAAGGCGAGCCCATTGCACCTGAGAAAGTAGGTGCTAGGTTTCGGAGCATCGTTGGTGCAATTGTCAGGGACCTCATGGCGTCCTGGATCACAACTGATAATTGGAAGAAGGTGCCTAAGGCTACAAAGGATGTATTGTGGGTCAAAGTGAAAGAAAAGTTCCTTTTTCCGAAAGGCACAGAGAATGAAGGTAGAAAGTATGCTGAGGGCCTTTGTGGAAGAGCTCTCAGAAATTGGAGGTCTGTGCTTAACACTAAATTTGTTAAGAAAGACAAGGATGCTAGGGATGTGTATGGAAACATCCCGCTAGATGTGTGGGAAGAATTCAAAGAACAGAAAAGAACAGAGGAAGCTCTAGCTCAGAGTCTCCAAGCTAAGGAGAAGGCTAAGAAAGCTGCTAAGAACCCACATCGCTTGGGTTCGGGAGGATATGCTGCCAAGTTAGCAAAATGGAGGCAGGAGGAAGAAGAAAGGAGGGCAGCTAGTTTACTAGAGTTGTTTGAAGGCATGGATGAGCGCAGCAGGAATTGGTGCCTTGCTCGAATTCCTACTATGAGACCTGACGGCACGGTGACATTCGAGAAGCCCACAACAGAACAGATCTATGAGAAGTTGAGAGAGCTCGCTGAAATGCAAAAGAAAGGTCTTTTCAAGCCCGACAGGGAGAACGATATGCTAACCGCCACGATCAGTACCCCTGAGCACTCTGGGCGTGTTCGAGGGATGTCATCTACCTTGCCATGAGGTAAAGCATTTGTTGAACACCAGTCAAGCTACAAGAAGCGGGACCGTTATAAGAAGGGCCTTGAAGACAAGATGAGAGAAATCGTCAAGCAAGAGTTGTTAGGCTTCTTCGTAAGCCAACAGATTTCTGCCAGACAGAGTGCACAGAATGCATCTGATGGTCCAAACTTACAGCTTGCTGGCCTCCTTCCAAACTTGCAGCTTGCCCAGATTGGAACCGTCGTGCCTCCAAGTAGTGTGGGTTCTATTGCAAACGTCACGTATCCTGTCGATGAAATTAGAGAGGATACACCATGCAAGTTGGTTATACCTTATGGAAGAAAACAAGATGAGTTTCGAGAAGTTGCAACAGCCATGGCACTATCAGGTCATGTGTTTCCGAATCCACCATCGGCAGAGTACGCATGGGTGCAAGTTGTATCGGTGTCTGATGAGTCGTGCGAGATTGATATCCCTACTGATGAGGGGATCGAGCTTCTCGGTGATGCGAGGAACCAATACATACTATGGCATCGTTGAGATATCATTCTTAATGTATCACCAAATCTCTCGCAACCTAGCCAAGAACGAGTACCCCTCCAAGATTCAGACCCTAGCCAAGCCCTTTAAGATTCTAATGCTGCAGTCATCGAGAACACGGAACAACCTATGATGGGTGTTGAGCAGGGAGGTAACAATGAGAACGACATGCCAAGGCTATCACCCGTCCAAGAAACTCTCGATGAAGGGGCATTAGCAGAATCTGCAGACGACGTGGATAATTTTCTAAGGTCATCGTCTCCTACGCCATCTCCACCTACCAAGAGGCCAGCAACAATACGACGTATGATAGCCTCACATGAACCAAAGAAGGTCACATCAGATGCTGACATGTTCTTCAAAGCACTCAAGAATACAAAGAATGTAAAATCCGGTGCAACTACTAGGAGCCGCCGTAAGCAAAAGGAGGGGCTTGAGATTTTATTTGGTCAGATGATGTCCCCGACAGGTATGAGCATGGCAAACCATTCTTGCATTCGTGGCAACTGAGCGAGGGGCCACAGGAACTGAAAAACCTGCACCGATGGATCATGAACGCCATGAAGGAAGACATAAACTCTGTCACCGCGTCTGTCCCAACATGGGTGTTCGGTGCCTCTCAAGTGAACAAGCTTGTAATTGATTTCCAAGATTTACACGCGATGTACCGTCGTGAACGCCTCGACGTGAATCTCCTCACCGCTTGGTGCATGTATGTCAACATGCATGTACCATACTATTTTTTTTCAAATTCATATGTATTTTGGTAACCATTCTAAGCAATCTATTCTGCAGGATGCAAGCATTGGATGAAAAGAAGACAATTGGGAGGTGGAGTGTAGCATACTGTGACCCGCAACAAATATGTGAGGCGGAACACAAGTTCGTAATGACTGAAAAGGTAAGAAAGGAAATCGAAGAACAAGCGCAGACACCAGAGGAGAAAGATCTTATGATAAAGAAATACCATACATCCTTTAGTCATGCGGTGTCTGTATACATTGGAAAAAGAATGAAGAAAATGCAGCATAAGGAGAGTATCATGTGTGCTTACAATTTTAAGTAAGTTCGTTCTAATTACTAGATATATATATATATAAATAGATATATTTTGTGGTTTATTTATATTTATTATTTAAATATAATGCAGAGACCATTTCATTGCCCTCCACATCTGTCCGAAGCTAGGAGATGCAATTGTCTACGACTCATTACACTATAAAGAGGATTCTTAAAGACCATTCATCGACATTGTAAAAAAATAAGACAACCCATTGCAATAATTAATAATGTGTGTATCGGCTAAATTTGTATTACTAACTTTTGTCTTTACATCCTTAAAGTGTGTATCGGCTATACATAAGGAATGGTGGGGAACACCCTCCAAATAAAGATACATTGTTGATACGACATGCTAAATGGGTAAGAACATAACAACTTGGTTTTTATCAGAGTTGTACACTTTTGTTAATAATTTCTAATCATTTTTTATTTGTTTGCAGTGCTACAAGCAACCTCCTGGCACTGTGCTATGTGGATATTATGTGTGCGAGGTCGTGAGAAATAATGGGAGGTACCAGACGAATCCTCAAGACGTAAGCCTTTTATTGTTTGTGCAAATTATCTTCCTATAATGGTAATGCATTTAGAATCTTCATTTATTGTGTGTACGTGCACAGATGCCTACCATCGAGGGATCGTGGGGGAAGCTGGGTGACAAGCAAATCGACAACATTTGTGCGGACATGACGAGGTTCATTCTACATGAGATTTGTCATGAGAAAGAAGTATTCTTTGACAAAGAAGGAGTGTTGATTGTGAACGAGTGCGAACATTTACGTAGATGGGCCGGGTTTAATTGAAAACTAGTATTATCTATTCGAAATGTTGGATGTCGATTATCTATTATGTACTATGTTTTTTTGATAATGTGACTTATGTATTATTATATACTAATTAGAATTATGTGGTTATGTGATATTTGAAATTGGCGGTCAAATACAAATAATAATAAATTTATGTGAATTTAGCATACAAATACAATTAATAATAAATACCAGTGAATTTAGCACGCAAAATTAAATAATAAAAAATGACGAATTATATATAAATAATAAACGATTAATGCGAATTATATAATAATAAATGGTAGATTAAAAAAAATATTTCGCTGACGGGCGGCTTAAGCAACCGCCAACACAGAAGGACTCTATGTTGGCTGGCGTCATAAGCAACCGCCAGCATAGATGTCCTCTGTGCTGGTAGGCGGCGTAAGTGCCCGTCAGCATAGATGTCCTCTGTGCTGGCGGGCGGCGTAAGCCCGCCCGCATAGATGTTATCTGTGCTGGCGGGCGGGCAACTGCCAGCACAAAGGGCCATTTCTACTGGCTCAAAATTGCTGACGGTTGTTGCGCCCGCCAGCAAAGACCGATTTTAGCCGCCAGCACAAATCTTTTCTGACCTAGTGATGAGCGTCTTCATGCGAATGGTGCCGACATGTGGGCCCATATGCTGGACCCGCACCACCACCCTCCTTCGCACCTTCTCCATCTGGTCGCTAGGCGCGGGGTGAAGCTCGGAGGCCGGGGAGCCGGGATGATGGCGCCGCTCCCCTCCCACCGAAGGAAGAGGACACGCGGAGGTGAAAGAAGCTCGACGACACGTTCGTCTGCCGGCGGGAGCGACCTGCGTCGGTTCCCGCAAGGCTGGGATGCCTTCCAACGGACCCCGCGGAGGCCGCGACGGCGAGACGGGGTGCTGGATAAGAGCAGGGAGATAGGGCCATCGCGCGGCGTGGTCAGAGCCGAGCGGCAGGGGAGCAACCGAGCAACACGATTGCTGACCGGAGCTCGGAGTGAAGTTCAAGCAGGTCCACAGCTCGCCCATCCCCAAATAGCAGGTCCATTTGCGATGAAGAAAAGAATTTTTTGCCGCAAATCCCAGATCTTGGAAATGGACCAAGGGGAATCGAAATCTTAGATCTTAAATCTCAGAAATACCCAATCCCCAAATCAGTAAATCCCCATACCTTACCGTGTGTTTTGTTTCAGGAGGTAAGCTTGGCACGCAGGAAGACCTTCAAGGCTTCAACACGCGAGATCCAATGGGGAGGAAGAATCGATCGGGGAGGCGCGATTGGTCAAGCTCCGGCCGTTGGCTTGGGGCACAACAGCTTCAGGGACGAGCCGGCACGACGAGCAGGGCGAGTGACGCACCGACGCGCGTGGTTGGAGCTGGGCGAGCGGCCATTGGTAAGCACGCCGCCGCCAATGCTGCGCTCCACCATGGCCACCCAATGCAGAGAGAGAAATCGCCCTCCTCCAGCTGCACCTGATGCCGAGTCTGAGATCCTGCGCCGCTGCTGGAATCCTCGAGCGGCCGCTCGAATGCTCGATTTACTGGGATCTCGGTTGACCAGGAGTCCATCCTGCCTGCTAACATGGGCTGTTTTTTGCTACCTGTTCCGAGCGAGGGCCATCTTCCCGATTTTTTTTTAATATTTTTTCTGCTCTGATTTTCGAAAAATAAATGGACGAACCAAAAATTTCGACAAATATACATCTGCCGCCAAACCCCACGGCGGCAGGAGTTCCTACCGCCATGGGGCACGGCGTTAGGGGTGGCCCCAACGGTCGGCTCTACTGCCAGGTGGGGCCAGATTCCTGCCGCCTTGGGGCACGGCGGCAGAAATCCTAGCGCCGCGGCCCACGGCGTCAGGAGCCCTAGCGTCACCCCTATAAAAGGGGGCGACCGCTGCCGCCGCCGGTCCCCTCCCTCCCTCCCTCCCTCCTCTAAACCTTCGACTTTCAACCCTTCGGAGCACTTCTGACTGAGTTATGTTTCTAAATTTAGTCTAGTGTAGTTAGTATAGTTAGTTAGTTTAGTTTAGTTAACTTAGTTTAGTTTAGTTTAGTTTAGAAATTTAGTTTAGTTAACTTAGGTTAGTTAACTTAGTTTAGTTTAGTTTTGAAATTTAGTTTAGTAAACTTAGGTCAGTTAAATTGATATAAAATTCCTAGAAAATTATTTAAATTCGCATAATTCGTTTAAATTGATATAATATTCGTAGAAAATTATTTAAATTGATTAAATTGATATAAAATTCATAGAAAATTATTTAAATTCACATAATTCGTTTAAATTGGTTTAAAACTTCTAGGAAATGGTTATAATTCATGTAATTAGATTAAAATGATATAAAATTCGTAGAAAATAGTTTAAATTCACATAATTCGTTTAAATTGGTTTTAAACTTGTAGGAAATGGTTATAATTCACATAATTAGATTAAATTGATGTAAAATTCGTAGAAAATAGTTTAAATTCACATAATTCGTTTCAATTCATTTAAATTTTCTAGAAGATGGTTCTAATTCACGTAATTAGATTAAATTGATATAAAATTTGTAGAAAATGGGGAAAATTCACATAATTCGTTTCAATTCATTTAAAATTCCTAGAAAATGGTTATAATTCACATAATTAGATTAAATTGAAATAAAAATCGTAGAAAATAGTTTATATTCACAAAATTCGTTTTAATTAGTATAATTCAAATAATTGATTCAATTATGTTATTTTTTTGCAGTTATGGCTGCACTGCTGGAGTACGTACGGCCGGAGTTGTTCGACGAGGCGGTGGACCGGCACCACCGCTCGTACGTGTCGGCTGTTCTCGGACGTTCGCCCGGCAACATACGTTGCCGGACGACCCGCACGTTGATGCCGATACACCAGCGGTGGATTCCGAAGTACGTAATTCATATTTATTATTTATTTCTGTTTCTTTACAATAGTAATTGTGTTAACTAAATTAATATTTTTTTCAGGCTACGCGCCGCAGGACTTCTCCCTGTTGCGCGGTTGGTCGAGGGGGACAGGCTACGAGCTGAGGTTCCCCGGGCGGAGCGGTTCACGCGGTTCAGCTACGACGCCCCGCTGATCGCCGCGTTCATGGACCGGTGGCGACCAGAGACACACACGTTCCACTTCCCCGTCGGCGAGATGACGCTCAGTCTGGAGGACGCCGCGATGTTGGGAGGACTACCGTGTGCTGGCGAGGCGATGGGGCCGATCGACATCCCCGCGACGTGGCACGCTGACTTCCTTGCTCAGTTCGCGAACGTTCCTCAGAACGATCGCGCGCCAGCGCCGTACGTGCCCTTCGCCGACACCCACGAGCCCACCTGGACTTGGATCCAGCAGTTCAGCGTACGTGATTCTAACTCTTATTTTCAACGTTTGTATGCATTTTAAATGAATGTGATGATGGACCTTTGTGTGTGTGCAGGCTGACTACATGGCGGACGATGCCGACGACCCGACGTCAGACAGGTTTTTGGAGGTCTACCTGCTCTGGCTGTTCGGGTGGGTGCTGTTCTGCGACTAAGCGGGAGACTCGGTGTCGCGGTACCTGCTCCCCTGGGCTCAGAGGATCGCCGACGCACCCCTCGAGCAGATGCCCCAGATCAGCTGGGGCAGCGCTGTTCTGGCAGCTACCTACAGGGGGCTGTGTTCGGCAGTGTCGAGGCCAGCGAGTAGGGAGGAGATCCTCCTGGGGTGCCCTCTCCTGCTGCAGATGTGGATCCACGAGCGGTTCGACATCGGTCGGCCTAAGGCCGACCACTCGGAGTACCAGCCGCTGCCCGAAGACACCGACCCAGCGGACCTCCCCACCATGGGTTCTCTGTGGTGCCTCCGGAAGGTAATGACCTCTCTTATCGTTTTCTTCGCGTTATGAGTTCTTTAGTTCGATTCACTTAACTTTTCATGTTCTTTGCAGCACATTTGGGCTGGTGAGCAGCCGAAGAAGGCGTACAAGGACTTCGTTGGTCAGATCGACCGGATGGTCGATGGCCAGGTCCGGTGGACGCCGTACGCTCCTGCCATGGTCGCTGCCCTCGCACCACAGGGGCTCTCGTCCCTGTGCTCCCGAGACCAGGCGTACTGGATGACGCGGCGACGACTGGTCTTCGACGTCTACGTCGAGGAGTACGCCGTCCACCGGGTGATGAGGCAGTTCGACCTCTTCCAGGAGGCGCCAGTACCCGCTGCGCCACGTCTACCGCCTACAGCGCACATGTGAGCAACCATTTGCCAGTTATAATTATTTTCCGTTACAAATATTCAGTTGCCAATAATTTTATGTTTCATCTATGCTAGGTGGACGCGTAAGGGCGTGGCTGCGGCGACGTCGTTCGTCGACAAGCTGCAGCCGTACGTGGTCGACTGGGCGTCCGCAGCGCACGAGCAAAACGTCGTCACCGAGCACCGCCTTCACGACGGCGCGGCCTGGGTAGCGTACCTTCAGTGGTACCTCCTGAGGACGCGGACGCGGGTGATGTACGTGCCTGCTACCCCGCCACCGCCACCTGTACCGGACCACGACAGGATCCTACCGGACGTGACGTACCCGGTGCGCCGAGACCAGACCGCCGACACAGCGGTAAGCTACGATACTGCAAACATATTACATTCATATGACTTTTCATTATAATATGTGTTTCTAATTTTCTGAGCAGCACGACGTGCTTGCTGAGATCGTGCGGCTCGCATCGGTCGCGAGGGAGCAGTGCTTTACCTGGGGGCCTCAGCAGCACCAGAGCACGTACGACAGGATCGTCGCTGCTGCCATGAGGTACTCCGCCGTCGTGAACTACGCCGGGGCCGTAGAGATTCCTCTCCTTCCGCGCCACCCAGCGTCGTCCTCGAGCTCCGCCTCGACAGCGGCTTCACAGCAGGCGCCTTCCACCTTTGCCGGCGGCTTCTCGGCTCCGACGGCACAGCAGCAGCCACAGGCGCAGGGCCCGCACACCTACGTGCAGCGGCCGTTTGTTCCCCCCGGCGCAGGTACTTTCAGTGGACCTTATTTTCAAGTAATGCACGTAATTATTGTGTGTTTGTGGTTATACTATATTCTAATCGTACAGGGCGACCGCCGCTCTTTCCGACAGCCGGGCATCGACAGCAGGAGACGACGGCACCTAGAGCGCCGATCTTTCCGCCAGGAGGTTTCAGACCGCCGGCCTTTCAGTTTGCGGCGGCAGATATTCCTTCCTCGTCCACGTCCACTCCGCCTATGTTCCAGCCTGCTTTCGACGCGACCACCGAGGACCAGCTGGGCTGGGATCAGATGGAGTTCAACGACGTTCTCGCGACCCTGGATGCCCCGCAGCAGGCCGAGAAGTTTGGCCCGTCACAGTTGACACAGGCACCGGTTGGGACTCAGCCGACACAGCCACAGGGCGGAGCGACCCCGGCGGCCGGCGGAGCGACACCGGCCGGCGGAGGGACACCGGCAGGAGGAGGGACACCGGCGGGCGGAGCGACACCGGATGCTGCAGGCTCGTCGCAGGCCGCCATGGCGACACCGTCTCCCGACCAGTTCGGACCGCGGGTGGTCAGGGCACCTGACCCCTGGACGTACGACCGGGACCACACATGGGCTGGCGCTAGAGCTGTTAGGCCGAAGAGGCACCGGCGCATTTAGATCTAGTACTACTTTTACCATGATTTTGTATAAACTATTTGCATCTACTCGTTGATTATGATATTCCCTTGTGATTATGCTTACACTTATCAGTTTGTTATTTTTAAGAAGGTTAAAAGTGTTTTAAAAATGAAAAAATTTAAAAAAAATAAAAAAAGGTCCTAACGCCACGTGGCACGGCGGTAGGGTCCTGGCGCCGTGGCGCTCGGCGGCAGGGTCCTGGCGCCGTGCCGCGCGGCTCTGCCGTCAGAGGTACTATCCTGCCGCCGTACCCCACGGCGGCAGGGACTTAACGCCGCGGGGCACGGCGGCAGGTACCTGCCGCCGTGGGGTTTGGCGGCAGATGTATATTTCTCGAAATTTTTGGTTCGTCCTTTTATTTTTCGAAAATCAAAGACAAAAAAATATAAAAAAAAATCCATCTTCCCAGCCCAAAGAGTCTAGGAGTAGAGCTCAGCCACGCACAACAGTAGAAGCAACTGCCCACGTTATTGCTCTTTTTGTTCCCGTGTTTCTCCTTTTACTATTGCTTCAGAGTACTACTCCCTCTGTATCAAAATATACTACGTTTAGCGAATGGGCTTGTAGTCCAATGGTAGGACGGTCGAGTGGGACGTTACCCACCAGGATTCAAATCCTGGTGCTCGCACCTTTTCCTGGATTTATTCCGGAATTTTCCGACGTTATGCTTTAAGTGGTAAGCGACGTTCCCGTCGACGACGAGTCGCTAGTGGTGACTTCGAGAATCTCCAGATCTGCCGGTGCTCAGTCCTTCGGAGGTGCTCATAGGGATAGGGTTTGCGTACGTGTATTCATAGGGGTGAGTGTGCGTGCGTGTTGTGAGCGTCTGCGTTGTACTGTGTAATCTAAAAAAAATACTACGTTTAGTTTTTCAAATGTTAAATCTTTCCAACTTTGATCAACAATATCTCTAAAAATAATTTATTCCCTATATATATTATTACATATTATAATAGTTAGTTTTATCATAAATCTATTAACATTATTTTATGTTAATAGTCTTTATGATTATTTCTTTATTTATGGTCAAAGTTGAAAAGGATTGACTTAGAAAAAGTCTAAACATAACCATATTTTGGAACGAAAGCAGTAAGTTTTATGTGTGTGTTATAATATTTTTTTAAAGCAAAATAGCATATTGACCGGGTAAAAACTTATGTGGTGTAGATACAAAACCCTACCGTGTATCACAGTTGCATTCTTTGTGTTGAGTCGGGCATTTTAAGTGGTTATATAAATTGTTGCTTCCGTTTTAAGTATATTTTCTCCATCGAGCTACAATAGTTCATTTCAATATCTCAATTATCCGATTTGTTTTTCAATATATACCAATTGTGCTTCAAATTAAATGACTCAAACTATTTGCAATCTGCTTATTACAATGTCAAAATGGAATGAAATGTGAAAATAAAATAATTATTATTTCATTTTGATTTTATGTACCCGTAGCAAAGCACGGACCTTTACCTAGTCTGTCCCAGACTCCGCCTCCAACCTCTCGCGACGTCGCATCGCCAGGGCCGTCCCTGGGGGGAGGGCGAACCGTGCGCCGCCCATGGGCCCTATGAGGCTGGGGGCCCATGGGGTATAGATGTTTCCTGCGCATCATACGGTATACCGTATACACAGCGACGTCCGGGCGCCGCGACGTATCGCATCGTTGGACGAGATTGAGAAGACGAGAAGGGCCGAGCCGGCGAGGCCCCGAGGGCGACGGGCAGGCCGACGGCGTCACAACGAGCAGCGAGCTGGCGACTAGGGTATCCTCGACGCCTGATTTGTCTCCCTCTCTGTTCAGACTGTGCCGTCGTGCCGGCGTTCACGCAGGAGGCCATCATGGCATCAAGTTTGCTCATTGAGATTTGGGAATTGAGATTGTTTGTTTCAGGTCAAGATCAGGACTCAGGAGGTGATCGTTTGTTTAATTGTTTCTCGATCGCAGACGACGAGGACGACCTCCTCTAATTCTCCACGGCAAAGGTATGGTCCGTATGGATTTGATTGCTGACTTGCAGTTTAGTACTAGTGTACAGATCGATCGTGCTTATGAGGATAGAGCATAGAGGTTTAGATTGATTTCTAATTCAATATTTTTTTTATCGTGTTAGAAGTTAGGAAAGAGACACAAGTCTGGTGTTCTTGAAGATTTTGCATAAAAATGCCTAAAGATGCTTTTTTAAAAAGCACTAAAGCACCTGTTGACACCAAAATTTGCCAGCACCGTGTGCTTTTATTTGAGGCAACCATCATAATTATTTCACCATTTTTATCTTCTTTGATGTACTGTTATTTTTACAAAAAGAATTAAATATATGTTACAAGTTATCTCTTATCAATAGTATTATATAATGTAATCATTACATTAAAATATTAGATTATTAGATTCTTAGCGTCTCACTCGTCCAAGGGTGCATGAAACTTGTGGGACGGCCCTGCGCATCGCCGTCGTCCGGTCTCCGGTGCCAAAAAAAAGATCTCCGGTGCCTGTGAAACCATCCGCCTGTGCTGACTGCTGTCCACCACCGCCTGCCCACTGCCCAGCTGCCTAGGGGAGCCCACCCCAATACCCTATCATCATGTCCTGTTTAGTTCTAAAAAATTTTCCCAACTACTCGTCACATCAATCTTCGGACACTGATTAGGAGTATTAAATGTGAATTAATGACAAAACTCATTCCATAACCCCTACCTAATTTTTCGATACGAATCTAACGAGCCTAATTATGCCATGATTAGACAACACCATGCTACAGTAAACAATCTCTAATGATGGCTTAATTAGGCTTAATGGATTCGTCTCGCGATTTCCCGTCCATTCGTGTAATTAGTTTTGTAATTAGTCTACATTTTTTACCTCTAATAGACCTTCGAAGGGGTTGTCAAAATTTTTTGCCAAAAATTTTTGGCAACTAAACACGCTCCTTTTCCTCGTGACGCCAGGACCCTAGCGCAGGTGCGAAGTATTCTTGTTGTGTTGCTTTTTTTCTCCATTCAACAACCATACTCTTGCAATTAAAAGAAATGTTGATGCATGCAGTAACAAGTGTTCCTCAGTTCTTTTCCATTAGAGATAAGAGTGGGTTTGGTGAATGGGAAACAATTCTATTTTGTAGAAAACTTGAACTACAAATTTTGACTAAAATTTGCCATTTCTTTCTTATGGAACAGTAATCCCTCTTCTCCCACTTCTGATTACTATGTCAATGGGATTTGGTCTTGTAATTGAAACGAATATGGATACATATATATTTTTTAATTGTATAATTGTAAATTGTTGACTTATGAAGAGGAACAAAACATATTTTGGACTATTTGTATTATACTATATATATGCAACTTTTGCACTCAAGTGTTGATTTTAAGATTTGGTTTGTTAATTTTGTTAATTTTTAAAATTGCTTGAAGAATTACATATGGATTCTACCGTTCATATATTTAACGAACCAAATTATGTATGAAAAAATTTATTTGGCATACCCTGTGACAAAATTCTAGCTACGCCACTGCGGCTTGGTGGTGTTGTCCTCTCTCATGTCAGCAAGGTTCCTGCTCAAACGTGCTGGTATAGTGGCACACTTTGTTCTACACTTCTAGTGAGGAGTAGGGCAAAGTACAGAGGGGACCGATAAAAGCAACGGCAATTTGGTCGAGTAGTGAATGTGTTGACCGACCATAAGTCGTCGGTCAACAAAACTGAATAGCCGAGCATAGCACGGGCACCTTCCAATGTCGTTTTCTTGCACGGCGCCGCATATGTCAGTATGTGACCATTGACTCGTCAACCTCTTCAGCACACAAGAAAGCAAAGCAAGTAAGATGTTAGCAAGAAAGGCATGCAAGTGATTGGGCGTTAAGCTCCTATAGTGGATTATGGCGGAAGCTCTTGCCGCGCCACTGGAATTCGGACCGGAGCAGATGATGCTGAGCTCGGAGCTGTTGCAAGGGCTGATCGCCGGTGATGCGGCCCGCTTGCAGAAGCTATTGAGCGATGAACGCTCGCAACACGTCGCTATAACCGTCAATGGCGCCTCACCAGGTGCGGCAGCGTCGTCGCCGCTGGTGGGAGCGAGCAGCCTGTTCGGCGTGAGCAGCAATGGGAACACGGCGCTGCACCTTGTCGCCAGCCGCGGCCACGCCGAGCTCGCGGCGCTCCTCTGCGAGACGGCGCCCTCGCTCGTCGCCACGCGCAACCGGGGCCTCGACACGCCGCTGCACTGCGCGGCGAAGGCCGGGCACCGGGAGCTGGCCGCGCGTCTCCTGTCTACGATGCGCGCCGGCGGAACGGACGAGGCAGCGGCGCTGCTGTCGCGGAACCGCCTGGGCGCCACCGCCTTGTATGAAGCTGTCCGGCACGGCCATGCGGGGGTGGTGGACCTGCTTATGACGGAGGCTCCCGAGCTGGCTTCATTAACATCTGAAGATGGATTGTCCCCGCTGTACTTGGCCGCGTCGACTGATCGCTCGGTGAAGATGGTCCGGATCCTTCTACGGCGGTCGCAAGATGGAACGCCATCCCCGGCGTCGTTTAAGGGTCCGGAGGGACGCTCTGCCTTGCATGTCGCTGCAACCATAAGCAAAGGTACGCCTTTAGAATCAGTACATTAGAATGTTATAGTTTGAATTTTTTCCCCCTGCTGTTCAAATTCCATGGCTTTCCTGCTTGTATTTGTGTACGTTTCAAAGTTCTGCCCTGCCATTTCTGGATCAGAAATGGCTCAAGAAATACTGAACTGGAAGCCTGAAGGTCCAACCTTGCTCACCAAAGTTGATTCGTCAGGGAGAACACCTCTCCAATTTGCTGTGATGTATGGAAAATTAGAAGTTGTTCAATTGTTCTTAGATGAACACACATCCATGGAGCAAGTTCACATTCCCGATAACCACGGTTTGTATGCTGTGCATACTGCTGCTATGGCGGGAAGAGCTCGGATAATGGATGAACTCATAACGAAATGCCCCGACTACTACGAGCTCGTTGATGATAAAGGAAGAAATCTGCTTCACTGCGCCGTTGAGCATGATCAGGAAACGGTGGTTCGCCACATCGTCCAAAATGACACATTTGCTGTGCTGTTGAATGCGACAGATTACGAAGGTAATACACCACTACATGTAGCTGTAAAACATGGATTTCCACGGATCGTTTGTTTGCTACTGCAGACGATGACCGTGGAAACAGGTGTAACCAATAAGTATGGCCTTACCGCTGGAGATCTTGGTCGCCGTGCATTAGCTCCCGGAAGATGGTACTATTTCCTGGTAAGTTTATATGTTGCGCACAGCGCATTACCACTAAGTTTTGCATCTAATCCTTCTCATCTGAGTAGTTTGCTGGCCATACATCACTCTATTTCTTCATTGTGGAAATAACACCAAACATTTTGGACCGTAAAAGATACTTCTTTTTTTAAAAACTTCATGGAGGATTAATGAAATTGTCTTCTTCTATGGCCCACAGAATCCACATTTCGTCGTGTTGAGAAGCCTGCACTGGTCAAGGGCAACCATTACTTTAGATGGAATCCAATCTTCGTATGTGGACAGCAAACACTCTTATTCGTTTCATCAAAAGAGAAACAAACTCACTGAGGAAGAAACGTTAAGCGACGAAGATGACTTGACAAGAACCGGAACGATTGCATCAGTCCTGATCGCCACCGTGGCATTCGCGGCCGCTTTCACCGTGCCAGGAGGTTTTGTCGCTGATGACCACCCGGGTGCAGGGACAGCAGTACTTGCACGAAGGTTTGCGTTCAGAGCATTTGTTGTGTCAGACACCATGGCCTTCCTCTTCTCCATCATAGCAACCTGCTTCTTTGTATATGGTGGTGCAAGAGAGATTCCGCGCAACCATCGATTCTGGTACAACATCCTGGGTGGTTGGTTGGTGCCGGTAGGAGCTTTGTTTATGATGGCTACGTTTGCTTTTGGGTTTCACCTTGTGCTAGGTAACGCCAACCGTTGGTTCATTGTCTTTGTGTACGCGGTGTCTTTGCCTTCGGTGCTCATGTGCTTTCCTAGCATTTGGATCGCCTGGGATCTTGGGTTGTGGAGAGCGATTTGGCGGCGTGCTGGATGGAGAGGACTCGTCAACATACACAAGCGCCCGACGAGCCTACTACAGTTTCTGTGCCTTTTAGCCAGAAGTCATCTCTTTCAGAATCTTGGAAGGCCATTGTTTGTTGTGCTCATCTCTGCCACCTTCATCGTCGCCATTGCACTAAATATTGCTTTGCCAACCTACTGAAACATGTCTCAGTCTATTCGTCTGTTGTGTGAACTGGTTTCATCGGATCAGGTACTATCTGTATGACACCTTATGGCTCTGATTGCTTTTGTTACGCCTTGTCCCAACTACTGAGCTTACTGCTTTAATTCAGATGCTCTCAGCTGGTTCATATATACTACGATCCATGTTTCCAAAATTTATAGTGCGCGTTATTCGTTGTTCAGAACATTAATTCTGTGCACAGATGGACTCATAATAGATATGTCAACTGTCAAGCGGCTTAACGAGAGTATTGCTGCATCAAAAGAGGAAGATTGTTGCAAAAGGCTGATTCTTCTTCTTCTTTTTATTTGGACAGGTAAACTTTTGTGTAGTACGTAGTATTGATTTCTAGTTCGGGCTTCAGAATATAAGAAAAATGATTGGCTGTGGTCGAGTACCTAGAATGTAACCAAGTTCTATATATATCTATCCGTTTCTATAACCGTGACTATGACTAGAAATGCCACGAGGATATTATCCGATCAAACTGATGATGCGAAAACATATGCAATACAAGGGGAAAACTGAAGGGCATGGACGCATGGTTGACATGATCCACAGGAAAGTACAAGTTTTTTTAGATTAAAGATTAAAATCCGGTCTCCGCAATCAAGGAATGACCGCGTAACCAAAGTACAGACGACACACAGAATGAAAGCTGCAAAAAAACTTAGAGTGGCACGATACAATGGACAAAATACATCCCAGAGCAACACCAACAAAGCCTAGACAAAATCTAATTATCAAGTCTCTTGAGAATGTTCCACCCCGCTTTGCTCATGATGTCCATTATTGTGACCTCAAAATGCTGATATCCATTGGTGATCTTGAGCTTCTCTGCTTCTTCAGATAGAAGCGCCCAGCACCGCATCCAGTGTGTTCCCCTAAAGATAACATGCAAGCAAGAATTAGTCCTTGAATGTTGAAAAACCACATCATTCACACAACCATAATGCCCAACATAGGGTTGTTGTGCCAATTAACACTTGATTTCTCCACTTAGAGGGGAAGCTCTTAAGCCAAGGCCCAAATAGGTTCACCGTACTACTAGGAGGATTTATACCAAAAGTCATACTGACCACATTCCACATTAAACACGCCAATGGCATTAAAAAAAGATGTTGGCTAGTACACCCTATCATTCCTCTTAGCAAGATTATCTTTAATTAGAATAACTCCTTGTTTTAAATATCAGAGGAAAATATTAATCTTGAGAGGAAGCTTCACTTTCCAGGCCCCACAATCAACTGGCAGCCCATCCCCTTTTATTAGAAAGTCTTTTTTAACTTCTATAAGCCCACTCCAAAAATGTGAATCCCCCTTCCTTTTTCCCACTTGGGACAAGGTTTTGTTCTTGAGGTACTTTCTTCTAAGGATATCTTGCCGAATTCCTTCCTCATTTAAGAGGTTAAATAGCCACTTGTTCAACAAGCATTTATTATGTGTGCCTAAGTTCATGATTCCCAAGCCACCAACAATTTTAGGTTTACAACACGTATACTCCATTTAGCAAGTCTATTTTTTTAAGCTCATCACATTGCCAAAAAAATCTTGACCTATAGTAGTCAAGTTTCTCTAGAACACCTTTAGGAATTCTAAAGAAAGACAACATAAACATCGGTAAACTCGAAAGCACCGAATTAATAAACATGAAAGGACAAGTTACATGATGAGAACTGCTGGTTGGGAATAAAAAAAAAGCATTATTACTTTAGACTTTAGATGGGCGTCGCCCTGGTCTTCTTTTCTTTTCTTTTCTTTTCAGAGAATTCCCTATATGGCCTAAAACAAATGACCTCTTCCTTTCTTGACCCAAAAAATTTGTTCCTTCCTTTCTTGGCCTTCATTTTAACATATACTTCCTTATTTGGCGTTCCATCGTATTTTCCATCCATTCACCTCAAAGTTCATGTGAATAGACCATTTTACCCTTGTGTGGGCCCCCACACCCACCCTTCTCCTTCTTGCCTCCCTCTTTCTCTCATGGCCGGCCTGGAGCGCCGAGCGCCATGGATAGCGGCTTCTCCTGCTCCTGGATCTCTGACGCAAGGAAAATCGAGGCCGGGAGCTGTCTGCCGTAGCTGGGGAGGGGAAGTGGCACCGGGTGCTGCCGCTGCCCCTGCTCGACGGCTCCTCTGCCGGCCTGGGGCGCGGTCGCTCGATCCACCGGCCTTGAGGCCACCAGACCCACTAGAGAGCTCGAGGAGGCGCCGCCCTGCTCGTTGCTCCTTCGCGCCACCACCTGCTACGCACCACCGCCAGAGGGCTTCTCGAGATGCGTCGCGCCGCCACTAGGGATGGGATTGGTCGGGGTCGTGCCGCCGCCAGGGAGGGGAGAGGCCGGGTGAGAGAGGGCCCCGGAGGAGAGAGAGAGAGGAAGGGGAGGGTGGGTGGAAGAGCTCCACGGACGGCGGCTGCTGATGCTCGCACCACCTGCTCACTGACACACTGCTCGTCTCCATCTCTGTGCTCGCCGACGGCGCCCGTGGTCGCCGGCATCCGAGCTTGCCGGCAGCGCAGTTGAGGCCTGGTCCTGAGCTCCGGTCGTCACGGGTGCTAGCGCGCACGGACGACGCAGTGTTCAAGCCATGAGAGAGAGGAGGAGGGAGGAAGGAGAAGGGTGGGTGTGGGGCCCACACAGGGGCAAAATGGGATGGAGTGTCAAATAAGGAAGCAAAGTTGAATTGAAGACCAAGGAAGGACGAAACACATTTTTTGGGCTAACGGCTAAGAAAGAAAGAGGTCATTTGTTTTAGGCCACATAGGGAATTCTCTCTTTCTTTTCCTTTTCTTTCTTTTTGACCAAACAACGGGGTATAGATGGCCATCTGGGCCGCCTAGCCGGGCACAACACGATCCTGACACGGCACGACAGCCGTCGTGCTCGTGCGGTGGTGGCACTACGTGTCAAGCTCGAGGCATAGCACAAGCACGAGGCCTTTTTTCGTGCCGTGCGGCACGATGGCACGGCGACGGCCCAACATGCCATCATGCTCGTGCCAGCCTAATACGCCAGAAGGGGAGGAAGAGGAGGCCGCCGTCGAGGAGATCGCCCGCGCGCCTACTCCGTCGTGCCTGGAGCTCCCCCGCGGTAGATCCATGGAGCCATGAACACCGGAGCTCCAACACCACCGACCGCACCGCTGCACTTGGAGCTCCCCCGTCGCCGGCCACACCCCCCACCACCGCATCATGGAGGTCGTGCCACGAATTCGACCGAGAGCGCCACGGATCTGACCGGCAGCGAGACGGAGGAGGGGGCGGCCAAAGACGAAGGAGAAGGGGCATCTGCGGAATGGAGGAGGAGAGGGCGGCCGCGGAGGATGGGGTGGCGGCGGCCGACTGTTGATGCTCATTTATGACACCCCTAGAGTACTTGTTACACGAAGGTTTCAACACTTATTTGGAACTAACCCGCCACTAGGCACCCTTATGATGTAACAAGTTCACATTTGCATGTGCTTTTGGAAGTATAATGTTTATGCAGGAAATCATGTGCTTCATGGATAAGTTTGCACCAAGTTCGGAGGACGCTATGTAAGAAGATCAAGAAACTCTGTTCATGTGCAAATACAAGATGAACAAACTTCAAAGGTGGCAAAGACCAAGATGCAACATCAAGATATTCCCAAGTACCCAGATGAAAATACCGAAGTTGATGCAACAAGACTCCTTATCTTGATCATGGGGATAACGTCAAAAGCCCACATGCACTCGGACCAAAACTTTAGAAAGGATGAAAAGCCCCCACGTGAAAGATGGGCCCGAATCGGCCCAAAAAGAGCCCGTGCCGGACGGCCCATGCCCCTTGTGCTGACCAGCCCACCCCTTTTTTTGTGGCGGTTCAGCCTCCCCTTTCTACTAGGGTTTGCTCGGTCTATTTAAAGCTTCTACCCCAAGGGTCGTCCCATCAATTCATCAGAAGTCGACACGAAGAGGAAGACACACCGAAGGGAGCCGACGGCCGCTGCAAGTCCTCAAGTTGCCTAGAGATGGCTTAGGCCATGCCCTGGCCTCCATGGTTGACCCTGCGTGGTGAAGCTATGGCGGAGTTCCGAAGTGATGCCTCGAATTCATCAAGGCATTTGTACATTCAACATTCGATGCTGATATAAATCATTCCTTGTCCTTACTTTGATCTACTATGAGTCATGCTTATTCATATGTGTAGCTACCATGTTCCCTTAGTAGGAATAGATCTAATCATGGTGAGTCTATTTCTTGCGGATTCACCGTAGTAGTGCACGGGAAGTCAGTGGTTGATTATCATCGTGTGGTGACAGCATGCGGGAGGGAAAAGGCCGAACGAACGTGTAATGTTGAGTAGGATCGATGGCGAGTACCATGGGAGTCATTGCGCGGCCACCAAGAGGAGGAGCTACGAGTAAAGAGCACTTGGTGGGCATTTGAGGTAAAGCTTTGGGAAGACCGGAGGCATCAACACGCACCTCGCAAGGGCGTCTATGGGAAAGTTCTTAGAGATGACTCTTTATCATGGTATGAGATTAGATTGGTCTTCACCTTGTCCAAAGATGCAACTAGAAGACGGTGGGCTTGGGTTACCTTTAGTCGTGTTACCTTGTGTCGCCCAAATGCAATCATCCATTCATACACACTCATGTTCACCCTCATATTCAATCTATGCCTAATGCTGGGATTAGATCCGTTAGCTAGATAGAAAACCGTAGGTAGTTCACTATTGATCCACAGATTGATAAAACTTGGGGAATAATCTAAGGGAAGAGCTACAATGATCTGTGCGCTTGCGGTTCGAACTTGACGCGCTATTGAGCCGTCAACACCGGCGGGATGGAGGATGAAAGGGAGACCGCGGAACGGAGGAGGAAGTGGCAACCGTGGAGGATGGGCTGGCGGTGGCCGACAGGACGGAGGATGAGTGTAACATCCCGGTTTTCTTTCCTTTTAAATACTCTAAATAAACCCACATGTGTGATGCATTTTGTTTGCCTCCCTAGGAAATCCCCTTTCTCTCCTAAGGACCTTCTAGTTTCGAAATCCTATTCAAATTTGAACTCCAATTCAAATTTGAATACAAACTTCCATTTGAAAACCCCTTAGAAACAATTGCGAAAACCTACTATTCATTATCAGGCTGTAGTCCTTATTTTTAGCCCGCTTCCGTTTTCGACCCGTGAAGCCCAGCCACCCCACGACCTTTTACACACACACACGGCCTGCAACGGCCCAGTACAGTCCACACGGCCCGCCTTCCTTGTCGTCGTCTTCGTCGCATCATCCTCCCCGCCGCGCCCGTGTCGTCGCCGCCGTCACGCTGCAACGACCACCTGCGCCTCCAACCGCTCCGCCGTCCTGCCCACATGTGTGCCGCCACCACCCATACCCCCACCACCTCCTAGAGCCACTTGTTCGCCCCCTAGGCCCAGGAGCGCATGCCACGAGGACGCGATGCCCACGCTCCAGAGCACCGCCGCCGGCATCGCCACTCGATCTACGCCACCGCCGCCGGAATCACCCCTCTCGCGAGCGCGCTGCAACCACGAGCACCAAGAGCATTAAATGCCCCTCATCCCTTAGTCAGCTAGCATTTATTGCGCCCCGCCGTGAGCTTATCCACGCTGAGCGCCGCCGTGCCAATCCGCCCCGCCGGCCGCCTTGCTTCACCGCCAAGCCACCATGCCACCTTGCTAGTGACGTGTCACAACGAGGAGCACCTGGTAGACCTATAAATAGGACCCCCGGCCATCACTAGAACCCCGCACCACCACCTCGCCGGCATAGGAACTACGTCGTGCCTCCCTCACCAGAGCGCTATCCTCCTTCACAGGAGCAGCCTTGGTCGAAGTCAGGGAGCTCTGCACGGCGGATAGCCACCGCACCTAGCGAAGTCCTGGCCCCAACGCCCGAGCTCTGTTGTAGGTAGTAGGAAGCCCGCCGCCGCTCACCCCTCCACCGCCGCGCTCCGGCGATCTTGCGCTCTGCCGCCTAGCTTAGCACCCACCTGTCGTCGTGCCGCCGCTAGAAATCCTCGGCGAGCCTCGTTATGCTGTCCAATTTCTGCCAGCCCCTCCCCTCTGGTCGCACCCCCACCTTGCCCTGCGCCGCCGCCGGGACTACGGCGAACTTGCACCTCGCCGCTGTCCCAGCAGCCGCGCTGTCCCTAGGAACATCGCCGATAGCTCCGTCACGCTGCCAAAATCCCACGCGCCGCCCTGCAGTGCCCCAGCCGTGCCGCCCTCTTTCCCGTCGTGCCGCCGAGCACCGGCTAACTGTCCGTCCTCCTCCGGCCGGCTTTAGCATCACTCGACCGCACCGTCGCCTGCCACACACACCCAGACGCACACACACGTACTCGGTTTGGCGTTAGACCGCCCCTAGGCCTCGTTCCCTTTTGGCCGTGCCGCCGCCGCCACTCCGGCGAGCTCGCACGCCGTCGCTACCACCCTCTGACCCCTAGATGCACCCCCACTGGTCCGCCGCCCGCTTGCGTGCCACCACGGCGACTTGCCGTCGCCATCCGTCTCCTGTAGCCGCTGGCAGCGAGCACGCCGGTGACCTGCCCTGTTTCCGCCACCGCACGCAGCCCATCTTGGGCGGCGATGTGATGTGGCGCCTACGTGGCAGCCACGCCAGCGTCGCGCCCACGCGCCAGCCGCACATGCACGCCACGCCAGTGCCACCTCACCCCATCCACCACCTCGTGCACTGGGTTCACGTGAACCACAAACACCACATGTCCCTGGTCCACGGCTCATAGGTCCACGCTACACGGCACAGTGCACCGGCGCCCACGCGCCTGCGTCAACCCATAAGAAATGGCTAGATCCACACGATTAGCATACACCAATTTCTAGTTAGAGCACTTAGCCACTTCCAAAAATCTCAAGAAAATTCCTAAAAATATTAGGAATTATTCTAAGTCTAGACATGCCCTTAGTTTCCATATTTGACCTTGTTAGAGTCCTTTTACATTTTTGCTCATCCCCGAGTAAATAGAAAACCCCGTAGAAATGCACCCGGGATTCCTCGTTTCATCCATCGTAGTTTCAAAAACCCTAGGAAAATTCCTAGATATCCCTAAGGACCATCTAGACTCGTATCCGAGCTCGTTAGCATCTTTACATTTCGTATGAGACTTAAGGAATTATCTAGATCGTCGACCTTTCCCGAAACCCTGTCGTTATGCCGCCCGACCATAACCCCCGTTGTCCTCGCAACCCTAGCTGTCATAATGCCCGATTCTAAACCCTGCCTTATCACCTGTCCACCGATCCATTCTTTAGACATTGTTTGGTGAATTGCTTTATTGATTGTTATTTTAGTGCATTACACTTATAAAGACGGTAGACGACTAGGATTCTGCTCGAAGCCAAGGATCCAGAAGGGCAAGAAGCTCAGGACCTTGGTCGTCTACGATACGCTAAGGATCTACAATGAAGGCAAGTTCTAGCACCACCCCCTTGATCATACTTTTACCACTATTTTATAATTAGGATAAAATATGCTGAGATGATAACTTGACTTGCATTTTCTTTAAGGACTCGATGATCCCGATCTCGACTATGTCGATGATCGAGCATCATCCTTAGATTTATTATTCACAACTATTCATGAGAGGAGTTATGGTGATAGGAAGAGGTAGAGATAGGGAGAGTAATAAAATGAACCAACTAAAGTGATAGACCCCGTAAGGACAGACTCAGGAGTATGGGGGCAGCCTCAGTGGAGGATCTTGTCCATGCTTACTCTGGTCGTATAAGGTTCGGTTCGTGAGAAAGTCTTTCCAGTGTTTAGTACCACCATACGTAGCCAAAAAGGTATAGCCTGTCGGGAGTACCTACTTATGTGAGGCCTTGAATCAAACCCCACCGTTGAACCTAGTAAACCACCCCAAGGGGCCACGGGGGGGCAATGGATGCACTGGAGCAGGACCTTCACAGAGTCCCAGATTCGGCCGGTACGGGTCATGGTTGGTTATGGCGTCGAGAGTGACGTAGTGGTATTGTATACCACATTTTTGCATGCATTTCCTGGGAGAGATCCAATGCGTGGGAATGACCCCTACTTAGGCCCTAGTGTAGACGTGCGTGGAGCTAGGGAATGTTGTCTAGGATTGGATGATAATGTAGTCCATGAATAGATGCCGGTGGGTATGGTTCTCGCGGCCAGTATCGCCTGATGTACAGAGGTATAGGCTGGTCGGACGTATGGGTACAGTGTACGCCTTTGCGCAGAGTACAATCTATTTAAATAGCCGTGGTTCTCGGTAAAGAACACCCTTGGTTAAAACTCCTGTCGATTAGCATACATACTTGTGAGGATTGGTGGGAAAGGGTTGTGGCCCTTAGAAGGAGTGATGAGACGGAATGGCGGCTCAGAGGACACTAGTGGTCTCTGAGTTCACTAAAACATGGGAAATGGTAGGGGAGGCTTTGTGTTCCCCTCCAAGGCCAAACTACATATTTATACCTACTTTAATTTCAGTACTTCCACTACTACCTTACTTGCATTTAGTTTATTATTATTATTACTACTACCTAACATGTCTCCTTTCCTTGGAACCTTTGCATATAATATAGCTTATAATTTATAAGCTATGATTTGTTGAGTACGTTGATGTGTACTCATCCTTGCCTTCATTATACCTTTACAGATAGACTTTGCGGGTTCCAGGTGTTGTAGACCATCTAGTTAGTGGATGGGCACCTGCGCTTCCATTCGCTGCGTTTGAGGTATTTCTTTGGTTATACGCACTTTATTGCTTCATATACTTAACTCTGACAAGAACTGCGCTAATCTACCCAATCCAGGGATTAGCTGTCACACCTGATTTCCGGAAAGAAACCAAATGCATCTCATATGTGTGCCAGGATCACAATTTCACACATATGATAGACATAATGAGTGTAATATCAGATACAATGCTCAAAACGTACAAAAGAGGTTTATTAACTTTTATTACACTCATGGATAGACACGAAGGTCTTTACACAAACATCGATAGCTATGACGACGCAACTCCATCTTCAGCTCCACAGGCATCTGACTGAGGGAAACACATGCCTCAGAACTCATCGTAGTCGCTGAAGTACTCCTCCCTAGTGTTCTCCTCTGAACAACGGGTAATCAAAGGGTGAGCACACTTATGGTTGGAGCTCAGCAAGTGGGGGGGGGGGAATGCAAGGCTATCAAGGATAGACTAAGGTTTTGCAGCGGTTAGCATTTTTAAGTTGGTCAAATTTTATTAGCAAGCACCTACTTACTAGGTGTATGTTTATACCAACCCAAAATTAAGCATTTAGAAAAACATTATCTCAAAACCATATAAAACCATGATTTAATTCCATCTTCAATTTCACTTATCATGTGAGGGTCCAGGCCGCTCTTGACCATGAGCACGGCTGATCGATCAGTTTTAACTCTACAGAGGTTGTACACTTTCACCACAGCTTGTGTTCCCAATGTCACCCGGGTTGATCAGACCCTTAAACACTTCCAAGGTGAGTGGCTAGAGGTCCACTACGAAGCCTTTACAAAGGTATGCAGAAGACCAACAGCCCGTATAGTTATTGTAACGCCCGCGTTTTAAACCCTAATAAATCACACTTTAAATCACGTATGTTTTCAAAATCTTTCCGCTGAGCTCAATCAAATCCTAAAATCCGATCATCATTTCAGTTTCCTCCTTTTCAACCTGAGCCACCCCGGCAGTCACCCGACACCGGGAATCCTTTCGGCCCGCATCCCGACGAGCGCCTCGGATTCGTCGACCCCGCGATCACCGCGGACCCGGGAATCGCTCGACGTCGCATCGGCACCCGAAACCCGAAAAATCCCACCAAAAATCGTTTCTTATTTTTCTCCCAATTTTCTTTCCTAAAAATTTATCTAGTTAAATCACTCGCTAAAAATATTTTAAAAATCTTTTCTATCGTTTGAGCTCAACTCTTGTTTATTCATAATCCATCTCAAGTCTAATTTCTCCTTAATCCTTTTGCCTCTCCAAATCATCGCTAATGACTTCTCTCTTACCTTGTTTCTCCCTAAACCATCATCAGCGACTAGCTAATCCCTTCTTTCACGTGGGCTCCCATCTTCTATCTTGGTCACGTACACCAGCATACACCTTGTGCACGTACAGGCTAGCAACACAAAGACGCAGCGGCAACTAGCAACGCAGGCCCTTTACCATGCCATGCATACAGTCCCCTTCCTATGTCCAGCATGCAACACCCACAAAAGCAAAGCAGCAGCAGTTCGACGCCGCGTGCAAGCTCTGCACGCCAGGCCCCTCCACGCTGCGCTCGCCGTGCTCTGCTCGAGCGACAGCCCGACCCCACAACGCGACCGCACGCTGCCGCCCAGCACCTCGCCGTGCAGCTCTTCGCTGCGTCTCCAACCTTCACCAGGCCACTGCAGCCCTGCCGCTCGACGACACGGCCGCCATTAACTCCGCCTGCCCGTCTCGTCGCCTCGAGCTCCAGCACCGCCGCAAGCCGCCGCCCGCCTCGCGCCACCTCACTCCCGCCAGCTCGCCGGCCACCGCGTCGCTGCCCGACGGGTCGCATCCACAGCGCCGCTGCCGCTCACGTCCCGTCGGCCGCCATTACTGCGAGCCGGCCAGGCCACCATTGCCGCTGTCGAACGCACGAGCTCCGCGTGCGCAGCCACGGCCGAGCAACCGCCTTCCCGCCGCTATAAAGAGCCCCGTGCCGTTCTCCGCCGCGCCACACACCATCCAGGCCGCCTCCCTCCCTCTCCCGTGCCTCGCAGCACCGCCACCAGAGCCGCCTTTGCCGCAGTTCGCCCACCGCCGTCGATCTCCCTCCCTGAACCATCTCCGCTTGAGGTGAGGACAAGAATCGGATCCTCTCGCCTCCCTCTCTCTGTTCCCCCACTTCCCGGCCGCCGCCGTGCCCGGGAGGGCCGCCGCCCGTCGCCGGTCAGGCCGCCCCTCCCGTTCCTCTGTTTCGGTTCGAGGGGAGGAAGAAGATGGCTGTTTTGCCATAACCCCCTCCTCTATTTCTTTCTCACACCTAAGCCCTTCCACTCTCTCTCTCTGGTCAGTTTTGCTCAAAGCCCCCTCCCCCTTTCCTTTTTCCACCCGCAGCACCCCCTCTCTCTTGTCCCTTTTCACTATTAGCCCCTGAACTCTTGAAGTTCTTTACAAATAAACCCTTGCACCCTTTAACCCACCCTTAAACATCCTTTATCACATCTTTTCATGCGCAGTTTTACCCCAAATTAATTCCAAACCTCACCACACTTGTCCCGGATTTATTTCCACCCAATCATCTACTAATTCCCTAAATAATATTTATTTCTCTATTTTCTGAATTATTCTCTCCTCGAGCTCAGCCGGTAAATCTTTGTTCTTTGTGTTGATTGTATGATTGCTTGTGTGTGTCGTAGCTGACGGAGTGAACGAGGAAGAACCCCCAGAGGAGTTTGGAACCGCATACTGTCCCCGGGAGCCTGAGATCCCGAACCGTGAGCAGGAACTCCCAGAGGACTTCGAAGACGGCAAGTTCAATCTCATCCTTTGATGCATGATTTAATCCCAGTTTAATAAACACAACCTCCTGCTTTGTTTTATAAATTGCATAAAACCTGGTAGGATAGCCACCCTTGATTGCTATGATTGTTTGGCCAAAATGATTTCTTTAAAAATGTGTGAGTGCTTTAAAAATGGGAATTGGGTATTTTGGAAAATGAGAAAAAGAGATGTGTGGATGAGATGGACGAGTGTGTGTCAGGAGTATGGGTGAGCTCGTACCTTTGTGGTTGAGCGTGTTTGGAGATGTCCATCTTATCGTTAAGGACCGGGTTGCGTGACATCTCACCTGGCCCAGCTTTCGTACAACCACTCGACCGTTGTATGTGGCAACGGCTTAGCATAAATCCCACTAGTTAATCTGCTAGCCATCGGGAGTGCGGGTGAGCAGCGGAAGGACAAGGAGTAGGGATACGATCTGTGTGAGTTATGCCCTGGTTATGTGATAACCCCTTGGTTGCTTTCGTGATGGCTCGTAGGGTTAGCTAAGGTGGGTAATGGCTTTGATAGGATCCGCACCGGCACCAAGATGTCCGTGTGGCGGTACCCTACTTGTGGGTAAAGTGTACAACCTCTGCAGAGTGTAAAACCTATTCGAATAACCGTGTCCACGGTATTGGACGAGTCACGGTGTGGTTACAAAACTAGTGTTTGGATTGGGATTGTTTTCATGGTGTGAGTGATTTTAGAAACAGAGTATGGCTGTGTGCCTGGGCTACTGCGGACGGGGAGTCCGGTAGTCCTCAACTGGTTTTCATTTGAGCAACTGAGTACTTTGGTTACGAAAATGGTTTGCGAAAACCTTTTCAAAACAAACCCCTGCATGAGTAAAAGTTAGTTTTTCATAAAATTCTGATCCCTGTTATTCCTTGTGCATGTTCTGATATATAGCCCCTCCGTGGGTGGGGTTGGACTTGTTGAGTACGTATGTACTCACCCTTGCTTGATTAACTGTTTTTTACAGAGGAGGATCCCGATTTTGTTCCTGAGGACGTTGAGTAGGTGGCCGTCCTGCACCCAACCCGTGCATGTGGATTCAGGGTCTCCACAGGAAGCTTCCATGGCGCAAGACTCTGATCCTATCTTAGATGCCGTCAGTGTTATAGTTTGGCTTACAGTCCTTATGTTAGTCCTCGTGGTAGTGGTGCTTCCGTGCCCACAACCTCGACGGTTTGTACGGTAATGAACCATCTGTTGTAATAAATGTGCTACCAGCCTCCTGGGACTGGTAATTGCGTCACATTTAGTCCCCTCTGGTGAGGAGACGCTTCAGATGGTATCAGAGCCGTAGGTTGGCCGTAGGACGCGACCCCTAGGACCCGAGACCTTTCCTAAGCCTTTCTCTGCTAGATCTTTTGTATCCTAACCTTTGCACAACTTGTTCAACTCTACCCTTGTTTTCAGATGGCCGAAGATGGATGGACCCAAGGCGTGTGCCAGGAGGAGCCTGGTTTTTCCCGCCTTCTTATCAACTCCCTGGAGCGCCTCGGTACCACTGAGCGCCCTAGGTACTACAGTAGAGAGTACGAGCACCTCGGCACTCTTCGCTGTAGGGTGGTCCTCTCCATCGTCAGAAGCACCCGCTACCCCAACATCGAGCCATGGCGTGTGACTGCCACAGGATTTCGACACCGGGATGCTTACCCTTTGGCCCTCAGAAAAGCTCTTCGCTATCTGTGCCGAATCTACGAGGAACACCTCATCTCCACACCAATGAGACTTTTTCCTCCCGCCATCAGAACTCAAGTCTGGCAGGCCCGCATGAGAAACCTAGAATGGCGCCACCACCAAGAAGACCTTTTGTACCATGTAGTTGCCTACCTTGTCTCCCTGGATCAACTCTTTGATGATCAGGCCAAGTTTTTGAGGGAGCAAATTGGTCGGGCCGAGCAAGCGGAAGTCACAGTAAGGATGCACCAAGTTCGAGTGGCTCAAGCTGAAGCAAGGACCGCGGCCGCCATAAGTAGTGAAGCTGTTGCCCTAAGAGCCTCAGGCGGATCCAGGATCAGCGCATGCAGGAATGGACTAATAGTGGAACACTCGTTCCGGCCATTGGAGAAGCCCAAGTCCTAATTGGAACACCTCTCATAGGATGGAGAGGAATTCCTGGGACCCCAGCGCCGCCTGTAAGCACCGAACAACCAACATCAGCCGCCGAAGAAGGAACCTCCACACAACCCCAAGAGGATAAGGTTCCTGAGGACGAGAATGATGAAGAGCTGCTCATTCCACTGGAAGCGCACTCCGCCCCGGAAGATGGCTCGCCCCGCAAGTAGCATGCCCCAGATGCCCTTGCCCCAAGGAAGGAAGCCGTGATGGTCCGAGCTTAGAGTCGCACCCCTAGCTTTTGTCGTAGTACCAAGTCGTCTAGTGTATCAGTGTTGTACCAGTCGAGTAGTACGGGATGTATCCTCCTCTCATGTTTGAAATAAAGGTTGTTTGTGCTTGCTTGTCATGAGTGCTTGATTTGTGTGCTGTCTTTTCAAAAATCTGCTTTAATTAACTTAAACATCACATAAAACCCCAATCTCATAGAAACCCCCTCTATCCACAGATGGCCCCAAGGCGTGCCACCAGGACCTTCCCAGGCTGTGGTCATGACGACCCAAACCCGGAAGGATCACAAGTTAGGCGCCCTAGCGAACAAGAGGTGGACCAGCACAATGATGGAGAAGGAAGTCAAGTGCCACCGCCACCCCCGCCTACCATAGACTTGGTGCAAGTGATGGACAACCAGACTCGGTTGTTGGAAGCTCTAGCCAACGCCATCAACCGTCCAAGGCCCCGTGTTCTAGGCATGAATGAGAAGCTGATAGAGTTTCTTCGGACAAAGCCACCCACTTTTGGAGGTTTTGTGAACCCTTTGGATGCAGATGACTGGCTGAGGGCCATCCTAAGGGAGTTGGAACCATTCAACTGTGAGGATCGAGACAAGGTTCTCTTGGCCACCCATCAGCTCACTAGAACAGCCTTGGCCTGGTGGGAAAATTACTGTGCAGCGGCCAAAGATCCCTCCAACATCACTTAGAAAGAATTTGTGGAGGAGTTTCGTCGCTACCACATCCCAGAAGCCACACTGAAGCGCAAGGCGGACGAGTTCCGTGAACTCCGCCGGGGCAATAAGTCAGTGGAGGAATACACCTACCAGTTCATAGAGTTAGCACGCTACGCCCCTGAGGAAGTGGACAAAGACTCGAAGAAACAGGACATGTTCAAGAAGGGTTTGACCCCAGAACTTAGGACCCTGCTTACCCCTCAGATCTACCCAGACTTCAACACACTTATGAACATAGCTATCCTCACCGAGAGAGCCAGGACAGAAGAAAAGAGGGAGAACAAGCGCAAGTTCATGGAACACAAGGCTCAGTAGCAGGAGCGTTCCCAGAGGTAGAAAAGCTTCGGTCACTCCATGACCAGGTCCCAAGCCCCCATGCAGTACATAACCCAGTCACAAGCCACGAGCTCCCAGGGCCCTAAAACCCAGTACAAACAGTACAGCAGCCAGAGCACCATGAAGCCCCCACAGAGCAATGCTAGCCAAGTCACTGCCAACAACAACACCAGGGCATGTTTCAACTGCCGTGAAACCGGACACTTCATTGCCAACTGCCCGTACGCCAACAAGCCAGCAGCTTCAGTCTTCTCCAACTCAGTGAACGGGCCAAGATCAGTCGTATCTGGAGCCAACCGTGTGCCGGTTCGCAGCAACAACAACTACAGCAACAACAACAACTCGCAGATGAGGCAGCCACAGCAGTCTTACGGATGAGCCTGCGTCAACCACATCAACGCGTAGGAGGCTCAAGAGGCACAAGGCGTAGTGCTCGGTGAGTTCCTGGTCAGCTCAGTCCTGGCAACCATATTATTTGATTCAGGAGCATCACATTCATTCATATCTCTTCAAGTTTTGTGGAAAATCACAACATACCTACAGTACTACTAAAAACACCCCTGATAACCCGAACGCCCGGAGGTGACATTAAGTGTCAACTGGGTTGCTCTCGGGTAAGGATTATTTTAAGTGGGGTAGAATTCCTAGCAGACCTAGTAGTACTAAAGTCTAAGGGAATAGATGTGATTCTGGGGATGGATTGGTTAAGCCGTCACCATGGCCTTATCAGTTGTTCCGATAAGGTAGTACACCTGACCAACCCAGACGGAGTGCAAGTGACCTGCCATACCCGAGGAAGCAGACCAGACATGATGGTTTTTAGCATGGAAGTCAGGTCCATAAAAGAAGTCCTGGTAGTGAGGGAATATCCAGATGTGTTCCCTGAAGAACTCCCCGGAATGCCACCAGATAGGGATATAGAGTTTGCAATTGACCTTATCCCCGGAACCGCCCCTATCGCCAAGAGACCTATAGGATGGCAGCATCAGAATTGGCAGAATTAAAGAAGCAATTAGGAGAATTGCAATACCTTAAGTTTATCAGACCTAGTTCATCCCCATGGGGAGCCTCAGTTCTCTTTGTGAAGAAGAAGGATGGGAGTATGAGGATGTGCGTAGACTATCGCGCACTAAATGAGGTTACCATAAAGAATAAATACCCTCTCCCCAGGATAGATGACCTCTTTGATCAGCTAAAAGGAGCCAAGTACTTCTCCAAGATCGACTTAAGATCAGGCTATCACCAGCTCAAGATTAAGGAGAGTGACATACCAAAGACAGCCTTCGTCACCCGCTATGGCCAATTTGAGTTCACCGTGATGTCTTTTGGACTCACTAATGCCCCTGCTTATTTCATGAATCTCATGAACAAGGTGTTTATGGATGAGTTAGACAAGTGTGTCGTGGTCTTTATCGATGACATACTTATTTACTCCAAGAGTGTAGAGGAGCATGAACAACACCTTCGAGTGGTACTGGAGAAACTGAGGGCACACAAGCTATATGCTAAGTTCAGCAAGTGTGAATTCTGGTTGGAGAAAGTAGCCTTCCTCGGACATATTTTGACGGCAGAAGGAGTAGCAGTAGACCCCGAGAAGGTCGAAGCAGTCTCCAACTGACGACAACCAACCAATGTGAGCGAAATTAGAAGCTTTCTTGGTTTAGCAGGATATTACCGGAGGTTTATTGAAGGATTCTCCAAGATTGCTCGACCCATGACAGAGTTACTCAAGAAGGAAAAGAAGTTCGTCTGGACCGAGGCTTGTGAGAGAAGTTTCCAGGAGTTGAAAAGAAGATTGACAACCGCCCCGGTACTAACCTTGCCAGACATTCAACGGGATTTCGTTGTATATTGCGATGCATCCCGACAAGGATTAGGGTGTGTCCTTATGCAGGATGGAAAGGTGGTGGCCTATGCATCGCGTCAACTCAAGCCCCACGAGCAGAATTATCCGACCCATGATTTGGAGTTTGCAGCCGTAGTGCATGCCCTTAAGATTTGGAGACATTACTTGATTGGGAACAAGTGCGAGATCTACACAGACCACAAGAGCTTGAAGTACATTTTCACCCAGCCTGACTTGAACTTAAGGCAAAGAAGGTGGTTAGAATTGGTCAAGGATTATAACCTAGAAAACCATTACCACCCAGGAAAAGCCAATGTAGTGGCAGATGCCTTGAGCAGAAAATCCTATGAGAAAGCAGGGCCTAAGAGTGCCCAGCTGCAAGAAGAAATGGCACGACTCAATGTACACATTGTTCCCCAGGGATGTGCCCACCAACTGAGTGTTCAACCCACCCTAGAAGATAAAATCAAAAGGGCCCAAGAATCTGACAAGGATTTGATGAAAATCCGCAAGCACACAGGAGAAAATAAAGCCCCGGACTTTAGAGTGGACGATCAAGGTACACTGTGGTATAAGAATAGGATATGCGTGCCTGAAGACGGAGATTTCCGGCAAACCATCATGGATGAGGCACATAACTCGGCATATTCCATCCACCCAGGATCCACCAAGATGTATATGGATTTAAAGCAGAAGTATTGGTGGAATGGAATGAAAGCGGACATTGCCCGATTCGTCGCCCACTGTGATACTTACCAGAGGATTAAAGCCGAACACCAGAAGCCAGCAGGACTGTTGCAACCCTTACCCATTCCGGTATGGAAATGGGATGAGATAGACATGGACTTTGTAGTAGGCTTGCCCAAGACACAGAAGGGATATAATTCCATATGGGTGATAGTGGACCGACTCACTAAAGTCGCCCACTTCATACCTGTATGAAATAATTATGGCGGAGAAAAGTTGACCAAGCTGTATATAGCAAACATAGTGAAACTGCATGGAGTACCCAGAAGGATTGTTTCAGATAAAGGAACTCAATTCACCTCCAGATTTTGGAAAAGCTTGCATAAAGCTATGGGTACCAAGTTGGATTTTAGCTCGGCTTATCACCCGCAGACGGATGGACAGACCGAAAGGGTGAATCAGATCATGGAAGATATGTTGAGAGCATGTGTCCTCACCTATGGCAAAGATTGGGAACAAAGTCTGTCATATGTAGAGTTTTCGTACTACAACAGTTATCAAGCTAGCCTAGGTATGTCGCCATTTGAAGCCCTATATGGGAGAAAATGCAGAACACCTTTGATGTGGTCAGAAGTGGGAGAACGTGCCTTGGTTGGGCCCGCACCCATAAAGGAAGTAGAGGAACGAGTAGCCGAAATCCGAGAAAAATTGAAGGCTGCCCAATCTCGACAAAAGAACTACGCAGACAAGAAGAGACGAGAAGTAAGCTTCAGACCAGGAGACTTCGTTTATCTCAAGGTTTCACCTATCCGAGGGACTCGAAGATTCCTTTTAAGTGGGGTAGGTTTGTAACACCCGCGTTTTAAACCCTAATAAATCACACTTTAAATCACGCGTGTTTTCAAAATCTTTCCGCTGAGCTCGATCAAATCCTAAAATCTGATCATCATTTCAGTTTCCTCCTTTTCAACCTGAGCCACCCCGACAGTCGCCCGACACCGGGAATCCTTTCGACCCGCATCCCGACGAGCGCCTCGGATTCGTCGACCCCGCGATCACCGCGGACCCGGGAATCGCTCGACGTCGCATCGGCGCCCGAAACCCGAAAAATCCCACCAAAAATCTTTTCTTATTTTTCTCCCAATTTTCTTTCCTAAAAATTTCTCCAGTTAAATCACTCGCTAAAAATGTTTTAAAAATCTTTTCTATCGTTTGAGCTCAACTCTTGTTTATTCATAATCCATCTCAAGTCTAATTTCTCCTTAATCCTTTTGCCTCTCCAAATCAGCGCTAATGACTTCTCTCTTACCTTGTTTCTCCCTAAACCATCATCAGCGACCAGCTAATCCCTTCTTTCACGTGGGCTCCCATCTTCTATCTTGGTCACGTACACCAGCATACACCTTGTGCACGTACAGGCTAGCAACACAAAGACGCAGCGGCAACTAGCAACTAGCAACGCAGGCCCTTTACCATGCCATGCATACAGTCCCCTTCCTATGTCCAGCATGCAACACCCACAAAAGCAAAGCAGCAGCAGTTCGACGCCGCGTGCAAGCTCTGCACGCCAGGCCCCTCCACGCTGCGCTCGCCGTGCTCTGCTCGTGCGACAGCCCGACCCCACAACACGACCGCACGCTGCCGCCCAGCACCTCGCCGTGCAGCTCTTCGCTGCGTCTCCCACCTTCACCAGGCCACTGCAGCCCTGCCGCTCGACGACACGACCGCCATTAACTCCGCCTGCCCGTCTCGTCACCGGTATAAATAGCCCCGTGCCATTCTCCGCCGCGCCACACACCATCCAGGCCACCTCCCTCCCTCTCCCGTGCCTCGCAGCACCGCCACCAGAGCCGCCTTTGCCGCAGTCCGCCCGCCGCCATCGATCTCCCTCCCTGAACCATCTCCGCTTGAGGTGAGGACAAGAATCGGATCCTCTCGCCTCCCTCTCTCCGTTCCCCCACTTCCCGGCCGCCGCCGTGCCCGGGAGGGCCGCCGCCCGTCGCCGGTCAGGCCGCCCCTCCCGTTCCTCTGTTTCGGTTCGAGGGGAGGAAGAAGATGGCTGTTTTGCCATAACCCCCTCCTCTATTTCTTTCTCACACCTAAGCTCTTCCACTCTCTCTCTCTGGTCAGTTTTGCTCAAAGCCCCCTCCCCCTTTCCTTTTTCCACCCGCCGCACCCCCTCTCTCTTATCCCTTTTCACTATTAGCCCCTGAACTCTTGAAGTTCTTTACAAATAAACCCTTGCACCCTTTAACCCACCCTTAAACATCCTTTATCACATCTTTTCATGCGCAGTTTTACCCGAAATTAATTCCAAACCTCACCACACTTTTCCCGGATTTATTTCCACCCAATCATCTACTAATTCCCTAAATAATATTTATTTCTCTATTTTCCGAATTATTCTCTCCTCGAGCTCAGCCGGTTAGCTAAGGTGGGTAATGGCTTTGATAGGATCTGCACCGGCACCAAGGTGTTCGTGTGGCGGTACCCTACTTGTGGGTAAAGTGTACAACCTCTGCAGAGTGTAAAACCTATTCGAATAGCCGTGTCCACGGTATTGGACGAATCACGGTGTAGTCACAAAACTAGTGTTTGGATTGGGATTGTTTTCATGGCGTGAGTGATTTTAGAAACAGAGTATGCCTGTGTGCCTGGGCTACTGCGGACGGGGAGTCCGGTAGTCCTCAACTGATTTTCATTTGAGCAACTGAGTTACTTTGGTTACGAAAATGTTTTGCGAAAGCCTTTTCAAAACAAACCCCTGCATGAGTAAAAGTTAGTTTTTCATAAAATGCTGATCCCTGTATTCCTTGTGCATGTTCTGATATATAGCCCCTCCGTGGGTGGGGTTGGACTTGTTGAGTACGTATGTACTCACCCTTACTTGATTAACTATTTTTTACAGAGGAGGATCCCGATTTTGTTCCCGAGGACATTGAGTAGGTGGTTGTCCTGCACCCAACCCGTGCCTGTGGATTCAGGATCTCCACAGGAAGCTTCCATGGCGCAAGACTCTGATCCTATCTTAGATGCCGTCGGTGTTATAGTTTGGCTTACAGTCCTTATGTTAGTCCTTGTGGTAGTGGTGCTTCCATGCCCACAACCTCGACGGTTTGTACGGTTATGAACCATCTGTTATAATAAATGTGCTACCAGCCTCCTGGGACTGGTAATTGTGTCACATTTAGTCCCCTCTGGTGAGGAGACACTTCAGTTATAGTAGCAGAGCGGACCATAACCCTCCCTAGTGGACAGCACCTTAGCAAAGGCTGCGGCCAAGAGGACTGGGATATACCCCTTCAACTCTGACCCCCTCTGCTCCTTTCAGATAAGGCTATCAGATAATTCCACACTCCTAATTAATTGGCTAAGCCAGAGCCGTATGAACTGGGGTTGCACTGTTTTCCTAGGTGGTTCTCCATGTTCCAATTAATTCATATGATCTTGTTATTATCCACATCTTCACCAAGATTACCATGATCAACATTTTATAAAGATCCATTTCAACCATCCCAAGTTAAGCAACTAAGCATTATCTATCCCAAAACATTTATTTAAAACCGGGGCTTTCAAGGTAATAGGGATAAAATCTAGTCATGTCGTTAAAAAGTTGATTTCTCATCAAGTTATGCATAACAACATTTAAATGTAAATTTAGTTATTATGCAAGTAATGTAGGACAAAGTAGAATATGCAGGGGGAGGAAAACCACTTGCCTTCCTTGCCTAAAAAGTCTGATTCTTCCTCCTCAAAAAGTTGCTCTTGATCCTCGATCGGAAACTCGGCACCAACCGACACAATATCTACGAGCACACAAAAAACATACAATAAATAAAAACAGTACACCAAACATTCTAAAAGACTAAAACAAGCTTCTAAAACAAACAAGCACAGAAATACGATCGTAAGGACACCAAAAACGCCTAAAACGGACGAGAGACGCAAAAGGTACACCCTAAACAAGGTTCAGGGGCTAAACTGCGAGAAAACTAGCTAACAGGGGCTAAACTGAAAGAACCAGGGGCTAAAACCTAACTACGCATATAAATCAAAGGTTTATAGCGCAAAACAACCTAACTAGGACCTCGGTCGCTAAAATTGAGAAGTTCAGGGGCATAAACGACAAAAACATGACCTGATTGTAAGGATCTTTGTAGGTGGAAGGGCCGGGTTGCGAAAAGAAGAAAGCTCAGGCTTTCTTTAGCAAAAAGTCCGGCAGACGCCTAGGTTGACCGGTATGAGCTGGTTTGACTCGCGGCCTCGGAAGATTTGGGCCGCAGATCTCGACGCGGACGGCTGGCAGCGATTGCAGCACGCAGGCGGTGGCGGGCAACAGCGAGCTCGCCGGAGTTGCTCGAAAATGAGCATCCGGGATTGGTTTGCCACGCGGTTTGCTCCTACAGCTAGCTGGGAGGCTCACAAACCTAAATAGGGTGACAAGGCAGTGGCTAGGGCAGCGGAGAGAGCAACGCAGCTGGCGTGGCAGCACGGCGGCGGACGGCTCAAGTCCGGCGAGCTTCTTCGGCAAAGACAGGCGCGGCTACGAACAAAAGAAAGGAGGGACGGCCTCCTTACCTCGATGCGAAGCTCTTAGTGAAGAAGAGGGCATTAGAGAGGCGGCGGGGAAGGAGATCGACGCGGGCAGAGCTCCGGCAACGCTCCGGGCTTCAGGCGGCGCTCCGAGGGGGGCGCGGCTCTAGAGCGAGGGGGAGAGAGCAGAGAGGAGGTGCGAGGAGAGGCTGGGCTCATGTCGCCTTTTATAGGGCGGAGGGGAAGAGGAGGAGCCAGCATGGCGGTAAGGCGGTGGAGCTTCAACGGTGGCCATGAATGGCTTAGTGGTGCTCGGGTGGAGCAGCCGTTCCGGGAGAGGAGGCGGCGGTGGTGAGTACGCCGGCGCATTGATGCGCTCTCAGTGGAGGAGAGGAAGGGGTACGGAGAGGGGATGGCGCCGGGGAGAGGCGGGCGGACGGCAGGCGGCTTGCGGGAGGTAGGGGACGACCCTGACAGGCGGGCAGCGTTGCTGGTGTTGGGCCGCGAGAAGCTGGGCCGGAGGGTGTTAAACGGGCCGAGCAAGAAACTGGGCCTTGGGAAAAAAGAAAACGAAAAGGGAGGGAACGAGCTGTGCCGAAAGAGAAGGAGCCGACGGGTTGGGCCAAAAGAAAAGAGAAGGAGAGGGAGAGATAGGGATAAGGATAGGGAGGGAAGTTTGAGGGTGGTTTTGGGACTTTTGTTGTGCAAAACTCAAACACTCGTCAAACAAAAACAAATGCAAAGGCATGAATGCATCAAACACTTGGGTGATTCTAAATTATTTAAATATTGTTTAAATTATTTAAATGAAAATTTTATTTGGTCAATTTATTAATCCTTAGAAAATAAAATCTAACCATGTTGCTAGTATATTTTAAGGTGATAGAATTTTAGGGTGTTACATTAGCACATCTGCTTAGCAAGAATCCCGAAAGGGGGTCCTCACAATGAGAGGGCTCAGGTGGGGCTAGGGTTTGGGAGAGGGGGCAGCAGAGCTTTATATGCTCGGGCCAGTTGGGCCAAATGGGCCGTGGGCCGGGTGCCAGCCCACCATGCCGTGTCGGGTCGGCTGTGTTTGTGCCCGAGCCGAGCCGGCATGATGAGCTGACACCGCTGCCCAGCACTAGCCCAACTTTGTGCTCGGGCTGACCCGAGCCCGAAACTATCGTGCTGGGTCCATGCTCGTGTCGGGTCAAAAACTCGTCCTTTGGGCTGGCCCATGAGCCTCGTTCTAAATGGCCATCTATACAACGGGGGATCAAGCAGCCCACCAAGCAAGCAGACCCAAAAAGGGTTCACATTACCGGTCCGGGACGGGATACCGCCGGCCACCGGTTACGGTTAACTGGACCAGTAGGAACGGTTACCAGTAAAAACCGATCGAATTCAAAATTTTAAATTTAAACGCTAGTTTAGTCGGTAGCCACCGGGTGACCAGTCGGTAAGACCAGTAATAGCGGTTAGCCGGTCGGTTGCGAATCAAAAATGCAGTTCAATCGGTAGCCACTGGTTGACCGGTCGGTAAGACTGGTTAACCGACCGGTAATAGCAGTTAGCGAGTAGGTTTCGAATAAAAAAATTTAACATGTTTTCAATAAAAATTTAAAAACAAAAGAAAAATTCCTAAAAATATTTTAAGGTGCGTAGAATCTAATGGTGTCAATTTTTTTAAATATTAGTCCATTTAATATTTTGCGGGCATTAGAAGTTGAACCGGTGTTTTTTTTTCTTTTTGTTGAACTTTCAATGCTCACAAAAAATATCAAATGCATTTGAAAAATTTTGAGACTAGTAGATTTTATAAATCTTGAAGTATTTTTAATATTTTTTTTCTAAATTTTTTCATTTTTAAAATTTAAATTTGAATTTTTTTGAACTGAGACGGTACCGGTTTCCGACCGGTTCCCCCGGTAATTAAAACCCTGGACTTACCCAACAACAACGGAAGAAACAGCAGGCGGGGGGATGTGCAATACTATAAATGCATTAGAATACTCTGAACTGTTACTGATTCGCCAAAATATTAACTGCATCCGTAAGTGTGAACTTTGCATATTTGTGATCCAAGTTCCAACACATTAGAGTAACTCCAACAGACATTCTAAATTGTTTTGTATCGCCAAAAAATAAAAAACATCGTTGTTTTTGCTTTCCAAGAGTCTCGCCATCGCTGCTTCCTCGCCATCTCGCTCGGAATCGCGACGCCTCCGCTAGCCATCTTTGACTAGCAGAATCGCTCGCTAACTCCATCCTTCGCGCGCTGTCGCAGCTCCTGCTTTCCCCCGGCACACTTCCTCCTGCTCGCGTCCGCGGCCGCGCCACGACCTTTCATATGCGCTGCTGCCCCTTCCATCATATCGGCACCGCCGCATCCTTCCTATGTCTCACGTCGGCGCCTTCCCCGTGCCAAGATGGAGCTCTGCTGCTCGGACTCGAAGTCCTCCTGACGCCGGAACCCGTCGGCCGCACAAAGATCGAGCCGTCTACCATCTTCGCCGCGCCGGAGATGCTCCTCGATTCGCCGCACACGTCACCATTCATAGGAGACTGACACCACCAGGAACTCTGTGACCTCGAGCCGAAGCCCCGCCGCCGGTCCTCAACATCTCTGCGTCGCTGGAGCGCCACCAATCGCCGGAGCCAAGCCGTCCGCCGTCCGCCACCCCCTTCAAAATTGCGGCTGTTTCTGTCCACTCCCGCTGCCGGTGGGCCATCCCACAAGTTCCCCTCCATCTTCTCTCTTGATTCCTCAGCTCAACCGCAAGTCAACACCGCCGGACCGCTGTCAATCTTGCCGATCAGAGAGCTCCGTCCGCCCAGCCATGAAAAGCTCTTTGTGCTTTTCCACTAGCCACGCGACATGAGTTAAAATTTGGAGGCTGTTTTGGAGAGCTTGTTGGATTCTCCACTCTTTTGGACAGTTGTCTATATTTTAGAGTGCTCGTTTAACTTTAAATTTAGCTAGAATTATAGATAAGCTGTTGGAGTTGCTCTTATACCGTATCAGTATCTGACGCCTTTCAACTAAAAGCCTCATTAATTTACCCTTTTTTTTGTCTACTACTGACTTTAAACAGAAAACTGATATGAGTGAGAGCAGCAAACACAGAACTCTCTCTCTCTCTCTCAACTTACAAATTGTAAGTCGTTTTAGCACTTTTAACCCCTTGACATGCTTTCGTGGCACGCAGTTCTTTGTGCCAGTGGGTACAATACAAGTACAACGTTGACCCCAGCAGAAGCGACCGATGACTTGTGTATCTCGTGTGATCGTGTCCACCGTACTCTGCACAACGACTCTGCTTCAAAACACACTTGCACAGAGCAGCCAAGAAAGTAAAGCAAGCAAGAACCTGCCTGCTAATTGCTCACCAATCATGGCGGAAGCTCCTTCTGCACCGGATGCATTTGGGCCGGAGCAGATGACGCTGAGCACGGAGCTGTTGGAAGCACTGACCGCCGGCAACAATGTTCGGCTGGTTGAGCTACTGAGCAGAGAAGGGCGGACGACAAGCCACGTCGCTATACACGTCAACGGTGCTGCCGCGTCGCCGCCGCGGGTGGGAACGAGGGGCTGCTGCCTCCTCGGCGTGGCGAGCAACGGCAACACAGCGCTTCACCTTGTCGCCAGCCGCGGCCACGCCGAGCTCGCGGCGCTCATCTGCGAGGAGGCGCCCTCGCTCGCCGCCGCGCGCAACAGGTGCCTCGACACGCCGCTGCACTGCGCGGCGAGGGGTGGGCACCGGGAGGTGGCCGCCGGCCTCCTGTCCACGATGCGCGCCGGCGGACCGGACGAGGCAGACGCGCTGCGGGCGACGAACCGTCTGGGCGACACCGCCTTGCACGAAGCCGTCCGCCGTGGCCGTGCCGGGGTGGTCGATCTCTTCATGGCGGAGGCGCCCGAGCTGGCGTCAGTAACGTCTGACGATGGTGTCTCGCCGTTGTACTTGGCGGTGACCACAAGGTCGAAGCAGATTGTTCGCCTCCTGCTTCGTCCGTCGCCCGATGGAACACCGTCGCCGGCGTCGGCTGCTGGTCGGAAGGGACGTACGGCTCTGCACGCTGCGGCAGCTATAGTAAAGGTAATGAATACTTTCCACATACTACATACTCCGTAGTACATATATGTGCTACTTTCTGTTGTCAACATTTGCAGCTAAATTTGTTTCAAAGAGTGTCCGCGGAACGAAACCAAAGTTAATAACATTTTCAGTAGTTTTAAATATTTCTTAAAGATTTTTTTGCATCCTAATCCATCTCTAAAAATTTTCTCGAAATTATTAGAAGCTTGGGAATATTTTTCGTGATTTAACAACCTCATTAAGTATCTACAAGATTCATTTTGATTGAAAAAGACAAAATCATATTTGAAAACTTGTTTATAAACAGAGTAGAGAGGTAAAGTGAATAATTTTGAAAGTTGAGAGAGGTGGCGTACCCTTTTTTGAGTCTAGGAGAAATTGTGAACTCGTCGCATCGAGGGAGGTAACAGGATCCCTTTTTCTGATTAAAAAACGGACGGGAGGCACCTGGAATGCGCCAGCTGAACGGCCGCTCCGACCTAACCCAACAAGTCAGTCAATCTAAATTTCTGAGTTGAAAGCTTGAATCTCAAGTAAACAATGTTCAAAACTTGCTGATAGGTTCTAATGATGTGTTTGGTAGAGCTCCAGTTCTGAAAAATAGCCCCAGAGTTGCAGATCTGCGCAGCTCTAATGAGGAGCAGCTCCACTGTTGATCTGAGATCCCGAAATGTGTTTGGTAAAGCTCCAGATTTCACATCATCTCTATGACATTTAGGACCTGCATGTCAGGAGAATAGAAAAGGATGAAAAAAATCTCTTTCTTCCATGGCGCAGGGGCCATCGCTCGATCGGGTAGGCATGGGAGCAGGCGAGCTCCCGGAGCAGGCACCTCGCCGAGCCAAGGTTGGCGTGGCCTCGGCGAGGTCCGGCGCAACCCCGGCACGGGAGCAGGCGAGTTCCGTCGTAGCCTCACGCGAGCTCCGTCGCGAGAGCAGGCAAGCTCCGTCGTGGCCCCGCACGAGCTCTGGTAGGGGAGCCGGGGGCAGAGCGGGCGCTGCCTCGATGAGGTCCGGCGCAACCCCGGCGAGGTCCGACGCGGGAGCCGGGGCAGGACAGGCGAGGATTGATGCGGGAGGTGCTGCGACGGGCGGTTGGGGAGGTGTTGGCGTGCCGCACCAACAACGGAGAGGTGTTGCGGCGGCCGGTTGGGAAGGTGCTAGCGTGCTGCGCCGACGGCGTAGTGGTGCTCCGCCGCCACCCAAATCCTTCCGCTGCCGCCTGAATCCTGTCGCTGCGCCGTCCGCGTGCCAGCCGTCGCCGTCGCCGCCACCCGAATCCCACCGCCGTGCAGGCCTCGACACCATGGCCACCTGTCCACGGGGCCACAACTCCCCTGCAATGGCTCACCCGCGACCCAAGATCGATGAAGCTCAGACGCGAACGCAGGGCGAGTCGCGAGGAGGAGAGGGGCGCGGGGGAGAAAGAACATGCAAATCATTTTTTTTCACTTTACAGTGGCAGTGGTGGATAATTTCTCCCAACTCCATAAAACTTGGAGTTGGTGGAGCACCCTCTGAGATACTCCACGAAATTCATAGATCTGGAGTCAGATCCACTGTTTTTTAAGCAGATCCACGGTGGAGTTGCTAGAGCTGAGATTGTTTGGCTGAAAAAACTTGGAGTGAAGTTGGTTTTTCGAATATGGAGGTGTGTGGAGCTCTGCCAAACACATCCTACGTGCTAAGAACTAAGATGAGTAGATATTTATGCCCAATTCCAAACGCTTGTACAAAATTAAAAATGCAAAAATATTTCCCATCCACTAATCATTTAAAGTTTTCCTAAACTGCTGCAATAATTTGAACTAGAGTAGGAAGCATTTCAACTAGATCAACCAAGAGCAATCGACAAAATGTTAGTTAGTTGATCCTTGATCTCTTTTTCTATTTTGTAATTTTTTTCTTCTGATAAACAAATTCAAGAGGCACTTCATAGCCGGCCTGTAATAAACTGGTACTCTTCATGTAGAAATGGTTGAAGACATATTGGCCTGGGAGCCGGAGGGTCCAACTCTGCTTACCCGAGTTGATTCATCCGGAAGAAGTCCTCTTCATTTTGCCGTAAAAGGGCACCAACTCGATGTGGCTAAGCTATTTCTACACGTCAATAGCTCCCTGGCTCGAATTTCTGACAACGAAGGTTTATTCCCTCTACATCTTGCTTGTTGTACAAGCATGCTCGATGAGCTCGCAAAGAGGTGCCCTGAGAGCCCCTGACTACTATGAATTGGTTGATCACAATGGAATGAATTTACTTCATGTTGCTGTTGTGAGGAACAACAGGGGAGTCGTCCAATATATTTGCCAAGATGATAGGTTCACTATGCTGCTGAACGCGACTGATTTCGACGGCAACACTCCACTCCATTTAGCTGTTAAATATGGTTATAAGAAGATCGTTGCTATATTGCTACAGACAATGAGTGTGGAAACGAATATCCACAACAAGGATGGTCTAACCGCTGGAGAAGTTGCATACATTGCACTGCGATCTGAGCCATCACGATATTTCTTGGTAAAGCTATTTTTGTCTCTTCAATATCATTATTACTTTAATATCTCTCAGAAGTCTGAAATTGTTAACTTTTAAACATGTGCAATAGACTCTCTGTAATAAGCATATGCAATATCTATAGGCGTTTTTTTACACTTGGGGGGTGAAACCAGGAACCGAATTTGCATTGGGGACAAGATGGAGTAATGTATAAGTTTAACGAGTACTGTCAAATTTGTTGTCCTAGTATTTTTCTCTATTCAAGTTTTTTTGATTCACTTCAAATATATAAATCAAAGAATATTTAAAAGATAACAGTCTTTTTTTTGCTTTAGGACCGAAACTTATAGAGATGCAATAAGGAAAGAAAAAGGAAAAGTCATATTTTTCACACTCTAACTATCATAGACAGGAACAGAGCTAGGATTGAAGGATTGCGAGGGCCAGCCATGTTAAAATCAAGAAAATACTGGGGTGTTGAAAATTTTCACAAATATCCGTCTGAATTATCTTAGAATTAGTATGTACATGAACCTACTTAAAGTGGTAACTAAGCAGGTAGACAAACATATGGTGGTATACTGATGATGAGAGCATCTACATGTGTGTGTACTCTGTGTAGATAAATAGATAAAACTCGTCCCGAAAAATCCATTTTACATGCGCGTGTAGCTACTCCTTTATTCTTGCTAGTCTACCGGTATATATATCATTTAAAATAACCTAAATTCGTAGGGATGCAAGTGGTACTGGTACCCAAATAATGTTTTACTACTCTTGTTTTTATCCTCCCAAATTATTTATGTGGAATGATATTTTAGTTCATTTCATTAATGTTTTGGATGGAGCCAATGACCCAAAGTATTTATAATTTGCATATGTAAATCTAGTTAAGTTAAAAAAAACAATTTGTCCTAAACATCATATGCTAAATGATGGAGACACAGGAGGCAGTAGACAACCAAGCTACTCACTTTGTTCTTTTCAATCAGAATCCGGCTATGATGGTGTTTTTTTGTCTATACTGGGCGGGCGCAGCAGACAGTTTAGATACAATAGACATAAATCAGACTGGGAGTGTATCTACTGAAGATGAATCGAAAGAAGAAGGCAATAATACTGGGAACGGAACAATTGCATCAGGTTTGATCGCGACCGTAACGTTCGCAGCGGCTTTCACCGTTCCAGGAGGTTTCATCGCTGACGATGGCCACCCTGATCGACCGGGAACAGCACTACTGGCCAGACGGTTTGCATTCAGAGCTTTCGTCGTTTCAGACGCCGTGGCCTTCCTGTCGTCCATCGTTGCCACCTGCTTGCTCATATACGGTGAGGCGAGGATGGTTCCTCGCAGACATCAGCGCTTCTACAACCGGCTGGCGTCTGGGCTGGTGCCGCTCGCCGTCCAGTTCATGATCGCGGCGTTCGCATTCGGGTTTCACCTCGTGTTTGGTGCAGCCAATCACGGGCTCATGGTCTTTGTGTACATGGCGTCTTCGGCTTCAGTCCTTTTGTGCTTCCCGGGCATTTGGATTCCATTCTGCCAAGGGTTTGGAAAAGCGATATGGCGACGAGCAGGATGGAGGGGGATTCTCAACTTTCCCCAGCGCCCGTCAGGCCTGCTACATATATGTTCTTTGTAGATTATTATGCGGTAGTCCACTGACGCAAGTCAGGAGGACACTTTGTGCTGTACTCATCTGCGTCACCTTTGTAGTGGCAATTGCACTGGAGTTTGTTTTTCCGAATTACTGAAGTAATATTTCAGAAGAAAAGTCATGTCTTGCAACTACATCGATCATGTGCACTATTTGTATTGAGAACAGGTCTATAGAATAGACGGAGTACATGTGTCAAGAGGGATGTTTGTATATGTGCTCCTTTCCATCTACATTTATAAGGCATATTTTAATTTTGAAAATTCAAATTATATTTCATGGAGATCATCATACTTACGGCCTGGAGCATTTGAACGAGAAGAAATGATTGGATCAATGACATAGATCCCTCTGTGGCCACCTGTAAAAGGAAATTTGTTTCTGAGTTTTCTCTTGTTTTTCTAAGAGCAAAGTCTAGCTTAGTTCCTGCCATGGAGTCGTGGCTAAATTCTTTAGTTCTCTTTCAGACTATTTTCTTTTATTTTTGTCTTCCTTATTAATATACTGTAATCAGTAGGGGCTCTGCCCCTCCTGTTTCTTAAAAAAAATATTTCATAAATTTTGACCAATACTTAGTGAAAACTAGCTTGCTTATTACACAAAAGTTGTATCAATAGATTTTGGATCCCTATCAAACAAGACACTAATGGTTGAAAAGACCCTTGACATCTTACATATTGCGAACACCACTGCGCTATCTTGCTATCTTTTTAATCCAAACACCACCCACTCCAAAACTAGATCTCTCCCTAGCTCTATGCTTGCCGGCAAAATGAAATTGACCATCAAAATATATCCATCCACCCACAATTTTTAATTGATTGACGATGAGGAGAAGTGTTTATTTCAAAAATAAATACATGCTATCTTTGTAGGTGATCTTATATATGTTGACATATAAATTTAATATGATTCATTAACATATACGACCTCCATTCTTTTTATATGATGTAGGTTAATTCTTTTAGCTAACCAACATCATATATTAAAGGATGGAGGTAGTAATATGCAAAGAAGGGTTTTTTTTTTGTTACCTCAAAATACCTGGTCCTTTTAACTTGTGGATGGAACAAAGGAAGATTATACGTTGATGTGGCAACAACAACTTGTGCAATTAGTCTATCAACCCATGCTCTTGTACGAGTTAATAAATTTAAAGAGGCATAAGTATCAGAAATTAATTAAAATTTGGATTACTTTCGGTACTTGGTCCCAACAATTTGGTACCCTTTGGTACTTCTCTTCCGGTACTTTAAGATGTTTCATTTGTTTTCATTGTAGACAGCTCTCATTTTTCTCCAACCATTTTTCAAAAGTTTCAATTAATTTTGTTTACATGACGACCTCGCATCAATCATCATAATCATCACCATCATCATCATCATCATTAATAATAATAATAATAATAATAATAATAATAATAATAATAATAATAATAAGTGAAAGAGCATCTAATCTAGTGGTTAGAGCACCCCAGTAGCACTCAACAAGTCTGGATTTGACTCTCTGTGAGAGTGAATTAAAAGGGACTGAAATAAAAATTTATAAAAAATAGGTAGGAGTCTCCTCTGCTGATTTTGGTAAAAAAAGATTTTCAGGCATCTGAAAAATAAGAGTTTGTTCAAGAAAACTTTCATAATCTAGAGTTGTATGTCAAAATTGTCAGCAGAGCATATAAAGTCATCCAATTTCAGTTGTTGTCGTTGCACTGCACAGCACAAAGAACACCTGAATATCAAACCCATTGGATAAAGCAAGAATGCGCGCAAGATGTGCAATTTTAAAATTCAAAGGCTAGCACAATCCGCCGGCGCGAAGGAGAAGGTTCCGCCGTCGAGATCGTAGAGCACGTGCAGGTCCATCTGCATCACATTGCCTATCACGGACACGCCCCTCGTCGGCAGCACCAGCAGGCACGCCACGCTCCCGCGCTCGTCCACGACGTCGAAGTAGCTCCGCCGCGGCACGTCGTACTCCGCGCCGCCCGCGAAGCGCAGCACCAGCCTCGGCACGGGCACGTCGCCGACGGCCGCGGCAGCACCAGCCGCGAAGCAGAGGTCGAAGTCGTACGGCGCGCCGGTCACCGTCGTCAGGCCGGCCGCCGTCTGCTGCGCCAGGAACGCCTGCCTCACCATCGCGTACCCCGCCTCGGCGAGGTACGTGAACGTCGTGCCGGAGTCCACGATCACCCCGCCCGCGCCGGCCGCCGTGAACCCGAACGTGCCGCTCGTGACGGGGAGGTCGGTCGCGCCGAGCGTGATGCCGGTGAGGTTTACGTAGTAGTACGGTGCGTGCCGCGACACGGGGTTCCGGAGGAGCGGCATGGACTGCGCCCTGTCGCCGGCCGTCACGTTCGCCAGGGAGCCGAACAGGATCGGGCTGGCGCCGGCGTCTGCGTCGGAGCGGAGGCAGTACGAGAACCGGCCGACGCCGAGCTGCGACACGAGGGACAGGGCGCCGCGCCCGAGCCCCACAATTCCGGAGGCATCGTCCATGTCCCCGCCGTTCGCCGTGCTGCACCCGAACGCGACGCCGGGGAACGAGGCGTCTCCGACGCCGAGCGTGTCCGCGGCGAGGTACCCCGCGGTGAAGCCGACGGTGTAGCGGTACTCGTAGACGCAGCCCGTGGCGTTGCAGTCGCGGAAGGCGCCCGGCAGCGCCTGGCAGAGGGGGCTCGCGCAGGGGAGGCTCGAGGACGTGGAGGAGGCGGCCGGGTCGTACAGCGGCGTGGGCTGCGCGAAGCACGCGGTGCACGGCGCGCACTGCGCCCAGGTGAGGTCGCTGCCGGTGTCGAGGATGGCCGGGAACGCGAGCGGCGGCGTTCCGATGGACAGGGTCATGTGGTACGCCCCCGCGCCGTTCTCGACCAGCGCCTGGAGGAGACCGCGGGAAGAGTTCGTGCTCGTGGGCGCGCCTCCCGCGGCCGCGTTGGAGAGGGACACGAGGCGGCGCCCGTCCCGGCTTGCCGCGGCGGAGTAGTTGCCGGGATACGGGTGCGCGCGAGTGATGGTGGCGCGGAAGCCGTGAGGGCTCGTCGCGGAAGTCACCGGCGGGAGGAGGCCGGCGATGAGTACAGCAGCGAGCGTGAGCAGAGGCGGAACAGGTTTGCACGCCATGTCGTCGTCCGATGTCTTCCTCCATTTTCCTTCCATTGGTTTGCTTCGATCAAACAAAGCAAAGGCACATTGACCTTATCAGCACCAGAGCGTTCGAACATTGTATGATGGCGACCTAATTGAATTTGATCTCTCCAGAGTAATATTATGAATCCTTTTCACAATACGCAGGCTAATTCAATATATATTTGTATCTCAAGTCGAATGATGCGCCCACCATTGACAGCAAAACTAATGGTGTGCGTGCCGTGGACACCACAGCTAATGACATCACCATTTAGGGCTAATGACATCACCATTCATCTTCCACACTCGTCAATTCGTCCCCCAATCCTAGAGCTGGCCGCAGTTTGCAGGTTCGAAGGACAAGACGCCCCTCTCGATGTCGTACAGGACGTGCATGTTCTGCTGCTGCATGCTGCCGAGCACCGACATCCCCCGCGCGCTCACCATCCCGAGGCACGCCACCCCGGCGACCCCGTCCTCCACCACGACGCTCGCCCGGGGCAGCTCCATGTCGGCGCCGTCGAAGTGGAGCACCAGGCGCGGCACGTCCACCGCCTCGGGTCCCCTCCCCTCGGGCGCCGCGAAGCACAGGCCGAGGCTCAGGTGGGCGCCGCTGGCGAGCGGCAGCGCCACGCGCGCCGCGACGGCGCGCGCCAGCACCACGAACGCGCGCTCCTCCAGCGCCGTGAACGTCGTGCCGGAGTCGATGATGAGCCCGCCGCGGCCCGACGAGGTGATCCGGAACACGGCCGGGTCGATCGACAGCAGGGTGTCGCCGACGGTGATCGCTTCCAGGGAGAGGTAGTAGTAGGAGCCCCGCCGCTGGCCGGCCGGGTTGGCCACGAACGGCGTGGACTTGGAGGCGGGCGAGAGGCTCGCGGACGCGCCCAGGAACAGAGGGCTCGACGTCGTCGTGTCGTTGAAGGGCGTGAAGCAGTAGGAGAACCTTGTGACGCCGAGCTGGGACACCAGCGACAGCGGGCCACGCCCCATCCCGACCAGGCCGGAGGAGTTGTCCGTGCCGCCGAGGTTGTCGGTGCCGCACCCGAAGGCGAGGCTGTGGACGGTGGCGCCCGAGCCGAATGTGAAAGCCTCGGTGGCGAGGATGCCGTCGATGGAGCTGCCGTCGCCGTAGGAGAAGTAATACGGACAGACCGACTCCGGCGCCGACGCCGAGCAGCGGGAGGACCTCGGGCTCGGGAGCGCCTCGCAGAGCTTGGAGCCGCACGACATGTTGGCGTAGGTGGCGGACCTGCCCGGCGAGTACAGCAGCGTGGGCTGCGGGAAACACCTCCGGCACGGCGCGTCGCACTGCGTCCATATGAGGTCGCTGCCCGTGTCGAGCACGGCCGTGAGCGCGAGCGGCGGCGTGCCGATGGCGAGGTCGACGAGGTACGTCGCCGTGCTCGCGTGGACGGACGCCGCAGCTGTGGCAGCGCCACCGCCGTCGCTCCGCAGCGTCGGTGCGGAGGAGGGCGCCGTGACCGCGGCGAGGAGGCCGTTCACCCGGCGGTGGCCCCGCTCGGCGGCGCGGCGGACGCGGTCAGACTCCGCGAGGCGGCCGCGGGCGTCGACGTGCGTCAGCTCGAGACGGATGCCGCGGCCTGGCTTGCTGGGAACGGCGAAGAACGGCAACGGGAACAGCAGGCAGAGGAGAAGCCATCGCTTGGAGGCCATTAGAGGCGGTACGAAGGATCTGGTCATTCCTGTTGCATATGGATCGTTTCTTGACGAACTTGATCTAGATATGTGATCGTTCGAATTATCGAATATGAAGTGTGTATTTGAATGATTGAATTGGTGGCCGCGGCGTGGGTCGCACGTCTGCGCAACTTTGTTACAAGTTTATAATTATTTTGTCCGTGTTCGTGTCGCCCGTTAGATTCTTCCGTGGTAGCGCAAAGCCCAGCGCCGCCACTGGCAGAACTGAGTGGCATGCTCCCGGCGCGGCGGCGCCGCCGCCGACGAGAGCGCCTCGGCGACCGCGCGGCGCTGTGCTCGTGCTGTGCCCCCAGCGTGGCCCATAGTACCGGCACGGCACGGCACGAAGTGGCGTCGTGCCGCCTCGTGCCCCTGTCGTGCTGGGCTGGGCAGGCCAGATGGCCACCTATAGGGCCGAGGGCTCAACGATAAAAGAGGGATTGGCTCACAGTAGTAAGGGCAGTTGCCAACTTGCCGTGTTATCCTTTTCTTTCCCCTCCTCTCTTCTCCGCCGCCGCCCCGTGCTTCCACCAGACCCTCTCCTCCTCGCTGCTTGTCGTCGCCGCCTGCTTCCCTGGCCCCTTCCCTCCTTGCTCCGGCACTCGCGCCGGAGCAGGAAGGGTAAGGGGTCCCCCCCCCTCCCGTAGGCGGTAGGTTTTTTTAGATCTAGGAGACCCCTAATGGGTACTCCCCTGGCCGTGTTCTTCCTCGTCGGTCTTTTAGCAGCTACGTCGACTCCAGCCGCCGTCGACGATGCATCGGTCAAGGTAACTCTAAATAAAGTACATCTCCTCCCTGCTAGCCCCATTCCACCCCGCACCCTTTCTTCTCTTCCTTCGACATCTACACATACCGCCTTCTACCCCTGTCTGCATGGTGTAGTGGCCGCCTGGGATCTGTCTCTGTTGGATTTGGTTCCCCCAATGGTGGATCCGGTCCTTGAGCTTGCTGACCGGCGATTGTTCCAACGTGTGCCTACGTTGTTGAACGCGTCGATCTACTCTCTTGGTCGCTGCTTGTGTCTGGTTGCTCTGTTTCGTGGTTCTCCTTGGGTTGTTCTGGCCGGCCTTGTAGGTGGATTTTTGTTGGTTGTTCCGATGAATATCATCGTGGAACGCATCGGCTTCTCCTGCCTCAGCCTGAGCTGCAGCCTCAGGAGTCTTCCTCCGAATCGGGATCCCCTCTGGTTCTGGTGGTTGTTCCGACCTTCTCTCTATGATCGTCGAACGCATCACCCTCAGTTTCGGGATCTTTGTTGTACTCGATGGTTGTTCCAAAGATCTTTGCATCGTTGTCGAACGCATCGACTGCCTCCAGACTACACCTCCGCCTTCGCCTACCACTGTATTGCAGTGCTTCTTACGACATCAAGCTTTCTTGTAATCCTTCGTCATCGACTCGGAAGTGAGCCACCCCCTGGCTCTGGGAACGACGAATTTCTACACGACGGCGACTTCTCCAACCACATCCATGGTTCGCCGGCGATGCTGCTTCAAGACGCCTTCCTCAACCAGTGCAAGCCTGCGCTCCGCGAGGCCCACCCGCATCATCGGCACCATGCGTCTATGACGCCGCTGCCGTCGTCCGCCGGCTTCTTCTGCTCCGGTGGCGTTTTTGGATTTGTGTCCCTTAGGGACCTTGATGTAATTGGCACCTTTCTTAAGGGCCTCCTTGTAAGACTGCTGCCTTAATATAATATATGTGTGGTTTGTCAAAAAAAAAGATAAAAGAGCATGGTATATCGGAGGCCCATTTATCCTGGCTAGTAACAGATAGCAAAGCCTTCGGACCTAGTGACCCAGTCACGACTCGATCGACGACGCCGCCGCCCGTACGGCCGTACCGTACCGAAACCTTCTTGCGTTGTTCATGTCTCCAAATGACACCGGTAATGAGATTTACCTATTTGTTTTTATTAATTTTCCTACGAAGCTGAGCAGCGGATTGTCTGGTGGCTGTAGCATGTGAGGAGCTAAGTTCATTCGCCGGAAAGTACGGGTGAATATGATATCAGCCGAACTTTCGTTATCTACCAGCACTTTTCTCAAAATCCAACCAATGATGTTGACATCGACGACCATTGTGTCATTGTGATTTGTTGATTTCAAATTAAAATCAAATTCGGTGAATGTGATTGGTACTTTTGCTCACTCCGGTCTTGCAGCTGGACCGTTGTTGATAATTGTGTTAACCTCTCTGAAGTAGTTATTTCTCTACTTCTTGGTGTCAAACACCATCGATGAACCTCCTGCTATAGGCATGATCATTCCGAAGGACGGCAATGCCCTTGAGTTGTTTTGGGTGTTCCTTGACTCGGTTTTTGGCATTTGGGCTGGTGGTGGTGGTAGGATTTCTTTCATTTGGACTGGTTGTGCTTGCTCAATGACCTGGATGGCTTGGTTTTGAGGGTAGAAATGTTGCAAGGTTTAGCCTTGGGTGGGTCGAGGTTGTGAGTAAAATTGCTGTGATGTTTGGCCTTGTGTGGGTTGAGGTTGTGGGTAGAATTGTGGCGAAGGATGCCATGTTGTTTGTTGTGGTTGGATGAAAGACTGAGTTTGACAAAACGGCTGTTGTTGCCGGTAGGTGTGTTGAACTATCTTAGGTTGTGCAGCCACTATCTCGGCCATCCGTTGTTGATCTTGGATTCTTTGGAAAGTTTTCTTGGTTTCTGGACATGCTTCTGTGCTTTGACCTTTACTGTGGTAGACACATCGAAAGTATGGAGCTCTACTATCATGGTTCTGTAGTTTTGGAGGTGCTCTGCCTCGTCCTCTTCCTCTACCTCTTGAAGAATGGCCACCCTGTTGATTGCTTGGGTGTTGATAGTTCTGGTTTTGGTTTTGGGTGTTTTGTGGTTGGTCTTCAATGTTCATGATGGGTTATGAAGGTCCAAACCAATTATTCCTTATTTGGAATTGCCTTTGTTGAACTCTTTCTACCACTCTTCTTCTGTGATTTTCGTCTGACTTGTAATATTTTTCCAGTTCATCGAACAATTCTTCCATAGTTTGGGGTTCTATCCTGGAGAAATGACCCGCTGTTTGTCCTGGTGTTAAGCTATTTATGAGATCTGAGATTGTTGTCTTGTCATCAGCATCTGGAGTTTGAGATTTCAGCTGCATGAATCTTCTAACAAAAACTACCAAAGGCTCTTTGTCCCTCTGCTTGCAATGATAAAGATCTGTTGATTTTGTTGTTGCCTTGTGGAAAGTTCGAAAAGTTTGGAGGAACTTGGCTTTTAGGTCTAACCAGCTATACACTGAGTGTGGGGGCAATAGTGAATACCAATTCAGCACTGGTCCTTCACATGAGATGATGAAGGATTTTGCTAGTGCAACATCATCTCTGCCAGCTGATGCTTCAACAGCTTCGTAGCTCATGAGAAATTGTCTTGAGTTGCCAAAACTATTGAATTTTGGAAGTGACACTCGTTTGTATTTTGAGGGCCAAGGAGCTGTCTGGAGGCCTACAGAGAGTGGTGAGTTTAAGTCATTAAACAACAATCCCATTATTCGTTGGACCTTGGTGTCCTGGAAACATGAGATTCTCTTTTGCAGTCTTGTTTTGTGTTGCCGAAGCTGGCTCTGGTGTGGCTTGCCAAAGAGAGTTGTTTTCCGCCTCAAATATTTTACCGAGCTCCTTTTGTAGTTGTGCTATTTCCTTTTTCGCTTGTTCAAGCTTTTGCACCTTTTCTGTGGCTTGCTTTTTTGCTTCGAGCTGCATGGCGAGTTGCTCTTTTTGCCTTTTCAGGGGTTCGACTTGTTTCAGTGCAACTTTAAGCTCTTTCTCTGCTACTTCGTTTTCATCATTTCTGGTGCTGTTTTCTGGTATGTCTTGCGGTTCTTTGCCTTTTGCATTCTTGACTCCTTGGGTATCTTGGGTTTGTTCTGGGTCTTGTACTGCGTTGGTCTTGGAACGAAGGACAAGACCTTGTTCTGTGTTTTCTTGGTTTTCTTCATTCTCTGGATCTTGAATGGTTCATTTTTTTTGCTTTTTTTGGTGAGGTCATCGTGAATTTCTAACGGCTAAGAACACGGTGGGCGCCTCTATTGGATATTTGTAAAATATCCTAACAGAAAAATTAGAAAAGTTCTAAAAAAGATTGTGCTCCGCTTCTCAAAAGATGGATCCCTTTACACAGAGGCAGGGAGCTCCTTTTATAGTGCTCGAGGGTCACTTTTACATTCCGATTCTACCCTCGGTTACAAAGCATATTTAAAGAATATTCGGGGTACAATGCGTCGGCGGTGATCACACAATCACTTTTTATATTATATTTGCAAATGTGCCCTTGCGTAGCTAAGTTTAATTTCTCACTTCTTGCGTAGTCAAGCTTCTCACGTTTCCTCCATCTTTCTGATCACGTCATTGACAAGTCAGCGTCGAACTTCTCCTTTAATATCAAAATTTCTTCTTCTTCCTTTCCACCAACTTCGCACAGACAAACGTCAGTTTTATCAAAACTAACGTCACTCATGGCAAAATTCACATATCTTGCATTTTCTTCCATTCTGAGGCATGATGCTTCTAGTCCTTGGCCTTCAGAATTCCTTCCATCACTCTTGGGTTCATCATCTGAACTTGCGTCTTGTAAGAACAAGAGAGAAAACTTGTTTCGGGGAACTCTATGTTTTACACAAACCTGCATATTCTATCAACTTCTTGCTAGGAATGACATCATTTTCTTCTCCTATTCCCACATAAAACCAAGATTTGCAAACTCCGAAGCTTACTTAAACCTAATAAATATACAAAGATGTCTTTCCATAAACTTCACATGCTAAGATTCTCAATAGTTTTATCATAAATCCCAAATCTTGCTGGAAATCTTGAAAGAGACTTAACCGATTTCGAGGAAAAACTGTGTTTCCTCCGACGATCCGAGGGTGACCATATTTGGTCGATTCCCCCCAACAAGTTACAAACACACACATCCGGTGAATCAATTATTGATTACAGTGAATAAAGCATATAAGACATGTATAGTCAAGGCCATGTGTATGCCTTGTCTTTCAACTCCAGTTTCTTCTGCCACCACTGCTCGAGACTGTGCGCGTCGCCGTGTTCGCTGATGCTCTGGTTCTTCCGCACCACTGCGGATGGTAGGAGGTGCGGCCGTTCCTTGTGCTTGCCGAACAGTGAGTGGCCCATGTCGCGGAACGACAGCATCGCTCCTAACCTGGCCATGCTGTCGGGGAGTTGCGCCTTCATCTCCTCTCGCATCTCGAAGTAGTCAATGAAGCCCTTGCAGACGATGTCTTTCTCGTGCACGTACAGGTTCGGCTTCCATTCCTTCAGCTTCCGGAACAGTTCTTCCATGCGATCCTTGTGGGACGTCAGGAATTGCCCTAGTATGTACCTGCCCAAATAGCCCACGGTGTACACGTCACTCCTCCCCGCCTCTCCGATTGCCGGAGCCAGCGATACATGCGGCGGGTTGAAGAGGAAGGTCGGGAGGTCGAGCTCCCAATTGATCATCATGTGACGCCCCACGTCCAGCGCTATGGAGGCACCGAGCGAGTGCCCCGCGAGCCAGACCTTGGAGCTGCCGGCGGCGCCGCCGTCATTGGGGATGGAGATAGAGCTCAGGAGCTGTCCTACCATTTCGCGCGCATGGACGAAGCGGCGGCACGCGTGCTGGTTGTTGATCAGGATGCGGAGGTCGTGATCCATGTCATGGTAAAACGTGTGGTAATACCATGGCATCATGATGGTGCCGCGGAAGGCGACGACGTAGCTTGGAGCCGACCGGTGGCGGAGCCCGTCCGGGGGCGCGTACTCGAAGACGCCTCCGTAGATGAGCCACTTGTCTCTGTCTTCGAAGATCCGCCGGACGCCGGTCTTGCAGAAGACGCACTTGCACTCGAACTCAAGCACGTAATCGCGCCGGCGTCGGAAATGGAATCTCTCCCACCACGCCGGTGCGAGCGCATCGTCTGTGTCCTCAATGTCCTTGGCTCGGTCGCTCTCCATAACGTAAGTGCCTTTAACAAGACAGGCCATAATAAACCGGCGGTGCTCCTCGTTCCCCCTGAAATTATGGAATGAGGTCAATAATCCCGATCATCTACCAGAGTTTGTAAATTGCACTGCGAGCATACGTGCGCAAGCAATTAGGAATTTTGTTCTGCAAACAATTTGCGGTAAAATTATAAATCAAGTACAGTCTAACACAATTAAAAAAACATAATCTAGAAACTTACGACATGCCGTCCATATTGACAAAAAAAAAAGTGGATATCATGGTATCAAGATTATTGTGCATCTCTTGAGAGTGAATAGTGTTTACTTGTTGTAGTCTAAAAGGCAAAAATGGATTTGAGAAATTAAAAGAGAGTGCATACCAGTCAATCTCAATGCCCGCCATCATATGCGTTGGTCCAGAGACGTCAAAAACATGTTCGTTTTCGTCACCAGGAAGGCCCATTTTGTTCAACACGACCTAGTCACCTAGCTAAGGATCCAGCCAACAATAACGATCGATCGGCAAATGAACAAAGCTACTAGGAAGTAAGAAATGCACAAGAAGTAAGATAGCTGCTTGCTAGTCTTTGGTGCATGCGCCTCTCTGCTCGTGCTTTGATTTGCCGTGGAAAAGCCGAGCCATGGACGCTCCATATATATTGTGGTCGATCTGCGGAAGAAGATAGAGAGGGATGATGTGCAAATGAGTAGGAAATTGCGAGGGGCACCAAATGCTTCAGGAAGTAACACAGCTGACCTTGTTTGTTTAACGCAAGCTGCATCTTGTTTAGGATTAAACGGCGAATCACCAGCGTCAATTCACGCCGGTGGAATACGGATCGTCACGTGGTGTCTTTGTGTGGGATCATATGGGAGATATTATTATACATCTAGACATAGGGTATATCTAAGTGCATAATAAAATCTGTTAAAGTTGACACACCGCACCGCCGCCGCCTTGGCCCCTGTTCCTTCCGTCTCCGGCCTCCACCCGGTGGCGAAGGGATGGGGTCCCTCCTTTTAGTAGATCGAGTCATCATTGAGTTCATCTAGGTTTAGAGTTTGCTCGCCGCCGATGCTCGACGGTGGAGTTAGGTTTTGCCGGAGGAACATGGTTCCTCTGCGGCTTGGTTTTCCTGCCGGCGTCGGCGATGCGGAAGCGACGGCGTTGCAGGGAATAATTTCTCCCAGCTTCTTCCGTTCTCCGATGGCGATCTACTCTGACGTCAACGAAGAGGCCGGGGAGACCTGTTCCGGAGTCGAGGGCCGGGCCGGCCGGCGCATCGTCGTCTTCTTCAGGTGATGATGCTGTTGACCCTGTTAATCTCGAGGAAGATGATCCTTGGTGAAAATCTGAGTTACGAAGGATGCATCGTGGGTACCGGAGTTGGCCGATGCGCTTGGGAGGCGTGTACTCGGCTTATTCGCCTAGCAGTGAGCCCTCCTCTGTGGCCTCCACCTTATGGAGATCGGCTCTGGTGCCCGACGACGATTGGGAAGTGGCTTCGACGGCAGCGTCGAACGGATCTTTGAAAGCTTCGAGGAAAATGAATAGGAGTTTTAGACTTCTATGTAATTTTCTTTTTCTTTGAGATCCTATTTGTAATATGACTGGTGTAATGCGCTAAGATCAATATATTTTCCTAAAAAAACAAAGTCTGCTCAAGTGTGTGTGACGTTTACTCCAGGACATAAAAAAGACGTCTTTGCCAAAAACACACTAATATTCAGTGGTAATTGTCACTTGATTCCATGCATGTTACTGTGTTGTCCTAGATCCACGAGGGGAGGCTTCTTTGCTAGTAATTTCTAATCCCTTTCCGTCATTTTTCTACTTGTTCTAGCAGCACGGTGGAGGATCCATCCGGATTTATTGGTGAGTAATTTCTTCGTGCCTCTCTTGGATGGTTCTTGCCATTGGGTTTTCCTTCTCAAAGTAAGCCTCTTTTAGATTCGTCAGGTTTCGGAACATTCTGATTTCAGACACATGTAAAGTTCACAAGTACAAGTAGCTATATGCAAAGATCTTTTTTGCGGTTAGCTATTAACAAGTTCCATTAATTACTTGATAATAAATAGTCTATTTTCATGGTTACGTACGTGCATATGTGTTTATGTATAGCTGGTTCGTCTATGAGTGTGATTATCAAGTGTAGGTGGGATCTATCATGAAGTTGTCAAAGTGGAGGAGAGATTAGAATTTTTCCTATTCAAGCTCTCTCATAATACTAGCTATGAAGACATGAAATATGAGTTTAAGCACAGTGGAGAGACCATCTATTGTCATATTAAGGCATTGTTCAATATAATCCTAGCTCTCACCTATAAATTTGCGAAGCCCACTGTTGGAATTGGGCCACACCGGAAGATCATTACATATTCATATTTTTTTCTTACTTTTCAAAACTGTCCATAAGTTATTGATGGAACACACATTTCAGTTACCATTTCTGAAGATAAGCAAACTTCTTAGGGCACTCCAAGTGCATACTCTACCAATAGAGTCTATATGTTGAAAACTCTATCACAAGAAATCATGGCTCCCGATGCAGATTTTGTATCTTGAAGTCTACATTATATTTCTCTCGGATCTTCTACTCCTGTTTTATTAAATAAATGGACACGGTAAGCATACGCGAGCCGCACGAGATCCGCACGAACCTCGTTTTGCACGTAGACTTGGTATCTAACTTTAGACTTGGTTTCTACATTGCTACCTCTCTCTCTCTCCTCATTAAATTGTCTGTCACATCAGCAAAATGCCTACGTGGCAATGTACTTAATAAGGATAGACTCTATGGTGAGTGTCCTAAGAAATAGAAAGGACACATTGAGCCCAAATGTCATATGGTAGCTTGTGATTTTGATTTGAACTTGTGATACTTGACTTGACTGCGGTTGTGCTTGTTCTTTTCACATGCTTCCTACAAGAGATTCAACATGTGAGATGATATCACAAGTTCAGAATGTGAAGATTCTTTAGAAAATGAGTGAATGAAGAATATATGACAGTATACCCATACCATATTCTTTAGATCAGACCACTTTGCAACAAGTGCCATCTATTCTGCATCAGTCATGTAACCAACAGGAGAAGTTATCTGAACCTCATTTGCAGGTACACCATTGAAGTATCGCTTCTTGAGCCGATAGCATTGGTTTTTTATCGCAACGCACATCAAATCGGTCATAGCTACCTTTGTTGGGGCATGGTTTGTGTTAACAGCCAAGCGACCCTAGGCATATGATAGTTCGATACTTAGTTAGACAAATAAGGTTAAGCATGTATGAAAGTTTAAAATAGGAACAATAATGCACTTACAGCTAGCTGTCCCTCAAAGGTCTTGAAGTGTTTGTCGTCTTTCTTGTAATCCTTCCAATGTGGAAGGACAGGAATGCTTTCCCGAATGATGACGCCGGCCTCTGAAGCTAACTTGGCAGCTTGAACAGGTTCATGTGGCCTTTTTTTTCCTTCCTCAACAACTATGGGCAATCTTCTTCCCATAGCTTTAGTCATCCTATCCAGCTGTTTTCCAACAGTAGCTGGTCTGGGCCTCCTTGGACGTCTCTGTTGAGGACCTACAAAATAGAAATTGCATTTAGTTAAATGATTTAATTTCTGCAAAATGAACAAAAGAGATGTCATAACTGACTGAAAAAATAGAACTTGCCTTCAGCAAGTGTATTGTCATCAGCAGCTCCAATGTCTTCCTCTACAGCTGCATTGTCATGACCAGTTGTGACATTGGCTTCCTCTGATGCTGTGTTGTCATGCCCGGCTGTTCCATTGGCTTCTTCTGCAGGTGTAGTGTCATCATTAGCAGCTGTAGGCTCCTGCACATGCAGCCTTTTAGACCTTGCTGTTTCGGATGCAGAAGGCTGCACTTCAGCTTCAGTAGTTGCCCTCACTCTCTTACTATTCCTTACCCCAGGTGCCATTGTGGGAATAGACTTCTTGATCTTTGAAGAGATGAGTTTGCGACTACGCGGTGAGGGAATCTGTGGGGAAAAAATACTCAGGTAAGTCATGTGCATTAATAAAGAATAGCATATATTAAACAAGATGTATGTTTCAAAGAATGTGCATCTAAATCCTATAGCATACTTTAGAACAGAAACATGTAATTGCAATGCTAGTATGCCCCATGGACTACATTGAAGATAGAAGAAGCACCTCATTTGCCATGGGTTGTGGATGCTCATTAGATTCAGTGTCATCATCATCAGTACTATCTCCTTGATCATCTGCATCAACAAGATACTCCGATGATGATGAATCTTCATTATCTATTCCCTTGTTTGATGTTTTCCCCTTCTTTTGTGCAGATTGGGGCAAGGAGTTATCAAGGTCAGAAGCTAGTGTATTCAATCCGAGCTCTTCAAAGATCTTTTGATTCTCCGCAACTTGCCTATCTCGGATTCTCTCATAGTCCTCAGCTATTGTAGGTTCTTTGAAGGACAAGAAATTGGGTGTATTAAAAATTTAAAAAAGCTTCAACTAATAGGTAAGAGGTAATAAGACTACTTCAGAGGTCTAAGGTCAGAGATAAGAGGTACAACTATTTCTGGAGTCCTAGATATTAAATCCCCTGGTTATGACACTGAACCAAACACTCTTATAACTCTATGAAAAAAGTATGTATATAGATGGGACTAAACTATTATTTTCGTATCAACATACATGGACGAAAAATTCTATTAGCTGTTGACATTTCTTAACGCAACTTCCAAAGAATAGATCTAGAATCCATTCTAAGCAATGGCGCAAGAAATGTTGGTTGGTATAAGATAAGCCTACAGAAATATTATGGTAGATAATCCGCAAGCGCACGGATACCGGTGAGCATTTCACCCGGGGTGATGGGTTTTAAAATATCGTATCCACAGGGAAGATGGATGGATGTAACAAAAGACAGAGGATGGCAGTAGACTACTTTATGGACTTTGATGGAATGGCACATACTTTAACAGGGGTAAGCCAAATGATAAAGTAATGATAAATCAGACAGGCAGAGGCACATGTGGAGCATAGAACATACTATTCCTAGTCTAGATTAGAATTGGATTTACTTAAGAGGCACAATTCTATATAGCATACAAAGACTGAGTTATTCATCTATTCTAATGTAGCATATCATCACATATAGCATAGTCATGGATAAATGTGAACACCCCGAAGATTACCCAAGAAGATCAAGGACGAAACTTGATCCTCCCAAGAATCATTGTTCGACTAGTCTTATACTCGGGGGGTGGACTGCAAAGGACTCAATAGGCCTGTCACGCCCACGATCTACCACACGACCCAGAGTATAAGGTGAATCCGCAAGTAAATTATATCTAAGCACCATGCTTACATACTTTCTACTACGTAGCATACGCACGTAATATACTAGGAGCTCTACGAATAAGTGCGTAGACTTATCATTAATCATGACTATATCAAATATACTACTAGAATAAAGTAAGAACTTAGCAATTGCACACATAACATTGAAATAGCATAAAGTCATTGAGAAACAATATAAGAACTGAATCTTGATAACTTACAGATCTGGAACTGGAGCAAAGCTCAACTCTACTCGAATCTGACTCTCTATCTAGAACTAGGTTCTTGATCTAGAAATTAGATCTTGAACTATGAAGTAGCTATCCTATCTCTGATGTATCCTCTTCTTCTCCTGTCTTGGCCTGATGATGATGATCTTCTAAGAGATGCATCCCATGCCCTAGGGGGGTCTGGGGTTGCTTATATAGCCCGGAGGGATAATCCGTCGCCGTAGGATCAAACCGACCTAAACAAGTGGTTTAGATTAACCCTAAGAGGCGGTGGAGGAACCTTCCCGAAGCAGGGCCTGATCGGGGCCAGGGGGAGCCCGATCGGCCTCCCTATAGGGCCGGTCGGCCTGGGCTGGGCCCCGGCTGGGCTCCGCCTTCGCGTGTGGGCCTCTTGTCCCTTCTAGATGCATATTTTCTTGGAGCCCACTTTGGTTGAGTTCGGGAGTCTTCTGGAGCCTTCTAGAATTCATTCTTTTCGCATTTTCCTGAATAGTCCCTGAAAATATATAATTCACCAAAACTCGTGGAATTCATTAGTCCAAGGCCCTATACTACTGTTGATTTATCTTTTTGGTCCTTTTTCATGTATTGTTGATGCATAAAAATAAGAGTTAGTGAGCATCAACATTAGCACACACTGAACTTAAGAATGGACCCATGAATCTGACAAATGCAATTAAAATGGCCAGACGAATAGAATTGAATAAGAAGCATGGACTGAAGCAATTTCACAAATTCTATTATCAACAACTAGATTGGTTTGACAAAAGCAATTGCAACAATATAAAGTAAACAGAATGGTACTGCGCAGACAAGTCCTTAACAATTTCAACAAAATTGCAGTTGTACTTCAACGAAATTGTAGATCTCGTTTAACAAATAAAGTTGCAGTATTCCACATACCTGCAGGTGCGTTCTTACGTTGACCCCTTGTGGCCATCATTGAGCTTGTGGCCTAGTTGGGAATTGAGACCTGTAGATGTGCTTAGGGTTAGGTTCGGGAATCAAAAGAGGTGGATGGGGAGAGAAATATAGGTGATAGAGAGGGATAGGGGGCGGTGTGTAACCAAATCGTATTCGAAGAGAAAGGAAGGTCGTGGATGGACCTGCTCATCAGGGGCGGCTGTGGTTAGGGTTTCGTTGTTGTGAGTGAGAGGTTGATGGGGAGAGATAGGTAGGTGGGTCGTTGAGAGAGAGGGATAGGTGGAGGTGGGGTGGAACCAACTTACCTAGGATGAGGAAGTAGGTCGTCACCGGCGATGGGGTCCTGTGGCGGCGACGGCTTCTCTGGTTCAAGGAATGGGGAGGGGAGAAGATAGAAAGTTTGGGGGAGGTTTGACGAGAAGTGGGGGAGGGAGGTTAATAATCCGCGATTTTGGCGCAATTTTTTTTCGGGACAAAAGGCACAGAAAACGTTTGGCGCCAATCTTGGCACCCTTTTTTTGTCAGTCTGATATATTGTTTAAGTAAACTGTCTCCTGACTCATAACGAACAAACTGAAATAGCCCAATGGTAAGTCCAATTGACTGCCAAGACTTGGCTACCGGGTTCGAATCCTAAGGGACCCATATTTTTTGGACAATGTTTTTATTAAACTTTGTAAAAAGGCGTTTGTTTCTACGTTGTTTAATTTTTTTTCAGAAAACCTCTTAGTTTGTGTCCATGAACACCCTATTAAAGTTGAAGATGATTTGGAGATAGTGGTGATACGAATATTTCACAAAGGGGGCCATAGTCTCACATAGTCACATAGGTCTTAGTTAGACATGTAAGCCGTTGTGAGGATGTGTAGTACCAGTTGCTCGAAATCATTTGAATCTTTTTTGGTATGGTTATGGACCCAAACTATGATGTTGTGTGAAGTTTTGGAATTTTCAGACCAAGTTTGCCTATTATTATAAATATTTGTTGATTTAATAAAGAATAAATGTTAAAAACATCTAATCTTGCTTAAAAAATCTGAAAACTTGCATGAGCTCCTCCTTTTGGTGTATTATGTTGTCAAAAAAGTTTCAAGTGATTCTGAGAAAATGGTGATGCACATCACCACTAAAGTATACATGTCTCACACATGCCATTGTCACTTAGCGAGAGATGTTCATCCCTACGTGGGATGTGTAGTACCAGTTGCTCGAAATCATTTGAAACTTTTTTGGGATGCTTATGGATCCAAACTATGATGTTGTGTGAAGTTTTGGAATTATCAGACCAAGGTTGCTTATTATTGTAAATATTTGTTGATTTAATAAAGAATAAATGTTAAAAACATCTAATCTTGCTTAAAAAATCTCAAAACTTGCACAAGCACCACCTTTTGGTGTATTATGTTGTCAAAAAAGTTTCAAGTGATTCTGAGAAAGTGATGATGCACATCCCCACTAAAGCATACATGTCTCACACATGTCATTGTCACTCAGCGGGAGATGTTCATCCCTTTGTGGGATGTGTAGTATCAGTTGCTTGAAATCATTTGAATCTTTTTTGGTATGGTTATGGATCCAAACTATGATGTTGTGTGAAGTTTTGGAATTTTCAGACCAAGTTTGCCTATTATTGTAAATATTTATTGATTTAATAAAGAATAAATGTCGAAATCATCTAATCTTGCTTAAAAATTCTAAAAACTTGCACAAGCACCACCTTTTGGTGTATTATGTTGCCAAAAAAGTTTCAAGTGATTCTGAGAAAGTGATCCCCACTAAAGCGATTCTGAAACAAAATAAAACAAAAAAACGGCTCCCACAGGATTCAAACCTGGGAGCTGTGGTGTTAGATTCAGAGCGCATTGCCATTGGGCTAGGAAGGTGTATTCATTTGATGTGAAGATCTATTCTATTTAACACGTTGAAGGGCCGCCTGTCACCCCAGATCTATTAAAGTTGTTTTCCCCCAAATCGTCACACACAGATTCACACCACCTCGTCTCCTCCGCTTCCTCTCACGTGTGCGCCACCACCACATCCGCCCTCTTGCGCCGCCGCAGTCACCGCCGGAGGGAATGACGAAGCGGGTGAAGAAGAACCCTAGCAGTCCGCCCGTGCGAGCAACTAGAAGCGGGATCCAGCGACCGGGAGGTTCACCAAGGCTCCCCATGGCGTGGTGCTACGCCGGGCCTCCGCCGCCTCCGGCACCTCCGCCGCCTCCGCCGGCATCGGGGACATCGTTGCTGACGTCCCACCAGGCTACGAGAGGGTCAGGAACGATCCCAATCACGCCGGCGGATCGACATTCTCATCTGCACAACCTGAGGTTCCATCTATTGGCTTTCGCAGTTCGTATTCAGGGTTCTTTGCAATCTTTTTTAGTGCATCTGTGGAACAAATGAATCAGATTGTGTTGAATCTTTTTTAGTTCAATTAGTCACTGAAAAAGAGTTAGCCCTAGATCAGATGATGTTGATGCTTTACACAGAGTGTGGGAAATGATTTGTGGGTTTTCTAATTCTACGAGAGGGTTTTCAATTAGTCACTGAATCAGACGCTTGCATTTGACAGTACAATATATGGAATCACAGATTTAGTTTTATGCATAGTTCATATCAGGCACATGTATCCTTATGTATTAGTGTAAAGTTTTTATATGATTTGTGGGGTTTTCCTTTTGCTGGATTAATTAAGAAATTTTAAGTTACTTGTCAATGATTTAGATAGTGTAGAAATTATTCATGATAACTTAGTGCCCAGTTTATAATATGGTCCAAACAATGATTTAGGTACTGTAGAAATTATTCATTATCACTTAGTGCCCAGTTTACAATATGATACAAACAATGATTCAGGTAGTGTTCTGCCTTAATATTCTTTTGCAAGATTATTGATTATCCTATTTACACTATGGTCTTCTTTATCAAATATCAGCATTTGACTAGGCTGATTCATGGTCTTGCTTATCAAATTTGCAGGCCAGCACACGCCGGGGGATCTCGTCTAGCGCCGTCGAGCGCGCGCTGAGAGTCAGCGAGCGCCGCAACAATAAGTCAGAGGAGAAGGGCAAGGAGACGCTGACAGAGGTCAAGATAGAGGAGAAGGGGAAGGAGACGCTGACAGAGGTCAAGATAGAGGAGAAGGGGAAGGAGACACTGACACAGATGAAGTCAGAGCTGAGGGGGAAGGAGAAGAAGGTGAGTTGACTGCTGCAGTCATCTACTTTTTTTTACTTCGACTTACTGCTATATTCATCCATAATCTATAACTGGCAAAGCTTGAATTTGCTTGAATTATATGCATGCTAAGTATACATGTCCAATAATGTTTTACTTACATATGCATGCTGCTCATTTTTCAACAGATGGACTTCTGGGAGTTACACAACGCGGTGGCAGTGTCACAGGAAAATGTCAAGTGGCTTGAGGGTGAGCTCAATGCGGAGAAGAAAAGGAAAGCAAGACTGCATGTTGCACTCATTGCTGCATCTGAGAAGGCTCTAAACAAGTAGTGCTTGTCAGTGATGGATGCTTTTGAATTTTGGTGGAACCTCTCTATGCCAACAGATGGAAACATGAACCTCTTACTTAGTTGTGTCGTAGCAGGCTGGAAGGCTTGAATATTTTGTGCCTCGCTTGCTTTAGCTTGTAAATTTAAATGCTCACTGCAATGTGCCTAGTTAGTATTGCCCTATGTGGCAAGTAACCTTCATCTGGTGGCATGTACATGCCTATAAATATATGATATTAGCTTGTTAAAGTATCATTGGTGTTCATCAATCTGTTTTTTTTATGGATTTCGAGCTTTTAAAATCTGAGTTAAACTTGTTCATGTGCATTTATACATCAATCTGGTGGCTGGAGCATGTTCAGAGTTAAACTTGGTGGCTGAAGCATTTATACATATGAAATCCATAATGTCATAACAAAATTTTGAAATCTCAAACAAACTCTGGCTATTCGAAACAAATAGTATAAATGATATCAACTACTTATACTGGGATAAACACAATTATTATACTAGAAATCTTCATCATCATCATCTGGGGACATGTCATCATTGTTATCATTGCCATCATCACTACAGTACTGCAGCACTGTCTCATCCTCCTCCTCATCCTCGCTACCTTCATCAATAATTGGAGCTTGCTTCTTGTTTCTTATAAATTCTTGCAAATTCCCTTCAATTATAGTGGCTTCCCCACCTTGAATATTTGGCAATGGCACATTATCGTCACCTTCTTGCACCACATGCTCAGTATCTGAATGGTAATCATCCTGATGCACATCATGACTGGCCTCATCTTTTTCAGCCACATCATAAATATTCTTATGTTCAAATTTCTGCACAACTCGCCAACCTTTACCTAAAGATGTATCTTGAATGTAAAATATCTTTTTCGATTGAGATGATAGGATGAAAGGATCGGTCTTGTACCATAATGACTGCACATTGATAGATTTGAAATGTCCGTCATCTTGAAGGCCTTTCCCCCTGCCTTCTTGGCTATACCAATCACATCGAAATATAACCACAGTTCGACGAACTTGAAGATTCGAGTTATACTGCAACTCAATTACCTCTTTAAGGACTCCATAAAAATCTATGATGTTGTTATTATGTTCACCTGGAGTCATCACACCACTATTTTGTGTCTGCAGGAACTTTTCGCGATCCGCTGTGCTATACCGAACACCATTAATCTTGCAAGCTGCAGAAAACTTAACTCGTAGACATGGTCCACAAGACAGTGCCCACAATCCTTCGCTAACCGAATCTGGATTCTCCTTGCGTTTCATCTCAATCTGTAGCAACACAAATAACTAATTGAACAATTACATATGCATTTAATTACTAAATCTGTGTAGTTACTTACGTGGCGCCTAAACCACTTGGCAAATCCTTGTTCAACCATTTTAATTTATCAACATTACTTAGTTGTGCACCTTCCTGCAACAGCTTGTCTCTGTACAACCTGCAAGGACAAGTTTAATCGAATGAAAATTTTGTATAATCAGAAACAATTCAGAAAGTAATAAAACTCATACTTACTCCTTATATTCATCAGCTTCTTCACAATTATGTAGGACATACCAAACTAACTTATCCATGACATCATCATCAATGTACTGGACCCTATTACCTCCAACAAGAGTAACACCATGCTTAAAAACAGAGATGTCATTAGGCAATGGCACCTCTCCACCACTATCATCCTCCGTGTTGAATCTAGTGTCCATATCCTCCATGTACCTAGAACAAAAGGTCAAGGTGTCACTTGCCACATATGCCTCAGCAATTGATCCTTCTAGCTTGGCCCTGTTCCTTACAAAATTCTTCAAAGTGCCTAGTCGCATTTCTATGGGGTACATCCAGCCATACTGAACAGGACCTCTCAGGAGTGCCTCGTCTGGTAGATGGACACACAAGTGCACCATGACATCAAAGAATGCAGGGGGAAATATTTTCTCAAGCTTGCATAGGATCAATGGAATTTGTTCTTTCAGCCGCTTCATAACATCAATCCTTAGATTTCTACTACATAGCTCCCTAAAAAATGTCCCCAACTCTGCAATTGCTTCATACACATCCTTAGGCACCAGTCCTCTAAGTCCAGCATGTATGATTCTTTGCAGGAGTATGTGGCAAGAATGTGTCTTGAGCTTTCCAACCACCCTCGAACCGTCTTCACTTATGTACCTTGCTAGGTTAGTAGCATATCCATCAGGAAACTTGATACCTTTTAGAAACTTGCAAAACTGGACTTTTTGATCCTTCCCCAAGACATAAGTAGCAGGTGGAGCACTGACTGAGTTGTTGCCTTTCTCCTGTAAGTGCAAATGATGTCTTATGCCCATATCGTACAGATCTAGCCTAGCATTATGTGTGTCCTTTGTCTTCCCCGGTACATTGAGTAATGTGCATAGAATGTTTTTGCATACGTTTTTCTCTATGTGCATCACATCAAGATTATGTGGAAGTTTCAAATGTTTCCAATAAGGCAATCTCCACAACGCAGATTTGCGGCTATAAATCTTTGGACCCACATCACGCTTCCTTTTTTACCAGTGATTTCAGGTTCCTTCACTTGCTTCCCTAGCCTAACATCTTTCACCTTCTCTAGCTCCACTAGGACCTCAGCCAAAGTGAACTTCTGTGGTGGATCTTTGTTTTCACGCTTACCATCAAAAGTCAAGCTTCTCCTCCATGCATGTGTCTTTGGAAGATATCGACGATGTCCAATGTAACATATCTTATTCCTTATTGCCCGAGACAACGGATCCTTGTTGCAGTAAATACATGCATAATACCCTTTTGTTGTTTGCCCAAACAACGTGCTCAACACTAGAAAATCATGTACACACGATAGCACAGCAGCACGAAGGTCAAACTTCCTACCAGTACATGCATTATAGGTACTAACACCCTTCCATAGCTCTAGCAGTTCTTCAATTAGGGGCTCAAGGAAAACATCAAAATCCTTGCCTGGAGATTTTGGACCTGGGATGAGTAAAGACATAAAACAATTTGCTAGATTCACACATTCCCATGGTGGGAGATTCAGTGGAGTCAGCAGCACTGGCCACATACTGTACTGGGTACTCGTGTTGCCAAATGGATTGAACCCATCTGTAGCTAAGGCAAGCCTCAAGTTCCTCTGGTCAACTGCAAAGGATTTTTCCTTAGTGTCGAAGTATTTCCATGCATCCCCATCAGCTGGATGGCTCATTACATTGTCCACTGGCGTCCTCACCTTCGTATGCCATTTAGTTTCCTCAGAAGTACGTTTTGAAGCATATATTCTCTTCAACCTAGGCAAAAGTGGAAAATGCCTCAATACCTTATGTGGAACCTGCTTGGTCCCAGTCTCGTCTTTCCATCTAGACTCCTTGCATACTGGGCACACATTCAACTTAGCATACTTGGATGTTTTCGAATCCCGAAACAACACACAATTGTTCTTGCACACATGTATGTTTTCGTATCCAAGGCCCAACTCTCGAAGGTATTTCTTTGCCTCATCATAAGATTTTGGCAACTCACTCTTAGGGTATCCTGATGAGATCAAGTTCATCATCATGGAAAATCCTGCATTGCTGATTCGATAACGAGACTTGATATACAACATCCTCACCATAAAAGAGAATTTCGAATGGCTAGATCCCGGGCTAAGTGCCTTCTTGGCATCTTCAAGGACTCTTGAAAACCTTGGCTGTTCTCCATCAGCCTCTGCTTGAGCATATAGATCTCCAATCATCTCTGGTACTCCAAGATCATCGTCAAGATCACCATCATCACCCACATCCACATGTATCCCATAGTCATGATCACCTTCAACATTCTGGTGCTCTGTATTCCAACTTCAATAGTATCTGCTAACTCCCCATGATGAATCCACCTGGTATATGTGGCTGACATTCCAAATATGTGTATATGGTTTTCTACATCACTCTGGTGTCGCACCTTTTGATTAAGACAAGTGCGGCAAGGACAACGTATGTCAGTGTCTTCGGGGTATCTTTCTCTAACAAATTTCATAAATTCTTCAACTCCTTTCAAATATGCAGGTGTGAATTGTTTCCCAAATATCCAGCTTCTATCCATCTGTTTTGACAAAACAAAACACATCTTTTACCAAGACCCAAACTGAGATTAAAACGAACAAAATACAAAAAAAATCATCACGAAGTAAACAGATGCATATATGATCAAATAATTGATAATTTGATAAACAGGGGTACAAATTCAACAGGGGGTAAACAGATGCATATATGATCAAATAATTGATAAATTGATAAACAGGGGGTACAAATTCAACAGGCTGACTAACAAAACACATCAATGCTATTTCAACAAATAAATTGAAAAACAGATGCATATATGATCAAAAAAGTCAATACATTGATGCATATATGAACAAAGCTTACAAACAAATTATTTAAGCATCAAATTCATCAAACCTTGCAACACCTTGATCACCTCGCGAGGGTTTCTGGCCGCCGCGTCGTCACCTCGACGCCCTCAATCACCTACCGCCATGTCACCAACTCGTGAGAGGGTCTCTGACGGCGGCGGCGCGATACCCAGATGATGTAACGCGAACAATCAAGTCGGCCCATAACATCTGATCGATGCAGTTAAAGGCCCATGCTTCATTTATAAAGTTACATATACAAAAACAGCATACATACAACACGAAACAACACATAGTGCAGTGGTAGAGTTCCTACCTATGTACCGCCTGGTCCCTGGTTCGAGGCTCCGCGGGAGCTAATTTTTTTGCCTAATAAAATTCACAAAACTATTGTGCAGATCGGGCTGACACAAAATTAACAAAACTGCTGTGCACATCGGGCTGACACATCCACGCCGTCAAGTGCAAAATTGATCTGTGACCAATTTGTTTCATCATTAGGTGTGCCAAAACGATGTAAATAAATTATGATGATATCAAATTCAATCTGTGACCACTATGTTTCATCATTACATTACGCCACACCAAAACATAATCTATGACATTCTCCTTTTACTGTTCTGTGACGCTTTGTTCATTTTCGTCATTATTCTTCAACCCAAATCTTCGTCACTCGACACCTATGACGAATATGGACATTTTTTCATAGAAGACATATCGTTTTGTGACGAAAGGAAGCAGCGTCACGAGCAAATCATCACTGATTATCACTTTTCTAGTAGTGAAAGTCAAAATTGCAAGAAAGGACACGTGGAGAAAGATGGGCCTGAAGCAGGCCGAAGTGGGCCCAGGCCGGCTGGCCGACCCTCTTCTGGCCCCGGTTTGGTCCCCCGTTTCTTCGGCGTGAAGTTGATCGAACCCGAAGTCTGTGCCGACGCCGCCATTCACCAGAGACGTGGATAAAAGCCCCCGAGGTCGACAACATCAAGGGATTCAACTTTCAGAGATTCAACCAAAGGAGAAAGCCATATAGAGGAGAGGGGAGGATGCCAGAAAGCCCTAGCAAGTTCCCTCCGGTGCCGCCACAAGATCAAGAACAAGGAGGAGATTGTATCTACAAGGGGGGAAGCAAGGCGGAGCTCAAGAGGAGGAACAACCCTAGCCGTTCCAGTGTAGGGATTCCTCTCCCTGGATCATCTTCCTCGTCAGTCTACATCTACTTCGAAGGATTCTATGCCATGACCAACGCTACAATGTGTAACATTATGGGGGTAAAGTCCTTGTTTGTCCTTGGGGTTGAATGGAGATCTTGAGTTGTAATCACCGAACCTATATTTTGGATCTTTTTGCTATCATATTCATGTTGATGGTGCATTAATCTTAATGGCTGACTAGCTTGCTTTGGGGATGCATCGCTCGTAGCTTCACGTATAGTGTTCCTTTTGTTCTTTATATGATTAGTGTGGTGTAGTGACAGTACGCGGGAGGAAAAGTATATTGAACTTGGTTCACACACTTAATCATGCATGCCTAGAACACATCAACGGCTTGTGCTCTTGTTGTTCGATCATGGATTACCCTCGTGTAGTGACTAGTACGCGAGAGGAAAAGTGTTGGACTCAGTGCACCTTTACCTTTGATAGATTAGATCGGTTTGTTCTTGTTAGGTGGTTACATCTCTAAGTGATCCTAGATCCCTTGGATAAGCATTCTACATATCTTGTGATCTCCATACCTTTACTCTCAACGTTGATCTCTTTAACTTAGCTCTTTTCTTATACATATCATCATTTGATAAAGACCTTAAATCAACGATATTAGTGATTAGTCGAGCGTAGCAATCCACTCGTTCCACGAATTGATTAACCTTGGGGTATACTCTAAGGGAAAAGCTACAACTGATCTGTGAGCTTGCAGTTCATAAATTAGCGTGTTATTTACTGCCAACACAGGGCTACGCGGCGGCGCACGCTCGTCGGAGCTCGGCGGCGCTCGAAAGGGCGAAGACAGGGGTGGTGCACTGCGACGGAATTTGGGTAGCATAACGGGGCTCATCAGGGCTTCCTAGGCGGCAAAGGGACGGCCAGAGCTGGCCAGTGCGGTGGTGGGGCGCGAGATGGCCGGAATTGCAGCGGTGGGGCAAAGGGGTTAGCGGCTGCAGTTTTCTATTGCCTACGGCGGAGCTCGGGCGCTGGGGGCCAGAGCTTCGCTCGAAGCGGTGGCTATCCGCCATGCAGTACCCCTCGACTTCGACCAAGGCCGGCCCGGGCGGGCGACGACACTCTGGTAGAGGGGGCACGGCAGAGTTCCTATGCCGACGAGGGGAGAAGAGATGGTGTGAGGTGCTCCGGTGGGGGTAGAGTGCTATTTATAGTGCGGACGGGTGCAGCTGGTGAGGACACATCACCAGGGAGACTTGGCGGCGAAGCAAGATGGCTGCGAGGGGGATAAGCTCGGCAATGGCGGCGGCGTCACGGCGGCGGCGGGGATTAAACTAAGCCTAGAGGCTCAGCGGTTAGGGGTGCAAGGCGCATTAATTGCCCTAGGTGCGAGTGGTTGCGTGGCGCTCTCTAGGGAGCTGTGTAGAGCCGTGCGGGAGGAGATCAAGGTGGGCATGCCATTGCAGCGGCTCTTGTGTGGCGAGGCTGCGGCAGCACGGTTGTAGGCAGAGGGCGTGCAGGAGCAAGAGGGGAATGTGGAGGAGGAGCAGGCGATGCTGGGGCTCGCGCTAGGAGGGTGGCGGAGGGTTTGTGGAGGCGAGGCCGAGCGACGACAGTGGCGTTGATGCCGGGCACGCGGGGAAGACGACGCGAGGAGGAAGACGATAACGGTCGAGGCGGGCTGAGTTGGGCCGGGTTGGGCCGTGTTCGTGTGGGTCGTGTGTGTGTGTGTGTTAAGCGGCTGGCAGGCCAGGCTGAAAGGGGAGATGGGCTGAAAGGAGAGTTGGCGGCCTGATAGGAATAGGAAGGTTTCACTATTAATAATATAGGGTTTTTGAATGAAGTTTGTATTCAAATTTGAAATGGAGTTCAAATTTGAATGAGGCTTAGAAGCTAGATGGTCCTTAGGGAGAGGAAGGGGTTCTTCTAGATTCGAAATGTGAATTTGAAATATGATTTCGAATTCGAGTTCAAACCAAAATCCTTAGGGGTTTTTACTAGGTCTTGAGAGGTGAATTTGAAATAGATTTTCAAATTTGATCTCAATCCAAAATCCTTAGGGAATCATTCAGCAGTCAAATGCAGCACATATGTGGATTAATGCAAAGTATGTTGTGAGTTAATTTGGAATATTTTAAAAAGGGGGAGAATTATGGTTATAATTAGAGAAAAATTTTAATAAGTTCGTATTTTTTTGAATGCTCTAAAAACCGGGATGTTACACTTATAGTCTCCTGATTATTTTTTTAGGTGCATTTATATTTGATTTTGGATTAAAAAAATCAGAAATGAAAAAAATGTTAGGTCAAGATCCACACAATGAATTGATATAACAAAGGCAAAAAGGTATGGCCCTCGAAGCTAAGAACATTCTTATCTAATCTCATATTCATGGCGGAGAGTTGTAAGTCTTTAGTGCTGCTATATTATTCATAGGAGTCTTGATGTTTGTATAGTGAATGATGCTTAGGCTAACTTTCAAGCATGCAAAGTCATAACTATTTGTCCCTGTTTAGTAGAATTAATTTGTTCCATGCCTAAAAAACAAAACTGAATCATGATTGTGTGTCTGATCCTTGGTGGAGGAGGGGAAGATTTGCAAGTCTTCTCTACACCATCTGGTAAATCCCTTGTCACAGTTTTGTGTAGCTTACATTTATCTTGCTCTTAGTTATATTTTTACAACTTCATTGCTTTGCTTCTCTCTTTGCAACTCTTTAGACTTACTTCCTCCGTCCCAAACATAGTTAAGTTTAGGTTTTTCTAAAGTTAAAGTTTTAACTTTGACCAACAATATATCTAAAAATAGTGAAATGACCTCTATCCTAGCTGTTAAACTACTGGAATAGCACCCAACAGACCCGGATTCGACTCCCAATGCGAGCTGATTAAACGGGGCAAAAAAAATAGGTGGAAGCTTCCCTGCTGACTTCAATAAAAAATATCTCTAAAAATAATTTACATCATTTTTATGTTATTGATCTTCATGATTATTTCACTATTTGTAGTCAAAACTAAAAAAAAATTGACTTTGAAAACTCTAAATATATCTATATTCTGGGACGGTGAGGTACACATTATTAGTGCGCTACTTTCTTTAGGTTAATCTTCATCTACTAAGTACAACTATCCATTAATTTCCCTGTTTGTCAGAACTCATCAGGAGATAACAAAATGGCACATGGGGCTCTTTAATTAAAGTATTGCTTTTGTTTTGTTTTCACTATCATTGACACAACAAAAAATAAAGTAATCACCTCTTAGTGGAGTGTCATGAAAAATTTTATTGACATTAAATCTTATGCCACATAAGCAGATTTAATGACTTGGTACTGTAATTATTAAGAGAAATGTGATAAGAGTTCCACTGGAGTTTCTCATACTCCCTCAGTCCCGCAAAGATTGTTCATATAGTTTTCAAAATTTGTCTCGCAAAGAGTGTTCTTTTAGCTCGTATTAAATGATCTTCTCATTAAACTAACACCAAGTACCAAAAAAATATTGCATTGAGAAACGCATGAAACCAATAAAATACTTATTTGATGTCTCTTTTCAAGTTCCAATGCATAATTAATTAGGGGTAATAAGATCATTCGTTACAACTACTAGTGGAAGTGCACGTGTGACACGCAGGTGATATAAAAAATAAAAATATTAAAATAGATCTAATTATAAAATATTAATAATTCTTATCATTCTTCATGCATGCAAAAACCTTACACGACCAAAGTGTGCCTTAGGAACAATAGTCCTATATCATAAGATGGAGCAAAAGTGATGTTAAAAATTAAGGGTGTGAAGCTCTAATAAGGTTTATAATTTGAAATGGTTGTGAAGTAAAATAAATAACATTAAAGAGACAAATTCATAAATCAACAGAACAGCTCCATAAAAGACAATGCCAACTGACTTATTCTCATCCCCGTATCAACTATCCTGAATTAGCATTTCTTTACGGATAAAGGCTACCACTACTAAGAACACAACAAAAAGCTCTACATTTTTAATCGTTAAATCAAGATCCAACCTCAAAAAAAGTTTTTCTTTGAGCGCACATGCCTTTGACATCCACATCCTCGCACCATCACTCTGTTGTGCCTCCCATCGCAAGTGGTGAATGCCGCCATCTGCTGCCGCCGGGCATGCTCCTCAGCGCAGCAGCACCGAACTTCGGTGGACTATCCCCACTGGGCGTGTGTGGAAGGGGCGCTGCACCGGGTCTGCCGTTGGACCTGGCCGCACACACGGGACACGATTGCCCATCCCAGGGTGCCATGGGCCAGACCTGGCCGCACGCACGGGACCGGTGAGTTCCTTGTAGCTGCTCGCTGATGACCACCCTACGCGAATGCGAGGCTCCCCCGGCGAGCGTGAAAAGGCCTCTAGCCTAGTGGTTAGAGCACCTAAGTAGCACCTAAGGCCTCCGAGTTCGACTCCCTGTGGGAGCGAACTAAAAGGTACTGCAATTAAATTTATAAAAAATAGATAGAGGTTTCTCCTACTCAATTCGGTAAAAAAAGTCAAAAGCCGACACAAACGCCTTGCTTATTCTTTGCTTAGCACAAAATCTGCTTAGACCAAAATTCTGGAAACAACAAGAACAAGGATTCTTCGGTAAGCGGGATTTTTAACTATTTGACACATTTACAAGAGCCACTCATTCGAAAATCGCTATTAGAATTGTGCCTACATATTTGCTAGCGAAAAGATGAAACCCTTACATATTTGCTACTTTGTCCGACATCACATGCCACTTCAGCGTATCAGCGTGGCGCTCACATGGTTCGAGATTGGAAAAGTTGAGTTTGCCCAGTTGTCTTCTATGTTCTCCCCCCTTCTCCTTGTCTTCCACCACTGACATTTGGGTCCCACACGTAGGGTCATCTTCAACCTCTCTCCACCCCGACCATGCTCTATTTCCATTTCCACCGAGCACCAAATCTACCAGTAAGAACCCCCCGCTCCAATTTCTCCTCCACCACCGCCAGATTTTTCTCTCCTCGCTCCATCACTCTGTTGCGCCTCCCATTGCAAGGGGCGAATGCCGCCGCCTCCTGTCGCTGGGCATGTTCCTCAGCGCAGCAGCACCGGACTTCGGTGGGCTGCCCCGCTGGGCGTGTGCGGAAGGGGTGTTGAACCGGGTCTGCCGCTGGACCTGGCCATACACGCGGGACACGGTTGCCTGTCCTAGGGTGCCACCGGCCAAACCTGTCCGCACGCGTGGGACTAGCGAGCTCCCTGCAGCTGCGCGCCGGTGACCTCCCTACGCGAACGCGAGGCTCCCCCGATGAGCGTGAAAATGCCTCTAGCCTAGTGGTTAGAGCACCTAAGTAGCACCCAACAGACCTCAGTTTGACTCCCCGTGGGAGCAACTAAAAGGGATTGAAATTTTTTTATTTAAAAAATAGATAGGGGCTTCCCCAGCTCACTTCAGTAAAAAACCCCCCAAAAACCCACACAATCGCCTTGCTTATTCTTTGCTTAGCATAAAATCATCTTAGACCAAAATCCTTGAAACAACATGAACAAGGATTCCTCGGTAAGCAGTATATTTAACTATTTGGCACATTTGCAAGAGCCACTCATTCGAAAATCACTATTAGAATTGTGCCTACATATTTTCCAGTGAAAATATGAAAACCTTACATATTTGCTACTTTGTCCAACGTGACATGCCACTTCAGCATATCAGTGTGGCACTCACATGGTTCAAGATTGGAAAAGTTGAGTTAGCCCAGTTGTCTTCTCTCATGTCCCCCCCTTCTCATTGTCTTCCACCACCGACATGTGGGTCCCGCACATCAGGGTCATCATCAATCTCTCTCCACCCCTGCCATGCTCTGTTTTCATTTCTACCGAGGCTCCAAATCCACCAGCAAGAACACCCACTACAATTTCTCTTCCATCGCCGCTAGTTCTTTTTCTCCCCTTGCTCCATCACTCTGCTGCGCCTCCCATCGCAAGGGGCAAATACCATCGTCCGCTGTCGTTGGCCTTGCTCCTCAGCACAGCAACACCGGACTTTGGTGGGGTGCCCCCGCTGGGTGTGTGCGGAAGGAGCGCTGCACTGGGTCTGCCGCTGAACCTGACCACACGTGCGGGACACGGTTGCCCGTCCCAGGGTACCACGGGCTAGACCTGGCCGCACGCGTGGGACCGGCGAGCTCCCTACAGCTACGCGCCCGGCGAGCTCCCTGCAGCTACGCACCTGGTGACCTCCCTACGCCCATCTCACTGGCCCACTGCGTTGCCACCACCAACCCCATCTGCTCGGCGTTGCTCAAGCGACGACTTCCATGACCTCATCCTCTCCCCAACGCTCGACCCTTTTCTCCCCATCCCATTTTCATTGCTTCTTCTTCCTTCGGTCGAGATAGGCAAAATAGAGTCGAGCTGAGCTCTTCCGCTCTTCGGTCGAGATAGGCAAATATAGTCGAGTTGAGCTCCTCCACTGGCCAAGATTCGAATAGTTCACCGTATTGTTGGTCAAATCCTTGCATCCACGGCTGCACCACCTATCCAATTGGACCACGAACAAATCACATCCCCAACCAAGCCTTCTACTACCGGTTATCTCCAATTTCCCAACTGTCTGCACCTTGTTTCTGCACAGTAGATCGACCTTCGCCGGCCAAATCCCCCCTGTACGCACCATCAATTCCAAATCATCGGCACCCATGGCTCCACCACCTTCCTGGATTCAATCGCAAACCAACTCCCTCACGCTACGACATCTAGTGAGCTCGGGATTTCAAATCCCATAGCTGCCATTTTAGATCCCCTCCATGGTCCGGCATGAAGCGTGGAGAGGACGAGGGCACGTAGGTTTGGCGGGCGGTTGCGGCGTAAGCATGTGATGCTGTGACCGCTAGTGTTAAAGCAGGAGCCCCACGTGGTCTAGCAGCCGCCGATGGCTGGCAGAGGAAAGAGAGAAGATGAAGAGAGAAGAAAGAAAGAGTTGGGAGGTAGAGGTGCTGACATGTGGGTCTACCGTCACGTGGCATCCGCGTCAGTGAAACCACCTTCCAAAAAATGAACCGTTTTACGAGTTTGATGGTAAAAAATTTCTGATTTTTCGGTTCGATGGTCAAAACCAAACCGAAATAAGAGTTGGATGGCAAAAAATAGACTTTCCTTTTTTAAAATTCACCAAACTCACACGGCTGAACCTTCTGCGATACCATTATAGTGTCATCTGTTCAACACTTATCACACAACAAAACAAAGCCATCAAAAGGGATCACTTAATAGGGATCACTTAATCAGATACGAAAATAGAGCCATTCAGTGTAGCAAGAGTTAATTTAAATTATGTTTATCCTCACAGTAACTTTAACACTAATAAAAGTTGAAAATATAAAAAAAAACAGCTTCTGAAAGCAAGCAGGTACTATCAGTTCATTCCTTCATTTTATATAGCTAACAAGGTTCTATCAGTTTCAGTAGAGCCTGCAGGTTGGAGTCACCAAAAGATATTCAGAGTGTACAGAAGTGCAAACTATCGCATAATAACTGCAGCTTTTCAGATGTTAAGTCGACACCTTCTTGAGATTGTGCTCCAGCAAAAACAAAGACAAGAAGATGCAAGTTTATATATTCCCGCATGCCACTGTTTAGTAATTCACAAAGAAAACCTTACAGCCACCATACATGGATCAATGCTGACTCTCAGAAGCATTTCTCTTAGAAGTGACAAAAAATGTTCACTATTGCCTTATTGGCATCAATGCTCACCAATGAATTTGATGAACTTTCAGCACATTGAGATGCTAATTATGCATGCCTCCTTTTCTTCGTGACATTCTTCTTCTTTCTATCTGGGGTTTTTCCTCTATAAATGGAGAACATAAGGGGGTGAGGTCCTAATATGCATTTGAGTAACATTATTCCCTGTTCAAATCTTCTTTATACTATCAATGTATATTAAGGAAATAAAATAGAAAACCTAACACTGCACTTTGTGGAGGCAGAGATATCTAGAATCAGCATACCATACACCAACTTTGCTGAAACAAAGTGGCAGGAGCAAAATCTGGCAGACTGATTAAAAATCAAGGATCAAATGGATGAGACAAAGGGATAAAACTAATTCCTAGCTAAAAGTATATGTATCAAGACAGTTGGACCAAGGCCAAGAACAGTGTAATAACCATTTATGCCGACTTACCGAGCCCATGCCAAGGCTAAACGATGTAGTACCACCTTTTGAAGTTTGAACTTTGTTGCAACTGGCCTTTGACTCCATTTCGCAAGAATTTGTATTTCCTCCTCAAGCACATACCATCGCTACAGAAACATATATATTGGGAGTTCTAGAACAGAAATCTGCATCAGTAGTGAACTTAAATATGAGTTACCAACAACAAGTTTCAAGAAGTGTTTAAGGCTATTCTCTAGGCTATCCTAAAGGTATTTTCCTAAAAAACAAAATTAAAGGTATCAGGTACAAGTATTTTCCTTAAAAACAAAATTAAAGGTATCAGGTACCCTTGTCAAACTTTATCTAATGGTTTTGTTTTCATTAGCGGCATAATCTGGTCATTCCAATGTACGAAATGGACAATGTCTATTTAGACAATATATGCTTCAAATAAAATTCTTCTCTATCTAAAAGGTTTGCACACTCCATATATTATTTGTTGATACAATGATGATTCAAATTTAAGATTGACATTGTCATTCAAAACCGCATTATTGAGCTCTTATAGTAGGCAAGAAGTATATACCTTAATACACATTATATTTTCAATAAGCACTTTCCTTGAAAATAATAAATTGTCCACCATGATTTGAGCGAAAGAACACTTACTTTTACAGAGCCATTTCTTTTGCTATCATTCTCAAACTGATTTAGTCAAAGTTGTTTGACAAGTATCCTAAAACCTCCTGCTGCTTCTTTAGCAACTACAACCTTAAAAAAAGATTATGAGTTCAGAGTCACCAAAAATGTATCGACAAAGAATTAAGAAAGCATAGAGTTTGGATGAAGAAAAATATATATGCATTTGTAAGGATACAGAAACATTTGGGTGAAACAGTCAACCATTGAAATCTCATTCAAATATTGTTAAAAACCTACAATAAAGGGAAGCAAGGTCAATCTCATTTACTCTACCTAGCATGCAGTTGAAAGAAGATTCTAGAAATATAAACTTCACTGAAAGAAAGAGAGAAGCCAAGACTGTAATTGTCTTTGCTATAGTTTTGACCAGCAAAAAAAAACATTTTAAAACAATGGAAGAGAATCAATAAAAATAATTTATTCTAGGTAAATGGCATCAATGGACCCACATTGGTACAAAAGATATATTCTAGGTTAATGAATTAGACTATTTTCGGCAGTTTATTTCAATAAGCAAGGCAACCCACAATAGTAGTAAATATTTTTTCACTAAATATTAGCTTGAAATTTACAGAGCTGGACAACATCAAGAGGCATCTAGTGAACCATCTAACGTAGTGAACTTTCGTATCATGAATAGAAAGGCAAAGACATTCTCTCTAATAAAAAATCTCCTGGAACAGTATGAGATAAAAGCTATGGGAATTGCTCACCTATCCAGGTGCAACATCTCTTTGTAGTTTTCTTGTCTCCTTTATGTTTACAGAACAAGATAATAATCTCAAATTGAGAAAATCCTCACTTTGAATTTAGCCATTTAGCCTAAAATACAATAATGTAATCACCATGCATTCTCGTATCTGAAGTGCAGATGATCAACTACTTCTTGAGTTTGACGAGATTCTTTTACCAATCTGTCAACCAATAAAAGAAAATAGCAAAATTATCCATTTGATCAATAAGGCATATATTATATTGAGTGTCATTTTGTGTGCTAGGACCATATTTTCCTTCCTGGTAGCAGGAAATACAATGTCCTACTTCTATTAAAATTTTCCTTCAAAAATAATTAAACATAACAAGCTTCTACAGTTACTTAAATATTAAATATTTTACATGATTTGGGTACCACATGATCTACACATATAAACAACATCTAAATATAAGTCTAGGAAAATATTTTCCTTTTAAACAATTGATCAAATTCGGAGGATGTCCCAAGAGACCTAACTTCTCAAAGCAGAACCTTCGTTTCTTAAAGACAACTTGTCTACTTGTCCTTGTTATTTCATTCATTCATCTATCTACACCAACAAAAAAAGAGTGCTACAATCGTACTTCTTTCTTAATTGAAGAACATGGATAAATAATTATTTGATTGCTATGATGTAAGCACCCGTCAGTCGTGAAACGTTGTACATTGTTTGGCAACATGGCATATGCAGCAAATAAAACTAACAAGAGAGAGAGAGAGAGAGATGTGATACAAGTTGTAATTATAGGACAATGATATACCTAGTATGTGATGTGTCACAGGCTCACCGCAATGTTCAGTGGTAGCTACCTGCCGTAATGATATTCAGTTTCCTTAGCACTTGGAATCTGAATAAATAGAGATCTTGATGTTAGATTTGAGATACTCTGAAGATGCACACACAGATGAATCACTCTTTGAGTTACTCCGAATATAGTTAAGTACCTTAATATGTTTGTTAGAGAAGATGGCGAGTCAATGCTTTCTACTTTGTCCTAACGAGACAATTAGGATCAGACATAACCTTCTGTCCTGATATAACTGAACCTGGCAATCTTATCAGTATATCAATTATGAGCAGGGGTTAATCTCTTAAGTATAATGAAAAATTTTAGAAATCTTGACAAGAAATCAAATGCTTCAACGATGGGTAGTGCTGATGAGCAGAGGGACAATGGGCAAAAACACTTTTAGGTGAGTTCAATAGTACGAAACATTGGCATACCGCATACAACTTCTGCAATTGCGTGAATGGTGCCTAGAAAACATTAACCCCTATTCATGCTAGGCAATTTGGTGGGAGAAGGTGAACCACGTACCTACTAGTGTATATGCCGGTGTCAAGCGTGTGCTGCAGTGTTGCCCGTTAAATCTGTCTGATGCACGATGACCAAGATTATCATTGTGGCCGGTTCCAGGACGTCCATGATTTCGTACTGGTTCGTATTCACCTGCACAGGATCACTGCTGTCAGTCGGATCGTTGCATGCTGCCACCATCCATCCCGACGTCGACGATATAAATTCGCTTATGAGCCGAGGAAGAGAAGGAAGCGCCCTGCAACAAGATCCGATCAGAACCTGGAGGGTCACGACGTAGCTGGACGCAATGACGTTGAAGGGGTTGCCGCCAGGAAGGCTCGATCCCGCATCGGTGTGTCATGCCCTGCGCAGGAGCTGCTACGTCGCCTAGCACGAGGAGAAGCCCGGCACGGTGGTGGGAACCCTAGAGGAGAAGCCTGACCCGGCGGACGGGAAACTTGGACGCTGATGACGAATTGAGGAAGAAGAACCCTGAACGTGATGAAACCGTGGTTGCCGTGACTGCGACTCGTTGCACTACTTGGTATGTTTTTATACTTACACCATTGACAAAAAAGGAAGCACGCATAATTATGCACTCTTTTTGGTAGGTGATCAATGTGAGTAGACGCAAAATAAGAAACACACATGCGGTGATCATGCGCTCAGTGTAATTAGTGGCAATTTAGGAAACCAGAGATTTGGATTTTCACGATTGGAAAAATAAAAGGGAAGGGTCATACGTCGTGATTCAGGGCCACGACGATGTTGTTTCCTAATGAATGGCGAGGGGTGAAAATATGGCGTTGTATATATAGATGAAGCATTTTTTCTTTCCTAACTCCTTTCCATCCACGATTTTTATTTTTTTTCCTAATTCCTTTCCGTGATTGAATCGTGAGCAAATATGAAATTTATACCCTCATTGATTGAATCGTGTGATAATAGGAAATTATACCCTAATTGATTCGCTGGCTAATAGGAAATCTATAACTCCTATATAGTAGCTCCCCACTATGGAGTTCTTGGGAGTTCTCTCAACATGCAAGCATGCCACCTCAACAGCCCCACTAAGACCATGACATCCAGTGGTGGGCCCCATTGTTTGAACTAGCTAAAAAATGTTATAACTCAAAAATCAAAAAAACCAAATTAAATTTTGATTACACCATTAGATTCCTTTTAATAAATCCTTCAAAACAAGATCTCATATGAATATATTTTGGTATAGAGTAAAGTGAAAAATAAAAAAAAAGAATGAAAAAAGGAAAAGGAAAAGGAAAAGGAAAAAGAAGAAAGAAAAAGAATAGGAGGGTGATAGTAATATTCTAACTCATAGATTTCTCCTACATACTCGCGACAACGCGCAGGGAATACAGGAATATAAAGGAATAGCAGCGTAGATAGTCCTAGCAGAAACATAACGATCGGATCTTTTTTCATTTGACATCACGAAATACATCCATTTTTAATTCTCTCTTATGATGTCTGCGCGAGGTTGCCGAAATTCTCTCTTACGATCATTGCATTTTTCTTAATTCCCGCAGCAACGCGCAGGTGAGATTCCCCTAGTTTTAAGAAAGAAAACACCCCAGCCGTGATGATCTCCTTCGTTTTAAGAAAGGAAAGATCTGTGATGACCGTCAGGAAACAAATCAACCGTGAAAGGAAAGACCCCATCCGCGATGACCCTAAGGAAAGAAATCAACCGTGAATGACGTGAGTGGGTACAGGCGGGCGGGTATGCAGCGCGTGGGTGAAAAAACAGGCGTTTTTGGTAGAAACATTTTCCTTCACTTAGTTTTTTCGTCGTTCGTCGTCCCATTTTAGGTGGGACCTGACCTGACATGTGGGACCTCTGTGAGAGGTGAGTATGTTTTCCCTTGGGTGAGAAGTGTTTTTCAATTCTTTCTGCCTTTATAGTATAGGTTTAGGTGGGACCTGGCCTGACATGTGGGACCTCTGTGAGAGGTGAGTATGTTTTCCCTTGGGTGAGAAGTGTTTTTCAATTCTTTCTGCCTTTATAGTATAGATTCGTCGTCCCATTTTAGGTGGGACCTGACCTGACATGTGGGACCTCTGTGAGAGGTGAGTATGTTTTCCCTTAGGTGAGAAGTATTTTTCAATTCTTTCTGCCTTTACAGTATAGATAGACTAGCTCGTAGGACGGAGGGAGTATGCCACAAGCCACATACCTGGGCCCATCACGATCGATTCGGCGCGTCTCTTCGACTCCCTGCAACCGCCGCCAATTAAGGCTCCGTAGCATTAATACCACACTGCATCAAGAGCAACTGTCCACCCCGCAGAGAGAATCAGTGTCGTCGTCAGAGAGAATCAGTGTCGTCGTCTCCGCCGTGCGGGACGGGAGCAGACGGACTCCTCCCTCTGGCGAGACGCTGCGCCGCTGCATCCGTCGGCGACGACAACATCGTGTGACTGCGTAAGTCCATGCATCTTTTCCGACTCTACGTCAATCGAATGATCGATCGCTCTTTTTCAGTCTTTGACCTGCTAGCTTGCGCGCTGATTGTTTGTTTGATTTGCGTGCTATGTCGCCATTCTAGATCGACAGTACTAAGTTGATGCCCTGGGGTTTGGTACAATCAGTTCCAATTAATCCAGATCTACACTTTTTGATTAATTTTATCTGTTTTTGAACCCTACCCAGAAAGTACGTTGCTTCAGAATATCTGCACTTTAATTTCATTCCTGGAAACAAACTTTTCTCGTTCAACTTCATGTGAAAGTTTTCGATCCTTTGGATTGCAAGCCCTTTGCGAGTAGTATAGTCGTCTACTTTTGTTGTTTCTTTTGGATGTCTTTTGTACAGACAAGCAAAAATATTTTTTATTAGTGCGTGAGTGCAAGCCGCTCCATGTTCTAGAGAAACGCTTTGTAATACTTCTTAATACAACTTCGGCTTATATTCGAGAAAAAAATTATTGAAAGTCCTAGTTAATAATTTAACATAGAAATATTTAGTGGTTTATGCGCTTTTATGCATTCTATTTTTTAGGTATTTGTCCTTTGGCCAAATTATTCTTTTTTCATAGATATATATGTCCTTTTTGACTAAATATTGCTTATGGATGATTGTAGGAACAGGAAGACATGTCTAACGTAGTGAAACCAGATTTTCCAAGGCTCGTTCCATATGGCGCGCGAAGAGAATACTTGATGTGGGCTAATAATGTTAGGGATTATTTATACGAGAATGATCTCCTAGGCACAATTTTCTCGGACACCGAATGCAGTGATCAGCAGAAGGCACAGGCTCTGTTGTACATGCGGCGCCATCTAAACGAAGATTTCAGACATGAGTACAATTTGGAATTGGATCCACTCGTCCTATGGCAATCCCTGAAAGATCACTTTGATAGGATGAAGCCGATGGAGCTACCTCGAGCCAAGTTTGATTGGCAACAGTTGTATTTCTCAGACTTTGGCTCCGTGGCTGCGTATGATTCAGCCCTACGACGCAGAGTCTCCGAGTTGAAGATCTGTGACCAAGAAGTTACAGATGAGGAAATGATCGAGAAGACTTTGTCTACGTTTCCACCAAGTCAGCATTTGCTCCATCGGAAGCTCAGGGCGGCTAACTATCGCACCTACTCCGAGCTGATTTCTATGTTATTGCAAATAGAGAAGGATGATCCGGGGCTCATGGGAAGTTTTTCTGCCAATTCAGCTCACAAGAGGGTTGGCTTCCAAGAGAAAAAGAAGACGGAGCCGGACTAAGAGGTTGAATTGATCAGTGACATCTTTTCCTTAGCACAGGACCTCATATGACGGCCAAGTTCACCGTGATGGAAATATCATAATGACGTTAAAGATTATATAGGTTATGAATTTGTATATCGTTTGGTCATTTGTCCTTATCACATCTATGTATGCTACATAATTTGGTTGTCAATGTCGTGTTTTGCTTCTGTTGAACTGAATGTACCGGGTGCGTGTCGCACTCATAGAATCATTCCACTACAAATTCTGAATTAGTTATGAATTATTACTATTCAGTTAAATTCTGTACAAGTTTCAGTTTTCAGCAATTGAATTCGTATATTTAGTTAACTACATATAAAAAATCGCAAGTCTTATGTACACGTATTGTATATGTACAATTCTGGTCAGAGAGTACTGCACTTGGCCGGAGCAAACGACAACGTCTCCTCCCGGACATCGTAGAGAATGTGCATGTTCTGCTGCTGGTAATTGCCGAGCGTGCTCACGGCGCCGTCCGTGTTGTTCCGCATGGCCAGGCACCACACGCCCGAGCCCGAGATCATGTAGCTATCCGCGGGGAGCACCATGTCGGCGCCGTCGAAGTGGAGCGTCATGCTCGGCATGGCCGGTGGCGCCGACGTCGGCGACGGCAGCGCGAAGCACAGGTCGAGCCCCGTGGATTCCGAGCCGTCGATCGTCGGCAGCGTCACCAAAGACTTCACCGCGGCGCGGACCTGCTGGAACGCGGCGTTGACCAGCGACGTGATGGTCGTGCCGGAGTCGATGATGAGTCCGCCGGTGCCGTCGGCCTTCAGGGAGAAGGCGTTGGGAGAAATGGACAGCGCCGTCGTGCCGAGGGATATGCCGGTCAGGTTAAGGTAGTAGTAGGTGCTCATGGGTGCCTTCGCCGGACTGGCGACGAACGGCGTGGACCGGACGCCGGTGCCGTTGAGCACCGCCGACGGGCCGAGGAGGAGCGCGCTGGTGCTGTTGGTGTCCTGGAACGGCGTGAGGCAGTAGGAGAACCGGCCGGCGCCGAGCTGCGAGACGAGCGACAGGGTGCCCCTGCCCAGGCCGACGAGCCCCGCCGAGCCGTTCCAGTCGTTGCTACTGGCGTTGCTGCACCCGAAGGCGACGCCGGGGACTCGGGCCTGGTCGGCGGCCGCCGAGCCGAAGGTGAAGGTCTCGGAGCCCTGGATGCCCGCCGTCCACCCGGTGCCGTACGTCTGGTTGTACATGCACGCGCACCCCAGCGGCGGCGGCGCCCCGGCCAGCGCCCCCACGCACATGCTCAGGGAGCTGTTGCACGGGAGCACGGCGAACGTGGTGGAGCTCGCCGGGTTGTAGAGCGGCGCCGGCTGGTCGAAGCACTGGTCGCCGCAGGGCGCGCACTGCGTCCAGATGAGGTCGCTGCCGGTGTCGGCGATGGCCGGGTACGACAGCGGCGGCGTGCCGATGGCCAGCGTCATCAGGTACTCCCCGCCGTTGGGCATGTCCTTATGGGTGCGCGCGGACACCGTGGTACTAGCGGCGGTGCCGTCGGAGGACGCGAGCTCGCGGCCGGACCGGGAGTGGTGCCGGTGCATGTCGCGGCGCAGGGCGTCGCGCACGAGTTCGGACGCTGGAATGCCGGGGCTGGAGTGGATGCGCGTGAGCCCGACGCGGACGCTGGCGGCGCCGGAGGCGAGCGTCGCGCAGACCAGGAAGACGAGCACTGTGAGCGACACCATTTGCGAAGTCGATGACATCTGACCCCAAGACTAGATGTAGCCCAAAGTTGAAAAATTACTTGGAATTATGCAAGAATTGCATCGAAATGTGAGCTTTATGTAAGGTGATCATGGCCTGTGATGGAAAATGTGCTCCAAGATAGGCTTTAATACCAGGTCAGAGCACGCCATCCTGTGCCGGTCTCAGTTGGTGAGTTGCCTGGAAGGGTGAAACAGTCTGCAGCTCCGGCAGTCTGCAGCCTGGATTAGGTGAGGTTTTTGTTCGGCGTGCAGGCAATAAGCTCGTTCAAACATTGGCTCTACTAAATTGATCGGGAGCCTGTGGTCGTTGGATAATTGTTAGGCGCTTTTTCTCCAAGGAGCAGCCGCCATGGTCCAAAAGCAGGTCAGATTCAGGGATTGACTGGATCACACAGGACCAGATAGGCAGATAGGCGAAAAACCGTGTGCAGGTATCGCCTGCAAATTGACCACCTATATCAACTATGTATGCTATGAGTTCAGCAGCAATAACAACACACAGAGGACAACAAAAAAATGTGTGTAGGAAAAGTTGGATGAATGTTTATTTCTTTAAACAAAACCAGCCATTTTCAATTAGCGCCATTTAAAATTTTTGAACACATTTAGACTTAATATTTTAATACTATGATCTAACTCTTTAGTTAGCTGAGACCAAATGGCATGTAAAAGAGAGCTAAGGTAGTGAAAAAATTATCTATTGAATCGCATGCAACAAAAAATCTAAGTTGGTACGAAAAGGGTGGACAATGCGCGGTTGTACTTCAGAGACGGCTAGTGTCGTCTTAGATTTTTGTTTTTAATTTCTTGGTCCATTTCGTCCGTTTTCATCTCGTTTATCATAATCTTTGGAGGATAATCCCCTCAAGCTGCATAAAAAAGGTCAAAATTATAGAAGTTTGATTTAGGACAAAGGTATATAAGAACTTATAATTGGGAATAGAGAATTGACAGACAAGACTTCATCTAAATTCCCACCAAGTCAACGTGTATTACACCAGCGGAGGTACTCCTGAGGGAAAACTATGGCATGTACTTGGATTGGATTTCCACATGATTACATCCCAAGAATGACCATCATGAATTCATGAGCTCATCATCAGAAATCATTCTACTAAAGCGATTGTGAAACGTTTCATTGCTCTGAGCTCTGGACTTTCTATGATGGTCCAACAATGAGGTTCCAATCAGGGATTAGGATTTCATTTTTTTTAATTTTTTTCGGTCATCATTGAAAAGACCGAAATTTTGAACTCTGGTTCCAATGATGTTCAGTCGTCATCTGACATTATCAAATCTGTGCATGCTAAATTAGTATTGATTTTCTTTTCCATGTTGAACTTTTTAATCCATGTAGTCTCAAATAGGTGACATTTTAAACATGTAATAGTCTTCGAATTAAAATAAAACTTTGCTATCACTTTCAGCTATAAAAATATACTACATTAGCAAAAGTATGCTTTTATGAAACTAAATTTTGAGACAAAACTACTTGTAATGTTTGCAAATATTAATATCCAAATTTAACACATAAAGAGTAATGTGTAACCGGTGCTTGAAACTGTTAACTATTCCATCTGTTTCAAATTATTTGACTTTTGATCACAACGTTTGAACATTCGTCTTATTCAAAAATTAGCGCAAATATGCGAAACATCAAGTTATACTTAAAAATTCCTTTGATGATGAAGTAAGGCACAAACAAAACAAACGATATATACATAATTTTTTGAATAAGACGAATAGTCAAATGTTGTAAACAAAAGACAACAGTGACAAATAATTTGGAACCGATGATCCAGCTACAATTGGAGTATGACATTAAACTTTGAACATGTTTGGTTTTTCATTTTTATTGTAAAACAAGTGCAAGAGCTCTACCATGCATTTCAACACAAAAAATAAACTACATCAACATCAAAGAGAAACACCTCCACATGTAAGCATACAACCAGTGGCGAGGCTTAAGCAAATTGGAGGGGAGATGTGCGTGCATTAAGGGTGCGTGTACTTAAGCTGAAAATTTGGTCATAATCACTGAATTTTCATTTTTGTGTGGGTGCATATCTATCTTCTACATCCTATCTAGCCTCTGCATACACCACCACCATATATAACACAACACTATCACAAGGGCAAGACACATAAGACATGCATAGCCACACGCCACTGATATGCATATCTTTGAATTAGAATATTTCGTCGACGGGCCACTATGTAAAAATTGTGAACCCGCGTGCAGGTATCGTCTACAAATTAACCACCTATATCAACTATGTATGCTATGAGATCAGCAACAATAACAACAAACAGATGACAACAAAAAATTGTGGGGTCTAGGAAAGTTGGGTAAATGTTTTTTTCATCAAACAAAACCTGCCATTTTAATTTAGTGGTATTTTAAATTTTGAACACATTTAGACTTAATATTCTAATACTATGATCTAACCCTTTAGTTAGCGGAGGACAAATGGCATGTAAAAGAGAGCTTAGGGTGAAAAGATTATATATTGAGTCACATGCAACCAAAAAAATTAAGGTGGTGCGAAAAGGGTGGACAATGCGCGGTTATACTTCAGAGACGGCTAGTGTCGTCTTAGATTTTGGTTTTAATTTGTTGGTCCATTGTCTGTTTTGTTCTTCATCTTGTTTATTATAATCTTTAGGGTAATCCCCTCAAGCTGCATAAAAATGGTCAAATTGGGAACAGAGAATTGTGAGTTAAGACTTCATCTAAATTCCCACCAAGTCAGCGTGTATTACACCAGCGGAGGTACTCCTGAGGGAAAACTATGGCATGTACTTGGATTGGATTTCCACATGATTACATCCCAAGAATGACCATCATGAGCTCATCATTAGAAATCATTCTACAAGCTAGTGTAACGTTTCATTGCTCTGAGCTTAGGACTTTCTATGATGGTCCAACAGTGAGGTTCCAATAAGGGATTAGGATTTTGTTTTTCAATTTTTTTCGATCACCAGCGACAAGCCCGAAATATCGTGAAATTCGTGAAATTTCGGACGAAAATTTGAACACTGGTTCGAATCATGTTTGGTCATCATCGGCATTATCATATCTACGCATGTTACTTTAGTCAATTGATTTTCTTTTGCATGTTGAACTTCATAATCCATCTAGTCTCGAATAGGTGACATTTTAAACATCTAATAGTCTTCGAATTAAAATACAACTTGGGCTAGTAATTTATGTTATAAAAAATACATAAGCAAAATTATGTTTTTATGAAACTACATTTGGAGACAAAACTACTTGTACATTAGCAAAAGTATGCTTTTATGAAGTGCAAGAGCTCTGCCATGCATTTCAACACGAAGAATAAAGTACACCTCCACACAACCAGTGGCGAGGCTTAAGCAAACTGGAGGGGAAGTTTGCGTGCCTTAAGCTGAAAATTTGGTCATAATCACTTATTTTGCAGTTTTTGAGTGGGTGCATAACTGCATATGCATCCTCTACATCCCATCTAGCTTTGCCTCTCTGCATACAACACCATATATAACACAACACTGTCACACGGGCAAGACACATACATAGCCACATGCCAGTATGCCACTGATATGCATATACTACCACCGTCCTTAAATATATGACGTTTATCACAAACAAATTAGTTCATTTTTTAACTAACTAGGTTGTCTGAAACGACATATATTTAAAAACGGAGGGAGTATTTGAATTAGAATATTTCTTTGACGGGCCACTATGTAAAAATGGCGAACCCGCCTATGCTTACATTTATACTTTTATTTTAAATGTATGGCATTTAGGACAAGTCAATTAATTTGAAAATAAACTAAATCCAAGTGTTATATACTATTCAAGAACAGAGGGAGCATTTGTAGTTAGCTCTGGTCAGAGCGTGCTGCACTTGGTCGGAGCAAAGGACAACGTCTCTTGGCCAACATCGTAGAGGATGTGGATGTTCTGCTGCTGGTAGTTGCCGAGCGTGCTCATCTCGCCGTTGGTTTGGTTCTGCATGGCCAGGCACCACACGTTGGAGTCCAGGATCATGTAGTTGTCAACGGGGAGCACCATGTCGGCGCCATCAAAGTGGAGCGTCATGCTCGGCATGTCCGGCGGCGCCGACGTCGGGGACGGCAGCGCGAAGCACAGGTCGAGTCCCGTCGCCGCCGACCCGTCCGTCGTCGTGGGAAGCGTCACCAGCGAGACGATCGCCGCGCGGACCTGCTGGTACGCCTCGTCGACAAGCGACGTGATGGTCGTGCCGGAGTCGATGATGAACCCGCCGGTGCCGTCGGCATTGAGGGCGAAGGCGTTGGGCGGGATGGTCAGCGCCGTCGTGCCGAGGGATATGCCCTTGAGGTTGAGGTAGTAGTAGGTGCTCATGGGCGCCGTGGCCGGGCTGGCGACGAACGGCGTGGAGCGGACGTCGGTGTCGTTGAGCGACGCCGACGGGCCGAGGAGGAGCGTGCTGGTGCTGCTGGTGTCCTGGAACGGCGTGAGGCAATAGGAGAACCTGCCGGCGCCGAGCTGAGAGACGAGCGACAGGGACCCCCTGCCCAGCCCGACGAGCCCCGATGATCCCTCAAAGTCGTCGCTGCTCGCGTTGCTGCACCCGAAGGCGATGCCAGGGACGCGGGTCTGGTCGGCCGGCGCCGAGCCGAACGTGAACGTCTCGGTGCCCTGGACGCCCGCCGTCCACCCGGTGCCGTACGTGTAGTTGTACGGGCACGCGCACCCCAACGGCGGGGTCACGCCGGCCAGCGCCGCCGCGCACATGCTCAGCGAGCTGTTGCACGGAACCACATCGAACGTGGTGGAGCTCGCCGGGTTGTAGAGCGGCGACGGCTGCTTGAAGCACTGGGTGCCGCATGGCGCGCACTGCGTCCAGACGAGGTCGCTGCCGGTGTCGGCGATGGCCGGGTACGACAGCGGCGGCGTGCCGATGGCCAGCGTCATCAGGTACTCCCCGGCGCCGTCGGGCGAGTTCTTCCTGGTCGGCGCGGACACCGTGCCAGACGACATGGCTAGTAGCCGGCGGGCGTTGTGCCGGTGCGTGTCGCGGCGGAGGGCGTCGCGGACGAACTGGGACGCGGTGAGGCCCGGGTGGGAGTGTATGCGCGTGAGATCCACGCGGACGCCCGCGGCACCGCCGGCGGCGGCTGCCAGCGTCGCGCAGACGAGGGCCACGAGAACGGCGAGCGACGCCATTCGTGTCGTCGATGACAGTTGACAAGCAAGCAAGCTGCAGGGTGAGCTTACAAGAATGGGATTAGGAATCATGGAATCCTTTGCATTATATAAGCTGGTGATCTTGTCCCATTGTGATGTTGGCGGGCGCTCCAAACACGGTAATGTTGACCTGTGTTGGTCAGAGCACGACGGCTATCTTGTGCCGGTTTTATTTGGCGAATTGCCTGGAAGAGCCCAAAGCACTCTCATTGTCATATTCAAATCAACACGGCGGCGTCTACGAACCAGGGACGAAAATGATCAGGTGGCGAGGTATTTTGGTGTGGTCGGCGTCGAGTGCGGTCGTTGCCTCGTTGGATCACTGTGATGCACACGCACTCGTGTTGGCGGTCGTGGTACGTCCAAAAAGCAGTTCAACTTGCAGAAAGTCCCCGCTTCCGAGATGCACGAACTGTCCGAATCCATTCGGCAGAGAATTCAACAGCGTGTGGTAAATTAAATGCATGGCATGGAATTAGTATTTCTAGGAAATCCTATGTCAAAATTTGACCCAATCAATCAGTTAGTAGCATGACATCGTAGTATTAGCACGGGCTTGGAATGCCAAACTTCTTAAGGCACTTGTATAAGAATCCTTGTTGCTCTGAATGTCTTTTTAAGAGGAAGCATTATACACCTTCTGAAAAACATGTAAACACTGCAATTTGATTTGCAACAAGCTCAACAAAAATTCACGTGAAGATGCTCTCCCCCGTGACAAAAAAAAGAAAAAGAAAAAATAGGAAGCATTATCTGTGGCGGAAAATTTCAGCGCATTTTTTCAGCCACATATTGGCAGAGCTCTCATGACTTATTCTCAACAGTGATTCATAAGACAAACTACTTTTTTTAGAGCAAACTGAATTTTTTTATATTTATTTTTCCTCAATTTTGTAAAAATAAATACCTCTCAAAAAATTTTGCAAAACTATACCACTACCGCCATACCACACGTCGGTTGCCACAGTACCCACGCCGGGTGTACTGTAGCGCCTGCAACCGCCGTGTCAAACGGCGGTAGGGGACAGTCTGTTTTCAAAAAATTGTAATTTTTTTGTATGAACTCGTATGGAGGTAAATTTTATATGGAAATTGTAACTTTCGACGAGATCTACAACTCTGTAGTTCAAAGTTTTTCCATTTGAAACCATCTTCGGACTCAAATAATCAATATACTATCGAGATCACTAAGATCTCGATAGTATATCGATTATTTGAGTATGAAGATGACTTCAAATAAAAAAAACTTTGAACTATAAAATTGTAGATCTCGTCGAAAGCTACAATTTTCATATAAAGTTTACCTCCATCCGACTTCATACAAAAAAGTTACAATTTTTTGAAAATGAACTAAAAACTGAGATCTCGATTGTATATCGATTATTTGAGTATGAAGATGACTTCAAATAAAAAAACTTTGAACTACAAAGTTGTAGATCTCGTCGAAAGCTACAATTTTCATATAAAGTTTACTTCCATCCGAGTTCATACAAAAAAGTTACAATTTTTTGAAAACAAACTGTACCCTACCGCCGTTTGACACGGCAGTTGCAGACGCATGAGGTACGACGGTAGGGGTGCTACAGTAATCTTACCGTCATACCACACGGCGGTAGTGGTATAGTTTTGCAAAAATTTTTAAGAAGCATTTATTTTTGTAAAATTGAGGAAAAATAAATAAAAAAAATTCGAGCAAACTACTTACTGTTGATGATGATGCCAGCCCCCTTCCTGCGAGCCCGTGGGCTCGTCAGTAGAGCGCAAAGAAATGCGGGCCGCGGGCATGTTCTTTGATCTCTCTCCGTCCGGGCCTTCTTCTTGAGTGGGCCAGTTCACACATTATATTAAGCCCATGCCTCATCAGCTCTGAGAAGGAGGAGGAGCTAAGCCGAAAATGGAATTTGTATATATATATATTTTCTTTAATTTTCGAAAAATAAATGGACCAATCAAAAAATTTGAGAAATATACATCTGCCGCCGTACCCCCGTGGGGCACGGCGGTAGGGGTGCCGCCAACGGTCGGCTGACCTGCCAGGTGGGGCCAGCTTCCTACCGCCGTACCCCACGGCGACAGGAGCCCTACCGCCGTGGGGCACGGCGGTAGGAGCCTGCCGCCGTGGGGTACGGCGGCAGCGTCACCCCTATATAAGGGGGCGACGGCTGCCGCCAACCCCTCATCCCTCCCTCATTCTCTCCTCTAAATCTTCGGCTTTCAACCCTTCGGAGCGCTTTTGACTAAGGTATGTTTCTAAATTTAGTGTAGTTTAGTTAGTGTAGTTAACTTAGTTTAGTTAGTTTAGTTAACTTAGTTTAGAATTAACTTAGTTTAGTTAGTTTGGTTAACTTAGTTTAGAAATTTCAAAAATGGTTATAATTCACAAAATTAGACTAAATTGATATAAAATTCGTAGAAAATAGTATTAACTCACATAAATTGTTTTAATTTATTTAAAAATCCTAGAAAATCGTTATAATTCACAAAATTAGATTAAATGGATATAAAATTCGTAGAAAATAGTATTAACTCACATAAACTGTTTTAATTCATTTAAAAATCCTAGAAAGTGGTTATAATTCACATAATTAGATTAAATTGATATAAAATTTGTAGAAAATATTTTTAATTCACATAATTTGTTTTAATTCATTAAAAATTTCTAGAAAATGGTTATAGTTGACATAATTAGATTAAATTGATATAAAATTTGTAGAAAATATATTTAATTCACATAATTTGTTTTAATTCATTAAAAATTCACATAATTAGATTAAATTAATGTAAAATTTTTAGAAAATATTTTTAATTCACATAATTCGTTTTAAATGGTATAATTCGACTAATTGATTAAATTTTGTTATTTTTTTGTAGTTATGGCTGGACCGTTGGAGTACGTACGGCCGGAGTTGTTCGACGAGGCGGTGGACCGGCACCACCGCTCGTACGTGTCGGCTGTTCTTGGACGTTCGCTCGGCAGTATACGTTTCCGGACCACCCGCACGTTGATGCCGATACACCAGCGGTGGATTCCGAAGTACGTAATTCATTTTTATTATTTATTTCTGTTTCTTTACAATAGTAATTGTGTTAAGTAAATTAATTTTGTTTTTTTTTCAGGCTACGCGCTGCAGGATTTCTCCCTTTTGCGCGGTTGGTCGAGGGGGACATGCTACGAGCTGAGGTTCCCCGAGCGGAGCGGTTGACGCGGTTCAGCTACGACGCCCCGCTGATCGCCGCGTTCATGGACCGGTGGCGACCAGAGACGCACACCTTCTACTTCCCCATCGGCGAGATGGCGCTCAGTCTGGAGGACGCCGCGATGTTGGGAGGACTGCCGTGTGCTGGCGAGGTGATGGGGCCGATCGACATCCCCGCGACGTGGCACGCCGACTTTTTTGCTCGGTTCGCGAACGTTCCACAGAACGATCGCGCGCCTCAGCCGTACGTGCCCTTCGCCGACAACCACGGGGCCACCTGGACTTGGATCCAGCAGTTCAGCGTACGTGATTCTAACTCTTATTTTCAATGTTTGTATGCATTTTAAACGAATGTGACGATGGACCTTTGTGTGTGTGCAGGCTGACTACATGGCGGACGAGGCCGACGACCCGACGTCGGACAGGTTTTTGGAGGTCTACCTGCTCTGGCTGTTCGGGTGGGTGCTGTTCTGCGAGTCAGCGGGGGACTCGGTGTCGAGGTACTTGCTCCCCTGGGCTCAGCAGATCGCCGACTCCCCCGTCGAGGAGATGCCCCAGATCAGCTGGGGCAACACTGTTCTGGCCGCTACCTACAGGGGGTTGTGTTCGGCAGTGTCGAGGCCGGGGAGTAAGGAGGGGATCCTCTTGTGGTGCCCTCTCCTGCTGCAGATGTGGATCCACGAGCGGTTCGACATCGGTCGGCCCAAGGTCGACCTCTCGGAGTACGTGCCGCTGCCAGAAGACACCGACCCAGCGGACCTCCCCACCATGGGTTCTCTGTGGTGCCTCCGGAAGGTAATGATCTCCCTTATCGTTTTATTCGCTTAATGAGTTATTTAGTTTGATTCAATCAACTTTTCATGTTCTGTGCAGTACGTTTGGGCTGGGGAGCAGGCGAAGAAGGCGTACAAGGACTTCGTGGGTCAGATCGACCGGATGGTCGATGCCCAGGTCCGGTGGACGCCGTACGCTACTGCCATGGTCGCTGCCCGCGCACCACAGGGCCTCTCGTCCCTGTGCTACCGAGACCAGGCGTACTGGATGACGCGGCGACGATTGGTCTTCGACGTCTACGTCGAGGAGTACGCCGTCCACCGGGTGATGAGGCAGTTCGGCCTCTTCCAGGAGTCGCCAGTACCTGCTGCGCCACGTCTGCCGCCCACAGCGCACAGGTGAGCTACCATTTGCCAGTTATAATTATTTTCCGTTACAAATAGTCAGTTGCAAATAATTTTCTGTTTCATCTATGCTAGGTGGACGCGTAAGGGCATGTCTGCGGCGACGTCGTTCGTCGACAAGCTGCAGCCGTACGTGGACGAGTGGGCGTCTGCGGCGGACGAGGAGAACTTCGTCACCGAGCACCGCCTTCACGACGGCGCGGCCTGGGTAGCATACCTTCAGTGGTACCTCCCGAGGACGCGGACGCGGGTGACGTACGTGCCTGCTACCCCGCCACCGCCACCAGTCCCGGACCACAACAGGATCCTGCCGGACACCACGTACCCGGTGCGCCGAGATCAGACCGCCGACACAGCGGTAAGCTACGATACTGCAAACATATTTCATTCATATGACTTTTCATTATAACATTTGTTACTAATTTTGTGAGCAGCACGACGTGCTTGCTGAGATCGTGTGGCTCGCAGCGTCCGCGAGGGAGCAGTGCTTTACCTGGGGGCCTCAGCAGCACCAGAGCACGTACGATAGGATCGTCGATGCTGCCATGAGGTACTCTGCCGTCATGAACTACGCCGGGACCGTAGAGATTCCTCTCCTTCCGCACCACCCAGCGTCGTCCTCGAGCTCCGCCTCGACAGCGGCTTCGCAGCCGACGCCTTCCACCTTTGCCGGCGGCTTCTCGGCTCCGACGACATAGCAGCAGCCACAGGCGCAGGGCCCGCACACCTACGTGCAGCGGCCGTTTGTTCCCCCGGCGCAGGTACTTTCAGTGGACCTTATTTTCAACTAATGCACGGAATTGTTGTGTGTTTGTGTTATACTATATTCTAATCGTACAGGGCGACCGCCGCTCTTTCCGACAGTCGGGCCTCGACAGCCGGAGACGACGGCACCTAGAGCGCCGATCTTTCCGCTAGGAGGTTTCAGACCGCTGGTCTTTCAGTTTGCGGCGGCAGATATTCCTTCCTCGTCCACTCCGCCTATGTTCCAGCCTGGTAACGACCTTAACTTTACAGTAAAATTCGTTAAGTACGATACGTTTTGGAGAACTAATACTATTCGTTGCAGCCGGTTTCGACGCGACCACCGAGGAGCACCTGGGCTGGGATGAGTTTGGGTACGGCGACATTCTCGCGACCATGGATGCCCCGCAGGCCGAGGAGGTTGGCCCGTCACAGTTCACACAGGCACCGCCTGTTGAGACTCAACCGACACAGCCAGTGGGCGGAGCGACCCCGGCGGCCGGCGGAGCGACACCGGCTGGTGCAGGGTGATCGTTGGCGGGCGGAGGGACACCGGCTGGCGGAGCGACACCGGCCGGCGGAGGGACACCGGATGCTGCAGGCTCGTCGCAGGCGGCCATGGCGACACCGTCTCCCGACCAGCTCGGACCGCGGGTGGTCAGGGTACCTGACCCCTGGACGTACGCCCGGGACCACACCTGGGCTGGCGCTAGAGCTGTTAGGCCGAAGAGGTACCAACACATTTAGATGTAGTAGTACTTTTACCATGATTTTGAATAAACTATTTGCATCTACTCGTTGATTATGATATGATCTTGTGATTATGCTTACACTTATCAGTTTGTTGTTTTTTAAAAAGGTTAAAAGTGTTTTAAAAATGAAAAATTTTAAAAATAAAATAAAAATGGCCTTACCGCCATGTGCCACGCGGCCCTGCCGCCAGAGGTGCTCTCCTGCCGCCGTACCCCACGACGGCATGTACGCCGTGCCCCACGGCGTTAAGTCCATGGCACGGCGTTAAGTCCCTGCCGCCGTGGGGTACGACGGCAGATGTATATTTCTCGAAATTTTTGGTTCGTCCATTTATTTTTCGAAAATCAAAGAAAAAAAATATATATAAAATCTCGAAAATGAGCAGGATTTTCCATCTTTCGGTTATTCGATACATAGATACATAGCTTACTCCTGATGGATTATAGTACTTCTTCGGTTTAAAAATACTTGTCATTTTTGGTTTTCTAGATACATTTTTATTACTATGTATGTAGACATACTAACTATCTAGATGTATAACAGAGGTATCTAGAAAAAGTCAGAATGACAAGTATTTTGAAACGGAGGGAGTAGATGTTATTTTAGATCAACTATCTCAATATTTTTTTCATAAAAAAATGGTGAATAAAAAATATTGAGCCATATATTTTTTTTTGTGCAAAAACCAAAGAAAATTGGTGCGTGTCAAGTTAAAGAAAAATGTTGGTAATGCCATACTTTTTTATATAAAAATGTTGATGAATATTCATAAAATTTGATGGATGTTATAAAATGTTGTACATCTGCCTTCCGAGACCGGCTGATACGGCCCACGAATAGCGCGTCTGGGTACGGTCAGGCAAACAAGCTGATGACGACGACGCCGGCGGTCGTCGTTGTGCGCCGCGTGTTGGCGCAGAACGTTGTTGAGTCCGTGAGTCAAGCTTTGCTGGTCATAGTCATCGCACCAGCCAGCCGGCTTTGGACCAACGAGGCGGGCCTACCAGGCTACCAAGTGGCAACCCGGATTAGCTATCGCATAGTTCTGCTAGATGTCAAGACTCAAGAGCATGCATGTTATGCTAGCTCGTCTAAAACGGATTCTGATGAAATACCTTGCTGTGGCTTCGATGTGTGTTCAAGAACAATAGATCGATAAACAATGCCTTGTGTTGATGCAATGTTTAGCAGCGATGGCATCACCTTTGCCAGAACCAAAGCAACCAGCTTACTCCGATGCGAAATTAGATGTGCCAGTAAATGTCACTGTGTAGACTAGAGTAAATGATGTGAGCATCACTATTCAATAAGATTTCCTTAACATCCTGTGTAAAAAGTGTGACTGGATTAATTTATATTTCAGTTCCAAACTGTATACCGTACCACTAGCATATACTAACCAAAGTTTTGTGATCACTATGAAATGCATTTCCCTGCAAAAGATAACAGCTTTTAGAATATATCAAAGTCCATGCGTGGTTGTTTTCATCATCATTATTACTTCCTCCGTACCCATAAAACAAGTCGTTTAGGACAGCGATACGGTCTCCAAAGCATAATTTTGACTTCTTATTTTTGTAAAAATATTTACTAAAAACTAACATATGTATACTTTGATGAAAGTATTTTGGAAGACAAATATATTAATGTAGTTTTCACATTTCCAAACTCGTCAACTTAAAAATTATACATGATTTGTATTCCCAACGTTTGACTGAGATCTTATCCAAAACGACTTGTTTTATGGGTATGGAGGGAATATTTGCACAAGCCAAGACATATTTGTCAGCATGAGCAAATTATAGAAGACGTAAAGAAGAAATATGAAAGCACCTGGAACGTAGACGAGCCCATGTAGACAAGTCCACTACTAGTCTACTACACCTCAGATTTCTATCCCATGAAACCTTATGTGGAAAAGATGGACATATCGCCACCTATTAATTTCTACTGCAAAGAATGAGTCTTGGCAATCACTTTCCACAAACAGATTGAATGGAACCAAAGCTTTGACCTTTGAATTCCTTTACCTCTTGGTAAATGAAGCAAATATGATATTTGGCACTCACATCTGACTTCTTGACAAGAAATTCTGCAATATAGATAGACCAAAGGCCATGGCACCCTAGTTAGGATCATTATGCTTATGCTACTGTTATCACTCGTATTCCTCTTCCTCAAATGCCCAGGAACATTGGCTGGCCAGACCTTCTGCAGTAATTGTAATGGTGCCAGGTACATGCCAAACAACAACTACAATAACCTGATCTCCCTTGCAGAAACACTGATGGAGAAATTGTTAAGCCCCTTCACTGATTATTTCGTGTATCATGTTCAGGGCGAAAGCAAGACCGTGCATTCTTCATCATTGCAACAGTTTACTCTTCCGCGGTCCTCTGTACACGGTTGTTTTTCTGGCTCCTAAGTGTCTGGAGGAAAGAAAAAAGAAGTAAGTATATTAGCCTTACAGAAACATCTAATGTTTTTTTTCTTTAAATTTCCAGTTATATGTAAAACTTAATGGAGAGATGTGTATTTAGGAAAAATGAACTCAATGAAGGAGCCCGAGAACATGGATTAAGTACTGAGGCTATGGAGAACCGAAGACACTAGTTCAGAGTTCTCATTGTATGATTTCTCTCAGATTGCTGATGCTACAGATAACTTCTCACCCAAAAGTAAACTAGGAGAGGGTGGATTTGGCCCAGTCTACAAGGTATTTCCTTGCAATTATTACGGTCATGCACCACTATCATGAAATTTAGATGGCTCCATATAAACATGGAGCCATGAATTTTGCAGGGAGCATTTCCTGATGGACAAGAGCTAGCAATAAAAAGACTATCTTCTCGGTCACGGCAAGGTCTAATAGAGTTCAAGAATGAGATCCAGGTTATAGCAAAACTTCAGCACAGAAACCTTGTTAGGCTGCTTGGTTGTTGCATCCATGAAGAAGAGAAGATGCTGATCTACGAATACCTGACCAACAAAAGCTTGGATCACTTCATTTTTGGCATGATCTTACTATAAAATGCTCATTCCATAATTGCATTTGTTCTTGTATTCAGAACTAACACTCGGTCTTCTGTCACACTGCTTGTAGATCCGGTCAGAGGAGCGTCACTTAAATGGAAGAGGCGGATTAAAATAGTTGAAGGTATAGCCCAAGGGCTTCTATACCTTCACAATCACTCACGACTACGCATAATCCATAGGGACTTGAAAGCAAGCAATATTCTGTTGGATTCTGAACTAAACCCTAAGATATCTGATTTTGGAATGGCAAGAATATTTCCGTCAGATGCCACTCAAGCAACAGCAAGCAGACTTGTGGGCACATTGTAAGAGCATCAAACTAGTTTTGTTACTGATGTTTCTATGTGTTTGCTTTCTGACTTCTCACATGCCACTTTTTTTCTAGTGGATACATGGCTCCTGAATATGCATCTGATGGCCTTATCTCAATCAAATCAGATGTTTTCAGTTTTGGGGTCCTTCTACTTGAGATTATAAGTGGAAAGAGGAGCTCAGGTTTTCAGTACAATGGAGAATTCTACAATCTCCTTGAATATGTAAACAGCTAAGAACTAACAATCTGTAAAATTGGTGGCACATGCATTATTTTCTCTTATAAATTATAATAAGATTGCATATATATAGTTATATACTAACATATCAGTTACCATTAATACTGTGGTTGACTAGTTGTATTGCATCCTACATTCTTTCTTTCCATAAAGTACAGGGCATCAAGTATAGTGCAGTTTCCTTTATCTCTCTGTTGTATTGCCTTACATTTGTAGCTAGATCTAACATCATAAAGATATACCATCATACGCTGTTACACATGTAAAAATCTTTTTCCTTTTCAGGCCTGGCAACTGTGGAAAGGTCGGAGATGGAATGAGTTCATTGATAAATCATTTGGTGATGAATACGAAACGGAAGAGCTGGTGAAATATCTTGCTGCGGCATTGATGTGTGTTCAAGAAAAAACAATAGATCGTCCCACAATGCATGATGTTGTTGCAGTTCTTAGCAGCGATGGCATCACTTTGCCAGAACCAAAGCAACCAGCTTACTCCTATGCTAAATTAGATGTGTCAGTAAATGTCACTTTATTGAGCAGTAGAAATGATGTGACCATCACTACTACAAATGGCAGATAGTAGAATGTGGGTACCAGCAAGTGTGAGCTGGCCATCCTTGCATTAATTAATTGTATATGGCATTGTGTTCTGCTGTTTCTCACCGGTTAGCCTTTTTGGCTGCTGAATTAACTAGTGGTTTGATGTATCCAACAAGATTCTTCTTATTATCCCGTACAAACAGCATGAGACTGAATTAATCTATATTTCAGTTCAAACTGTCTACTGCTAGCACATAAGCCACGTTCTGGTGTGACAATGAATCACATTTCCCCACAACAGATAGCATTTGTAAGGATATATCATAAATCTATGCATGGTCTGTTTCAGTTTTTCTTTCTTTCCTTTTCAGTGTCAGGCATATTTGTAAGCACGAACAATTTTAGAAGACATAATCAAGAAGTATGAAAGCATCTAATGAAATGGAGTCCTCTAGTCACAAGGAAATGTAGAAAAGTCCACTACACCCTTTTCTTTCTTTCTTTCTTTCTTTTTTTTCAGTGTCAGGCATATTTGTAAGCAGGAGCAATTGTAGAAGACGTAATCAAGAAGTATGAAAGCATCTGGAATGTAGAAAAGTCCAATGCCCACGATGAAATGGAGTCTTCTGTTCACCAGGAAATGTAGAAAAGTCCACTACACCTCTGGTTTCCAACGAATGAGACTGCTCCCTGGACCAGTCTTCCATGGAAAATATGGGCATGTCACCATCTACAGATTGAATGGATGCTAAGCTCGACTTTTGAATTCCTTTACCTCTTGGTAGATGGAGCCATGTTTGGCACGCATCTGTGACTTCTTGACGAGCAATCCTGAAATATAGATAAGACCAAAGGCCATGGTACTTCAGTTACCAATAATTATGCTGCCATTATCTCTCCTATTCTTCTTCCTCTCCTGCCCAGCACCACTGGCTGGCTGCTGGCCAAACCATCTGCAGTAATTATAATGGTGCCAGGTACACTGATTGCCCGCGCCATAGAGGTGCACTTTTAGTGGTATTCTCAAACTACAACTCATTTATCTTCTGCGTTGATGTACAGGCAACACAGCTAATATCTTGGTTGGAGCTGGAGGATTCCTGATGGTAGTATTTATTTCTTGCTTAGTTTTTCATCTATGGATCAAAACACAGCAACAAAGAGGTATGAATTAACATAACAGCAGATCAGCAGCATAAACCGTTATTGTTCTCTTACATGTATAGACAGCATAAATTTCAATATTGTTTTTTTCAGAACAAGCAATATTAAAATTACGAAAAATGTCTTTGGCAATACAAAGTGTGATAAATTTATGGAGGATGGAAGGCAGCAACAACTTGGGATTTTCAAAGTATGATTACTCATGCATAAAAGAAGCTACAAACAACTTTTCGGTTGATAATAAGTTGGGGCAAGGTGGTTTTGGTCCTGTATACAAGGTATTATGTCCTTACATTGTAAATGGACCCCTAAAATGAATTATACATTACATTGCTGGTTCAAATATAATGCCTTTTCCGTATTGTTGTAAAGATATTTTCTGCAAAGATGCATAAGTTAACTCTTTTGTGACTAAACAAAATGACCATAAATTTCCAGTAGACCAAGTTATGAACTCATGAAAAAATAACTTTTTTTCCCTTTCAATCAATCTCAGGGCCGATTGAGCAGTGGAATTAAAATAGCAGTCAAGAGGCTAGAAACATGTTCTTTACAAGGTTTACAGGAATTCCAAAATGAGATTCAGCTTATATCAAAGCTTCAACACAAAAATCTTGTTAAGCTGCTGGGTTACTGCACTAAAGGAGATCAAGAAAAGATGCTTGTATACGAATACATGGAAAACAAAAGTCTAGACCGCTTCATATTTGGCAAGAATCGTTGCTTCTACATGCCTAGTGTTGTTTCTAGTATGTCAACAGCTTTGATTAATTATACATATTTTGCAGAAAATGTGAAGGGATCACAACTAAACTGGTCAAAACGTCTACACATAATTGATGGGATAGCTCAAGGGCTTCTTTACCTTCACAACTATTCACGATTATGTGTTGTTCATAGGGATTTGAAAGCAAGTAATATTCTCTTGGATAGTGGAATGAATCCAAGAATATCTGATTTTGGGATGGCCAGAATATTCTGCTCAAATGTGAAAGAATCAAATACAACCAGAATAGTGGGCACACAGTAAGAAAATATGGATTTGTGAATTTTATGTACATGAAATATTCATAGAGGTGCTTCTTTGGGGAAAAATGGACATTGTAGGATAGCATGTGATCAACTTAATTTATAATTTCCTCCCTTTTTGCATTACTGAAACAAATTTAACTTCTGACTCTCAGTGGCTACATACCTCCTGAGTACGCTTTTCATGGGATTTGCTCTGTCAAATCAGATGTTTTTAGCTTTGGCGTATTGACATTGGAAATCATAAGCTCAAAGAGGACAGCGCGATTCTATGAATACAATGGAAAGCTATATAATCTCATCTCATATGTGAGTGTAATTGACCTCAGCACCATACAGAACTTTTGTCTATGCATACAGCATACCCATTTACTTCATTTTACATGTTTCACAAAACACATTAATTTGGCAGGCTTGGCAACTTTGGAGTGATGAAAAATGGGGTGATTTGATTTACTCTCCTTCAGGCAATGGACACCATGAGATAGAAAGGTGCATTCATGTGGCACTTTTATGTGTCCAAGAAAGAGGAGAGCATCGACCTGATATGGAACGAGTTGTCACAATGCTAAACACTAAGGATGTGAGCTTACCCAAGCCTACGCAACCAGCTTACTTCCATGTAAATCCTAGTGAGGAAGAAGTTTCGTCATGCAGTGCTACTATGACTATGAGCATCACACTAGAAAGGTAGAGCCACATTGCCACCTATTCCGAGAGAAATGCTGGTAGTTTGTGTCAGATTAGCATATGAGTAAGCTTGATAGTTTTTGCGTATTTTCAATACAAAATATAACTTTTTACATTTTTTTTCGGATATGCAGAACCATCGCTGGGTTGAATCTTTGAAATTTCAACCTCGTGTCATGATTCATGAACAACAACTCAACAAGATGATACGTCCTGAGCCTAAAACAAATGCGTTTTGAAGACCACGGTAGCAGCAGTTGCAACACATTGATGACAAAAAAAAACAACAACAAGGGCACTACTTGGTGTTCTTGAATTACTTATTCATGGGGGGAACTTCACAAGAAAAATACATGACGAAATTCAAGGGCACGAACTGCAATTGGGACACGCATAATGGGGGTACAGCGGCTACCGAAGGGTGGTCTCAACTGATAGCCAGGAGAAGCGGCAGTACGGCACTCGCCACGAGGTGAATTCCTAAGAATCCCGACGCCAATGCTTTAGCTCTGCGCCTCTGCCTCTACTACGGAAGCAAAAGCGAAAAGAGGGGATTCGTAGAGCGGAACCTGGGTTCCCCGTTGCGTGAGGTCACCAGGCGCGGCGCCCTGAAGCCAGGGCAGGTTGCGGCGGTAGGCCGCCGCCGTAGCCCCGTCGTGGGAAGGGCGCTCGCCGGCCGGGCGGCGTAAGAGACTGAACGCCGCCGCCTCGCCGTCGCCGCCGACGGCCCGCCGCTCGTTTCCCCTGCCAGCCCGTGGGCTCATCAGTAGAGTCGAATTTATTTTTAATATTTAATTTTCTTCGATTTTACGAAAATAAATAGTCGGATTCAACATTAGCAGAAATAGCGACGAACCGCCGGCGGTTGGATACCTGCCGCCGTTTCAAAAGGCGGTAGGCACCTACCGCCCTGCCGCCGTTTCAAAAGGCGGTAGGCACCTACCGCCGCCTCAAACGGCGGTAAGTACCTGCCAGCCGCCGTTTCAAACGGCTGTTGGGACATCCGCCACGTGGCCCGCTGGCCAGGCACCTACTGCCACGGCCAACGGCGGCAGCAGTCCAACCGCCGTTTGAAACGGCGGTTGACCGATCGTTGGCCACATACCGTCGTATCAACTGGCGGTAGGTGCTATCGCCAAACCAACCAGCGGCTGGGCCGCGCCTATATAAGGGCCGACGCCCCTGCCGACGGCGGCTGCGCCTCCCCCCTTCTCCTCTTGTCTTTCTCCTTGGTGGCCTTCTTCGGTATCCATCAGGTATGTTTCCAATACTTTCTTCGTATATTTAGTAAATATGGTAGAAATAGTTTAGAAATCCTAGAAATAGTTTAGAAAAATCTAGAAATAGTTTAGAAATCCTAGAAATAGTTTAGCAAATCTAGAAATAGTTTAGAAAAATCTAGAAATTATTTAGAAATTATAGAAATACTTTAGAAATAGTTTATAAATTATAGAAATACTTTAGAAATTTCTAGAAATTCTTTGGAAATATAGAATAACTTTAGAAATTGTAGAAATAGTTTGGAAATTTTTAAAAATACTTTAGAAATTGTAGAAATACTTTAGAAATTGTAGAAATCCTTTGGAAATTCCTAGAAATACTATAGAAATTGTAGAAATGTTTAGTAAATTCCTAGAAATACTATAGAAATTGTAGAAATGCTTTGGAAATTCCTAGAAATACTTTAGAAATTGTAGAAAATACTTTGGAATTGCTTAGAAATACTCTGAAAATTATAGAAATACTTTGAAAAATCCTAGAAATACTTTAGAAATTATAGAAATACTTTAGAAATTGTAGAAATACTTTGGAAATTCCTAGAAATATTTTAGAAATTATAGAAATACTTTGAAAATGCTTAGAAATTATGTGCGACTTTATATTTCATTTTTTTGCAGCTATGGCTCAGCAGTAGGCGCCGCCTTTTCCGCAGCCCCCTGTTGGTGCTGTTCGTCCTCCTCGGGAGCCCCTGCCGTACGTGTTGCCCGAGCTCTTCGACGAGCGGACAGACAGGGCGCACCGGACGGGGGGCAGGCGAGGCGTTGGACGTGGCAGCGTCGGTGGAGGTGGAGGCGCGAGCGACCGGACGGGGGGCCGCCCCGTCGGGCTTGGCGACTCCACAGGCACCGACCGGAGGGGGGCCGTCCCGTCGGGCTCGGCGACTCCACAGGCAGCGACCGGAGGGGGGGCTGTCCCGTCGGGCTCAGGTGCTCCCTTAGCGACACCGTCCCCCCGAGCCGGTGGTCGGAGGACGCGATCGCCATCCACGCGACCCCCTCACGTACCCGACCCACCACACGAGGGTTGCACAGAGGGCGGCGGCGGCGGCGAGGAGGAAGGAGCACCAGGGTCCGCCACGACCGACGAAACGCGGTCGTATTTAGATTTGTATTTGGACACTTGTCGTGTACAGTACTTTGTTTGTTCTAATTATTTTATGTATTTTCGTATTCAGTTGCCTATTATTTCGCATTTATAGTATTGAGAAAAAACAAAAACCAAAAAACCAAAAACAAAAAAAAAAGAAAAAAACCGAAAACAAAACCTACCGCCATTTTGAATCGGCGGTAGGCTTAACGAAACCGCCGTTTCAACTGGCGGTAGCTGCCAGCCAGCCTGCCGCCACCCATACCGGCCCTGCCGTCACTGTTGCAATCCTACCGCCACTTGAAACGGCGGCAGGGATCCAACCGCCGTTTGAAACGGTGGTTCGTGGCTATTTCTGCCAATGTTGAATCCGACTATTTATTTTCGTAAAATCGAAGAAAATTAAATATAAAAAAATTTCAGTAGAGTCGAACGCTATGTGGGCCGCGAGCATGTTCTTTGATCTCTCTCCCTCAGGGCCTTCTTCTTGAGTGGGCCAGATCACACATTATACTAAGCCCGAGTCTTCTGCTGATCCGCTCAAGCAGAAAAATAGAAGCGTATGGGCTTTAGTCTAATGGTAGGTCGGTCTAGTGGGACGACGCTACTCACTAAGGTTCAAATGCGAATGGGCTTGTAGTCCAATGGTAGGACGGTCCAGTGGGACGCTACCCATCAGGGTTCAAATCCTGGTGCTCGCACCTTTTCCTGGATTTATTCCGGGATTTTCCGGCGTTATGCTTTAAGTGGTAAGCGACGTTCCCGTCGACGACGAGGCGCCAGTGGTGACTTCGAGAATCTCCAGATCTGTCTGTGCTCAGTCCTTCGGAGGTGCTCATAAGGGTAGGGTTTGCGTACGTGTATTCATAGGGGTGAGTGTGCGTGCGTGTTGTGAGCGTCTGTGTTGTACTGTGTAATCTCAAAAAAAAACCAAGGTTCAAATCCTGGTGCTCACATCTTTTCCTGGATTTATTCCGGGATTTTCCGGCGTTATGCATTAAGTGGTAAGCGACGTTCCTGTCGACGACGAGGCGCCAATGGTGACTTCGAGAATCTCCAGATCTGCCGGTGCTCAGTCCTTCGGAGGTGCTCATAGGGGTAGGGTTTACGTACGTGTATTCATAGGGGTGAGTGTGCGTGCGTGTTGTGAACGTCTGCGTTATACTGTGTAATTCTAAAAAAACAAAAAAATAGAAAATGAGCACCTCCCCCGCCCGAGGAGAAATTTGACACCAAATTCGAGACCTCAACTCCTATTGACACCTAATTCGTGACCTCTTCGAAATTTGACACCGGGGACACAAATTTCTTCAAGATGAGGGTCTCACCTCTATTTCTCTCCTCAGCCCCTAGTGAAATGACCATACTGCCCTCAGCTTTTTCTTCCTCCTGCTGGAGTCTACCGCCGTCGTGACCTCCATCATCGCGACCTGGAGACCAGCCTGACGCCGATGCCGCGGCACCACGCACCCGCAGCGCCCCTGCGCCCACCGTCGGGGCCGTCCACGCCCACGCGCGTGCCCCACCTCCAGGCGAGGCCGCCGGCCTCCGCGCCCGCAACCCCGTAGGGGAGGCCAGGCCGCCGCGGCCCCCAACCACCGCCGCGCCGGGCTCCGCGCGGAGCGGCTGACGCACGGCCCCTCCTGTCACGCCCGCCGATGTCCCTCCTCCTCCCACACCAGCCCCGCCGCCACCAACCCACCACCGTGGTGCCGGGATCCGCCACCAGCCCACCACTGTCGCGCCGGGTCAGCGCGCTGCGGGCGGCGCACAGGGACAGGAGCGCGCGACGCACGGGACCTGAGGGCGGCGACCGAGGCCGGCCGGCAGCCCGTCGGTGAGGAACTGAAGGAGAGGAAGAAGACGAGGGCAGTATGGCCATTTCACCAGGGGCTGAAGGGAGAAATAGCTAAGAGTCCCTCATCTTGAAGAAATTCGCGTCCCCGGTGTCAAATTTCGAAGAGATCACGAATTGAGTGTCAATAGAAGTTGAGGCCTCGAATTGAGTGTCAAATTTCCAAATTTCTCCCGCCCGAGCGATCTCCTCGGCAGAAAGTAACTGAGCAACTCGAGGATTGGATTCTCAAAACTCTTGATTCTATTCCATCCATCCCAAATTACTATTCATTTTGACTTTTATAGATACATACTCCTATATTATATATATTATAGAGAAATCAAAATGAGCCTCCCTAAAGTGCGGAGATTGATAACCGAAAATGTAGACGACAATAGAAACAAACCACCTCACCACGACCACATTAGAAACAATCTAAGACGACAAAATTCTCTTCTCTTAATGAAAAACGTGCTATGCACATCTTTAAAAAGGGGAGAAATCTAAATGATTAGTACTTTAGGATGAAGAGGGTAGCGGTTAAACTTTAGATTTAGATTTCCACCGGTTAAACATCCGGGCAGCGAAACCATCGACGTGGACACATTTTCCACCGGCGGTAACAGCTCCCACTTGCGCGCCATCACTTTCAGCAGTATGGAAGAAACCGGTGCCAAGACGCCAACCAACCAATGGTGAATTGGTGATCTACAAGACTGCCTGCTAGTTTCATGCTCGTGTGTCAATGGTCATGTGTAGCTTCGTGTGGACTGCTTACAAGTTACAAGGTTGCTGCTGCTGCTGATACTAGCAGTTTACAACCACTTGCACTGCATTGGTGGCCGGTAGGGGGGAGGACTGGGCTGGATGAAGAAGTATTTACACGTCAGTGACTGACTTAACAGGTAGGAGTTCTTGTTGGCGGCTGGAACATCCAACATGTAGGGGTTCAGTTCAGACTAGAGATCTCACCATCAGTTTTGAGAGCTTCCAACTGAACATTCTGCGTGCAGTGAGAATATTGTGACGCTGCTCGCCGCATCAAGGATGTTTCAGCGCAAGTTCCAGGAGACTCATTCTTGGGAGCCGCCTGTAACCTGGAAGCTGAAGGGTAATAGTGACACGAGCTCTTTTCCGGTGCCCTATACCACCAAGAAGTGGTATGAAGTATGAAGAACATTCCCTCATCCATTTTTTTTTTTTTTGAGAAAGGGGCGCTACTCCCCGGCCTCTTCAAGGCCAAGCGCGGTGCGGCACCCGGGTTCGAGCCCGGGTGGGTGCGCTCGCCTCCTCGAGTCCGCACCAACCGAGCTAGGCTCGGTCCGCATTCCCTCATCCATTTACAGGGGCAATTTAGTACTTGTGTCAATGATTATTAGTTATCCTATTATTTTCATTTGACCCCTTATTTTTACCATCTTCTCCCCCGTCAATCTCCCTGCCGCACCGCACCAGATGCCGTTGCCTCCGGCCGCACCCGACGCCGCGCCGCCTCTGCCACCGGGGCCGCGCCTCTGCCTTCGCGTACCGCTGGCGCAGCCTTGCTGCCGCTCGCCGTAGTCGAGGCCGCGGCGCCGTCGTCCGCCTCCTCATCCACCGGTCGCGGCGCCCTCTGGATCTCCCATGTGCCTCCCTTTGGATTTGCCGTGCGCTCCATTCCCACCGGCGATCTACCCAGGCCAGTCAACGCTGCTGCATGAGGTTGCTGAATGCAGTGTTGCTTGTCTATTTGAAGAGCATTACCTTTGCGTCCATACTACACATTACTTGCTGCTATAAAATGTGCCTTGTATGTTAATGATCTTGTAGTTACCTTGTGGAATGATAGCTAAGTGTGGAAGATAATTTTCTTGCTTCCATGAACCAAAGTATGCTGCTGTTGTGTTTTTCAAATCACTGGTTGTATATAATCAGTTTATCACCTGGAGACATGTTTAAGTCTGAAATCTTCATCTTTCACATCACAGTGTTGGATGGGTCACGAAAGCACAATTATGCCCAGTACTGCAAATGCATTTCATAGCACACACATGACGAGTCTCCTGCAAATATTGAGGCAGCTGTAAGTTCACCTGACAATTTCCTTTATACTGATTCATTTACTGGACCTCTAATTGGGTGCCCAGCATTCTGAAAATCATGATGTGTGCTTTGCTGTTCTTGAACAAATTTTGTGCTGAGTGTAATAAAAAACTTTCGTAGTACTGTTCTGAAATATTATGAAATTATTATTCGCATAATTCCATTGGACCCAAAATCGACTCCTCCTTCTAGATATCAATCAGTTGTTGGGGTTAGTATCATATCTTGTACTTCTACTTGAGCAGCATGGATTTGCCGCATTGTCCACTGTTTTCTATTGAATCTTAGATCATTTATTGCAAACCATATGTACCAGTGTGGTGAGAACTGTTTGAACTAGAGTCACTGTGACAGTTAAGTTATCCTTGGTTCATTTTCTCACTGCTCTGTAACTTTAGATAATCGTATTCCTCCGAATGCTTAATTGCCATTCTTGGCTGCAATCACCTCTCTTTGCTGCTTCAGCTATACTGTTTGACCACATTTGCATAACCCTTCTGCTTTGATCTAACAGAAACAATTGACCTCTCACAGATCTTCAATGCAGTGCTTATTTTATCTTGGCTCCCTTGTCTGAAATAAGATCAAAGAACATATAGTTTCAGAATTTGAAAAACTTTAGAGCTTTATGAGATGTGCACGCAGTTGGAAATACAGTGGTAAGCGTTCATTCGGTTAGTACATGAGTTTCAGCATACTATGTACAGTTGTAAGTGTTCATTCAGTTATTACACGGGTTTCAGCATATTTATGTACATCATTTGAGGCATCAGTTGCTTTGCCTGATCTTATGTGTATTGCTTAATTACTTTGTCTCATTTTGATCTGTCCTTTGCAGTTTGGCCGCGCTCTACTACTGCTGTGTGCTGGAGGAATGCTGCGGCCTCTTCTGAGATGTTACCTCTTAGCTACTCCTAGTCATGAGCACTCTTTGTTTATGCTTTCTAATAAAAAGGCTTTATGCATCCTTGTGATTGGACGTCAGTTTTTTGGTTTGCTGTGAAGTGTATCACCCAATCAGATATCGCTGGCCATCCATACATGTAATGATTTGATATTTGCTAGTGTGTCAACGAGTGTTGTGAGCATATGAAGTGAGAATCTTCCAAAATGGGAATAATTGTGTGGATTCGAAAAAGGTTAGTTTTAGATGATTGCATTGCGTGTTTCCTACTTGTGTGCTCTATAAATGATGTGTCTGCACTTTGGCATGCAAAGAAAATTTGTGCTGATTTGAAACACAAATGTTCCTGCCTGTCATCACTTACCATCTGAAAGAATATGAGGCCTAAGCTATGGTCTTTTAAATAAGAATCCAATTAAAGAAACAAATCAGCTGCACATGACAAAACACTGATAGGCGAAGTATGCAATTTTTAAGTCAACAATAAATACGTTGGCACTTGGACGTGACGTCAACAGGGGAGGATGAGCCGCTCCAACCCAGTCGCCGGCATGCCCCACAGCTCGCACGAACGTGCCTAGATTCGGCAGCTCGCGCGGGCTTGCCCTCCCCGCCGGTGGCAGCCGACTCCGCGTGCGCCCCTGCCCTCCAGCACTCGCCTGCTCTCCCGCCGGTTGTCGCTGCTTGCGCGGACACAGGAGTAGCCGCCGTCCTCTGGCCGGCGGCGGGCCGTCCGGCGGATGAACATTGCGAGATGAAGAAAGGAGAGTGAGAGACGCGATCCGGGAGTACAGTCTACAGAGAATATCCGGATTTTCAAATGAATGGGATTCCAATTAAGATTTTGATTCTAATAAGTGAGATTTCAATTAACAAATTATATGAGGTTGTAATTGTAAAAGTTGTTTAATTTAATTCTCATCATACCCCTATACCATCCAATACTACTCATTCATACTACCTCATACTACTGATGAGTTTTACGAAGTATACAATTAATCTGAACCGTTAGATATCTGTATACTAGCCCTTTTTCAATGATAGTATAACCTAGTATAGGGCACTGGAAAGGAGCTCTAGTGACACATCAGTAACTTTCAGGGAAAATAAACGACAATATGGCCACTTAAAGACCTTGTTTGGCCATTGATCAATAGTATCAAATACAACCAATTTTACAGTGTTTTGAAACTACTTTTGAAGGCAGACCTAACCCTTTCATTTTTCAAATTTATTCAAAATATTCAAAACTTTAAATGTGCAGACTGAAAGTTACCCAAAAGGACTGGTCGGAGTAGCTTTTATTGCACCACGCGCCAAAACCTCTGAATTCAACCGTGCAATAAGTCATGATACTGGTTGATGCTTGACTGGAATAAAAGAGACGGGCATCACACTGTCTGTGCGTAGTTAAAAAAATCTTCCCCGTGGTAACCACCTATCCAGCCTTGACCATCGTTGTTTCATCCTCTCTGGTATTACTGTCACTTGCATTGGCCGGGGGAAAAATTGAAGGACTTGCGCGTGTGGTAGACTTGTGACGATTGGAACAGGAGAGGTGAATTCAGAGTTGCTGACTAGGCATCTCACCATCAGTTTGAGATCTCCCTGCTGAATACTCTGCTGTGAAAATATCACCCCTGTTCGTCATCTAACGTTCACCAAGATGATATCAACTCTTTGACACCTACCTGCGAAACGGGAGCTGTAAGGTAGCAGTTACAGCTGACAAATATCACTCAAGGAAAACAAATAACAGCGCAACCAACCGGTATTCCGGCTCTTAAAAATGACAAGGGATATTTCAAAGATGCACAAGACTGCACCAAAAAAAAATGGTCGAGGATACTGCAGAGGATATGGTGATTGGTGAATCCTTTTCGGTAGGCCAACTTTTTTCTTCCTTTTCCCTGATGACAATGAGTCGTGGAGTATCCCCGTGCTACATCAATTCATCAAAATAAGTCTGGAGACTGTGATCGGAATAAAAGGTCAACATCTACACAAAGTGAATAAATGTGGAGGCTCTCAAAGGTCAGTGACTAAGAAATCTCAAGAAACGCCCTGTTCCATGAAAGCTGGCACTACAAGGTCAATCATTCAATCACCATGATGTTCAACCCTGTGACATGAGCAAGGACTTGTGAGCTCCCTCCCGAGAATTCCACCTACATGCATCCACATAATTTTCTCGTTTTTCTTTCTTTGAATTTGTCACCTTTATGCACATGCGACCGAAGGAGCATTCAAACAATCTGAACATTCATGGGTACATACAAATGCATTTGGGAATTAATTCTACATCTCATTTTGTAATTTTACTCTACAGTTCATGGATAACATGTGGTGGTCTACATATGCAGCTCAAAAAAACTAAAAGCAATGGTGGTATAAGAAATCTTCTACATTGCCAAGGTTGACTCATGTGGTCTTGGGTTCGAAGAATAGCAAAAATAATAAATACAATTCAATATACCATAATACATGATATAACCTGCTACTTGTAGCATGAAACTGAATCCTAGGAGTTTTCTGTTTTGACTTCTGATGAATCTGACAACTGGGACTTCTATACATATCTAAAAATTTAATAAAATACTAAGTAGGATTCTCAATTATTATATGAGTAGGCATCAACTAAGGCTCAATTTCGTGAATTAAGATGTACGACGCATATACACGAAAGTCAACAATGAGCGGCATAGATTGCAGGGGAAAATACTAACAAGGTATTCGAATTCGAATTTGGAGAAGGAGATGGAGTAATATTTTAATTAGAACAAGGGATGGAGTATTGTCACCTCAAACAATTTCCCCTGATTTTATAGTGGCATGGTGTTTTCATTAGAACAATGGATGGAGTATTGTTACCTCAAGCAAATTCCCCCTGGTTTTATAGAGTGGCCTGGTGTTCTTATTTAGAACAAGGATGGAGCATTGTTACCTCAAGCAAATCTTCCCTGATTTCATATCCCCTGATTTTGAATCTGCAATATTAGCTCCATATTTTTTCCGGCAGAACACAATAAAATTAAACTTACTAAAATGCTTTACCGCATATCTGATATTCTTATGTTCATTAGATCATTCTAACCAAATAAAGTAGCAAAAGGAAATAAAGAATTAGCATCAAACATGAGTACCAAGACATACAATGGACTTGTTAATACTTAAATGAAAATGTCAAGAATTCAATGGAAGGGAATCCTGTGGACTATAGAGTAGTGACTTGCAGTGTATAATATTCTTTGAAGACATAACAGACGGATTCAACAGTCAGGAGTGAAGATCAACCAAGTCATAAATTAATTGTGGCAGGAATGCTCAAAATTAGTGAAACATCCGGTATCCTGTGGAAGTTTGTTGCAATTCTTGTCTTGTTCTATTCAGACTAGTCAAGCAACTTCAAATCTAAGCTAGGGCTGCTGTACATTTCTTTCCTGGTTAAACTAAACATTTCTTCTGACCAAAAGTCAAGGTAACGCCTAGATTATTTAAGATGCACTCATCCATGCTCCATATATCCATAACCACAAGTCCCATAAGTTTCTCTGCAACTACCACCACTGTACCAATATCACGCATTATGCTACTTGCTGCCCTTCTCCTACTTCTTTCTTCCCCAAAGCTATTAGCTGAAGGTCGATCCATCTGCAGCAATGCTAACATCGTGTACATGAAAAGCAGTACCTACATGTCCAACCTTAAATTCCTTGCTGAAGCACTATTTGCCAACGTTACAGATTCAAACTCACACTCAGCTCATGGCACAGCCGGGACAGGTCCTGACATGATCTATGGAGTAGTGGTATGCCGAGGAGACACAGCGCCCGGCAGTGACTGTGCAAAACGTCTCAAGGAGGTCTTTGATGTAGCGATGAACAACTCAGCTAATAGTTCTTGCTCTTCCCAGAAGGACATAACCTTGTTCGATGATGGGTACCTGGTCCAGCTAAGATTCTCTGACCAGGATTTCATCTCCAACCACAGCAACTCTCAGGAATGCATAGTGAGAGCTAATCTGAACCCTCCAGTGTTAGGTCATGTTTCAGAGCAGTTCGATAGTCTTGTTTCCAGGCTCATGATGAAACTCACAGAAGCCGCAGTGAAGAAAACAGATAGGTACGAGACAGGGCAGGGCTGGCTCACCGAGAAGAGACAGACAGTATATGGCCTTGTGCAGTGCACTGCAGACATGCTGCCAGATGCTTGCCGGGCTTGCCTGAATAATGCCAACACAAAGAGGGAGCAGATGGTTAAAAGTGGCCAGAAGGGTGGTGCGATACTTGGAGTGCGATGCAGCTTTTGGTACCAAACAGAAGTTCAGTTTTTTGCTGGCACACCATTGGTGTCGTTAAATATGCCCACACGTAAGTTGATCTCTGATGTTGCTTGAATGACTTGGTTAGAACAATCCTTCATCTTCACATCCACTTAACCATCAGATTAAATCTAAGCAACTAAGGCAAAAGAAGGAATAGGATTGCCAGCATCAGAAAGATAAATCACACATTTCTTTATTTATTTTGCAGAAGGGTTTAGATTAATTCGGATACATATGCATGTAAAAAATCACTTACCCTTGTTTCTTTTGGGTTTCATCTCTAGCCTACCCCAACTTGCTTGGGACATAAGGCTATGTTGTTGTTATTGATGATGATGCGTGTAAAAAATCAACCAAAACAATTGTGAAATAAATAAAATTTGTATAGTTTAACCGTCAAGTACCAAGTTGCCCTCTTATTAGTACCTTTCCCAAATCCAACATTGACTAACCACTAGATTATAGAACTGTCATCGTTATAACTTGCATACATGGACGTGCAGCAAGCAAATTTTGGATCTGGATCGTGCTTGGATCGTTTTCAGTCGTGGTTTCAATTTCTTGGCTGCTTGTTCATATTTGGATCAAAACAGAGAGGAAAAGAGGTAAGTACTAAACTCACAGATTTTCACCCTTGCATATGCTCTTATGGTAAGCAATGAGTACCAAGAAAGAACTTTGCTATTGTTTTCAGAACGAGCAAGATTTGAACTACAATTGCTATCGATGGCAATACAAAATGTAATAAATCTGTGGAGAATTGAAGAAGGCAACTCAGGATTTTCACTTTACGATTTCTCACAGATAAAAGAAGCCACAGGCAACTTCTCTAGTGAAAACAAACTTGGACAAGGTGGTTTTGGATCAGTTTATAAGGTAAGCTTTACTAAATTTCAGTTGCTTTTAGTTCATGATGAGTAGCTCGTTTATTTTTTATTTGTATTGAAAAAGCATCCTGATATGGACTACTTTGCTGAGATAAGGAGGTAGATGGGATCTCGCCCTCACGCTGGAGGCTCTGAGATTAATCCTCTACTTCTTCCTTGACCTAATTGGATACAAGGGCCTCTATTAAATAGAGGTGACTCTCCCTAAACCCTAATCCGGGCGTGCTACAGTACCCGCGGGTACTGTTCACGGGTTGGGCCTAGGCCTCTAGGCAGGCCGGCCCATACAATTGGCCGTAACACATCCACATAAAAATATATATTTTTGTCAAACTAACTCCCCATATACTTCATAAGGAAAAAAACCTAATATCTTCTAGTAAATGATCATGTTGTGATTCTCCCAAGTGGCCCAAGTTATAAAGTGATTAGTGAAAACAATGCTCTTTCTAATGTCATTAATTTCAGGGTCAATTGTCTGGTGATCTTGAAGTAGCAGTCAAAAGACTTGCAGCATGTTCTGTACAAGGTTTATTAGAGTTCAAAAATGAAATTCAGCTGATAGCAAAACTTCAACACAAAAATCTTGTTAAGTTGCTTGGCTGCTGTATCCAAGGAGATCGAGAAAAGATACTTGTCTACGAATATATGCAAAACAAAAGCCTGGACAACTTCATATTTGGCAAGCCTGCCACAACTTTTCATTGTTCTCACATGCTTCAATTTGGAGTGCTTACAATTGCTAAATGTTTTCAATATTTTTGTTCACAATTTGCAGATATTAACAAAGGAGTGCAATTAAACTGGTCTGTGCGTCTGCAAATAATTGATGGGGTAGCGCAGGGGCTCTTATATCTTCACAAGCACTCACGATTATGTGTTGTTCATAGGGATCTGAAAGCAAGTAACATTCTTTTAGATAGTGACATGACTCCAAAAATTTCTGATTTTGGGATGGCAAGAATATTCAGCTCAAACATGACGGAATCAAATACAACCAGAATAGTAGGCACACAGTAAGAACAAATGCACATGGCTTTTAAGACCATATAACAATTTACTCTTAGATAACAAGCTGATGCAGAGTTTACTCTTGGATAAGCATATTATCAATTTAAAATAGATTTTAGTTTATATACTTCTTGCTTCTTGGTAAATACTATATAACAATTTCACTTGTTCCACTCAGTGGCTACATATCTCCAGAGTATGCCTTTGATGGAGTTTGCTCAATCAAGTCAGACGTCTTTAGCTTCGGAGTCTTGGTCTTGGAAATTATAAGTGGAAAGAGGACTACTGGTTTCTATCAATATGATGGAAAATTATACAACCTCATTTCATATGTAAGTAAAAGTCATTCTAGCACTGCATGTCCGCATGCTCACTTGTTTGGTAAATGCTCTTAGAGCATTGTGTAATTGACAAAAGTACATTATTTTTCTAATAGGCTTGGAAACTTTGGAAAGTTGGAGAATGGTGCCAGCTGGTTTGTTGCCGTATAGGAGAAAATCGTGAAGCGATAGAAAGGTGCATTCAGGTAGCGCTTTTATGCGTTCAAGAGAATGCAGAGGACAGACCTACTATGGATCTTGTGGTTAGCATGCTAAACAGTGAGCATGTGAGGCTGCCCAGGCCAAAGCAACCAGCTTACTTCTTTGTGCGCTCTAGCAAGACAGAAACTTCATCGTGCGACATTAATATCAGTATTACATTAGCAAGGTAGACTAGCAACCCCAAAGAATGTGAACCAACCATGTATCTGTGGTGCTTAGAGAGATCCAAGTCTAATGTAGTGGTTTGTCTGTATATATGATCTTTTGTTTTTGTTTAGCCAAACATTGTTTCCGCTTTTCTGTTTCAGGGTGTTGGCTAGTCATTGATGTGCTATATAACTTTGTTCTTCTATTGTCTATGATTTTCTCTGTATCAACAATACATGGTCCTAACTAAAAGGTCCATTGGGGTGCTGTAAGTCGTATTGAATGTAACATGACGACAGCTAGAAACAGTATGCAAGCTACTTCAAATACTCATACATGATATTTTGTGCCCAGATTCTAGATTCATTATAAAAAGACAATAAATAGTGCAAACAAGTATTCCAGCTTAATGTCTTCTTCTTTCTGTAATAAATTGCCGCATCAGCTTATCAGGTACTTCTTTCTGTTTAGAACACTAGGCATGTCTGTATTTGCAAAATCCTAATCGAAGTACACGCAAGTGCTACAACACCTCAGTGTCATTCAAATTGGGATAGGGTTTACAAATATGAGAAATCGAGAGTCACCACTAACGACTCGCAGGTAGTAGGCAAAGCCACATTTCGTGGATTTCAAGTTCGTCCTAAATCGAAGGCCCCAGGCCCCAACACAGAATCTCAAACTGATTTTCTACAGTCCGTATCATTAGCAGAGTCCAGGAGCAGCACAGTATCATTACCAGCTGTGTAGTGGAAATGCGGAATCGACAATTGCGGCGGTAAGGTAGTACCTGCGAGGCCAGTGGAGAGCCAGTGAGATGCGAGGAGTGGATCAGTGACTACCGCGCTTGTGCGGGCCGCGCCCCCGCCCCCCCCCCCCCCCGGCCTCAGGACTAGTACCGGAGGGAGACCAAATGGGCTGAATTCTAACGGGCCGGGCCTACTGATCTCCTAACTTGTTAAATTACAGAACAGAATGCAAACGCCTTCAAATTCCTTTGGAAAAAGTCCTTTCAACATCCCTCATGTATCACTGAAGTTTGACTTTCGTCTCTCATCCGAAAAACCGGGTATCTGTCATCCCTCAACTATCTATACTGTTCATTTTTGGTCCCTCGCTGGTTTTGAGGGTGGTTTTGGATGACGTGGTAGTGGGCCCCACATGTCAGGGGTGGGCCCCCGGTCCTTCTTCTCCCCCTCCTCCTCTTCCTCTCCGCCGCCGGTCATCTCCTCTCCTCCTCCACCACGCCGCCGCCTCCTCTCCTCCTCCCTGAGCTCCGCCTCTTCTATCCGCCCCTTGCTCTCCCCGCACCGCCCAATCCAGCAGCTCGTCGGCCGTGCGAACGTGCCCACCGCCGGAGCCGATGAAGACGGTGTGCCTTGGCTGCATCCGTCTTAGCCAGGTCATCGGAGGCGAGGCAGGGACACGCTGCCGGAGAGGGGCCGACCGCCACGCCGAGGCCCGTCCGGCGGAGCTGGAGCTCCGCGGTCGGCCACCGCGACGGGAGCGCCGCCGGAGGCCGGGGTACGGCCGCTTCGCCTCTACCTGCTCCGACCCACGCCCGGCTCCGACGGCGGGTCCAACTGTGGATCCACGCTCCGGCTCAAGAGGCCGCCCCCGCCCCCGCCGGCGGTGCCCGAGCTTGGGCTGGCGCCGCGCAGAGGCAAGGCCACGGCCGACGACATGCTCGATCTGTGGAAAGCAGGGGCGGCGCGGGGAGAGCAGGGAGGCGGGTAGAGCACGCGGAGCTCATGGAGGAGGAGGAGGAGGAGGAGGCGGCGGCCTGGTGGAGGAGGAGGAGAGGAGCCGGCCGGTGGCGGAGGAGAGGAGCCGACGGAGGGGAAGAGGAGGAGGGGAGAAGAAAGACACTAGGGCCCACCCCCTGACATGTGGGGCCCGCCTCTGACATATAGGGCCCACTACCACATCATCTAAAACCTCCATCAAAACCAACAAGAGACAAAAATGAACGGTATAGATAGCTGAGGGACGGCAAATACCCGGTTTTTCGGATGAGGGACGAAAGTCGAACTTCGGTGATACATGAGGGACGGTGAAAGGACTTTTTCCAATTCCTTTTGACTGGCCACACAATTTGCTGTCAGCAACTACTACAACACATCCTAGCGAATAGGCTTGTTGTAGTCCAGCGAATGGGCTTGTAGTCCAATGGTAGGACGGTCTAGTGTTCAAATCTTGATGTTCGCACATTTTTCTGGATTTATTCTGGTATTTTCCGGCATTATGCATTAAGTGGTAAGCGACGTTTCCATCGACGACGAGGCGCCAATGGTGACTTTGGGAATCTCCAGATCTGCCGGTGCTCAGTCCTTCGGAGGTGCTCATATGGGTAGGGTTTGCGTATGTGTGTTTATAAGGGTGAGTGTGCGTGCGTGTTGTGAGCGTCTGCGTTGTACTGTGTAATTCTAAAAAAACTACAACACAGTCTAGCTTAATTTATTTAGTTAATTCTAAAAAAGTATAAAAATAAATAAATAGTAAAAAATTTCATAAAACAAAATTTTCATCTGGCTCGTTAATCTATTTGGCACGATATTCTCGATCTCCTGCTAGCCATCTTTCGCGAGCCTTCCCGCATGCCATTCGCGACATCTCGCGCTCGTGCCCTCTCACTTTGGCCTGCTTTCTTCTTTTTGATAAATTCGATAAAAATATTTAGGAGTATTAGAAATCATGAAATCTTTTATGAGCATAGATTGCAGCAAGAGAAATCCATTTTATTTGGATTTGGGAAGAATCACATATTTGAAATAAAAATCCTAAAAAACTATATTTTAGAATTCAACTTAACTGTTTGCCCTCAAGATGGTCTTAATAAATCTAGAAAAAATCACCTAAGTTCATGAGTCAGTGAAACTAATTTATCAGTCACATTTTTATCTTAGATGCTATGGAGAAATTTGAAGTTTCCTTCGCAAACCATCCAAAAGGAGTTTGCGACAGTTGTGTACCGAAGTCGGATTTAACTTGAAATGAGTTTATTCGCTGGTCTAGTGTCCGAAGAAAGTTGCATGTTTATCCATCAAGAAACATCCGAAAGTGAGTTTGACTTTGAATTCGGGCAACTTTTGGCCAATTGGCCGGTGAGCATCTAACTGAGCAAATAAATACCTGCTCGTGGATAACGAGCGGCAAGCCGCACTTTGCGTGGACCCAAACGGCAGGTAACGCTTTGCTTCCAAAGCTATCCTTTTCACGTTTCAGAGACAGAGAGGTTGGTTTTTACGAAGGCTCTCAAGCTGGAACCCAGCAGTAAGCAAATAATTATGAGTTTAGTGGGGCAGGTTATGATTCAAGTTTAGAGACTCAAATGCATAGCCTTTTGGGAGCTACCTGATCCTAAAAAATATAGTTGAGAAAGTTGTCTAAAAAAATCTCAAAATATCTGTTAGGAAATTCAAATTCTAATCGAATTCAGAAGGTCGTGGTAGAATTCCAAATCCCCCACCAAATTTCAAGCTAGCATAGTTAAATTTGGAGTTGAAGCATCGTGAAGAAAGCCAAGGGTCCTCACAGGCACAGCTCGCTGTATGCTGCATATGGCTGATGCTATGAGTTACAGGCATTGAGTTTCCAACCACTAGCTAATGTAACAGTTCTTTAGCATATAAACCCATATGTATAGCTGTATTACGAAAATGCTTGAGCTGTTTATTTCAAACACAAAGTCAAACTTCTCATATGAACTCATAGTTTTTATCATACAGAATGCTGCCCATGCTGCTCTGCCCCTCGTGCATATCTGTGTCTGCCTGCGTGACAGATCAAATCTGCGTATATATGCGGCAGCTGGGCAGTCTTTTTCGACATGATGGCACTCGGTTATAGCATTGCAAGTAAAATTCGTTTCTATGTACAAGAATTTTTTGCTGCACACGAGGCCACTCAACAAACATGCATCTATAAAAGACTTCTGTTCTTGATTTGTTTATGTTGCACTGACCCCAGAGTTTGTTTAATACTAAAAAAACCTATCTTGATCCACTGGGATTATGCTGGGCTGGTTGCTCACTTGACTATGCCTTGCAATCAGAAAATGCCAAACAAAAGGTTCAGTTTGTTGGATCATCTTGTACTTGGTACATGAAAAGCAATGATAATAATATGTTTACTAAAATTGGCTAAACAAAATATAAGTTGTGGTTACAACAGAAAGACTACTCTCCCCATGTTTATATCATTATATGTGTAGGATCCAGTCGTACCAGTTCATATACATTACTAGTTAATAGACCCCTGGGTCCCCTGTTTTCTGTGCTTATAGTTGTAGTTGCACATAGTGTAATATTTAGCCTATAGGTTTTAAAATTTGTGGAACAGATGCAATTTATGTTTATATATGTAGTGTACAATTAAATGCCAAGGTAACTATTTTAGCTTTATATCTTATACTAATTAGTAAACATGTTCTCTTAAACTAACAGTTATTTTTGAGAGGCATGCTAGTTTGTATACTATGCAGTACTCCATCCGTCCCAAATTACTATTTATTTTTACTTTTTTAAATACAAAAATTTATTATGTATTTAGACATAATATATATGTACATGCATGTCGAAGATTATGTATTTAGAAAAGTCAAAATGAATAGTAATTTAGGACAAATGGAGTACTACATTTTGCTATGCATTTTTATCTATCTGTTCTAATGCATCGCATTCTATATGGTTTCCAGTTTTATAGTCAACAAATAGGGTTAAACTAAATATTCCATGTTTCTTCATGAAAAAGGATAATAAGATCTAAAGATAATGACACGTTCTTTTCCAGCTTCTCCTTTGTGAGCAACTCTTATATAATTATAAACTATGATATACGTGGGCTTCTAATTTCAACCATATCCTTTTTCCTCTCACTAACTTTTACAACATATCTGCTACCAACCTCGAAATTTTTATCAACTACCATGAAAAAGGTTCCAAAAATCTGGTTAGGTAGTAGGACTAGCAGTAAGAACTAAAGAGTTTGTGCGGGATAAAGGTCTATGTGCGATCGAGCTTTAAGGAGAGTCATTGTAAATTGTTTTTTGATGCCCCGTGCTGTTTGAGCTCACACAAAATTATTGGCAATCCGTGTGAAATTGGCATAATTCGGCGCAATTGGTAGGAGTATTCTTAAGAGTTAACTAACTTTAGGTTAAATTTTCTATAGGAGCACAGGATCCGATGCGTGGAAACTCATCATCAGGCCGTCCAACCGTATGTAATAGTGGAAGTAAGATGATGAAAATGTCAAACAAGGATCGTCGGAGATTAAAAAAAATAAGAAGCACATGGTCTTTGAAAATTGTAAACCTATGTGTATGATGAGCTATGAAGCAAGATTAAGCAGCCAGCTGATCCAGCCTGCCGGTTTTCTTTGGCCGTGGTCAGTTGGTGAGACCGACTGCGGCAATCAAGCAGGAGTATTTAACTGTGTAAGAATGGAATCATTGGCAACCATTTTGCATGTTTTTATCTTGTAGTACATGTGGAGAAAGTGCAGCCGTCGTCTAATTTTTCAAACTTCAAAGATACTACCACAGTTAAATTTCACCAGTAGATGACTCACATTAATTACAAGTACCTTAAAATTTCTCCTTTAACAATTAACTTTGCGCCCTACTACCCACCAGCAAGGCCATGGCCGATGGGTGTTGTCTACATCTAATTAGTATATTAAGCTCTAATCCTAAACCTAGATGTTTCCGATAAATTTGGTGGGCGCTCAGAGTAAACCTTGTAAGAAAAAGAGGTGATGTCCTAAGTATTTCTAATAAAAATGGGGCTACCTTACCAATCAGATAATCGAATTATGTAAAGAGTTTTGAGACAAAACAGAGGGTTTGTGCGTAAAAGGAGATGCTTTTGAAAATTTACTACGCACGTTACAAGAAACCAAAATGCGAAAAGAAAGTGGTCATCCACATGGCCAGCATCCGCACGTTGGAGCTGCAAAAGCTTCCAAATCTGGCTGATTTTTATACTTGTGTGTCCCGGGGATGCACGCCACCGGTGATAGCAGATGAGATGAATGTGATGCCTCTGCTACATCATCAGCGGAGTTAGTGAGACATGGCAGTTTGATTATCTTCAGGCAGGCAGGCAGCTGCTAAACAAAACCCAAGTGCACAGCTAATCAAACGGCAAACAAACTGCCTGTCTAGCTGAACCAGATCTGCTAAGCTACGTGCGGGCCCACCAAATCCTTTAGAAAAAAGCCGTGACACGTCAGAGTCGCTCATCCGTCAGAGCATCGTCCATTGTGAAAATGTAATTAAGCTGCAGCTCCATGGAAATAAAACCATCAGCAATGCAGTGCAGCTACATCCACAGGTATGGTCCAGAGAATCTTTTACATACGATTCCTGGCCAATACCGAGGCCAGAGAAGCATGCCACGTCGCGAGATTTTCGCGGCCGTCGGATCGAGCGCCTGGACGGTTTGGATCGGACGGGAACCGGCCTTTTTTTCAAAGGGTTTTTGGTCTCCAGCACATCCTCAAAAGCTACATTTGCACCTAGCACACCGCACTCCTCAATTTAGGCCAGTGCACATCTCCAAATCTTGTATTTGTCTGCAGCACATCGTCCCTATTAAAAAACAATTCATCTGGCATATGAGGCGGAAGTGCACGGTAAAAGGACCAAACTAACCTTGGTGGTGTAGGTCCCACTCATCACTCATCAGCACTCCCTGCCTCTTATCCGCTTCCCGTGGAGCTCCCCAAATCGCAGCAGGCGGCGGCCTCTTCGCCTCGTCGGGCGCAGCTCGGGCTGCCGTGATCACAGCCTCCGGCGGCGCCTGCTGCAAGACGACCCACAGGTTCGACGGCACCCTCTGCAGGAGGGTGTGGAGGGGCAACGAAGCTCGCGGCTGGATAGCCCGAGGGTTCCAGCGGCACCTGTTGCGTGAGGACGGTGAGGGAGAGGACGCCTGCTGCATGAGGACCCGCTGCGCCCTGTGCCCACCGCCGGCTCCGCATGTGCCGCCGCCGTCGGCCCTGTCCACTCTCGTACCGGTACTGAAGACGAGCTGAGCGCCGCAGAGCTGTAGATGAAGATAGGAGAGGAAGAAGATGACCGGTGGAGCCCTTGAGGGTGAAATTGTCATTTGACCAGTACCCTGAGCTAAACATGCTTATTTTATTTGGTGCAGTGTGCTGCGGACCAAACCACCATTTGACAGTGTGCGTGAGACAAAATCAACATTGGCGGTGTGCTGTGTACAAAATCACGCTTATGCAGTGTGCTGCACACAAATTTCCCTTTTTCAAAGAAGTCCCTGACTTTTCTCGGAACCGTCCCACGATCCAAGAAAAGGGCTCGGCACCCAAGCAGCGGCGGCGCGACCAACCAACGGCGCGGTGCGCGGCCGGGCGCCCGAGCAGCAGCGGCGCGCCCGACCAACGCCGCCCCAGATCTGGAGTAACGCGACGGGAAGAAAAAAGAGGAGGGGATGGAGGAGATAGGGGCCCCGGAAGAAAGAGGTCGACCTCTGGCGACCCTCACCGTCGCCGTTGTGGATCTTGCGCGTGGCCGCATGGGGGAGCAGCGCCGTAAAGCAACGACTCCCGCAGCAGCCACTTCACCGGCGCGCGCGGCCGCCGGACGTCGGACAACGCGGGTGCGAGTCTGCAGTAGCAAGCAAAGGAACAGCGACAACGATCTCTGGAGCGGCGGCAGAGGCGGAATGGTGCAGAGCGCGTCTGGCGAGACGGATAAGGCTCTGCCCTGCGCGCTGGCCGAGCAGGCCAAGGCCTGCGCCTGGCTGAACGGCAACTTTCCCGGGCCGCCTGTGGCCTGCGTGTGCGGCCTGCTGGCCATTTTACATAAAAAAAATAAAAAACTCAAAATATTTTTACGGGCCAATAATCATATTAACCACTAAGATCAATTTAAAAACCTTTGTTTCAAGTAACTTACATCTGTAAGCGATTAACTGTTTTTATCTTTGCGGATCACTAATTTCGAAAATGATTGATCATTATAGAGAGGTCCCTCAGCTTTGATAAGAATTGACACCTATCACAACTTTTAAATCACCTCGGATGTAACTCTGAACTTCCTAGCTCCATCCTAAAAATATTCATGATGTGTTAGCAACATAATATATGGTAAAAACAACGAATTTGGATAATTGTATGATGTATTTGTAAGTCATATATTTGCCAAGTGATTGTTGCTTCCCCTCCATACCTTGACATACTTTTGTATCCCAACCGACATAACTTATTTGGCTTGGATATTTCTCATAACTCGGTTGTGTAAAAAAAATATTCATAGCTATACTAGCAGTAAATCAAAAGGTAAACTTCAGGATCCAAATCATCAACAATGATTCCTTCTACCCGGACAAAAAAAAATAACGCCATATTTACCTTACCCACTTCCCTCAAAAAAAACATTCCCACACACAACTGCTACTACTCCATCCATAAAAAAGATTAACTGCAACAACACAACGAAATACGGGCGCAGCGCGGCAATGCCGCGCACCTTTCTAGTGAGACACGAGAGAGTGTCTCACATTTGAATTCTCATGGCAGCCAATAGTCTCCATCAGTGATCGCAGCTGGTGTTCCAGGTCAACCCTCCCCAGCTTAAACTAAGCATACTGTCACTGTCACTCACTCGCAGCTACTAGCTCGATAAACAAGCCATCAACCAAACCCAACCCGTATTAGGAGTATATCTTAGTATAGTACTTAAGTTAAGTACATATAAAATCTAGCTTAAGCACTTGGTTACTCCCATCCCCTGACGCCTATTAGTATAGCCAAGCGCAGCTAGCTTTTGTGTCACTCCGAGACGGCACCATTAGCGCCATCCCCCAACGTGTCCTCTCTCACCACCTACCTGTCATGCTTGTCCCCTTGCCCCTCGTCCTCCTCCTCCTCCTCGCCGCCGCCACGTCCACGCCGGCACCGGCGGCGGGCGACGGCGGGGCCGGGACTGCGCTGCCGGTGATCAGCCCCATCATCTCCCTCCACTGCAACTCCACCAGCGTCCGGCGGACCTACCAGCCCGGCGGCGCGTTCGCCGCCAACCTCGCCGACCTCTCCCGCGCGCTCCCGAGGAACGCCTCGGCGTCGGGCTTCTCGGCGGGGGCCTTCGGCGAAGGGGGCCCGGGCACGGCGTACGGGCTCGTGCTCTGCCGCGGGGACTACACGGGCAGCCGCTGCGCGTCGTGCCTCGAGGCCGGGTTCCGCTACGCCGACCTGAACTGCTTCTCCAGCAGCGACGTCGCCGTGTACTACGACCAGTGCCAGCTCCGGTACTCCGACCAGGACTTCCTCGCCGGCGTCGGCAACGCGCTGGAGAGCGCCGCGAGGAACATGAACAACGTGTCCGACGGGAACGTCGCCGCGTTCGACGCCCTGGTGGCGCGGCTCGTGGCCGCGGTCGCCGACAAGGCCAGCAAGTCGAGCAGGAGGTACTTCACGGGGCGGGCCGGGTTCCCGCCGCAGAAGATGAACGTCTACGCCCTCGCGCAGTGCACGCCGGACCTGACGACGGCGCAGTGCCGGGGGTGCCTCGCCGGCATCATCCGCGAGATGCCCGCGTTGTTCACGGGGAAAATAGGCGGGAGGGTTCTTGGGGTGCGCTGCGACATCAGGTACGAGGACAATGTCTTCACGGCGACAGACGCCGACATGGTGGAGCTCACGCCCCTCGTGAACTCTTCCAAAGGTTAGTCCCAATTCAAACTTTCTCTTCTTTTTCTTGAAAATTGATCCCGCCCTATTCGTAAGTTTGATTTACAAAGCAATCCGTTCTTTGTCGTCGTAGTAGTAGTAGTGTTAGTTTTTTTCTTATATGCATTCGTAAATTTCAATATGCATTGCCATTAGTACTCTTGATTGGTTGGATGCTGGTAAAATAATTTTATACTCTGCAATGGCAAGTTAGCGTTGCTTTGCTTCACAAAACAAGTCTCATGCATGCTAGGTGCATATGCAATTTTTTTGGTCGTGGATGGTGATGCTTTCGTAGAACATTTTCTGCATCTTTCACGCATTATGAGTGTTTCCGGAATTGAGTTGTTGTAAACGTACTTATTACGATGCAAGAATTTTCATCATAAGTTTTTTTGGAATAGTTTGAAAGTCATCATAAGTTTTTGAAAACACTACAGGATTAAAGTATACTACCTAATTTTTAGACACTGTCAATTTTATGCATCCGCAAATTAAAACGCATAAATACTAGCACCTTCCGTTTCGAAACCAGTTTATTAGTTCACTCATTTATAGTATTTTTTATTATATACCAACTAGAACCCTTTGTGTTGTCTGCAAAAAAAAACATATGGAAACAAATCAAATATAAAATTAACAAATTTGTAGGTGAGGAAAACATCTTTTGGCCAACTAAACATGAGTTATTTGTAGCATTCTAACCTGCAAATAGCTCATGTTGACAAAGTAGCATTCTAACCCAAACATCTTTACGCCAAGTAAATGAAATTTGTTTGGTTAAGTTGTACATTTTCCATCTCCTTTAGAAATGAACATCATCTAACAACCCTCGCCGCTCTATTCACCCATCATAGGTAAACCCAACCCACCCCTAAGGGAAAAAAATCTAAAAAAGCTGTCATGTTGACTGTTGAGTGATGAAGCCCTATATAAAATACAAACATGACAATATCGTACCAAAGACAAAAATAAAGCAAACCTTGGTGAATGAGCTAGAAAAATACAAACATGGAAATATTGTCCGCAGCGTGGGGATCCATCCGATTTCCAAGAACGACCAACATACTAGTACACAAGGAACAATCCTAACTAAACTTCGTTTCTCCATTTCATCTGACCGATGACGTGTTGAAAGTTGATTATTGAACTTGATATGCTTGCATCAGTATGTTACTACTAGTTAAGTCCACATTCTTATCTTAAAGTAGGGCCCGCGTGACGCCTTTGCACCCATATATAGAAATTAAACGAAGAGAGATGTAGCTCCCCGTCCGTAGCTAGTAGATGACCCCAGCCGGATGGACGGCCGGTGCACACACATCGATCAGGCTACAGCGACACAAACATGCATGCTTGGGGCAGCGAATATGACAGATTATTCGTGCGGCACGAGCGTGTGACTTTTTATCGGTTCGGCCCGCGGCCGGCTTCCTTGAGGTCTTTGTTGCCTTTCGAATCAGGATCAAATCAGACTTTGATCCACACACATTTCTCCCGAATCCAAAGTTCCAAACTACTTTATTTCCGCCTTTAGTAACGCAATAAAAAAAATCAGTATGACCATCCTAGCAGCAGCGCGATTGCACAAACACTCGGCAGTATAGTAGGGCCCGCCATGTTGGCAATTTTAAACTCGGTGTCTTGCCAAGCTCGCCGTGTGAAGGAACCAAACGTACTAGTGGGGAATGTGAATAAAGAAGTACTAGTAATGGATGGTGGTTTGTTTTGGGGAAGAACAATGGTGTAGTAGGGTAATAAGTCGTTCTCACGTCGATCGATCTCATCATCCCGATCCCGTCGATCATGTGATGGATGATGGTGTCTTTGTTCTGCACTGGATTGGCTTGGCTGGCCATTGTCATGACTAGCAGTAGTCCTTCGTTAGAAAACTAGCAAATAAATAGTGTTGTAATAGTATTTCTTATGAGAGAAGATATGACGAATAAATAGTGGTTTTTTAACCTTCTCTCTAACGAAGAGAACAGGGTCTTGAACCCCCTGCTGGGCAACGTCGTTTATTCTCTTCACACGCGGCGTAGCTAGCTCACGAGTAGCAGTGATGGGGATGGACCGAATGAGGGAGAGGGCGACGACGAGACCCCGGCCGGGAGCAATCGGCAAGTGCGGCACGAGACCCCGGGGGGGCGGCGCTCGCCGTGCCGGCGGGACAGGCTGGCAGGTCGGTGTGCTGCCGTGCCGCATCATCTGATCTATCGCTCCCTGCAGCTGCAACAAGCTCGAGTAGAATAGTGGTCTCCTGATCGATCTGGCGCTGCGGGCTTCCAAATTTACATCCGGTCCCGACCACACCGGCCGGCCGGCCTCTGTTCTGCCGTTCTGCGACGGGCACCGTCACCAGCACCGGCACCGACATGCATGCTAGGTAGCTGTAGCTCACAGTCAGTCTGGGTCACAACAGGCTCACATGCAAGCACGCGTCGTCCTCCCTGAATAATGCCGAATTGCCGAGCGAGCAAAGGCCCCGCGTGCCCCCTGTGTTTGACGACTCTCCCCGGTCACGCGGTCGTCATTGGTGGCTGGCTGCGGCCTCGATCTCGATCTCGATCGACGATCTGCCCGGTGAGCTGCTGAGCGGGGGCATCACCATGAAGATTCCTCGTCGTCGTGCGATGGCAACGCTATACCCCATGCGGAGGAGATATGGATATGATGATGGGTCGGTGCTGGCATCAGGATCAGTCGCTGCCGGTGGCCCCACACCGAGACCGATGGCTCCGCCTCAGTCACCATTACGCGGGCGGCGGCTACGATTGGTTTCTCTGCAGTGATCCAGTGGACAGTGGTAGTCGCTGCCAAGCAAGTGCGTATACAAACACACACACACACACACACGAGTACCCAACGACCAAAACTTAGGCGCCAATACCAAGCAATGCAGAACCGGATATTTTGGAGAAGTGCCTGCGCTCTTGATTCATCAATCATCATCATCATCTGAGTACTACGCTTGATACATGTTGGAGCGGTTACAAAGGCATGGTCTGGTCTGGTCTGGTCTGGTCTAGTCTAGTCTAGTCTAGTCTGCCCAACCATGGTGATAGATTGGGCACGAGTATTCCTCGCAACAGATTTTTTAGGTCACTGCGTGCACCACGTGCTCGCACTGAGATCCTGGTACTGCTGTACTGGTACCTAGGCTTATTACCATGACCAGTTAGTTAAATTAGATGACTCATTTGAGTGCGTCATGACTGATTAGGAGTGTGCGTCATGTTTCAGGGAACAACAACACTACGACGCTGTGGGTCGTGGCGACCGTCGTACCCGAGTCGCTGCTCCTGGCCTGCTTCCTGGCGTGCTTCCTCTGGTTCAGGAAGCGGAGGAGGAGAGGTACGTGACGGATTAAGTTTCAGTCCGTGATAAGTTACTGACGGAGACAGTTGTTACTCTGCCAACGGCTTGCTTGCATTGTCACTAACGCCATGCATGCATGGTTTAACCACCAGTGATGAGCAGCATGTCGGGGACGGTGAGCGTGCCCACCATGTCCATGGAGATGGAGCAGGTGCTCAAGCTCTGGCGGATCGAGGAGAGCGACTCCGAGTTCTCCATCTACGACTTCGACCAGGTCGCAGACGCCACCGACAACTTCTCAGACGAGCACAAGCTCGGCCAGGGCGGATTCGGACCCGTGTACAAGGTATCTTACTTCTTCTATTGTCCGAAATTTTCATGCACCCATGCATTCAGATAAATCATGCACCTGCACATTGATCTTCAGTACTATATATGGTGCTGCTGTGGACTGTGGTTTGTGAAACAATGTAGCAGTGACAGTCAATGCTCAATGTGCTCCTTTACATATGCTTGGTTCAGGGCGAGCTGCCGGGAGGTTTAGAGGTCGCGATCAAGCGCCTGTCGTCGTGCTCCGTGCAGGGCCTGATGGAGTTCAAGAACGAGATCCAGCTGATCGCCAAGCTGCAGCACACCAACCTTGTCCGCCTGCTGGGCTGCTGCGTGCAGGCCGAGGAGAAGATGCTCATCTACGAGTACATGCACAACAAGAGCCTCGACTTCTTCATCTTCGGTACCTCACCACCGTCTAAATGCATTGCTTCACACCGTATCAGTCAGTCGGTCAGTTTATGCACCTCCTGGTCTCTGCTTAATTACTTACGCCCAAGGCTTACTACTTTTTGCAGACGCCGAGAAAGGGAAGATCCTCACCTGGGAGCGGCGGTTCCGCATCGTCGACGGCGTCGCGCAGGGCCTCCTCTACCTGCACAAGCACTCGCGCCTGCGGGTATCCACCGCGACCTCAAGGCCAGCAACATCCTCCTCGACCGCGACATGAACCCCAAGATCTCCGACTTCGGCATGGCAAGGATCTTCTGCTCCAACGTCACCGAGGCCAACACCACCAGGGTCGTCGGCACGCAGTAAGTAGCCGCCGAGCAGTCATCAAATTCATTCAGACTTTAGCAGTAGCCTTTTGCAAGTGATCTTGTTGCGCGGTGCTCATAGCTTCTGCATTCCCTGCGATCAGTGGTTACATCGCTCCGGAGTACGCTTCCGAGGGCCTCTTCTCCATCAAATCCGACGTGTTCAGCTTCGGGGTCTTGCTCCTCGAGATCATCACCGGCAAGAGGACCGCCGGGTTCTACCAGTACGGCAAATTCTTCAACCTCACGGGATACGTAAGTACAGTTCCTGCAACGAAAGGTTCAGAGTTCTGAAAATTAGCCTGACAGAGCACTCAATAAATGTTCGTGAAATTCGAATCGCTCCTGCAGGCATACCAGCTGTGGCAGGACAGGAGATGGCACGAGCTGGTGGACCCGGCGCTGGGCGACGACCTGCCGGTGCCGGAGGTGATGAAGTGCCTCCAGGTGGCGCTGCTGTGCGTGCAGGACAGCGCCGACGACCGGCCCAACATGTCGGAGGTGGTGGCGATGCTGGGCAGCGAGGGGATCACCATGCCGGAGCCCCGGCAGCCGGCCTACTACAACGTCCGGATCAGCAGCCTCGCCGTGTCCTCCGACTCCTTCGGCGAGTCGTCCTCGTGCAGGATCAGCAGCATCACGCTGACGGATCACGAGGAAGGCAGGTAGTAGCTGTAGGAACACACATCCATTGTTGCATCTTCTCGGTGTTTTCAGTGTACTTGTTCTAGGTCGGTAACTGTACAGGACTGTTAGTTAAATATATACGATCAGAAATTCAGAATTCAGGGACATGGAAAGACAGAAAGGATCAGAGGATTCAGGATATAGGTTAACATAGTTGATGCAAGATCTGACCATGCCCATCAACGTGTTAACGAACCCTTTGATTTCTTCTTGACCAGCCTCCAGCAATTTTTGGTCCATTTTGGAGTGACTTCAGTGGTTAGCTGATATGTAAACTTGCGATGTTTGTATTTGTACACTTTAAAATTTTAATGTATCTATACACGTGTAATTCCATACAGTGCTAGTCTTATTATAGGATGGAATTAATATTCTGAATCTCTGTACATATCCTGAAACTCTGAATAACAGAGTTGATCATTTACTCCGATGGGCTAGTGGCCATAGATCATGGGCCGTAGGCCTCCACTGGCGGCTACTGTGAGGCCCATCACAGCTCGGGATTCCTATATATCTTCCGGAAGGTGGGAAGACCTTTCATCTTCCGGTGTTTGAGATTCGTGCGGCTAACCAGCCCGCATGATCTCCTTCTTCCCCACCGTGCTTGTCTGAGTCGGGAGCTCGCCATGCCGTTGCGTCGCCGCCGCGACCGAGGGCTCCTCGCGCCGGAGGGGTGGGAGGTGGGCGGGAGCGGCCGGCGGGGTGGTCGAGGCGGCGGTTTAGGGTTAGGGTTTCGGGGTTCGGGTTCCGGCGGGGCTCCAATAGTCTCCGAGCCATAGAATAGAGGGGGTCGGGGGGCAGCCGGAGGACCGGCGGTGGCAGCGGTGTGGCCGGCGGCGGAGGCGCGGTAGTGCCGCCGGCCGGGCGGGGCTGGACGGCCGGTGGGCCGGCGACCGGCGGCGGGGGCGGCGAGGCGCGCCGGGTTAGGAAGGGCGGGGTCGCAGCAGGGGTGGACGGCGGGCGGGCGGCGCGGCAGCCGCCAGCCGGGGCTGGTGGAGGAGGTGGCGGGGGCGGCGGCTCGTTGGAGAAGAAGCACAGTGACGAGCCTTATTGGGCCGTGCGACACTTCAGTTCCCATCTTCCGGTAGGAAGATAGGAGCCCCCATCACAGCTTAGCTAGCTGATGCGTTGGAACCTTTTCTGGGGAGTGGACTCCTCCAAAAAATGGTTCTCTTTTGAGGAACCGCCGGCAACGGTAAAGATTATTCAAGTCGTGTGAAGGTCATGTGATTTAACGTGTCGTGGTGCGGTCAAAATCGGGCGCTGTGATGGGCCCACCACATCCGTAATGGCGTGATACGACAATTACCTAATGTGAAAAAACTATTTTTTTTAGAATTACACAGTACAACGAAGACGCTCACAACACGCACGCATACTCACCCCTATGAATACACGTACGCAAACCCTACCCCTAGGAGCACCTCTGAAGGACTGAGCACCGGCAGATCTGGAGATTCTCGAAGTCACCACTGGATTGCGTCACAAGATTGTTTGTTCCTTAATCATAAATAAATAGACAAAATTTCACAAATAGACCTCCCCTCATGAACATACACATGTAGTTTTTTTAAAAGAAGGGGTACTCTGTATAAAAACAAAATAATCAAAGAAATAACCACTTTGATTCCTGAACTTCACACCAAATATCAAATCTGTACCAGCAGCACCTAGACCGGTTGGTCGGGATGCGTGCTTGGTACGTTGCCGGCTACGGTTCGAACCCCTCCGGGAGCGAATTTGTGGCGGCGGTTGTGCGCTTTGGTACGTGTTGTAAAAAATTCTCTCGTCTGTCTCACGTCAAAGCACAGGTCTAAGACCAGCCTCATCTCACGTGTGTTGCGGTGCCGCTGTGTATGTGTAGGGTAGGGGTTTGGGAATTTTCTCGATCTGTGTGAGAATGTCTTCTTCTTAATACAATGCCGTGAGGGTGGTCTTACTCCCCACATGTCGAGTTTTTTTTAAAAAAAATATCAAATTTGTGTCTCAACTTTTCTTAGTCCGTCAACTTTCATTTTTAGGTTAGACCCATCCTTGTGCTGATGTAGTTTTCTAAGTTAGCATAAGACTAAGGCAAGATTCCTTTTGCCATAGCTCATGATCAAACAAGCATTTATGTGCTCAGACCCTCTTATACAACAATTTGTTGTATAAATTAACACAAAATTAAATATGGCTTCTAAAAGTGTATGTACTCGTGCTCTTTAAAGTCGACATTCATGTGCTCATACGCATTTGATAGGACAAATATCTATACTCAAACAAGTATTTACTCATATTCTTTTGGTATATATACAACTCAATGTGTGTACGCATGCTCTGAAATCAAAATGTGCTCCCGTACTCGTAGTTAGTTGTACATGCTTCATGTATACATTCATAGTTCCCCAGCATCTTCATATTTGTTGTGGATCATAAGTCATTGTAATTCTAAAGGTTAAAATTGGAAAGAGAAGAAATAAAGATATTTTTTGTATTAGTTTCATACCAATATGAAGCCACATATCAGTAAAGGGAGTTTTGAGAAACATAAAGGTTGAAGAACTCAATTGATTGATTTGAAAATTGAGAGACGAAGTTGACTCATAGTGCAAAATTCAAGAATAAAAAAAGCCTAGTATTACGTCACAGTGCAGTCAAGATTGGCTATGGGCCCACTACACCGTAACAAATTTCTAACAAATCATCTGGACAACTTTCTGGCTTGAAATTTTTATTTTTATATCTCACAAATGAAGTCGAGTTTGGACAAGATATTTTACAAGGCTGCGTATCATCATATCATCTACAAGTGTGATTTTTTGTGATTTTAGACGACTTTTTTGTCGTGATTTGCACAGGTTTTCATGTAGATGTTGGTTTGCACCTGATACTTTGTCTTCTTAATCATAAATAGATAAAATTTCACAAATAGAGGTCCCCTCATGAACATACACATGTAGTTTTTTTAAAATTAAAGAAGGGGTACTTTGTATAAAAAAACAAAATAATCAAAGAAACAACCACTTTGATTCCTGAACTTCACACCATATATCAAATTTGTGTCTCAACTTTCAGATTGGCGAATTTAGTATGTCAACTTTCATTTTTAGGTTAGACCCATCCTTGTGCTGATGTAGTTTTATATGTTAGCATAAGAGTAAAGCAAAAAGTCCCTTTTGCCATAGCTCATGATCAAACATGCACGTATGTGCTCAGACTCTCTTAATACATATGCTTACAACAATTTGTTATATAATTAAATTAACACAAAATTAAATATGATTTCTAAAAAGTGTATCTACTAGCTAGTACTCTTTAAAATCATCATTCATGTGCTCATACACATTTGATAGGACAAATATCTATGCTCAAACAAGTATTTACTCATATTCTTTTGGTATATATACAACTCAATGTGTGTACACATGCTCTAAAATCAAAATGTGCTCCCATACTAGTAGTTAGTTGTACATGCTTCATGTATACATTCATAGTCCCTCGACATCTTCATATTTATTGTGTATCATAATAAGTCATTATAATTCTAAAAGTTAAAATTAGAAAGAGAAAAGAAATAAGGTTAAAAAGCTACCAATAGAGGGAGTTTGAAAAAAAAATAAAAGTTGAAAAACTAAATCGACTAATTTGAAAATTGAGGAACGGAATTGACTCACCGTGCAAAACTCAGGAATCAAAAAGCCTAGTATTACGTCACAATGCAGTCAAGATTGGCTGCTGGGGTGGGCCCACGTACTACACCCTAATCCGACAATGACCAAGTGACGGACAAGTTCTTTTTAGCACCCGCGCCGGAATCATCACACCACACGATTGATACTGATGCCCAGTTACCGACCGGCCGTTACGTTACGTTCATCTGTTGCCGGAGCCGCTTCTGAACGTATCAAGACCTCCGCCCGATGCCATTTCCTCTGCCTTCATCTCCACAATGTAGATATTCTAAACTCGGCCAGCAGGTTAGAATTGTGCCACGCGTTAGAACGCACCTAGCTGCTGAGGTCAGTTGCAGCTTTATTTGCAATGTTTTAGATTTGAATAACATATGTTGCTGAACTAATGCTTCATTAAATTATTAAAACATGTACTAGTTTATTTGTCTACCCGGGCTATTGACGTTGAGTAAATTATATGATCTGCATTTTCTGATGGGACTCTATGGTCAAACTATATTATCTTGGAGGATATTCATATTTTTTCTTGTAGCCTGGTATATTCGTTTTCTTAGAAAACTGGTACTTTTATATTCCCATCTAGAGCAGTTTGTCAACTCATTTCACAATAGATTAATTTCACCTCGTTTACGTACTGCGCGGTCCCTGCATGACAGCATGAACTGGATTCTGATTAGGAGATAAAAGTATTTTATAAGTTTGTCTATATGCCTTTTAGTCCAAATTTACAGTTTTCTCGTTTGCACCGCACCACCATATATATAGTTCTACAAACCACCGTATGTGTTTGGCGTGAAACCTCTAGTTAGCTTCATGTTCCTAGTTTTGAGCTTCCCAATTCTGATCTTGTTAGTTGTTATACATGCTTTTTATTCCCCTTTGCATGTTAGTTGAAATTCATGTGCTTATTATACCTCATATTCAAAACTCCTTTTTTGCCATTTTATTTAAAATATCGCATAAGCTGTCTTAGTCACTACTGGTTGTCAGTGCGAAATTGCATCGTACTCCTAATGCTTGATTGAGGTACAGTACTGTCTTAGTCAACCATTGACGATTCGCGTCGACTTTTAATCCCAAGACTACTTTTCACAATTTTTGCGGGCATGAACACACGCTCTACTCCTTTCGTAGTTATTGTATTTGTCACTGTTGACTTTTGATTATAACATTTGACAATTCATTTTATTCAAAAAATTAATGCAAATTTGCAAAACGCTAAGTTATACTTAAAATACATTTGATGATGAGTAAACCACAAACAAAACAAATGAAGTACACATAGTTTTTTTAATAAGACGAGTCAAAAATTGTGATAAAAAATCAACAGTGATCGGAACGGATGGAGTAGCTGATATTATTTCCTTTCCACCCACACTGCTCAACAATATATTTCTCTGCACAGCAGCACGGCAGCGCGCCGCAACACACGGGTCAAATGCAACACACGGCAGTACGTTCATCCGGGACTGACTGACTGACTGGCCTACCCCACCCAACAGGGTTCTCTGACTTTCCTCCTCCCACCGCACGATCGGACTGACGCTGACCGCCGAGCTGACTTTGTCCTCGCCGGCGTCCACACACGCGCGCAAATAGTGGTCGTAAGTAGCAGTCACGAAACGGTGTACAGCATCCGTTCCGTGCGGACGGCCGGCACGTGCGGCCGCTTTCTAGTACGTACGGAGTACTACGGCAAACCGGTACTCACCCGTACGTGCAGCCGTAGCGTAGAACCGTAGTACGCGCACTGCCTCCGATCCTGTCCTGTGACACACTGTTACTTTCAGCAGCGAATGCAACTACTTTCAGCAGTGGACCACAGCTGATCCCAGTAGATACTTCTCTCTCTCTCGTATATACTTCGTACAAGGTACGCAGCATACTGATCGATACAACTGCGTGACGTATACGTACGTATAATACGCGGAATACATGAAGCCGTAGCAAAACGTAATTTTTCCTTTTTCACCCCGGCGATCGTCGCCATCGCCGATGCTTCCACGACACACCCCTCCATGTCCATGGCCAAGCAGTCGTCAAACACGGCAGCGCAATCAGCCTGATGACTGGCCAACAACCCCGGCGTACACGACCGCACGAGCATCCTTCCTTCCTTGCTCAGCCCAGCCGCGGTTACAATTACAAAGCAAACGCACACACAAATTCCTTCCCTTCCGGTCGTCGGCCAACCAACAACTTTTCTTCTTCAAATCTCTACTCCCCACCGCGGCTTTGACCTCGCCCTCACCGCATAATCCCCTCGCTTACGCACGAGCAGCAATGGAAAACTGCCACTAATAAAATTCTTCATCTCTTTCCCTTGCGGCTTTCCCATTGCGAAAGCATCATCACCTTCACCTCGGTCGGTCGGTCGGCATGGCCGCACTCCTCTTCCTCTTCCTATCCCTCCTCCTGTCTTCGCCCTCGCTCTTCCTCGGCGCCGCCGCCGCCGCGCAGTACGCCGAGTACTCGTGCAATGGCACCACGGGCAACTTCACGGCCGGCAGCGCCTTCGCCGCCAGCCTGGACCGCCTCGTGCTCGAGCTCCCCGCCAACGCCTCCTCCTCCCCGTCCCTCTACGCCTCGGGCACCGTCGGCGGCGGCGGCCCGGACGCCGCGTACGGCCTCGCGCTCTGCCGCGGCGACGTCACGGACCGCCGCGCCTGCTCGTCCTGCCTCGCCGACGCCTTCTCCCGCCTCCGCCGCCTCTGCGGCGCCGACCGCGACGCCACCTTCTACGCCGACCTCTGCACGGCGCGCTACTCCGGCGCCGACTTCCTCTCCCCCGCCCCCGGCGCCGGCGGCGAGGTCGACAACCACCCCGTGATCAACGGCATGGACTTCAACGCGTCCACGTACCCGGGGTGGGACGCCGGGAACGCCACGAGCCGGAGCTTCTTCCTGTCCCTGGTCGGCACGCTCTTCGGCGAGATGTCCATGTACGGCGCCTACAACTCGTCCCGGCGCCTCGCCAGCGCCGTCATGTTCATCAACGCGCAGCTGCCCACCGTGTACGGCCTCGCCCAGTGCACGCCGGACCTCGCCGCGGCGCAGTGCTGGCACTGCTTCCAGGGCGTCGCCGACCTCAACCGCCAGTGGTACGACGGCCGCGAGGGCGGCCGGATCTCCGGCGTGCGGTGCAGCTTCCGGTACGAGGGGTACAAGTTCTACCAGGGCACGCCGGACGTCAGGATCGGAGGTGGGCACGGCGAGGACTCCGCGCCCAGCGACGGTGGAACCAAAGGTAATAATTGTCGCATGTGGAAGCTTACATTTTCTGTCTACAACTTGTAATTCCAAACACGTTATGTTTTTGTTTGTTCTTCAATCATATAGTAATAGTAAGTTGCAACCACTTCAATTAGCAGTGTGTGTTCACTAAATTATGGCTGCTAATTATTGTTTTTCCATGCAAACAAATAATGTAGGAAGCAGCCACAAAAAGGTCTTAATCATCGCCCTCGTCGTATCGATGACGGTTCTCTGCGGCTTGCTGCTCGCCGGCCTCCTGATCATCAGAAGATCACAAAGAAACAGAGCCGGTAAGAAAACGACCGATACTACTACAGTTCTTGTGTACATTTCATCAGCAATTTAAAACCTGTCGATTAACGAGCTGGAAACATGCAATGATCCAGGTAGAAAGACGAGGCTGCCGATGCGGGCTCATTCCCGGAGCAGCTCCAAGACGGAGGCGGCGCTGAAGCTGTGGCGAATCGAGGAGAGCGGCTCGGAGTTCACGCTCTACGACTTCTCCGAGCTGGCCGCCGCGACGGGCGGCTTCTCCGACGAGAACCGGCTCGGCAAAGGCGGCTTCGGCCCAGTCTACAAGGTCAGTGAGAGCTGGCTGGCGTTTCGGTTTCGTACCAGTTGGTTTCAGTTGCTTGCTGCTGCTGACATGTGCCGTGCAGCCAGTCATGCCTGACTCTCATACTCTGTTCTGCAGGGGAAGCTCGCGGACGGTTCGGAGATCGCGGTGAAGCGTCTGGCGGCGCATTCCGGGCAGGGCCTGGAGGAGTTCAAGAACGAGATCCAGCTGATCGCCAAGCTGCAGCACACCAATCTTGTCCGCCTGGTGGGATGCTGCGTCCAGGACGAGGAGAAGATGCTCGTCTACGAGTTCATGCCCAACCGCAGCCTCGACTGCTTCATCTTCGGTACGGTACCACCACTCTGTCACTGATACAACTCGTCAACCTCTTGCAGATGCCTGATCTTGACAAGTTTTGGTGTGAATTCAGCTCTGGTTTTTAGCTGATTCGGGTCGGTGTCTTCTCCATGTGCGTGCAGATCAGCAACGGGGCCCGTTGCTAGACTGGGAGAAGCGCCTGCGTATCATCGAAGGCATCGCGCAGGGGCTCTTGTACCTGCACAAGCACTCCCGGGTGCGCATCATCCACCGGGATCTCAAGGCCAGCAACATCTTGCTGGACAAAGAGCTCAACCCCAAGATCTCCGACTTCGGCATTGCCAGGATCTTCGGCTCCAACATGACTGAAGCCAACACCAACAGGGTCGTCGGAACATAGTAAGAGAGCAATCACACACACTACACTGATGACATTATTTTTCCAAAAATGTTCAATTGTTCATTTTCACTAGCAGTAGTGCTTCTGTGTTACTGTAGCTGACATTGCTTTCGAATGTCGTTTACAGTGGCTACATGTCTCCTGAGTACGCTTCGGAGGGCATCTTCTCGATCAAGTCCGACGTGTACAGCTTCGGCGTGCTGCTACTCGAGATCGTCAGCGGCAAGAGGAACAGCGGCAACCGTCAGTACGGCGACTTCATCAACCTGCTCGGATACGTGAGTAGTAACTGCCAAAATTGCCTCTCCGAGTCCGATCCATCGTCTCAACATACAAACATTGCTGACAAAATCTTTCACCGTCCGTTCAAAAAACCATTGCTGACAAAATGATCGATGACTGCAGGCGTGGCAGCTGTGGAGGGAAGGTCGGGGGTTCGAGCTGATCGACCCGACGCTGGGCGAGTGCGGCGGCGAGGTGGTGGCGACCATCATGCGGTGCGTCAAGGTGGCGCTGCTGTGCGTGCAGGACAGCGCCGCCGACCGGCCCACCATGGCGGACGTCACGGCGATGCTCGCCGCCGACGGATCGTCGTCGCTGCCGGACCCTAGGCGGCCGCCGCACTTCTCGCTGAGGGCGAGCGGCAGCGAGGACGGCTCGTCGGAGGCCGGGCGGACACGGTCGTCGCACGCCACCACGTCGTGCAGCACCAAAAACGAGCTCACCGTCACCACCATGCAAGAAGGCCGGTGATCTATCGGCGATGCGCGCGCCGCTGACGACGACGACGTCGTGGTCGTCCAGACACCATTGCATGTGACGAAGAAAGTGGTTTAGGGAAAGGAAGTGACAGATGAAAGAGCTGTGCGTAATGAGTAGCAGATGAGGCGTTTTCTAGCGTTTTGTACTAGCTGGTAGACCGCGACGTGTCAAGTGGCAATTGTACATACGTGCACCGCTGTGTGTATGCAGGCAGGTGTGTGAATTGATGAGGGGCAAGGAGGGTCGCGGTCGTGGCAGCCCTGCTTTGACGGCCAAAAGTTGGACATAGCGCCCGGTTTTCTTGCCAGTTTCCGCGGCGGCCGAAAACATTTCCCTGTGATCTGGACCGTACGTTGTTGAGTATTTGTCACGCATTAGGTGAAGAACGTGTGATGCCGGCAATTCAGCAACGAAACACAGTAAGAAAAGGCTTACTCTTAAAAATGTAAACGTTTCTCATAAAAATGAGCAAGTTAGGGTGCATTTGGCACGGCTGTGGCTGTGTCAGCTCCGGTTATGATTGTGCTGGTGGAGCAGATTCTCTGGTGGAGCTGAATCCGTTTTGGATATATCGTTTGGCAAAACAGATTCTCCTGTATTTGTTAGAATAATGTAAGAGGTGAAATGTCCTATATGCCCTTGACCCTATGCGTTGTTATCATGTATTACACATTAATGCTAACGTCATAAAGGTAATTAACAATAATAAAAATAGGTAATTGACAATAACAAAAATAGTAAATAACAAATTAAAGCTAATGTTCATTGCATTGTCTCCTACAAGATAACTGACATGCTCAAGATGATCTAGAAATATAGATGGCTCTAGCAAGGTCATCTCGGAATTTATTCATCATCCGATCATCAGCTTCCGCACTCGATGTATCTCCAAGAGCTTGTGAAATACGGTGCCTTCTATATCTTTTAGGTACAGTGGGTATATAATCAGGATTCCGGTCACATTTCAGGAAATGTTTATCCTCTGCATGATTCTCACGAATGAAGTTATGGAGACACATGGTTGCGGCAACAATCATCATCTGCTTCTCCATTGGGTAACTTGGCATCCTGTAAAGTATTCTCCACTTCTGTTTCAACACACCAAAAGATCGCTCTACCACATTGCGAATACTTGAATGCGAATGGTTGAAATGCTCTTGCTCACCATTTGGAGCAGGCCCTCTCCTCCAATCTGGCACATGATACCTCTGACCCTTGTATGGTGACAAGTACCCAGGTCTATTTGGGTACCCGACATCAATCATATAATATTTTCCTATACACACATGTAAAAAATCGAAGGTTGTATGAGGCACATGCACATAGGTATATACATGAGAGAAAAAAAATGGAGATAAATGACCCGACATACCTAGAGGAGGGTGTGGAAATGTGTTGGCATCAAGTTCAAGGGTATGAAAGAGGACATTAGTGTCATGCATAGACCCGGGCTGCCCAACAGATGCATAAGTGAACCTCATGTCAAAATCAACTATAGCAAGAACATTTTGTGTAGCAATGCCACTCCGACCAATGTATCTAATACGGTCATTAGGACGTGGTGTCGCTGAAATGTGAGTACCATCAATTTGACAAATAAATTTCATGCCATTTGTATCAACAAACAAGCAGTAGAGCAAATTCCATATCACATTTCACTGATGCAGGAACCAATTACTAGGAAAATCAAGCCTCCGGAGATTTTCTACTAACCCAGACTCGGTGAGGTCGACGTCCACTGATGCAGGAGCCGTTGCAGTCGTAGCTGCCGGTGGCGGCCTTGGTGCGTGGTGACCTTTTCGGCGAGCTTTGATGGTCCGAAGTTCAGCCGTGGTCGGTGGAACATCAAACCGCTCGAGATGCCTTGGGGCTGCCTCGTTGCTGAATGCCGCCGGCGCTCCAGTGACGACGAGGGAAGGTCCAGCATCGCTGGCCGCACCGTGCATGCCGGGCCATGCGCCGGCCACCACTCCCACCGTGTGTGCGCCGCCAGCCGTAGCAGAGTGCCCGGGCCATGCGCTGGCGGCCAGACCAGTCGTGCTACTGCCGCCAGGTGCACCGGGCTGGCCGGGCCAAGCGCCGGCCGCCAGGCCCGACGTGCTTGCGCCGCCACCCACGCCGGGGAGGCCGGGCCAAGCGCCGGCCGCCACGCCGGGAGGCACTCCCGCGGCGGCTAGCAGGGCGGCCAGGTTGACCGTCGGCAGTCCTCCCGGCCAAAAGAAGGGGGGCAGCACCAACCCCTTCTCCGGCCAGGAACGGGCCACCGGCCGCTCCTCTGCCGGCCAGGTATGCGCCACCGGCAGCCCCTCCGCCGGCCAGGAACGCGCCTCCGGACGCGCCTCCGCCGGGCAGGAACGGGGCGCCGTCCGCCCGTGCGCCGGCCGGGTCCTGCAGATCACCACCTGATCTGTTGATTTGAGCCGCCGGACGTCCATCTCCGGCCTCCGTTACCTCCTCCTGGCGGTCCATGTGCCCGCCGCCGCCAGCGGTCTCGGCCTCTCGGGACGGATGGGAACAGGTGGGGGAAGATGCCGATGCGGAAAAAAAATAGGGATTGTCTAAAGCTCACACGTGTGAAATAGAGGAGCTTCTCACACGAATTTTTCAACCGTCGGATGGAGAATAGATGGCCCAGATCAACTCCCTCCTCTCACTTTCTTATCCCTTCGGTCAACCCACTGTGGACCCGCCGTCTTCTTCCTCGCGACGCAGCCCCCGTCCACCACCCCGCCGCCGCCCAACCCCTCCTCCATCCCTCCGGCGCGGGCGGGGTAGGGTCCCGCCGGAGCCCCGCGCCGGCCGCCGCCGGCACGGGGCTCCGGCGGGACCCTACCCCGCCAGCGCCGGCCGCCGTCGTGCCCCAACCGCCGCCACCCACTCCGGCCCTTGCCGTCACTGCCATGGACTCCCCCGCCCCGACCTGGCCCCATCCGCCGTCCTCCGCCGCCTGGCCGGCGGCGCCCCCGCCGCCGCGCCTCGCCGCCCGCCTCCTCCGCCCGTCCGGCCTGCCGCCGCCGGCCCTCCCTCCATGGCCGGCGGTGAGCAGCAGCCCCCAGGAAACCCCGAACCCTAACCCCGGACCCTAACCCGAACCCTAACCTCGCCGGAGTTGCTCGCCGGAGTTGGAGAAGATGAAGGATGGAAGAAGATGGGAGTGAAGAAAAATTTGAGTGAGGATGTACTCCAAATCACACAAGTGACATATAGCTTTTCCTAAAAAATAACGCGTGGGAGCCGAGGGTCTGCGGTGGGTTGTTGTAATGGCATTTTGGGTGTTATTTCGGGCAACACCAGGGGCAATTTGGTAAGGCGGAGGACGGAGCCGGGGGGAAGCTACCTTTTTTGGCTCCGGGTGGCGAAAATTGCTCCAGTCACCGTGTTTTACGGCAGCTTCGGAGGTGGAGCCGTTTTTTATCACTGTTTGGCACAGATACTTCTAAAATGGCTCCTGGAGCCGGTCCAGAATCCACACCAAAGGGACCCTTATTTTGTGAGAATTGTTATGAGTAAGTTATTTTGAATTTCACTTTTTCGCATAAAAATTGTAAAAAAAATACTCACCCACCCAAAAATAAATAAAGGTAATTTTAGGTTCGTCCTATGTCAAAATATTTTAAATTTGATCAAGCTTATGGTAAAAGCAATTTCGCAACTAGTAGTGACCAAAATAAACGTTTCGTGATTGATTTGATGATATTAATTTATTTCCACATATATTGATATATTCTGACACAAAATCTGTGAAAGCTAAGATAATTTGATTTAGGACATACCTAGAGTAGCTGTATATTTGGGACATGACAAGAATAATGTGGTATTTTTTTAATATTATGGAAAATTTGAAAACAAAATATGATCAGGTGAAACCACCTCGATATTGATTGAGAATTGATAAAATAAAATCTATTACTATCTCTGTTTTTAAATATATGACATTTAGAACAAAAAATTTAATTCATCTTGAACTAGTTTTCTTGTCCTAAACATCGTATATTTAAGAACGGAGAGATTATGTGCTAATGTGTTATGGATGGGGTGCGCAAAGTCATTCATGGCCGTACTTACGGCCGACAGCACTTGGCTATACTTGGTGGTGGTGATACAATGGAATAGTGTGATAGTGATAGCACACGACAATGCATCGTGAAATGGTACAGAGCCCCAGTTGTGGTGCGGTTGCAATGCTTCGCGACAATGCATTTGGAGTTTTGGACAGCATAGACACATCTACCTCGCTGTCAATTTGATCAAGAGGAGTAGCCGGCATGGCCGCTTGGTCAATCGAGCCATGTGGTACAAGCGCATTGACAACGGCGTTGACACGCAAGAGGAAGGCGGTTGATTTGTGCGGATCTAACCATCTCAGCGACTATAGGTTGATGATTAATTTGTGCGTGGTGTCACTCCGGCAACTAACCGTGGCGACAGTAGTGTTGGCGATTTGCTTTGCTTGCCAAGTGTTAGGCGGTGGCATCGCGCGTAGGGAAGCAGGTGCAAGTGTGGAACCACCAAAAGGAAATAAAATGGATTTTATCAGTTTCGCCATCGTTACTACGTGCAATCTTTTCAAGTAGGAGTAGCAGTGATTATCCAGAGATGCTTGTGTTATGTAAAAGGTGAACGTCCTTTTCAGACTCCTGACAGATAAGAGTGATAGTGCCCGCTGCTCGGATGGAGGCCCAATTGTCAACGTGACACACTAATCAGACTGATGACGAATCCAACATCCAGCTCAGCTTGCCGTTACAATTACAGTAGCAATTTATGTTTTGCTATCTGTGAAGTTGTCAACCAAATTAAACACCATCTGCCGCCCCTTGACTTGTGTGGGAAAGCGCTGAGCAGAGGCAGAGCACCCACTGACGCCAGAGCAACAAATGACGAGCCGCTCCAGCTGATCGATTCGATCCGCCTCGCTCCCCTTCCTTCCACAACGGAAAGACACGAGCTCGATCGACATGGTGGTCCCACCCTGCCTCCTCCTCCCCCTTCTATCATCCGCGCTGCTTCTCGCCAGCGCCGCCGCGTACTCCGAGTACTCGTGCAATGGCACCACGGGCAACTTCACGTCCGGCAGCGCGTTCGCCGCCAACCTGGGCCGCCTCGTCGCGTCGCTGCCCGGGAACGCCTCCTCCTCCCCGTCGCTCTTCGCCTCGGCGTCCGTCGGCGCCGCCGCGGCCCCGGACGACGCCGCGTACGGCCTCGCGCTCTGCCGCGGCGACGTCGCGGACCCCGGCGCCTGCTCGTCCTGCCTCGCCGACGCCTTCTCCCGCCTCCGCCGCCTCTGCGGCGCCGACCGCGACGCCACCTTCTACGCCGACCTCTGCACGGCGCGCTACTCCGGCGCCGACTTCCTCTCCCCCGGCGCCGGCGGCGAGGTCGACAACTCCCCGGTCATCAACGCGCTGGACGTGAACGGGTCCACTTACTACGGGTGGGACGCCCGGAACGCCACGAGCCGGACGCTGTTCCTGTCGCTGGTCGGCACGCTGTTCGGGGAGATGGCCATGTACGCCGCCTACAACTCCTCCGCGACGCGCATGTTCGCCACCGCCGCCATGTATGTCAACCCGCAGCTGCCCACGGTGTACGGCTTCGTGCAGTGCACGCCGGACCTCACGAGGGGACAGTGCTGGGACTGCTTCCAGGACCTGCAGGAGCTCAACCGCCGGTGGTACGACGGCCGCGAGGGCGGCCGCATCCTCGGCGTCCGATGCAGCTTCCGGTACGAGGCGTACCATTTCTTCGCCGGCATGCCGGAGGTCAGGATCGGCCTCGAGGGCGACCCTTCTTTTTCACCACCTCCACGAAGCAATGCAAAAGGTAACTTTCTTCTCTTTGAACACAGAGGATATTCACGCAAATGTTTCTAAAAGTTGTGCCGTCAGTAGTGTGTTCTAAATTTTCAAGTCTGTTTTTTTATATTTTTTTGGAGTGGATGATGCAGGAAGCAACCACAAGAAGGTCGTAATTGTCGCTCTCATCGTATCAATCACGGTGTTCTGCGCAATACTGGCTGCCGGCCTTTTCATTATCGGAACACAGAGGCAACAAGCCGGTAAGCTGACACTGACAGTGACCACTTCAAGTAAAAACAATATCTTCTCCTTAATTTTAGTTTTAGCCACGACTCTTGGGGGAATGGGGGTTCTCTGCAACGATCCAAATCGTCGCATTTCTGGGGTGTCAAATTTTGGAACACATGATCAAGTAGCCGAAAAACTCCAATGCAGACAAGAGGAAGCTGCAGCTGCAGGCACAGTCCCGGAACAGCTCCGCGACAGAGGAGGCGCTGAAGCTGTGGCGGATCGAGGAGAACAGCACAGAGTTCACGCTCTACGACTTCGCCGACCTGGCCGCCGCGACGGGCGACTTCTCCGACGAGAACCTGCTCGGCAGAGGCGGATTCGGCCCGGTCTACAAGGCGAGTAGTAGCAGACTGCTGCGTCCTGCGTTCTTAACCTGAACTTAGCAGCAGCCATGGCTGACTCTGTTTTCTACTCTACAGGGGAAGCTCGCGGACGGTTCGGAGATCGCGGTGAAGCGTCTGGCGCCGCATTCCGGTCAGGGCCTGGAGGAGTTCAAGAACGAGATCCAGCTGATCGCCAAGCTCCAGCACACCAACCTTGTCCGCCTCGTGGGATGCTGTGTGCAGGAGGAAGAGAAGCTGCTGGTGTACGAGTACATGCCGAACCGCAGCCTCAACTGCTTCATCTTCGACCAGGAGCGGGGGACGTCGCTGGACTGGGAGAAGCGGCGGCGCATCGTCGAGGGGATCGCGCAGGGCCTGCTCTACCTGCACAAGCACTCCCGGGTGCGGATCATCCACCGGGACCTCAAGGCCAGCAACATTCTGCTGGACAAGGACATGAACCCCAAGATCTCCGATTTCGGCATGGCCAGGATCTTCGGCTCCAACATGACGGAGGCCAACACCAACAGAGTTGTCGGCACATAGTAAGAATATCTGTCTACATAGGAGTAGATTGCAACACTTTGTTTTCTCTGTGTTGTTTGTAACAGAAGAAATAATGTTACTGTCAATCTGTGACATGCAATTTGTGTTCTTTCTGCTGTTCGTTCCCAGTGGCTACATGGCACCTGAGTACGCTTCGGAGGGCATCTTCTCGGTGAAATCCGACGTGTACAGCTTCGGCGTGCTGCTGCTCGAGATCGTCAGCGGCAAGAGGAACAGCGGCCACCACCACCACTACGGCGACTTCGTCAACCTGCTCGGCTACGTAAGAAGCTAATTGTCGCCACTAACTATACGACAGTGACGAAACACAACAGCCACCATTAAGTTATTCGCACAGCTTATCCGCTGCCATTAGGTCAATGATTTCACACATCTGATGATAGTGTTTTGGAGAACAACTATACAACAGTAAACGCCATTCACACCAGCAGCAAGCATTGCATTGCATTGATGATTGATGATGAACTGTCGCAGGCATGGCAGCTGTGGAAGGACGGGAGGGTGTACGAGCTGATCGACCCGACGCTGGGCGAGCGCGGCGACGCGGCGGACATCGTGCGGTGCGTCAGGGTGGCGCTGCTGTGCGTGCAGGACAGCGCCGCGGACCGTCCGACGATGGCCGACGTGACGGCGATGCTGGCCTCCGCCGCCGGCAGCGACGGCGCGTCCGGGCCGCTACCGGAGCCGAGGCAGCCGCCGCACTTCTCGCTCAGGGTGATCGCTGCCGGCGGCGGCGGCAGTGACGAGGAAGACGACGGGATGCGGACGCAGACGCACGGCGGTGGCACCACGTCGTGCTTCAGCACCAACGACCTCACCATCAGCTCCTCCATTATCCGAGAGGGAAGATGAGATGGCTTCGATCTCTTGCAGCAGAAACATCTTTTGGTGTTGGGATCGATCGTTTAGACACGTACGTACGTCTGTTGCCGTGAGACCGTGACATGTCACATGGCGATTGTGTTGTACGTGTGGTTGTGCACCGCTGTACACACAAATGCTAGCATTGATTAGGGACATGTTGTGGTACTGCTGCTTTGACGGTGAAGAGTCATCGGTGATCTGTGGCCGGCCGGGTTCATTCAAAAGGGGTCGCTTTCGGAATCGGGATGGGGTCGTTGAGTTGCCCGAGCTAGCACTTGGCGCGTAGGACAACAAGGAGCGTTGTTGGGTGGGTGATGACTGTGGAGCAGACGATTCTAGCCGTCCAAATGCGAGCCTGTTGAATGATCGATAATGTCAGGAATGGAACACGTGTTGAGACAAATTAGAGATGGAAAGAAAAGGAAATAATGTCATGCTTAGATATCGTAAATCAATGTTCCATTCAAATGAGCCGAAACTTATGTTCATGGGCCGCAATCTGGCGTGCTTGCCTGGGTGGGTGTTGGACCTGTTTGTTGTTTGGGGGTCACACAGCGGGCGGGGCGGGCGGGCGAGTTAGGTGGGCTCTCGTGGTCACTCAGTAGCGGGAAACTGAAATTTTTTTATATTATTTTTTCACAATTTTTTTAAAATATAAATGACAGGTTGAGGAATTATCAAAACTATACTATTACCGTCATACCATACGGCAGCCGCTGTGCCATAGGGCGGTTGCAGCCCCAACCACCGTATGGTACAGCGGTTAGGCCACCCGCCAGGAGTTAGAACAAACACATGTACTAGGAGGTATAACCACCATACTGTAAGGCGTCTGACCTCCAAACGCCATACCGTATGGCATTAAGTACAAATACCGTATGGTACAGCGGTTGCAGGCGATTGGTTCCCCACCCCTATAAGACGCTGAATTCCGACCGAAAATGTCATAATAATTCGGAGAAAAAAAAGAGAGGGTAGAGAGGAGAAGGGAGTGAGGGGGAGGTAGTGGAAACACCGGTTGTGAGGACGAGTATTGCACCTGTCCTTGCCACGAGAAGAAGAACAACACTCCACCGACAACTCCATCCCCACCACCTTCGCCTCCACCTCCACCCCCGCCAGGGTACGGGTACTACATGCCCTCCCAGCACTCCGGCGGATCTATATTCTCTGGGCACTTGTCCTACCAGTAGACTAGTTAGTAATGTTGTAATCATTTCCTAAAATCCCTAAGGCATGTTAGTGTTGACGCAAAAAACGGTGTCAACAGTTAGGACTAGGTAAGGCGCATGGTTAGGGTAGTAGAAGCGTTGTACGTGCCATTGCAAAGTTGTGTGGTTGTTTCATGTAAGTCTCCTACGTTAAGTGATGAAACTTTCATGTTCGCGTATCAACCAAATTTCATTTGTTGTACTTCAATTCTAAAAAAAACCCAACACAACCGCCCGTACCCCATTTTGACGCTTGCAGTCTTGCATCCGCCGGGCGGTAGGAGGCTAACCACCCTACCATATGGCGTTTAGGTTAGCCGCCGTATGGTACGGCAGTTAGCTTCCTTTTGAAGTGACACATCACTAAACGATAAACGTCATACCATGCGGCGGTTGGCTCTTAACCACCGTATGGTATGACGACAATAGTATAGTTTTGACAATTCTTCAACCTGTCATTTATTTTTGGAAAATTATGAAAAAAATAATATATAAAAAATCTGGGAAACCTATACATCTTCCGGAAGGTGGGAATCACTTGAAACTTCTGAATTTTTATTAAGATTCGTGCAACGCTTGTGAACTGTAGGATCGTCATCTTCTCCCCTCCGTCTCTCCCGTCGTCTCCCTCTGTCTCTCGTCGTTGTGCCGCTGTGGCGCCAGGAGGAGCGGCAAGTGGGCAGGTCGCCGCCGGACGCGGGTGGTGGTTAGGGTTTCTGGTTTGGGGTTGCTGGGGTGGGGGCTCCAATGTATCGACGACCATGGAAGAAAGGAGGAGGTCGGGAGAGCCGGAGGACCGGCGGTGGCGGCGGCGGAGGCGGTTCGGCCGGCGGCGGAGGCGAGGCAGCGCGGTAGCACCGCTGTCGGGGTTTGTCACCGCCGGTAAGTAAATTTCTCAGATTGCGTGCCGAGCCTCGGATGGTGTGTGAAATGGGACACAAGGACTTATACTGGTTCGGGCCTCCGGAGAGTAACACCCTACGTCCAGTTCGAGCCGCTCGTGTTATTTGCACTGATCTGTAGTAGAGGGTACAAATGGGTGAGAGAGGGAGTCCGGTCCCAAGTCTCTATGGTGTGTCATGTGTGTACGTGGTTCTTGTAGTAGAAGTCTACGTACGTGCGTGTGTGGGAGCCAAGTCCGGCGAGAGGAAGAAGAAGAACAGTAAAAGGAAGCTCCTTCGGAGAGGAGAAAAAGAGTTATGATGTTCCCCTCGCAGGAGGCCCAAAATCCCTTTTTATATCTCAAGGGGAGGCTGTAAAATAGTAAAAAAAGGAGATATAAAGTACAATCAAGGGGTAAAAAGCTTCAGTTCAGAGGAGATATCATCCACTGTGGCCATCGTGGTGATAGTCAGCTGCCCATCCTGTTCTGACTGCCGCAGACCCAAGTGGGTACGGCCCGACGTGGGTAAAAGGTGGGTAGTTGGTTGTTGGTACAGTGGAGACCCCTCGGTGGTTCCTTATGTGCGAATGATCAACTTGTTGGAGATGGAGAGTAGTCGTGCGTGTCGATGACTTGTCGGGCGAGACGACAACTACTCAGAGAGGCTTGCATCCGGAGCGAACTACTCGAACGTTCCTGGCTTGATGCCGTATGCCCTCATGGCTTGAATTTGTGGCCGTTGTCCTTTACCGAAATAAATCCAGAAATACCACTTGCTTTTTGACCGTTTTCCTTCATAAGAATAATTCCAGAAAAACCATCCAAAATACTCAAGAGGTCAGCGTGGCTGTCGAGTTGCTCGTATTTACTGTCTTTGGGTACCCATAATATTGGGTCCCGTCAACCGCCGGCCGGGCGGGGTCGGACGGCCGGTGGGCCAGGGACCGGCGGTGGGGGCGGTGAGGAGGTTCGAATTCGGAAGGGCGGGCTGGAGGACGTCGGTGGACGGAGGGCGGGCGGCGCGACGGCGCGGTAGCCACCGGCCGGGGCTGGTGGCGGGGTGGTAAGTAGCCAAGAAGAAGATGAAATTGTTGGGCCGATAGTGGGTTGGAATATAACTTCGTTATTCATCTTTCAGAAGGGAGATATGTACCATGGAGACTATGCATCGAGCCTGCGATGCATAACAATCCATCACGCCGGGGTGGGCTCCATCTGTTAGCGACAGGACGGTGGGACCACGAGTCAGATTCTTCTTCCTCCGGTCATGAAAATTGTTGGCCTGCCAGGGGGAGTTAGGTAGGCCAGGCGGTGGGGATGGTCGTGGGGCGGCTTAGGGCACTGGCGGCGGAAGCGGCGGCTGGGCCAGGTAGGGGCGGGGGAGAAGCTCGCCGGCGGCGGGCGACAGTGGCGGGGGAAGGGGAAGAAGGAGGCCGCCGCGGGCGCGGTACGGTCTCGCCGGAGCTCCGCGGCCGCAGGCGCGGTGGCGGAGCTCCGGAGAGACCCTACCGCGTCGCGGCGGTGGGCGGCGAGGCAGCGGTTGGTGATGGTGGCGGGGGCGAGCACAGGGAAGGTTAGTGCGCGGGGGGAAGGGAGAGGTCGCCGGCGACGGGAGTCACTGGAGACACAACAGAAGGGCGGCGCGGGGGCGAACGGTGCGACGGCAGCGTGAGGAAGAAGAAGGAAAGCAGCGGCGCTAGGGTAGAAAAGAGGGGAAGATACGGGGTCGTGGTGGGCCGTGGGGGTTACTGGGCTGGCGCAATGCTCTGTTTTTCGTCGCTTCGGTGATCACCCAGATAGGTACCCCCACTCAGTAGTGCACATGCTGATTTTCTTGATTTTTTTTGTTTTTGCAAAAATATATGCCCAAGTATTTTTTTTTCAAAACTACACTACTGCCGTTGATTCAAAGGAAATTTGGATCTATACCATTAAAATATTGCAAAGTTAGATATATATCATCACTATTTCACTTACATGTGGGGTTCACATGAGTCAATAACATGTGAGCTTAATAGTATATATCTAATTTTGTAATCTTTCGTTGGTATGATCTAATTTTTCTTTGATTCAAACAACAGTTCCTTAGCTACCGCCGTTTGAACCGGGTGCAAAGTGCTATAGTGCACCTACCGCCAAATGAAAGGGCGGTAGGGAACGATGTTCAGTCCATCTTAAAAAAAATAACTTTTCCACAGCAACTTAGATAGAGATAAAATTTATATGAAACTTGTAGCTTTCGTCAAGATATATAACTTTGTAATTCATTTTTATTCAATTAAAAATCGTCCTTTTCAAGATGATTCTCCCCCTTCAAGCTCACCTTTATCCTCAGAGGGCGTCGGAGGCCATTAAGAAGAGTGGCGACCAGACGGTCGGTGCAGGTTCTTTCCCTGCCTTGATTAGATGATGTTCGGGGGATGAAGATCATGGATGTTCAGTGCTTAGATGATGTTCGGGGGATGAAGATCATGGATGTTCAGTACGGATTCGGCAAGAAAGGCGCTTGGTACTTGGGCTTTCTAGTGATAGGTTGTTTACTCTTGGGGTGGTTCTCGAGATGAGCTAGACCTCTCCCTATTCTTTTCTTATACTTTTCTCTCTTTCGGCTTTGCCTATCTCATATTTTTCTGCTCAGTATGCTGAGATGTTCTTTGGGTTGTGTGCGTGTTGTAAGTGGAACTCTCAAATCGCAGCTCCAGACTCCCACATCTAGAAGCCTCGCTTCGGACTCTCATCCGAGTCAAGGAGCAAAAAGACAAAAAGAAGGCGAAAGAGACAATATATATTATCACATTTTCTCTCGTATAAAACAATATCCGAGTACTATTCAAATTTATTCAACTAATTAGTCAGAAGGTGAGTTGGAGTTCCTGTAAAACGGTCTACCGCTGCCGCGAGTGTCCTTATTAGCTTTCCTGTCATGTCGGTACATCACATGGATGTTTGACACGGCAACGTGCAGGACGGGGTCACGGGCTCACGGCAGTACTGAAGTCAGTCCACAGCTGTCACTGTTCGCACTCCGACGGAGTGCAATAATGTTTCTACAAATCCTATCTTTAAATCAGTCTTATTGGCAGAGTTATCGACATTTAATAAACTGTCACAAATGTTTTTTATGACATGACATCAAATAAATGAAGAAAGAGAAGATCTCAAGGTCATGGTGATAACCCCGGTACCAATGCTCACGACCCTCCGCTGAGAGCTCATGACTCTGCATTTGATCACAACACATGCAAGATTTAAATGTTACATTCTATCTATGAAACTGTACTCATGACCCTGTGCATTGAGAGCGACAGAGTCATCATACTGAAAAGCTGATGTGACGGACTTATTAAGTGTACCCATGACATTGCCACTGAGACTGGCCTTATACCCCGCCTTACAAATCCTCCTTGTACGCCGCCCGATCTTTATACAAGGTTAATATAAATGTTCAGGTTGGGATTTCTCCCGCCGTAGGCTGCTAAAAAAAGTTCCTACATAATTGTGGTACTATTCACCAGGCAACAGCTACACGCGTTACAATTGGCAGAAAGCCTGGTTTACATTGGGAATATTTTTAGTATGAAAATTTGATTGAGAATATCTAGTGATTGTAGTGCAAGAGGTGCTTAAATATATTTTTAAGAGAGGTAATACGGTGCTTAAATATCAGGGAACTGCTATTTGTTATTAAAGCAGTCTTAATGGTGGAAACTATACACAATGTCCAAAATGATTACATCAATAAAAATCATCTATAGAAACTAACTCACACAATGGTAGAGTCTTCGTATCATAAATGTCATGTCATTTTCTCTCCCTCTCCCACCAACCATGGATAGCCACATGTTGCATAGAAACTACCCGTTTCTTTCCAATGACAAAATCTTGGTTTTTTGTTGCCTCGTTGACGAGGGCCTGGATTAGGCCCTCCTAAGCGACGGGATAAATCACCTTTGAGATGGAGTCTTCAGACACCATTGACAACGTCAAGGCTAAGATCCAGGACGGGGAGACATGCAGATCTTCGTCAAGACCCTCACTGACAAGACTTTCTCGTCTTCGAGTACTCTCCGCCTCGCACGAGTGCTCTCCGCCTCGCACGAGTGCTTTCCGCCTTGCCTCTGACTACTCGTTCGCACGAGTAGTTTCCGTCTCCGACTAGGACGGGGCCCACACGTGGAGGTCAGAGCGCGGGATCAGGGGCCCCACACGAACGTGGCGCTGCCCCGACGCTCGAACTCCCCCACAACGACACGCAAAGCTCCAGTTCTCCACGTCATGCAAACACCCCAGCTGGCGGGGCGCGAGGGCGGCTAGTTCTGACAGAAGCCGTAATGACGCACAGTACGTCCGCACGGCCTCCAACAAGCCGTCCTGTCCAACCCCTGCTGCACGCCACCCCGTCAGAACAGGTACTCAATTACCATCTATGGGCAGCGCCTACCTACACTTAGGCCATAACGTGGCGGGCCTAAGCAACTCTCAAGAGAGCTGTGTCATCTAAGGAAGAACTCGGAGAAGGCGTCAGGTACTCGGAATGTACAGTGCCGCCTGCACACGCGACAGCCACCGACGCCACTACAGCTCAGCACCCTTCAATGCCTCCTGACGGACATCGATGTCGGAAAAGACTTCCCAATACCATAGCACTGTAGAACTTTTTTGTATTCCCTCTTTTGCCCCTCGCCCTTGCGTCTATAAAAAGGGGAGGAGTGCAACCGTTTGAGGGGCTGACCGATCACCAAGTTTGTAACTCCTACTACAGACATCCCTGGCATAGGAACACGACTACTCGGAACTGGACGTAGGGTATTACTCTTCGGAGGTCCGAACCAGTATAAAACCCTTGTGTCTCTTATGCTAACCATCCGGGTCCGACACACGATCCGATACAAATTTACTGCTGGCGGTAGAGAACCCCGACACTCGTTGCGAGGGAAGACATGGTTTCTCTCATAAGAAATGGTTTCTTGTGTTTTTCATCTCTTCCCTCGTTAAATAGACTGCCACATCATCATTTTGCTTAGGTGGCAACTCATTTAATAGGGATGAAAATCATCATTAATTTTCTATTGGAACTGCTCTTAGATGAGTTGCACTTCCACTAGAACCGCGACAGTCGATCACTTTTTCCATTAAGGAACTCGTGCGAATTTCATTACTACAGAAGTGGCAAAATTAATGTTAACCTCACCGTGACGTGATGAGTTTAGTTACTACTAGAAAAAAAACCCTGAAGCTCCATCTGGACTTCAGGAGTCCAGGTACATAGGCAGGCTTCCCTGGACTAAACACTGGATGTGAAAGACAAGCCTGTTTAGTTGGCAAATAAAAAAATTTGGGGTCCATTTGAAGGCTTATTAGGAGGATTAAGTATAGACTAATTACATGAATGGACGGGAAATCGCAAGACGAATCCATTAAGCCTAATTAATCCGTCATTAGAGATTGTTTACTGTAGCATGGCGTTGTCTAATCATAGCATAATTAGGCTCGTTAGATTCATATCGAAAAATTAGGTAGGGGTTATGGAATGTGTTTTGTCATTAATTCACATTTAATACTCCTAATCAGTGTCGGAAGATTGATGTGACGGGTAGTTGTGAAAATTTTTGAGAACTAAACAGGCCCCATTGAGAGAATACAACTCCATTATTCCACCTAGGGATGAAAGCGGTCGGGAATAGTCGGGAAAACACCTTAACCATTCCTGTTCCTGTATTTTTTGATCGGGAACGGGACGGGAACAGCCGGGAACGGGACGGGAACAGCCGGACGGGAATACGAATTCGATATTACGGGATATCGGGAACGGAATATTTCGATCGGAAACGTTTCGATTACGATCGGGAATCGGAAACACAAAACGGGAACATCGACACGACCACTTCAACGAGTTAGCTCGACGCAACAAATACAATCATGCATAATCCATATGCAAACAGATAAACACAGTTTAGATAATAAGATGATAATGCTTCATAGATGCACATAAGAGAGTTCACAAGCTCATAGCACTATAGCAGCCAGTACATTACAAGGTGACATGCCAGTTCACAAGGTAACAAAAGCAACATTTCACTAGCCAATCGAACGAGCGGGCACCTCTCGCCCGGCGGCATGCCGGCATTGCACTTCTCACCTTCCAGAGATGATGGAGCTGGAGGTCATGGAGCAGAAACTGAATGTGCCCCCGTGCCCGTGAAGAGCACCTCCACGGGCGCCATCTCCATCTCCTGCTGCCTGCTGCCGTCCGGCGGCCAGCCGGCCACACGAACGCGAGCTTCACGAGCGGGGGCTCCGGCGCCTCGACCTCGCCGGCCAGCACCTGCACCGCGTCCCGTATGGACGGCCTCTCTCTCGGGTCAGGGTAGCAGCACGCCAGGGCCAGCCTCAGCGCGCGCTCCACTTCCTACGGATCGAACGCGCCGCGCCCAGCGCGGCGTCGGCAGCACACCATGCCGTCCCCTCGCCGTAGAGCATCCACACCCAGTCCACGATGTACGCGTCCTCCCGCCCTCGCCTGGCGCCGCCCGCCACCTCCACGACATCGTCATGTACGCGACGGACCGGTGGTGCAGGGGAGAGGCCGGGAGGGTAGCACCACACTCGTCGTCGAGTCGTCGCCGACTTGTGGCTGACTGGCTGTGGCCACCATTGGCCTGTGCGGCGGCGGCGGCGGCGGTGGAATGGAAATGAGGATGAGGGGCGGCTAGGGTTACGGGAGTGGGTGGGATTGGGAGGTTTTGTTGCATGGCAGTGGGCTACTGGGCCGGCGGGGTGCGGGAAGCCGGTTGGTGGCAATGGGCTGGCGGGGTGGAGGTGGGCTGGATTCATTTGTGGGCTGAAAGTAAGGTTTGCTATTAACTTATACGGGAATACCAGCGGGAATTTTCCTGCTCAAATACGGGAACCGTGAATACGGTAGGGAAACAGTCCCAACTGTTCCTGTTCCTGTAACCGCCGAATTCCTGTATTTTTTCCTGTTTTCCTGCTAAAACGGGTCACGGTCGGCTTACGCGGGATACGGTGTCGGTCGGTACAGGATTTTCCCGTTCCCGCTTTCATCCCTAATTCCACCAAAACAAAAAGGAAAGATACTTTGAAGTTCAAAATTGCTTCCTCGCACACTGCTAGAGGTGGATAACGAGCCGGTTCGGCTCGGCTCGGTGCGGCTTGGTATCTAGCTCGGCTCTTTAATGTAACGAGCAGAAAAGGCAGCTCCGCTCGGCCCAGCTCGCAAGCCAGCTCGAGCAGCTCGCGAGCTCTTGCTAACAGTATCACAGATAAAAATTAGATGAAATTAGAGACTCAATCAATAGCAAATGTTTATCCCCTCCCAAATCCAATACAGTTTCACAAATTAAAGCCAAATCAATTGCTCTGCAATCCCATATAGTTTCTCGAGATTGAAGTCAAATCTTCAAATACTAATCTACGAATAACTAGCAAGGAGCAAGAATATAAGAGGGAAGATCCGATATACAGCACATAGCATCCATGTATTCGTAAAATCCATGTGCTAAGAAGAAATAGAAAAGAAATCAAGAAAATCTAAATTAGATAACGGAGAAACAAGGGAACAGACTATTGGATCAAGACGAAAAGCTAACAACTGAGCTCCCTGGACGAGATGTTGACGCCCGTCATCAGGTCGTCCTGCTCGTGCTGCCGTGCAGCATCTCCTGCTGCTTTGCCACCGTCACAGCACAGGATAGAGCCTGCATCGGCCTCGAACTCCGCCTCACAGAAGCCTCCAGCTGTGGGCTTGATGCGATGGTCGTTGACGAGCTCCATGAGCTGGGCATCTTTATATCTGGGCCAGTGGGCATCGGGCGAGATGGCATGGAGGACGGACAGCTGCGCGACAGCATGAGGGAGCGGCGGCAGCTAGTGGTGACGGTGACGGCGGCGGCGGTAGCCGCGGATCTGCGGGAGCAAATCTTGGGGGTGGACCTTAGAAGAGTGGACTAGAAATAGGGCACGCCTTTGGCGTGCCATTAGGGCCCGTTAATTATATACAAATAGCATTACATTTGGGGGACCTTATTTGTTAGCATATTGCAACTCTCTGGTGAGTGTGAAGATGTTTTTCTTGGGGTTCGATTTGTCCACTACCTAGAATAATGAACTTATTGAGATACTGATGTAAGATTAACTGTGGATGGGCTAAAGTAACATATTTTTGAGTCTGTAAACATTTTAGAACTACACGTTCTAGTTGCCAATTTGCAGCGTCTTTTCGTAATAGTGGTGGTAATAGAAGTATTCAGATATCTCTTTTCACGAAACTTCCTATTCGTTTTGTTAGACTAAGTGTTGATTTCAGGAATTTTCAAGGGTTTTTCCGCAAAATCAAGTTGATTTCACAAATCCTCAAGGACTCGAGTGCCTTGCTGGTTGATTTCACAAATCCTCGAGGAAAACTTTGTAGCGTACTCGGTGCGCTGCTGGTTGATTTCACAAATCCTCGAGGACTTTCTTGCAAAATTGTCAGGACACTGGTTTTTTTTGAAAATTTTCATAGCCTCCCCGGTGGACACCCGGTTGATTTGACAAATCATCGTGGTTTTTTTACAAAATTGCCGAACCTCTTCAACAATCTTGACCGTTGGATCGCGGTTCGGATGGCCTGCATATTCTTGACGACGTGGCTATGTCCTCGGTGGTTTTCCAGTTGATTTGACAATCTATCGAGGGTTTTTTTTACAAATTTGCTGGACCTCCTCTAGGGCTTTTCGACAAAATAGTCGGTCTTTTGGAATAATCTGGACCGTTAGATTTTAGCAAATTTCTGGGTTTTTTTCAAAAATTTCATAGCGTCATTGGTGTTCTCGTTGATTTGACAAATCATTGAGGGTTTCTTTACAAAATTGCTGGACCACTTGAACATTCTGGGCCGTTGGATCGGCCGTTGTATTTCAGCAAATCTCGAGATTTTTTTTTCAAAATTTTGTAGCCTCCTCGGTGGCCTTCTGGTTGATTTGATAAATCATCGGTTTATTTTTTTTACAAAATTGCTGGACCGATGCATTTCATAACCTCCTCGGTGACCTCCTGGTTGATTTGACAAATGTTGAGATGGAAATTAAAGGAACTGACGATGGAGCTGTCAAGATCTTACTTGTAGGTTTGCGAATTTTGTAAATAGAATTTATGTTGTATACGTAGAGAGCAAAAGAGGTAGTGATGTTTTTGTACGAGTTTTGCTAGCCTCTTGAATTCTTGTATTGTGGATAAATCAATTGTAGAAGAAATTCTTATTTTTAATTTGTTGATAGGTCAGAATTTAGGGGTTTCTTTACAAAATTGCTGGACCACTTGAACATTCTGGGTCGTTGGATCGGCCGTTGTATTTCAGCAAATCTCGAGATTTTTTTTTCAAAATTTTGTAGCCTCCTCGGTGGCCTTCTGGTTGATTTGATAAATCATCGGTTTATTTTTTTACAAAATTGCTGGACCGATGCATTTCATAACCTCCTCGGTGACCTCCTGGTTGATTTGACAAATGTTGAGATGGAAATTAAAGGAACTGACGATGGAGCTGTCAAGATCTTACTTGTAGGTTTGCGAATTTTGTAAATAGAATTTATGTTGTATACGTAGAGAGCAAAAGAGGTAGTGATGGTTTTGTACGAGTTTTGCTAGCCTCTTAAATTCTTGTAGCGTGGATAAATCAATTGTAGAAGAAATCCTTATTTTTAATTTGTTGATAGGTCAGAATTTAATTATAATTTGGATGATGAAGTAGAGTGAAAAAATATTTGGGTAGATTTTAGAGTGATTTTAGTTTCTATGGAAATTTTATAGATAGGGACAGAGCTTATTTTGGAGCTGTCAAGATCTTACTTGTAGGTTTGCGAATTTTGTAAATAGAATTTATGTTGTATACGTAGAGAGCAAAAGAGGTAGTGATGGTTTTGTACGAGTTTTGCTAGCCTCTTGAATTCTTGTAGTGTGGATAAATCAATTGTAGAAGAAATTCTTATTTTTAATTTGTTGATAGGTCAGAATTTAATTATAATTTGGATGATGAAGTAGAGGGGAAAAATATTTGAGTAAATTTTAGAGTGATTTTAGTTTTTATGAAATTTTTATAGATAGGAAAAGAGCTCATTTATTTTTTTATGTTTGTTGTATACGTGTAGTAATTCTTTGTTACGTACAGTATGCAAACAGTGTCAAGACAGCGACATGAGGAGTGGCTTGAGCCGTTCGATCGAGATCCAATGGTCGATGATTTGCAGGAGTACGTTTCTCGTGTGCGTTTAGCTGTTTCATTTCGAACAATGCATGAACAGTGTACAAACAGTGCGTGAACAGTGCACGAACATTGCATAAACAGTGAATGAACAGTACCTACGAAAGAGACATGAGGAGTAGCCCGAGCCGTCCGATCGAGATCCAACAGCCGATAATTCACAGGTGACGTGGCTCCTCCTGGGAGCCGGGAATGCACCGGCTCTAAAAGGTTATAGATAGATTAGGTTTTGGGAGTGGCAGACGGTGGACTTGGAGGAGCGATGGGTCGGCTTTGGCTCTGCCCGCTCCGCTCGTGGGCTGCCAGACTACTGGCTTCCTCGGCTTGTTCAGCTCGCGAGCCGGCTCGAACGCGTTCGTTATCGTAACGAGCAAAAAGTCATGCTCTGCTCGTTAAAACTGCACCGAGCCGAGCCGAGCGAGTTAACGAGGCACAAGCATTTCGTCCGGCCCAACACACACAGCTACAGCTTTGAACACCAGGAGGTCTACTTTTGACTCCAAGCCCAGAAAGTCATCTTCATCTACCAAAACCGGCCCTTCGTCAGTTCAGCACCCATCTCTAAGCAAGTCTTAGGCGATGGCCGGGGCGAGCGGATCCATCGCGGAGTTTGCTTGGGTACAAGAGTATTGGAATGGAAAATTTGAAAAGAAAATTAATTGGTAATCAACTCAATCTTCTTAGTTCCACTTCAACACTTTTCTACCCAAACAAGTCTGTAGGTTGGGATGCGCCACTTCGCCAGTGTCGGAGGATGCAACTCTGCAGGCCGCCCTGGCCCCATATATCGCGCTGAAAACGCCGAGGAGAAGAAATAGTTGAACTTTTTCGGTGGGTGGACTGGAATCTCGGTGACTTTTTCAGAAAAAAAAAATCTCGGTGACATGGCGCAGCGCCTGATGATGCAGATGTTTCGGTTTTAATTAGCTTGTCGATAGAGTTTCATGCATGCGCAGCCCTCTATTATTTTAGCTTTGCCACCGTGGTAATTAAACACGCTGATGAGTCATGATGAGGTTGTTTCAAAAAAAAAAAAAAAACACGCTGATGAGGCTCACATGCATTGTACGCATACATTATTTGACGACTGCTATTTCGTTGGTCATGCATCCAAACGTACAAGACGGGGTGCAACTTAACAAAGACTTGGCAAAGCCAATCACTTTAGCCTTGACTACCCGGACACTACTTCACTGCGCGTGCTGCACACTACGAGCAATCGAGGTAGTACTAAAGAATAAACAAGCAAGCGTAGCTAGATGTATAGCTATCCTCCGCACCATCACCTTGGCTCAAGTGCCTACCCACACCCCCCATATGATGCCTTCAGCTAGCATATGGCTCCTCGCCATGGCCCTGCTCCTCCTCTCCTCCTTATTCCTGCCACCGTTGGCTACCGGCGCCAGCACCTACGCCACGGTCTGCGGTGAAGCGACGTACTACAAAAACAACAGCAACTACGAACACAACGTCCAGCAAGCCACCGATTACCTCGTCAAGTATGCCGCCTACACCACCGGCACGGGCTTCGCGACGGTAAACTATGGTGACGTCCCCGACGTTGTCTACGGGCTTGGCCTCTGCCGCGGCGACACCCCAGACAACTTCACCTGCTATCAGTGCCTCTCCACGGCTATGGAGATGGCGCCGTTGCTCTGCCCGTACCACAAAGACGCTACCCTCTTCTATGACGGCTGCATCATGCGCTTCTCCGACCAGGACTTCCTCAAAACCCTGGACAACGAGCCCCTGGTCGTTGTCAACTCCACGGAGACGATGAAGCCGACCGATGTGGTGGCCAGCAACTTCGATGCTCTCGTGGACCGCCTCATGGATAAGACGGTGGAGCATGCGGCAGCGAGCAACATCACCGGCAGGAAGATGGCCACCGGCGAGGCCGTGTTTGACGCAGGCGATCAGCATGCGGTGGTTTACAGCTTGGTGCAGTGCACGCCGGATCTGACGCCAACGGAGTGCACTCAATGCCTGGACAAAGCCCTGGACAGTTTAGCTCTTACGAGGCGTGGGTCCCTGGGAGAGAGGGCGGCGGGGGTGAGGTGCAACGTCCGCTACGAGGTGTACCCGTTCTATGTCGGCCAGGCGATGGTGGTCTTGGATGGCTCGGAGGGATCATCGTCAAGTCCGCCGCCTCCAAAGGCCGCAATAGTGACGCCGGCGGCAAGTCCTCAGAATAAGAAAGGTAAACACGCAGCGTTCTCTCACAGTAGTTCTTTTTTTTTTGTTGAGATTCACAGTAGTTCTTTTTTGGACGTACGTGGCATAGTAGATTTCTAGTGTTTTCTGTTCAAATCAGTCAGTTCATTATCTGAATTTTAATTCTCTTCCAAAATCCTATAACCTGACAAAAAGATTCTTCTTACGAAAACTTCCAAAAATGAATTTAAAAACTTCTCAAAGTTCATATAGAAAACATTAAAAAACTTCTCAAAGTTCATATAGAAAACATTAAAAAAGTTTGTTGGACAGAAGAAAACATTTTTAAAGTTTGTGCAGAAACTTTTGACAAATTTCACTTAAAATTTGTTTTTCAAAAAATACAGGAAGAAATTTTCAGAAAGAAGAGTTCCTCCTAGCAACAGCGCACTAGCTCAATTTCCTTCCGCGATTGGGCTTGTAGTCCAATGGTAGGACGGTCCAGTGGGATGCTACCCACCAGGGTTCAAATCCTGGTGCTCGCACCTTTTCCTGGATTTTCCAGGATTTACCGGCGTTATGCGTTAAGTGGTAAGTGACGTTCCCGTCGACGACGAGGCGCCATTAGTGACTTCGAGAATCTCCAGATCTGCCGGTGCTCAGTCCTTCGGAGGTGCTCATAGGGGTAGGGTTTGCGTACGTGTATTCATAGGGGTGAGTGTGCGTACGTGTTGTGAGCGTCTGCGTTGTACTGTGTAATTCTAAAAAAAAAAAGCTCAATTTCCTTCCTCAAATAATGGGGTCGTCGTTCATGCCATCAGATCTAGATCTAGATCTGGGTGCGATGACCGGCGTCACCACATAATAAAGCGATGTCTCAATTTTTTTCAATCAAAGTTGGTACCTGATTTGGAGGGAGGAGTGTCCCTACAAAGAGTGGATTGGAGAGCAGTCCTCTTCCATGGACCCCATCATATAGGTAGCGTAATAACCCACACTCTGGTATGGGTCGTCGTTCAAACAAAAGTATGACGCTTTACATGGATGTTGGTAGATAAAAACCCATGTTTAGCAATCAAAAGGCAAACTACAGTGCATCACACATGTTTAGCATCCAGGAAACTTGTCACTAACAAACTTGGCAACAACTGGTTGATTGCATGAAACCATAGACAACACTTATTTATGATTTGAGGAATTAAATGTGGAGTGAATTAAATGATTCAAATTAAGTGGCAAATTTTGGTATCTTGAAGCAGTTCATCCACACACCCACGGACGCACACTAAATCGGATGCCTTTTGCATTGCTTGACGATCTTGCTGGAAATTTTCTGTACAACGACACAGAAATTATTCTTCTTATTTGTATAACTATATGTTTTTGCTTTGACATTTTTTTAATTCGATTGTAGGAATGAGGAGCAAGATTTGGATAATTGCAGTGAGTGTGTCCCTCGTACTTCTGTTCTTTTGCATCTTCATTGCCTTTATGTGGATTCGATCAAGATATTTAGGCAATGGTAAGGAGTCCTCCGCTGCTTGTTGATCTGCAAATATGTTTTCAAATAGAAAAGTGCATCAAATGTCTTCTAAATTTTCGTGATGTCACTTAATTACTAGTTCAGTGATTTTCTTTGAAGGGATTATATTATGCAGAGTACATTCTCATTCTAAACAATAAAAGGAAATCAAAATAAAAAGCGATACGTACACATACATACGTCATTGCAAATTATTTGAGTCAATTGAGCTATTTCTTTCTCAGGTACAAGGTTTATATGGATCATCATATGGTCCCTACAAAATGGATAATATATAAAAATATGGGAAATTTTAGGGTGCTTGTAATTAATGTGAACCATCCATCCGGTGAAATCTAACGGTGGTAGTACAATACCAATTTGGTGAATCTGGTACAAGGTACTTCTATCCAATTAAATTAGCTGGTAGAAAAATATCAGTACAAGGTACTACCTGGTACTATCCAAGCACCGAAACAAAGCTCATAAATAAATAAATAAAACTAATATATGCAAGAGAAAATATAGAAAATAAAACAAACTATTAGCACAATATATTTTAATATTCCCAAAATTTTGCATTTGGACATGTTACAAAATATGTTACATCTAAGAATTTTAGAGAACTCTCAAATACACAAACTCCAATTAGTGCACATGTCTATGTTAAGAGTGAACTTCCTACGATTTACATGTTCATAGACTTAGAGGTTGCAATCATAGAGATGATCCAAGTGGAATGTTGTAGAAATTATGAATCTCTAATGATTTTTTTCTTTTGTGAATTCAACATCTTCATGAAATTAATCATCTGCATGTTAGGAAACAAGAACACACAATTGCAAGAAGTTTCTGATAAGGGGTCACTAAGCATATGGAGGATAGAAGAAAGCAACTCTGAATTCTCGATGTTTGATTTCTCTCAGATAGCCGATGCTACAAACAAATTTTCAGATGGAAATAAACTTGGAGAGGGCGGTTTTGGTCGAGTCTACAAGGTAAAATATTTGCATGTCGATTTGCATATATTACTAGAAAAAACTCAAACCTGTTATAGCAGCATTATCCTTTAAGAATATGAAATGAAATAATATGTAGACTCATGATTAAAAGAAATTCTCAAATCTGGCATGACGATGTTCTTTGTTACCAGTTGTAGGCTATCATCTTAATTACTTATGATATCCAATTCTGGAACATTGAAGATCAATATATAAGAACTACATTGTTAGCTTAGCCTAGAAAAGCATAAATGAAAAAATAGTTGGTGTTCAGACATCAGACCATAAACTTCAAGTTATATGCATGTTGTGATGAAGGACATTGAGTCTCTCTTTTCTTACTATTTTAGGCCAATTTTTCATCCATGTAGAACTTAAAATATGTTGGCTATGCCCAAGGATCGAACACACACGAGTATGAGAAAATGTAGATTAATGACAAAATCTATTCCACAACCCCTACCTTAATTTTCGAGACGAATCTAAAGAGCCTAATTATGCCATGATTAGACAATGTTGTGTTACAATAATCAATCTCTAATGATGGATTAATTAGACTTAATGGATTCGTCTCACAATTTCCGGTCCATTCGTGTAATTATTTTTGTAACTAATCTACGTTCAATACTCCTAATAGACCTTAAAAGAGGACCCAAAAGTTTCACTTCACAAACTAAAAGGAGCCTGAAAGAGGATGACGTAGATATATATAGGGGCAGCACCTAGCCGTTTTCCCATTGCTAAGACACGTCCACATTATCTAAGACATGTTCACATTACCTAGTGATTCTTCGAGTAGCACATGACTCCTTGACTAATGCACGCATGAGGACTCATTGTTTACCTCAACCACCAAGATTCAAAGGTCAAGTTTGATTTCCAAGAAATTATACCCAAAAAATAAAATTGGAATAGGTTTACGTGCACTAACTCACCGATTCATAAAATATACAATTAGCTATGTGTATCAATGAACAAGTTTCAGGTTCTCTCATTCGAGTTGAGTATGTGCTCTTTTCCTTATGAATGATGTTTTTTAATAAAATATTTACTTATTACTGGTAATAACGAGAATAAATCTACTTTGTTCTTTATTTAAGAGAATAGGCATTTTTTTTTGAAAGGAACGGCAAGAGAATAGGCATTTTGACTGGAATATTAATTGAACTGTTTTAGGGACAACTACCAAATGGACTTGAGATAGCGGTGAAAAGACTAAATCCACATTCAGGGCAAGGTTTAAATGAGTTCAAGACTGAGATTCAGCTTATTGCAAAGCTTCAGCACACGAACTTAGTGAGACTGTTGGGATGCTGCATTCAGGGAGAAGAGAAGCTATTGATATACGAATACATGTCAAACAGAAGCTTGGATTTCTTCATATTTGGCATGCTATACAGAACCTTTGTTCAACAACACATCCACTATGTTTTTCAACTTGCTGCACCTCTAAAAGTATTTATTTGTCATATATATATGCAGATACAACAAGAGGAGCATTACTAAACTGGAATAGGAGGCGACATATAATTGAAGGGATAGCTCAAGGATTGCTCTACCTCCACAAGCATTCACGCCTTCGGGTCATACACAGGGACCTAAAAGCAAGCAATATTCTCTTAGATGATAATATGAGCCCCAAGATATCTGATTTTGGCCTTGCTCGAATATTCGGGTCAAATGAAACTCATGCAAATACAAGTAGAGTTGTGGGCACACAGTAAGATCTATCATAGCTTAACTACACTACTAATAACATGAATACTTATTATCAGAATTTGATTTACTTGATGAAGCCATTTTGTTTCATCCAGTGGTTACATGGCTCCTGAATATGCTTCAGAGGGCATTTTCTCAGTTAAGTCAGACGTCTTCAGTTTTGGTGTGCTGCTCCTAGAAATTATTAGTGGCAAACGAAACATTGGTTTCCATCAAACTGGAAATTTTTCCAATCTTCTTGGATATGTGAGTAAAATTTGTCCTTTTTCTTTGGCTATTTTAAATTTGTTTTTGTCTAACACAAAAAGTAAACTTACTGCTGTAGTACTGTAACTTGTCCTTGATTAATTAACTCTTTGTTTGGTGTCATGATTAGTTACACCAATTCTAAATAATGTGGTGTCAGACATCAATGTGATCAAATTTCACTACAGTAAGGTTATCAGTGTTTGAACTCAGTACTAATGCTCTTTAACTAAATAATCACATTGAGAGTCAAGGATATTATATTTATTACACCATTTCACTTAACAACTAATTGTGCTAGTTTGTTTAATATTTGTTCCATTGTACTAATTTGTTTTAAATATTTGCATTGTATTATATCATTTAACCACTTATTATCCCATTGCAATGACCGCCACACTTTCAGGCATGGCTTCTATGGAAAGAGGAAAAGTGGTTTGAAGTTATTGACCCTTGTTTAGATGCCAAACATCAAAACATGGAGATAATGAGATTAATCAACATTGCACTGATGTGTGTGCAAGACAATGCGGCTGATCGCCCTAACATGACAGACGTTATCTCTCAGCTTATGAATGAAAGCACAAGTTTGCCTGAGCCGAAACAACCAGCTTACTTCAACATAAGGGGAGTGAACAAAGGAGAATGTGTGATTGAGTTTGGGAAATCAAACAGCATAAATGATGTCACTAGTTCACCCCCAAATGGAAGATAGATGGATCTTGCTCTTATCTTCGGAACTTGCATCTTGATAATATTATGAGGCAGTAGTCTATTCTGTAATTGTGGCTGGATTCTTTTTATTTCAAGCAGTTTATCATTTTTAAATTTAGTTTGATCATATGAAATGATCCTTACCATGGTGAAGGTTTCCACTACATAAAATTATTTAATATGTGACGAAATAAATTCGTCACGAATCGTTAAAAACCGTCATCATGCAGTGTCTGTGATGATTTCGAATAATGACATGCATTGAGTATCACATATAAAATTGATCGAAATTCCTTCATAATCGTCACATCTCAGTATAATCATCATAGGGGGTGAGGCCAGCCCAAACCTGTGTAATACAATACAATTTCCTTGTGTTTGGTTAGGTGGCTAAAATTAGCTTATTTTACTTAGCTTATGTTTGGTTGGTTGCACAACATGACAAGATGACCGTGTATTTCTTATAGGTGAAGTTACCACCGTCGTCCCTGCCCCTTCAATACGGAGCGCGGAGAAGGAGGAGCAGTGTGGAGGAGCCGAGGCCGGACCTGGTGCCCTCCCGCGCGGCCATCAGGGGCTCCGCCGGCCTCGACCAGGGGCGGCCGATGGCGGATCCATGGCCGGCACGGAGCTCCTCTGCTCTGGCGAACTCTGACAGTGGCGGGCAGATCGAGGACGACGCGCGCAAGGGCAGACTTTGACGGTGCGGCAGATCGAGGACTGTGCGCGGCGGGCGCGAGGCGGACTCCGACACGGCACGCTGCGGATTTTGTCGTCCACGTGGCCGGCCAGCTCGCCGTGCCGTCCTCTCTTTGCTCCGCCGGCGGCCCCGGGGGTGGAGCTCGCGGACCCCTAGCCACCGGATCTTGGGTGCGGCAATAGAGGGGCCAATGCACGGTGGCGGGCCTCTGCGGCGGCGGAGAAGTGGCACGACGCCTCCCTCCTGTCGTCGCGGCTTCCCGCCTCTACTGCCGCCTCCTTCCCCCGGACTCGCCGCTCCGGCGCCGGCTCGGTGTCCTCGCCTCCTCCCATCTCTCCTTCCTCGGCGTCGGCAGCTTCGAGTCCTCCACCCCGCGCAGGTGCAGCTCCAAGCTCTTGAGCGTCGTCGATGTGCAGGAGCGACAGGCTCAACGCGGAGGCAGCAATGGAGGCTGTGGAGGGTTGCGATGGGAGGTAAGTGGAAACTCCAGTCAGGCTAGACGAAGCCGGGCTCCGCGGAAGCAACCTTCCCTCGCGTTTCCTGGTAGCCTGGCTAAGAGGGTCGTGATGCATAAGTTAGGCCTGGCTAAGAGGCTTGTGCAGCCTACCGAATAAGTCCACACTGCATAACCAAAGCCTGAATAAAGCTTATGCAGCTTGCTAATCACCCCCATAAAGCGCCCTTGGGCTCAAGCAGCCCAGCCCAAGTCCAATATCAATGGCGAAAATAAACGCCACAGATGGGTGCCACATCAGTTTGTATTCATGAATGACGAAGTAGTCATGTCACCCATAAGTGACATGGTGGCTGATGTGGCCAATGACATGGCTGGTGGAGTGTCCATGACGTGGCAGCTAATGTGGCTACTGACATGTCAATGACATGGCGGTTGACATGGGACGTGGCATTCACAAATAATTTTTAAACAACCTCAACTCCTTCATCTTCAACCAAGAGCAGGGGACGTTGCTGGACTGGGAGAAGCGATGGCTCATCGCCGAGGGGATCGCGCAGGCCTGCTCTACCTGCACAAGCACTCTCGGGCACGCATCATCCATCGTGACCTCAAGGAGAGTAACATTCTGCTAGACAAGGACCTGAACCACAAGATCTCCGACTTCGGAAAAAGACACGCTCCCCGCTCAGGTCGCCCTCGAGCGGGCGACCGAGCGGCTCCAAACCCTAGCCGCCGCCCCTTCTCCCCTCCGACGTGCCGCTTCCCGAGGGGCCTCTAGAAGCTCATGAGGTGGCCAAGGACGGCGGCGGCACGGCCGTTTTCCCCTGGATTAGGCGGGGTGTCGCGGGCGCAGCTATCCCTCCCTCGGGGTCACCGGCGTCAGATTCCGTGGCGGCGGTGGCTTCTGGCCACGAACTCGGCGCTGCTCCGCCCGGATCCGGCGGTTGCGCAGCAGGGAGGCGTGTTTGTTCGTGGGTTGGCGCTCGAGGGATCGGCAGCGGTGGTCGGCGCAGGTGGGCTGGGGCGGCAGCGTCGCAGGACGGCGGCAGCAGCAGTTTCTGCCGGTGCGGGACGACGATGGTGGCTGTCACGGGGACTGAAGGCACGTAGGCGGCGGCCAATGCAGGGACGGTGGTGGCGACGGCGGTGGCGACCTGCGTGGTGCTAGGCGTTGTTGCTTGGCACCGCGGGAGGCCCTACTTGGGGGCGCTGGCGTTGCTGGCTACTCTGAGTCATGGCGACCTGGAGGCGAGGCCGGTGGCCTTCTGCGTGCGGGCATGGGAACAGAGGTGAGGAGGTCGACGTTCCCCTATCTTCCCCTTGGCGGCGATGTATGTTCGGCGCTGCTTTGGTGGTGAGGCCGGGTGGTTTGTGTTGAGCTTTCCCAGGGCAGGTGTGCTCTTGCGGTGATGTGGTGGCATTTCGGGATGTGTCGAGTCATCTTTCCGGCAGAGGTGTTGTGGGGGGTGGAGGGGAGCGAGTTACTGCTGCTTGTATGTGAGTGTGCAACGAACATGGTGTTAATCCGGGCGAAAGGCTTCACCGGCATCGTTGATAGTGGTAGTAGTGGCGGGACGACGATGGTGGCTGTCACGGGGACTGAAGGCACGTAGGCGGCGGCCAATGCAGGGACGGTGGTGGCGACGGCGGTGGCGACCTGCGTGGTGCTAGGTGTTGTTGCTTGGCACCGCGGGAGGCCCTACCTGGGGGCGCTGGCGTTGCTGGCTACTCTGAGTCATGGCGACCTGGAGGCGAGGCCGGTGGCCTTCTGCGTGCGGGCATGGGAACAGAGGTGATGAGGTCGACGTTCCCCTATCTTCCCCTTGGCGGCGATGTATGTTCGGCGCTGCTTTGGTGGTGAGGCCGGGTGGTTTGTGTTGAGCTTTCCCAGGGCAGGTGTGCTCTTGCGGTGATGTGGTGGCATTTCGGGACGTGTCGAGTCATCTTTCCGGCAGAGGTGTTGTGGGGGTGGAGGGGAGCGAGTTACTGCTGCTTGTATGTGAGTGTGCAACGAACATGGTGTTAATCCGGGCGAAAGGCTTCACCGGCATCGTTGATAGTGGTAGTAGTGGCGGCGCCCTTTGGGCGTCGTTCTTCCCGTTGGGGGCGTCATTATGGGGCATCTTGTCTTAGCATGGGTCTCGGGGTGAAAACTCTGTCCATGTCTGGACAAGCGACGACAATGCTTCTGGCATCACTCCCTGCTTGGAGGCGCCGCTTCCTGAGACCCGTCGCGGCTTGTGGCAGTGACGGTGGTGGTCTGGTTGGTGGTGTTGCCCGTGTGCAGAGGCGGTGGTGTGCTAGGTCTGTGTTGGCAGCAAAGAGGTGCAGAGGGCCCATGGGTGCTGGAGGTCTTGAGTTGGCACACTAGGTGTTGTGGTGATCTCGGTGACGGCTGGGCGGAAGCGATGCTCTCATAGCGGTTTCAGATATCTGAGTCCTCGGCGGAGCAGTGAGACGGTGGGTGAGGCGAGACCCCCACGCAAAGTGGTCGGGATCAGTGCTTTTCATTGGTGCCACGACGGGAATTTTCTGCCGACGCTTTGTTGGAGCAGGGGGATCGGCGTCCAAGTGTGTGTGGCTTGAGAATGATGGTTACGTGGTGGAGTTCGAGTTGTCGTTTTGGCTTGCAGCGGGCCGTGACATTTGGCATGGCACATTGAGGCTGTTCGGTTTATCTTGGCTTGACTTATCTCGGTTTGTTTTGGCTTATCTTCTCTCACACAATACTATTCAATCTACCAGCTGAGTACTATTCAATCTACCAACCGAGTATTGTTGGTGACGACAGCGCAGTTCACGATGGCTTACTTTCGGCTACTCTCTCAGGTTGAGGTGGTGTACAGTTTTGTTGGGTACGTTGTTTGCGTGCGTTGTATTTGTGGTGGAGTTCGCTTCAGCTTATTATGTACAATTACTTTCTTCTTAAATATATGACAGTGCTTCTACTTTTAAATTGTTTTTAAAAAAATCTCCGACTTCGGCTCCAACATGACGGATGCCAACACCAACACAGTTGTCGGCACATAGTAAGACTAGCAACACTTTGTTTCCTTTGTGCTGTTTATAACAGAAATGAGATGTTACCGAGAGCTTGGGACTGATTATCCATATTCACTATTAGAGCAACTCCAGTATAAACCACTAAATATATTGTTATTGTAAAATTTGAAGGTTTGATGCAAAAAGTCTAACTCCAATAGAATCTCTAAGAGCATCTCCAAGTGACTAGTTAAATTCTACTATCTATACATTCTCATTTAGTTAGTCATTTAGTCAGAATTCACTCTCCAAATTGCAGTCAATTCCACCAGACTAGCCAAATAAGACTTCCTGCCAAATCCAATACTGGGTGGGCCCCACGTGTCATTCCAACTTACTAACAGGCTGTTCGGCTGGCCATTTCTCGGTTTATTTCGGCTTATTTCCTCTCACACAATACTATTCAATCTACCAGCCGAACCTCTGACTCTTCTTCCTCCCGAGTTCTTCCTCTCGCCTCCTCGACTCCGACAGGCCCAGCGCTCATCCCGACCGGCCGCCCTGCGCCCCTGCCCGCGCGCCTTCGTTTCGGCCAGCCATCCCACCCGCGCGCCTCCGCTCCAACCGGCCGCCCGACCCGCGCGCCTCCGCTCCGGCCGGCAGCCCCGGCTCGCGCTACTCCACCATGGCCGTCCTGCCCGCACACCTCCACGCCGCTTGTTGTGGCTACGCCGCCCGCGTTGCTTCGACATGGCCACTAACGCATTTGTACTCGGATCCGGCACCCCGCCCGCACGGCTCCGCAGCGCTCACTCCGGCCGAGCCGCCCTGCCCACACGCCGTCGCTCTGGCTGCCCGACCTGCCAGCGCGACTCCGCCCCGCTCCCTTAGGCCAGCCGCCCTGCCCCCGCTCCGGTTGGCCGCCTCGCCCGCACACCTCTGCCCCACTGACTCCGGCGGGGCGCGCTGCCCCTGCTCTGGCTGGCTGCCTCGCTCCGGATCCGGCATACTCTGGTCTGGCCCTGCGCGAGTAGCTCTGCTGCGGCTCCGAGGTGCACGACGCGAGGAGGGCGGAGGTAGCTGCCGGGAGGTGGAGGCTGATGGAGACGACGACGGGCCAGCCGGCGGTGCCGCTGCAGCACCTGCGCGTGGGAGCTGCTCCTGCCATCGCTACTGGACGCTCGGCGGGTCCCTCCCTCCGCAACGTCCCCATCAGCCACGCCCGGCACGACCCACCCACACCCTCGCCGCTGTCGTAGCCTCTGCTGGCGCTCCCTCCCCCCCGCTCCCGCTCCCGCCGCCCCCGGCCGCTCGCTGGTACTTTTTTTATTTTTTAATTTTATAAGTATTAGAAATAGTTTAGAAAATAGTAGAAATAGTTTAGAAATAGTTTTGAAAATAGTAGAAATGTTAGAAATAGTTTAGAAATTTTAGAAATAGTATAGAAATTATTAGATATTCTAGAAATAGTTTAGAAATTCTAGAAATGCTTTAGAAATTCTAGAAAATAGTTTAGAAGTTTTACAAATAGTTTATAAAATCTAGAAATGCTTTCGAAATTCTAGAAATAGTTTAGAAATCCTAGAAATAGTTTAGAATAATCTAGAAATAGTTTAGAAATTCTAAAAATCCTTTAGAAATTCTAGAAAATAGTTCAAAATTCTAGAAATAGTTTAGAAATTCTGAAAATGCTTTAGAAATTCTAGAAAATAGTTTAAAATTCTAGAAATGCCTTAGAAATTCTAGAAATAGTTTAGAAAGTCTAGAAAATAGTTTAAAATTCTAGAAATACCTTAGAAATTCTAGAAAAGAGTTGAAAATTCTAGAAATAGTTTAGAAATTCTACGAATGCCTTAAAATTGTTTAGAAATTGTTTATAATTCTAGAATTTTTTCGCAGCTATGGCAGAAGAACAGTCTGCTCCGTAGCAGCCTCCTGCACCACCAGAGCCTGCTGTGCAGTACGTGATTCTGGGCCTCTTTGATGAGAGGATTGACAAGGAGCATCGGTCGTACTACTCCGCGATTTGCGGTACGACCCTAGGCACTGTACGTGCGCGCACTCCGGCACACTACATGCTGCTAGACGATCGTTGGGTTCTCAAGTGCGCAACACAATACCTTATTAATGATAATATATCATTGCATTTTTCATTACACTAACAGCCATTACATTCTTTTGAGCAGGCTACGCGCAGCAGGACTTCTCCTGCTGGCGCGGTTGGTGGAGGGGGACCACATGCGGGCCGCGCTTCGTCCACAGGACTGCCAAACGCGGTTCGGGTTCGACTACGACCTCATCTGCGCACTACTTGGCCGGTGGCGCCCAGAGACACACTCGTTCCACTTCCCTTGGGGGGAGATGACGCTGACTCTGCAGGACGTGGCTATGTTGCATGGGCTACCGATTGGAGGCGAGGCGATGGGTGTCGGGGACAGCCATAAGGGTCCCCTAAAAAACCGGGGGAAACCCATTCACTTTCGCAAAAACTAAAACACAAACGAATTCACAAACCTAAAACACGCTCAAGATAGTCACGGCCCAGCGGCCGGGCCCACAGCCCTGGTGGCCCCAGCGGCCCACCAGAACAGTCGGCCCAGCCACCCCCGGGCGAAACTCCGCTTCGCTCGAGGGGCGCAGCGCCGCGCTAACGAGACTCCGCCTCGCTCGAGGGTCGGTTGCCCCTTCGGGTGAGACTCCGCCTCGCTCGAGGGTCGGTCGCCCCCTCGGGTGAGACTCCGCCTCGCTCGAGGCCCTCACGGGCTCGCCGCCCCCGCACCTGCTCCCCCGACAGGGGCGTTTAATGTTCTAACACTTGCAGGCGCCCGGGTCAAAGACGAATCCACGCCATGCCGTCCCTCTGACACGCCCGGGAATCATATTCCGGCGCTGTTCTGCCAACTCTCCCGGTGAGGCCATCCCCACCACTGTGCGGCAAGGCCAGTGTCAGCTCCGCGACACTGCGCCATCCACTCTCGTACGGCCAACGCGCCGCACCCTCGAAAGAGGACGGCAGAACCCTCGAAAAGGGGACGGACGCCTACTCCGCGCCTGCCCAGGGCCACACCATGACGCCGGACCAGTGAGGCGCGTCACCTCCGTCACCGTCGGTCCTGCGCGGCCATCCCCGCCATCACGACGTCATCCCGGGCACTGCAGCGCCATCCCTGACGCTGTGGGAGTGCGGGGCGACAAGACACCGCCACGCCCGCGGCTGTGCCCCTTACGACCTCCCGTCAGCCGCACCCTCGAGTCAACGTACGGACGACGACCACACGGGAAGCTCCTACGCCGCCACCCTCGAAGCCGCTCCTGGACGGATACAGGGCACGCCATGACGCTCCGCCAGAAGCAAGATTCGCCAGGACGGCCGTCCACTCCGTTGCACTGTCCGCCATGCCATCACACGTAGCTAGAACAGTGCGGCACGCCTGTAAACTGCCTCCTCCTTGGCCTATAAAAGGAGGGGCAGTCCCCTGGCCGCAGGGGGACGACGGAGAGCACTGACCCACACGCTTTCTGCCTTCACCACGATATTGGCACTCGCCTCAATCAAAACCTCAGGGACCTGGAGGTCCGGCCTCCTCTCCCGCCCCGCTTGTAGCTCCCCTCTGCAAGCGCCACGGTGCAACGCAATACAGTGCCCCGAGCACACCACTGCTGGACGTACGGCCCCGGCCGGAACCAGGATAAACTTGTGTCCCCTGTGCTGTCGTTTGCACCGACCATCGAGAAGCTGATCACAGCGTAACTTACTAGTTAGTGTCGGGACTACTTTCCGCACCGACAGTTGGCGCGCCAGGTAGGGGGAGCTCGCGCTGTGATCGACCCCTCACCAGCATTCTCGATGGTAATTCGTACCGAGATGACGTCCCAGAGGTACGCCATGGGCAGCTCGGACCCTCTCCCCGCTGGATTCGAAATCCGGTTTGGGAGCCTGAACTTTCAGGCCACGGGGAACGGCTACCTCATGCGCCTCACCAACTTCGACGAACTCCACCCGTGGCGGTCGACTGGGCCGGGCCCAATGCCCGTCACGCCTGCTACTGACACTCCGGCACCCACCCGGGTGGCTGCCGCGAGCGCCTCGACATCCCGGCGCTGCGAACGCCCAGGTCAGCGCTCGCGCCAGGCGCGCACGGAGCGACGCCGGGCAACACGCGAGGCGGCCCGGAACGACACGCCCCCGCCGAGCGACACGGCGGCGCACCCTGCGGGGGAGCACGTGGCCGCGGGGCCGTAGTTTCCCCACGGGATGCGCAACCCTGCTGCGGCGTACGCCTCATCCGTCAGCACCGACATGGCCGCGTACGAGGATCTCCCGGGCCATCACTTGCTGTCAATCCGGAACCTCATCGCCACCACCAACGACGAGTCGTACCACGGCTCGCCCAGCGAGCTGCCGCCGTCAACCTCGCATGGCTACGCAGAGTGGGACTTCTCCAGCGTACCGGACCCTGTGGTCTTCCGGCGATTCCTTGATGCCGCGGACTACTGGTTCGGTTGCTCCGACGACTCCAGCGAGGGGAGCTATGATCCCTCGCGCGAGTGCTTTGTTGTCGCCGCCAACGAGCAAGCTGACGGCGCAAACGGAGCGGGCGACGGGAACGCGGCCCAGCATCCGGAGCCGAACCCGCCACCGGCCCCACCAGCGGGCAATGCGGATATCAATGCGCAGCTGGCCCAGGCACGCGAGCTCGAGGCGAAGCTCGCGGAAGAGTACCGGCAGGTGCGGCTCCTGCGTGCAACTATCGCAGGGGAAGCCTCGGCGCGCGGCGAACGCGCCCGAGAAGCCGGGAAGCAAGCCTGCGAGCGCATCAATGCCAACTTCAACGTGGACGACCCACACACGCCACTTCGTGCCAGCCAAAAACTCATCGCGGCGGCAACACTACTTCGGGCCATGCCCGAGCCATCGACACCTGAGGCACGTAACCTGCGCCGCGAGGCGCAGACTCTCATCGAGCAAGCAGCCGTGCAACAGGCCGAGAGCTCCGCGTCCCGCATGCGCAACCAGTCCAGCGCACGGGGCGACGGCGGCGCGAAGGACCAGGAGGCATCCGTCCACGCGGACGGCGCGGCGGAGCAGCCGCCAAACCAGGGCAAGACGCCTGTCAAGGAGCGGATCCTTGACACGCGCGGCGAGGCCCACGACGGAGACGCCCGCAACGTCCTGAACGCCAAGCGAAAGGGCGACGCGGAGGCGCGAGCGGCGGCGGGCTACCACCCTCGACGAGGTGGTCGCTACGACAGCCGGGAGGACCGCTCGCCAACACCGGAACCCCCGGGAACCCGCGTGTTCAGTCGGGAAATCCGTGCGGCGAGTTTCCCCCAGCGTTTCTGCCAGCCCACCACCATCGACAAGTACACGGGGGAGACGGACCCTCGTGTGTGGCTCAACGACTACCGTCTGGCTTGCCAGCTGGGCGGAGCCACCATCGATGCGGTGATTATCCGCAATCTGCCGCTGCACCTTGCAGACTCGGCCAGAACATGGCTCGAGCGCCTACCGCCCAGCCAGATCCACAGCTGGGATGACTTAGTCCGCACGTTCGTGGGGAACTTCCAGGGCACATATGTGCGCCCTGGGAACTCCTGGGACCTGCGAGCGTGCACCCAGAAGCCCGGCGAGTCGCTCCGGGACTTCATACGGCGCTTTTCAAAGCGCTGTACTGAGCTCCCGAGCGTTGCTCAGTCCGAGATCATGCACGCCTTCCTTGAAGACACGACCTGTCGGGACCTCGTGTGCGAGCTCGGGAGGAGCCCGCCGGTCGACTCCAACGAGCTGTTCGACATCGCCACCAGCTTCGCCTCCGGAGAGGAGGCAGTGGGGGCCATTTTCGACGGCAAGAAGGGCAAGCGCGTGGACGACACGCCCGCGGAGGGCAGCAAGTCCAAGGAGCCCCAGCATAAACACAAGCGGGGCAAGAAGGGCAAGAAGCCGCGCCACGAGGCGCACGCGCAGGGGCGCGACGACGGCGGGGACGAGGCCCTCGCAGTTGACCCGGCTCGAAAGGGCCCTCGAGGGGCCCCTCGAGGCCCCGGCGTATTCGACGATATGTTGAAGAAGCCCTGCCCGTACCACAAGACCTCAGTCAACCACACCCTCGAGCAGTGCGACATGCTCAAGAAGTACTACCGCCGCGTCGCCGCGAAGGAGAACGAGGCCAAGAAGGACGGGGGTGGCGGAGATGCTGATGGCTTCCCCGCGGTGGAGAACGTCTTCTTCATCTTCGGGGGACCGACGGTGGACATGTCCACCAACCGGCGCAAGCGAGAGCGGCACGAGGTCCTCACCGCGGAGAGGGAACCTCCTTCCTTCCTCGATTGGTCAGAGGACACCATCACCTTCAGCCGCGAGGACCACCCGAACCGCATCCCCAACCCGGGTCAGTACCCGTTGGTCGTCGATCCCATCATCGGCAACGCGCGGTTTTCCAAGGTGCTGATGGACGGCGGCAGCAGCCTCAACATCCTCTACGCCCACACCCTACGGCTGATGGGGATTGGGTTGGACCAGCTGCGGCCCAGCACAGTGCCGTTCCATGGCGTCGCGCCAGGCAAGCGCGTCCAGCCCCTTGGGCAGATCGACCTGCCGGTTTGGTTCGGCACACCGGACAACTTCCGCAAGGAGGTCCTCACCTTTGAGGTAGTGGGGTTCCGGGGCGCGTACCATGCCATCCTTGGCCGTCCGTGCTATGCCAAGTTCATGGCGGTCCCGAACTACACTTACCTCAAGATGAAGATGCCGGGGCCAAAAGGCGTAATCACCGTGGGCTCGTCGATCGAGCACGCATTCGACTGCGATGTCGAGTGCGTCGAGCATGCTGAGGCCCTGGCGCTCGACGAAACGTTTGTCGCGGACATGGAGAAGCTGGCCAACGAGGGCCCCGACTCCTCCGCCAAGCACGCGGGCAGTTTCGAGGCTGCCGAACAAACGAAGGAGGTGCCCCTCGACCCTGCAGCCCCCGAGGGCAAGGTGTTGAGGGTCAGCTCTACCCTCGACCCGAAATAGGAAGTGGTGCTCGTCGACTTTCTCCGCGCCAACGCCGATATCTTCGCGTGGAGCCCCTCGGACATGCCAGGCATCCCGAGGGAGGTCGCCGAGCACTCCCTTGATATCCTACCTCACTCCCGAGCCGTGCAACAACGGCTGCGCCGCTTTGACGAAGAGCGGCGCCGGGCGATCGGAGTAGAGCTGCGGAAGCTCCTCGAGGCCGGGTTCATCAAGGAAGTTTTTCACCCTACGTGGCTAGCTAATCCTGTACTAGTTAAGAAAAAGAATGGGAAGTGGCAGATGTGTGTAGATTACACTAGTTTGAATAAAGCATGTCCCAAAGTTCCTTTTCCTTTGCCACGAATCGATCAAATCATTGACTCAACTGCAGGGTGTGAACTATTGTGTTTCCTCGATGCCTATTCCGGGTACCACCAAATAAAGATGAAGGAGTCCGACCAGCTTACGACTTCGTTCATCACGCCGTTCGGAATGTTCTGCTACGTAACGATGCCGTTTGGCCTCCGAAACGCGGGCGCTACATACCAGCGATGTATGCAGCACGTCTTCGGAGACCACATCGGGCGAACCGTTGAGGCTTACGTAGACGACATAGTCGTGAAAACCAGGAAGGCGGACGACCTGGTTAGCGACCTGCGCGTGGCATTCGATTGCCTGCAAGCCAACGGGGTGAAGCTGAACCCCGAGAAGTGCGTCTTCGGAGTGCCGTGAGGCATGCTGCTGGGATACATAGTTTCCCAGCGGGGCATCGAGCCCAACCCCGAGAAGGTCGCGGCCCTCGAACAGATGGGCCCGATTCGAGACCTCAAGGGGGTCCAGAATGTGTTGGGGTGCCTTGCCGCCTTGAGCCGCTTCATCTCGCGGCTCGGCGAGAAGGGATTACCCCTCTACCGACTCCTGAAGAAACACGAGCGCTTCTCCTGGACCGTCGAGGCCCAGGAGGCGCTTGACAAACTCAAGGCGACGCTCGCCCACGCGCCAATCTTAACGCTGCCCCAGGACGGCGAGCCTCTGTACCTCTACGTCGCCGCGACCACTCAGGTGGTCAGCGCCGTCATCGTGGTAGAGCGTACAGAGGAGGGGCACGCCCTACCAGTCCAGAGGCCCATGTACTACATCAGCGAAGTGCTATCCGAGACCAAGGCACGGTATCCACAGATCCAGAAGCTGCTCTACGCAGTAGTGCTCGCGTGGCGCAAGCTCCGGCACTACTTCGAGGCCCACCCGGTCACGGTGATCTCCTCGTTCCCGTTGGGTGAGATCATCCGCAACCCGGACGCGGCGGGCAGAATCGCCAAGTGGTCTATGGAATTGATGGGCGAGACGCTCGCCTATGCGCCGCGCAAGGCAATCAAGTCCCAAATCCTGGCGGATTTCGTCGCCGAATGGACGGACACACAACTGCCGCCGCCGCAAATCCAGGCCGAATGCTGGACCCTCTACTTCGACGGGTCGGTGATGAAAACAGGGGCGGGCGCGGGCCTGCTCTTCATCTCACCCCTCGGGGAGCACATGAGATACGCGGTACGCCTGTATTTCCCCGCGTCGAACAACATGGCGGAGTACGAGGCCCTTCTTTGCGGCCTCCGAATCGCCATTGAGACAGGCATCAAACGCCTCAACGTCAAGGGGGACTCGCAGCTCGTGATTGACCAAGTCATGAAGAATGCAAGTTGTCACGACGACAAAATGGAGGCCTACTGCAACGCCGTACGAGCCCTCGAAGACAAGTTCTACGGCCTCGAGCTTAACCACGTGCCCCGCAGGTACAACGAGGAGGCGGACGAGCTCGCAAAAATCACGTCGGGGCGAATCACCGTCCCCCCGAACGTTTTTGCGCGGGACGTCGCCAGGCCGTCCGTCAACCTCGAGTCGACACCCTCGAGTCAAGAGGAACCCTCGGGGGCTCCCTCGAACCCAGCGGGCGCGGAGCCCATGGATGAAGACCCCTCGAACGAGGCGTTTGTGCTCTCCTTGCTCGAGGGCTACGGTGCGGACGAGGCCGAGGCCATGGACACGGAGCCAGCCCCCCGCGCGGAGGACTGGCGGGCCAAGTACCTCGCCTGGATGGAGCAAGGGGAGCTTCCCTCAGATCGGTCCGAGGCCAGACGCATCGCCAGGAAGGCCAAGTCATTCACCCTCGTCGACGGCGAGCTGTACAAGCGCGCTGCGTCAGGCGTCCTGCAGTGGTGCATACCCATCCCCCAGGGGCGCGAGCTCCTCCGGGACATCCACGCGGCGCCACGCACCCTCGTGGGCAACGCGTTTCGCCAGGGCTTCTATTGGCCTACCGCGGTTGCTGATGCCAGCGAGATCGTGCGCACCTGCGAAGGGTGCCAATTTTACGCCCGCAAGACCAATCTCCCGGCGCATGCCCTCCAGACGATCCCCATCACGTGGCCTTTTGCCGTGTGGGGGCTGGACATTGTCGGGCCCCTACGAAGGGCGCCCGGGGGCTACACGCACCTGCTAGTCGCCATTGACAAGTTCTCCAAGTGGGTCGAAATGCGTCCAATCACGAATCTCAGGGCAGAGCAGGCCGTAATATTCTTCACCAACATCATCCACCGGTTCGGGGTGCCTAACTCCATCATCACCGACAACGGGCCCCAGTTCACCGGCAGGAAGTTCCTGGAATTCTGCGACAAGCACCACATCCGCGTGGACTGGGCGGCCGTCGCGCACCCACAGACCAATGGTCAAGTGGAGCGGGCCAATGGCATGATCCTACAAGGCCTCAAGCCCAGGATTTTCGACAGACTGAACAAGTCTGGCCGAAAATGGCTCCAGGAGCTGCCAGCGGTCGTGTGGAGCCTCAGAACCACTCCGAGCAGGGCCACGGGATTCACCCTGTTCTTCCTCGTCTATGGCGTGGAGGCCGTCCTCCCCACGGACCTGGAATACGGGTCGCCCAGAGTCAAGAGCTACGACGAGGGCACCAACCAGCGAGCCCGCGAGGACTCACTGGATCAATTGGACGAAGCCCGCACTGTGGCCCTGATGCATTCAGCAAGATACCAGCAGGCTCTGAGGCGGCACCAGGCCCGGAAGATACGACGCCGAGACTTCGACGAAGGGGACCTAGTCCTAAGGCTGCGCCAAGACAATCGAGGCCGCCACAAGCTATCGCCCCCATGGGAGGGACCCTACATCGTTGTCAAAGTGCTCAAGCCCGGCACCTACAAGCTGGCCAACGAGGACGGCGAGGAACTCACCAACGCTTGGAACATCCAACAGCTACGTTGCTTCTACCCTTAGAAAGGATTTCCGAGTTTTTCTTGTCATTACATACCCAACACCCCAGTTGGCTGTAATTTCCATCAAATTAATAAAGCTGAAGGGCGACTTGGTTTTCCCCCGAAAACCAAATCCCCCTCGGGGGCTACTGCGGGGGGCGTCCCCCCCCCCAAAAAATGGTCTCATTTTTTCGCAAAATTCGCCGCAAATGTGCTAAGTATGCCTCGACCCAAACTTTGGGTGGACTCACGCGGGACGCGAGTGGCCAAAGGGCGAAGAAGCGCGAGTCGGGGATAGCCCACGCCTCCGGCAGGATACGGCCCTTCCCCCTCGCCACTTTTCCTATAAGCTACTCGTGCGAACGAAAACCTTCCCAGCCAAGGTTCGCCTAAGAAAGCGGGGAGGCAGAACAACACAATCACCGAAATAAACAACGAGTTTTTCAACTTACAAACATCAAAGTGTTTTAAACAGCAAATGTTTATTACAACAGCCGCGCGGCTCGAATTCTAACATCAAAAACATAAAGGGCACAAACGCCCAATGGTCTTCAGGCTTGGGGGCCGCCAGCCGGGGGAGCGTCCGGGAAGAGGAAGTCCATGAAGTCCTCGGCGAGGATGTCAGCGGCTGGAGCAGCGAGCGCATCCGCACGGTTCATCGCCACCTCGTCGTCGACGCCGACGGGAACGACGTAGCCCGTGGAAACGGCCTCGAGGTCGACCTGGTAGTGGGAAGCCACCACGCCAAGAGCTTTCTGAACTCCCAGGTGAAGGGCGCGGCACACGCGCTGGGCAACGTGCCTGCCGAGGGCGCGGAGGCGACTCGCCATCGAGCTCCCAGCCTGCACTTCGCCCTCCTCGACCCCCTGGCACGCCTCGAGGGCGGCGGCCCGCAGCTCCTCCAACTCCTGTTGTGAGGAGTTGTGGGCCGTCTGGAGGGACTCTGCCTGGGTCGTCGAGTTCCCAAGAGCGTTCCGCAGGCCTGAAACCCATGAATGAAAAACAAAAATTGGGAGCGGATCCCAAGCAAACCAAATCAACAAGCAAAATGCGAAGAGAGGCGACTCACCTTCAACCTGTTTCTTCTCCGAATCGAGGGGCTTGCGCGCGACCTCGGCCTCCTGCCGCAGGCTAAGGACCGCAGCTTCCTACTCCACGACAGCCTGGCGCAGATCCTCGTAGGAGACGCTGAGCTGGTTCAGCTCCCCGTCGAGCCGCGAGACTTCTTCGTCCCGTTGCTTGAGGGTTGCCTGCGCCCCCTTGAGTGCGGCGCGCTCCTGCTGAAGGAGGCCCTGGGCCTCTTCTCGCGCCAGGCGCTCGCGCTCGAGGGCGGCCCGAGCCTCAGCAAGGGCGGTTCGCTCCTGCTGGAGCTGAGCGTCCGCCTGTTGGCGCGCGTCTCGCTCCCGCTGAAGCTGCTCCCCCGTCGAGGCGAGGGAGGCGGCCTGGTCTGCCAGGCTGGCCCTCAGCTGCTCAGCCTCCTTGGCCCTTTCCTCGGCCTGGCTCTGCCAAGACCGTGCTCCCTCGAGGGTTGCACGGTCCTGTTCGAGCTGGGCGCGAATCGAGGCCACCTCCGTCTCCCACTCTGCCGCCACGGTCTGCATCACGGCTGCGTCCTCGCGCGCCTTCCGCAGCACCTCGTCCCGCTCCAGGAGCGCTGTCCGCACCTTCGCGACTGCAGAGACACCTTCCACAGCCTGGGCGTCCTGCTCCAGGAGCTCGTCCCGCACTGCCTGGAGCCGGTACTCCAGCCACCTGTTGTCAGTCCGCAGGGCCTCGACAAGGGTGTCAAGAGCGTCGTATTGGTCCCGGTACCAGTTGCGCTCGGAGCTCAGCCGGTCGAGGTGGCCGTACTTCTCCCGGGCTCGACCCTCCAATTCCTGCCACCGGCAGACAAGGCAGAAGAGAGTTTGAGTCGGAAAAAGCGCGAACGCGGGAGAGACGAGGGGGGAAGAAACTCCAAAATCCAACAGAAGGGATGCGTACTTGGAAAATCCGCCACGCAGGACCCCTGTGGATCCGCAGCGCCTCGTCCAGCGCGTTGTTGAGCGAGGCACCGTGGTCGCGAAACTCTTGCCACAGCGCCTGCTCGGCCTGGGCCTCGATGCAGAGGGCTGGCGGCGCGCTGGCTTGCTCCCGCTCCCGCTCCACACGCGTCACGGCGCCATCGGGGGCAGGAGGGCCGGCACGAGACGACGAGGCCTCGGCGCCATGCGCCGAGGGCTGCGGCATCACGCAGCCATCCTCCCGCATCACTAACACCCCCGCCGCGGGCTCGGGGGCTGGCGCGGGCCAGTTCTCCCATTGGCCCCATCCAGGCGGCGGCGCGTCATCGTCGTGGATCTCCACCACGGCCGCCTGACCACCCGCCGCTGGGACAGGCAGAGGTCGAACCGTCGGCGCAGCGGTTGCCGCTGTCGTAGCCGCTGCCACGGCCGTCGCCTCCTGCTGCGGCTCCGTGGCCACGGCCGCGCTGCGCGGTGGCTCGCCCGTCATCGCCGCGCTCCCGGCCGCCCGTGGCGCCCTCGACGAGCGCCGCCTCGTGGGTACGGACGTGTCCGACCTGAGCGCTTTAGCGGGCGTGAGGGCGGGGACGGTCGGCGCCACCCTGCGAACACGGAGACAAACAACTGAGCTCCAACCCCTCGAAACCGGAACGTCTGGAGGAGGGACTGCTTACCTCAAGGTGGAGAAGCCTCGCTTCCTCTTCCTCGAGGGTTCGGCAGGCGCTGCTGTGGCGCCCGTCGTCGCCGCCGCAGTGCTCCCAGACGCTTCCGCGGCGCGCGCTGGCGCTTCCGCGACGCGCGCCGCCTCTTCCACGGACCGCCCGGTGGCGGGCGCTTCCGCGCCCACCACGGGCGCCTGCTCCTCTGCCGCCTCTGCGGCTCTCGGTGAGGGAGTCGAGGGATTCCATCTCTCGAGGGGGGCCCGCCCCCCATCGCTCTCCTCTTCTTCCTCCTCTCCCGACGACGAGTTCCCCGGAGTCACCGGGGAAGAGAGTCCCTGCTGCTCGCGCAGCCGGTACTCCTCGTCCCGCTGCTCCCGGTGCTCCCGCCGCCGGATTCTCTTCTCCTTCCTGCGTGCCGCCCGCTCCTGCTCCCGTCGCTGCGTGGCGCGGGCAACCGCTCGAGCTCGGGGCGTGGGCGGGTCGGACCGCGAGGCGTCCACGGTCACCCTCTGCTAAAAAGCGACTGTCAAAACCATGCTGGTACGTTGCAAGGGAACGAGAAAGGGAGGAAGGCCTACTCACCGCCGGGGCGTCGGGGAGCATAACGAACGACCAGAGGTCGTCGTTGCTGTGCCGGCCGGCCTTGAGGCTGATGGCACGCCTCGCCCTCGTGGCCGCGTATTCCCGAGCGAGGCGCTCATTCAAGAACCGCGAGCGCGCCAACGACGTAGGGTTGGCCGCCTCGCTCATCTCGTGAATACGGAGCTCCCTCTCCATGAGGGGGACGATCCGCCGGTGGTGGAGGTTCGCGAGGACCGAAGCCGCCCCCAACCCGGCGTCCGCCAGGTTCTTCAACGCGGGTAGGAGCGAATCCAACCGCGCCTGGTGCGAGGAGGGAGACACGCCGTGGTGCCAGGAGTCGGCCTTCTCCTTCAGCACCTTGCCGGTGTAGGGGGGAGGCCGGCGCCGTCGTTGCGGAGGTAGAACCACCCCCGCTCCCATTCCGCATTGTTGGATGTCATCGTGCAGGGGATGTATAACTCCTTGCGCGAATCCCGCAACGAGATCGACAGGCCGCCGGCGCGCACCGCCCGGCGCACCCGTGCCTCGGGTGTAGCGAGCGTATGCAGCTCCGCGCGGAAAAGGTGGACCCAGAGATCCCAGTTCACTGGGATCCCCAGGAATCCCTCGCAGACGCCAATGAAGGTGGCCGCCTGCGAAATCGCGTTGGGGGCGAAGTTGTGCAGCTCCACCCCGTAGTGGTGGCACAGTCCGCGCATGAAGCGGCTCGCCGGCGCGGCGAAGCCGCGCTCATGGTGCCGGATGAAGCTGACGACGTAGCCGTACGGCGGGTTGGGCTCCCGATCCGTCACCGGCGGAACGATCCACGCCGGGGGCTGCCCCTCTACGTTCGGCGCCAGCTGGCCGCTGTTCACGAGCTCGCTCAGGGCGAGTTTCGTCACCGTCGAGCGGCTCCACGGCAGCGGATCCAGCACCGTGATCGGCTGGGGGGGAGCCATTGCGGTTGGCAGTGGCGCACGAAGACGAAGCTAGCGGCGGGCGAAACGAAAGGGCGCGCAGCCGAGAAGCGAAGGCAAGGAGCCAAGGGCGGCGGCGCTAAGTAACGAGGTAAGGAGCTTCCGCCTCCCTCTCCTTGGATTTATAGATCTAAGGGAGCCACGCTCCCCAAACCGCGCGTCGCGCGCATTAACTGCAGGCGGCTGCATCTGCCACTGACAAGCGGGGCCCACCGCACCGAAACGGCCGGCCGCGCGCGCATGCGCGATCATTACGGCGCGGCAACCGAAGAGCCGCGGCGGCCTGTCACGTCCGCCCCCCACGTCGCCCACTACGCGCGCGGCCGCGACACCTGAAAAGGCGCGCCCACGACGCACGACTGAAGCCACAACTGTGGGCATTTAACGGCCTGGTCCCTTACTAAGTAAGCGTGACCCTCGCGCGGCCCGAGCCCAGTGCTCGAAAAACCAGACCCTCGAAGGGTGCGATTACTGACCAGTGGCCTCGGGACCCGCTCGGTGAAAGCGGGCGCCACAGGTGCCCTCGATTCTAGAGGATTACTGATCAGCAGCTCGGGGGTCAGCTCGACCGCGAACCCACGAATCCTGCAGATGCAATCGAGACGGGAGCACTTAGCTGCCACCCCACAACGGCCCTACTAATCAGGGGTTCGAAGCCTGACCCTCGAAGGGTACGAACAGGCGCCCCAGATCAACAGAGTCAGGGACGACGAGGGCGCGCGCATTCGAGCCTATCCTCGAGCTCACCAGCTCGAGGTCTCCCCACATATCGTATTCAAGAGCCAACGAGGGCAGCTAGTCGAGGGATCCCATTGAGGGAGAGCTTCCGCGCCCTCGGTCCCCAGCGAACGGGACCGAGCCCTGCCTAGCAAACCCACGTAAGCGCTTTCATGGACGAGTCTCCAGACCACGAGCCAACCCTTATCGAACGGGGCATGGGCGTCCACTTGAATCACCCGATAACAGCTCGAGGAGGAACCCGCAATTCGCGACCCGCTCGATGGGAGTTGTGGACACCTCACCCCTCTGTCCCGCGGAGGGACGGTGAAGGGAACGTACAAACAAGTCGGAGAGCCCGCCCCGATCGCCTCGAACGGGCCCAGGCTCGGGGGCTCGACGCGTGGCTACACCTCCTGGATATGCACCAAACGCACGCGAACGTCGGCACATGCGTACGGCACCGCCGAGGCCGGCTATAACACCACCGAGGCCGGCTGAAATAAACACCTCGCACAATGACGACGCTGCGAAAAAACCTTGAAGGAGTACACACACACCTCCAAGGCTTCGGGGGCTAGACCCGCGGGTCCGCTAGCGCGCCCCCACAGAATAGCACAGCAATCAGGAGGGAAGAAGGTCCCATCAGCAAGCGTCAGCATCTGCGGGATCCTAATGGATACACCCGCAGATGCTCGGGGGCTACTGTCGGGGACAGCCATAAGGGTCCCCTAAAAAACCGGGGGAAACCCATTCACTTTCGCAAAAACTAAAACACAAACGAATTCACAAACCTAAAACACGCTCAAGATAGTCACGGCCCAGCGGCCGGGCCCACAGCCCTGGTGGCCCCAGCGGCCCACCAGAACAGTCGGCCCAGCCACCCCGGGCGAAACTCCGCTTCGCTCGAGGGGCGCAGCGCCGTGCTAACGAGACTCCGCCTCGCTCGAGGGTCGGTTGCCCCTTCGGGTGAGACTCCGCCTCGCTCGAGGGTCGGTCGCCCCGTCGGGTGAGACTCCGCCTCGCTCGAGGCCCTCACGGGCTCGCCGCCCCCGCACCTGCTCCCCCGACAGGGGCGTTTAATGTTCTAACACTTGCAGGCGCCCGGGTCAAAGACGAATCCACGCCATGCCGTCCCTCTGACACGCCCGGGAATCATATTCCGGCGCTGTTCTGCCAACTCTCCCGGTGAGGCCATCCCCACCACTGTGCGGCAAGGCCAGTGTCAGCTCCGCGACACTGCGCCATCCACTCTCGTACGGCCAACGCACCGCACCCTCGAAAGAGGACGGCAGAACCCTCGAAAAGGGGACGGACGCCTACTCCAAGCCTGCCCAGGGCCACACCATGACGCCGGACCAGTGAGGCGCGTCACCTCCGTCACCGTCGGTCCTGCGCGGCCATCCCCGCCATCACGACACCATCCCGGGCACTGCAGCGCCATCCCTGACGCTGTGGGAGTGCGGGGCGACAAGACACCGCCACGCCCGCGGCTGTGCCCCTTACGACCTCCCGTCAGCCGCACCCTCGAGTCAGCGTACGGACGACGACCACACGGGAAGCTCCTACGCCGCCACCCTCGAAGCCGCTCCTGGACGGATACAGGGCACGCCATGACGCTCCGCCAGAAGCAAGATTCGCCAGGACGGCCGTCCACTCCGTTGCACTATCCGCCATGCCATCACACGTAGCTAGAATAGTGCGGCACGCCTATAAACTGCCTCCTCCTTGGCCTATAAAAGGAGGGGCAGTCCCCTGGCCGTAGGGGGACGACGGAGAGCACTGACCCACACGCTTTCTGCCTTCACCACGATATTGGCACTCGCCTCAATCAAAACCTCAGGGACCTGGAGGTCCGGCCTCCTCTCCCGCCCCGCTTGTAGCTCCCCTCTGCAAGCGCCACGGTGCAACGCAATACAGTGCCCCGAGCACACCACTGCTGGACGTACGGCTCCGGCCGGAACCAGGATAAACTTGTGTCCCCTGTGCTGTCGTTTGCACCGACCATCGAGAAGCTGATCACTGCGTAACTTACTAGTTAGTGTCGGGACTACTTTACGCACCGACAATGGGGGCACGGGACATCCCCGACACGTGGCGTCAGGATCTGCTGGAGAGGTTCGCACCAGTGGTCTGCAACGCTCACGCCGTCGAGCCAGTCGTGCCCTTCCAGCACCCTCACGGACCGACCCCTTTTTGGTTGCGTCAGTACAGCGTACGTATTCTGACGTTTCTTAACAATTTCTCATTTTATGTAATAAAATGTAATAAATTATCATAAGATTTTTAACAATTTCTCATTTTGTGCAGGCCGACTACATGAGAGTCGATGCCGGCGACTACACAGTCGCTAGGCACTTGGAGGCGTACCTGTTGTGGCTGCTCGGCCAGGTGATGTTCTGCGGATCGCAGGGAGACGCGGTGTCGAGGTTCATGATCCCCATTCTCGGGTGATCGCCGATGCAGATTTGGAGGCCGTCCCCCAGGTCAACTGGGGCGCCGCTGTTTTGGCGGCAACTTACAGGGGTTTGTGCGCAGGCGTGTCGAAAGGCCTGAGCAGCGCTCCGGTTTTTCTCGACTGTCCCCTGCTACTGCAGGTCTGGTCGTACGAGTGCCTGCCGATGGGTAGGCCCTTGGTCGATCGGAGTCCGCACCCTGCACTACCGCCTGGACACGACCCAGCCGACAGGCCCACCATGGGCTCGTTGTGGTGCCACTGAGCGGTACGTGCTTCTTGCTCTTGTTAGTTAGATTCTAGCGATTTCTACGTTTTTACCAACTAACTTCTGGTGTGTTATGCAGCACGACTACACGCAGCAGACCAGACGCTCGTACGCGAACTTCCGCGGCTAGATCGACTCCCTAGTAGACAGTCAGGTTGTCTGGATGCCGTACACCGCCGACGCCATCGCCGCCCGCGCACCTCAGGGCCTCTCGTCGCTCTGCTACCGAGATGAGAAATTTTGGTTGACGAAGACGCCCGTGGTGTACGACGTCGTGGTGGAGGAGTACCACCCGGAGCGTGTGATGAGGTGGTTTGGGCGGTACCAGGAGTCCCCCATGCCTGTCGTGCACACCGTTTCAGCTGCAACGCACATGTAAATTATCGTTAAATTTTTTTTGTTCACGTAAGTATCTGTAATTGCTGACAGATTCGCTGCATTTGTGCTAGGTGGTCGAGGAAGGGTGTGACCACGATCCCGATGGAGCATAAGCTCCTCCCGTATGTGCAGGCTTGGCTAGCCGCGACCCAGCCGGAAAACGTGGTCACCGAGCAGCGGCCCCACGACGTTGAGGCCTGGAGAGCATACCTGGACTGATACTTGGTGAGGACTCGGACGCGCGTGATGTTTGTCCCACCCGAGCTGGTGGAGTCGGAGCCGGCGGTCGTCGCCTCGCAGGGGTACCCCGTCCGCCGGGACCAGATGTCTGCCACCGCGGTAAGTTTGAAACTACAAATGGAGCCATTCTTCCTTTGATGACATTCGACGAAACTAAACCATCTTCTGTTTGGCAGCACGACGTGATTGAGGAGGTGTACGACATGATGGAGGAGGCGCATGCCCAGGCGCTACACCTGACGATCCCGCAGCACGAGCAGGTGTACCACAGGGTGATGGTCGCCATCAGGAGGTACTGGCGCGGGGTGAACTTCTACGGGCACGATGCTCCTCTGCCTCCACGTATCCCGTCGTCCTCCTGAGCTCCGCCTCCACTGCTCGTTCGGCCCAGGCGCCATCTACCTCCACCACACAGCGACCGTGGGCGGCCGCGGTGTCGGGTCCGACGTTAGGCTTCAGCCAGTTTTTGACGTTCGCCCAACCGCCGCCGTTCCGTCCTGCTGGCATGTACGTGCCGTGACCCTTTAGTTTCGGCACAGCAACATGTAAATCTTCTTTTGTACATTCTAGTTTGCAGGATATGTTGTGTTGATTTTAAATATATGTGTCATGTAATGTAATCTTTACAGGGACACGACCACCAATGGGCTTGGGACCTTCGAACTGGTCAGCACCTTGTCGCCCTTCAGTGCAGCAGCACCACCAGCACCTGCATTGGTTGGCACGTTCTCGCCCTTTAGTGCAGCAGCAGCTGCTGCAGACCTCCCAAGGTGACAACCTTCATTATCTATCTCCAACCCTATACGCTCTTCACAACAAAGTTGCTAACAAGTTTCAATTCAATGCAGTTTACGGTTTTGTCGGCACACCTGGCTCCTCAGACCCGACCATGGACGACTTGTTCCTGGACGTCGAGGACGTCACGCAGCTGGCGTCGGAGCAGCTGCAGCACCAGCTGCCGCTGCCGCAGCACCAGCCGCCGCCACAACAGCACCAACCGCCGACGCTGGAGGAGCAGCCGCCGACGCAGCACCAGCTGCCACCGCAGCAGCTCCAGCCGCCACCACAGCAGGAGCAGCCGCTGACGCAGCAGTTCAGATCTCAGCTGACACAGGAGCACCGGCAGGCCGGGTTCAAGGAGGCGGCAGCGGCTGGATCAGGGGTGATGCCCCCCAGACGTTGGTGCCGTCGGGATCTGGAGCAGCACCCGAGGCGTTGGCGACACCAGCCCCCGATCCGGACGCTGCATGACGCCGTCAGGCACCACCGGTCCCTCTCACGTACCCCAGCAACCACACTAGGGCAGCACAGGCAGCCAGGAGGGCGGCTAGGGGACCGCCGCAGCCGCGCGCGAAGCGCGGCCGTATGTAGTTCTGTCGTAGCAAACTCTTAGTTGTGTAAACTATTTTTGTTTTATCGATATTCGTGTTACCTTACGTTCGTATTAGTACTATATTTGTATTAGTATTATAGTAAGTGCCTCTCATCCTCGTGGAGCTTGAGCCCTTGGTATTTTTCCACTTCGTCCTCGTAGAATTGGAGCTCTTCCATGGCGAAAACGTTAGGGACCAACACAGGAGGAGAGAATGAGAGAAGCAAAGATGCTTTGTGCAGAAAAAAGCACCAACCGCCGTTCCAAGCAGCGGTTTGCACTACCGCCGTTTCAAACGGCGGTTAGTGGTCCTCAACCACTATATGAAACGGCGGTTGGGCCTCTAAGGCCAACCGCCAGCCGAGCAGCCTAACCGCCCAGCCAAGGACCCAACCGCCGTTTGGAGCGGCGGTTTGCTTGAACCGTCATTTAAAACGGCAGTTAGGTGCAACCGCCGTTTTAAGCGGCGGTGGATGTATAGTTTTGAAAATTTTCAAATCGGATATTTATTTTCAAAAAATGAAAAAAAACTAAAAAATTTCCAAAACTCCATTTGTAGTTTCCACCCGTCCGCTGGATTCCTTCCAGCCGGTCAAATATTTTCAGAACTTTTTAATATATTTTTTTAAAAAGATGAGTCACGGGTTCGCACGTGGAGTGTAGTTTCGACATGCGGTTGGAAATTGACCGCACGGAATGTTTCTACAAGCGACCACAAATTTGAGTTGCCTATTTGAACAGCTGCTTCACGACTTGGTTCGTTGACTGAGGGGCGCACTAATAATATTTGTAGTAATTTTTTGAGTACGAAAACAAGTTGTCACCATTAGTCGAATGCATGGTTTAGGTTGCGAGAAGAATTATTTTTCGTTTTTGATTAATTTTTAGCGACTCGATTGAGAATATCTAACTGTTGTACATAAAAACGGAGGTGCTCAGATCTCTACAAGAAAGTTACCATGTGTTACTTGATGGAACTAGCAAGGTACCCACACAAATAGTTGTACATGCCCATAACAACTAAAGTTAAAATCAAAACTCAAAAATGAGAGGTTATGTTTTACTATAATTTTAATCTTATATTTTTCATTTTTGTTGCTAGTGTGCATTACCTTGTCCTGTAACATATTCAATATAATTACTTTTTATTAATATAAAAATATTTATTATGATTAGAGATTTATGTATTTATATATGTCTATTTGACATAACTCTTATATTTTCTAATTTAAGTTAATTCTATGGTATACATGATTCAATATGAATATTTAGATTTACTTAATTTTGTAGTTTGTAATGTCTATACTTTATGTTTTATTTACAAAATTATTTTAAAAATAACAGAAAATACGCTCTAGAGATTAACCAATATCTTTTAGTCATCGATCATCTTCTTTCCTCGTGAAAAACTTATTTCTCCCTCTCTCTCCCTCTCTCGCTCGCTCGCTCCCTCCCTCTCCCTCTCTCACTCCCTGGCGCTCTCTCTCTCGTGGGATGAACCGATATCCTTTAGTCATGGATCATCTTCATTTCTCGTGGAAAACTTCTCTCCCTCCCCCCTCCCTCTATCTCTCTCTCCCTCCTCCCTCTCTCTCTCTCCGTGTGTGTATGTTTGATTGTCTATCCAGCTATCGTCTCACCTCAAGGTAGTAATATCTTTGGTTACCCGTTAGATTTTTTGCTTGGTAGTCTACTTCCAGCAGCACTACCGGCTAGCGGTGACGGAGGACGATAACCTCCCCTCGTCAAGATTGCAATCACATACGACATTCATAGTGGCTTTGTCAAAGCGCAAGCTGCTTCAACTGTTGTCAACACTTCCCGTGTTTGATCTTCATATAGCGTAAACACCTTCCCTCTTTTGTCCCAAGACTATGAGCCGCCAGTTGAATCCATCGAGTTGTCGTGTTTGGTATTGTTGCAAAAGCTACATTGTCTTATTTAAAGCAGAATAGTTACACACCTCTTCTTCAATTGAGAAAATTATTGGTTCAACCTTTTATTTTTATTTTCTTGAAATAAGGATCAATTGAATCACTTTAGGTTATATATAATCTCGTTCATCATAAATTAGATATAGTAAGATCAGTTGTTGTATATTATTATATTTTAAACCTTTTTGCGACTATCTTTTTAACCTATTAATGTGAGAACATTATAGGTATTTTATGCTAAAATATTAATATTATTGATATAAGATATTGATAACAATATGGATAGACACGACTATGTACTATTTTTATTATTTAAATGTCTAAATTAGTAAGCTATTAATTGTATTTGGTATGAATTCTTTAGTTAGCTATTTTGCTCGTAGAAACTAACTGCTAACTTTTTATATTCTGAATTTGTTTATGGATTTATAGATTTATTACTTGTATTTAATATTGCAATCATAGATGCACATTGGCAGATCGTCCTCTCAACCAGAGATCAAGGAATGCCTGTGTGACAACCCCACCCGAGATAATTCCGTACTATCGCCTAAACCACTCCATTTGGTCATTAAGCGATAATAAGGAACCATCAAGTTGAGTGTTGCCGGGTCGAAGCCCGGTAAATCACTTGTATAACACACAGAGGATCGAAACATGTACATTACAACCCACACGAAGGCGAGTCCAGAGTACCTTGCAATTTAAATCCAAATCTTTCCCGTAGGGTCATTTATTACAAACTATAGTTCTTGACATGAAAGTAAATGGTTCAGAGTTTAAAGACAGCGAAAAATACTAAACGATAAAGTGACATCATGGGAGGCCACCCATGATGCCATCACTCGTCATCATCCACTCATTCCAGCTCCCAGCCAGGGGGAATTTCTCCAGACCACACATTCTCACCTGAAAACAACATATATAGCAAGACTGAGTATACTAATACTCAGCAAGGCTTACGTGTCTAAAATAAAAGACTTTACCTCTAATAATGCAAGGCTTTTGGCTTGTGGGTTGGTTTTGCCAAAAAGTTACTAAGAAGTTAATCCTTACTTTCAATATTTTAGCTCAAGTTCTAGTGGATTAAATCATTACTAGATAAGCAACTATTGCAAGCATGAGTTGTGCCATACAATTAATCAAACATCAAGTTTATCCATATTCCATAATACAGGGATCACAATGGCCAGTTGATTAAGCAATCACGGATAACGGTGAGAGGTTGACGATCGATCGATTAGTAACCTTGCAAGGTGGACCAAAACACACGGGAGAATGTACTCACAATGAGTGCACCAACCAGGCGGTTCCCGTCATTCCTCGGATTAGGATCGTATGCCACAATCCTAGGTACAAGGCTTATCTGGTCCGCCTCACACTAGCTTCCAGCCTCACACATGTACCACGGTTTGCAAGACCGGGGCCGCAACCCTAGAGTAGTAGTGCAAAGTTCCCACACCGGCTCATTCAGGTACTAGACTTACCGTTCCCATTACCGACAAGCATTTAGTACGTTCAAACGCTTAATCTACCAACCACTGGACAAGAGCCCAAAATCTCATCCTCTTGCCACATGAGCAATCCAGTTTATCAAGTCTTATGATTCCAACATAAGAACCTATTCTCGCGAGTGACGAACGTCACTCGACTTGTACTGGGACCTTAGTGCATAGCAACTAGCGACCTAGTCATACTAGTAAAAGAACATAGGCACCTGAGGATCATGCAACTAGGGTTTTAATTCAACTCCTGAACGTAAATGCACATAGATAATCAATGATAAATTCGGAAGTTTAAAAAGAAACAAATAGGTCAATGATTGTAACACCCCGTGTTTCTAATCAGTGTTAATTAGTGCTAATTACCTCTTTAATCAAGTCAAAAATCATTAAGGTGGTCAAAACCCTAGTCAACAAGGTCAAACCCTAGCCTTTCCAAAACCTTTCCTAGAACTTTTGCCACGTTCTCCAAATTTCACTTAAACACTTCAAAATCGGCCAATACAAAAGTTGTTCATCTTTTTGAGGGACACAACTTTCATAATTGGCCGCATTCAAATTTTGAGTGTATCTTGGTCAAAATCTTGGTCAAACATCTTTTGAACAGTTCTACCGAGCTCTACATCCTACCAACTTCGACAAACGTTCCTGGGCACATCTTTCACCAAAACATATGATGACCTTTGTAAAAGTTGTAGATGGTACTTCAATCTACAACTTTGGTTTTTGGAGATTTTTGAGTGCAGTTCAAAATTTTGATGAAAAGCTCGGTCAAACGAGTGTTGACCGGCCTGTTTTTCCCGCACTCACGCTCTGGAGCGCCGGCACCCCCGCCGACCGGCGCCCGCGCGCGGCACGATCGGGTCCCCGGGCCCGTACGCCGAGGCCACGACTGCCACTTGGCAAGTCAGGATGCCAGGGCCCGCGGCCTATCCCCGGGACCCCTCGCGCTAGCCGATCCCTGCTTGCCGTGCGCCGAACCACCGCGTCGAACTCCCACACCCGGGCGTGTCGCGGCCGGGCCCCTAGCCCCGCATGCCTGCGCCGCCCGCGTCTTGCCCCCTGCCGCCTCGACCCTCGCCTCGGCGTGGACGACAAGCCACGACCGTCTATAAAAAGGGTTGGACCCCCCTCGCGCAAGAACGCCGCCGCTCGTCTTTGCTCTCCGCCGTCGCCATAGCCGCCACCGCAGTGGAGCCGCCCTCTCCGGCCACCTCCGCAGCGAACCAACACCTCAAACACGACCCCTCAACCTCCCTCGAGCTTCCACCACCGTGGGTTGTCGAGCTCGTGCTGTTGAGCGGCCGGAAATTGTAGCCGTCGCGGCTGCGCCGCCTCTGCCCCGCTGCCGCGCTCGCCGGCGCCGCCCCAACCCTCGACTCCGGCCACAAATAGAGCCTAGGTGAGCCACAACACCTTCCCCGCCCCTCCCCGGCCGATTCCGACCACCGGTTCGCCGGAATCCGGCGATCCCCACCGTCGGTAGAGCCCAGGGGCCACATGGCGAAGCTTCTACTCTTTCTAGGGACTTTTGTGCAAACCAGGGGTATATATGTAGTAGAAAGAAAAGTTCCAGGGACCTCTGTGCAAAATGATTCTTCAAACCTAGGTTCAAATGGCTGATTTTTGTAAAATTCATATAAAATCATAGACAAATAATAAAAATGCCTTACCAATTTTTTTGGTTTCCCTATGAACATACCTACATCTTTTAGAAAGCTTGTCTATACTTTTGATGAGTAGTTTTTGAACTAAAATTCAAACTCAGTTTGACCCACTTTTGTTGTAGTTCAAAATCTAGATGTCATCTTGAGCTGAATTTTGGATATGTTGTTATTAATGACTAGTATAGGCTAGATCTAAGGTTTTGCACAAAGTTATTGGGTGAATCCTTAGTTATTATTTATTTTGTATTTATACTAGATCTGAGTAAATGATTTGTGTAGCCTTGCGTATATAGATTTTGTGGCTAAACTTTTGTGTCCTGTCTGGATATGTTCAGATTTGTCTCTTGTGAATTCATCATGATTTTAGGAACTGTTTAAATATATGTTTATGAAATATGCTTGTTCATAGATTTAAATTCGTAGTTTGAATTCTACTCATCCATAAATGCTCATCTTTGGAATATGTGCTTTAATTGACATGTTTGAGCTATGGTAGGAAGCGTAGCATCAAAATAATTATATATTTCTCTAAATAAATTCATGTTTACTTACTAGGCTGAATTTTGTTATTTTTGTAAGAATTAATTTATAATTCTTCTGAAGCTAATTTTGGTGTGTAGCCTAGTTATATTCCAGAGAGGCTCGGTGTAAATTTTGAGCTCTAGTGCATGAGTAGTTTTCCATATTTTAATTGTTCTTGCTTTTGCTAGTTGTAACTTGTCGTAATTTTCATGCTTAGCATATAGCTCGGGTTGCTGTGCATTTATGGCAGTAGCTCTGTTGCTACACTGTGTGCATGTATAAAATTTCTCACTGTGATATCCTGCATGATTTTTTGGAAGGAATCAAGTGTTATAAAAAGAAAAAAATAAAGAAATCACCCTTTTTAAATCCAAAGGTGTGTTTCACCCTAAGTTTCACCCCTTATAATTCACCTTTAACCCACTTGGTTGTTTTGTGAAGAAAGATAAAAATAAATAAACAGATGTGCACACAATCACCATCAAAAGAAATGCTAATAAATGGTTGCTTACTTTTTCTTTATAGAAGAGTATGCTGAGTATATTCTTGTCTAGGTGAATGTGGTCAACCTTGCACCCTATGCTTGTCATGTGCTGTTGTATTAATTAATTTACATTCACCAACTAATCCTTGCATATGCATCCTCCGTGTAGAAGTTCCCGACAGTAGCTACGCGCTCGTGCTGGCAGACGAGGACGAGGGAGTAGGAGGAGACGTGCACTTCGTGACCGTAGATCAAGACCCGGACCAAAGTTAGGAAGTTGGTCTGACTGCTTGTACTGCCGAAGGCAAGCCCCGGTTTATCATTAACCTATGTGTTTCTTTTTAAGCTTCTGAATTTATCGTTGATTATATATGTGCATTTACGTTTAGGAGTTGAATTCAAAACCCTAGTTGCATGATCCCTAAGTACCTATGATATTTTACTAGTACGCTAGGTCGCTAGTTGCTATGCACTAAGGACCCGGTACAAGTCGAGTGATGTACTTCGCTCGCGAGAATAGGTTCTTATGTTGGAATCATGAGATTTGATAAATTGGATTGCTCACGTGGTAAGAGCATGGGATCCTGAGCTCCGGTCCAGTGGTTACGAGATTAAGCGTTTGAACGTACTAAACATTTGTCAGGAATGGGACCGGTAAGCCTAGTACCCAATTGACGCGGTAAGGGAACCTTTCCCTACTACCCTGGGGCACAGTGACGTGTCCCCTGCTTGCAACAGTGTGGTACCTGTGAGTCTGGACGTTCGTGTGGGAGCGATCCAGTAAGCCTTTGTCACACCTGATTTTCCGAAGAAAACCAAATGCATATCATATGTGCGCCAGGATCAAGTTTTCACACATATGATAGACGTCATGAGTGAAATATCCATAAACAGTATTAAAAACGTACAAGAGTTAAACCATTGCATTATCTTTTATTACACTCAGACGTTAGACTCGAAGGTCTTTAAAACGAACAAATGATAACTAGACGAAGCAACTCCGTCTTCAGCTTCCACAGGCACATGACTGGGGGCACGCAAACCTCAGAACTCATCGAAGTTGCTGAAGTACTCTTCTCCAGTGTTCTCCTCTGAACAGTGGGTAAGCAAGGGTGAGCACACTTATGGTTGGAGCTCAGCAAGTGGGGTGAAAGTGCAAGGCTATCAAGGATAGGCTAAGAGTTTGCAGCGGTTAGCATTTTAAAGTTGATCAAATTTTATTAGCAAGCACCTATTTACTAAGTGTAAGTGTATACCAACCCACTTAAGCTTTAGAAAACTTTCCATCTCCAAAACCATACATAAACCACAATTTAATTCCATCTTCAAGTTCATTAATCATGTGAGGGTCCAGGCCGCTCTTGACCGTGAGTACGGCTGATCGATCAGTTTTAACTCTGCAGAGGTTGTACACTTTACCCACAGCTCGTGTTCCCCATGTCGCCCGGGTTTGCAAGGCCCTTAAACACTTCCGAGGTGAGTGGCTAGGGGTCCACTACGAAGCCTTTACAAAGATATGCAGAAGACCAACAACCCGTGACAGTTACAGCAGCGGAGCGGACCATAACCCTCCCTAGTGGTCAGCACCTTAGCAAAGGCTGCTACCCCAAAAGAACCGGGCTATACCCCTTCAACTCCGGCCCCCTGTGCTCCTTTCGGATAAGGCTGTCAGATAATTCCACACACCTAATTAATTGGCTAAGCCAGAGCCATATGGACTGTGGTTGTACTGTTTTCCTGGGTGGTTCTCCATGTTCTAATTAAATCATATGATCTTGTTATTATCCACATCTTTCACCAAAGTTATCATGATCAACATTCATCATTTTGTAAAGTTCATTGGAACCATCCCAAGGTAGAGCAACTAAGCATTTCTACCCAAAACATTTATTAAAAAGAGTTGTTCAAGGTAAAGGGGATAAAATTCTAGTCATGTCCTTAAAAAGTTAATTTTCCCATCAATTTATGCATAACAACAATTAAATATAAACTTTAGTTATTATGCAAGTTGTGTGGGACAAAAAAGAATATGCAGGGGAGGAAATCCACTTGCCTTCCTTGCTTAAACACTGGGGTTCTTCTTCTTCAAAAACTTGCTCTTGATCCACTTCAACTGGCTGCTCACTTGAAACTGGTACGATGTCTACGAGCACACATGAAAACATACAATAAATAAAACAATACACCAAGCATGAAAAGCTTAAAGAGAGGACAAGGTTTGGCTCTAGGACCGCGAATGTAAAAACACTCGGAACTATCGGGAGATTTGGATTATCACATACAAGAGCTAGCTATGTGCTAGGTATCTTTTAATTAAGTAAAATCATGTGCATAGGTTATTTCAGAGAAATACCCTATTTATAATTAAGCAAGTTACTTTATATTTAAAAGACGATGTAAACTTAGTCCAATTTTATTTGTAAATATTCAAGTATTATTTATGCAAATTAAACATTTAATTTAAAAGAAGTATGTAAAACATCTAAATGTTTATCTTTATATTTTGAGTTCAACTAAGCAAATTATAATTTAAAAACACATTTATATTCATATTAATCAAATTAACATTTAGTTAAGAAAACTCGGGATATAGCCTATGTTGCTTTTATTTAGAAAGCAAATTACATAATCATTAATCAATTTAAGTGTGATTATAAAAATCGAGGTATACATCTAATTGGCTTTTAATTGAAAGAAATATTTAACTAGTATTAATCATATTATCTTTCTTATGAAAACACGTGTTAAACCCTAATTAGATTTTAATTAGAAAAACATGTGTATAAGGATTTAATCATATTTAATATTTAAATAAATTATAAAACAAAGAACATGTTCAACATTGGTCCTAACACGTACTTTGAGTTGATATGAACCTAACGCAACTTGAAACGGTGGAAACGGAGCTAAAACGCAAAAGATACAGCCAAAACAAGGTTCAGGGACCTTTCTGTGAAGAAACAGGGCTTCCAGGGACCTAACTGCAAGAAACCAGGGGCTAAAACATATTTACGCTTATGAACCGAAGGTTTATAGCACAAAAAGATCAAGGTTGGACTTCGGGTGAGGTTTTACAGAAAGATCAGGGGCTTAGATACAAAAGGAAGGACCTAACTGTAAGGATCTTTACTGGTGGAAGGACCTATTCGTGAAAACCTGAAACGGCAGGGTCTCTTAAAACAAAAGGGCGGGGGCGCCTGGAGTTGACCGGTACTGGGTCTGTTGACCCACGGCCAGGGACAGATCTGGGCCGTTGATCAAGGTGTGGACGGCCGGGGAAAAACTAAAAACTCAGGGGGCTGTTCGTAAAGAAAAGGACTTGATTGAAAGGATTTATACTGGTGGGAGGGTATGGTTGTGATTTCGGAAAACACAGGGGCCTTTTTGCAAAGTGGCGGCGGCAACCCTGGGTTGACCGGTACGTGCTGTTTTGACCGGGACGGGGGCGCATCTGCGCCGTTGATCTACTAGCGGACGGCTGTGGTGATCCGCAAGCGGCCAGGCGGCGGTGGTGCGGCGCGCACGGCGGCGCCGGCGGCGAAGCTCGCCGGAGCTCGCTCAATCTCGAGCTCCGGTGCGTGGTTTCGAGCGCGGTTTCGACCTACGCGAAGCTGGGGAGCTCGAGAACCTATCTAGGGGGTTTGGGAGGCGGCTCGAGCTACCTCGGCAGCGCACGGCGAAAGGGGGCGGTGCGGCCTTCTCCGGCGAGCGCGGAGTGGCGAATGATGCACAGGAGCGCTCAGGTTAGAAGAGAGGGGTGGCTTCCTTACCTCGCTATGGTGTTCTAGGTGAGGAAGACGACGACGGGGAGGCAGCGACGGCGGAGATCAACGTCGGCGGGCGGCACTCCGGCGGCGGCGGTGCTGGAGCAGCTCGGTTGGTGGGGAAAGCAGAGGCTCCGGGGCACGGGGTCTCTGTGAGCGGCACGTGCAACGAGGAGGAAGAGGGAGCTCCGGGAGGCGAGCACCGGCGACGAGAAGCTCCGGGGGGGCGCCGGCAATGGCGCGACGGCGGGATTCTTCAAGGCGATGGCACGCGTGAGAGAGGGGAGAGGTGCGAGCGAGGCAAAGGGGTGAGGCTGGGGCTCTGGCTTGGCTTATATAGGCCAGGGAGGGGGAGACAGTGGCAACCGGGGGCAATGGCCTTCAATGGGCATAGGTGGCGCCGACGGTTTCATGGGAAATCAAGGGAGGGGCCTTGATTGGAGGGGAAACGGAAGGAAATTAAGGGAGAAGATGGCGGCCGGTGCTCCACTGCGCCTTGATGGCCAGGATTAAAGGCGGGAGGAGGCGGGAAGGCCGGGGTAAGGGTCGGCCAGTGCGGTCGTTTGCAAAGCAGAGGAGGGGAGGGGGTCGGGCGGAGGAAGGGGATGGAGCTGACGAGCGGGGCCCGCCAGGCAGCGACTGGGTGAGGAGGAGGGGGAAAGTTGGGCCGCCGGGTGGAGCTGGGCCGGCGGGCGCTGATGGGCCAGAAGAGAGAGATGGGCCGGCGGAGGGCAACTGGGCCGCGGGGAGGAAACAGGCCGTCAGGCCGAAAGGGGAGGAGTGAAGGGTTTGGGGGTTTTGTTTTTTTAAAACCTTTTTTTTTCCTTTCAAACTTTTTAAAAACTTTTAAAACTTCACACCATCAAACACAAACCATGCAAACAAAAATATGATGCACAAGCACTTGTTGCTTCTAAAATTTTATAAATGATATTTAAATATTTAAAAGCCAAATTTATTTGATAATTTATTTATTTCTAGAAAACAAAAATTAAAACACCATGTTGCTATATTATTTTAGTGATGGGAAATTTAGGGTGTTACAAATCTACCCCCCTTAAAGAGAATCTCGTCCCGAGATTCGGAGAGATTGGAAAGAAAACTAAGGGTACTCTTCTATAAGCTCATCTTGCACGTCGAGTTCTTCCGGCAGTCATAGTTTCTTCTCTTATTTTCCCTTATCTTGATTCACTTTTCCTTCCTCCTTGGATGGGGCAGTAGTGACAACTTCAATCCTATCTCCTTGTGGGCTGGTTAAGAGCACTGACTTCTTGGCACACAGAATTATTCCATCACATTCGCCTAACCAATCCATTCCAAGTATCACATCTATTCCACTAGATGTAAGAACTACTAGATCAGCTTGAAAATCTATTCCCCCGATTTTAAGATTGACTCGTGGACATACATAAGCGGATTTCATTTCACCATTCGGGGAACTAACCAACAAATGTGTCTTCATAGAACTCATAGGTATATCATGCTTTGCCACAAATTGTTCAGTAATGAATGAATGCGATGCTCTGGAATCAAATAAAACTGTTGCTGGTACAAAGTTGACAGAGAACGTACCCAGCACAACACCTGGAGCGTCTTGAGCTTGTTCAGCCGTCACATGATTCACTCTACCACGTGCATAGTTCTGTTGGCCTCTGCTACCTCGAGGAGTAGAGTTCCCAATGCGAGCTTGTGATAACGGTTGTCCAAACCCTTGACCATTGCCTTTCTGAGGAGTCTGCATGTTGCGCTTCGGACAGATGTTCGCATAATGTCCAAATTCTCCACAATTGAAACAACCATTAGGACGAACCGGGGAGTTGCTTCTCACTGGTGCTCCTGAGCGATCTTGATGATGACTTGGAACATGTGGTGTCTGCTGGCTTGAGTGCTGAGGTTGTTGAGTTGAGTGCTGCAACTGTAAATTCTGAGTATAATTTCCACTTGATCCACCAGAGCGAAACTGAGAACTCTGAGATGAGTTGAAGCGGGGGCGTGTGTTGCTGGACTATCCATGAGACTTAAACTTACGCTTCTGTTCACCAAGTTCCATACGTTTGTTCTCCAAACCTATAGCTTTGTTCAGCAACGTCTGAAAGTTGGGAAATGTATGGCTCTGCAACTGATAGTTGAGTGGTCCAATCAATCCATCCAAGAATCTTTCCTGCCTCTTGGGATCGGTGTTCACTTCCCCGAGGAGGACCGTTGCCCCGTGAGGTACAAGAAGGCTCGCTTCGAGTAGCGTGCTGGAGCATGATCATGCTAATAAGAGTGGAGTTGTAAGATAGGTAGTTTCCATGAGTTGATCCATGCAGCCGAGAGCCTGTTCCGGTGCATGTGGAGTTATGAGTCCTTTCACACCTAGATGTGCACACCCTTTTGAGATCTTGTAACGCTATATTAGATCGCTGCTGTGTGTGACCTCCAAGACTTGAGTCAGCCTCGAGGGAACTTATGTACTCATAATGGATGCTGATTGTTTGGTCTTCATGGAGTTAATCGTTCTTATTGCTTTTTCCCTTTTGAGTGTCAGAATTATATTAGTAGAAATATTTTCATGCTTGTATATCAGACTCAATTTGCTGGTGAGTGACGTATCTAAGGTCTTCTATGCCCTTGGTCTTGTTTTCAGTAAGATGTCCATCAGGAGGTCAGGACGTCTGTTGGCTCGCCTCGAGGAGGCCGAAGCCGAGGAAGAGCAAGCCCCGCCAGTCCGTGGTCGTGGACGTGGCCGCGCTCCTGCTCGCGTGCGTGGACGCGCTCGTGGTCATGGACACGCACCTGTCCGAGGACGAGGCCGAGGCGTTGTGGTGCCACCACCACCGCCTCCGCCCATCGGAGAAGGCGATGCTGAAGGAGAGGAAGAAGCTGAAGGAGAACCTGAGCCGGCACTAGCCCCCCAGGGTCGTGGGCGTGGTCGTGGTCGTGGAGAGGCACCGCCACCGCCACCGCCTAACCTGGCTGAGGTGATGGCCGCTCAGACTGCGCTGATGCAGAGGATGGCGGAAGCCGTCGAGAACCGAGTCAACGGTGGGAACCGCAACATCCCGCCGGAGGAGGACTTCGCCAAGAAGATCGAGAGGTTCCTCCGCCTGAAGGCCCCTACCTTCAGTTACTCGGACGATCCTCTTGACGCCGACGACTGGCTCCGCATGATCGAGACGAAGCTCGACCTCACCGCCTACACCGACGAGGAGTGTGTGGCTCTCGCCGTCCACCAGCTCGAGGGTCCTGCCAAGTCATGGTGGGACAACTACTCCGACAGCCACCCGAACCCAGCCTTCATCACCTGGCTGGAGTTCTGTGAGGTGTTCCGCGAGCAGTACCTGTCGAGGGAGCTCATGAGTCAGAAGGCTTAGGAGTTCCGCACCATGACTCAGGGTGCGATGAGGGTGGAGGAGTACGCACTACAAGGAACTATTTAATCTGCAACAGAATCATTACGTCACAGATCGTTGAAAATCCGTTGCAATTCAGTGTCCGCGACGGTTTCAGATTCCGTGGTTGAATGAGCGTGGTGGATTAAATCCACCGACGGATCTTACAAAACGTCACGGATTAACGCGATCTGTGACGTTTTTTGTCCGTCGCAAAACAGCCTGAAGCCCACTCAGCCCAGCCCAAAGCCCAGTGTTAGTGACGAAAATGACCGTCACGGATTGCTGCTGACATGGACGCTAACGTGGTAGCCTACGTGGATGATAACGTGACTGCCTACGTGGATGATGACGTGGCTTCTTACCCCGATGACATGGGCGCTGACGTGGACATGACATGGCTGCTGACGTGGACATTCACTTTTCGATCGTGGGCCATTTATTAATGGGCCAATTTCAATCGTGGGCCATTTATTAATGGGCCAATTTCGATCTATTAATGGGCCGATTTTAGACAGACTAAATTTCATTTCAGCACATAAAAATTTAAGCCCATAAACATTATAGCATCAGGCCATAAAAATTATGGGCCTGAATGATTTCAGCCAAACAAAAATATAGAATCCATAGATCCCAAAATTCAGCACCAATAATTACAGTATAATTACAGCATCAAAACAGGTACAATATCTGAAATAATATAAAAGAGCAATAATAAAAACTTCTGGCTTCTGCTTCTTCCTGCTAATCTCTCTCTAACTACTTGTTCTTTGCCGCATTTAGTTCTTAATCTGAAAATGAAGTCAGAATATTATCAGAACAAAACTATGATTAATAGAACAAAACTAACATTCCATTTCAACAAGGACCGTTGTCAATAACCAGATGCAATGAAAAAAAGCAGCCTTCTAAAGGACACACATCCTGTCGTCATATGAACAGGTGAAAGAACAAGAAAAATAAGAGGCATTAAAAAATGTAAAAGAATTGTGAATCCATGGAAAATGTAATATCAACAGATCACTTAAACTTAGAAGGAAAATGTCTGGATTGCAACTTATAAGGCAAGTGAATGATATACTAGCACATGAACCATTTCCATCAAGGCATCGATAGAACCCTTTTGGTATGCACATTATAGGATGTATGTACTTCTAAAGTCAAGCACACCTTAGTACCTTAATAAATCTTTGAATATCGTCTCTGAACTGTCCATTCCATTCAGCCCACCTACAGGACCAGTAATAAACATATTATAGCTCAGAATTTCTCAGAAATAAATAAGAACTAAGATACAGTAATTGCAATGTACAGTCATCATCATTATTTTACAAGACAGATGCCAAGTCTCAAAAGAACAATACACAATACAGTGGCAACAGTTTCGTTAAACAGGGCCCAGCAAAATATTATTTGAAAGGAGTGTGGTTCCTTAACCCTTGGAGCAACAAAATACTCATGCAAATCAGAAGCATCACTAGAACGAAACTGTTATCAGGTAATTTAGGACTAGGGAATGCATTATCCACATGTGTACTAGTGATTAGGCAGAAACAACAAAGTAAAGGACATTATAGCAGGAGTTAAACTTGATGGCAAAAAGAATAAGTGTTGCATAATGCTCATAGTTTCGTGCTGAATGCACATGAAAAAAGCTGGTGCCAGATGCAGAAATAGCAAGTAACAGCAATGCTAGTCACGGCTTAATTTGGTCCCAATTCTTGCCACTTATACTCATGTGACATAACTGAATGAGCATATAAGGTAAAAAGCTGAACCACGGCAGAAGCACTTTTCAGGACCAGAAATGTGCACCGACATATCCTGAAGTGAACTTGATTGTGTACTATCATTTCAGAGCTAGTGACATTTTATAACCAACAAATTAATAGATTCATTCTGTCAATGATCCAAGTGAACTAGTATAGTATATAATCATGAAATCAGGAACAAACCTCAGGCTCTAGGACTAGCACAGACTAGAACTTGGTAACTACCAGCACAAATTATTATCATGCATTTACCACAAAATCAAGCAATGCAAAACTCAATTGGGCAGAGACCTGACTGGGTAAATTAAGCCTATCCCAATCGAGCAAAGAAGCAAATTGCTGACGGCACAGGGAGGGAGGGAAAGGAGGAAGCAGAAACAGAATGCCCACCGCGCGCGTCGGCGTCGGATCTAACGGAGGCCTTAGGCACGGTGCCGTAGTCGTCCCCGGCGGCGGAGGCGAGTCGTCCTCCTCCTCCGCGTCGTGGCCCTTGCGTCGGCGTCGGATCTAACGCAGGCGCTTGGGCGAGAACCCGCTGCCCTGCAAGCCAAACACAGCACAAGGGCCACACAGTGTGTGAGTAGCGGAGCTCCCAAACATAGCACAAGGGGCACACCGTACCTGCGTGGGGAACGGCTTCTCAATGCGCTCGTACTCCGCGAAGCGGCAGCGACGCGGAGGCGAGGAGGCCGCACGAAGAGAGGAGGGAGCAGCGCACGGGGAGGGGAGGGACGCCGGCTCCCGCCCCGGTGACCTACAGACACGGTGACCGCCACGGAGTCCGTCCCTTCGTCCCTCGTGCCGACGCCACCACGCCTGATATGGGGGAGCCGCCGGATCTGAGCAGTCCCGGCCGATCGGCCGCGCTGTGGGGTACGCAGGTGCGAGGAGAGGGTAGGAGCGGCACTGGGGAGGGGAGGGAGCGGAGGAGGGTGTTGCGGCGGAGGGGGATGGGAAAGGGAATGGCCGGCGTGGAGGGGGGATGGAGGACGGAGCGGCCGGCGTGGAGGTGGATGGGGAAGGGAGGAAGGCGTTGCGGCCTGGGGAGAGTGGATGAGAGGAGGAGCTAGGGTTAGCGTTTGAGGGATGCTGCAGATTATATACAATGGCAATGAGATCAGAGCCGTCGATCAAGAATGGACGGCCAGAAATTGTTGGGCTAATTGGGTTACGATGGGCCTTTTATCCTTTACGTTTTTCTTTTTCTTTTTTCATTTTATCACATCATTTTGAAAGAACACATAAAAATAACTATCATATATATACCAATACATTTTTTATATACAATATACTACATATAAGTTATCATGTAGGAGTTTCAAGAATTTCCAAGTAGATTTGCTATTTTCTACCATATAAATGAATTCCTGCGTGTTTACCGAAAGTAATTTGAAAGTGACCTATAGGTACCTCTAATAAGATTCAAAAAAATTCTAAAAAACCAGATTTAGGTGCCTATAGTCCATTCTAGCCCACATCTGGGATATTGACGAAAAATTCAATTGACTTATAGGGAAAATTCAAACTTCTACTAGTCATCTTATTATAAAATAATGATAATAATACCAATAACTTCTCCAAAAATTCTAAAAATTGACATGTAATCATTTTATAGATGTTTACACTTGACATAAAATTTTCATTGGGTTCCATGAAAAAGGAGTATACATTGTTCACAAATTGAAAGAACTCTCACATAGTTTCCCTACAATTGAAATCAAACTTTGAGATTTGAACAACTAATAACATGATTGAACTCCTATGCACCTAAAATTTGGACACAACCTCAGGTTCGCTATGATATCATGAAATGTGAAGTTAAATTAGCAATTGTTATACAAAAACTATAAATTGAAATTCAAGTTCAAACTAAATTTAGAGAAGTTTTACGGAAACTCAATTTTCCTCCTAAATCTAGAGCTCAAATCAAAAACCTTTCAACATGAAAGTTGTAGAACCATTAATTCTAAGAAACTTTTGTTTTGGCTGATCTTCGAGTTTCAATATGTTTTTCTCTTCAAATCTCGGTCAAACATCGTTTGACCCCGGGTCAACTCTCCTAAATTTATTTTACTATATAAACCACAGCTCAATTCAAAAATCACCCAATATGAAAGTTGTAGGGTTTTAAATTCTAAGAAACTTTTGTTTTGGCCAAAATTCGAGTTTCAACATAAAAATTTGAGTTTTTCTTTTTCTTTTTTCATTTTATCACACCATTGTGAAAGAACACATAAAAATAACTATCATATATACACCAATACATTTTTTATATACAATAGACTACATATAAGTTGTCATGTAAGAGTTTCAAGAATTTTCAAGTAGATTTGCTATTTTCTACCATTTAAATGAATTTCTGCGTGTTTACCGAAAGTAATTCGAAAGTGACCTATACGTACCTCTAATAAGATTCAAAAAAATTCTAAAAAACTATATTTAGGCGCCTATGGTCCACTCGAGCCCACATCCGGGATATTGACGAAAAACTCAATTGACTTATAAGAAAAATTCAAACTTCTACTAGCCATCTTATGATAAAATAATGATAATAATACCAAAAACTTCTCCAAAAATTCTAAAAATTGACATGGAATCATTTTATGGATGTTTACACTTGACATAAATTTTTCATTAGGTTTCCTGAAAAAAGAGTATACATTGTTCATAAAATGGATACATCTCAAACATAACTTCTCATAACTTAAGTCAAACTTTGAAATTTAAGTAGCACATTAAATTTTCTAACTCATATGGAACTCAAACTTGGATAGAACCTTATATTCACCATACAGTTACAAAATATGAAGTTAGATGTCACACCCTAAAATTTAAACTATATTTAAATTCAAATTTGAATGACATTTGTTTGGTTTTAGAAGTTGTTAGGCCCAAGTCCAGAAATACCCCTTGAACTCTCAGCCTGGTTCGTTTTCGCCCCTCCTCTCAACCTCCCTCGTGGGCTGAGCCAGTGCACCGGCCCAGCAACTCCACCGCGACATGGAAGAGTTGGAGGGGAAAAATAGACTTCGGCCCACAGCAACTCCACCGCGACATGGAAGAGTTGGAGGGGCAAAATAGACTTAAGAAGAGTTAGAGGGGCAAAAACGAACTCAGCAGAAACAAACTATTCTAAGGCTCAAACAAATGAAAATTAAATTTGAATTTAAACGGAATTTAAATCCCAAATTAATTTACTAGCAAACAAAGAACAATGAAACAACATGAATGCAACAAAAACTTATTTTGGCTAAAATTGTTTAATGTGATATTTAATTTGATTAAAAGGGCTAGAAATTCCAATTAAAACTCAAAAAATTTTATTTAAGACTTAATAAATTCTAGAAAATTTGGAATATTTCTATTATTTCAAAAGTTTTCAGTTAAACTCCAATTGAAAATTCAAGTTCAAATTCATTTAAAGAAGTTGAAAAGGAAACTCAATTTTTCTCCTAGATCTAGGGATCAAATAAAAAACCTTTCAATATGAAAGTAGTAGAACTTTTAATTTTAAGAAACTGTTAATTTTAAAATTAATCATATTTCATTCATAATTGATTAAACGTTATAGTGTTTTGGGTCATATGAGAAATGAATTTTTTTTAATTTATGTTCGTGACGGATTTGTATAAACGTCACAGTGTTTTGGGCTGAACCGTGACAGAATTGAAAAAACGTCACAATTTTCTGGGCTTATCTGGGCTCAAGGCAAAATAGTGATGTTTTCTGAAACTGTCGCCAGGATTCCGTCGCAGATTAAATAGTTCCTTGTAGTGACGAGAGGCACTTCATGAAGATGATGCGCTATGCCCCCTACGACACCAACACCGACGACAAGAAGCAGTTTTGGTTTTTGCGAGGCCTCCACCATGGTCTCCGCTAGGGCTTGAAGGCTAGTGAGCACAAGTCCCTTCGCCACCTGGTGAACAGGGCTATCGCGCTCGAGGAAGAAAGGAGGGGGCACGAGCAGCGCATGAAGGGCAAGAAGAGGGTGGGAGATTGGGACCATGGCGACCGATCCTTCCAGAGGCCGAGGAGTGGGCAGAGCAACCTGCTGAGAGGGAGCTACCGCTCGGGGAACAACCAGCCCGGACGTCCGTGCACCGTACCCTGGAGGAAGGAGCTCCGGCTACCAGCAGCAGGGTGGAGGCTACAACCGCCTGCAGCAGAGCGCGTCGAGACCCAGTACCGGAGGTTTCACACCGACGTGCTACGCCTGTGGCAAGCAATGCCACAAGTCGTACGAGTGCCCCAGCAAGAAGACCGCTGCTACACCTGCCAGGGCACCAGCTCCAGGAGGGAGGCCACCTCAGGCTGCTCCCCAGCCTGCCGCTGACCGCGGGAGGCTCAACCTCCTGACTGAGGAGGAGGCTGCCGACGCTCCTGACATCGTGATCGGTGAGTTTTTAGTTTGTAGTACTAAGGCTTTGATTCTTTTTGATACTGGTGCAACTAGTTCTTATGTGTCCTCTAACTTTGTAAACAAACTGTCTCTCCCCATGACTCCCCGACCGAAACCTATTGTGACGAGCTCACCGCTCGGAGATATCAGATGCACCCTACTGTGCAAAGGGGTCGAAATGTTCATCAAGGGTCACAAGTTCCTCGGAGATCTGACCGTGCTGAAGTCCAATGGGATTGATGTTATTCTGGGCATGGATTGGATCACCGCACACAAAGAGGTTATCTCCTCGTCACCCCGACAAGTGACCCTGATACACCCGAAGGGGACGAAGATCACATTTGAGCCGCTGAAGTCTCGAGAAGTACCAGCTGTGTACAACCTCACTACGAAGACAGTGGTCGATGTTCCAGTGGTTTGTGAGTACCCTGATGTCTTTCCTGATGATCTGCCGGGGTTACCACCAGACCGCGACGTGGAGTTCGTGATCAACCTTGTGCCAGGTACAACACCCGTGGCACAGAGTCCTTACAAAATAGGCAAGTTAGAGCTGGCAACACTGAAGGAGGAATTAGAAGCTCTCCGACAAAAGGGGTACATCCGACCGAGTGCATCACCTTGGGCTTCGCCGGTGATGTTTGTACCGAAGAAGGATGGGACTCAACGGCTGTGCGTCGATTACCACGCTCTTAATGCGGTAACCATCAAGAACAAGTACCCATTGCCGCGCATTGATGACCTGCTAGATCAGTTGAGGAAGGCCAAGTACTTCAGCAAGATCGACCTTCGATCCGGCTACCATCAGATGAAGATTCGCCCTGAGGACATCTACAAGACTGCGTTTGTGACCCGGTACGGGCAGTATGAGTTCACTGTCGTATCGTTTGGTCTTACGAACGCCCCAGCCTACTTCATGAACATGATGAACAAGGTGTTCATGGACGAGTTGGACAAGTTTGTCATGGTTTTCATTGATGACATCTTGGTCTTCTCGGAAACTGCTGAGGAACATGAAGAGCATCTGAGGATAGTGCTGGAGAAGCTGAGGCAGAATCAGTTGTATGCCAAGTTCAGCAAGTGCGAGTTCTGGCCAGATGAAGTGGCTTTCCTTGGGCATGTGTTGTCAGGTAAGGGAGTTGCAGTTGATCCCTCGAAGATCGAAGCTGTGTCAAAGTGGCAGTCGCCCAAGACAGTGACAGAGATCAGGAGTTTTCTCGGGATGGCAGGGTACTACCGCTGTTTCATCGAGAACTTTTCCAAGATTGCGAAGCCGATGACCGAGTTGCTGAAGAACAACACACCATTCGTGTGGTTAGAGAAGTGTGAAGCAAGCTTCCAAGAGCTCAAGACCCGACTCACCACAACTCCTGTGTTGACGCTTCCCGATGACAACAAGGACTTTGTGGTGTACTGTGATGCTTCGAGGTAGGGTCTTGGTTGTGTGATGATGCAAGAAGACAAGGTGATCGCTTATGCTTCAAGGCAGCTTCGGAAGCATGAAGAGAACTACCCGACACATGACCTTGAGTTAGCAGCTGTTGTTCATGCTTTGAAGATATGGAGGCACTACTTGATGGGCAACAAATGTGATATCTACACGGATCACAAGAGTCTGAAGTATATCTTCACCCAGTCAGAGTTGAACTTGAGGCAACGAAGATGGCTAGAGATGATAAAGGACTATGACCTCGACATTCACTACCACCCCGGCAAAGCGAATGTCGTGGCCGATGCTTTGAGCCGAAGAAGCTATTGCAACAACCTGATGGTGCAGGAGGAACAGCCAGAGTTATACAAGGAGATGGAGAGATTGAAGCTCGACATCGTCGAGAAGGGTCAGCTCAACGAGTTGAGGGTGAAGTACGGTCTTGACGACCAAATCAGGCAAGCTCAGAAGAAGTGTCCTGAGATTGAAGAAGTGAAAGACCTTCTGACGAGAGGTAAGGCCCCTGAATACCGCATTGATGAGCAAGGTACGTTGTGGTTGAAAGATCGCATATGTGTGCCTAGTGGTGAGGATATCCGAAAGACGATTCTGAAGGAAGCTCATGATTCTCGGTATTCTATTCACCCCGGTTGCACCAAGATGTACCAAGACCTGAAATGTCGATTCTGGTGGGAGAATATGAAGAAGGACATAGCTGAGTATGTTGCTCGATGTGACACATGTCAGAGAGTGAAGGCAGAACATCAGAGACCCGCCGGATTGCTACAGCCACTTGCGATACCTCAGTGGAAATGGGATGATATCAGCATGGACTTCGTGGTGGGTTTACCCCGCACTCAGAAGGGAAATGACTCGATTTGGGTGATTGTGGACCGTTTGACCAAGGTAGCAAACTTCTTATCGGTGAAGAACAGGTTCACTATGAGTCAGTTGGCTGATCTTTACGTAGAGCACATCCTGAGGTTGCACGGGGCACCCCGCAACATCGTGTCTGATCGTGGTGCCCAGTTCACTGCTCAGTTCTGGAGGAGTCTGCATGATTCGATGGGCACACACTTGGACTACAGTACAGCTTTCCACCCTCAGACAGATGGACAGACTGAACAAGTGAATCAGGTTCTCGAAGATCTTCTGAGAGCATGTGTGTTGACTTACAGCAACGACTAGGAGAAGAGTCTGCCCTACGCTGAGTTCTCGTACAACAACAGCTATCAAGCAAGTTTGCAAATGACACCCTTTGAAGCCCTGTATGGCAGAAAGTGTAGGACCCCGTTGATGTGGTCTGAGGTGGGGGAAAGGACTTTCCTCGGACCTGCTTTCATTGTTGAGGCTGAGGAGAATGTGGCTAAGGTTAGAGAGAACCTGAAGATAGCTCAGAGCAGGCAGAAGAGCTATGCTGATCATAAGCGAAGGGATGTCTCCTTCGAAGTGGGTGACTACGTCCTTCTGAGAGTATCACCACTTAGAGGTACGAAGAGGTTCCATGTGAAGGGGAAGCTAGCCTCGAGGTTCGTTGGACCCTACCAGATTGTGGCAAAGGTGGGGAAACTTGCTTATAGGCTGGAGCTACCGCCTGATCTTGCCGGAGTGCATCCAGTGTTTCACGTTTCGCAACTCCGGAGGTGCCTCGACCCGAAGCTTGACAAGCATGTCTCCACCGATGCTATCGACTTTCAAGACAATCTGGAGTACTTGGAGTACCCGGTAAAGATACTGGATTGGGCCGAGAAAGCTACAAGAAGTACCACCACTCGCTTCTGCAAGGTGCTTTGGAGCAATCACACCGAGCGAGAAGCGACGTGGGAGAAAGAATCGGTCATGAAGGAGAAGTACCCGCACCTCTTCGAGACGGAGGTAAGTTCCTAATCTCGAGGACGAGATTCTTTTGAGGGGGGAGTCTGTAACATCCCGCATTTTCAATACGGAATGTTAATAGTAAAAATGAGGATTTAAAAATTTCTGGTGAATTACTTGAGTGCTTGATAATTTAATTAAGGATGTCTTCTAATTCCTCTCCTGAATTCCTAGATTTATTTTTGAGCTAATTAAAAATTTCTAGGAAATATAAATTGCTAGTGTGAGAACCTTGGAGTTTATTTGAATTTTATTTGGAGTTAATTGAGTGGGATTCAAATTTGAATTCATTTTCAAATTTGAATCAATTTAGAAAGAGGGTTAAGGATAAAAGAAAAAGGGGAGGGAGAGATCACTCAAGCTTGGGCCTCTGGTCCAGATGCACGAGTCCGCCGAAGGCCCCTCATCTCTTTTTCTAAACCAGCGAACGCCCTTGCTCTTCTACCGCGGCCCAGCACTTCACGGCCCACCGGCCCATCTACCACCTACCACGCCGTGACGCCGGCAAGCGGGCCCGGCTACGCCGTCGTCACCACGTCCTCTTTTTCCTTTTTGATGACGCGCCGCGCCAAATGCTGCCGGAGCTTGCCAGCGCCGCCCATGGCCGCCGTTGCGATGCCGTCCACGCCTCCCCTTTAACATCTAGCCGTCCACGCGTCCTGCGCCGCGCCTCGCCCTATAAGTAGACTGCCGCCGCAACCCTCGGAGCTCCCAACCCTAGCCGCCGGGGATTTTTCCCCTTTGCTGCCCACCTTTGCCTCGCCGGAGAAGTAGGAGAGGGGGGAGGGGGGAGAAGGAAGCCCGGAGGCCGTCCGTGAGCACGCCGGTGCCGCCGTGAAGCCGGAGGACCTCCCGCGGAGCTCCTAGACGCCAAGAAGCCGAGGACCGCGTCACCGCCTGCTTCCTCTACTCCGTGCCCGCTCTGCTTCCCGCTCCACTGCCGGCGAACCTGCTCCGACCAATCTTCCCCGACGCTCTGCTCTTCGACCCGTGGTCACCAAGGTGAGGCCGTCCGCTCCTTCTCACTGCTGGGAACCCGGCCTTCGCGCCGTGGGAGGGCGAGCACCGAGACGTGCCTGTCCGCGCCGTCGCGCCACCGCGCAAAACACCGACGACTTGTTGCCGGCCTTCGAGCCGTGCTGATCGATTGCAGGTGCCGCTGCCGACGACCCCGCGTGCGCGCCATCGCTTTCTCCCTTGTCTCGTGGCCACGCATTGCCGTCACACCCTGCCGCTCCGCCGTGCACTGATGTGTCTCGCCACCGGCCTGCACCTCGGCACTCGCACGCGTAGGAGTCATCCCCGTCCACTTTTGCACGCCTTCGTGCGCGCCTCGCCGCCAAGGGCACCGCGCACCCACGCGCAACGCTGCTTCGTGGCGGGAGCCAGCACCTTGCCGTCGCCGCGCCGGCCAGGGGCTCCGCCATGGCCGCGCCGACGCTGTGCACACAAGCAAGGGGGCAAAGCCCCGGTTTTTGGTCCGTTTGCACTCCCCGGATGCACGTACGCGTTCACCTGGCGTTTTGGCACACCCCCACACCGTCACCGGTGATCGCCGCTCTGCGCCCGCGCGACCGCGCCGCCGCCGTCCCCTGTCTCGGCGCCTCCGCGCCGTACCCCGGCCAAAAGGCCGACCTTTGCGCACGAGCTTGAGCCCTAGGTGTACCTCGTGCACCCTCCGTCGCTTGTTGGTCAGCCGGGCATGCCTCGCCGTCGGCGAGCCCTTGCCCGCGCCGCCGCTCCTCTGCGGCATTCCGCCGAGCACGTTCTGGCATCGACGTAAAACCCCTGGGCTTAGTTGCACACCACCGCCCACACGCTCAAGTCACCGCAAAGGATCCGGTGGGATCGAGTGCGGCGGGCCACTCACGGCCAAGCCACCCGCAGGGCCACACCGCGCGGAGCCGCAGAGACGCCCGGGGCGGGATCCCGTGCTCCGCGCCGCGTGGACGCCCTGTCAGCGCCACGCGTGCAGCCGCCCGCTTTAAGCTACCCATGTGGCTACCGCGTCAGCTCCTGGAGCTGGCTATCCGCCGGCTTAGCGCCCTGTTTGAGCTAGCTAGAGTTAGACTAAAGATAGCCTAAAGTCTGCAATATTGTGTATGTGTATTTATTTTTCAGAAATGTATTTTATCTTTGGAAATTCATAATAAATCCGTTTTAACTCCGAAAAATACAAAACCTTTTCTGGAAATCTTCTAAAAATCCAAACTCCGCGCTAGGCTAGAGTTTGACTCCTTTGGGTTTTATTTGTTCTTCGTCTTGGATTTATTGCAATTAGCACCCGTGTTTATTTATAATTACGATTCTAGGAGCCGTCGGAGCCGGAGAGCTGAACCAGGACTACGACGACGACCTCGGCTACGACGACTACTCGCACCCAGGTTCACGCCCGACTTACTTTGAATGCCCATTAGGCATTGCTTTAGAACTGCTAGCGCTTTACTTATGCATGATGATGATTATGATGAAACCCTTGCACTGCCCTTTTTACTACCCTGTCCTTGAATGACCTACTACTACTACTCTATTTACGCGTGTTGATACGCTGAGCTTGCTGTGCATGTGTTGGGATTATGTGGTAGTATTCTTGGTGTGTGTGGGGAAAAACCGGCAGGAGAAGGTGTTTTTGGGATACTTGGCGGGGGTGAGCTCAAGACAACCCGATCCGGGATCGGGGGCCAGGGATCGTATTCTCGGGCGATGCCCAGTTTGGTACCTATGGCGGGTACACTGTTTTAGGAGCAGAGGTGTTGGGGTTTTGTGATGACTTGGAGGATAGGAGCCCGCCCCGGTCTGAAACCGAGGGGGTCGCTTTGTTACACGGGACTTTCGTACACACCACCTCGCCGAGAGTGGGGATAGGGCCGTTTCGACCCCAGCAAGTGCGATACCATACCTGCCAGTAGGATAGAGGGTGTCATTGAGAGGGTTAGGGTGAAGTCCCTTCCCTATTGGGCGCTCCCCGTGTGGCCTCACGGGGGCATGTTCACAGTTCTGGGGTGGTCCTTTGCGAGGGACTGCAGCGCGACCCGGATGCAGGATGGAATCATAACTTCTAGGTGTTCGTTCGGTTGGGTAGGCTCGGTCAGCCGTACACCGCCCGAGTGCTATTCCGAGTTGGGTACTGGTGTACACGCTCTGCAGAGTTTAGATCTATACGTATAGCCGCGTCCTCGGTTATGGACATGCTTGTTGTTTACTCCGACTCTTACGTTTTGGGATTTCTACCTTCCCCCTTATAGGATGAGAGTGTATGGTGAGCCGTGGTTGTATTCGGGGAGAGGGGAGTTGCTCCCTCTGCCTCGCAAATCCGGGTGCAACCATTGAGGTGCGAGGAGTGGGAGTCCTCGCACCGACCCTAGATGGAGATAGGTGCTGGTGACGGTGATCTGGGTGACCAGGTGTAACCGTGTGCGGATGAGAGATATGGGAATTGGTGGAAACTGGAGATGATATTCTATTTATTTTGATACTGCTGCTGCTTAGGAAACCCAGCCTCTACCTTGTTCCTCTCTTTACATTTAGAAGTAGGCCACTTAAAGCTTGCATACGGTTGGTGACATGGACCTATCCCGATCCCTGGGGGTAGCCCCTGAGCTTGCAGGGTACGAGTCAGACTTCGACAACAACGCCGACGGATGGTACGACTGAGGGGCACGTTGCTTCGCTCAAGAATGCCTGTGGGAGACGAATGAAGATGGAGACACCTTTTGGAAGCTAGCTACCGTTGCGTAGACTCTTATTCATGTTATTCCGCCAAGAGGCGTGTATTAATGTACTCCGATTTTTCAGGATATGTAATAATGAGATTATATTCGTACTCTGATGTTTTATTTCGATGTATGACCGTGATATCTATATGTGATGAATGTCTGTGCGTGATAGCGTCTAATCCAGGGACTATCACGAGACAGAAAGACGGGTTTTCCGCTTTTGAAAACCCGGGGCGTTACACCATCCCGGTGACGCAAATGGTTCCAGCTGCAGGTGCTCACCCAGTCACCCGGCAACCACGCCGGCGAACGCCCCGACAACGTCGCTGCCTCGGCCTACTGCTACTGGCGTCCGGACGCCGGCTGGTCGTCAGACTGCGGCGCCTGCATCGCGCGGGCCTTTGAGGAGGCGCAGCGGCTGTGCCCGTACCACAGGCAGGCCATGGTCGTGGTTGACGGCGGCGAGTGCAGGCGTCAGCTACCACGACGTGCAGCAGAGGGAGCAGAAGAGCATGGGACTCGGCAACACCGGGGGTAAGTGATTATTATTCCTCTCAATAGTTACTAATCCCCAATGTGAATGGGCAGATAGCAACAGCTCCGATCCGGTAATTGTTGGAAGGTTGATGCAATAATGGAATAATATAATTTATTAAATTGCTCATGTCATCCAGTTGAAATTAACAAACCCATCACGGTAGTACTCTCTCAATACTTGCACCTATAGGGTGCAATTCATCTTCGATTCTTTTTGGCTTTTGTCTATGGTTATGAACAAATTAAAGTGATTACAAGAGGCAATATATAGCTTAGAGACAAAAAATGTGGATGGCGTTACTTGTTGTCTGTGGTCGAGGTACAGGAGATATACACTTACAAGTTACAAATGATATATGTTTTCAGAATATGTAGCACTTGAGGATCATGCATCATATCTTGACTTGCTCCAATTCATAAATAAGGAACTGACACGCTATATGTCGGAGGAAGAACTGATGGACTTGAAGAACTTTACAGAGCGTGCTACTGTAGCTTCGAACTCATCAGGATGCCTCCCTATGTAAAAAGGATCTATCTGTGAGACTGACAACTAGTTTCAGTTGCTGCTCTCAATTTGCGATCATGTAAACGTTTTGGTCCATGTAATAAAATGTGACTATACAAACTCATAAAATCCATCGATGTGAGCTTTTTAGTATACATGATATACTAACACTCAGTAGTAAGTATATATTAGCTAGTATATAGATAATGGGTAATATAGGAATTATTACCACATATTGATGGGTTATTGTAATCGTATCAAATGATAAATATATTACCATCTCAAAGAACAAGAAAAATATATTACATGTATGTCATTTATATTCTTTTTACTATAATACCTTTTACCCAATATAGTGAAATCCTTAGTACTATATACAGTTAATCTCAACCATCAGATAATATACTATTCCATTTTGAACACCAGTGTAGCCTACTATTGTGTACTGCAGTAAATCTATTTTTTATGTAAAAGTCCAATAAAGCAGAATCTGACCTTGATTTGTTCGAGTCCTAAATATGGGTGATCATAATTTATTGGATTTAGTTTAGGAATTAACAATACTATTTCTTTAGTATTAGGCGACGTGTATTGAAATGACATATTTTTGTAGTGATGTCATCGATCTTAAGATGTCAGCTCAATCTTTTGAAAATGTTTGTAGATAAAAAAGTAAGAGAAGGATGAAGTGTGTATTCCCTCCTTCCTAGAATTTATCTACGTTTAGACTTTTTCAACGTCAAACATTTTCAACTTTAACCATGAATAGAGAAATATTAATCATAAAGAATATTAATATAAAATAATATTAATAGATTTATCATGAAACTAACTATATTATATGTAACCATATCTATTTGAAATAAAATATTGTTGATCAAAGTTGAAAATATTTAATTTTTGAAAAAGCGAAATGTAGCTATATTTTGGAACCGACGGAGTATTAAATGGTGCATGCAGTTGGCCAATGTTTAACCCGTCATCAAACACTTTAGTAGTCAACGGTCAACAACTACTACCTGAGCAGCTGTGCTCAACTAGTCCACCGTACTTTTTTTAATCGCTGGATTAGAGCACAATTCATCCCTTCATTATCAAACAAAAAGCATTCGTCTTCCTCCGGCCACGCGCTTCTCCCCGCGGCACTCGTCGCGCTCGCGGCGGTCCTCCCGGCGCTGGCCACCGCCACCGTCGTAGCTGGTGACCTAGCCAATGGGTTACTTAGTTGCTCTTGATTCAAGCAGTGATGATTCGTCGTCGTTCCGGTGGACATGCATGCTGAAGATACATCATCTATGTATGATATTGCGAAAGCATGTATATCCAAAAAAAAAAAAAACTAGGTTCGTAGAAGAAGCATGTGTCAAAAGAAAGATCATTTTATTTCTAGAGGTCTTTTTGGGTACAAAATACCGAAAAAGAACTCGTATGTAATAGGAAATGATCTATTTGTAAGAATCAGACGGTTGAGATTAATTCTGTACCACCAGTTTTTTTTGTGGTACGGGTGATATTCATAGGTGTTATTGGTAGCATATGGGTATGATTAGAAATGGAAAATATTTTTGTTGTAATATATGAAATTGGATATATGAAATGATTTAGGTATTGTACGCAGTATGTTTTTATTGTACTCGTCGGCGGTATGCTTTTTCCAAATAATATTCATTCACCAAATTACCATTTTACCCGCAACAAAAAACCGACAATACCACCGTACTACCAAAGAGTGGTATTGTGTACCGAAAAAGAGCTCTATTTCTATTGGTGATCGATGAATCGAACAACACCAGTTGAAGCCAAATAATAAGCAGATCTTTAAAACTTCAAAGCAAATTGTCTTTCAGCAAGTAGTTGGTGCCTTTAATTTCTGATGGCCAACAAATAGCTGTAAATATCCCCCCACATGGTTCAAAAACAAAAGGATATAGGGCACAGCTAGAAATTAGCATGATTTCATGAATAAACAAAATCTTTTCAGAATGTCAAGCATATATGTTGCCTTTCAGTGCTTCAAACTGTAAAGTCGGACTAAGACTAGTACGTAACTCTCTACACACTCAATTTGTGAGATAAGTTATCTGGTAATTACGTTTACCAGAGAGGTCTGGCATAATTTACTCTGTCGCTGGGGCTGGGGGAGTCGCACACCTACCGGGGCAGACTCTTGCCTGGCCGACTGGTGGACATTGGCAAGAAAAAGATTGGACAAAGGAGGAAAAAGAGCTTTGGATTCACTCGTCGTCTTAGTTTGCCGGACCATCTGGCTTGAACGGAACGCAAGGACCTTCAATCGCAACAACCGCACAACCATAGATCGCAGCTGTTTTGGAGCAAATTTCTAAATTTCTACCTGGATCAGTGCTCGTTTTCGTTCTGTAATGCCTTTAGGGCCACCACTTGCTTTGGGTCGCCAAATTGTAAACGATGTAACATAATCTCCTAGACTTGCAGCATGGTCATTTGTTCTGATGACGATGTTCCATGGATGTACTTCTTCCTCTTAATGAAAAACATGTTAAGGCACGGTCGTGAAAAAAAGTTATCTGGTAAAGCTACATCCGTTGGAACGTAACAGCAGTATAATAAAAAAAAGTTAATACTATCCGCACTGGGTACGAGATAGCTCCCCGCTATCCTTGTCATGTTGTCCTTCTGAGTAAAAGGACCACGCAGCGGGGTACCGGATGACCCCCGCAACCGCCCGCGTGCGTCCCGTTTACGGAATCCCTGGCGGAGGTCGTGGACGTCCGGGAAGCCGACGTGGCGTGGGGCCCGCGGGAGCATCGTTGCTCCGCGCCTGCAGCAGGAAGGGGAGAAAGAGAAGAGGAACCGGCGTCGGAGCAGGGGAGCTTGTCGTCGCAGATCCGCCGGGAGAGAAGACACTGGAGGAGGAGCACGCCGCCGACTGGCCTAGGTCCGTCGAAGCGCGCAGGGAGGGAGAGGGAGGCATCATCCATGGCCGCCGAGGAGAGAGAGGGGCCGCTTGCGCCACACTCCACCACCGAAGCAGGGGAGCGGTCGCCGTCTCCCGGGTTCGAGAACCTGGCCGCCTTCTTCGCGCCTCCAACGCGTCGCGCACCCCTGTCGGCTCACTGCCGTACCGGAAGTGAGCTTCCGACAAGGGAGGAGGCGGCTGGCGAGCGCGGGGCAGGAGGACGCGGGTTGTGGAGCCCTGCTCCTCCACCGCATCGGAGGCCGCATGCTCACACCCTGATGCTCGCCAGACTGCCGGAGGCGGGCCCGCCTCGCACCGCCCCAAGCCTTGTCCCTCGCCGCCGCGCGCATGAAGAAGCCGGAGGAGGCCTCGCCGGTGAGCTGCAGGGAGGCGGCGGCCGCGCAGATCTCGCCATGGCTGCACAAAGAGCACGGGGCTAGGGAGGACAAGGCGCTCCGAGCTCCTTGCATCAAAGTGCGCCGCCACCACCTCCTCCCGCCGCTATGCGCAAACGTCATGGGTGCGCCGCCGCCACCTTCTCCTCCCGCCGCCGCCTCCTCAAGCTCCTCCCGCTGCCGCGCGAGAGAGGATGGGTGCGCCGGAGCAGGGAGGGAGGATGGTCGGGCGCACCGCCCGGAGAGAGAGAGAGAGAGAGGCCGGTGGTGGGAGGAGAGGAGAGGGTGGTCGGGGGGGGGGGAGAGAGAGGAATGGGAGGGTGGGCGGCGGAGGGGACGAGGTGGGTGGGTGGGGGGAGGGGGTTAAAAAATGGGAGGCTGTACGTGTGGATCGCGGTGGGTAGTTGGGATAGTGGATGTGATATAAAGTACGACGAGTGCGGGAGAAAGTTGTATAAAGGAGAGAATCTTGATGACCAAACATGAATATTCCGTTTTGAAAGAGGATATGAAGTATGACCGAGTGTGGATAACAATCACTAGTGTCTCCGTATTGAAATATTTATTATTGTTGACTTTTGGACACCATGGCTTATTCAAAAAAATGTAAGTATTATTTATTTATTTATTTATTTGTGACTTACTTTATCATCAAAGTTATGTTAAGCATGACACTTATTGCAATATATTTTTGAATAAGATGAATAGTCAAAGGAAAAGTAAATAGTTTGATATGGAGATACGAGGGTCTTTCAGCTGCTTGCTTCGCTCGAATTCTTGGTCATATTAATCCTCCAATCCACCCCTCACTGCCAAATGCCAATCCACATCACCTGCAACATGAAAAACTCCACGCTCATTTTCTTCATCACTCTCCTTGTCGCTACCATATGGCGCCCAGCCGCCCACCCACCGTGTCGGTGTCGCCGATGGCATTCTCGTGGTCAACGCCCCCTACCATCAAACCTTACGAAGTATTGAACCATTTTTTTAAAAAATAATCCATCATATCATATCAAACCGGGCAACGGTGACCATAGCGCTGGCGTGCAAGGCGAGGCCAGGAGGATCTGCTCCTCTACTGGCCAGAGGAGCAGGCAGGCCGCCAATGACGACCGGCCCTGGTAGTCAAAGTCGCCCCAAGTCCACCGCTCACGCCCCGCGTTGCCAATCAGGAATTTCTTTTTCATCTCATTTGAGTATATGACCCAAATGCTCCGATCCGATCTCTACAATCATCTCCGTCACCACCGTTCTCACCGGCCGCGCTCCACACCATGAACAATCATCCCTCGCTCCTCTGCCTCCTCCTCGTATTCCTCCTGGCCGTGTCGGTGTCGCTGCCGCCTCCCGCCGCCGCCGTGAAGGTGGTGCATACCTTCTTGAGCGACGCCGGGTCGCCGTCGTCGGATGCTGAGTGCGTCGACGGCACCGTCTATGCGGCTAACAGCACCTTCGAAGCCAACCGCCGCCGCCTCGCTGGCCTCCTCCTGGCCGAGGCCGCTGCCCACACCGGACCTTACCTCACGGAGCAAGCCACCGGGTACTGGCCTTTCAGGGCGCAGGCCTCCTTCTTCTGCAGGCGCCGGGGGAGTGCAGTTGACGACACCGGCTTCTGCGCCTCTTGCCTCGCCGGTGCCTTCCTCGAGCTGGAGAGAGCGTGCCCGTACCACAAGGAGGCTTCCTTTTACGGTCACAACTGCACTCTCCATCTTACCGAGTACCGCATCTTCAGGACTGCTGTCGCCTACGGTGAGGTTTTTTTTTTTTTAAGATTACACAGTACAACGCAGACGCTCACAACACGCACGCACACTCACCCCTATGAACACACGTACGCAAACCCTACCCTTATGAGCACCTCCGAAGGACTGAGCACCGACAGATTTGGAGATTCTCGAAGTCACCACTGGCGCCTCGTCGTCGACGGGAACGTCGTTTACCACTTAATGCATACCTTGCCGGTTTTTCAATTCAACAGCTTTGCTTGTAGGGCAGACTACCTTAGTTCTTGTATTTTTTAGATAATGGAATTAAATTCCGGCCTCTGCAGTAACGCACACAGCAAAAGTCTCTGCGTGACCACACACAGCCAAACTTATTACAACAACTAAGTTTGAAACAAAAAAAACTTCTAGTACATGGAAATAAGTGTACTAGATCCACTAACGTCCATGGCATTGAAGAATTGAGAGCCATGGACACCCCACCTCAGCGCGCCCCAACAGGAAGCCAAAGTGGTATAAGGCCTTTCTCCGATGAAAAAGAGGTCATTGCTCACTAATACAATGCGTGAGCAACGGCCACCGTCGTCTTGTCAGTGAAGATAGGAGGTCGCTACTGGGATATGCGACCCCATCCTCTCCTCTCCAGGCAGGCAGTTAGTGCTCCAGCGATGGCTTCAAGAAGGATATTGACATCCGCAGACGCCAACACCGTTGGAAGAAGCACAAGAGGTCTTTCGACCCAGACCGGTCTTGATGAACATGAAATTCGACGATGCGCCGACTGCGCCATTACAGCCGGCCCAGAGAACCAGGCTAGGTTTTCACCCAGTCATTGAACAACAAAAGATGCCCAAATCCGGGCACCCAATCTGCAGTTTACCTTGCCTCAAGAGGACGATCTTCTCGACACAGACGACGGCCTTGTGGATGTCGCCGACCTTCTGGATCGAAAGCCGACCACCACGCCCCCTTAGAATAGGGCACAACGACGTCCATAGATCGAACGAGACGTCCAGGCCCATGCCGGCGGTAGGACGGCCCAACGACGTCGCACGGGAAAACTGACGACGAGGCTGCGGCGGCTCCCACACCAATCAGCCCGGATTTGGCCATGGCGGTGAAGCTTGTCTCCCGAGCGCGGACGGGGAGTTGAGGTCAGTATGGTCACACAAAAGCATAATATAATAAGTAGTGAAATGTGGCTACATATTTAAATTAGAACCACAGGAGTTTCAGTAGCAGGAATGCAGGATACCTAATGTTTGTGCAATGTGTGTTCAGACTTCTTTTGAGTGTTAAAGGTCGTATAGCTTTGTGCTACTCACCTGTGTGCAGAAACGTAGCAGTAACTTATAGTAATCTATATATGCGCATTTTCGAATGCAAAAAATCGGGATTCCTAAAAAAAAACATGAGTTTGCTGTCTTCTTAGTTCTGTGTCTCCAGTTTAGTATCATTTTGTACATTGTATTTAAGTGTTGTAACTCCAAAACCTGTAATTTAAGAAAATGTGTTCATTTATATGCTTTCAACTGAGTTTTTTTTTTGTGTCGTATTTCAGAAGGAGACATACTGAAACAAGCCATGGCTTCAGGATTAATATTTCAAGCAATTGGATTTGGTTGGCTTTTCTTCTTGCTACTGCAGGAATGGCGCAGCCGGAAAAGAGCCACTATGATGTAAGACCCACTTAAAAGTTAAAACACAAGACAAGTTTCCCATGTCATACAAAATACCAAATATTTCAACCCAGGTGTAATGGTCAAAATAATTTATTGAGCTTTTTGTTTTTTTGCCTAACTGCGTGTGACACCTTAACGAAATTCTGCAACTTGGAATACGTGAACCAATATATATTTACTTTGTTCCTCTTATACATAATGCAGGCATTCCACACCTCTCTCATCTGGAGAATAAAATGTTCGCGACTTTGGATCATGCTTTTGAGATTCAGTTTGATCATAGGACTTCTGTCAGGCAAATAATGAAAGGATACTTTCTGTCCAGATCGTAGGAATTCACTTTGCTCATTTTAAACTGGCTCCAATGTTAATGCGACCTACTCTGCAGTTTTCATAGAACTTTCGTCTGTACTGTCATTACCTTTACATGTGAATACGTGAAACAAAAAACTCAGCCCGCAGGGAGTAAGATCACCCCCACGGTATTGTATTAAAAAGAAGATCTTCTCACACAGGTTAAGAAAATCTCCGAACCTTTGCCCCACCCATACACAGCGGCACCACAACACACGTGAGATAAGACTGTCCTTAGACCTGTGCTTTGGCACGTAGGACTGACGAGGATATTTTTTTCACAACACCAGACTACTGACTACTGGGAGGGCCATCCGGCCGTTCAACCACCGCACACATGTGCGTTTGCTGGGAAAATAAATTCTCCTGGTAGAACACACATGTGCAATTCTTAGGAATTGAACCTGGGTGGGCAGCCCCACCATCATGGAGGTTTTGCCATCCGAGCTACGCTTGCAAGAATTATCATTTAAACTCTAACAGCTTGTTTAAGCGGGTTCGTTGATTTCTCATATGCATATCATAGGGCTTCATTTTTTTTTTCCAAACAGAGTACAAAACGCATGTTCACATACACAACATCCATGCACCTCTAATATATGAACACAAGTATGCACGTCCTATCCTATGATTATCTTCGAAAGATAAGATCGAGAGATAAAGATGTCTCGTTGCTCGCCTATTGTTCAAAAAGTAGTGTCATTTATTCCTAAAATCTAATAAAATGCGAGCATTTGTGCTAAGTCGATGAATGGATGAGCATATTCCATCAAAAAATATATATAATCAACCATGCTACAGTCATCTATTCTCTCATAGGCATCCACATCATTTCAAATAAATTTAATGTTTCATATCAACTACTATTTTGTTTTCACCGGCATTCATTTTGGTGATTTGACTGTCCTTGTTCGGAAATGTGTATATGAATTCTGATAACGGCAGAATTTGTGGTTGAGCAATCGGCACTACTAAATCATCAGTGAACGCTCTTACAAGTTATTTGGATGGACTCGTTAGTTCGCAGATACTATATGTTGCTGAAGCGACAAAATCGCTTCCCATCACACCGGGTAGGCGGCAAGCGCATCAGTCAGTTCTCTTCATGGCCGATGCGGTCCCTGCCTGCGTTTGCAGGGCTGATGGCCCATGCGGTGCATGGTGCTGCCTAGTGCCTATCTTTTCTTTTGTGTCACTCACCCATGAATTGCCAAGGAAGGATTTTTTTAATTCTAGTGTTGAACTCACTATTCTTCACGCTAACTCACTATTCCTCTCTTCTCCTTTTTAATATTGAGTTTTCTTTATTTATTCTTTATTTTCTGTTAACAAGATCGACTTGATGATGTTAGACTTTTTTCATTTGATTCATGCTTTATGATTCATTTGATTAATTTAACAAGATCTCTTTTTTTGTTTTATTCATTTTGTATTTTCTTCATCATTTGATTAATTTTGATGCTTCATTTTCTTTACATATTTACTGTTATCTTTAAATACTTATTCCTTCTGAAATATTTGTATTTCTGACTCTTGTTCTGATTTGTTCTGACACTACATTTGTTTTGTTCGAGATGACATACAAACTTGTTCTGCATATGACAGTGACTTATTCTAATTTTAAAAAATTTACGGTTAATATTTATTCTGACACTTTATTTGTTTGTTCAAGATGACATACAAACTTGTTCGGGTTATAATAGGATCTTATTCTGACAGTTGTTCTCACACTTTATTTTGTTTGTTCGAGATGATATACAAAGTTGTTCTGACTATAATAATAACTTGTTCTGAATATTATTCTGATATGTTCTTACCCTTCATTTATTTGTTCCAGATGATATGCAAACTTGTTCTGCATATAGCATTGACCTGTTCGGTACGTATAAATGTTTTGTTCTGGTAGTTTGTATAATTTGTTCCATATGTATATATTTGTTTCGATAGTTCATATGATTTATTCGGTATGTATAAATGTTTTGTTCTGATAGTTTGTAAATTTTGTTCTATGATTATGTATTGCATAGAATATATAATCTTAATTAAAAATAGGAATAAAAAAGTTTGTTAAAATATGGTCAAGTGGAATCTTGTTTCGAAGTTTTTATTGTCAGAAATTCAATGGTGCAAGCGGAATTTAATTTTGATACTCCAAACCTGTAATTTAAGAAAATGTGTTCACTTATATGCTTTCAATTTTGTGTCGCATTTCAGAAGGAGACATACTAAACAAGCCATTGCTTCGGGACTTATATTTCAAGCAATTGGATTTGGTTGGCTTTTCTTCTTGCTACTGCAGGAATGGCACAGCTGGAAAAGAGGCACTATGATGTCAGGTCCACTTAAAACACAAGACAAATTTACCTTATGTCATACAAAATGCTAAAATTTTTCAACCCAAGTGTAATATTCAAAATAATTTATTGATATTTTTTATCTAACTGTGACACCTTAACAAAATTCTCTAATTTACTTTGTTCCTCTTATACACAGCCAGTCCACCTCTCTCTCATCTGGAGAGTAAAATGTTTGCAACTTGGATGATGCTTTTTGAGACTCAGTTTGATCATAGGACTTCTGTCAGCCAAATAATGGAAGGTCCGAAGGATGCTTTCTGTCCAGATCGTAGGACTTCACTTGGCTCATTTTAAATTAGCTCCAGTGTTGATGCGACCTACTCTGCAGTTTTCACAGAACTTTCATTTCCACTGTCATTACCATTAAATGTGAATAGAAATCCCAACTTGCACTGAATCAAGAATCATCATTTAAACTCTTACAGCTTGTTTAAGTGGGTTCATTGATATCTCATATATATAACGATGTGCCGACTGGCAGGCTACTTGTACTGCATATTCTTGCTTGCAAGGTCAAGTAAAACCATGGAAGAATACATGGAAAACTGATGTCCACTCTAACATGTACAAGGAAGAATAATAGCTTTACATTTTCCCTCTTCATTGGAATCAGGGTTTAGCTTCGTTGGAATCAGGGTTTAGCTTTGTTGGAATTGTCCACGCGAGGCAACGGTCATTCAGAGAAGTTGTTGTGGCTCGATCTTCTCGTAGGATCTGCGAATTTGATAAATTATCACTACGTGACCTGGTGAAGAGGCAACGCACCGCGAGGCTGTCCACGCAATGAACTACCAAGACAATCATCCTTCCACGTACCGACGAACAACTCACGCAATCACGTCATATAGACGTGAAGGTACAAACTGGGTGAACCGCAGTTCGGCGTTCTACAACCACTACAAGGAAAATGCCGACAAGTGACACAAAAAAGAGTGTTTCTTGTCATAAATCACGATTTATGACGCCGATTGTTAAAAAACCCTCTGTCATTAATCGAGCATCGCAAACCGTGATTAGTGACAAGACCTTACTTTGCCGCATCACTAATATAATGACGCGTACAAATCGTAACTACAAACCGTCACAACTTGGTTCCTGTAGTTTTGTCATGCTGGACAGAATCTGATGTGGCATCCGATGTGGTATGTCAATTGTGACGAACGGTATCATCATAAAACGAATTTGGCCCATTTGTTGTTGGGTTTAGCCCAAAATTGTTCCTATAGGCCGGTGTTGTTCAGATACCCCAAAAATGATTTCGGTAGGCCCATTTGTTGTTGATTCGGGCCTAAATTTGATTCTCATGGGTCCATTTCCGGCCTTTTATGTCACGTTAATTCAAATAAAATTGACTTTTGGCTCAATTATAAGTGGGCTAAGCCCACTTAAGACCAACATATTAAATTAACTAATCGTGCATCAAATCTAATTGATTTCATTTCAATTCAAATCTGGTTGACAACTCGTCGTTTCCCATCAAGCACAACCATATTGTTCATCACATATCACAAACTATTACAAGATAACAGTCTCACAAAGAACATAGATTAACGAAGCTAAATCCAGGTCATAATCTAAAGAGACAGTGCAACATTGATCTTAACCTCTTCATCTTCTACTGCTAAGCAGTAGACGAAGGAGGTCTTCACTGTCTTCAGTTAGTTTTTGCAACATCTTAATCTCAGCTAACTGCATTTTTTGAGTTGATTCTAATCTTCTGTCTTCTTCAAGCTACATGACTCTTTCTGGTGAGCAACAAACCGTTGTCGAAGTTCCAACCCATCTTGGTGAGCTAACTCCCTCAAGAATCGAAAGAACAAGTTTGCAAGCCTCTCGTGACTCACGCTGGAATAAGAATTCCAAGAGTTGGTATTTCTGAAAATTGTAATCACGAGTTATTGTTCACATCGGATACATATAGCACTAGTGAAGTTTATTTTGGTGGAAAATAATTGAGAACATGTAGTGGGAAGTTGCAACACTACTTCTATTAATAACCAAGCCTAGTCGGACGTCTGGTTGGTTAGTATTCTCTGCATGCATGCTGGAGCGTATGTGGACATCAACCCAGTTGTTGGTTGCATGCATTCCTAACTCCCGATTTATTTGCTTGCACTTCAACGGCTGATATTGATGGTAGCTGAATGGCCTTTCCTCTCTCATGCACGTCTAGGTTCCTTGCATATATTTGGCGGGCAGAATCCATCATCATCCCATGCTTGTTCGTGCACTCCATCATTCCTAAGAACATTGAAACAAGTACTCAAAGCATAGGTTCATTCAATGTAATCTGATTATTAAGCATAAGGTTAGCGTTCACCTAAGAATGAATTTCCTTCTCCAATTGTTTAGCTTTACTCATTGTAATTGGACCAGCTATATCAAGTGTAGTTTCATTTGGAGATAAGTGAATGCTAGGAATGTCCTCATTAGCCTTCCCCTCTTGAGAAGTGAAATGATCTTGTGATGCCTAGAGGGGAGGGTGAATAAGCTCACTTCAATTTTCCTGAAATAACTTAGCAGCAGAAATCAGCTAGGTCGGGTTATCCGGTACAGTGCCAGATGATCCGATGGCCGGATCTTCCGGTACTGTGACGGATGACCCGACACATGACGAAAGTAGGAAAACTTAATATAAGAGCTGAACCTAGTAATTCTACTTGAATCAAAAGTTGACTAGAGATGCTAAGAACCACCTGCAACCAAAGATTTGTTAGGGAACACTACATATATATAGATCGAGCACAAACAAGCTTCTAGGTCTAGAGAAAATGAAGAACACAAAGAGAGTAAGGGACAAGGGATTTGTTTCCCGAAGTTCACCTCCACAAAGGATGGCTACGTCTCCGTTGAGATCCCACGAAGCGAGGGCTATCACCAAGAGCCACTTGCCTCACCCAATTCACCACTAAGGCAAATTGGTGCTCACTAAGAATCTCCACCAAGGAGAGTGTAATACAAACGTTCTCGGGTGCTCCACACAAAGCGGGCACTCAACGAGCGACACCTAACCGTCTAGAAGCAAGCTTCAAGAGTAACAAATGCAAATCGAAGAGTCTTGGCCGCCACAAGTGCTTCTTGAGATGAACAAGTGAAGAACTCACTCAAGGGCTCAACCTCACACCTCAACAACTATCAATCTCACACCCTAGATGAAATCTTGGAGTGGTTTAGCTCTAGAGGGACTTGGGAGAGAGGAGTGAATGCTTGGGGGAAGCTTTGTCTCGGGTTAGGTCAGCAGCGAATGAAGGAGGGGGTGAGAGGGTATAAATACCCAACTCCCAAAAACTAGCCATTACTGCTCAGCCGCTTACTATGCCGGATGACCCGGCACAATGTCGGATCACCCGAAATAATTACTGGGATATAGTCAGAGGATTCCGGGACTTGTGACCGGGTCATCCGGTCACCGGATCACTCGGAAAACACCGGATCACCCGGGAATCCTAGAGACAGTGCAAAGAAATCGTGTTCGTGAGTGAATTTTGTCTCTCGAGTGATTGTTAGTTCTCAAGATAATCACAAGTGGCAAACCTTGACTCAACTCTTTGCATCCCCTTTATAGTACGGTGGTTCCTATACTCAATTTCAAAAAAGTAAATGAATTTTAAACCACCATGGAGTATCAACTCTTCATAACCAAATGGGGGGGGGGGTTCTCCTTTTGATCAATATATAAATCCTTTTACATTTCATCCTGCACACATCTCATTTAAATGATCAAATTCTCCAAATTGTGATTGTCATTTATCACAAAAATAATTAAGGGTCCTAGATGCACTTTCAAGGAGTCGTCCTCGATTCAGGCTTACCAGCAAATGGAAGCAAGTCTTTGACATTGAATGTGGAACTCACATTGGAATATTCAGGTGGCAGTTCAAGTTTGTAAGCATTATCATTTATCTGTTGGAGAACCTTGAACGGACCATCACCCCGAGGAGATAACTTACTCTTACGCTGTTGGGGAAAGAGATCCTTGCGTTGATGCAACCATACAAGATATCCCGGCTGAAATGTAACACTTGTTCTTTCGATTCCTAAGGGAGTTGTAGAACGCCGAACTGCGGCTCACTCAGTTCGTGCCTTCACGTCTATAGGGCGTGATTGCGAGGGATGTTTCGTCAGTACGTGGAAAGGTGATTGTCTCGATAGTTCGTCACGTGGATAGCCTTGCGGTGTACTCCTCTCCACCAGGTCACGCAGCGACAAGTTATCAAGTTCGCGGATCCTACGAGAAGATCGAGCCCACACAACTTGCTACACGCATTGCATAGGCGTGTGCATATCATCTGTGGCGGGTAGAAAACAAGGGTGGGACGGGTGGGTATTTTTTTGTTTATATATATGCAGCAAGAAATGACGATCAGATCAAGGGTGGGATGGGTAGGTCCATGCAGCAAGCAATTTGATAATTAGAACAAAGATAACAGCTAAAACGATGAGGAAAAAAATTCAGCAACTAGACAAATCTTAAAGGATTAAAACTTGATAAAGCAAACTACAAAATCAGTAGCATGTATGAATTTGGGCTGTAGGTTTTCTTTTTGGCTATTAGTGGACAATAGGTATATAAAATCTATCCTACCAAAAACAAGAACAATCCTACCGAGGAAAAAGAGGTTTTGATACCAGATGATATGCACACGTCTATGCAGCATGTGTAGCAAGTTGTTGTGGCCTGATCTTCTCGTAAGATGTGCGAATTTGATAAATTGTCACTGCGTGACCTAGTGAAGAGGCAACACACCGTGAGGCTGTCCACGTGATGAACTACCGAGACAATTAACCTTCCAGGTACCAACGAACAACCCACGCAATCACACCGTATAGACGTGAAGGCACAAACCGGGTGAACCGCAGTTCAACATTCTAGAACTCCCTCAGGTATCGAAAGAACAAGTTTGCAACCCTCTTGAGACTCACGCTGGAATACGAATTCCAAGAGTTGGTAATTCTGAAAATTGTAATCACGAGTTACTATTCACGTCCTGCATTACATGGATATATATAGCACTAGTGGAGTTTGGTGGAAAATAATTGAGAACATGTAGTGGGAAGTTGCAGCACTATTTTTATTAATAACCAAGCCTAGTGGGACGCCTGGCTGGTTGGTATTCTCTGCATGCATGCTGGAGCGTATGTGGACAGCAACCCAGTTGCTGGTCGCATGCATTCCAAGCAACCCAGTTGCTGGTTGCATGCATTCCTAACTCCTGATTTATTTGCTTGCACTTCAACGGCTCATATTCATGGTAGCTGAACGACCTTTCCTCTCTCATGCATGTTCAGGTTCCTTGCATATATTTGGCGGGCAGAATCCATCATCATCCTATGCTTGTTTGTGCACTCCATCATTCCTAAGAACATTGAAACATGTACTCAAAAGCATATGTTCATTCAATGTAATCTGATTAATTAAGAATAAGGTTAGCGTTCACCTAAGAATGAATTTCCTTCTCCAATTATTTAGCTCTACTCTTTGTATTTGGACTAGCTATATCAAGTGTAGTTTCATTTGGAGATAACTGATGCTAGGAATGTCCTCATTACTCATCCTCTTCTCCTAAGCCCCGATTGTTCAAGTTGCCGTATAAGTCGATAAGAGTTGTAAAAATCTCGTGTGCGTGCGCCCGGATGGCCCGCGATGTAAAAACTCGTTAATTTCTTCTTAATATAAAGATACGCAACTCTCATGTGTATTCTGGAAAAAAAATAAATTTAAAATGCTGAAAATTTTCAACATAGCCTTTGGATACAACATAGGAAAAAGACAGGAATTGAAAGAGGGAGATAGAAAATTCTAAGGAATTTCCTAAGGTCCAACCTCATGTTAGTTTTCCTCCAAAATTCCTACTTATTCATACTTCTCATGAAAATTCTAAGGAATTTCATAGGGTGCACTACATTATTCTAAAGGGGCACACATGAAAATTTTTCTGTGAATTTGAAATCCATCAAAATTCCTTTCCAAGTGTAGCTTACATCATCAACCATAAGAAATGTGCTCAACTGGTCGATTACGTACTGGTCTTTGTTGGTCTTTGTTCGCACTCGCAAGATTAAGACAAAATTACTCTGAAACTTTTCGTTTGGAACAGAATGTGAGTTTTTAATGAAAAGAAAACATACCTCCGCGCTAGCAAGTAGCAACAACGTGTGTCCAAGTAGTGGTTGCCGCCAGGCTCACTACTATATTGCATATTGCAGTCAACGTCAAAGTGGCCATCCACGCGCTCCATTTTTTATAATAAATACCAGCAGTGGAATTCAGCATTTCAGGCGCGGTGTAGCCTCTGCAAACCTGTAATCTGTAGCTGCTGCTCCACCACTCACCAGATCGATGAACGACAACACCAGTTTTGATCATCATGCTCCAATTTTCAATCTCGCTGGCCATAGCCAATGGGTTACTTATTAGTTGCTCTTGATTCAAGCAGTGGTGTTGATCGTCCCGGTGGAGAAATACCTGAAGAACATCATGTATGATATTGCCGAAATCATGTGTATCCAAAAAAAATCTAGGTTCATAGAAGAAGCATGGGTCAAAAGAAAGCACATTTTATTTCGGTTGTGTTAGAATGATCTCTACACCAATGGGCCCAACGGCCCATTGGGCCCTGATCTGCGTCCTGATCGGGGGCGTCCAACCCTACCCGGTTGGCGGGCCCCTGTCACACTGGGAGTATAAAGAGAGGTGGGGGCCGCAGGCTCAACTCACGAGGTTCGTCGCCAGTCGCTCCCCACCGACAAACCCTAACCCGACCTAAAGAGGATTGCAGTAATGACGGGAAGCTCCGCTGCCGTCCCGACACCCCGACGACCCCGGCACTGCGCGTCGCTGCCCTAGAGCAGAACTTCCCCAAGCGAACCTGAGATGGCCACTGGTGAAGGTACTCTCTCCCCTTTACTCCTCTCTCTGCACCTCTCTCCCTCTCTCTCAGTTCTTCACGGAACAATCCAATCTTGTACACACACAGTAAATACCCGGCTAGATTTGCACCTAGATGATGTGATGAGTCTATCAATGGTATCAGAGCTAGGTCTAGGTTGTAGATCTTGCACGGGTAGAAGAAAAGGAGAACGAGATCGAAGAAACTTCGAATCGAATCGAATCGAAGGAACACAGTAACCCTAACCCTAACCCAAGATCGGAAACCCAAAGGGCGACTGGAAGGGAGGTCTTACCTGTTGAGGCCCTACCTCGCCACTGCCGGTGTGCGGTAAAGGACCGCTGTTTGCCGCTGTTTTCGCCGGCGCGGGACAGGGCAAAAGGGCACCGTAAAGCATCCGCTCGACAGCGGCGCGCTCTCCCTCGTGGGGAACGCGCTCGCCGGCGAGAGGACCCGCAACGGCGCCGACATCCTTTCTCCGACCACCATGGCTGATTCTCTAGATCTCGCTCGCGGCTCTGGAGAAAAGGGGGAGGGGACATGAGAGAGAAAGAGCAAATGAGAGGGGCAAGCCAGTCGTGAGAGCGCCGGCCACGGCCGCTCCACCCGCCGCCACCGTTGCGCAGGTGAGTCGGGGAGGAAGAAAGCAAATGAAAGCTAGGGTTTCGGGGGTCAGGCGCTGGGGTTTTTTGTGCTTGCTATATGCACGGGCGGCCATCGGATCGCTGATCTGCTGAGATGGACGGCCGTGAGTGATGGTGACGCCGGTGGGCCAGTTTAGGCCCAGGCGGGCGTAGGTGTTGGGCCGGTTTGGCGGCCCAGCCATCGGCTGCTAGGCTATGAGCCCAGGCGGGACGAGGCTACGAGCCGAAAAGGAGGCCTGACTGTAATTTTTTTCTTTTGGCTGCTGGACCGCGCGTGAAGGTGGCCGTGTGCCGTTTTTTCCGGTCTGGTCAGATTCAGCCCAAAAAGTGTTGAGGGCATGGGCCGTTTTTGGCGGCCTGATGGTTGGCTTCTGGGTCGCGGGCCTAGGCGAGCGCGTGGAGGGCTGGCCGCGGGTGGGTTTTGCTCCCGTGGGCTGTTTCCACATTCGGGCCGAAAGAAACAGTGCTGCATAGTAATGTTTTTGATTTATTTTGTTGATTTCAGGAGCATATTTTGATGAACTTTGTATATTTTGGTCTCTATTCAATTGGAACCAACGAGAAAATTTTTTAGAGATTAGAAAAGTAACAGAATGCTTCTGAAAAGTATGGTTTCTTCATGAATTTTATTCATGTTTCCACTGCAAATAGTTTAAAGATATGCTTGTTTTTTTAAATTTAATTGGAACCAACGGGAAAATTAAATTTAAAGAGCATGTTAAAGTAATTTTTTCTGGTAATTATGGTGCTGTTATTTATTAACCAACGTTGTTATTAACATCATTATGATTAAAAGGTTGTTTTTTGTGCATTTATTTCTATTTTTCTGCCCAACGGTGATATAGTTTTAATTGCATAAACAGTTGTATGTTTTAATTTTGACCAACGTTGGATTAATGCATGCAATTGTTGTTATAGATCTCTATTCATTGTGGTTTTCCGGAGGGTACCACTTGATGGAATGCATCAAGGGTGTACCAATCCTCAAAGGTTGTAACTACATTGAATGTAGAAAGATGATTGACTTGGCTTTCGTTAACGCCGAGGTTGACTGGGTAATTGACACGATGCAGCCCATGAGTTCACCACAATTGGTGAGAAATGCTAAAGATGACGATGATGCATGGGCTAAAAAGAAGGAGTATTATGCTTCTTTAGAGTTATCATATTCCATTGAGAATAAAAGGTGGATTGATGCAAATAAAAAGTGCATGACTCTCATAAAGAACACGGTTGAGAATGCTATTTTGGACTCAATCAAAGAATGTGCCTCTGTGGGGAATATCTTGAACCGATAAAGAGACAGTTCACTGGCTCTTCAAGAATAAATGTTATTCAGTCGTGTCAATATTGCAAAAAGATGAGGCATTTCAAGAAAGACTGCCACATTTGGCTAAAGGAGCTCATGGCAGCTAAAGGTAAAGAACATAGTTTCTTTTGTAAGTGAATCCTTGTATACACAGTTTTTTTTGAAATCTACTTGGTGGATTGACGGGTGCAACTGTTCATGTTGCAAAATTCCTTACAGGGATTCGGTTCGACCCAGACTTCGCTAAGAAGTGAAAGAAGTATTGAGGTGGGAAATGGAATCCAAGCAGAAGTTGAAGATGTTGGCGATGTCTCCCTGGAGCTAGCTGATGGATTCGTCTTTCTACTTAGGGATGTTCTTCATGTTCCCTCTTTACATAGAAATTTGATTAGCATGTCATTTTGGACAAAGACAGTTTTGAATGTCATTTTGGACATGGCAAATGTGCCATTTCGTGTAATAAAGCTTGTGTTGGTGTTGCATACCTTCATAATAAGTTTTAATTATAATCCTTATGTGAAAAGTAAATCATGTGTTTGATTTGAAATGAAAAGTATCCGAGTCGAACAATATGCAAAGAAAAGAAAGAGAACTCAAGAGTCATCGAAATTATGGCACTATCATTTAGGCCATATTTCGAGGGGGGGGGGAATAGAGAGCCTCGTTAAAAATTAAAGTCTTCCTCCATTAGAGTTCTCTGACTTAGAGTAATACGTAGAATGCGTTAAAGGAAAGTATGTAAACAAAACTAAAAGGAAAAGTGTGGATGGTTATGACTCGTTCATAACATTCACAGATGATTACTCCCATTATGGTCAAATTTATCCAATTAAAGAAAGATCAGAAGCACTGGATAAATTTAAGATACTCAAAGCTAAAGTTGAAAATCAACTTGGTAAAAGAATTAAATAGTAAGATCTGACCGTGGGGGGAGTACTACGGTCGGCACACCCCATTTGGCCAAGTTCCAGGACCTTTTGCAAGGTTCTTACAGGAGAATGGTACAATCGCCCAGTATTCGATGCCGGGCAAACCTCGGCAAAATGGAGTAGCTGAAAGGCATAACCATCAGTGACGGATATGGTGCGTAGTATGATGAGTTACTTCACCTTGCCATTGGGATTGTGGATGGAGGCGTTAAAAACCACTATTTACATTCTCAATAGAGTACCAAGCAAGTCGGTGCCCAAAACACCGTACGAGCTGTGGATGAGAAGAGTACCATCTCTACACCACTTGCGTGTGTGTGGGGGAGCCCAGCTGAGGGCAGAGTATTTAACCCAAACATTGCAAAGTTAGATTCCAAAACAGTCAGTTGTTATTTCATTGAGTATTCTGAAAAGTTAAAAGTTTTTCGTTTCGATTGTCCAGACAGATATACAAAGTTTGTAGAAACGAGATATGTTGTTTTCTTAGAGGATGACATGATGAGGGGGAGCACGGTAGTGCCGAAAATTGATCTTGAGGAGAATGGGGTGCATGCACCCAATCCGATGATCCAAGAGTCATTTTTCTCACTACCTGTTGTATTTGCACCTACAGTTCCTGAGGTTGTGGTGCAAGCGCCTATTGTGACTCCACCCGTGGCAACAATGAGTGAAGATTCGAAACCTGTCTTTCAGGAGATGATTGAACCCATTGTTGCACATGAGGATCGAGGAGCAACAATCATGTCTCATTGATGTGCCACATGTTGAGGCACATGATGTGCCAACAGTAGAGACCCCTAGAAGGTCTCAAAGAGTTAAAATATCAGCTATTCCTGATGATTATAAAGTTTACAATACAAAAATAGCTCATATGGAGGGTGATCCCGCTTCATATGAAGAGGCCATGAGAAGTGCTTACTCATCGAAATGGTTGGAAGCCATGGAAGGTGAGATGAAATCGAAAAGTTCCAACGATGTTTGGGACTTGGTAGACAATTCCCGAAGGAGCCAAAACAGTAGGCTATAAATTGGTCTACAAGATTAAACGTGACTCTAGAGGGAATATATAAAAGTATAATGCACGACTTGTGGCAAAAGGCTATACCCAGAGAGGAGTAGATTACAATGAGACATTTTCACCAGTCTCATGTAAAGATTCTTTCAGAATAATAATGGCATTAGTAGCACATTTTGATTTAGAGTTACATCAGATGGATGTAAAGATGGTATTTCTAAATGGTGATTTAAAAGAAAATGTCTACATGCAACAACCGAAAGTTTTTGTCGTGGAAGGAACAGAACATAAGGGGTGCTGACTAAAGAAATCCATTTATGGATTAAAGCCGGCATCCAGACAGAGGAATCTAAAGTTTGATGATACAATCAAAAGATTTGGGTTTTGAATAGAATGCGGAGGAAAATTATGTTTATACAAAGTTTAAGAATGTGAAATATTTTTTCCTGATCTTGTCTGTGGGTGATATCTTGCTTGCTAGCAACGGTGTCAGTCTACTAAAGAAAACATAGAAGTTTTGTCCTCAAATTTTAATATGAAAGATTTTGGTGAAGTCTCATATGTTTTAGGCATAGAAATTCACCGAGATAGAAAGAATGTGGTTTTAGGATTATCGCGGAAGGCATATTTGAAAAAGATTTTAAAGAAGTACAGTATGCATGCGAGTAATGCATCACCTGCTCCTATAGTAAAGGGTGATAGTTTTAGAGAATTTCAATGTCCCAAGAATCAGTATGAGCTCGATCAAATGAAAGCGGTACCATATGCTTCAGCTGTTGGAAGCTTACAGTATACACAAGTGTGCACTCGTCCTGACTTAGCGTTTATCACCGGAGTACTAGGTAGATATCAAGATAATCCAGGCATAGAGCACTGGAAGATGGTAAATAAAGTATTGCGTTATGCGCAAGGCACAAAGCATTTCATGCTAACATACAGAAAGTCTGATTGCCTAGGGATAAAAGGGTATTCAGATGCAGACTATGCGTGAGATAGAGATGATAGAAAATCCACATCTGGTTATGTATTCACTCTCGCAGGGGGAGCTGTTTCGTGGAGAAGCTCCAAACAAAAGTTAGTCGCATCATCAACGATGCATACAATGTTTATAGCATGTCATGATACTATTAGACAGGTGGCATGGTAAAAAAAATTTGTACCCGACTTGAAAGTGGTAGATCGCATTAATAAACCACTAAAGATGTACTGCGACAATCAGCCAGCAATATGCTATGCTCACAAAAACAAGTCGAGTAATGCTTCCAAATCAATTGAGGTAAAGTTTTATGTTGTGAAGGATAAAATCCGGGATATAACCATAAGTCTCGAGAATATAGGGACAAAGGACATGGTTGCGGATCCGCTCACGAAAGGCTTACCACCCAATGTGTTCAGAGAACACTTAGCCGGCATGGGTTTAAGGGAAAGCCTATAATTCCTAGATTATGAAGTGGCCCAAAAGAAACAGAATTTCTTCCAAAACGGATAAGTATGTTGTGGCTGTTTGTATCTATCGACAATCGAGCAGTGACGATGAAGCATGCTCTATGTACTAATTTGGGATGGAACGAATAAAGTGAAAATGATAAAGTTAAAAGTATGTGATGAGATCAAGGGGGAGAATGTTAGAATGATCTCTACACCAATGGGCCCAACGGCCCATTGGGCCCTGGATATGCGTCCTGATCGGGGGCGCCCAACCCTACCCGGTTGGCGGGCCCCTGTCACACTGCGAGTATAAAGAGAGGTGGGGACCGCAGGCTCAACTCACGAGGTTCGTCACCAGTCATGCCCCACCGACAAACCCTAACCCGATCTACAGAGGGTTGCAGTAGTGATGGGAAGCTCCACTGCCGTCCCGACGCCCCGACGACCCCGACACTGCGCGTGGCTGCCCTAGAGCAGAACTTCCCCAAGCGAACCTGAGATGGCCACTTGCGAAGGTACTCTATCGCCTTTACTCCTCTCTGCACCTCTCTCCCTATCTCTCAGTTCTTCACGGAACAATCCAATCTCGTACACACACAGTAAATACCCGGCTAGATTTGCACCTAGATGATGTGATGAGTCTATCAGGTTGGTGATCGATGAACAACACCAGTTGAAGCCAAATACTCCCTCCCTCCCAAATTACTTCGTTTTGGCTGTTTTAGTACATTGCATTAGTTTTTTTTAGACAGATCAAGAGCTTTCATTAAGGAGTAGCAGGATTACAGTCCGTTTCAACTACCCAGACGAGCAGAGTAGGAAAAACGTTCGACCAAGACACTATTGCTGGCGAGACAAGACTTGCACACATGTGCACGGCCTTGTTCTCTTCCTGGATTACAAAAGAAAATTTAAAATCACTAAAGGTCCTGCTAAGCTCTCGAATCTCTTGCCAAAGACCAGCCACCTCGCTGCGTTCTCCCATCTCCGATTGCAGCAGGTTAAAAAGAGGTTGATTATTATCTATCTCTAGGACGATCTTTTCACAGGCTCGATCTGCAGCTAGGAGGATCCCATCTCTGGCCGCCAACGCTTCTGCAGACAGGACGTCCCCCAGGTGGTCATATCGCTTTGCTGCAGCTTCTAGTAAACGACCATCACCATCCCGTATTACTGCCCCTGCAGCTCCTGAGGAAGAGTTTGCATGGAAAGAGGCATCCGTGTTGACCTTCCACCATCCAGGAGAGGGTTTTTGCCACAATTGTTTGATTGTTTCACCCTTCCTGGTGTTGGTGCTCCATTTAGGTCGAGGCACAGCAAATCTTCCACCATTGCAGCAATGTGCTTGACTGCAGCCCTTGCATTCTACCTCTCTCTGCCATGTCTTCTTGCATTGCGTCCAGACCACAGAGACCAAATTCCACAGATAACAAAAGCACTATTCTTTTCTGAGCATATATCACCTGCTAGCAAATCACGTGCCCATGTGATTGGGTGTAGTTTAGGGACTTTGCACCCTGTGGCCACTATAGCTGCTTCCAAAAACTGAAGTGTGAAAGTGCACTCAAAGGCCATATGATACATATTGTGAAGCATGTGGAAAACCAGGGGTACATTGCATTAGTTGTGCACCTAGATATATACTATGTGTAGATACATAACAAAAATTATCCATTTAGAAAAGTCAAAATGAATAGTTATTTGGGACGGAAGGAGTAATAAGCAGATCTTTAAAACTTGAAAGCAAATTGTCTTTCAGCAAGTAGTTGGTGCACTTTCTGATGGCCAACAAATAGCAGTAAAGAGCCCCCACAAGTAGGGCTGGACGCTAACTCGGCTCAGCTTATTAACAAAACGAGCAAAAAGATCTGCTCAGCTTGGCTCATTAACAACTCGAGCTAGCTTATTTGGCTCGCGAGCCACATGAATGTATATAAGATTTGTATCTTAATATATTTGAAACATAAAAAATATAGTCACTAGCAAAAAAAATAATTGCACGATAAAACATTGTACGAGAACTAGACACTGGTGGAGAACAGACCTTTGATCCAGGCCTTTTGTCCCGGTTCAACTTTGGAGCCGAGACAAAAGACTTTGGGGCGATGTGGCCCGAAAAGCCACCGAACGACCCCTCCCCATTTGTCTCGGTTGGTAACACCAACCGGGACAAATGGGGAGGTCTCCAACGGCTACTGCAGCTCAATTATTGGCTCCGACAATTTGTCCTGGGCGGTGTCACCAATCGAGACAAAAGGGCACCCCTTTTGTCTCGGTTGGTGACACCGCCCGGGACAAAAGTTTTCGTCCCGGATCGTTTTACCACCCGAGACAAAAGAGTCGCCTTTTGTCTCGGGTGATAAAACGATCTGGGACGAAAGGCCGGCGCCTATAAGTCCCTGCCCTCTCTTTCTTCTTCCTCTGCCGGAGCCATTTGCCCATTCACACCCGAGAGCTAGCACAAGCTCTCCATATGGCGCCTCTCTCCTAGAGAGGTGATGTCTAATTTTTTCGTCATCAATTTGTGAAGATTTCCCTCCTCCAAAGTGTTGCCAAGGTTAGATTCTTTATTCTCTTTTCATTTGTTGTGTTTAAATTTTGATTTATGGTTTAGAAATGGAGAAAATAGCAATTTTAGTTTCTAGGTAGTAGTAGGAGCTAAGAGATGAGGATTTTTTTAGATGTTTTAGATTTAGAAACAAGTAGTTATTTAACTACTAACATTGTATTTTGTTTCACATATTTTTTAAGCATCCTCTACTTTTCTAGTATTTGATATAGAGATAATTGATTTTTACTTTTAGAAATAATGAGAGATGCATTTAAATTTACATTTAGAATTAATTTGTTAGAAGTTAGTTTATTAAAAAATGGTCACTACCAAACGAAAATATACTACCTACCTATTTAATTCAGTTTTATTAAGTATTTCTTATTTTTATTTAGAATACATTTAGGCATTCTCTTATTTTTAGAGACAATAGAAATTTTATTTCATTATATTTAGGCTCTTTGTATTTATATAGAAAAAATTAAATTGTTATTTGCTGCAACATCTGGAAATTCAGACATATAGTGCACCGCCTCCAGTTCCGATAGGAGCCAACTGTTCAAGCATAATGTTTTGAGTGACACCTCTCAGGAGGTTAGCTTTAACATATATAACATCTCTTAGACACCTTATTCAGAGAGAGAGAGAGAATGTCGACATCATGTTTGATCAGCTGGCTCCGTCGGAACTAGAGGTAGTGCACTATGTCAGCTTCTTGATTTTGAACCAATGCTTCAAACACATCTCTGAATTCACGTAATGTCTTCAAATCATCAACATGTTAAGTATTTCTTGTTTTTATTTAGAATACATTTAGGCATTCTCTTATTTTTTTTTCTTTTTTTCATATACAGTCGGTTGGACGTTCTGTACTAGTAGTCTTACATCCTAGCTAGCTACAGTCTTACAACACCGGCGAGCTGGGGCTGTACGTGGCTCAGTGATGTAGGGCTGTAGCTAGGTAGGAGATGCAGGGCTGTAGCTTGGCTATGTAGAGAACTGTAAGTGGGAGAACAAGGTGCGTGTATATGATGGTGAGGTGAGGTTGTACTTCCTGAATGATCAGGGTCATTAGAAAAGGTATAGTACAGACTTACGTCGCCTCCAGGCTCACTGCACCTGAACGAGCTCTTGCACTTATCTGTTTAGTTATTAGAAAATGAGAAAATAGGTCTTATATGTTTTGTTTTTATATAGAATAAATTTAAGCATTCTCTTATTTAAGTATTGTTTTATATATATTACAGAGTAGTCCAGAATAACTATGGCAAGTTTTTTTGGTCGCGCTGGTCGCCGTGGAGGCGGTCGTGGAATCATTTTTGATGACCGGCCACCTTTGGCTCGTCGTCCAGGCATACACTTCACCCATGGTGTGATTGACTTACCTACTGGTGATCGAAGCCAGGGACCTCTTCCCAACATAGTAATATTCTTTCCTTGTATGAATTTGATGTTTACGTACTACACACGGATAATAATATTATTTTCATACAATGCAGGTTCTCAATCATTTGCAGTGGCTCACATATGTTGTTGAAAATTTAGGTGGTACCCCTCTTGTTACACAATGCGGTATTGTCGGTCCAAACAATTGCATACAATTAAAAATCTCATTTGACAGCCGTTCGAGGAATCTGTTTTTTTGCCAATGGGTAAAACTAAATGGCGTAAAGAAAGATGAATATGGAATGACAATAGTGGACCTGACCAAGATTGGGTACAAAGATGATCCATTCGTCCTTGCCAAAGATGTGCATCAGGTTTTCTGTGTCAAGGATATGACTAGCGTACCGAAGAATAAAAATCCACAAGAAGGACCACAAGAGGCAACATAGTTCTTCCGGGTAAAAGAGTAATCGTGGGAGTCGAGGACAAAACAGATCAATTCGATGATTATGATCAGTTTGATGGCATGCCTCCGTTCGCTGTCGAAGTAGACCCAAGAATATTACTTGGACGTGAAGAGACACCATACTTACGTGATTGAGATTAATGTCGTAATGTAATGATTATTGATCAAATCAATTGTGTAATGCTAATGTGATCCAGTCTTTTATTAGTCTCCAACAAGTTAACGATTTTGAAGTCTATGCATTTTGCAGTGTTGTATTGGTCTCAAACTTTTTATGAAGCTTGAATATGTCATGTGAGATTGAACCACCAAGTTTGAGATTTTTCTGAATTGATTTAGTATTTTTTCGGTTTAATTGAATTTCCGTGTGACATCACCTAGAAATTAAAAGTTGAGCTGGGAGCACCCCTGAAACGATTCGGAATGGTGCCAAACTTGGACACAAGTTCTCTTGTGCCTTAGGAGTCTAATTTATCTGAAAGCCGAATCATAATTCTTGAGTTATTGATGTGTAATTCACAATATTCTAGCTCCTTTAGCACGAAGAAAAAACTTATAATACATTTAGTCATCAGAAAAATCTAAGACCTTGCGTCAGCTAATATTTTGGGTGCAAATGACAACCAAAAAAATTTCAGACCATTTCGACATAGATGGAGTACATGTGCTTAACAAAGCTATATGGAACATTTCATCGAACCATGTCTATACACTTAAGTTCTTAACGATTCTGAAGTCCATGCACTTTGCAGTGTTGTATTGGTCTCAAACTTTTTATGAAGCTTCAATATGTCATGTGAGATTAAACCACCAAGTTTGAGATTTTTCTGAATTGGTTTAGTATTTTTTTCGGTTTAATTGAATTTCCGTGCGACATCACCTAGAAATTAAAAGTTGAGCTGGGAGCACCCCTGAAACGATCCGGAATGGTGCCAAACTTGGACACAAGTTCTCTTGTGCCTTAGGAGTCTAATTTATCTGAAAGCCGAATCATAATTCTTGAGTTATTGATGTGTAATTCACAATATTCTAGCTCCTTTAGCACGAAGAAAAAACTTATAATACATTTAGTCATCAGAAAAATCTTAGATCTTGTGTTAGCTAATATTTTGGGTGTAAATGACAACCAAAAAAATTTCAGACCATTTCAACATAGATGGAGTACACATGCTTAACAAAACTATATGGAACCTTTCATCGAACCATGTCTATACACTTAAGTTCTTAACGATTCTGAAGTCCATGCACTTTGCAGTGTTGTATTGGTCTCAAACTTTTTATGAAGCTTGAATATGTCATGTGAGATTGAACCACCAAGTTTGAGATTTTTCTGAATTGGTTTAATATTTTTTCGGTTTAATTGAATTTTCGTGTGACATCACCTAGAAATTAAAAATTGAGCTGGGAGCACCCCTGAAACGATCTGGAATGGTGCCAAACTTGGACACAAGTTCTCTTGTGCCTTAGGAGTCTAATTTATCTGAAAGCCGAATCATAATTCTTCAGTTATTGATGTGTAATTCACAATATTCTAGCCCCTTTAGCACGAAGAAAAAACCTATAATACATTTGGTCATAAAAAAAATCTAAGATCTTGCGTCAGCTAATATTTTGGGTGTAAATGACAACCAAAAAATTTCAGACCATTTCAACATAGATGGAGTACACATGCTTCACAAAGCTATATTGAACCTTTCATCCAACCATGTCTATACACTTCAGTTCTTAACGATTCTGATGTCCATGCACTTTGCAGTGTTGTATTGGTCTCAAATTTTTTATGAAGCTTGAATATGTCATGTGAGATTAAACCACCAAGTTTGAGATTTTTCTGAATTAGTTTAGTATTTTTTCGGTTTAATTGAATTTTAGTGGGAATGCACATCAACGTTGCAAATGAAAATTAAAAGTGAATGTTTACAACTCTAAAATATAACTTTGCATAGCAAAATAAAGTTTATTATATTTAAAATAAATATAATTTTGCATGGTTGAAATATTAAAAGTTACTATTTTTTTAAGTTGCAAAGAGAAAAAAAGAGAAAAAGAGGAAAGAAATGGGGAAAAACCACTTCCCGCCCAAAATTACCCTTTTGTCCCGGGTGGTATTACGCACCTAGGCTAAAGGAGGCCTTTTGTCTCGGGTCGTAATACCACCCGGGACAAAAGGGCTAAATTTTGCCCTTCGGCGGGCTCCCGCGCGAAAATGCCCTTTTGTCCCGGGTGGCCTTACGAACCGAGACAAAAGGCCCCCCCTTTTGTCTCGTGTCGTAAGGCCACCCGAGACAAAAGAACCTTTACTCCCGGGTCGTGTTACGACCTGAGACTAAAGGGGGGATATATATCCGCCTTCTCTTCCCCTTCTCCCCCAACTGATCCAACACTCTGCCTCCGCCGCGCCGCGCCCTGCCTCTGCCGTCTCCTCGTCGTCGTCGCACCCGCTGTCGTCGCCCCTGTCGTCGTCGCACCCGGCGTGGTCTCCCGCGCCGCCGCCGTCGTCTCCCCCGCCGACGTCGTCTCCCCCGCCGTCGTCTCCCCGGCCCCACCGTCGTCTCCAGCGCCGCCGCGCTCGTCCACCGCCGCGCCGTCCCCCGCTGCGCGGCTTCCTCCAAGGATCCACGCCGCGGACCGACACCGCGCCGTTCCCCGCCGTGCACACGCACGTTGCGCCGCACTGTCGTCCCCGGCCGTCGACGCCGCGCCGTCCCCGTCGCCGTCTCGCGCCGCCGTCCAGCGCCGCCGTCGTCGTCTCCCTAGCGTGGTCCCCCTCGCGCCGCTGTCCCCATCGACGCCGCGCCGTCCCCTGCCGCGCCGCCGTCCCCGTCCCGCGCGTGCCGACCCTTGCGCCGCCGTCCCCGTCCGACCCCGGCCGTCGTCCGGCCACCGTCGCGTCTCCCGCCGCACCGTGGTAGGCGCCCTCCGGTCGGCCTCCTACGCGCGCTTCGCCGGCCTCAATCCCCCGCGAGGCCACCGGCGCCGCCGCCTCTGCTTCGGCGCGCGGGGGATTGGGGTTTAGTGCTGACGTCAGCAATTTTTTTTGCTGACGTTAGCACATTTTTTTTACTTTCTTCATTTATATTGTTTAGAAAATGAAAAAAATATGCAATCGACAAATATCCGAGTCGTCTTGCGTTTGCTGCGTCGGCCGGTCTAACTGCGGCACCGCGTTAGTGACCGGTCTCCCGGCCCCTTCGACGTCTCCGCCCATGATGCCTCCGCGCACGACGTCTCCGTGCACGACGCCTCCGCCCTTCGACGTCTCCGCCCACGACACGCTGTCATTCTCCGACCCCGCCGCCCCTTTGGTGGGCGCCGTCGCAGAAATTCTTAGTTATTCATAGAATTCGTAGTTATTCTCAGAATTTCATAGAAATTCTTAGTTATTCATAGAAATTCTTAGTTATTCTCAGAAATTCATAGATATTTATAGAAATTATTATTTATTCTCCGAAATTCAGGAAATTCATAGAAATTGTTGTATATTCATAGAAAATCATGTTTACCCTAAGAAATTCAGAAAATTTATAGAAATTTATGAAAATTCTTGTTTGTTCTCAGAAATTCATAGAAATTCTCAGAAATTGTTGTATATTCATAGTAATTCGTGTTTACCCTCAGAAATTCAGGAAATTCATAGATATTTATAGAAATTCTTATTTATTCATAGAAAATTCTGGAAATTCATAGACATTTATAGAAATTCATAAAAATTGTTGTATATTCATGAAATTCTTGTTTACTCTCAGAAATTCTGGAAATTCATTGATATTTATAGAAATTCATGTTTATTCTTAGAAATTCATAGAAATTCTCAGGAATCGTTGTATATTCATAGTATTGATGTTTACTCTCGGAAATTCATGAAATTCATAGAAATTTATAGAAAATTTTGTTTATTCTCAAAAATTCATAGAGATTGTTGTTTATTGAAAAAAATTCCTGCCCATTTTAGAAATTCATAGAAATTCGGAGTGATGTATAATAATGAGGAGGAGGCGCGGATTATGGAGAACCTTATTGCTACCGGTTCAAATACCGAGATCCCAACCTTCACCGAGGAGGAGCAAAGCCAGGCGGACGGGTTCCTCAACATAACCGAGGACATCAACACCGGCACCGTGGACATCGACACCGCGCCGAGGACAATAATGAAGACGTTCTCATTGTTAATGCAGAAGGTTCCAACGAGGTATATATATCATGCATTAAGTTCATCATGCATTCATTCTCGAACCCCGTGTTAATAACGAATCCGCAACTTGTAGGCTTCAACCTCGACAACCAAAAAGACAAAGAGAGGGCGTACAAAAGTAATCGTCGATGACGTGAAGTTTCATATCACGGAAGTCAACGAGCTTGGCCAGCCATGGGAACCAAAGAAGGTCAGCGACAAGTACCTGTCCCAATGCGGTGCTATTGTGAGGGACAACGTGCCCATATCGTATAGAGAATGGAAGGGAAAGGAAGATAATCCATGGGTGGTTCCGGATGCACTAAAAAATATGTTATGGAATGATATCCTAAAACACTTCACACTTCCACTAGGCGTCAACCCAAACTTTGTGAAGAAGTGGACTCTCTCGAAGATGGCAGAACAATTGCAGAGTTTCAAGAAGCAGCTACACAAAAATTATATCAAGAAGAATCGAACTTCAAATTGGGATGATTATCCCACGCTAAAGGATCACTGAGAGTCCTTTGTGGATTACAAGAGAACTGAAGAATTCGCCAAGAAGAGCGTACAAGCTCATAAAAGTGCCAGTAAAAGGACCGAATACAACCATCACCTTGGTCGAGGTGGTTACGCGGTTGTAGCACCCAAGTGGTGGAAGATTGAAGAAGAACTGCTCAACAAAGGTATCGTACCAGCGGTCTTTGACTGGTCCGAACGATCGAAGAATTGGTATTATGCCCGTGGTGGAAGATTGAACCCTGATGATGGTTCCCTTGAATTCCCACCCACGTTACGGGAGGCGGCACTTGAGATTATGAGAAAGGTTGAAGATATCAAAGTGGGAAGATTGGCTGTTGACAGAGAGAACGATGAGCTCACTTTGGCGCTCGGGAATCCGGAACACCCAGGACGTTGCAGGGGGTACGGGGTTGTACCGTGGAAGTTTGCTTTCAAGGGATACGAAGACAGCTATAGAAGCTGCAAAAGAAGAAAAGAGCGTGAACTAGCACAGTGGCGCGAGACGATGGAGGATAAACTAAAACAACATGAAGAACATATGAATGCACAGATTGAACGACGAGTGGCGCCGCGGTAGCAGAGATCACCCATTCTGGAGCACTACCCCAAGCACTGGTGGATCCCATCATTAGCCCTTTCGCTCGCAAAAGCAGTTGTGCTTCCACAGAGGCCCCTAAAGAACAAAGGGCAAACCAAGAAGAAGTTCAAGTAGAGGACAACGAACAGTACCCAGTGGATGAACTTTGTCAACGCACCGCATGTGAGCTGCACAAGCCGATCGGCAACATCACAATGAAGGTATAAATATGATCATGCAATTATATCTCAACCTTTGATGCATGTCTCAAGCATTTAATAATTTCATCATTTCTCTACCTTTGATATATAGGTGGCGTACGGAAGTGCTTTTGCACATCTCCCTGGACGTACAAGCCACGACATGTAGATTCCACCTGGCTACGCCTCAGTTGGTGTGGAGGAGATTGTTAACCCACAGTTTAACGACATGGAGCTAGACATCGCAGGAGGTGACGGGGAAAGGACACTGCAGGATGCTCTTCACAGTATCATATTGTGACCCAAACGTTACATCATAATACCTAAGATGCCGCCACCGATACCCGAGAGTGCTGCCGAGCAGTAGCCACCAACTCCCGACCCGTCACTGAGATCGCCACCGAGTCCTCATCGCTCACCGTCTCCACAACCTGCGAATTCTGCTGGTGCGAGCGATAATGACGATGACCTCCCTCGTCATCAATCACCACTGAAGGAACCTTCACGAAAGCAATCTTCCCCGAAGCTAGCTCCCAAGAGGTCCCGGTCATGATCTACCAAGACTATGTCCCCGCCAAATCCGAAGCCCCCGACGAAGAAAGGGAAAAAACAGCCTGTTAAAAGAAAGCTACCATATGACATGACAGAATCTGAAAATGAGGCGGAGTGCCAAAAACAAGTAAAGGATTATTTTCATAAAGTAACTATGGAAGGTAGACAGCAGCGGCTGGAAGAAAAGAATAAAGTAGATCCGGTGAAACTCAAAACTTTCACAGAGTGGCAGGAAAATGAAAAGAAACGGGTAAAGTTGAAAACTGATTATGACCGCTCCCTGGAGAAGTCCCTACGGAAGAAGAGACGGGGAGGGTCACCAAATAGTTATATCGACCAAGTACCGGGGTCGACGATACCACAGGATTATAGGAAGAAGAAGAAGCCAACACAAGCGTCGACGTCGGCAAAAGAGCCTTCAATGAAGAAGGCAACACAAGTGTTGACGTCGGGAGTACAGACTTACGTCGCCTCCGGCCTCACTGCAACTGAACGAGCTCTTGCACTTATGCCTACAGAACAAGTAGCGCATGTCATTCAAATGCAGGAAGCAACAGGGCTCCCAGTAGAAAGTGTTCTCGGCCACGAATCACCTCCTCAAGACAAAAACTTCGTACCTAGATGGCACTACGAGCATGGGAAATCTCTTGTCAGGCCAGAGTTGGTAAGAAACTGCCTACTCAGATGCGCAGATTTCATGACTTTTACATGAAGACATCTAAAGAGGGCCTGGAGATGATTGGCGTGCTTGTTAGACCGGATGATTTTGCTGGTGAAGGCGAGAAGTTGGTCTGGCTGCGATTCAAGGATATTTATGAAATTTACCATCTTAACTCCCTGAATACCAATCTTATCGTGGCCTGGTGTTGATAAGTGACGGTGCAATTCATGTGCTAATTAATAAATTAATGCATCCGCTAATTAACTTTGTCTTTCATTTTCTGTAGTCTGGAACTTACTACGATGAGAAAGCAGGGTTATCACCGAATAGGTTTCATGGACCCTTCACTAGTTTGTCAAGACCAAGTAAGGCAATGCCCAAAGGTCGCATTCACAACAATCCTTAGGACCTTGAATCGGCTGCATTTCAAGGAAGTGATACTACTACCTTACAACTTCGAGTATGTGCGATTACCATCTTATTAAGGGTTTGCATTTCTAATTATCCTAGTTATTATTATTTAGTTCTCATCTTTTCACCATGCATGTATATACAACTTCCACTGGATTCTTCCAATAATTCAAGTCGACAAGAGCCGCGTCATGGTCTTTGATTCGTTGAAAAGAAACCCTGACAAATACCAAGACCTTCAAGATATGTTTCAAGAGTAATAATTCTATCTAATACGTTTACTTTTATGCAACAGTGTGCTTTTACTAACACTAGCTCTAACTTTCATTATTGTCCGCCAGAGCTTGGGAAAAATTCACTGCTATGAACCCTGGACAATGGAAAACTAAACTTAGATTCTATACCGATTTTCCGGTACGTAAAACAAAAAAAAACTTCAGCTTGAGCAAATTATAAAAGGAATACCACTAATATTTCATAATTGTTTTCTCCAATTTAGTGTATGAGACAGGAACAAGGGACCAATTTATGTGCATACTATGTGTGTGAGTTCATCCACAATTTTTGCACTGCAGACCCGGGAGATTATACTGTAAGTATTAGCGTAAACCTATTAATAAGACATCATTTTCTAACCGTGTATATATTTAATTCTTAGGTGTTATATATTAACATATTTGCACATTACAGGGCTGCATGATTAATGACGCAATCATTGAGAAGGATCGTCTCTTGGCGATTCAAGAAAGTCTTGTGGGATTCATGATGGACGAGGTGATTAGCTCAAAGGGAAGACATTTTTATGATGGTCATCCAATTCAGAAATGTTAATTAGCACCTCCGGTAGAACTTTAGACTAGAATTACAATGAAACGATATTTTGATGTATATATACTAGTTTCAGAAAATACAATCTCTGCTTTCGATGTAATATATATATATATATATATATATATATGTATATGTATATATTTATTTATAAGTTTATTCTAGTACGTATATATAGTAGATATGTATAATTAGTGCAAACATTTATACATAGACGTAAAATATACCCATATACGTGAGAATATACGCGTATAACATTATTAAAACAACTAGAATTGAAAAACAAAAAAAATGAAGGCGAAGCCTTTAGTCCCGGGTGGTGTTACCGCCCGAGACTAAAGGGTGGGCGCACGGCGCTGGCCTGCCCCCCTTTTGTCCCGGGCGGGGCTACCACCCGAGACTAAAAGGTGGGCGCACAAGCGCTGCCCCCCCTTTTTTTCCCGAGCTGGACTACCACCCGGGAATAAATGCCCCCCTTTATTCCTGGTTGCCCACCCGGGACAAAAGAGGGGGGCTTTTGTCTCTCACCTTTCGTCCTGGTTGGGCCTTAGGGAGATTACGCCCTTCCCAACCAGGACGAAAGGCCCCCGCTCCACCAGTGAGAAGCAATCAAATGCTAGCTGCACGGCCTGTGCCTGATCTCGTTGCTCGTTCATCATGCAACATCAAGAAGATCAAAGGATAGACGTGCCAAGTGTCAGGGAAGAGAAACATTTATCTCCTAGGTGATCATGAGCAAATTAAACAAATAGAATTAAAGCATATGAGCTGAGCTGATGGAACTTTACAGGGAATAGAGCAGGTGAATGGATGAGCTTCTTCTAATTTCCTACATTAAACTTTTGACCTTCTAGCTCGATTGGCCCCTGAGCAGCTCGTGAGCTGGTTCAAGCTAACTCGTTAGTAAAACGAGCAAAAATTGTTGCTCAGCTCATTAAAAAATCCACCGAGCCGAGCCAAGCTAAGATGGAGTTGAGCTGGCTCGCGAGTTCGTGGTTTGGCATCCAGCGTCCAACCCTATCCACAAGGTTAAAAATAAGGGATATAGGTCAGTTAGAAATTACTCCCTCCGTCTCAAGATATAAGGCGCACATGTAATCCACGATTCAAATTTTGAAATGTCTGACCTACTAATATTCTTTTATAATAAGATTTTTGTCTTACAAAAATAATAATAATATTAAATTTGTGTTAAAAAATACTTTCACATAACTATAATATTATTGTTATAAGAATTATTTTTTATGAGATATTAAAAGTCAAATGTTAGTATTGATGACTGTGCCAAGTTTGACTGTGTCTTATATCCTGAGACGGGGGAGTATCATTTTTTTTTCTCAGAATGTCAAGCCTGACGGCTTTTAACGCGCTTCTAAACAGTCAACTTATGAGAGAAGTTATCCAAAGATCCATCGGTTGGAACGTACATGAGTATAGTAAAAGAAGTTAACAGTTAGTACTACTCTCTCTATTCTAAATTATAGGTCGTTTCGATTTTATTAGATTCATAGATGTTATTATGCATTTAGATATACACTATGTCTACATGCATATATCTAGAAAACCTGAAACGATTTAATTTGAAATTATTGATGATTAGTGGATCGATCTAGTGGGGATTTGAGATTGGAGTGAGAGGAGAGGAGACCGCCATGAACAGAGAGATGGGGAAAATTCTGGATCAATACCTCTCTCGATCCTTCTCTGTTACATCTATTAAGTTCTGCTATTTTACATTTTAGACCCTACAAAACATCTATTTTACATATATACACTAACACTCCCCCTCAAGATGGGGCAAAGACATCATACAAACCCATCTTGCTACAAAACGCTGAAAATATTTTTTCAGGCAATCCCTTGGTCAATACATCAGCCACCTGACTAGCTGACTTTACATAAGGTAGACAAATTACTCCTCCGTCCAACTTCTCTTTAATAAAGTGACGATCAATCTCAATATGTTTAGTTCTATCATGATGAACCGGATTGTTGGCTATATCAATGGCCGCTTTATTATCACAATACAACATCAAGGGCTTGTGCTTAAACAATTTTAACTCCGTCAAAAGGATCTGTAGCCATAAGAGCTCACATACTCCATGAGCCATAGCACGAAATTCAGCCTCAGCAGTAGAATGTGCTACAACACTTTGCTTCTTACTTCGCCAGGCAACTAAATTACCACCAACAAAGGTACAATGTCCCGAGGTTGATTGTCTATCATCCAAAGACCCAGCCCAATCAACATCAGTATAACACTCCACTTGTAAATTTCCTTGACGAGTGTATAGAAGTCCCTTTCCTGGACAACTCTTAAGATACCTCAAGATGCGATATACAGCATCCATATGAGATGATTTAGGGTCATGCATAAATTGACTCACAACACTTACTGCAAAGGCGATATCAGGACGGATGTGAGATAGATATATAAGCCTTCCAACAAGCCTTTGATATGACTCTTGGTCCACAGGAGTCCCTGCATCCTTACTTAAACGATGATTTTGCTCAATGGGTGTGGCTTCAGGACGACATCCAAGCATACCTGTCTCCTTTAGTAAATCCAAAACATACTTTCTTTGTGAGAGAAATAGCCCCTTTGGTCCTCGGGAAATCTCAATTCCAAGAAAATATTTCAATTGACCCAAATCTTTTACTTCAAATTCTTGTGCAAGATACTTTTTCAAATCTGAAATCTCAGTATAATCATCTCCAGTAATCACAATATCATCCACATACACTATTAAAATTGCTACTTTACTTGTACCATGCTTATAAAATAGTGTATGATCAGCATTGCTTTGAAGATAGCCTCTTTTAAGCATCGATTGTCTAAAATGATCAAACCAAGCCCTTGGAGATTGCTTCAATCCATATAGAGATCGACGTAAACGAAGCACTTTTCCATTAGTTTGACTTGTTTCAAAGCCGGGTGGTATGTGCATATATACCTCTTCATGAAGGTCACCATGAAGAAAAGCATTTTTAACATCCATCTGATATATATCCCAGTCCAAGTTGACTACACAAGATATAAGTGTTCTGATCGAATTCATCTTAGCAACAGGTGCAAAAGTCTCATCACAATCAATCCCATAAGTTTGGGTGTATCCTTTTGCAACAAGACGAGCTTTGTACCTCTCAACTTTTCCTTTAGGTGTATGCTTAATTGTGAAAACCCATTTGCACCCAATAGGTTGCTTACCTAGCGGTAGATCCACAAGCTCCCAGGTTTTATTCTTTTCCAAAGCTCTCATCTCTTCAAGCATTGCCTCCTTCCACTTAGGATCCTCTTTAGCTAATTTCCAGTTGGTGGGTATGGATACAGAATCAAGAGATGCAACAAAACTCTGGAAGGATGGACTACAACACTTATAGGAGATGAAATTAGAAATGTCATGTTTATAATCTTTAAGGTATGCTAGAATAGTAGAAGACCTAGTTGGCTTTCGTAATGCTATAGGCTGATCATTTTCTAGAGGAAGCTGAGTAGACAATTGATTATCTCCTTGCTCTAGAGTGCTAGCTGGAGCATAAGGACTAAGAGAATATGAGTTGGTACCTGGATCCTCATGCATAAGAGACTCTTGATCTTGAGAAGGGATATTACTCTGTATATCTCCATGGCAAGGATTATTGCCCCCACTCTCACTAACATTATTAATTCCCCCCCTGACTATGAACCGAATTGTCTTGAGAAGAACCCAATGAAGGAGGAACAAGAACTGAGCCCATATGAATACCTCCACTGTTACTTTTCCCATCTTGTTCTCTTTCAGGTGGAGAAAGAATAATTCCAGTATCATTGGTTGGCTCATAATAAGATTCATATTCACGAAATGTCACATCCATACTTACAAAGAACCGATGTTCAAATGGACACCAACAACGATAACCTTTTTGAGTAGGAGAGTAGCCAACAAACACACATTTAATAGCACAAGGGTCAAGTTTTCTAACATTATTTCTATAGTCATGAACAAATCAAACACATCCAAAGATCTTTGGAGGAACAACAAATTCATTTGAATTTAAAAGTAATTCAGCAGGAGATTTATTGTCAAGAACTCGAAGAGGCATTCGATTAATTAAATATGTTGCAGTCTTCATTGCCTCCCCCCAAAGAAACTTAGGAACATTCATTGTAAACATAAGAGAACGAGCAACCTCAAGCAAATGCCTATTTTTCCGTTCAGCAACACCATTTTGCTCTGGAGTGTTAACACAGGTTGTTTGATGTTCAATACCATTAGAAATAAGAAACTGTTCAAACTCCTAGTTAACATACTCCGTACCATTATCTGAGCGTAAGACCTTAATAGTGTTGCCAAACTTATTTTTAATGAGGATATACAAATCTTTGAAAACAGCAAAAACATCACTTTTATGTTTCAATAGATAAAGCCAAGTATACATACTAAACCCATCAATAAAAGTCACAAACCATCTATGTCTAGAAATAGAGTGCACCTCACATGGTCCCCAAACATTAGAATGAATTACATCAAATGGTTTATCACTTCTTAGGCCCAAACTAGGATAGGGAACTCTTGTATGTTTAGCAAACTCACATGCATCACATATAAGGGATTCCTTAGGGCAAGCATTAAAAATTGAAGGAAAACTACGAGACATAGCAGCAAAAGAGGGGTGTCCAAGCCTGCGGTGAAGTAATAATAATTCTTGACATGGAGACATCTTGGATGCAAAAGCAACTTCATCACTCCCTTCATCAAGATAATAGAGTCCATTATGCACGGTCCCAGTCCCAAGAATTCTCCCTGTCCCTAGCTCCTGAAAAGCACAATGAGAAGGATCCAACCAACCTCTACAATTGAGAGATTTTGTGATAGAGCTAACTGATAATAGGTTAATAGGGAAATCAGGAACATGCAAAACTGATGATAAGGACAAGGTTTTGGTGCACCGGATAGATCCACGCCCTGTTATAGGAACCATGGATCCATCTACTACACGCACCTTGTCTTTACCTGAACGAGTGTATGAAGTAAAAAGATTGGGTGCTCCTGTCATATGGTTAGTGGCTCCAGAATCAATAATCCAAGGTTTATGCGTGTAGGCTTGAACAGGATTTATACCTTGGGAAGTGGCATGGTAACTGAAATTAGTAGAGGAACCTTGAGTGGAGGATGAACCTTCAGAGAGCTTGAGCTTGGAGTTGTATTTCTCAAGAGCTTGAGCATCTACCACTGGAAGCTCTTGTTCTGATGCAATATGATTGGCTTGATTCCAATTAGTACCTCGGACTCCCCCTGGTTGAGATTTCCCTCCTTTTTTCCACCTAGGTGGAAAACCATGTAGCTTAAAACACTTCTCAATAGTATGCCTTTTATCACCACAATGATCACAAATCACCTTGCTAGGTGGAAAACCATGCAGTTTAAAGAACCTCTCTATGGTGTGCCCCTCATCACCACAATGATCACATATTAGCTTGTTTCTGTCTTTGTACCCTCGGGAAATAGATGTGTTGTTCTTCTTTATGGATAAGGCAGCACTAGCATCAACTGTTTTATAATCATCCACTTTGGGACGTGATAATCGAGTTTCCTCTTCTATAATGCTGGAAATTATTTCATCAAGAGTAGGCCATTCAGATTTAGAGAAGATAAGCTGCCGACGGAGGTCAAAATCTTGATTCAGACCATCAAGAAAAATTTTGCTCACAAATGATTGAAACCATGTATGATGAATAGCCAGGTCCTGCTGATCAACCGGCTCAAAAGGATGATAATAATGTAATTCTCTATAGAGCCTTTTCAATTCACCAGCATACTCAGTCACTGATTTTGTACCTTGCTTCAAATGCAACAACTCATGCATAATACGAGCAGCCTGCATCTTGTTAGATTTACCTGCAAATTGATTTTGCAGAGCACTCCACACTTCTGCTACAGTAGCCATAGTTTCGACTTGTTCTCTGACTATTGGTTCCATGCTACCCAACAGCCACACAAGCACTCTGTCATTGATCTGTTTTGTCTGGGCATCCATTTCACCCTTAGCATCACTGTCACCAGGGACCAATAACCTATCATATCCATGAGAGCTCAAAATTAATCGAGCATGTCGAGCCCAACTCATATAGTTTTCTTGCCCCTGTAACTTTATGCGATTCGGCTCAATAGCATATTTGACAACCTCAGAAACTAACTTAGGCTGCTCCATTATTTTGCTAAGAATTTCACACAATTTTCCGATGCTAGCATCAGTCTCCTTTTCTCCACTAGTTCCAGCCATTATATTCACCAGATCACCTCACGTTCCAACCAATGGAGGGAAAAAGAGGAACAGAAGCAACAATACCTTAAATTAACAGTCACCAACAAATAGACCAAGGAAAGGAGGACTACGGCTCCTTGACAGCAAACTGCATGCGAACCTTGACCTGCACGGAGAGCCCAGGTCTGCAGACGGAGGAGACACCAATCGAGCTCCAGATGAACAGGGCTCCGGCGCCAAAAAAAACCTAGCTCACAGTGCCGAAAAACACCAGAATCAGCAAAAAAACGGAATGGAATCCGCAAGATTAACCCGCTCTTGATACCATATTGATGATTAGTGGATCGATCTAGTGGGGATTTGAGATTGGAGTGAGAGGAGAGGAGACCGCCATGAACAGAGAGATGGGGAAAATTCTGGATGATACCTCTCTCGATCCTTCTCTGTTACATCTATTAAGTTCTGCTATTTTACATTTTAGACCCTACAAAACATCTATTTTACATATATACACCAACAGAAATGTAGGGAGTACCTTCTTGCGCAGAGTTCAGAAACCTTTGGTGGAACATCCGGAAAGAAAGAAATTGAAGAATTTCAGCGGGAGCCGAAGCAGGAATGGTTTCATCGATGAAAACGGACGTGGAGCTCTACCAGACCGGACGTGCTAGTCAAAGTCGCCGAAGATCAAAGTCCACCGCGCCACTTGCTACCGCGTTGGCAATCAGGATTATTTTTTTCAGCTCCATGTGAGTATCAGAGTATATGACCAAATCCTCCGATCCAATCTTCACAATCATCAACTCCGTCGTCACCAGCCGCTCCACCATGAACAATCCCTCGCTCCTCTCCCTCCTCCTCGTCTTCCTCCTGGCCGTGTCCCTGCCTCCCGCCGCCGCCATGGGGATGCGCTTGAACAGCATCGTCGGGTCTCCATCATGGTACATCCAGTGCGTCGACGGCATCGTCTACGCGGCTAACAGCACCTTCGAAGCCAACCGCCGCCGCCTCGCCGGCCTCCTCCTGGCTGAGACCGCCGCGGGCGACGGCCCTGACTACACGGAGCGCGCCGTTGGGTACTGGCCTTCCCGGGCGCAGGCCTCCTTCTGGTGCACGCGCCGCGGCGTTGACGGCGCCGGCTTCTGCGCCGCTTGCCTCGCCGGTGCGTTCCTCGAGTTGGAGAGAGCGTGCCCGTACCACAAGGAGGCCTCCTTTTACAACGGTTTCAACTGCACTCTCGAACTTGGCGAGTACCATATCTTGGGGGTTCCTTTCGTCTACGGTGAGTCTCGTCTACAAAATTACCTCTTGTCAGTTTTTCAATTTTTACAGCTTTGCTTGTAGGCCGGGAAAACAATCTTAGATTTCCCATAATGTCAACTAGTACGAGTTTGTAAACTTGAAAACTTGGGTGATCACACAAAAGGCTAATATAAGAAGTACTGAAATGTAGCTAGATATTTAAATTAGAACCACACGAGTTCCGGTTTGTACTCCCTCCGTTTCATATTACTTGTCGTTTTGACTTTTTTACACACATTTATTTTGTTATGCATCTAGATATATACTTATGTCTATATACATAACAAAAATAATATATGTAGAAATGTCAAAATGATAAGTAATATGAAACGGAGAGAGTGGCAGGCTAGCTAATGTTTTTGTACTGTGTTCAGACTTGTTTTGGGTGTTAAAGATGTACTAATAGCTATGTGCTACTCACCTGTGTGCAGAAACTTTGTACAGTAACTAATACTCCTTGATTAAGCTATATACTTATGTGCATTCTCGAATGCAAAGGAAGGGACTCCTAAAAAAACATGAGTTCGCTTTCTTTCTAGCTCAGTGCCTCAAGGTTTCCATTTTGTACGTTGTATTCAAGTGTTTTAACTCCAAAACCTGTAATTTAAAAAAATGTGCTCACTTATATATGCTTTTAATTTTGGTGTCGCGTTTCAGGAGAAGAAGGCATACTAAAACAAGCCATGGCTTCCGGACTAGTATTTCAAGCAATTGGATTTGCTTGGCTTTTCTTCTTGCTATTGCGGGAATGGCGCGGCCGGAAAAGAGGCACTATGATGTAAGGTCCACTTAAAACACAAGACAAATTCTAAATATTTCGACCCAAGTGTAATGGTCAAAATAATTTGTTGACCTTTTTTTTCCCTAACTGCGACACCTTAACAAAATTCTGCAACTTGGAGTACGTGAACCAACATTTATGTACTTTGTTCCTCACATAATGCAGACATTCCACACCTATCTTATCTTATCCTATACTCCGGAAAAGAGGCACTATGATGTAAGGCCCACTTAAAACACAAGACAATTTCCCATGTGTCATACAAAATGATAAACCCAATTGTAATATTCAAAATAATTTACTGAGATTTTTTTGTCTAACTAGCTACACACCTTAACAAAATTCTCTAATTTACTTTGTTCCTCTTATACATAATAATGCAGGCAGTCCACCTCTCTATCATCTGGAGAATCAAATGTTCGCAACTTGGATGATGCTATTTGAGATTCAGTTTCATCATTGGACTTCTGTCAGGCAAATAATGAAGGGATACTTTCTGTCCAGATCGTAGGACTTCACTTGGCTCATTTTAAATTAGCTCCGATGTTGATGCGACCTACTCTGCAGTTTCCATAGAACTTTCTTTTGCACTGTCATTACCATTAAATGTGAATACGAAATCCCAGCTTGCACTGATTCAAGAATCACCATTTAAACTCTTACGGATTGTTTAAGCGGGTTCATCGATTTCTCATATATAACAATGTGGGTGACTGGCCGACTACTTCTACTGCATATTCCTGCTTGCAAGGTCAAGATAAAACCATGGACAAATACATGGAAAACTGGCCGACCACTTGTACTACATATTCTTGTTGATGCTTGCATTAATTTCCCCTTTATCACCTTTAAAAAAACTTGACATGTGGGGAATAAGATCACTCTCATAGTATTGTATTAAGAAGAAGACCTTCTCACACAGATTGAAAAAAATTCTCGAACCTCTGTCCCACCCATACACAGCGGTATTGGAACACTCGTGAGACTAGACTGGCCACAGACCTGTGCTTCAGCGTAGGACAGACGATGAGATTTTTTACAGCAACAGACTCCTGGGAGGGCCACAACCAGAGGCGGATCCAGCATGGGGGCTGGAGCTCCCCTACCCCTGCACAATCCATTGTAGCCCCCTGGAGCTCCCTCTGAAAATTGCACCATGAATGAAGAAAATGAGGAAGAAAACGAGAAGGAAGAAGAAGAGAAAAAGAGAAGGAAGAAGAAGAAAATCAACACCCCCCCCCCTTTTTCAAATCTTGGATTGGCCACTGGCCACAACGGCGACCACCTACCACCGTACACATGTGTAGACTCCTGGAAGGGTCACAACGGCCAATCTACCACCACACACACGTGCGTCTGCTGGAGAATAAATCCTCGGTGCGACACCACTGAGTGCTACCACTGAGCCAATGGCTAGTCCGCTTATCACCCTAAATCCTAAACCTTAAATTGTGAAAGGAACCACCTAGTAGGCTAGTTCGGCTTTGTTCGCTTGGCTGGTTGCTGGTGGCTGGTGCTGGTTTGTTCTGAGAGAAAAGTACTGCTGGCTGATTGCTAGTGGCTAGTTTTTTTAAGAGAAAAGTACTGCTGGTTGATGGCTGATAAGCCAGACGAACAGGGCAGAAACCTGCTGGACGGCAGCTAGGCCGCCAATGACGACCGGACCTCGTAGTCAAAGTCGCCGAAGTCCACCGCGCGTCCGCTCCACTTGCAATCAGGTTTTGTTTTTGCAGCTCATTGGAGTATATGGCCAAATCCTCCGATCCAATCTTTACAATCATATCTCCCCGTCATGACCCTCGTTACCAGCCCCTCCACCATGAACAATCCCTCGCTCATCTCCCTCCTCCTCGTCTTCCTCCTGGCCGTGTCGCTGCCTCCCGCCGCCGCCGTGAAGGTGGTGCGAGTCTTCGACGTCGGGTCGCCGTCGTCGCACGTCCAGTGCGTCGACGGCATCATCTACGCGGCTAACAGCACCTTCGACGCCAACCGCCGCCGCCTCGCCGGCCTCCTCCAGGCCGAGGCAGCTGCCCGCGGCGGCCCTTACTACACGGAGCGCGCCGTCGGGTACTGGCCTTTCCGGGCGCAGGCCTCCTTCTTCTGCGCGCGCCGCGGTGTTGGCGACTCCGGCTCCTGCGCCGCCTGCCTCGCCGGTGCCTTCCTCGAGGTGGAGGGAGGGTGCCCGTACCACAAGGAGGCCTCCTTTTACAGCCGTCGGAACTGCACTCTCCAACTTGGCGAGTACCGTTTCTTGGGGACTGCTGTCGTCTACGGTGAGTTCTGTTCTGCCAAACTTCGTCTCTTCTACAAAATTACCTTGCCAGTTTTTCAATTTTAACAGCTTTGCTTGTAGGGAAGACAACCTTAGATTTCCCATGCATAATATCTCCTATAAATTCGTAAACTTGAAAACCTGTATGATCACACAAAAGCATAATATAATAATAGTAAGTAGTGGAATTTGACTAGATATTTAAATTAGCAGGCTAGCTAATGTTGGTGTAATGTGTTCAGACTTCTTTTAGTTGTTAACAATATAATAACTTTGTGCTACTCACCCTTTGTACTACCTCCGTTCCAAACTACTTATCATTTTAACTTTTCTACATACATTTATTTTGTCGGTGCATAACAAAAAATAATGTATGTGGAAAAAATCAGAAAGATATGTAATTTGGATTGGAGTAAGTAGTAACTAATACTAAGCTGTTCCCAAAAAAACTAAAAGTAATAACCTAGATATGTGCATTCTCCGATGCAAAAGGTCGGGACTCCAAAAAAAAACATGAGTTTGCTTTCTTTCTAGCTCTGTGCCTCCAGTTTTCCATTTTGTACATTGTATTCAAATGTTTTAACTCCAAAACCTGTAATTTAAGAAAATGTGTTCACTTATATGCTTTCAATTTTGTGTCGCATTTCAGAAGGAAACATACTGGAACAAGCCATGGCTTCGGGACTTATATTTCAAGCAATTGGATTTGGTTGGCTTTTCTTCTTGCTACTGCAGGAATGGCGCAGCCGGAAAAGAGGCACTATGATGTAAGGCCCACTTAAAACACAAGAGAAATTTCCCATATGTCATAGAAAATGCTAAAAATTTTCAACCCAAGTGTAATATTCAAAATAATTTGTTGAGATTGTTTTGTCTAACTGTGACACCTTAACAAAATTCTCTAATTTACTTTGTTCCTCTTATACATAATAATGCAGGCAGTCCACCTCTCTCTCATCTGGAGAATAAAATGTTCGTAACTTGGATGATACTTTTAGAGATTCAGTTTGATCATAGGACTTCTGTCAGGCAAATAATGAAAGGATACTTTTTGTCCGGATCGTAGGAGTTCACTTGGCATGGCTCATTTTAAATTAGCTCCAATGTTGATGCGACCTACTCTGTAATTGTCATAGAATTTTCATTTCCACTGTCATTACCATTAAATGTGAATAGGAAATCCCAACTTGCACTGAATCAAGAATCATCATTTAAACTCTTATGGCTTGTTTAAGTGGGTTCATTGATTTCTCATATATATAACAATGTGAGCGACTGGCAGACTACTTCTACTGCATATTCTTGCTTGCAAGGTCAAGTAAAACCATGGAAGAATACATGGAAAACTGATGTCCACTGTGACCTGTACATGGAAGAATAATAGCTATATATTTTCCCCTCTCCTTTGTTGAATCAGGGTTTAGCTGTGTTGGGATTGTCCATTGGCTCCTCTGGTTGCTGTTGTTTTTTTAATCTTTTGTATTACTCATAAACCCCGTATGGCAAAATCCCTTGATGTATATTAAAAAAATCTCCCTTAAATGATGCATGCACTCTACGCATCTTTGAAAATGGATTTACTCTCAGGAGAATAATTGATGGATGGATATGTGTTGTCCATATCGTAGGGCGTCTTTACACAAAATGAGTACAAAACGCAAAGGTTCATGCATGGGCTATATTTTTATAAATGATAACACACACCATTTGTATATACCTTAATTATTTATATCATATGCCAATAGTTTAAGAAATAAAATTTTATTTGAGAACAATATTTTGATTTATATTTTTAATATAGGTCATTTGGATTCAAATTTAAGGTTACCTCATGTTATTTCGGTGCAAATTAAAAATGTTATTTTAAGTTATTTTTAAGTATTTTCACCTTAAAAATATTTTTAAGTATTAGTGGTGGACAATTTATTTGCAAATTTAGGGGGTTATATCAAATTATTTTATAATGGCAGAAGTGAGCAATTTCGATAAAGATTAGGGAGCTACTTTAGTTTATTGTATGTAATGGCAGAGGTGGGTAATTGAGATATAGATTTAGAGGGTTATTCTAGACTATTTTCATAATGGCATAGGTGGATAATTTTTTAGAAAACTTAATAGACCTAATGATTGTGATCATTAGAGTCTACTTATTGACGGCCAAATGTTTTGCTTTTTTGTGTGAATTTCTAGGATTTCTCTTTTCTTCTAGAGTGTCCACCTAGGATTCTATGTGGCCTCACCTCGAGACTTCAAAAGGAATCTTCAATTAGTAATAGTAAGTTTCTCACGCCGCTCTGTTAAAAAATATTACTACTTTTTTTGAAATATTTGTCTTTTGATCGGATATTTGACAGTTCGTCTTAGGTCTTGTTTAGATCGGCAAAGTTATACTATTCACCCATCATATGGGATGTTCTCATGATAATTAGGAGCATTAAACGTAGATTAATGACAAAATCTATTCCATAACCCCAGGTGAAATTGCGAGACGAATCTATTAAATTTAATTATGTCATGATTAGACAATGTTATGGTACAGTAAACAATCTCTAATGACGGATTACTTAGACTTAATAAATTTGTCTCTCGATTTTTTTGTGCGTCCGTGTAATTAGTTTTGTAATTAGATCATGTTTAGTCTTCCTAATCTTTGATTTATAATTACAACATTAAATTTGTAAAATTTTCATGAATCTAAACACAACCTTATTCAAAAAATGTGTAAGTATTAATTATTTTATATGTGACTAACTTTGTCATGAAAGCTAATAGTTTTTTCATATATTTGCAATAAAGTTTTTAAATAAAATAAATATTCAAACGTTGCGAGAAAAAGTTAATAGCGACAAATATTTAAATACAAAGGTAGTACTAGTAAATTCAGCCGTGCAAGTGGGGAGAGGAAGGGGATGGAAAGTTAATCTGGAGCAAATTTTCTCTTCACAATCTCCCATTACGATTGAAAAGGTGCTTAATCTAACCCGCATGATTTGGTGACACAGGCGGCGATCAGCCCGACTGCCGCCGCCAGACTCTCCACTACGCTTCCTTCATCTAGCCGCTGCTGGAGGCAATCTCCGGAAGCACGGCAGATGCCAAGGACAGTGGCGGACGGTGGTGATGAGGCGCGGGTACCGGGGTCAGAGCTCCTGGATTCGGATCTCAGTATCCCATATCCTAGGGCTGACCTTAGACAAACAATGGTAGGGAGAGGGGCTTTAGCCCCGGTTGGTAAGGGGTATAGGTCTCTCAAGTCCAACCGGGACTAATGATGAGAGACAAAATGCCCCTCTTTAGTCCCGGGTGAACCAACCTGGACTAAAGGGGTCCTTTAGTCCCGGTTCGTAATACGAGCCGAGACTAAAGGGGGGGCACGCCAGCGCCTGCGCCCACCCCCTTTAGTCTCGGTTGGTAATACCAACCATGACTAAAGGGTCTCGTCTCTTTTTTTTTGCTATTTTCGATTTGACCGTATATTCTAATTGTTGTCTAACCCGTATATGTACATATACGTATTTGCACTTGTATATATGTATATACCTGTCTATATATACCATATACGCAGTTAGACTTATATATAAACTTACATAAATTTAGAAATATACACATCAAAATAGATTGTATTTATACATCAAAATATCGTTCACTTCAAATTTCTAGTCTCTATTGGATTTTTTAAATCCATCATAATGATGTTTTTCTGTTGGAATAACCACCTCCTTAAAGAGGATTCCCAAGAGACTTTCTTGAATCGACGGAAGACGATCCTTCTGAATGACCTCGTCCTTAACCATATCCATCTGTAATGTGCAACTATGTTAATATATTACACCCAACAATTAAATATAGAAGCGGTTAGGAAATGATGTATTATTAATAGGTTTATTTAATTAACTTACATCATAATTTCCGGACTTTGCACTTGCCAAACATCGTATGTGCTCACAGACATAGTATCCACATAAATTATTTCCTTGTTCCTGTCTCAAACACTAAAGTGGATAGGAGAAAATGTTATGAAATATAAGTATGATAAAATTTATTTTTTCTCAAATCTGAAGTTGTTATTTGGATTACGTACCGGATAATCAGTATAGAATGTAATTGTTGGTTTAAATTCACCTTCTTTCTCTGCAATGAATTTTTCCCAAGCTCTGAGGAAAATTAATGAAAGATAATGTGTTAGTAAAAGCAATATATATATATATATATATGCCAGCGCTATTCCATACCCAGGGTATGGAATATTATTCCATACCCGAGCACACCTTCGGTGCCGCGCTGGAGCCGAGCGCACCGCGCCCCCTCCCCTCGCTAGCGTTCCACACGGCCGCACTTCCCGGTTTTTTCATCCACTTCGCGCCGGCTCACGGGTCTCTCGGAAAAGCCTGGGATGGTCAAGCAAACCGCTTCGTTCACAACACCCGCTAGCACAACCACCTACGTCACCGTGTGATGGGCCCAGTACAGAGTACAAAATCCGTTTGTCAACAGCCTCAAGGCCATCTGGCCATGTGCCGCTGCGGGCAAGGCTTCTTTGATACACGCATATACTTGACTTTTTTGTTCCATGTTTCAATCATAAACGTGATATATTGCAAATTCAACATGGAAACTCTTTTTGAAACTAACCAAAAGAATTTTGTGATTCTGTGTGCTGACCAAGTAGGATTGTACGAATGTAGCTGGTAATGATGAAGTATAAAATTTGTTGTTTGCGCTTTCATTATTCTTGGTGCTTATCAACTATGAAAGAATTTGATCATTACAATAGTGTTAGATGAAGTAAAAAAAAAAGAGGGGGCAATGAATAATAAGAAATGTCCTTATTTGAAGATAACACAGACAAAAGTATCGCAAAATCCATGCTGAAACAAGTCTTGTTTTTGCTTCCAAGTATAAAAAACCGAAACATCAATATCGATGACGTTCCATGTTTTATACCCAGGAGATTACGAGCTTGCTTTTGGCAGCCGGACCCAAAATAAATCTCGTGCACAAAGGGATTATATCGTAATCTCAGTAAAATAACTGCTCGAGGTTTGAAAAATGGTTTGTTACGGCTCGAATGGAAGTGCCCATGTGACAAGAGGAGCATATATATTGTTTTTAATATAAAACACATTTGTTTCATCATACGGATTTTTCGGGATGATTCGTAAAACTTAATCGCAAGTCATACAATGATGAATTGCAAATTTAGCATTCAACACAGAGTAACCAAAACTTCTCATGGAAATTACAACTGTATGACAATTAGAGTGCGCAATGAACATACAAGGTGTTAAAATAACCAGCAGGTCTTGCACTTGCAAATGCTCCACCACGCAAGCCGCAAGCCATCATGAGAACAAGCTTCTGAGTGTCGCTCGGAAGCGTGTTTGTGAGACAACCATGCTTCCCTAGCAACATTTATTTGAGGACAAAGGGAGGACAAGATTAGATGATGGATCGGACAGAGTATTGTAACATTTGAAGGACAGAATCTGCCCCTTGCAAAGTTTAGCAACCATAGTGATCACTTGTGTTGCCTCAACGGGACAAAGCATAAAGTGCCTCTGTTAGCTACAGAGTTTGAAAACGCATGCTACTTCCCGCAAAAAAAAAGAAAAAAGAAAAAGAAAACGCATGCTACTGCTTGTGTGTGATTCTCCAGCAAAGAATTCACTCCCTCTTGATTGTCAAACCAGTATCATGTACCACAACGGTTTGAAATCCAAAGCTTCAGAAGATTTAAATGATTAGCAATATGTATCGATCCAAATATATCAATTCATATGAACCAGTTCTGCACCTAGCACCAAATTTGGATTGGCAAATCTGATCATATCAGTCACAGGCAGTAAGAAAGCACTGCCTCCTGTGCATTAAGGAAAAGGAAGATCATACCTGAAAGGAAAGATACTGCAAATTCTTTTGTCGAAATATCAGACCATTGCCTTTTGTGCATTTTTTCGAACACATCACAGGCATGGCAGATGTGGTCCCTTGGACAAGCTAGTGCTGATCCTGGTGCAGCAGGAGAGCCACCAGATTCCATCCCTCAAAATTTGCTGCAGAGGCATTGATACATCCCTACCTGAGATCAAGGAACCTGAACCTGGCCATGAGTAGATCCACCATGCTACTAATGAACTAGTGGAAATCAGGCACTGCATGTCGATTGGTCTCTGATCTACATGGAGGAGAAGACGGAAAATTCAATAGTAAGAACAAAATTGAAATTGAAAGTAGGATAAGAAAGCAATTTCTGCACATCTTGATTTCCAATCATAATCTGACCATGCACATACTACAGGTCCAGTCCATTAACATGCAAAAACTAAGAAGCCTCAACCAAAGAAATAGATGTACTCCCTCCATACCCATAAAACAAGTCATTTAGGACAGTGACACGGTCTCCAAAGCATAACTTTGGCTTCTTATTTTTATAAAAAAATTTGTTAAAAACGGACATACATATACTTTTATGAATGTATTTTGCAAGATAAATCTATTCACATAGTTTTCATATTTTCAAACTCAAAAACTTAAAAGTTATTCATGATTTATATTCCCAATGTTTGACTGAAATCTTGTCCAAAACGACTTGATTAATGGTACAGAGGGAGTATACACATAATTTCTATATTACTGGGAGATTTCATCAGATGATCAGAGCATTGCAATTGGACTAGCTACTTATAGTTAGGATGTACACAAGTTTACAAAAACGTATGTGCACGTCTACTCAATTAACAAGCAGTAGCAGGCTAGAAGCTTAGAAGCACACTGAGACAGTAAAAGTTTTCCACTTGTCTGCTTATAATCTACCCAAACTTCTGACTAATCTGGTAGTCGTATTAATGTCAAGAGGATGGTGATTATCGTCTAGTGACCACCAGTCACAGATGATCTGAATCGAGAATTAACCAGCCACTAAAATTTGACACAGAAGAATACATATGGATCAAGTCAATTTCATTTGCAGCAGTTCAAGTGGGCATATCACTGAAGTTACCAGTTAGGCAAAGCGTAGTAAAAAACATGCTGACAATGGCACTATTCTGCCACACAAAGAAGATTCAGAAAACAGACTGACAGAAAATGTCAAAGAAGGTTTGATCCAAAAAGCAATCAAACACATTTCATATTAAAAAGTACACATTTCATGCCTATGAATCTCAAAGTTCAATCAACGCAGGTCTCCATATACCACATTTGAATGGAAATATTTATCAAACTGACAGATAAATTTGCAACTAGGAATGTAGTACTATAATGGGTAGTATCAGAATAGCTGCACCACACTTTCATTAACAAATCCAATCACTAATTTAGTAAGCTTGCATCGCATGAACAACTAGAACATGACGTCAAGTTGCAGGTAAAAGAAACAAATAGTTTCCATTATAGCAGAAAATATCAAACCAACGTAGAATTCAACCATCAAATTCAGTAAGCTAGCATACTGCATCGTGTTTAGTTATGTAATCAAATTTACCATGATGTCTCTGCCACTAGTGAAGGCAACAGGTTACCAAAGAGTGTTGGAGTTGTTCCATCTCCTCCAGCGCTGCAGCAAGGGGAGACACCAGTTATATGATTTGGTTCCATGAAAAGAAATTAGAAAACAATATAATGTATTTGCAATAGTATAATGTCACTGAAGACTGAAATCTGGAAGAATTTTGTACCATGAATACAAATTTACTTTAAGAGCGATCTAAGTTAACATCACACAAAAATTTGGTTTCGTGCATTGAAAAATCATGATGAAACCACGAACATTAAAACCACCAATACCGAAAATTGATAGTGTCAAACAAAACCTGGTGTAAAATCGAAATTAAGACGATATGGCTATAAAAAACCCCAATTCCTCATGGCTAAACAGAATGATGGAGAAGTTCTAACAAGAATGGATGCACAATAATAATAACAGAAGTGTATCATAGCACAAGAATAGAGAAGTACCCAGCAAGGAAATATGAAGCAGGAGTGCACAGATCCAGCTGGGGCAGTGTGGACGGAAGAGATCATGAGACCAGTGGCAAGTCCAGTGCTCCACCCGGTGTTCATTAGATTAAGCCAGGACAGCCTTTCGCCTCCGGGTGTGACTCCAACCCAATCTTGGTGCTGCTGAATCCGTCGGCGGTCAGGCCACTGCAAGATTCGCAAACCTAGAGGCATGATTTAAGAAAAAAGTATTTAGTTATCAAATAGAGATGAGGATTGACAGGGTGGGAGATAGACTGATTGAGGAGGGAACCCTGTGCAATGTTGGGATCTCTGTGGGAATGCATGACGGGAGAAATCTGCTGGGAGGAACAGGGGAAGGGGAATGAACACTCGAGTAATCTCACCACTGTCGCCCGATGAGAAAATTATACCAGGGAGATGCGGGACATCCCTCATTGGATCCGCGGTCCGCGAGGGATCCAGTAGGGAGCCGTCGACCTGCTTGAGCTCTGCCGTCCGCCACTTGCCATGGCGCCGCTGCCTAGAGGTGCTACAGGTTGGGCGTGGGGCCGGGGGCGGCAGTGACAAAATGGGGTCTAGGTTTGCGGAGGACCGGAGCAGCGGCGATGGAACAGGGTCGCGGGCGGGGCGGGGAGGGGGGCGGCGACGGCGACAGGACGTGGTCCCAGGTGCGTAGGCGGCGGCGGCGGCGGTGGTGGCGGAACGGAGTCAGCTCGGACTGAAAACAAAACTGTCGTCGGTTTTCTGAGACCCACGATAGGCAGCGGGTGGGAGGACCAGGGTAGAAAAAACCGTAAAAAACCAGACATGTGCGGGAGCGGGTGATACCTAGGATGGTTGCCGCTCGAAGGTTGGCTCGGGTATGGAATACTATTCCATACCCAGGGTATATAATATAAATATCCTATATATATATATATATATATATATATATATTGCATTTAAAAGAACGTCTTAGATAGAATTATTACTCTTGAAACATATTTTGAAGGTCTTGGTAACTTGCGGGGTTTTTTCTCAATGAATCCCACACCATGACGCTGCTATTGTCGACTTGAATGATCATAAGAATCCAGTGGAAACTGTATATACATGGTCATAATACTCATACAAATTAGAACTAAATAGAATTAGCAAGGACAATTAGATGGCAATCGCACATACTTGCAGCTGTAAGGTAGTAGTATGAGATCCTTGTCATGAAACTTAGACAAGGTCCTATAGATTGTCGCGATTGTTGTGTCTGGTTGATGCTTGACCTCAAACTCGTTGACTTTTGATGGGTCCATGAAACCAATACTGGCAATATTCTTTTTTTGCATCTCTTGTTTTTGCAGGCTAACAAAAATGAAATACAAAGTTAATTAGTAAATCCACATACGTAATAAATTTATTAATAAACATAAAAAATACGCCACTTACAGACACTAAGCGACGATAAGATCGGTATTGAGGCCGGAGGCAACGTATGTCTGTTTGCTCATCGACGCATCTTCTTTAGACGACGTCGACGCTAGTATGGGCATCAGTTTCTTGTTGTTTTCACTCATTAGTTTGAAAAACCCAAGTTTGGCCGGATCTACTTTTTTGGTCTTCTCGAGCTCCCTCCGTTGCTGTTTTGTATTCAGATTGTTGAAAAATTCATGCACATGTTGGGCACCGATCGTCGTTTTTGCTTCTTCTTCTGTCGTCTCCCATGCTAGCTTCCTTTTGCTGATGGGCTCAACCATTTTCTTTATCGTTGGTGGTTTTTTCAGCTTTGGTGGTTGCACTGGGTTGGAAGACTGTGCTTCGACAGTTTTTTCGGTTGTGCTTTCGTGGCTAGGTGGTTTTTTCTGCGGTGGTTTCTTCTGCGGTGGTTTCACGGTTTTTTCTGATGTGCTTTGGTGGCTGGGCGGTTTTTCTGATATGCTTTGGTGGCTGGGCGGTTTTTTCTGCGGTGCTTTGGTGTTTTTTCTGCTTTTGATGGCGCTTGCTTTGCCGCCATTGGTTTTTTCTGCTTTTTTGGAGGTGATTCGGGATTGATGTTAATATCATGGCTGGAGCTCGCACCTCCGGAATTGAATAATGGTTCTTGTGTAGACGGTGAGCGAGGTGATATTGAAGGTCGTGAGGACGACCTAGGAGATGACGATGGTCGCAGCTGCGGGGGATCTGTAGGAGGGATTGATCCCTCCGTCTGGGGGATTATAATGTAACGTTTGGGCCACAATATGATACCGTGAACCGCGTCCTTGAGTGTCCTTTCCCCGTCACCTCCTGGGATGTCTAGCTCTAGATCTTCAAATTGTGGCTGACAAATCTCCTCCACAGAAACCGAGGCGTAGCCAGGTGGAATCAACATGCCGTGGCTAGTCTGTCCAGGAAAATGCGCAAAAGCACTTCCGTACGCCACCTATTTATGTAGAGAAATAAGGAATTTATTACATTTTCTAAGTGATGCATCAAAAGTTGAGCTAATTGCATGTAATAATTATATTTATATACACCTGCATTGTGATGTTGCCGAATGGCTTTTGCAGCTCACATGGGGTGCACCGACAGAGAAAATCTACAGGGTATTGTTGGTTGTCATCCACTGGAACTCCTTCGATTGCCCTCGGCTCTTCAGGACCCTCTGTGCAAGCACCTGGTGCGACCTGTATGCAAGCACCTGGTGCAACCTCGGTAGAAGCACATCTGCTTTTGCGAGCGGAAGGGCTAATGACGGGATCCAGCGGTACTTCGGGCAGTGCTCCAGATTGGGCTATTTGAGATATCGTTACGGCCACTCGCCGTTCAATCTCTACCTGCATCTTTTCTTCTTGTTCTTTAAGTCTTTGCTCCATCATTTGGCGCCAATGCTCCTCTTCGTGCTCTTTTCTTCTTTCGCAACTTTTATAGCTATCGAGGTTTCCCTTAAAAGCATACTTCCACGGCACCACCCCGTAGCCCCTGCAACGTCCTGGGTGTTCTGGATTCCCGAGTGCCATAGTGAGCTCATCCATTTCTCTGTCAACCTTCAATCTACCAGCTCAGACATCTTCTATTTTTTTCATTAACTCAAGTGCCTTCTCTCGTAACGTGGCCGGGAATTCAAGGGTACCATCATCCGGGTTCAATCTGCCTCCATGCGCATAATACCAATTCTTCGATCGATCGGGCCAGTGAAAGACCGCTGATATGATACCTTTGGCGATAAGGCCTTATTCCATATTCCGCCACTTGGGAATTGCTACCGCGTAACCACCTCGACCAAGATGATGGTTGTACTCCCCTTTCTTACTGGCACTGTTCTTCCCTTGTGCACTTTTTTGGGCAAAAATTTCACTTTTCTTGTATCCAACAAAGGACTTCCAGTGATCTTTTATCTTCGGATATTCATCCCAATTTGGAGTTCGGTTGTTCTTGATAAAATCTCTAGTCAACTTCTTCTTGAAATTCTGAAATGGAGTTGCCATCTTCGCTAGAGTCCAACCCTTAACAAGGTTTGCGTCGACGCCTTCAGGATGTGTGAAGTGTTTTAGCACATCATTCCACAGCTGGTCTTTTACTGAGTCCGGAACCACGTATGGATTACTTGGTTTTCCCTTCCATTCTCTATACCTGATGGGCACGTTGTCCCTTACAATGGCCCCGCATTGAGACACGAACTTGTCCTTGATTTTTTTGGAGCACAAGGCTGGCCAAGCTCTGACACCTCCGTGATACGATACATCACATCGCCGATGATTAGTTGTGTACGACCTCTCTTGGACTTTTTCGTCATCGATCCAGAAGCCTACAAGTACCATGCATATTTGATATTTATTTATGTAAGAAATGGGGTTATCGAATTAATACTAATTAATGAACTTAATGCATGATATGTATACCTCATTGGAACCTTCTGCATTAGCATCCTCAAAGTCCTCATTATTTTCTGAGTCGGCGGCTATGTCTTCCTCGTTATTTGCAAAGTCATCGGCGGCGACGCCTCCTTCACCGATAATATTTATCTTGAGGAACCTGTCTGCCTGGTTACACTCCTCGTCCGTGTAGGTTGCAAAGGCATTTGCACCGCTAGCAATAATGTCCTCCATAATCCTTTCATCGTTGTCACTGTTATCCATCTAGAATAAACAGTAATTTTCTATGAACCAACATGAATTTATGAGAATATACAATAATTTGTATCTATTTCTGGAATAAATAAGAATAAACACTAATTTTCTATGAATCGACACAAATTTATGAGAATATACAATAATTTCTATTTATTTCTAGTATCCATCTAGAATAAACAGTAATTTTCTATGATCGACACGAATTTATGAGAATATACAATAATTTTTATCTATTTCTAGAATCAACAAGAATAAACAGTAATTTTCTATGAATCGACACGAATTTATGAGAATATACAATAATTTTTATCTATTTCTAGAATCAACAAGAATAAACAGTAATTTTCTATGAATCGACACGAATTTATTAGAATATACGATAATTTCTATTTATTTCTAGTATCCATCTAGAATAAACAGTAATTTTTTATGAATCGACACGAATTTATGAGAACATACAATAATTTCTATCTATTTCTATAATCGGTAGTGTCGCCTACCGGAGTCGGCGAGGAGCCGGGGCGAGACGGTGGCGGGATCCTGGGTGCGTCGAGGGAGGCAATGGGGAGCCGGGGAGAGATGGCGGTCGGCGATGCTGGGGAGAGACATATTTAATTAGAATTATTATACACATATTTAGTACAATTTTATAATTAAATTTAATCTTCAAATGAAATTAAAAAAATTGCTGACGCAAACAATTTATTTGTTTGCGTCAGCAAGTCCCAAACTCCCAATTAAAATTTGGGGGCAGGGCTGGTGTACGCCGGCGACCGGGGGGGAAGGGCGCGCCCCTACCGGTGTTGGGGAGGACGACCGTGAGGCTGAAGGCAGAGGCAGCAGGACGAGGCGACGGAGTGGGACAGATGATGTTGATGCGCGGGCGGAGGCGACGACGCGCAGGCCGGCCGGGCGGCAAGGCGCGCAGCGGCGGCGGAGCCCCGGAGGCCGGGGAGGACGGCGCGGAGGAGGAGGATGGGGAGGAGGCCGACGCGAGGAGGAGCCCCGGAGGCCGGGGCAGGCCGGGGCAGGTCGGGGAGGAAGCCGCCGCGTTCCGGGGGCCGACGGCGGCGGACCAGCGTGGCGGGGGGCGACGGCGTCAGCGGGTCGGTGGACAGCGGATTCTGGGAGGCCGGCGGCGGCGGAGAATTCTGGGGGGCAGAGGACGGGGGGCGCCGCGGAAGGCGGCGGTCGGGGAGGATGACGGCGGCGGAGGAGGACTCGACGACGACGATGGCGGCGGATCGGGGACGAAAAAGTGGCCAAGTGCTGGAGGGGGAGGGTCGCTACTTTTATATATAGACCCCCCTTTAGTCCCGGGTCGTGTAACGAACCGTGACAAAAGGGGTCCTTTTGTCACGGTTGGTGAGACGACCCGGTACTAGAGGACGATTTCGCGCGGGAGCCCCAAGAGGGAAAATTTCCCTCTTTAGTCCCGGGTGGTGTTACGACCCGAGACAAAAGGCCCCCCTTTTGTCTCGGGTCGTAACACCACCCGGGACTAAAGGGCTATTTTGCGCGGGACTTTGATTTTTTCGGACTCGACAATATTTGTCTCCTAAGACATAAGAAAAATGCTCAACTAATTCAGAAAAATCTCAAACTTTGTGGTTATTTCTCACAGGGCATCTGAAAGGCTTTAACAAGTTTTAGTTCAAATATATAAAGGAATACACTCATACAACATTACACAAATGATTTGAACATTAATCATTACAGTACAGTATTGAAGTTCCTTTTCTTGACGAAAGTTCCTTGGTCATGGTCGTGACGTAAGTACGGTGTCTCTTCATTTTCAAGCGGTACGCTTGGGTCAACTTCGACAGCGAATGGAGGCATGCCATCGAACTGATCATAGTTATCTGATTTGTCTATTCTGTCCTCGACTCCCACGATTACTCTTTTACCTGGAAGAACAATGTGTCGCTTTGGCTCTTGTGGTCCTTCTTAGGGATTTTTATTCTTCGGTTTGCTAGTCATATCCTTGACATAGAAAACTTGATGCACATTTTTGGCAAGGACGAATGGTTCATCTTTGAAACCAATCTTGGTCAAGTCCACTATTATCATTCCATATTGATCTTTCCTTATGCCACCTCCAGTTAGTTTTACCCATTGGCAAAGAAACAGAGGGATGTTAAGTGGCCCGTACTCAAGCTCCCATATCTCTTCTATGACACCATAATACGAGTTCTTGTTATTGTTGTTGTCCATGGCATCTATATGGACACCACTATTTTGGTGTGTGGTTTTCCGATCTTGGTCTCTTGTGTAAAAAGTATAACCATTTATAGCGTAAGCTTGGAATTTCACAATTGTGCTAGAAGGTCCCCTGGCTAACAAAGCGAGTTGTGGGTGAATCGTGGAATCACCAATAACTTGTTCACTCAACCATGAGGGGAAATTTTCCAAGTGATGGCGTGTAACCCATGCTTCGGTTTTGGTTGGATTTTGTGAAGAAATAATCTGCTTGTGTTCCTCAATATACGGAGTCACCAAGGTTGATTGTTGCAGAACAGCTAGGTGTGCTTTATTGAACAAATCAGTATCATTGCTCAAACATGCTTTCCTTCCAATGGTGCCCTTTCCTAGTAGCCTCCCCTCGTGTCGTGATACTGGAACCCCAATCGAGTCAATTGAGTCGACAAAGTCCACACAAAACTCAATGACCTCCTCAGTTACATATCCTTTGGTGATGCTTCCTTCCGGACGTGCGCGGTTAAGAACATATTTCTTGAGGACTGACATGAACCTCTCAAAAGGCCACATGTTGTGCAGGAATACTGGTCCAAGAATAGTAATCTCTTTCACAAGGTGCACCAGGAGGTGAGTCATAATATCGAAGAATGAAGGTGGAAATGCCAACTCAAAGCTGATAAGACATTGCACAACATCATTCTGTAGCTTCACTAGGTTCCTTGGATCGATTGCCTTCTGTGAAATTGCATTGAGAAATGCACAAAGCTTTACGAGCGCTAATCGTATTTTCTCTGGTAGAACACCTCTCAATGCAACTGGAAATAACTGTGTCATCAACATGTGGCAGTCGTGGGCCTTTAGATTTGTGAACTTTTTATCTTTCATATTTATTATCCCTTTTATATTCGATGAGTAGCCAGATGGAACCTTCATACTGTTTAGGCAATCAAACATGATGTCCTTCTCTTCCTTGCTCAGGGTGTAACTAGCAGGACCTAAGTAATCTTGTTCTTCCTCCTCAACCTCTTCAGGATCTGCTTCTTCATCAACCTCTATCGGAGGTGCTTCATTCCTATGGATATTTTTCAGGTCCCGTCGTGCTTCCAATGTATCCTTAGAGTTACCGTAACAACCCAAGAAGCCTAGGACATTCAAACAAAGATTCTTCGTCAAGTGCATCACGTCAATTGCGTTCCGGACCTCAAGAATTTCCCAGTAAGTTAACTCCCAAAATATAGATTTCTTCTTCCACATTGGTGCATGCCCATTAGCATCATGTGGAACAGGTTCACTACCGTCACCCTTTCCAAAGACAACCCTTAGATCCTTTACCATCTCAAATATCTCATCTCCTTTAAAATGGGGGGGGCTTTGTACGATGATTAGCCTTTCCTTTCCAATGCATACCTTTCTTCCTTAAGGGATGCTTCTCAGGAAGAAAGCGACGGTGACCCATATACACAACCTTCTTACAATTTTTCAGATGAATACCGTCTGTTTTATGTAAACAGTGGGTGCGGGCCTGATATCCCTTGTTTGAGTGCCCAGATAGGTTACTTAAAGCAGGCCAATCGTTGATGGTAATGAATAACAATGCTAGTAGGTTGAAGTTCTCTTGCTTATTCTCATCCCACACACGTACACCTTCTTTCTTCCATAACAGTAATAGTTCATCAACCAATGGTCTTAGATACACATCAATGTTGTTGCCAGGTTGTTTTGGACCTTGGATTAGCACCGGCATCATAATGAACTTTCGCTTCATGCACATCCAACCAGGAAGGTTGAACATGCATAGTGTCACAGGCCAAGTGCTATGACCACTGCTAAACTCACCAAATGGATTGAAACCATCTGTGCTTAAACCAAATCTTATGTTTCTTGCTTCCCCAACAAAATCTTTGTATTTTCTATCAATCTTTCTCCATTGAGACCCATCTGCCGGATGTCTCAGCATGTAGTCTTGCTTACGATCGCTTTTGTGCCATGTCATCAACTTAGCATTTTCTTTGTTCCTGAACAAACGCTTCAAACGTGGTATTATAGGAAAATACCACATAACCTTCGCCGGTACTTTCGTCATCTTTGGAGGTGTCCCCTCGAGAGCACCAGGATCATCATCTCTCCGGATCTTATAATGTAGCGCTTTGCACACAGGACAAGCTTCCAAATTCTCATGTTCCTTGCCTCGATATAGGATGCAATCATTAGGGCAGGCATGGATCTTCTGAACCTCCAACCCCAGAGGGCACACAGTTTGTTTCGCTTCATATGTTGTAGACGGTAATTCAATGTTCTCGGGAAGCTTGTCCTTCACAATTTTCAGCATCCCCTCAAATGCTTTATCAGACACACCATATTTTGCGTTCCATTGCAACATTTCAAGTGTAGTACCAAGCTTTTTGTGACCCTGCTTGCAATCTGGGTACAATAGTTTTCTATGATCTTCTATCATACGCTGCAACTTTGCCTTTTCATTATCATTTTCGCAGTCCCTTTGTGCATCTTTTAGAACTTGACCAAGATCATCAACATGGCCGTCTTCCGGTATCTCTTCTTCGTCAGCATCTTCCATTAAAGTATCCGCAAAAGCTTGCCTCGCGGCCCAGTCAGGAATGTTATTATCATCCTCCTCTTCTTCGTTCTCTTCCATCACAACCCCTCTTTCACCGTGCCTGGTCCAAAGCACATAGTTCGCCATGACTCCGTTTTTAATCAAGTGGAGGTGAAGAGTCCCCCAGTCAGAGTAGTCTTTGTCATTTCTATACACAGAGCATGGACAACACATGAATCCCTTTGGGTTCTTGTTGGCTTTGGCCACTTCGAGAAAAGCTTGCATGCCAGCAATGTACTCCGGGGATCGTCTGTCGGCGTTCATCCATTGCCGGTTCATCTACATCATATTAAGTCCAAAAATTATTTCCTTTAAATCAGAATAACAAAGACAAAGATGAAGAAGGGTGAGTTTGATGATGTATTCCGTTATGAACTGGATGATGAGAACTGGAGGCCTACCTACATTCTTCCTGAATATGTTGATCATCTCAACACAATACGTGAATTCATAAATGTGTTTGAAGCAGAGGTTCAAAAGCTAGAAGCTGACTAGTTTTAGCTTGGGACTTGTACTCATTTCTAGTGATGTCATGCCTTGTAATAGCCATCAAGTGACCTCATCTGTATGTATGTCATTGTACCACAACCGCGACAATCATTGCATCCTATGTGAACTACATACATCTGGCCATTTCTTGTGATACAATGACATACAGAGGTCACCTGATGACCATTTTTTATCTCCATTATTAATGATCATATTTTTTATAAACTAACTTCTAAAAAATTAGCTAAATGTAAAATCATAATTAGTTCTATGTATCATTATATCAAAAAGTAAAATTCAATTTTCTCTACATCAATTTAAAAGATAACAAGAGAATGCTAGTGTTTAGCCAACCACTTTTTTCTAAATCTAAAGTATATAAATAACCTCATCTCTTATTAGCTCCTCCCACCTAGGATTTAAGATTTCTATTTTCTCCATCTCTAAAATATATAAAAAAAATTAATCACAACAAATGATGGGAGGAAGAAGAATCAAACCTTGGCAACACTTTAGAGGAGAGAAATCTTCACAAATAGATGAAGAAAAAATTCAGCAGCACCTCTCTAAGGTTGAGGCGCCATGGAGGAGGAGCTTGAGCTCTTGGTTAAGAATGGCTCGGGCAAGAGAAAGAGGAGGAAGAAGCTGTATTTATAGGGCGCGGGCTTTTAGTCCCGGGTGGAGTTACCAACCGAGACTAAAGGGTACCCTTTAGTCTGGGTTGGTAACTCCACCCGGTGCTAAAAGTCTGCGTCAATCATTGCGGGAAAGAGACGTTGGGAGCCAGCCCTTTTGTCACGGTTGGTTATACCAACCGGGACTAAAGGGGGGTGTCTCCAGCCAGCATTTCGGGCCACGTCGACGAAATGCCTTTAGTCCCGGCTCCAAAGTTGAACCGGGACTAAAGGCCCGAACCAAAGCCTCCCTCTCTACCAGTGAAAGTGTTCGTGCCACCACCGACAGGTCATGGTCGGCACATGGCTCGGGACGACACTCTCGCCATCCCGAGACACGAGCTGATGTTCGGTCGCTTCGGTGGTCTGCACTGGTCAGGTGGCGGGCATGCGGAGGCACGTGATTCGGTGCCATGGGGGTGGTGGGTCAGGCGTGAGTGGGTAGCGGCACACTGGTGGTGTCTCCAGATCTCCCATCAACACGGATCCATTTCACCGACCAGGTATTTCTGGTGCAACTACTTCTCACGGCGATTTTTTCGTGCATAGGAAGTTCCCTCCATACAAACTTAAAGACAAAAGTCATCTTGACTTCTATTCACGATATCGCCAACTCTAACGTTGATCCTACAGACTTTGTGAGTGTGTCATGCACTTCGTGATAAGGTTGTTGTGGGATGGTGAGCATTGGCGGATCTATGTTGCGGCGAGCTGGGGCGGCCGCCCTAGCTAAAGTTGGGATTGCATAAGTAAATCCCCTTCTTCTCCGACGAGTTTCTGAGCTCCGGTAGGCGCACTCGTTTTTCAGACGGAAAGTCGCAGGACGGGAGGTAGAAGAAGGGTCATCGTCCAACTAGGCCTTAGACCTTTGAGGCTTTGACCCTTAATTACTTCCCGGGCTCTGTCCGGCCCATAGCCCACTGGCCCAGCAGCCTAAAATAGGCCCATTGTGATAGAACTGCCCAAAATAAATCCGGATTATCACCTAAGCCGGTGTACTTGGCTCATAAGCGATAACCATGAGCTATTTTGTCGCCTCTACCGGGTCATGCCCGGTGAATCACTAATACAGGATCGAGCATATGCGCTAAGCCCACACGAAGGCGGGACCAGAGTACATCATTACATTACATAAAAGTCCTCAAGTACTTAATATTACAAACCAGATTTTTTCGTACATAAAAGTAAATATGGTTCAGAGTTTAAACAGCGGAATATAAAACTAGCATGCGATACAAAAGGGAGGCCATCCAAGCATATCACTCCTCATCATCGTTCTCCCATTCAATCTCCCAACCATCTGGAATAGTACCAGGCCAAATGGGGTTACCTGAAAACAACAAATTAAGCAAGGCTGAGTATGCTAATACTCAGCAAGACTGACCCGTCTAAATAAAAGACAACTAGACATGCAAGGCTTTTTGGCTGGTGAGTTTGTTTTGCCAAAAACATCTAAGAGTTGATCCTTACTTTCAATTTTTAGCTCAAGTTCTAGTATGTTAACCATTCTAGGTAAGCACCTAGCTAAGCAAGCATGGTTGTGCAAACAAGATTAATCAGTCAACAATATTAATCCAAAATGTTTCATAAATAAACATGGGGTAGCCAGTGGTCAAGCCGACTCAGATAACGGCGAGTGACCGACGATCGATCGGTTTATATCCTTGCAAGGTAAACCCAAGATACACGGAAGAAGGTAGACCCCAAAGAATCCAAAGAAACACAAATGCGGGGTCTACCCGACTAGGCGGTTCCCGTCACTCCCCAGATTAGGGACAGATGCCATAGTCCTAAGTACAAGGTTACTGGGACGCCCTCACACGGCACGCCCAGACTCACACTTGCACTACCGGAATCAAACAGGAGACGTATCTCAAGATTAGTAGCGATAAAGTCCCCGCACTTGTTCATTAGGTACTAGGCTTACCGGTCCCATTCTCGACAAACACTTGGTACGTTCAATAGCTTAAACCAGCACCGTGCTACTCGGTCGAGACCGAACCCATTGCTCTTACCACATGAGCGAGTCAATTTAACCAACTTATGATTCCAACATAAGCATCCTATATCTCGCGAGCAATGAGTCATTACTCGACTTGTACCGTATCCTTAGAGCATGGCACTAGCGTTCCTAACATACTAGTAAAAGAGCATAGGAGTCCTAAGGATCATGCATCTAGGTTTCAAAGCAACTCCCGAAACTTAAATGCACAAAGTAAACCATAAATACTGAAAAGTAAAGGTAGAGTGAGATTTTATCCAAAAAGGTTATATGCATCCGGTGCTTGCCTTCCTCTGACTCAACACTAGCCTTGGGCTCTTCTGGACTTTGGTCCAGGTCTTGCTGCCCACTAACTTGATTCAGCTCACCACTCGCGGATCCCTCCTCCTCCTGTGTGAGCGTGTACGTCCCGTCAGGTAAATCTACACGGTTATGCACATGCATTAGTTACAGGGTGAAGGTGAGAGATTTTACAACTAAACCCAACTCTTGTGGGCCACATTCATCTAAACAAACAAGAACGCTCACGAAAGTATTGGGGGGTGTGAGGGTGAACTGACAACTATTTTGATGGTGATTGTGTGCACATCTAAGCAAATTAAATTATTAAACTTCATAAAAAGTAAGGGGTGGATGATGATGAACTAATTATGTCTTTGATGGTGATTGTGTGCATATCTAAGCAAATCAAACTAATAAACTTCACAAACAGCATGGGGTGTGTTTTAAAATTAATTCAAAACAGAAACTAATCATAAATACTCCTTTTCAAATTAAAAGATAAATATAAATCTATTTATTCCCTTTTAACTAGCCATTCATCCATAATTCATAACAATTAAAATATGACTCAAACTGGCATGAAATTTTACCACATCAGCATATGACTAAAATAAGCTTAAATATTAATTTTCAGCTCCAGATCATTTATACATTATTTTAAATGAAAAAGACAAGATTCAGCCTAGAAAAGCTTCATTAATTCATACAAAAAGATGTACTAATCTTTTTTACCTCAAATTTTTACTACAGTTCAGAAATGATAACACTAAGCTCCTGACCAACATATTCAAGTGGATTCTTCTTATTTTTCAAGTTATGTATTTAACATCTTTCACAAGCATAAATACCAAACACCATTTAAACATGCTCCTAAAATCACCATTATTTTTTCAGAGGTGCTTAGCATCATGACAAAGGCCTAGGGTGCATTGGTGCTTAAGGAATTTATATCTTGAGGGGACTATAAAAAGCATCAAGCTTAAACTAACATAAATCTTCCAAAAATCATAACTAGAATTCTACACAACAAAAATGTGTGAAACTTGGTCACAGATCTGAACATGGAGCACACAACAACACATCCAAATTTCATTTCATTTTCATGAGTACATTTTGAATTACAACAAAAAGGTCTCAAACTGAGTTTGAATTTACATTTAAAAACTACTAAGAAAAACCCTATACAACTTTTGTAAAAGTTGTAGATCTGCTAACAAGGAATCCAAAACAGTTGGATTTCCATTTTTCTGATTTTTCTACAATTTTTCACGGATTTTCTAAGCTGCTGCGGATAACCCTAAACACTTTTACACAGGGACCCTAGAAAGAACTTTCAGAAATTACAAATACACCCTCGTTTTACAGATTGAACCCTGGATAGATTGAAATCAATGCAAAACAGCCCTTGCCGGCGAGAGGAGCTCGCTGGCGGCCAAGGGATGCCGGAGTTCGCCGTGGAGTGGGCTCTAGGGGCTATTTGTACCTCCCGGTGACGAGTTGTGGAGGTGGCCGGCCTGAGATGCAGCCGGCGGGCGCCGACGGCGGAATGCCCCCCTGCGTGCCCTGCTGTGGCTGTCGCAGGCCGGAGACGGCGCAGCCTGGCGGTCCGGCGGCGGCTCGGCCGGGTGAAGGAGGGCAAGGGGGTGCGCGTGGTGGAGGATAGGGGGTAGAGCCACTGGCCGGAGGAGGTTGTGGCGGCGGTGCAACAATGGACGGCGGCGGTGCTCTGTTCTACCCGCCGAAGCTCTGCGCGCGCCAGGAGAAGAACGTGGCGTCTCCCTCTATCCGCTCAAGTACCTGGACGCGCAGGGACGAAGCCAGGAATTTAACATGAGGGGGGCCAGCGAAATCAAATCATCCAGCTACAGTACATATAAATCTAGATCTAGTTTGCAGAAAAAAGTTAAACAAGAATCTATCAACCTGTCAGCTAAAATGAAGAGAGTATAATTAGCAAGCAAGCTCAAGAGGAAAAAATATGTGGCAGAGAGTTCTTGAACTATAGCATTTCCACCCATGCGTGAGGTTTGGCTTGACTTTGAGGCTAAAAGCTCGAAAGAGATTATGTACGCTTCTATGGAATGTAATAGTATTTGTAGATGTACGCACATAGATAAATATCTATGATTCCAATCCAATAGATTTTAGAGATTTATTAGTATTGGAACATTCTATATGCTTATGTGAGAGAAATATGCTATAAGAAAGAGGGAGGTTTAAAAATGTTTTTGATTCATAGGGGGGCCGTGGCCCCCGCTGGCCCCTAGCTGGCTCCGTCCCTGTGGACGCGCGACGGGTGGACCACGCGTAAGGAGCGCGGTGCGGCTAGCAGGCAGGGGAGCCGATGTGACACCCTAAAAATTCGATCACTAAAATTTGCTTAAGCAACATAGTGTTTTAGGGTTAGTCTTAAGGACTTAATTAATTTGCTAATTAATTTCAGCTCTAAAGTAATTAAATTTAAATTAAATAATTTAGAGTCAACAAGTGCTTGTGCATCATTATTTGGTTATGCATGGATTTTTGGTTGCTAGTGTGAAGTTTTAAAAGTTTATAAAATATTTTGAAAGTTTGGAAAAAGTTTGATTTGAATTTGAGTTTAAAAGGTTTGAATAAAAGGAGTTTGAAAAAGAAAAGTAAAAAAAACAAACTGCAGCTTCCCCCTAACCCTTCCTCCTTTTCAGCCCATCCCCTCTTCCGGCCCAGTCTCCCGCCGCAGCCCACTCCTCCCACCTCCTCTCTCTTTCTTTCACTGGCAAGCCGGCCCCACCGGTCAGCACCTCCTTCTTCCTCAGCGCCCTCCCCCTCCTCTGTTCCTTCCCCTGCTTCGCCGCCGCGATCCCCGCCGCTCTGCCCCGCGTCTCCCTGCCTCCCCCTTCCATCCTTAAGCCTCAATCAAAGGCAGTAAAGCCCGCAGACCACGAGCCATCAATTCCCTTCCGTTTCTCCCCCTTCCATGCCTCCATTACACCCGGGTGTCCCGCCGGCCATCAATGGCAAGTCCGCCGGCCGCCGCACCCCTTTCCGCTTCCCCTTCCTCCTCTCTGTCCACATATAAGCCCGTGCATGAGCTCTCGCTCCTCCCTTTGCTCTCGCACGTCGCTCCCTCGCACACGCACACCTCAGTTCACACGCGCCGCCGCCTCTGCTCTTCGTTGTCCGCCGGAGAAACACGTCGACGGTGAAGTGTCGGCCCTCTTTCTTCGTCCTTTCTGTGCTCGGAGCTCACCGCATTGTCCCTCTCTTTGCTCCAGGGGCACGTATTCGTCACGGGATTGAGCTGCGCCCTGTTCTCGTCCGCCGGAGCGCCGCCCAAGCTCACCACCGTTGACGAACTTCGCCGCCATTTCTTCTTTACTGTCCCGCTCCTCAACCGAAGCTTCTCTGCAAGGTGAGGAAGCCACCGCCCCTCTTTTCCCCCCTGGTCCGGGCGCCCAGATGTGCTGCCATGGCATACAGTGGCCGCCGGCCGCCTCGCCACCAGCCGGGACGCCTCCTTCTTGTCACGGTTGTGTTCACTGTCATCCGTGCTATACGTCGAGCCGCTTCACTTGGTGAACCAAGGGCCGTAGCGCGTTTTGGTATGCCGCTCTGCACACCGGCGAGCTCCCGTCCGCCACCGGCCACGGCATCTCGTCACCGTCGCCTGTGACGTCTTCCCGACCCCCTGACCGTGTGCGCATGCTCTCCAGCTTCACATAGCAGCCACCCACGCTCGAAAAAATGGTGTTCAGGAACCCTGTCCCGAGCCACGCCGGCGAGCCCGCCGCCACGCGCCGCCACCCTCGGGCGAGCTCCGCCGTCGCCTCCAGCTTGCACGCCACCGCAGTCGCTGGATCGCGGATCGACGGCCCAGATCCAGCCAGACTCCGGGTCAATTCTTAGCATACCGGTCAGCACCGAAAAATTTGTTAAAGAGACCCTGCTCTTAAACAGTTTCGCAAGCCGGTCCTTCCACCATCTAAAATTCTTACGAACATGTCCTTCTTTTTATATTCCAGCCCCTGACTTCTCTGATTTCTATCACCCGAGGTCCTTTCTACTCTTTTTCACACATGAGCCCTTCTATTTTTATATGAAATTATGTTTCTAGTCCCTGGTTTCTTTCAAATAAGTCCTCTGAGCCTAGTTTTCTTACAGAAAAGTCCCTGTGTTTTGTTTTAATCATATCTTTCATGTTTTAACTCCGTTTTTCGCGTATAATATATCGAAACGATCGTATCAGTGAGTAGAACCTTTTTATCAGTGTGTTCCTTGCATATAGAACTATTTGGTGTACTATTTTATTTATTTATTGTTTGTTCATGCTTGTGCGTAGATATCGTGCCTGTTTCGACTGAGCACCCTGTTGGAGAGGATCAAGAAGAGTCTTTCTTCGAAGAGGAGGATCCTCAGTTTGTAGAGGAAGGCAAGTGGACTTCTCCCTCTGCATATTCTTCTTGGACCCATATAACTGTATATCTAAATAATATTTACTTTTATAAGTTGTTATGCATAAATTTGATGGGAAATTAACTTTTTAAGGACATGACTAGAGTTTCACCCCTATCACCTTGATCAACCTTTTTAATAAATGTTTTGGGTAGATGAATGCTTAGATGCTATACATGGGTTGGTTACAAGTGGTTTTATGATAAAGACTTTCAAGTTTATGAAATATTGGTTATGTTGAAAGACAAGATCATATGATTTAATTGGAACATGGAGAACCACCCAAGAAAACTGTACAATCACAGTCCATATGGCTCTGGCTTAGCCAATTAATTAGGCGTGTGAATTAACTGACAGCCTTTCCCGAAAGGGGCACAGGGGGCCGGAGTTGTAGGGGTATAGCCCGGTTCTTTTGGAATAGCAGCCTTTGCTAAGGTGCTGACCACTAGGGAGGGTTATGGTCCGCTCCGTTGCTGTAACTGTCGTAGGTTGTTGGTCTTTTGCATTGCCTTTGTAAAGGCTTTGTAGTGAACCCCTAGCCACTCACCTCGGAAGTGTTTAAGGGTCTAGCTAACCCGGGCAACATGGGGAACACGAGCTGTGGTGAAAGTGTACAACCTCTGCAGAGTTAAAACTAATCGATCAGCTGTGCTCACGGTCAAGAGCGGCTTGGACCCTCACATGATAATCAAACTTAAAGATGAATTTAAATTGTGGTTCCTTATGGTTTTGAGATATGGTTACAAATGTTTAATCTTTTGGGGTTGGTATAAACTTACATCTAGTAATAGGCTTGCTAATAAAACTTGACCAACATTAAAAAGCTAACCGCTGCAAAACCTTAGCCTATCCTTAATAGCCTTGCATGTTTTCCCCCACTGGCTGAGCTCCAACTATAAGAGTGCTCACCCTTGCTTACCACTGTTCAGATGAGAACAACGGTGAGGAGTACTGGAGTGACTTTGAGGAGTTCTGAGGCATGCGATCCCCCAGTCATGTGCCTGTGGAAGATGAAGATGAAGTCATCCGTTTAGTTATCGTTTGTTTTATTGGACCTTCGTGTCCACTGCCTGAGTGTAATAATGGATATTGTAATGGTTAACTCTTGTACGTTTGATTACAGTTATGGTATTACACTCTTTTGTCTATCGTATGTGTGTAAACTTGATCCTGGCGCACATATGAGATGCATTTGGTTTCATTTCGGAAATCGGATGTGACAAAGTGGTATCAGAGCAGTAATAACTGTAGGACGCAGCCTTAAGTTAGAAATGGTCGAAAATTAAGGATTCATGATCTAGAAGCCGTATCATCATTCAAAATCTGCTTAATTATGTATAAAAACTAATTTATTCAGTTTTCTTTTATTTAAATGCTATCATTTTGTTTTATCTGTGCTGAGTCTCCTTTTTGCTTATCAGATGGCCAAAACCAAGAACACTGCACGCAAGAGCACTAGTGGCCGTGTCCCCACTGGTCGGTTGGCACCCCGCTACCTAGTGATTGAGCCAGAGCAGCAGCTTGAGGTTCAGGTGGAGGTTCAGGTAGAGGATGAGGTTGAAGAGGATCCAGAGGATAGGATACTCGAGGATGACGCTGAAGATCACTGTGGGATACCGCAGCTGTACGACGGCACCTACTTGGAGGTGGATGCCGATGGCGACGTGGTGATACCTCCAGCTGCCCCTGCACCTGATGCTCCTGCACAAGATGCTGCTGGAGGAGATCCAGATGACTCTGGAGACGACAGCAGTGACAACAATAGTGAAGACAGCAGCAGTGGAGATGGCAGAGATGATGGTGATGATGGCAGCAATGGCATTGACGAGACTGAAGATGCTAACAGTGCTGCGAATGTTAATTAGATGGATGAAGACCCTCGCTTCCATGGAGCGACATATGACTATCATCATGCTGAGGATGTTGAGGGACAGTTTGTGGACTTACTGGAGGAGACCCTGCAGTATCTCGACTTCACCGCGAGGCCTCTCTACGTCACCAGGCACTACACGGAGCCTGGAATGGAGGATTACTACACCACGAAGGTTCACATTCGTGTGCCTCTTCGTGGAGGTGTTGGGCACCGTGTTCACTCTTCTCACTCCAGCTCAGCTCCTATGATAGAGGAGGCTGCTTCGGTGAACGATGCAGCGAGGAGAGCTCTGTGGTCCATCAGTAACAGATACCGTGAGCAGCTGCATGAGTCTGACTTCCGCCACGTCCTTAGCCGTCCTCGAGCCAGCACCAACACTATTGTTCCCATGGGGAATAACCGAGATGGTCGTGTGGACATCCTGGCCCGTGTTGCTTTAGCACTCAACACGGACTTGGAAGGTTCTTACGATGAGGTGGACCGTCTCCATGATCAGCTCCAGAGGGCACAGGCACGGATTGCACAGCTGGAAGCACAGGTTGCTGGGCGACGTCCTCCTGAGGAAGAAGCACCCTTCTGTCCTCCGGAGTCTCCGCCTCGCAAGAGGACCCGATATGGTACCGATGAAGCTACGACCAGCGTGCGGTAGGAGTAGAGTTTAGAAAGACCCACCTTTACTTTTGTCATCGTTAGAACGCTCCTGTGAGGGCGATTCTTGTAATAATGTTTGTTGCTTGAAAACTTGGATGTTTCGTTTCTTTGTTTGAGTGTGTTGTTTTGTGGAGTGATGGCCACAAAGCAACGAGAATAAAATTATTTAGTAATAAAGGGTTTGGGTTATCTTTATCTGTGATGTTTCTTTATCGAGTCTGGATGATACAAAATCTGTTCACGCAGCTCTCTGACTGAGCAGTCAAGTTTAAATTTTATCTTGGGCTACAAAACTCCGTTTGATGTGAAACCAGTTGGGTTAGTTCACAAATTTTATGAGTAAATTTCTGGTAAATTTTCAGCAGTAATGAATAAGTATTCACGGAGTTATGAACAAAACTTGGGGGATGTCAGAATCTGTAAAACTCTGCTGACACAGTGAACTTGTTTATTTTATATCTCAAGTTGTGTAACTCCAATTGAGACGAAACCAGTTGGGTTGGCTTTGAAATTTCATACTGCATATGCTGATTTATTTTCATAATTTTTGGATAACATCACTGGGAGTTACACGTGATTTATTGAGGCTAACAGAATCTGTTCAAGTTAAAATTCAAGCATCCTTATCCATTGAGTTTACTCTTCATGCATCACTTATCTGAAATACATTTCTCTAACAATCAGATGGTACAAACCAGGTCAGGAGGAGGTCAAGACGTTCCGCCAGTGATTCGTGCTCATATAGCTAACCAACAAGCTCAAGCACCACAACCTCCACCCCCACTTAATCAAATGGATCCGGCTATGCTGCAGTTCATTGCCGCTCAAACCCAGCTGTTGCAGAACCTCACTGCAACAGTCCAAAATCTTCAAGCTCAGCAGCAAAACCAGCCAGCACCACCTCCCCCGCCTCACCTACAGCCGAGGGACAAATATAAGGAATTCATGAGCCACAACCCCCCCCACCTACTCTCACTCAACTGATCCGCTGGATGCTGATGATTGGTTGAAGACAATTACCAAGAAACTTGAGATTGTTCAATGCACTGACAGAGAGATGGTCTTGTATGCTGCTGGTAGACTGACTGGGCAGGCTGGTGATTGGTGGGATGCATATTCAACTGCACATCCTAACAGGAACAACATTACTTGGCAGGAATTCCAGGACAATTTCTGTACCTATCACATTCCTTCGGGAGTGATCAAGCTTAAGCAGAAGGAATTCCTGGCACTGAAGCAAGGGAACATGTATGTCACTGAATACCTTGACAAGTTCACTCATCTGTCTTGTTATGCTCCGGATGAAGTCAATACAGATCCCAAGAGGCAGGAAAGGTTTCTGGATGGCTTGATTGGGCCACTCAATTATCAGCTACAAAGCCATACATTTCCAGATTTCCAGACACTGTTGAACAAAGCTATTGGACTGGAGAGTAAGAGGAAGGAACTGGGCGAACAGAAATGCAAGTTCCAGTCTCATGGGTAATCTAGCAGTAACACTCGTCCTCGCTACAGTTCACAGCAAGGCTCATATCATCATCGTTTTTGTGGTCAAGGAGGAAAATATCCACAGAATTTGCAGCTGCAGCGTTCGTTTCAACCACAACGCTTCAACCCTCAGACACCACGAACTCCTACTCCTCAGCAGAATAGCTCTAACAATGGCTCTGGGGCACCTGTCAGAAACACCACTCCTATTCAACCTAGTGGATGTTTCAAGTGTGGAGAGCTGGGACATTATGCTAACAATTGTCCCAAGAGAGGAATGCAGACTCCCCAGAAGGATAATGGTCAGAGGCCTAGACAGTCATCATCTCAGCCTCGCACTCCACAATCTCCTAACAAGAGAGGCCAACAGAACTATATGCGTGGCCGAGTGAATCATGTATCTATGGAGCAAGCCCAGAATGACTCCGGCGTGGTACTGGGTACGTTTCCCGTCAACTCTATACCTGCTACAGTTTTGTTTGATTCAGGAGCATCACATTCATTCGTAACTGATCAATTTGTGACAAAACATAACATATCTATGAGTCCTATGAAGATACCATTGATAGTTAGTTCCCCGGGAGGTGAAATGAAAACTGGTTATATATGCCCACGAGTGAATATTAATATCATGGGAGTAGACTTTCTGGCTAACCTGGTAGTCTTAAAGTCATGGGGAATATATGTGATCTTAGGGATGGATTGGTTACGGAGTTGTGATGGAGTTATTCAGTGCCGAAAGAAATCAGTATTGTTAACCAGTCCACAAGAAGAAAGAATAGAATATGTGGGTACTCCCTCATCCAATAGTGGCACTGTGAATTCGGTTGAAGGCAAGGCCTTGGAAGATATAAAAGTAGTAAATGAATATCCTGATGTGTTTCCAGATGATTTGCCAGGTATGCCACCTGACCGTGACATTGAATTCAGTATTGAACTTATACCTGGTACTGCTCCTATATCAAAAAGACCATATAGAATGGATGTTAAAGATTTAGCTGAACTAAAGAAACAAATAGAGGAATTACTCAGTAAAGGGTTTATCCGTCCTAGTTCTTCACCATGGGGAGCCCCCACACTCTTCGTAGATAAAAAGGATGGATCTAGGAGGTTGTGTATAGATTATCGATCTCTTAATGAGGTTACCATCAAGAACAAATACCTGTTACCCCGGATCAAGGATTTGTTCGATCAAATGAGAGGAGCAAAAGTTTTCTCTAAGATAGATCTCCGATCGGGTTACCATCAGTTGAAAATCCGACTAAAGGATATTCCAAAGACGGCATTTACGTCTAGGTATGGGTTGTATGAGTTCACTATGATGTCAATTGGCTTGACCAACGCTCCAGCATACTTCATATATTTGATGAACAAAGTGTTTATGGAATATCTTGATAAATTTGTTGTGGTATTCATTGATGATATTCTGGTGTTTTCTCAGAGTGAGGAAGAACATGAAGAACACTTGAGACTTGTGTTGCAGAAGCTTCGGGAACATCAACTGTATGCTAAGTTTAGCAAGTGTGATTTCTGGTTGAAGGAGGTCTCCTTTCTCGGACACATTATCACTGATGGTGGGATTGCAGTGGATCCAAGCAAGGTCCGGGATGTGTTGAACTGGAGTCCGCCTAAGAATGTACCGGAGATCAGAAGTTTCCTTGGACTTGCAGGATACTATCGCAGATTCATCGAGGGATTCTCGAAGATTGTGAAACCCCTTACAACTTTACTAGAGAAGGGTAAAGAGTTTAAGTGGGATGACAAGTGTCAAGCTAGTTTTGAGGAATTGAAGAAAAGATTGACCACAGCTCCTGTGTTGATAATGCCAGATATACACAAAGGGTTTGATGTGTATTGTGATGCTTCTCGGCAAGGATTAGGTTGTGTGTTGATGCAAGAAGGAAAGGTCGTAGCATATGCTTCGAGACAGTTAAGGAAACATGAGCAGAACCATCCTACGCATGATCTCGAGTTAGCTGCAGTTGTGCATGATCTCAAGATCTAGAGGCATTATATGATTGGAAATAAGTATCAGATTTTCGCCGATCATAAGAGTCTGAAGTACATCTTTACACAGAAGGATCTTAATCTAAGGCAACGAAGATGGTTAGAATTAATCAAGGATTATGATCTGGATATTCAGTATCATCCTGGTAAAGCAAATGTTGTAGCCGATGCTTTGAGTCGGAAGAGTCAGGCCAATATGCTGATAGGTCGCTTATTACCTCAGGAGTTATGTTGGGAAATGGCACAGCTTAACCTGGGAATAGTTGCTCAGAATGAAACCTTAACGTTGGAGATTGAGTCGACTCTTGAGCAGGAGATTAGAAAAGGGCAATTGACTGATGAAAAGATTATGGAATACAAGAAGTTGATAAAGTTGGGTAAAGTTCCAGAATTCAGGGAAGATGAATAAGGAACTGTGTGGTTCAAGAACAGAATTTGTGTACCCGAGATTAAAGAGCTGCGAGAAACCATATTGAAGGAAGCACACGATTCAGCTTACTCTATTCATCCTGGAAGTACTAAGATGTATCAAGATCTAAAACAAAGGTATTGGTGGTATGGGATGAAAAAGGATATAGCAGCTCATGTAGCTTTGTGTGACACATGTCAAAGAGTCAAACTGAGTATCAAAGGCCAGCAGGGTTGCTTCAACCTTTGAAGATACCTGAGTGGAAATGGGAAGAGATTGGCATGGATTTCATTGTGGGTCTACCTCGTACACGTGATGGGTATGACTCTATATGGGTTATTGTGGATCGGTTAACCAAGGTAGCACACTTTATACCAGTAAAGACGACATATACTGGAGTCAAGTTGGCAGAGCTATATAATTCAAGAATAGTGTGTTTACATGGAGTTCCGAAGAAGATAGTGTCAGATCGAGGCACTCAATTCACTTCACGGTTTTGGCAGAAGTTACATGAATCAATGGATACAAAGCTAAATTTCAGTTCAGCATATCACCCTCAAACGGATGGACAAACAGAAAGAACAAATTAGATCCTTGAGGATATGTTAAGAGCTTGTGCTTTGAAGCATGGAGGTAGCTGGGACAAGAGTTTGCCTTATGCAGAGTTTGCTTATAACAACAACTATCAGTCTAGCATTAAGATGGCTCCTTTTGAAGCTTTGTATGGAATAAAATGCAGAACACCTTTGTTTTGGAATCAGACTGGAAAGAGTCAACTCTTTGGACCGGATAGTATAAGAGAAGCAGAAAAGCAGGTTGAGATAATTCAGGAAAATCTCAAAGCTGCAGTCACGACAGAAAAGTTATGCTGATCCTCGAAGAAGAGAAGTGGTATTGGAAGTGGGTGACTATGCATATCTTAGAGTGTCACCTATCCGAGGTCTGCGAAGGTTTAATGTCAGAGGGAAGTTGTCACCTCGTTTTATTGGACCTTTTAAGATCTTGGAAAGGAGAGGAGAGGTAGCTTATCAGCTAGAACTTGAGAGCCAGGTGTGGTTCGAGGACCGGTGGATGGTCGCTTCCTGGTGTGATGAGTGATTGACAACGTGGTGTGGACTGATTCTTGGCTAAGTATTGCAGGTGCAGGTTGTGGCTTGACTGGTGCAGGTGCAGGTGAAGAACAAGCGTGAAAGGTCGTTGCCGGTGAGGCCTCCAGGTGTGGAGAAGACAAGTAGGCTTGGTTCGAGGGACCCGGTGGCCAGCGGGGTCAAGTGCGGGCCGCATGGTGGCAAGAACGGCAAGATGAAGTCATGGACGGTTTCTTGGTTGAGCCTCAAAACCAAGGTCGAGCCGGGACTACGTGGGAGCCGAGTCATGAGTGGTGATTGGCGGAGGCTACACCTAGTTCGCGGGGTTTCCGGTGGTTCACCAGAAAACCACTGGGTTCCTTGGTTGATCCACAAAGCCAAGACCGAAGAACCGAAGACGGAGGTGCAGCAGCTCCAGACCGGTCTGACCGGTGGGTCTGACCGGTCTGACCGGTGGGTACCGGTCTGACCGGTGAGGAGAACCGGTCTGACCGGTGTGCGACGACGCAGTCCGGAATCTTCGAAGCGGAGGACACGCGTCGGGATCGCAAGGCTTGCGTCGAGGCTAAGCAAGTTTGCGGTCGCTGGGCATCCGTCCGATGGTGCGAAGACAAAGACTTCCAATTTCGCCCTCGAGGGGCATGTATCTCTAGTTAGCTAGTAAGGGTATTTTAGTCTTTCGGTTGCCTCCATATAACCCAAGTGGTGAGAGGATGGCAGCCATCTCTTGGAACCCTAGCTCATTTGGTTTTCCTATTTTTCTTCCTATTTTCTTAGGATTTTCGTAGGACTAGCTTGAGAGCTTCATGGTGAGATCTTGTGAGAGGGAAGGATGATCGGGCGGCAAGCTAGACCTTGTATGAACCTCTTTGGTATGTATAGATGATTCGGCGTGGTTCCTCAAGGCTTGGATGTGTCTTTCCCGTTTCTCCTTTTTGGTGATTTTCGGAGCCCTTTCTTGGCGATTTTCTTAGAGCGATTTCGAGGCCTTTCTCTTTGGGATTTGGTGGGGGATGTATGCATGAACCCTTCGTGGTTCTTTTCCCTTTGATTTCCCTTCCAAATCCGTGAGCAAAGGGGCTCGATTTTGGGGTTTTCGTGGCTCTAGGGTTAGAGGCGTTCTTGGTGGGATTTCTTCGATTCCTCTTGATTTGACAAGTTTTGGTGGACCAAATCTTGGCTATGGAGTACCCATGAGGTGTTCCTACTATCCCCAAAGTCTTGTGCAAAACCGTGGAGCGAATCGGGAGATCGGGAGTTGGATTTGGAGGAGTTGACTCGCGGGCGCTGTTCTTCCCGAGCTGCCCAGGCACGACCGGTCTGACCGGTGCTCTTGACCGGTCTGACCGGTGCTAGCCCTTGGTGGGTTTTTGTCTCGGGGAACAGCCTTGTCCGTGTGGTTTTGTCCCGTGGTCCTGCTGTTCAGTTCTTGGAGTGTTTGGAGTTGTTTTGCTAGGATTTGTGAGGGGTTCTTCTTCCTCACAGGTTGTGTTTTCGTGGTGGTTTTTGTTCCAGGGCCTAGAGGATTCACTGAGGCTTCCTGGAACGTTTGCTGTGCGGCTGCTGTAGCCACCGGCCTGACCGGCTCTGTCCACCGGTCTGACCGGTGTCACCGGTCTGACCGGCGCAGGCCATCGGTCTGACCGGTGTAGCACAGGCAGCAAGCCGTGCAAGTTTCCGCTGTGTGTTTTGGTGAGTTTTGGCTAGGAAGGTTGAGTGTTGGTTCCTAGGACCAGTAGCACTCTAGTGGCTGCGTGGTCTTGACCAACTTGGGTAGTTGGGTCGGAGACGTGAGTTGGAAGCCGTGTTCGTCTTGTTGGAGTTCCCATCTCCTTCGAGAAGAATTTTTATCGGCTCCCATTCACTCCCCCCCTCTCTGGTTCGCCTAATCGGTCCTTCAGAACTGCCAGCACAGTTGTCAGGAGTACATGATGTGTTTCATGTATCACAATTAAAGAAGTGCACAAGTGAGGTCATAATAGAACCGGTACAACTAGAAGACATTGAGATGGAGAAAGATTTGACTTATAAAGAATATCCTGTCAAAATCTTGGATACCTCAGAAAGGGTTACTCGAAGCAAAGTCATCAGAATGTGTAAAGTACAGTGGAGTCATCATACAGAGGAAGAGGCAACCTGGAAAAGAGAGGATGAACTCATGGAAGACTTTCCTCAGCTGTTCTCTAATCCTTCTGAATCTCGGGGCGAGATTCTCTTTAAGGGGGTAGGATTTGTGACACCCTAAAAATTCCATCACTAAAATTTGCTTAAGCAACTTAGTGTTTTAGGGTTAGTCTTAAGGACTTAATTAATTTGCTAATTAATTTGAGCTCTAAAGTAATTAAATTTAAATTAAATAATTTAGAGTCAACAAGTGCTTGTGCATCATTATTTGGTTATGCATGGATTTTTGGTTGCTAGTGTGAAGTTTTAAAAGTTTATAAAATATTTTGAAAGTTTGGAAAAAGTTTGATTTGAATTTGAGTTTAAAAGGTTTGAATAAAAGGAGTTTGAAAAAGAAAAGTAAAAAAAACAAACCGCAGCTTCCCCCTAACCCTTCCTCCTTTTCAGCCCATCCCCTCTTCCGGCCCAGTCTCCCGCCGCGGCCCACTCCTCCCACCTCCTCTCTCTTTCTTTCACTGGCAAGCCGGCCCCACCGGTCAGCACCTCCTTCTTCCTCAGCGCCCTCCCCCTCCTCTGTTACTTCCCCTGCTTCGCCGCCGCGATCCCCGCCGCTCTGCTCCGCGTCTCCCTGCCTCCCCCTTCCATCCTTAAGCCTCAATCAAACGCAGTAAAGCCCGCAGACCACGAGCGATCAATTCCCTTCCGTTTCTCCCCCTTCTTTGCCTCCATTACACCTGGGTGTCCCGCCAGCCATCAATGGCAAGTCCGCCGGCCGCCGCACCCCTTTCCGCTTCCCCTTCCTCCTTACTGTCCACATATAAGCCCGTGCATGAGCTCTCGCTCCTCCCTTTGCTCTCGCATGTCGCTCCCTCGCACACACACACCTCAGTTCACACGCGCCGCCGCCTCTGTTCTTCGTTGTCCGCCGGAGAAACACGTCGACGGTGAAGTGTCGGCCCTCTTTCTTCGTCCTTTCTGTGCTCGGAGCTCACCGCATTGTCCCTCTCTTTGCTCCAGGGGCACGTATTCGTCACGGGATTGAGCTGCGCCCTGTTCTCGTCCGCCGGAGCGCCGCCCAAGCTCACCGCCGTTGACGAACTTCGCCGCCATTTCTTCTTCACCGTCCCGCTCCTCAACCGAAGCTTCTCTACAAGGTGAGGAAGCCACCGCCCCTCTTTTTCCCCCTGGTCCATGCGCCTAGATGTGCTGCCATGGCATACAGTGGCCGCCGGCCACCTCGCCGGCCATGGCCGCCTCGCCACCAGCCGGGACGCCTCCTTCTTGTCACGCTTGTGTTCACTATCATCCATGCAATACGTCGAGCCGCTTAACTTGTTGAACCAAGGGCCGTAGCGCGTTTTGGTATGCCGCCGCCGCATGCCGGCGAGCTCCCGTCCGCCATCGGCCACGGCATCTCGTCGCATTCACCTGTGACGTCTCCCCGACCCCCTGACCGTGTGCGCATGCTCTCCAGCTTCGCATAGCAGCCACCCGCGCTCGAAAAAAACGGTGCTCAGGAACCCTGTCCCGAGCCACGCCGGCGAGCCCGCCGCCACGCGTCGCCACCCTCGGGCGAGCTCCGCTGTCGCCTCCCGCTTACACGCCACCGCAGCCGCTGGATCGCGGATCGACGGCCCAGATCCAGCCAGACTCCGGGTCAATTCTCAGCATACCGGTCAGCACCGGAAAATTTGTTAAAGAGACCCTGCTCTTTCACAGTTTCGCAAGCCGGTCCTTCCACCATCTAAAATCCTTACGAACAGGTCCTTCTTTTTATATTCCAGCCCCTGACTTCTCTGGTTTCTATCACCCGAGGTCCTTTCTACTCTTTTTCACACATGAGCCCTTCTGTTTTTATATGAAATTATGTTTCTAGTCCCTGGTTTCTTTCAAATAAGTCCTCTGAGCCTAGTTTTCTTACAGAAAAGTCCCTGTGTTTTGTTTTAATCATATCTTTCATGTTTTAACTCCGTTTTTCGCGTATAATATATCGAAACGATCGTATCAGTGAGTAGAACCTTTTTATCAGCATGTTCCTAGCATATAGAACTATTTGGTGTACTATTTTATTTATTTATTGTTTGTTCATGCTTGTGCGTAGATATCGTGCCTGTTTCGACTGAGCACCCTGTTGGAGAGGATCAAGAAGAGTCTTTCTTCGAAGAGGAGGATCCTCAGTTTGTAGAGGAAGGCAAGTGGACTTCTCCCTCTGCATATTCTTCTTGGACCCATATAACTGCATATCTAAATAATATTTACTTTTATATGTTGTTATGCATAAATTTGATGGGAAATTAACTTTTTAAGGACATGACTAGAGTTTCACCCCTATCACCTTGATCAACCTTTTTAATAAATGTTTTGGGTAGATGAATGCTTAGATGCTATACATGGGTTGGTTACAAGTGGTTTTATGATAAAAACTTTCAAGTTTATGAAATGTTGGTTAGGTTGAAAGACAAGATCATATGATTTAATTGGAACATGGAGAACCACTCAAGAAAACAGTACAACCACAGTCCATATGGCTCTGGCTTAGCCAATTAATTAGGCATGTGAATTAACTGACAGCCTTTCCCGAAAGGGGCACAGGGGGCCGGGGTTGTAGGGGTATAGCCCGGTTATTTTGGAATAGCAGCCTTTGCTAAGGTGCTGACCACTGGGGAGGGTTATGGTCCGCTCCGTTGCTGTAACTGTAGTAGGTTGTTGGTCTTTTGCATTGCCTTTGTAAAGGCTTCGTAGTGAACCCCTAGCCACTCACCTCGGAAGTGTTTAAGGGTCTAGCTAACCCGGGCAACATGGGGAACACGAGCTGTGGTGAAACTGTACAACCTCTGCAGAGTTAAAACTGATCGATCAGCCGTGCTCACGGTCAAGAGCGGCTTGGACCCTCACATGATAATTAAACTTAAAGATGAATTTAAATTGTGGTTCCTTATGGTTTTGAGATATGGTTACAAATGTTTAATCTTTTGGGGTTGGCATAAACTTACATCTAGTAATAGGCTTGCTAATAAAACTTGACCAACATTAAAAAGCTAACCGCTGCAAAACCTTAGCCTATCCTTAATAGCCTTGCATGTTTTCCCCCACTTGCTGAGCTCCAACCATAAGAGTGCTCACCCTTGCTTACCGCTGTTCAGATGAGAACAACGGTGAGGAGTACTGGAGCGACTTTGAGGAGTTCTGAGGCATGCGATCCCCCAGTCACCTGTGGAAGATGAAGATGAAGTCATCCGTTTAGTTATTGTTTGTTTTATTGGACCTTCGTGTCCACTGCCTGAGTGTAATAATGGATATTGTAATGGTTAACTCTTGTACGTTTGATTACAGTTATGGTACTACACTCTTTTGTCTATCGTTTATGTGTAAACTTGATCCTGGCGCACAATGAGATGCATTTGGTTTCATTTCGGAAATCGGATGTGACAGCCGGCGCGTGGCGCGGTCATGCGCGGGGGCGCGGCTAGACCCGACGTTCGGCTCTGTCGCGGGCGGGGGCTCCACTGCGTGGCTCTAGGTCCATAGCGACGTACACGAGGCGTCCGTACGCCGGAACCATTCATGCACGGCACGTGGCAGGCGCGGCCGAGATTTCAGTGCGCGCGCTCTGGTTCAGCGACGCGACGGTGACGTCGTTTCCATTCCGACTGCCCTGTTTCGAAATTGCATAACTCCCGAAAATGCCATCTAAGTGAAAATTTTCCAAAAATAAAAGTTGTAGAGGAGCTATAGACCTACAACTTTCACAAAAGGCGTCATATGTTTTGGTGAATAGATTGGTGGGAAAAACGCATTGAACTTTCAGTTTTTCTCGGCCCGGAATTACTGTGTGCAACAGCTTCAACTCAAATTTAAGCGGCTTTGCACTCAAAATTTGAATGTCCGCCAATTATGAAAAATGTGTTCCTGGAAATAAGGAACAACTTTTATATTGGCCAATTTTGAACTTCTATGGTGAAATTTGGAGAACGCACAAGAAAACCAAATCAGCCTTTTGGATCTATAGGGGTTTGACCAAGAATTTTGACTTTGACCAAGGGCTTTTGTGCAAATATGTGCCAAATCATGTCAAACATGCTTAGGAGCTAATTAATCATGATTAACCACACTAATTAAAGCAATTATGGCTAATGAATATCAGGGATATTACACCCATCCTCCACACATAGACAGGCTCACAAGCAACAGCCCAGCCAGCCACGCACGGCAGAATTCCCCGCGCGGGCACACTACCACGGCGCGGCGCAACCCTAGGTCGTCTTGCGGTGTGCGGAATTTTGCTAGTGGTATGTATATTCTTATGATGTTAACGAGCACTTGAGTTGAATCATGTGATCACTTTATTATTACTTGCTATTTGTTAATCGATGTCTTTATCCAATTTACAGGTTCATCTATTTCTTATTTCTATTTTTGTATTTTACCATGTATGGTGCATTGGTGCAAGAACTATCAATTTATTCTTCAAATTGGAGGTAATATCTCAACTTTGCATTAAAATTGTGTGATTGCAATATATGGATACATTAATGCAATCTGAATTGCAATGTTCTCGATTTTGATTTAGTTGGTTGTTAGAAGTTCGCCCCAGCTCAATTTTTTCTGGCTACGCCACTGATGGTGAGAGTTTACGGCCGATTGAAGTTTGCTAAGATTGGATGTTATGGTTGGACGACTGCTCGGAAAGAATGAGGACAACACTTGAGAGGGGTATTGTTTCCTCGACTCCGGGAAGAAATCTCCAGGTCCGACCTTAACTAGATGTGCCTGACAATAATCTTGTTGATGATATTATTTGGAGTTCGATGATTTATTCTTTAAGGTGAAAACCAGTGGTCTGGCTTTTACTAATTGGACTATGACAACGCTGGTGTGAGGTTGTATATCGTTTCCTTGTTTTGTAGTCCAGGTATTGCTAGGCTAGCGTTCGGTTTTGAAGATTAAATGTGCGGTGTAATTCGCGTTGTCATGTTGTTTTTTCTTTTTCTTCAACAGACTATGTACATCTTAGCTATGCAGAGGTCGGAAATGATCTTAGTTCGAGTATATCATCTTATGTAATTGTTTAATATTAATAAAGTACCTCTTATCGAAAAAACTTTCGGTTGAAGGAAAAGTTAAAAAGGGAGAGAGGATCTGCTCCGCTGGAGATGCTCCTACCTAGGGGTGGGCACAATTTCCCGAACCCGAACGCCGAACCCGAATTACCCGAACCCGATATTCCCGATCACTATTTCGGGTATGAAGTTGAGAAACTCGAATTTAATTCGGGAAGTTCGGGTATTCAACTTCGGTACCCGAATTACCCAAACAATACTAATAGCCATTAGATTATGCACTAGTAGGTTGTAATAATAGTGAAATTTATTAGTTAGATCTATCAATTTGTTTGTTGATTGATATGTACATTAGAATATGATATGTTAAAATGTATTTCTGTTTCATCTCATGCACTATTATAGTTGTGGGCATAATATAGTTGTAGTTGAGGAAATAGCGATGTAATATATGGGTATTTCGAGAAAATCCGAACCCGAATTTTCCGGGTACCCAAAATTTTGGGTAGTGTTCGCCGGGTAGCAACTTTGACAACCCGAATTTTAAAATACCCGAATGCCCACACTACTCCTACCGGCCAGCAGGCCGTGACGACCGGACCTGCTGGTCAAAGTCCGCCGTGCCACTTGCTACCCTACAGCCTACACCCGCTGACCCACCGCGTTGGCAATCAGCATTTTTTTTTCCAGCTCCATGTGAGTATATGACCAAATGCTCCGATCCAATCTTTATTACAATCAACTCCGTCGTCACCAGCCGCTCCACCATGAACAATCCCTCGCTCATCTCCCTTCTCCTCGTCTTCCTCCTGGCTGTGTCGCTGCCTCCCGCCGCCGCCGTGGTGGTGGGAGTCTTCGACGTCGAGACGTCGTCGTACATCCAGTGCGTCGACGGCATCGTCTACGCGGCTAACAGCACCTTCGACGCCAACCGCCGCCGCCTCGCCGGCCTCCTCCGGGCCGAGGCAGCCGCCCGAGGAGGCCCTTACTACACGAAGCGCGCCGTCGGGTACTGGCCTTTCCGGGCGCAGGCCTCCTTCTTCTGCGCGCGCCGCGGCGTTGACGGCGACGGCTTATGCGCCGCCTGCCTCGCCGGTGCCTTCCACGAGTTGGAGAGCGCGTGCCCGTACCACAAGGAGGCCTCCATTTATTACAATGATCGCAACTGCACTCTCCAATTTGGCGACTACCAGTACGATATCTTGGGGGTTCCTTTGGTCTACGATGGTGAGTTCTGCGGCCATGCTTCGTCTCGTCTACCAAATTACCTTGTCAGTTTTTCAATTTTTACAGCTTTGCTTGTCGGCGGGGACCTTAGATTTCCCATAATGTCTACTACAAATTTGTAAACTTAAAAACTTGGGTGATCAGTCATCACACAAAAGGCTAATATAAGAAGTAGTGAAATGTGTAGCTAGATATTCAAATTAGAACCACACGAGTTTCAGTAGCAGGCTAGCTAATGTTTGTGTAATGTGTTCATACTTGTTTTGGGTGTTAAAGATGTACTGATAGCTATGTGCTACTCACCTGTGTGCAGAAACTTTGTACAGTAACTAATACTCCTAATTAAGCTATATACTTATGTGCATTCTCGAATGCAAAGGAAGGGACTCCTAAAAAAAAGATGAGTTCGCTTTCTTTCTAGATCAGTGCCTCAAGTTTTCGATTTTGTACTTTGTATTCAAGTGTTTTAACTCCAAAACCTGTAATTTAAGAAAATGTGCTCACTTATATATGCTTTTAATTTTTGTGTCGCATTTCAGGAGAAGAAGGCATACTAAAACAAGCCATGGCTTCGGGATTAGTATTTCAAGCAATTGGATTTGCTTGGCTTTTCTTCTTGCTATTGCAGGAATGGCGCAGCCGGAAAAGAGGCACTATGATGTAAAGCCCACTTAAAACACAAGAAAATTTCTAAATATTTCGAGCCAAGTGTAATGGTCAAAATAATTTGTTGAGCTTTTTTTTTGTCTAACTGCAACACCTTAACAAAATTCTGCAACTTGGAATACGTGAACCAATATATACTTACTTTGTTCCTCTTAGTCTTACATAATGCAGGCATTCCACACCTCTCTTATCTTGAGATTAAAGTGTTCGCAACTTGGACGATGCTTTGATGATAGGACTTCTTTCATCAGGCAAATAATGAACGTATAGTTGGCCACCGTGCTGCCGGCACGGCACCGTGACGTGCCGCCGTGCCGACCGTACCGTGCCTGACCGTGCTATGGGCCAGGCCTTCGGCCCATGACACGGCACATGGGCCGTTTACCCGTGCCGTGCCGGCCCATGACACGTCAACATTAAAATATTTCACCAGAATCAGAATGAGACAAATTACAGACTTCTCAAGTCATCCACCAGACCACCAGTTGAGTCTTGTAGCACCAAAAGTCCAAAAGATGGAGAAATGCCTGCAAAATTAGGAGAAATGCCATTGGGGCCGCGCGGTGCCGGCCTGGCGGCCACCGTGCCGCGGATGCGCCCGTGCCGTGTCATGAGCCAGGCCGGCGGCCCATGCACTGCACTGGCCTTCGGGCCGTGCCGGCACGGGCACGCTGCCTGCCGTGGATTTTTTATTTTTTATTTTTTGATTTTCGAAAAATAAATGACCAAATCAAAAATTTCGAGAAATATACATATGCCGCCGTACCACACGGTGGCAGGAACCTCACGCCGTGTGGCACGGCGGCAGGTGCCTCCGCGCCACACGGCGTGAGGTTCCTGCCGCCGTGTGGTACGGCGGCAGGAGAGCAGCTCTGGCGGCACGTCCGCGTGGCACGGCGGCAGGCCCCTACCGCCGTGCCACACGGCGGTAAGATCATTTTTATTTTTTTTAGTTTTTTCATTTTGTAAAACACTTTTAAATTTTGTAAAAAACAAGAAACTGATAAATTTAAACATAATCACAAGATCATAATCAACGAGTAGATGCAAAATAGTTTATACAAGATCATGGTAAAAGTACTAATACATCTAAATCCGCCGGTGCCTCTTCGGCCTAATAGCTCTAGCGCCAGCCAGGTGTGGTCCCGGGCGTACGTCAAGGGGTCAGGTGGCCTGACCACCCGCGGTCCGAGCTGGTCGGGAGATGGTGTCGCCATGACCGCCTGCGACGAGCTTGCACCGGCCGGTGTCGCTCCGCCGGCCGGTGTCGCTCCGCCCGGCAGCGACGACCCTGCACCAGCCGGTGTCGCTCCGCCGGCCGCCGGGGTCGCTCCGCCCACCAGCTGTGTCTCCTGAGTCCCAACAGGCGGTGCCTGTGTGAACTGTGACGGGCCAAGCTCCTCGCCCTCCGCCCCATCCATGGCCGCGAGAATGTCGTTGTACCCAAACTCATCCCAGCCCAGGTGGTCCTCAGGAGTCGAGACCGCGGCCGCGTCGAAACCGGCTGCAATGAATAGTATTAGTTTTCCAAAACGTATCGTACTTAACGAATTTTACTGTAATAGTTAAGATCGTTACTAGGCTGGAAGACAGGTGCAGTGGATGAGGAAGGAATATCTGCCGCCGGAAAGACCGGCGGTCTGAAACCTCCTAGCGGAAAGACCGGCGCTCTAGGTGCCGTCGTCTCCGGCTGTCGAGGCCCGGTGAAACCTCCTGGTCCCGTCGGAAAGACCGGCGGTCGCCCTGTACGATTAGAATATAGTATAACAAAAACACACAACAACTCCATGCATTAGTTGAAAAATAAGGTCCACTGAAAGTACCTGCGCCGGGGAAAACCAACGGCCGCCGCTGCACGTAGGTGTGCGGGCCCTGCGGCTGTGCCGTCGGAGCCGAGAAGGCGCCGGCAAAGGTGGAAGGCGCCGACTGCTAAGCCGCTGTCGAGGCGGAGCTCGAGGACAACACTGGGTGGCGCGGAAGGAGAGGAATCTCTGCGGCCCCGGCGTAGTTCACGACGGCGGAGTACCTCGTGGCAGCATCGAGGATCCTGTCGTACGTGTGCTGGTGCTGCTGAGGCCCCCAGGTAAAACACGCCTCCCTCGCTGTCGAGGTGAGCCGCACGATCTCAGCAAGCACGTCGTGCTGCTCACAAAATTAGTAGCATATGTTATAATGAATAGTAACATGAATTAAATATGATTGCAGTATCGTAGCATACCGCTGTGTCGGCGGTCTGGTCTCGTCGCACCGGGTACGTGGCGTCTGGCAGTAGCCTGTCGTGGTCCGGGACTGGTGGCGGTGGCGGGGCAGCAGGGACGTACGTCACCCGCTTCCGCGTCCTCGGGAGGTACCACTTAAGGTACGCTACCCAGGCCGCGCCATCGTAAAGGCGGTGCTCGGTGACGACGTTCTCCTCATGCGCCGCGGACGCCCACTCGTCCACGTACGGCTGCAGCCTGTCGACGAACGACGTCGCCGCAGACACGCCCTTACGCGTCCACCTCGTACTCCGAGAGGTCGGCCTTGGGCCGACCGATGTCGAACCGCTCGTGGATCCACATCTGCAACAGGAGAGGACAACCCAGGAGGATCCCCTCCCTACTCGCCGGCTTCGCCACTCCCGAACACAGCCCCCTGTAGGTAGCGGCCAGAATAGCGCTGCCCCAGCTGATCTGGGGCATCTCGTCGAGGGGGGAGTCGGCGATCCGCTGAGCCCAGGGGAGCAGGTACCTCGACACCGAGTCTCCCGCTGACTCGCAGAACATCACCCACCCGAACAGCCAGAGCAGGTAGACCTCCAGAAACCTATCCGACGTCGGGTCGTCGGCCTCGTCCGCCATGTAGTCAGTCTGCACACACACAAAGGTTGATCGTCACATTCGTTTTAAATGCATACAAACGTTGAAAATAAGAGTTAGAAGCACGTACGCTGAACTGCTGGATCCAAGCCCAAGTGGGCCCGTGGGTGTTGGCGAAGGGCACGTACGGCTGAGGCGCGCGATCGTTCCGACGAACGTTCGCGAACCGAGCAAGGAAGTCGGCGTGCCACGTCGCGGGGATGTCGATCGGCCCCATCGCCTCGCCAGCACACGGGAGTCCTCCCAACAACACGGCGTCCTCCAGACTGAGCGCCATCTCGCCAACGGGGAAGTGGAAGGTGTGCGTATCTGGTCGCCACCGGTCCATAAACGCAGTGATCAGCGGGGCGTCGTAGCTGAACCGCGTCAACCGCTCTGCCCGGGGAACGTCAGCTCGTAGCTTGTCCCCCTCGACCAACCGCGCGAAAGGGAGAAGTCCTGCAGCGCGTAGCCTGAAAAAAAACAAAAATAATTTACTTAACGCAATTACTATTGTAAAGAAACAGAAATAAATAATAAAAATGAATTACGTACTTCGGAATCCACCGCTGGTGTATCGGCATCAACGTGCGGGTGGTCAGCGGGGCGTCGTAGCTGAACCGCGTCAACCGCTCTGCCCGGGGAACGTCAGCTCGTAGCTTGTCCCCCTCGACCAACCGCGCGAAAGGGAGAAGTCCTGCAGCGCGTAGCCTGAAAAAAAACAAAAATAATTTACTTAACGCAATTACTATTGTAAAGAAACAGAAATAAATAATAAAAATGAATTACGTACTTCGGAATCCACCGCTGGTGTATCGGCATCAACGTGCGGGTGGTCCGGCAACGTATACTGTCGGGCGACTGTCCAAGAACGGCCGAGACGTACGAGCGGTGGTGCCGGTCCACCGCCTCCTCGAACAACTCCGACCGTACGTACTCTAACGGTCTCTGAGCCATAGCTGCAAAAAAATAAAATTTAATCAATTAGTTGAATTATATCAATTTAAACGAATTAAGTGAATTAAAACTATTTTCTAAGATTTTTAAATTAATTTAATCTAATTATGTGAATTATAACCATTTTCTAGGATTTTTAAATGAATTAAAACGAATTATGTGAATTAAAACTATTTTCTAAGAATTTTAAATCAATTTAATCTAATTATGGGAATTAAAACCATTTTCTAGGATTTTTAAATGAGTTAAATGAATTATGTGAATTAAAACTATTTTCTAAGAATTTTATATCAATTTAATCTAATTATGTGAATTATAACCATTTTCTAGAAATTATATATCAATTTAAACAAATTTTTTGAATTATAACTATTTTCTAGGAATTTAAAACCAATTTAAACGAATTATATGAATTAAAACTTTTTTTAAGAATTTTATATTAATTTAATCTAATTATTGGAATTATAACTATTTCTACGCATTTTAAATCAATTCAAACGAATTATGTGAATTAAAACTATTTTCTACGAACTTTATATCAATTTAATCCAACTATTTGAATTATAACTATTTTCTAGAAATTTTATATCATTTTAAATGAATTATTTGAATTATAATTATTTTCTACGAATTTTATTTGAAATATAACTATTTCTAAAATTTGTAAACTGACTAAACTAAGTTAACTAAACTAACTAAAATACACTAACTACACTAAACTAACTAACTACACTAACTTGACTACACTAACTAACTAAACTACACTAAAGTTTTAAACATACCTGAGTCAAAAGTGCTTCGAATGGTTGAAAGCCGAAGATTTAGGAGGAGAGAGTGAGGGAGGGAAGAGGGGGTGGCGGCAGCCTTCGCCCTCTTATATAGGGGTGAGGCTGCCGCCGTACCCCACGGCTGCAGCCTCCTACCGCCGTGCCCCACGGCAGTAGGGTTCCTGCCGCCATGGGGTACAGCGGTAAGAACCTGACCCCACTGGCAGGTCTCCCGACCGTTGGCGGCACCCCTGCCGCCATGCCACACGGCGGTAGGAGTTCCTGCTGCCGTGTGGTACGGCGCGCCGTATGGTACGACGGCAGATGTATATTTCTCCAAATTTTTGATTTGGCTATTTATTTTTCGAAAATCAAAAAAAAATATAAAAAAAAGCCGTGCTGTGGGCCGTGCCGTGAGCCGTGCCGCCGGCCCATGGGCTGTTTGGAAATATATAAATGAACGGATACTTTCTGTCCAGATCGTAGGACTTCACTTTTTACTCATTTTAAATTAGCTCCAATGTTGATGCGACCTACTACTCTGCAGCTTTCATAGAACTTTCATGCGCACACTGTCATCACCTCAAATATAAATGTGAATACAAAATCCCAGCTTGCACAATCATCATTCAAACTCTTACGGCGTGTTTCAGTGGGTTCATACTGATTTATCACATACTACAACAATGTGCTCGACTGGCCGACTACTTGTACTTCATATTCTCGCTTGTTGCAAGGTCAGGAACTCAGGATAAAACCCTGGAAAGCTGATGTTTACTCTGACATGTACATGAAAGAATAATAACTATATATACATTTTCCCTCTTCTGCTTTGTTGGAATTAGGGCTTAGTTGTGTTGGGATCAGGGTTTTTTTTACCCACCGATATATTTATGCCGCTACCCAGCGGTAACGGTATACCGCAGCGGTATAAATGGTATACCGCTATTTACCGCTCGAATTCAAAATCCAAACCAAAATGGCCTATACAAACGGTAAGCAGCGGTATACTGCGGTATAAATTATTTATACCGCTGCGGTACGAATTAAAACCGCTACGGATTGCATTAATACCGCTCCAATGAAAAAGGGTCTCCGGCTTGAAAGAAATGAAAATTTTGGCATGATATTGGCACAAAGTAGTGTTAAATACCACCCCTAATCAATAATTTATAGTTATGCATAGAAATACCACACCAAACACAATAATATTAGGCGTGCATAAGTGAGTTGATAGTTCAAATACAAATAATTCGATACAAGTCATACAACACAATAAAAGTTCAATGGTAGAAAGGAAAGACCCCCATTTGGGACGCGGAGTTGTACTCGGCGATGGACATGACATTCAAGTCTCTCACCTTAAGCAACTCAGCCTTGTACTGTTGCCAATCATTCTGAAACTTTGCGTACCGATCTTTCAAGTCTTTCTCGTTCATATCAAGGTACTTGCCATCAATATCCCGTCTAGTGGGGGATGCAATTCCTTCACCTGCAACCATACAAAAAACATGAGAACAGATACACAAACGCAAGGCGAAGGAAAACATTCGTGAACATAAAATGAAAGAAAACGCACCCCACTTCTGTGTCTCTCTAACCGCACTAACAAAGTAAGGACTATCCGCCTGTCTCCCAGGTACTCCCGCAGTATGGAAGAATTTGGACCAAGCTTTCCCAATAGATTCCCTTGCATTCTTACCCTTCTGCGTCCAGGACCCTGTATCAATCCTTGTTTGCGTCATTCCTCTTCTCCCACCTGCAGCCAAGTTATAGTCTTCCACCACCACAGGAGTGTCCCTTCGCGAACCAGCTCTTCTAAGCATCCTCTGGAAGGGATTCAACCCCGCCGAACCACTACCCCCTCCACGCTCATAAGTACCTCCTCTCTCTTCCACCCCCTGTCGGAACTCTGCTTCTGCTCTCGACAGGTTAATTGCATCCTGGATCTGAGCCTCCTTATCATATCCACCACCGGGATTGTTTCCCGCTGCGCTGCCGCCTCCCGTGCCACCCTCTCTCGAGCCCGGTCAGTAGTTGCCTTCTTAGTCCTCTCAATATCCCGCTGAAAGTACTCCCGCACAGGTGGTGGCACCCTGCTGCAATGGAGCACCGATGATCCGCGCACGGCCAAATGTTGTTTGAATCTAGTAGAACCACCACCACTTTTCTGCATACCACAATAGTTGCATCGCCATCCGGGAGCTAGATTGTCACCATGTTCCCATACGGGATCTTTAGGTCTGCCTGACATTGTCTACCTGCATAAATGCCAACACAAACAAAACAATTACTTAATCGTATACCTAAAGAAAATGTACCTAAATCTGAAACAAATCCTAACTAAAATTGGATCCTACCACAAATCCTACCTAACATCTCCAAAATCCTACATAAAATCCTAAAGTAACAATTCTACCTCACATCCTAAATCCTACCTAAAATCCTAAAGCAAAATAAACCTAAATCCTAACACAAATCCTACCTAAATCCTAATGCAAATGATACTTACAGCTAATTTTTACCTAAATCCTAAAGCTACTTTCTACACAAATGCAAAAAAAAGACAAACTCACCTGAAGCCGCGGTCTACCGCCGGAGTTACCGCGGTATACCGCCGCCCCCGCGCGGTAAGCCGCCCCGGCCGAGCGGGAGCGAGCGGATCCGGCCGCGGGGCGGCTTACCGCAGCTCCCGCGCGGTATACCGCGCCCTGGCCGCGGCTTACCGCCGCCGGCGCGCGGAGGAACCTTCCAGGCGGCGGACTTGGCGAGTGGAGCTGCGGACGGGAGTGTCTGAGCGCCTGAGGGTCGGGGGCGACCGCCTGGAGCCGCTTCTAGGGTCCTTTGGACGCTTTGGGCCTCATGGGCCTTAACGGGCCTGCCCCTTTTTTCTTTTTCTTTTTTTCTATAACTTCTAAACCTCGAAATAAATACTAAATGCACTCAAATTTGAAAACTTTTGACACCATCAGATTCTATAAATCATGAACTATTTTTTGAAGATTTTTATTGATTTTTTCATTTTTTTTAATTCAAATTCAAATTTGAAAAACCCTAGGGTATCTACCGCTCGGTACCGTTACCGCACCGGCGCGGTATAAACGGTAACCGCGGTTACCGGTGCGGTAACGGGCGGTAAAAAAAACCCTGGTTGGGATTGGACATTGACTCCTCTGGTTGCTGTTTTTTTATCTCTTACATGATGCGTGCAGCATGCACTAGAGCCTTTGAAAATGGATGTACTCAGGTGAATAATTAATGGATGGATATATCATATAGGTTCTCCATATCGTAGGGCTTCATTTTTTTAACACTGTACAAAACACATATGGTCACATACATGGCATCATAAAAGGTTTTTTTAAAGACCCGTGGCATCGTAAATGTGAGTGTGCACACTCATCTCTACTCCCTCCATCCCATAAAAAGAGCAATTCTAATTTTTTTAGAACAAAATAGTGGTGGCGCGAAAAGACTCTAGTACCACTAATTTTTAGCCACATGCAGTAAGTTTTGACATATAGATCAGATCTGATTGCTTAATTAGACAAGTAATTAGTCTATTTTCCAGGATTACACTCTTTGTGGGATTTTTTTCAAATGCTAGGATTGCATTCTTTACGAGACGGAGAGAGTATCGCTCCAATGGACGAATTTCTTATTTGACGCGAAGAAAAGAAAGCTGTTGGAGAAGAGTACACGAATTATCTAATTTTTTTTCTTTTCTATACCTATAATAAATTTTAGAACACCAATTTTACCAAAGTTGTTGGAGATGCTTTAAGAAAATGTGCTAAGCTGATTAATCAAACCCGGACGGGAATGAAGGTTCCTTTTAGTTTCTTTGTTCCTGTTGACGGTTCAAAACCGTGTTGAAATTCACCGCAAGCGTACGGGTGACTTGGTGTCTTTTTCACCAAAGAGGATCCCCCAAGGATTGTCAATCCTAGGATCGGAAGCAAACCGCTAAGGTTCTCTACCTAATCTATCGAACTAACCTAACATGAAGTGTAGATTGCATATAAGGTAACCTTTAAGAGATACGTGTATGATAGCTCAAGGTTGATCACATACACGAACATAGGCAAGGTAAAGTGCCACCAAGGGGACGACTAAGTTTATCGCCTTCTAGTTGTAGTTCCGGCTAACGAATAACAAACCAAGCATCTCATCTAAAAGCATCCTTAAACTCCCACCTCCGGCCTACCTCCCGAGGACATCCGCTCGTTCGGGGGAAATCACCCTGTCACGATGCTCCCTTAATGAAGCGGGGGATCCACGGGCGTGCCCGTACATGGACACGTCTACAAACCATGAATGGTCAACATACTAGATCTAATCACCATGATTACATAAAACATGCTATGTAGTCTAACCTAGCATTAGACTAAGGATCAAACATATTCATGAAAAGTAGAGAAAGTAAAGACGGAGACATGGAATCGCTTAATAGATCGGATGACAAGATTATCATTGCTCACATGAAAGTATACATTACACCATCACCACTGAGGCCATACCTATGATGATGAATGCGTAGCTCCGGAACTCCACCATGGCACAACCACGCAGGGTGGCCATGGCGACTAGGGTCGGCCTAGGCCATCTCCTAGACAACTTCGAGGACTCGCAGCCGTCGTCTCCCTCCGGTGCTCACTTCTAGGTTTCGCCGAGTTCTGATGAATGGATGTGGCGGCCGTCGGAGGTGGGCGATATAAATACATCGAGGAGCATGTAGGTCAAAGGGGAACGCAAACCGGCATGAAAAGGGGGTGGGCCGACCAGCCTGGGCCCTTTTCGGCTCGGTTCGCTCCCCGACACTTCTCGTGTCTTCTTGAATATTTGCCGAACTTCATGTGGGTCCTTGACGTCGTTTTCCCCGTGGTTTGGATAAGGGTACTTGGCGTACGAACTCCCGCATCTTCTATTTAGGTCCTTGGACTTTCACAGCTTCAAGCTTCGGTCCTCGAGTCATTTGGAGTCATGTTCACTTCGTGTCTTGACTTGTGCCGGGCTTCGTGATCTTCTCACAAAGTGCTTGATGAACTCTTCCCGGAAGTCATCATTTAGACGCTTAAATCCTGCGTAAACAACATACTCCAAAAACCACATGCAAGTGTGAACTTGTTACATCATTAGTATGCCTAGTGGTAGGTTAGTTATAAATCAAAGCTCAAACCAAAGTGTAACAAGTGCTTTTGGTTGACGGAAATCGACCGTCAACATACCGCATGCTTAAACCTTGCTCGTCCTCGAGTAAGCCTTTAATGGATGTCAGTATTGCCCTTCAATGTTCATACTCTGCACTTGTTCATACATGAGAAAACATAATGCTCTCCAATTTTATATTTGTTATAGTTTCATAATGTATCTAGCTTTTATCTCTATGGAGGGTAGATATCATTTAAGCTCTTTCCACAAGTAATTAATCATGCTCTCAAATTTTAAACAAATCTCAGAAATTTTGAAGATAAAGAGCGGGATGAAGAAAAAATTGCTTTACCAAGATCAATAATAAACCTCCTTGCATCTTGCTCATGAACTCTCATCTCATCTTGTCTCTCAAGGCTACTTGTCCTACTCCTTTCCTCTCTCAAATATTTGGTGGAAGGCTTTATTGGAGCTATGGGAAAGTTTAGTCCTACCAAGATATTATACTTGAGATATTATCAAAACAAGACAAACTTCTCATGGACTTACCGAGACTCGTCAAAAAGGTCATTGGAAAAATAATGTTATCAAGGAGGTGGAGAGATGAACACACACTTTTAGATAGGTGGACATGTGCAAATGGCAAAGAGTGATCCCGAGGCACAAACGAAGTCCTTGTTATCGGATTGCACATGGTTGGAAAGATGAGTATGGGTCTTGATCTTGAATCCTCTTGAAAACTCAAAAAGCACTAAATATAGTTAGAGAACCGGGGAGCATTATTTTATTTATATATATTTTCTTTCTTCTTTCTTTCCTTTTCTCATCATACTTTTTCTCCTTTATCATTTTTTTCATTCATTCATTTTTTTCTTTCATCATACTTTTCCTCTTTTTTTATTTGCTCCCCTTGAACTCTAGACTATACTAGCACTTCCTTGGCAACCTCCCCCATGCTTAGACGTTTTCTCATCCTCAGGCAAAGAGGTGATAAATATGCCAAGGTAGAAATTGAAGCTCTCATATTTTCTTAGAGAGGGATACTCGAAAAATCTTTTAGGGATCCTTTTGGCAGTCTCCCTTACTCTTGAAGCACCTTCCTTGTAATCTTCCTCAAAATATTCATCCATACTCATATATTGGGATGTGGTCAAGGAGGTGAATACAAAAAATATATATTTGGGTTTTGTGGTTGGATATCCGGCGAGGTTTGCAAAATTCCCGATGTGGAAACTCACAATGCACGGATAGAAGAGGCTAGTATAAAGAACGATACGCAAAAACGGAATGACCAGCTTCTTAGTCTCGAGCCAGAGAAATCAAGCCTTGAATCAATGCACCCAAAAATAAATCTTGTAAACTAAGGTTTTTGCACTCAATTGAATATAAGGCTTTTGATAGGTAGAGTAAAATGCAAGTGGTATTAAAGACAAGGTTAGCATATCTTTTAAGAACAAAAATAAATGATCTTTGATTCATTCAAAAATGAGAGCAACGAAAAACAACTATGGGACTTAAGTTATCATAACCTCCACAAAAGATTAGACTAGCATTTATTAAATTTTCAGATAATGTTTAAAGAGAGCACTAGCTTAATCATATAAAAACCAAGCACAAGAATGATCAAAGTGGTAACAATCATCATATATCCATAAGTAAGAACATACAAGATATCATCATGATGAGCCCAAGGTGACGGTGATTATTGTTGAAAACAAAAACAAACCCAGGTTGTACTCCAAGTAGCCATGTTATTCTATAGAGAGATATACAAAGGTTGCACCTAAGGTTGTGGAAAGCATAAACATATGTACAAGCATATAGAAAGACGAGGACAAAAAAGAGGGTTGAGGATTTGTTACCGTCCTTTGATGCTTGAAGTGTAGTGCGGCCTCCCCCATGCTTAAGCATTGTGCTTAACATGGAAGAAGAACCGTGATCCTTGCTCCATGCGGTCTTCTCAGGTCCACCAAATCCTCCCCCATGCTTAGCATGTTGCTAGGCATGGAAGATGATGAACCATCTTGAAGTCTTACCTCATGTGTGGATCGTCATACTCTTCACATTGTCTTGATTGTCCTCCAACGTCCACCCTTTGTCATAAGCCTTTGTCCCAATTGTTTCCATCTTCACCTCCTTCCATGTTGTCCCTCATTGCTGGTTCATCTTCCACGAATTTTTCTTATACATCCAGAACATAACATGTACTGAACCGTCGCTCCATTGCAAAGTGCTTGACATTATCTTTCCAACGAGTGGTCATTCATCCTAATCGGACTTCAGACAAAGGAGTTATGCCCTTTTTACTCCGTGAGTGCAAGCTGTCCCGGGCCGATTTCAGGACGTGTGACACCCAAAGATTTGGTTGTAACTCCTTGCACGGGTCTTCTAAAATATTGATTCTTGATGCGTTGGAAAGAAGACTTAATTGAGCTCCTGAACATCCAATTTTCCTCTTTTGTACACTTCTGAATGTGTGCTTAATCTTGATGAAAACAGCAACGCTTCTTTCGAGATTTTGGAGGTGTTGATGATCTTGATTTCAGCTTTTTATCACGAACTTATGGGAGTGATTCATAATGCCTGCAAAACAATTTTAAAGCACAATGTACCCCCGAGGTGACGGTCGGGAATACTCACTCTATGCCAACAAACCAAAGACATCCCCTAAGATCTTTACTTGTGGCATAGTTAATCTAGTGAAAGAAAAGTTAAAACCTAATGGGTGTACGTGTGTGCAAGTGTGTATGCAAATGAAAGGATGGTATAAAAACAAAACAATGTTTACACCAAATTCTAAGCTCCATGCTTACAAAGTGGTTGCCAAACTTTTCCCTTGCCATAAAGATTTATTAACCAAGGTCAAAACACCATGATTATCCCAAAATTAATAATTCCTTATAGTGTAAGATAAGTAGGGCGCATTGCGAAGTTAATAAACCAATCAATGCAACATGATAGCAAGGTATGTAAAACTGAATGATGGTGCTCTCCAATCATGTCTAAACACCATGTTTACACAAGATTGCAAAATTAAAATGCTCGCGAAGCATGCATATAAAAGCATTCATCATAAAGTTTGACGAAGACCAATGCTAACATAAAGTGGATGATGACAATGAGGGGAATACAAAATGCAAATGCAAAGAGTTAGTGCAAACAAATGTTAGCACGGGTTGAAAAGATCAAACAACCAAACTAACAAGGTTTTAAGGGTAGGTTATGGGTATCCTATATTTTTGGCTCAAACAAGAATTTTGAAGAGAGAGAGTCTAGCATAGAAATTCTATCTAAGGTGGTGTCGAAAGTCTTTTTATGGAAAACTAACCTATGGTTTTTAGGAAGGCTAAAGATAGAAGAGGTTTTCTCATAGGAGGGCTAGTCAAAGTTTTTAGTTAGAACAAGAGATAGAGGTGGGCTTGGCCACAAGTAAACCCTACCCTTGTTGGCTACGGTTTTAGGTGGGGGCTATGGGTAGGCTTAGGTTGGTTGAACAAAAAGTTAGATCAAAACAAAGTATGTAATGCAATACAATGTAGATGAAAAAAATGACATGATATGGTGATTGTCTAAAACAAAAGCAAGAGTTAGCCTAAATTAACTAGCCACAAGTTTAGAGTTAAAGGATGGTGCCAACTTTATATTTCTCGCTAAAAAGACACAAAAGAAAAAGAACCTAAACACTAATAGGCACACAAAAAGGTCTACAAGTTTTCCAAGATCAAGAACAAAGTGCTCCCTCAATAGCATTTAAATCAAACATCATGGTGTTGTGGTATTTATTAGAGCAATGGTACAATGTTACTTGATGTTTCAGTTTAAGATCACAATGTAGACGGTCATATTATATATATATATATATAAACATAAACAAGAGAAAACGGGTTGCCTCCCGCAAAGCCCTTCATTTAAAGTCATAGAGCTCGACTTTCTTACGTACCTTCTTGTCGTCGCGAAGCCATGGTCCTTCATGTAAGATTTGAAGATGTACATGCAGCTTTGATCTACTCTCCATGCTTGACACAATCATTTTATTTGATGAGAGGCTTGCCCGATCGTTTCCTTGCATCATCGTCACCTTCTCCTCCTTTGCTCTTCGTCGCTGCTTCCTCTTTCATGAATTTCCCTCTCTGACCAGACCAGACATGTAGCAAACAATTTTTCCAATGTGTGGTGCATGAAATTGTCTTTCCATCAAGTCTTTGTTGACCCCCAACGAACTCTGAACGAGTGAGTTATGCTCGTTTTACTCCAACGCTGGAATCTGTCCAAATCTGATTTCAGACTGTGCAGCGCCTAATGTTTTTGCTATATCTCCTTCTAGTCTTCAAATTCATCGATCTTGGAGGCGTTGGAATCAGCACTTGATCGAGCTTATGATTTTCAACTTTTTTCTTCTTCTACATATCTGATCAGGTGCTCAAAATTGATGAAAACAGCGACGTCGGTACTCAAGATTCGGGGGAGGCGATGCACGAGCTTGCAATTCCTTTAGGGCATGGCTTCTCTCCTCTTTATTAAGGTTTAATGACCTGCATGGTTAGTGAAACTCGGGTTTTCTCCCGACAAACACTCTTTTAAGGTCACTAGCTTGACCAAGCACGAAGCAAGTCCAAGATTTGCAAGACATAAGGCAAACAAATGCATACATAACCACAATTTAAATTAGATGAACAAAACATGTTGTGATTAAAGGTAGCATAAGTTTCTTGCTCAGCGCTAAGATCTCATTAGGCAAAGGTTCATTAGGCAAAGAAATTGAAGGTGTAAATACAACATAGCCTCTTTATCATTCTCAAGAAATTCTAGCCTATCAAGGGTGCAAGGCATAGAACCAAAACATACCTTTGGATGGTCATCAAAATATCAAAGGTACGTTATCATCACCAAAAGTGTCTTGAGAGGTTAATGTATACCTTAGCCTTCGAGCTTTTCATCGTGAGTGGTCCTCCGGAGTTGGAAGCGAACAATCCTTGATGATCGGAGGTGGCTCGCGTAGACTTTTCTCAATTCCTTCCTTCATGCCACGCGTCGTCAAGGTTTGTGTAGGATCACTCCTCTTAACTTGTTTGAGGGGCTTCACACATGTCTTAAATGCCTTCATGTAGCTCCATGATCCATTGTGTGAGAACCCAAAGTATCCGCGCCATCGGATGTCGTCCTTTGTGTGCAATCCTTCGTGATTTGCTCCAAACATCTTCTTGCACCGGATGTCGCCAACTTGTGTCTTCATGTGCCAATGCTCCAGGGGTATTTGTTTTGTTCCAAACCTCTGAATTTCTTCATGAGTGGTCTAGCGGTAGCATTCCCTAAGCTCCTCTTCGTTGTTGTCCTCACCTTCGCCATCTTGTTCTCATCGTATTGCAGCTGCCTCTTCTTTGGATTTCCCCTTGTATACATAACAGAACATATACCAAAATATGATTCTATTGAAAAATTTATAAAATTACCTTTCCAACGGGTACTCATCCATCTTAATCAGAGTCCAAATGAGAGAGTTATGGCTGTTTCACTTCAGTTTTGCTTGCTGTCCAGAAATTTTCAGGACGTGCGATCATTGGTGATTCGGCCATATCCGCTTGTAGGAACCTCCGATCGATTTGATTCTTGACTCATTGGAAGCGTAACTTCGTGGGGCTTCTAAATATCCAAAGATATCCTATTGTTCTTCCCATGAGGCTGTGCAAAACTTGATGCGAATAGACTTCAAAGATGTTGAAGAGCTTGATCTTGTGATTTCGGGGGCATTGTGATTGCTTCCAATACCTATTGCTTGAACAAACAAATCTCCACAAAACATTAGTCTTAAAATTTTAATTGACACATTGACTTACCTTGTTCACATGCTCTTGTGTAGGGTGTGGGCTCGATAGCAGATGATGGTCCACTAACCAAAGTTAGCACCTACCACTAAAGAGCGAGTCTTCAAGTTTGTTGGAATCATCTTGTTGGGGTGTGTATGTAAAGAACTCATCGAACGTCTTGTGTCTAGCTTTTCATCTACTTTCAAAGACACAAACAAGAAAACAAGCGTATATGCAATAATAAAAATTAGGGTTAGTAAAATAGAAAGGTAGATCACCCAAGGGTTCGAGTTGCCGATCCCCGGCAACACGCCAGAAAAAGGGCTTGTTGACGGTTCAAAACCGTGTTGAAGTTCACCGCAAGCGTACGGGTGACTTGGTGCCTTTTTCACCAAGGAGGGTCCCCCAAAGATTGTCAATCCAACGATCGGAAGCAAACCGCTAAGGTTCTCTACCTAATCTATCGAACTAACCTAACATAAAGTGTAGATTGCATATAAGGTAACCTTTAAGAGATACATGTATGATAGCTCAAGGTTGATCACATACACGAACATAGGCAAGGTAAAGCGTCACCAAGGGGACGACTAAGTCTATCGCCTTCTAGTTGTGGTTCTGGCTAACGAACAACAAACCAAGCATCTCATCTAAAAGCATCCTTAAACTCCTACCTCCGGCCTACCTCCCGTGGACATCCGCTCGTTCGGGGAAATCACCCTGTCACGATGCTCCCTTAATGAAGCAGGGGATCCACGAGCGTGCCCGTACATGGACACGTCTACAAACCATGAAGGGTCAACATACTAGATCTAATCACCATGATTACATAAAGTATGCTATGTAGTCTAACCTAGCATTAGACTAAGGATCAAACATATTCATGAAAAGTAGAAAGTAAAGACGGAGACATGGAATCGCTTAATAGATCGGATGACATGATTATCATTGCTCACATGAAAGTATACATTACACCATCACCACCGAGGCCATACCTATGATGATGAATGCGTAGCTCCGGAACTCCACCATGGCACAACCACGCAGGGCGGCCATGGCGGCTAGGGTCGGCCTAGGCCATCTCCTAGACAACTTCGAGGACTCGCAACCATTGTCTCCCTCCGGTGCTCACTTCTAGGTTTCGCCGAGTTCTGATGAATGGATGTGGCGGTCGTCGGAGGTGAGCGATATAAATACACCGAGGAGCTTGTAGGTCAAAGGGGGACGCGAACCGGCATGAAAAGGGGGTGGGCCAGCCGGCCTGGGCCCTTTTCGGCCCGGTTCGCTCCCTGACACTTCTCGTGTCTTCTTGAATATTTGCCGAACTTCATGTGGGTCCTTGACGTCGTTTTCCCCGCGGTTTGGATAAGGGTACTTGGCGTACGAACTCCCGCATCTTCTGTTTAGGTCCTTGGACTTTCACAACTTCAAGCTTCGGTCCTCGGGTCATTTGGAGTCATGTTCACTTCGTGTCTTGACTTGTGCCGGGCTTTGTGATCTTCTCACAAAGTGCTTGATGAACTCTTCCCGAAAGTCATCATTTAGGCGCTTAAATCCTGCATAAACAACATACTCCAAAAACCACATGCAAGTGTGAACTTGTTACATCATTAGTATGCCTAGTGGCAGGTTAGTTATAAATCAAAGCTCAAACCAAAGTGTAACAAGTGCTCTTGGTTGACGGAAATCGACCGTCAACAGTTCCAAACTAGTAAGGTGCACGTGCGACACGCATGTGTAAATAACCTATTTAGTATTAGTCAAGTGACATCACTCAATTTTTTATTCAATCACACATATGTTAACCTGTTATCTCAGCAGCTCAAGTGCTCACACCCATCGCAACGAGCACCACGCAGAATGAATTATGAATTGATGCATTTTAACAGAATGAATTGTCTACAAACATTTAAATATAAATAGCTCTGCTGTGCTCATGATGCTCTCTGGATTATGACCAATCACCACACCCGACAATGACGGTCACCCCGCCCGCCAACCAATCGTCACCCCCTCAACCCCGACCTTCCTAAACTCCAACATAGTATACTCTACCTGATCCCAAAAATAATTTCCTCAGAGAAACCCACGGCATGGACAAGCCACGGCAGGGTCTCACACCAAATAGCATGGAAGGATCTACATTGAGCAATCTAGCACCAAAGTACTTTGCAAGTGCTTTCACCAGATATTCTTGATAGATCTCAGTTCCTATAGAAAGATAGGTTACCACGCTTAATAAAGAAACGATCATGACAATTGTGGCTTTAAAAGCTGCAATAAAATACAATGTTTACACATACATACCTGTTGGGCCAGATAGTAGGAGTTGTTGACTAAGACAAGATATCTCTTTTGTAAAGTTAAAGTAGTTCTTGCATTCCAAATGTACATATGCTGATGACAGGAGAGCGCATTTGTTATGCTCGCTGTGAGGGTAGCCCGAAACCAAAGGCTACATCTTTCGGTACAAGCATGGGAACATACTTGAAACAAAACCAAAGGTTTTCATAAAGAAGAGCAGTTACATAGGAAAAGTAGTTGTACAAAAAACTGGTCATGAACAAATATTCAGCGGGTCTACCAGAACATTACATTCTAGAGATTTAGATCTCAGTTCCTATAGAGAGATAGGTTACCACACTTAATAAAGAAACAGTCATGACAATTGTGGATTCCTATAGTTGTACATTATGTTTAGCTTGTTGTTGACACTGTTGTGGCATCAAGGGGATGCAGGACGCACATGAAAGTTTTTAGTTGTTAACACTGTTGTGGCATACTTCTTAACCTTGTCATTATTCTAAGAGAAATAACATGTTTAATTTCCTAACCAAAAGCAAAACAATATGAACAAAATTCTAACAAAATAGATTGTCTTATAAAAATAATTTCCATGAAGACGTATAGATGCATAATGGAACAAAAAATATATGCATATACCTATCATATAAAATTATGCAACACGAAATAATTCACCATCTACATGGAGAGTGTACCTTGAATGAATCAGAAAAGGGATTCCATGTTAGCGGATGAACTGGCTCAATATGTATCAATTAACTGAACATTGAGTTACCTATTATGGATGGAGGTGCATTGTTTGGCAATGTCGGGCAGGAACACAACGCCAGCAGGAGAACAGAGGAACCAGCGACATTCTCCTAGTGGGATCGGACCCGGACAGAGGCGGCGCAGACGGACTGGAGGACGACGTGGTGGACGTTGTCGCCGGCGACGCACTTGGCCTCGGCAAGGGAGGAGGAGGCGCACATCATCTCGCACATAAACTCCTTGGCGGCACGGAATTGGAGAGTTCTTTAGCAGTGCGTGGCCGCGGGTGGCGCCGAGGAGCCGCGCCTTCATCACGGCAAGCATCGTCACCCTTGGCAAGATGTGGATACACTGGTTCTGCCTCACCATTGTGCCGTGAGGAGGCAGGAGCCAGCGGCGCAGGCGCGGGGAGGACCCGTGGGGGGCCGCCGGTGGCGGCGCGAGCATGGGCAGGGAAAGCGGCCGCCGCGTGAAGGAGGAGCAGGGGCTCCGGGCTTGAGGGGATCTGGGAAGGGGAGACAGAGGCAGCACGGGGAGGTGGGGGTCACACGATGAGATCGGCGCGGCAGCGAAAGAAAGAGACAGACGGCGGCGAGCTGCGGGCTGCAACGGACGCGGGAGGAGGCATTGGCAGCGGTAGAGTCGACAGCGGCCCAGCGTGGCAGAGTCGAGGTCGCTGTCGTCCCAAGCGCCGACAACAAATGGTGGCGAGTGGACGGCTGTGTCCACAGACCGACGTGAGCAGACGACGGGAGGCGCCTGGTGCTGTGGGCCGCGCCTCGCTGCTGATGTAGAGGCTGGAGAGGAGGGAGGTTGTCGGGCCTTCGCAGCTAGATCCGCCGGAGACCGTGGCCCTAAGCGTCGTCGGGCCTGTGCGCCGCCTCTGACCCAGCAACGCCGCCGGAGGCCATATCGAGACATTCTCACACCCTAAAATTCCATCACTTTAAAAGTAATAGAAACAAGTTTAATTTTATTTTCTAAGGGTTTAAATAATTTTGACTAATTAAATTTGCTTTTAAAGAATTAAATAATATTTAATTAATTTAGAAACACCCAAGTGTTTGATGCATTCATGCCTTTGCATTTGTTTTTGTTTGTTGTGTGAGGTTTAAAAAGTTTTTAAAAATAATTTTGAAAACTTGAAAAGGTTTTAAGTGTAAAAGGTTTGAAAAGTTTTGAAATAAAAAGTTTGAAAAAGGAAGAGAAAAAAAAACAAAAGAGAAACCCCCCCTAAACCTCAACCCTTCCCTTCCCCGTTTTGGCCCAAAACCCCGCGGCCCACCTCCTTTTCTCCCTGTTTTTTTCCCGCCGGCCCGCTCTCCTTTTTCCCCTTTCTCTTTTCTTTTTCCCCGGCGGCCCAGGTCACCTCGTCCGCCCCGCCTCGCCTTTCGGCCCAGCAGCCCCTCCCATCTCACCCAGCCACCGACAGGTGGGACCCACTTGTCGGGACCTCCTTCTACCTCCCGCCAGCCCTCTCCCCCACCATGGCCGCGCCGGCCTCCACCTCCCCGGCGCCATCTCGCCTCCCCGCGCCCCCTCTCCTTCCCCACCGGGCGCGCATTGATGCGCCGCACTCCCACGCCGCCTCGCTCCGCCCGTTCCCCTCCCGAAACCCCCGCGCACCGAGCTCCACCACTGGCCAATAATGGCGCCCGCCGAGCTCCGCCGCCCCACCGCCTTGCCGCCGCCTCCTCTCCCCCCTCTACCCTATAAAAGGGCGGCATCATCCCCTCATCCTCCCGCACCTCTCCCGAGCTCCTCCCCTCTTCCTCGCCCCCGCAGCGCCACCACGCCGAGGAAGCCGCTGGAGCTCCGCCGCGCCGCGACGATCTCCCTCTCCGCCTCCTTCCCCTCGGTTCCGAGCTCCCCGGTGAGTTGCACATCTCCTCCTCTTTCTCTAGGTGCAAATCCCTTAGAAATCCGAGCACCGGAGCTCGAAATCAGTGAGCGCCGCCGTCCGCCGCCGTCGGCCGCTCACAGTTCACCGGAGCCGTCTGATCCGGAATCAACGCTCCAGATCGCGCCCGCCCGCCGAGTCAAACAAGTCATACCGGTCAACCCTGGGCTGTCCCCTGTCATTTTGCAAATAAGCCCCTGAGCTTTCAAATATCATGCATATGCCCTTCCACCTCCAAAGATCTTTACAAACAGGTCCAAATTTTCTTGCTTAAACCCTTGATCTTTCTGTTAATCCCGGCCACCGTCCTAGGTTTGATCTTTTGCACCAAAACCCTTGTGTTTATATACATAATTATGTTTAGGTCCCTGGTTTCTTGCAGATAAGCCCCTGAAGCCTGAGTTTTCTTACAATCTAGCCCCTGGAGCCCGAGTTTTCTTACAATCTAGCCCCTGAACCTTGTTTTAGCCATATCTTTTCCATCTTTTATCCGTTTTAGGCGTTCTTGGTGTCCATGCGACCGTCTTCCAGTGCCCGTCAGTTTTAGAAGTTTGTTTTAGTCATGTTTGATGTATTGTTTTTATTTATTGTATGATTTTTGCTGTGCGCGTAGATATCGTGTCAGTGGGTGCTGAGCTACCGATCGAAGATCAAGAGCAACTCTTTAAGGAAGAAGAACCCCAGTGTTTAAGCAAGGAAGGCAAGTGGATTTCCTCCCCTGCATATTCTATTTTGTCCCACACAACTTGCATGATAACTAAAGTTTACATTTAAATATTGCTATGCATAATTTGATGGGAAAATCACCTTTTTAAGGACATGACTAGAATTTCATCCCCTTTACCTTGAATAACCCTTTTTAAATAAATGTTTTGGGTAGAAATGCTTAGTTGCTATACCTTGGGATGGTTCAAATGGAACTTTACAAAATGATGAAATGATGATCATGATAACTTTGGTGAAAGATGATGTTTTGGTTAATAACAAGATCATATGTTTTAATTGGAACATGGAGAACCACTCAGGAAAACAGTGCAACCACAGTTCATATGGCTCTGGCTTAGCCAATTAATTAGGTGTGTGGAATTATCTGACAACCTTATCCGAAAGGAGCACAGGGGGCCGGAGTTGAAGGGGTATAGCCCGGTTCTTTTCGGGTAGCAGCCTTTGCTAAGGTGCTGTCCACTAGGGAGGGTTATGGTCCGCTCCGCTGCTGTAACTGTCGCGGGTTGTTGGTCTTCTGCATATCTTTGTAAAGACTTCGTAGTGGACCCCTAGCCACTCACCTCGGAAGTGTTTAAGGGTCTGATCAACCCGGGCAACATGGGGAACACGAACTTTGGGTAAAGTGTATGACCTCTGCAGAGTGAAAACTGATCGATCAGCCGTGCTCACGGTCAAGAGCGGCCTGGACCCTCACATGATAAGTGAACTTGAACTTGGAAATTAAATCATGGATGTATATATGGTTTTTGCGATAATGTTTCAAATGCTTAATTTTTTTGGGATGGTATAAACTTACACCTAGTAAATTGGTACTTGCTAATAAAATTTGACCAACATTAAAAATGCTAACCGCTGCATAATCTTAGCCTATCCTTGATAGTCTTGCACTTTCACCCCACTTGCTGAGCTCCAACCATAAGTGTGCTCACCCTTGCTTACCGCTGTTCATAGGAGAACACTGGAGAAGAGTACTACAGCGACTTCGATGAGTTCTGAGGATGCGTTTCCCCCAGTCAGATGCCTGTGGAGTTGAAGACGGTGTTGGATCGTCTTAGCTATCGATGTTCGTGTAAAGACCTTCGTGTCTATCCATGAGTGTAATAAAAGTTAATAAACCTCTTCTTGTACGTTTTGAGTATTGTTTCTGTTATTACACTCATTATGTCTATCGTATGTGTGAAATTGGGATCCTGACACACATATGGGATGCATTCGTTTTTCTTCGGAAAATCGGGTGTGACAGACATCGAGTGCATCTGGGGAGGGGAGACGAAACCGACACAGGGAGGTGGTGGTATCGGCATGGGGAGTTGCGGGTACGCGCGGGGTGGGTGAGAAAAATAATTTTTCAGGATTACACTCTTTGTGAGATTTTTTTCAAATGTTAGGATTGCATTCTTTACGGGACGGAGAGAGTAACGCTCTAATGGACGAATTTCTTATTTGACGCGAAGAAAAGAAAGCTGTTGAGAAGAGTACACGAGTTATCTAATTTTTTTTCTTTTCTATACCTATAATAAATTTTAGAACACCAATTTTACCAAAGTTGTTGGAGATGCTTTAAGAAAATGTGCTAAGCTGATTAATCAAACCCGGATAGGAATGAAGGTTCCTTTTAGTTTCTTTGTTCGAAATAGAGCTTACATCATCAACCACAAGAAATGTGCTCAACTGGTTGATTACGTCCTGTTGTTTGTTCTCACACAAAAAATTACGCCAAAACGTTTCCCTGGAACAGAATGAGAGTTTTTAATGAAAAGAAAACATAACTCCGCGCCAGCAGCTGCAGCGTGTGTCAAAGTAGTGGTTGCCACCAGGCTCACTGTTAGTCTGTTACGTAGCAGTCAACGGTCAAAGTCGTCGTCACGCGCAATACCAGCACAGCAGTGGCGTTCAGCATCTCAGCTCCGCTTGCTTCCTCCAGTCGCGGTGTCGCCATCTAGATCTAGCTAGCCTCTGCAAACCTGTAGGTTGTAGCTGCTGCTCCGCCACTCACCAATCGGCAATCGCCCACCATGAAGAATTCCTCTGCAAACCTGTAGGTTGTAGCTGCTGCTCCGCCACTCACCAATCGGCAATCGCCCACCATGAAGAATTCCTCCATACTAATTTCCCTCTTCGTTCTCGTTGCCACTTCGCCGCTCGCCGCCGCTGCCGTGTGGTCCAGCGTATCTTGCGGCAGCGGCGGCAGCTACACGGCCAACAGCACCTACGAAGCCAACCTCCGCCACCTGGCTGCCGTCGTCCCGGCCAAGGCCGCCGCCGCACACCACCTTGACGCGTACCGGTACCACGCCTTCGGGTACTGGCCCAACCGGTTGCGGGCAGGATGGACCTGCTTCCAGAGCAGGCGCGGCGACTGCGCCGCCTGCATCGCTGACGCCTTCAAGCAGGTGGAGCTCGAGTGCCCGTTCCAGAGGGAGGCCTCCTTCTACGATGGCAACTGCACTCTCCGTCTTACCGAGTACCGTATTCGAGACGACGATGTCTTCGGTACGTTTGCCATCATCTCTTGCCTCGCTACTGAGAAAAGAAAAAGAAAACAATTTTAAAAATAATCGTGTTTAATAAAATATTAACGTTACTATTAGTGACGAATTGGCCACAAAAGAAAGAAGATATTGACATAATAAAGAATCAGTTGCCTGACAATAAGCCATTCCAGATTCTCACACATATTCAGCTTACTAATAGTGACGGATTTTCTTCCCTGATTAGTAATCGTATTAGGCCTCATTCGTTTCTGCCGGATTGAATTCCTGCCGGATTGAATTCCGACCGAAATTGATAAATATAAAAAAAAATCATGATAGCATATGGATATCATCAATATCAAGCATTCTGTAACATACATGTCCAAATTCGTCTAATTAGTGAAGTCAATGCACCAATTATTTCTTGCCAAGTTTATAGCGACTGAATGGTCAACAATAATGTTTAGAGTGATTGTAATTAACATGAGTCATCCATATGATGAAATCTGACGGTGGTAGTATTAGGTGGTACCAAAAAGTACCAATGATATTATCAGGAAGTACCAATTTGGTGAACCTAACAACTAATTTATTTATTTGTTTTTTATTAAATTAGCTGGTGAGAAAATCTTAACACAAGGTACTATCCAGTACCTTCCAGTACTATCCATAACAAAGCTATTAGTAAAAAAAATTGATGACTTGGACGGTAACACATTGCTATAAGTTCGTGAAAATTTTCGCCTTGTACAACATAATATTAGGTTAAAGGTTTTGAACTCTTACATAAAGAAAAGGGCACATGTGCAATTAAAAGAGTAAATTACCAAACTTTTATTCAAATATACCATGATAGTGTTTATTCCTTTCTTTCCACGCGCCTAAATTTTATCAGAATTTATGTTTAAACATTTTAACTCATTTATTCAAGAAATATTGTTTATATACTTAACATTATTTCTGCATCACATTTCAGAGAACCCTCTGGCTATGGGGATGATATTTCAAGCATTTGGGCTTGCATGTATTTTCCTCTTGTTTCTACGGGCTTGGCGGCATGACATTAAAAAAGGCACCATCACGTAAGGACCCACTTGATTTCCCAAAATATATTTACATAGACTGAACTGCTATGGGAAACTCCTATCAACACGTTAGAAATTTGGGCTAACAATACATAGCATGTTAGATTGTTAGTGATTTCAACCTTACATAATGCTTTTAACTTTTGTTCAAATATTGTTCAAGCATTATTGTTCAAATATGTTTAACTTTTGTGTGTCTAAAAACTATTATACTCTTAAAAATTGTATCTTCCTTCTGTATCATGGAACCATATAAATTCCTCTAACATAATGCAGGCGTCACACACCTCTATCTGGAGATCAATAGATGAGCGGCTTTGGCTACAGCCTACAGGTTTGTGCATCAGCAGTCAGCGCCTACTGTCAAGGAAAAAAAATTACCGAGGCACAATAGAAAATGAAATGAATGAATGTGTATATTCTTGTAGGCAAGTACTGAAACAATATAGATCCATCAGCGAAGGACTTTAGTTTGATCCTTACTAATAAGCAGCAATCTTCATTTCACTTACTCTATTATTTTCATCGAGATTTCATACTGTCTGTCCTTTGTCCATATCTTGAAATATTTATGCAAATCTAAGGTGCAGGTATAAAGCACTCAGCACTGAATTATCAAATTACTAAAACGGCTTGTTTTCAAGTGGGATCACCGATTTCTGTCCCTACATGAAAACACTTAAAAATAATATGCACATCTGTTAAGCACTCCCACTTCTTATTTAAACTCTCCAGGTTAAAATAGAATTGCTTTGCTCTTTTCCGTTGAAATAGAAATCTGAGTTAAAGAGAGAGAAAAACATACCTGGTAACCGTGGTGCTAGCAGTAGCAGCATGCCAAGGAGCCGATGTGGTCAAGAGTCAAGACCAGTACCTACCTGCGGCGTGCCGAAGCTAAGATTCGCAAATTTGTAATGGTGCTTGTCAAATTATTGAAAGTTTAGCGTGAAATTGTAAATTCCAGCAAACTTCATTGTCTGTGGCAGATTCTGTCTACATAAAAACACTAAGCAAAGGGAGCAATAAAGACAATAAACACTATATTGAGAAGTAAAGTATACATACTCTTGAATTAAGGCAAAGGAAGTCCGATAGGTGCTTAAGCTCAACAGATGTCTTCAAGAAGCTTGAAAACCAGAGCCCTGATCAAGCAGGGGCCTTGTCAAGATTCCATCAATGTACATTCTAGTATAGGCACAAGGATCTCGAACCATATTTACAGGATCACTGGTGCCTCATAGGGACTTAGTGAATTTTGAGACATTTGTAGAATGAGACTTTTACGGTCCATCAAGAAAACTTGTTGCCATATTTGCTTCTAGAATTGTTTTACAAATTGCTCCAAATTCAGTATCATCTACCAGATGAGTGTGCTATTCTAATGAAGCTTACCAAGTTACCAAGATAAAATACTCCAAAAAATGGGTGATGATCTGTGAGGTTGTAAATAATTCCTTTCTCTACTGTCAAATTAGGACTGATAAGCCTGTGTTTAGTTAATCACCTAATGCTGCTTCCTGTCATACCTGTAGCCTGGAAGTTGCTGTTCATAAAACTCTCTACTCGAGCAATTCCCTGACCCTCAAGTCCACATATCCATGGAGTGTGATGGTGGACTTCCCCACTCGAGTTTGTAGGCAGTGCATGGCTCTGATATTATTATCTGAATCTTCAAAATATTGCCAGAAACATATTCTGAAGGGATATGATAATGTTAAATGTCCAGCCGTCAGTGATTCAAGTTTTCCCTTCATTTTCAATTCAGGAGACAATGGTGTGATGAGGAATTTGTCTTTGAGTAGGGTATTTCAAGCAATTGGATTTGGCTTTTTTTCTTGCTTCTGCAAGACTGGCGTGAAAAGAAAAGAGGCTCTCCCGTGAAGTTTTTCGAACTATACAAGTTATACATACGTTAAACTTACTACATGGCTTTTCTTCTTGCTTCTGCAAGACTGGCGTGAAAAGAAAAGAGGCTCTCCCGTGAAGTTTTTCGAACTATACAAGTTATACATACGTTAAACTTACTTAACAATGTGGAATACACTAGATTGTAATGTGCAACATTGTGTGCCCAAACTATTTTAAATTATCTAGTACCTCTGTTTTCCTATAGATGTCGTTTCAACAAAACGCCGTCTCTCCTTGTGAAACTCGACATCTCTAAAGCCTTCGATTCAGTGAGATGGGACTACCTTCTATCAGTCATGCAGCAAAGGGGCTTCCCTCCGAAATGGTGTAACTGGGTCGCCGCGCTTCTATCCTCCTCCACCTCGAGGGTCCTACTCAACAGAATCCTGCTGGCGTCGATCCCCCACGGCAGAGGCCTGCGCCAAGAATACCCGTTGTCGCCGCTCCTCTTTGTGCTGGCTTTCGACCCGCTCCAACACATTATTGCCAAGGCAACGGATAGGAAACTACTTTCAAAACTAGGTAGCAAAGTAGCACGTTTCAGAGCTTCCCTCTACGCTGACGACGCGGCGGTATTCATCAAGCCTACGCCAAAAGAGATCTCGAACATGGCACAGATCCTGCACAACTTCGGCGAGGCAACAGGGTTGCGCACTAACTGGCAGAAAACTCAATTGGTCCCAATAAGCTGCCAAAATCTGGACCTCGACACTCTCTTGGGTAGCCTACCGGTGACCAGGGCATCTTTTCCGCTTCGATACCTGGGCCTCCCCCTCACGGTCAAACGATTAAACAGAGTCGACTTTCAGCTGATCATTGATAAGGCCGCCAGCAAACTTTCTGCCTGGACCGGCCGCAATCTAACGCAGGCAGGGAGGCTCTGCCTCACCAAGAGCGTCCTCTCATCCCAGCCAGTTTACTTTCTCACGACGTTAAAGCCGAATAAGGAATGGCTGGATGAACTCGACAGATTACGAAAGCGCTTCCTCTGGGCCGGAGATCAACAGCTAACAGGAGGCAAGTGCAAGGTTAACTGGACTCGATTCTGTCTGCCGAAAGAGAACGGAGGGCTGGGCATTTCGAACCTAGACAAGTTCGCAAGAGCACTCAGGCTCAGATGGCTTTGGCAACAGTGGATCTCCACGGACAAACCCTGGGCCGGTACGGAGCTCCCATGTGACGACAAAGACAAACAGCTCTTCGCAGAGTGCACAACAATAACCATTGGGGACGGGAAGTTGGCGCCCTTCTGGGACTCTGGTTGGGTACAGGGCCGCCGACCGAAGGACATTGCGCCTCTGCTTTTTGAGATCTCGCGGAAAAAGAAGCGATCCGTTCACGAGGCTCTAACCAACAACAACTGGATACGCGACCTCGACATCTACAGTGGCATAACTAGTGAGCACCTGGCCTCCTTCACACTTCTCTGGACCATGATCCAATAGGTCGAGCTACACACAGACTAAGAGGACACCATCATCTGGAAACTCACTACTTCGGGGCTCTACTCGACAGCATCAGCATACAAAGCGCAGTTCCTTGATTCTGCAAAAGCTCCGGTGACTCACTCGTTATGGAAATCTTGGGCACCTCCAAAGTGCAAGTTCTTTGCCTGGCTAATTACTCAGAACCGCGTGTGGTCAGATGACAGGCTGGCGAAGCGAGGATGGCCGCACAATGACAGATGCACCCTCAGTCGGCAAACTCTAGAATCTGCCCATCACATGTTAGCAGGTTGCAGGTACACTAGGAGAATTTGGGAGCTTACTGCAGCTTGGACGGGGCAACCGTCTTTGCGCCCGGCATAATGGACTCACACCAACACGACCTCCCAATAGTGGTAGATGATTACTACCGTCCCGGACACCCCTAGGAAGGGGCTCAGGAGCCTAGTCCTCCTCATTATGTTGGAGGTGTGGAAAGAGTGCAACGCCAGAGTTTTCGATAGCCGCGAAACGGCAGGGGCATTCTTGATGGCTAAAATCCGTGAGGAGGCGTCAACCTGGATTGCAGCAGGGCCAGGGATTTGAGTGTTTTACTGGCGCGAGAGTAGCCCTTTGTTTTTTGTGTTTGGGTCCTTTTCTTTTTGCGGTTCGCCGCACCCTGTACTCTCTGCTTTATCAATGAAATAGGCACTGTCTCGTGTCCGTTCATTCAAAAAGTTAATTAGCTTAGGTTTCCATGTACCAGCGTCATATATAAAAAAACAGAGGTAGTATCTTTTAAGAATCATTGTTTGAATCATCCAATCTATCAATTTGCAAATGAAAAAAATGAACAACACATTAGCATTGCCGGTTTAAGCAATCTCTCAAAAAACAATTCGAACCTGATATCCACTCACCTTGACTCCATCAAGGAAAAAGGAATAACACCCTAGCATTGATATGCAGGCGTTCAAGCTCTTGGTCATCTGGAGACCAGTAACGCAATCAGCATCCACAGTTCTACGCAATTTTCGGAATCAGCTCCGAGTTTCATTGGATGTTTTCCCATATAAACAAATCCCTATATGCAATTGTATTTTAAAACTCTGTTTTGGGTTATGTAATCCTGGTATCTGTACAGCGATCAAGTCATCATGCATTGGCATCAAACAAACTATACACAGTTCAGATTGTAACGCTGACCAGAAGCAGTGGATCTATGTCCGAACTGTGTGAGTTCCGGAAACGAAAGGGATTTAACCGAAGTACCGAACCCTGTGTAAGATAAATCATACGAGCAACATCGTGCTCTATCTAGTTCACAATACGTCGAACAACTTGTGTGCAACTCTAAATCGGACCGGCTGACACGATCAGTCAGTCAGGTAGTCATACACCATGTTACGAAAATGAACACAGAGCCCCAAGGCCCAGAAATGAGTTGGCTAGGAAACCAAATGGGATGAAAACTAGCAGATGAATGCCAAAAACATTATTGGTAGTTGTAAGCATTACGTACCAAAAACATCCATGATGAAAACTAGCAGATGAATGATCAACTCGGTATTCTCCTCCTCTGCAATTTTCTATACAGGAACACTTAAGCTTCACAAGGGTGTTATAAAGCAACTAGACAAATATAGGAGGCATTGTCTTTGGAGAGGAGCCGACCTGAACTCCAAAAAACCTTAGACTATCCACACTCATGGTACTTCATATCTTCCTTTAAAACAGAATATTCCTGCCAACTCATCAAGATTCTCTTCTTTAAATCTCACTCTCCCACACTTGTCATTCTTTATATCTCTACTTTATCCTAACTATACTATATTTTAATCCACCATCTCCAACTACCCTCCTCTCTCTCTCTCTTTTCCCCTCCCATTCTTCGTCTCCTCCCCGGCTTCTATTTCTCCGCCTCCATCCCCTCCCTCCCCGCGGCCGCGCGCACCCCGGCGGTGTCCCCGGTCCGGAGCCCGACGAGGATGTAGAGCACCGGGAGCGCGGCGTCGACGACGAACCCCATCGTGGTGTGCACGGCGAGGCGGAGGCGGCCGGCGAGGCCCGGGAAGACAGGCGCGGTCGGGTTGGGCTTGCCCGGGCACTGCGAGAAGGCGACGCGGGCGAGGACGAGGAGGTAGGGGAGGAGGAGCACCGCGAACGCGATCTCTGAGAGCGGGACCGTGGTGGAGAAGGCCAGCACGACGGCGGCGCCCAGCGTGTTGAGCTGCTTGATGGAGAAGAGGTAGTAGTGGTGGTGCGGACGCGCCGTCGGGGATGTGGGCGTCGGGTGCCCCTGCCCGCGGCGCCGCACGATTCCTCTTCTTCGACGGGTCGGATCCGTGCACATCCTCCTGGAGGCCACGCCCTCCTCATTGCCGTCGGCGGCGCACGGAAGCGGAGTAGGAGGAGGGCGGGAGCGGAGGCGGAGGTGGGGGCGAGCTCCCCTCCCACGGCGGTGGATGGGCTCGGCCTCGAGCTCAGGCGAAGGCCCTTGCGCGGGGAGGAGCTGGGGCCCTGGAGCTGGCGGAGCTCCCGACGCCGGAGGAGCTCCTCCGTCGAGCACCGAATCTCCAGCTCCTGATGCCGGCGGAGCTCCTCCGTCGAGCACCGAACCACGGAGGCGGCGGCTCCCTCCCGCGGTGGCCGGCGCTCCTCCCTTGCTCCCCGCGCTCCACCGGCTTCCGGCGACGGCGACGACCACCCTACAGCATCTCCTCCTCTCCCCCGTCCTACTCCCGGCGTGGAGTACCGACCCTCCCGTGAGCCCCGCACCACGTCGGCGTTCCCGGACGTCCGCGACTCCGCCAGATCCCCCGTTCGGGAGGGCTTCCTTCATCTTCCCGTGGCGTTTCCAGTGCCCCGCTGCGGGCTGTTTTCCTGGAAACTGCGACGGGAAAACGGATAGCGCGGCGATGGCGTACCCCGGTGTGGGTAGTCTTAGGGCAGCCTGGCCTATGGTCTGTACTCCGAAAAGACAAGGAGGACTAGGAGTACTTGACTTATGCTCACACAGTGATGCCATGCTCTTGAAATTCTTGCATAAATTTTTCTCTAGAGCAGACATTCCATAGGTCAATCTGATCTGGGCACAATTTTATAACTCAGGGAAATTGCCAGGACAGCGTAAGAAGGGATCCTTTTGGTGGAGAGATGTAGTCAACCTTCTCGGAAAATTTAAGAGCTTTACCACAGTGAGGGTGGCAGATGGATCTTCAGTGCTATTTTGGAAGGATAATTGGAATGGCTCCACTCTGGCTATAGATTATCCTGAGCTTTTCTCCTTTGCTAAGGATGCAAACATAACTTTTAAATTGGCCATCGACAGGACATACTTCCTCCAAAACCTCCATCTTCCTCTCTCTACTCAGGCACATCAACAACTTTTAAGACTTCAGGAAGGAAATGGGGGCAGAGATATCATTCAGGGCAATGACCAATGGAAATACAGTTGGAGAAACACCTCCTTTTCAACCAGCAAGGCCTACAAATTACTGATGGCCGGGGAGTCTGCCCACCCAGTTTACCAGTGGATTTGGAGATCCAAGTGCCAAATGAAACACAAAGTCTTTTTCTGGCTACTACTCAAAGACAGATTGAGCACTAGTGACCTGCTGGGAAGGAAAGACATGGATATTGGTTCATTTACTTGTGATTTATGCATTTTACAAAAAAGAGAGACCGGTGCTCATCTCTTTCTACGTTGCAACTTTGCCAAAGCTTGCTGGGATTCACTAGGGGTAAACTGTGTATCCACCAGATCTGTCCCTCAAATTTTCAGCAGGATAAAGAGCAAGCTAGCGGTTCCTTTCTTCATGGAGATCATTATCATAATGACTTGGAGCATTTGGTTAACCAGGAATGATTGGATTTTCAACAATGTGGATCCCACGGTGGAAGATTGTCGAAGGAAATTCGAAAAGGAGTTCCAAATGCTCCTCCTCAGAGCCAAACCAACTTTGCTTCCGGCGATGACTGATTGGATTGAGGCCTTCCCCTAACCTTTTGTGCTTGTTTCCCCTTGTGTTTTTTCCTTTCTCTTTTCTCTTCCTTTGTTCTTGCAGCTTTCTTTACCTCTTTGCTGTGTACTTGACTTCTAATTTTAATAAATTTCAGTAGGGGCACCAAGCCCCTCCTGTTTCTTAAAAAAAAGCATTCCGTACCCTAGCTCAGGACAGACGAACCACGGAGTGCGAAGCAGGAGTGCGCAGGTCGAGGTCGCCGTCGAGCTCGAGGTGGCCTGCTTCGGGGCGGCGTGGAGGCAGATCAGGGAGGCGGCGCAGCCTCTCCGCCTCGAGCAAGGGCGCGGCGGGAGCTCCTCCGCGACACGGAATCCTGCCAGGCAGAGCGGCGGCGGTGACTCCCGGCAGCCACGGGAGCACAACTGTCTCGCTGTTGCACGAGGGGGACGGGGAACGCTGCTGGAGAGAGTACTCTTTTGCAGCACGGGATTCTCCTTCCTCGTGCTGCATATCGGTCCCTTTTGCAGATGCGCAATGGGAACCTGCTGCGGATAGTCTCGATCGCAGGCCAGTTGGAGAGACAACGAATCTCCCCTGCTCGGTATCCAGCGGCAGGCGGTAGCGAGTACCTTCGCGGCGGTGCTCGGCCGCCGACGCCCGCCGCCGCTGCTGGTGGGGGCGGGCGGAAAAAGTAATGCTACGGTCCTGACGTCCGATGTGTCGGACGGATTGATTTTGAATGTTGCGAAATTCTTCTCCATGTTGCACGCTATATGACTCGATGTTGCGACGGGTGACTTGATTTTGCGACGAGAGTCGGACGGATTGTTTTTTAATATTGCGAAATTCTTCTCCATGTTGCACGCTACACGACTCAATGTTGCGACAGGTGACTTGATGTTGCGATGAGATTTTTTGCTACAGTGCTTAGATCTGACGGCTTTCATTGTTTCGGATGCTTCATGTGAATGTTGTAAATGTTTCGTTTTGTGTGATGTTGCAAAGAGAATCATGATGTGTGATGTTGCAAATGTTTAATGCACATATTGCAAGTGTTTTATTTGAATATTGTATTTTTAACGAGACATTTGAATGTTCCAATCAACGCGCCGTTGGATGATTATCAACATTTTTAACATATTTTTATGTTGTAAATATTATTTTTCGATGTTGCGAATGTTTAAGTTTCCATGTTGCATACATGTGATGTTGGGTGTTGTGTCGAGAAGGAGGAGGGAGGAGAGCCCATGATGTTGGATGTTGCAAATATTAATTTTAAATATTGCGGATGTTGAGTTTCGATGTTACAGATATGTGATGTTGGGTGTTATGTCGAGAGGAGGAGGAGGGAGGAGCAGGGTTCACAAAACCGGCTCCGATCGGTTTTTTCGACCGCTAAAAACCGGCTCGGAAAACCGACCAAACCGAGCGGTTTTCCGAGGTTTTTTTTCTAGGGTCGGTTGGGCCGATCGATACCTCGGAAAATCGGTCTATTTTTGCTACCGAGCCGGAGCGGTAGGAGCGGTTTTCACGAAAACCGACCGGTAGCAAACGGTATTTAAAACCATGGGGAGGAGGGCTCCTGATGTTGGATGTTGCACACGACATAGGTCGCAACATGAGTAGTTAGGGTATTATGTCGGATGTTGGATATTGCAAGCAACATAGCTCGCAACATGGTCCCAACACGCTGATGTTTGGATGTTGGTCGCAACATGCTCGCCACAAGCTCGCAACATGATCACCACATGCTCGCAACATCGCTGAATCGCTCGGGCAGGACGGAGGGGGCTCCGAGGTTGAATGTTGGTCGCAACATGGTTCGCAACATTTCAATACCGCTCGCAACATGCTTCGCAACATCAAAACGTTTCGCAACACGATCCGACGGTTGATATGCTTGATGATCCCGATCGTGTGGCTGGGGACCCGTCCGACACTAGTGCCCGGAACGGACGTCCGAGCGCTAGCAGGCCTGATGTTGCAAAATAAGCTGGGCTCTCTTTCTGAGAATTGTTGGCCGCCGACGCGACGACACTGCTCACTACAATTGTCGGCCGCTGCTCGAGCAAGCCGGAGATAAAACGAACAAGCCGGGCCGCTTCTTCCTCGTAGTTAGCTGGGATGGTTCTCTTTCCAATACTACTTGGGCCGAAGCATAATATGGAGAAAACGAACAAACAACAAGCCTGCCCAAAGGCCCGAAAGAAAACGCACCGGCCTGCCGGCCCAAGAATGATTTTCCTCTGTTTTTTCTCTTTTCATTTTATCTTATGAGCAAATTAAATTGATGATAGTCGTAACAATTGTTCCTGCCATCACCTGACAATCCCTCTACGAGACGCTACATACTGTTGTGAAACACAAAATTAATGATCAATTAAACTAATTATGTAATTAAGTTAATATGTGATTAGTGATGTAATTAGGAAGATAATTAGTGGAACCGACCTTCTCCAAAGGGACATCCCGAAGGGGTGCCTCCACACCCTTTCACCCTGTATATATTCATGAGGTCTCCCATCACAATCAATTCATTTGTCCGACTTCTCATTTTATTCCAAGTTTTCTCTCAACCAGGGTTCAAAATACCGTTCGTAATCGCTCGGAATTCCGTGAAAACCGACGATACCGGTCCGGAACGGTAGCGATTTCGACCGGTTAATCACTCCCTAACCGTACCTAAAACAGCCCCCCACCGGTTAACCGGCCGGTTTCACCGGTTTTCCGGGCCAGTTTTTTCCTCTCGAAAAAACCGACCGGAGCCGGTTTTGTGAACCCTGCTCTCAACACGTTATCACGCACGCCTTGAGCGACTCACCGAGAAACAGAGGCCAAGCCTCGACATCAACTCGCCGAGAAAGAGAGGCAGAGGGCCTCGACAGAGACTACACCATGGACTCTCTTCTCCATTTGCAAGGCTGTTTTCTTGCCGTTCCTCTTCATGGCGGCCAGGCATTTCCTTGCCGCAGCGGAGACTCCCTCGCACCATGACGGAACCCAGGCCAGCGGCCATGTCAAGAAATTTCTGTTGGCGGCGTTCTGCAAAGAAGATGCATCAACAGAGGCATTTTTGCTTTCCAATAGAGAACTCCATTGATGTGATTTATCAAACTGTAAGCATCAAAATTTCTATTTGAGATGCTGTACCTTGATATGGCTTTGGCTTTTGTTGTGGCATGTTACCACCGCGTCTCGGTGGAAGAAAGGCCAAAGGCTTCAACAGCAAGAAGCCAAGAATTCCATGGCCATCGTGGTTGCAGTTTTTGGTGGCCGTAGGCAGTCTAGGCACCAAATCATAGAAGCCGAATCCTCGCTTCACCACAAGGGCAAGCCAACGGCCTAGTCCTGCATTACCGCGGACGACACACCCTTCTTCACCAACGTTAATCAAACAACTGCATCTGCAGCAGTAACAATCGCAGTACACCACAGTACACCAGGCAAAGGTGCCCACGGCATGCCGCGTCGCGGCTATTAACCCCTATGGCCACGTTGTGGCAGACGCCTCGTGTCCGGGCATCGAGTCAAGCCCAGCCTCGCTGGGGCTCTCCTCCGACGATTAAAGGTCGGCCAGCGGCCGGCGGCCGGCGGGAGGCCGACGAACAGGGGACGACGGGCGGAATAGAAGGATGAGAAATGGAGGGGACGCGAATCTGCGACTGGTGGTGGTGAGGGTCGATGCCGGCTTTCCGGCCGGCCAAACCACCGGCGGCGGCGGCGGCGGCGGTTCCAGGGGGCTGCGGGCACCCCTCACCTTCTTTTATACGGGCTGCGCCCGTTTGGGCCTGTCTGGGCCGCCATAGGCCACCACACCGCGGGCCTATCACAGGCCGAAGCCGGCCCGCAGGCCGGCACAGCTCGCAGGCTGATCACGGGCCTCCGCTACACTGGCCGCACCAGGCCGCAGCCGGCCCACAGGCCGAATTCAACCCGCAGGCCATCAAATTTTTTTTACCTCCTCCAGTTTATAAATGAGCCCCCAGGCTTTTATCTATTTATATATTCAGAATAATTAATTCTGCATATTTACATTTTAGACCTTGAATTGTTCTGTAAATATGTGTACATTTTGGATGTTATAATTACCGCAGTAATTGTACATTTTATGATCTGCAGATCATTTCTAGGTGTTAGAACAATTTTACATATGCAATTTAATTTTATTTGCATGATTAATGCTTAATCAAATTTCTACATCAAGTAGAATATCAAGCTAAAATTAAAATTAAGGCTTATACATATGATTTGGGAATAACACAAGGTGATGTGACCTAGGCGCTGGCTGCGATAAGTTCTTTCTAAGAACTTATTTGCCTTGAGATCCGTGCTTTTAGGCAGCTTTTGCTCATCACTGAGAGGTCTACATCTTTATGATGATTACCTTCAAAGTGTATATCCAAATTTCATATATATAGACAAAATATTAATGACTATCAAGTCAAATTATTCCTACAGGAATTACAATGTCCTGTACCTTAATTTTGTAAGACCCACCTTACATGCATTATTTTGCTTGCTTTACAACAAAAAATTTACCTTGGTAAATTAAGTTTTGTGCAAGAATCATCTTGCCTTCACTATTTTTGCATAATCACAAGACAGGGTGTAAAACATGAATAACACTAAATGACCTCCTAGTATTACTAGTGTAACACAAATACGTGGAGTCTAAGGTATTTATTACAATCATGTAAATTATGCCTATAGCAACGAGTTCCTCGTCCACCACTTCAAATTTTACACCATACTGGTGATTATATTTTGATGTGTTAACTCACTAGTATGTGATGATCGAGTCACACTCGATAGTAACGATTTCATCGTACATCAAGAATGAGGTTCACACTAATTGTAATTCAAATCACAATTTGAATATACATGATTTTATATAAAATTATTCAAGACTCATCTTGGAATCAAAATTTAAGCATACATTTTGGCTAACAAATAGCAGAAAAAGTGCAACGTATTTTATTGACAATACTCTATCATATATAAAGAGAGTATGTTTTGGTAATGATCATCAGATCATTTATTCTCACAAGAATAGAATCCAAAAGCATATGCAACAACTTCTGTCGCTTGTCAATTATAAGAATAGTCCACTTATAATCAAGTATCAACTTGATTTAAATAATTTTTGCACTACAATATATAACAATATATTTCATGCTATATAATTTACTCATCGAGTAAATTCATTCAAATACATGATCAACTCATGTAGGACATGAATAATGTTTCCAAAATGGAAATTTTTGAATTCGCATTGGATTGAGTTTACTATCTAAGTTGGGTACATGGTATCAACGATATCATCGGGAGACTCATGGCATCCAAGCCACCATCATTATACCCACATACAAGTACCCAATCAATTATTAACATTACCACACATGGACCTTTGTGTGTTACTACATTTCCTCAATTCTGATTTTACAAATCAGAATAACCAAATGAGGAAGATCCATTTATTCTTTAAACTCCTAGAAGAGTTATCAACAAAGAATAGAACTTTCAGTTCATGGAATTTACATCACAATGGATCTCGTCTGTAAAATGTCACTTTCCTTCAAATCAAGTGACCATAATGACTAACCTCAAGTTTGTCTAAAGTGTGGTTGTACATTCATACACACATGATTTCCAAATAAAATATTTGGTTCAAACTAAACCTCCACCCCAGTGGAGGAAAGCGAATTCAAGGAGATCAATTTGAAGCGTACTTCGATAAATTAATAAATTAGATCTCCATATGTTTTCATATAAATTCATGGAATTATCATTAGTTCAATATTATACTACATGTGTAGTATATTGTCCATCATTAATATCATATACTTCAGACATGGTATTTATTCGGGATACAACCAGAAAGAAAAGGAATTTTTTTAAGTGGATCACCACTATCACAAATATGGGAGATATACTCTCCTCATGGGTAAAAATTATTTATTGTGAATACACTCAAGTATTCTACAAATACCCCCAATTTTGTGACATCCATTTGTATATGGTTTCATACTGAAACCTATTACCAAGGATAATGATGAAAAATCAGCACTCAACTTGGTAAAATGGACAAGAAAATTCAATATTCATACAATTCCTTTCATATCATCTGGGATATGTTATATGTACATACATAAATCCTGAATGACATGTTGCGTATAAAATAATTTTTCTAACTTGGTCATTCTAAATCATGGATGATAAGAAAAATTATTATCAATTCTATTGGTCATAGCATACATTCTCAATCCTCAGATTTTTGTGCACCAGATGTGCCATATGAGAATTAATTTTAAGGCCCTCTTACCTTAAAATTCTAAACAATGAACCATTCAATTTCTTGAAATACATTCAAGATAAGTTGGCATATTCAGCCATTTATGGATTATCTAAGCACTCTCAAGTGCTCATAAAGTTATTTACAAATACTCCCATATGTGTGCCTTACTGATCATAAGGCATCATAAATTACCAAATTAATTGCTCTAGTGTTCAACTTTGAGCAAAACTTTCCTGGACGCAGGGTCACATCCATTCATATGGAATTATTTGGTTTTGGGAACTATATCACTAAGTGCCATATGTCCATACCAATTATGGCTTAATTGAATCTCTTATTGAGATAACTCATTTGCATGACCATCACAATAGAATTCAACCTATCAACATCAAGTTGGTAATATGTGGATTTACACACCACATATTTTACATTCATCAAGCTGCAATCATACGACTCCCTCCGTTGCAGTTAGTACGTGAAAGCTTGGCCACAGCCAAATATTTCTCATCTGCGTGTCGGCTATGTTTTGCACATACCGATATCACCACCTCAACATACATCATGGGCATTGGAGACCCACATAAAAGGTATTATTATCCGTCATTCATATAATACCTTAGGTCTCTATGGGGATTTAAACAAATTAAATGCACGTATGTTGATAATACTTTGAGGATAATTCCAAGCATTAGGGGGAGATAAATACCACATATAGAATGCTAGGAATACAAAATGAATGTTACACATCACATTCAATCCTCACATCCACGTACATACAAAAGAATATCTGAACCATCAATTCAGAACATCTTCTATATTTGTAACATATTACAAATATCCTGCCAAATGCATTTACTTATCAAAAGTGTCATTTTATTCAATCCCTGCAATTTAAATGTGCCAGAAAGAATGATATCTAATAAATCACTCAACTCCCAAATTAAAATAAGAGGGGGAGAAGTATGGTCACTAAGGATATAGTTTGTTAATAAGCATTCGCGGAAACAGGGGGAGATATCCTCCAAAATAGTAAATGCAAATCAACATCATGCATGTTGTTAGACACTTTATGGATAATTGAAAATCCAAATCCTATGAATGTTTAACATTCTAAAGCCCAGTACATGTGCACATAAATTTAGGCACTGGGTCATCATTGGAACATCCAAACTCTCTATCATCTTGGGAAATGAGATAAGAGTTCTAAAGAATTAATATTTCACATGCTATATTGGTTCCATTGAATCAATCATACAAAGTCTACAAAATGTCGACAAATACTCCTCAAAATTGCTATACACCTTAAACTGGATCCAGACCAAAAAAGTCCTAGGCAGAGTGTATCAACACTCAAATTGGGTCAAAGCAAAGGTGGCAATTATGGAGAATTTCTCTCATACACTAGTGAGAGGTATTTACTACAGTAATACCATCTTCTCACAAATGCATTCTTTACGAAAGCAAGGTAGTGAAATAATGAGAGATTGTAGCAATGGTTTCACGCAGAGGCCGAGAACCATACCCTTGTGGTATATGTGAAAATTATGTTCCTATACTTTATCATTGGCAGATCAAATAACTTTCATTGATTAGGATATACAAGTCTTCGACTTATTTCAATCCTAAGTCTAAATAAAAATCGCAACATATATTGTGTATCACTTAAGTCACTCCATGACTTAAAATAGTCAAGTTGTTTGTGGTACAACTGACTAAGTGAGTATCTTCCGTAGAAGAATTACTCCAATCACAATGATTGTATGTGTGTTCATAAACAAATCCAACTTGGATTTTCCATCATCTCAACACACACAAATAAACAAGCAATCATTTTATGACAGATTTTTGAGATGAAAATTTGGTAAAACCAAACTATGCTTAAGTTTACAACTTATGCATATATATCAGTTTATCAATATTCAATTGATAATATGTACCAATATTCAAATAATATTGGACAAGCATATCCATCAACACTTATGGTCATGCAATCCCTAAAAATGGATCAATATCCATTTAGACCCTGAGATGATGAATTTAGTGCCAAGAAAGTGCTCGTGTATCATACAAATTACAACATACTTGAAATTGCGGTTGTAGATATCTTGCTATAGTGCAACTCTAACAACACCATACCGGTGGGAGTTCAAAAGGATATCCATAGATATCAAATGGTACTAAAAGGTCTTGATTTATTATTTTAAGACTTGACTAAGTAGGATATCAATATACTGGCTAACTGATCCCCATACTTGCTAGATCATAAACTGATACAGATAATAAAGTTTTCATGTGAGTCATCATTATAAACTCCATATAAGAAACTTTTATCTATCTTTTCGAAGCATCATATTCATATGTTTGACTTCAATAAATGATAAAATGTGATTTCATATATTCACTATCATTATCCATAAATGATAATGAATCTTGTATTGATCAAAATGTTTATCCTCATTTTTACAAAATGAAAGAATAAATATCTTGCAAAACACACTCACTAATGAGCTTATCCACCAATACATCATAGAATGGTATTCATGGTAAGTGGTGAGTGATAACTTAAAATTTTGCAAGGTTCAAGTGAGATATTCTCATCAATTACAAAAGAAATGAGAGATAGAAATCTTGCAAACCAAATCATGTGATAATCTTACAGATTTATTCACAAAGTCCTTACCAACATAATTATTCCAAAAAATATGTTTTTGGAATAGGTATGAGACAACTCAAAAATTTGCAAGAATCAGGGGGAGACATTCCTTTGATATAATCTATACATAATCATTTGATTATGAATGTTGTACTCTTTTTCCTATATGAGTTTTACTTACAAGGTTTCTTATAAAAGGGTTTTAATGAGGCAATATCAATACAAGAACATATCCCATATCACCTAATTTTTCCACTAAGATTGTAAGGGTGATATTCAAGACATATTCTGTGTCATATCTTCTGTTTTCTCTACAAGAGTTTTTAAGAAGATAAAGAATCCCTTCTCATATTTTTCCTATTGGGTTTTTGGGAAGGTTTATTCAAACATGATCCTCAGATCATAATATTATTGATCTCGAAACTTACATATGAGTTTTTCTTTACAAGGTTTCTCATATAAGTTTTCAATGAGACAATAATTCACTATGCCATATCATTTTTCTCCTTATATTTTCCCATTGGGTTTTAAAGGAGTTTTAGTGGCATACATACACACAAATTGGTTTCTCCTCAAGATTTTTCCCATAGAGTTTTGGAGGAGTTTTACAAGATTATATTCAAAGATGATTGAAGAAGAATTACATCAAGATCACATGGAGCAATTGATCAAGGGGGAGTGTTGTGAAACACAGAATTAGTGATCAATTACACTAATTATGTAATTAAGTTAATATGTGATTAGTGATGTAGTTAGGCAGATAATTAGAGCCTGTTTAGTTCCAAAAAAAAATTTTGGGATCTCTTTGGAGGCCTATTAGGAGGATTAAATATAGACTAATTAGAAAACTAATTACATGAATGGACGGGAAATTGCGAGACGAATCCATTAAGCCTAATTAATCCGTCATTAGAGATTGTTTACTGTAGCACGGCGTTGTCTAATCATGGCATAATTAGGCTCGTTAGATTCGTATCGAAAAAGTAGGTAGAGGTTATGGAATGAGTTTTGTCATTAATCCACATTTAATACTCCTAATCAGTGTCCGAAGATTGATGTGACGGGTAGTTGGGAAAAAATTTGAGAACTAAACAGGCTCTTAGTGGAACCGACCTTCTCCAAAGGGACATCCCGAAGGGGTGCCTCCACACCCCTTCACCCTGTATATATTCATGGGTCTCCCATCACAATCAATCCAATCAATTCATTTGCTCCACTTCTCATTTCATTCCAAGTTTTGTCTCTCAGCACATACGTTTTCAAAAAAATTTTGTAAAAGTCTTTGAAGTCATACTTTTCAAAATATCACCACGCGGAGGTCATTAAAATACTTTTTTGAAGCAAAGGTCACTTCCATAAAAATGGATTTTATATTGACTCGTCTAAGGCGATATAATCGAATTTTTTATTGTCGCACTTTTTTTTCCACTAGCTAGGCAGTGGCTGGCGCGTTTAGTTTACTGATTTGGGGTCAAAATTTTGGGAGTGTCTTTTCAGTTTTATTAGAGATAATAAAAATCGACTAATTATAAAATCAATTACATGAATGGACGGGAAAATCCGAGACGAATTCATTAAGTCTAATTAATCCGTCATTAGAGATTGTTTAATGTAGCACTATATTGTCTAATTATGACATAATTAAGCTCATTAGATTCGTCTCGAAAATTAAGATAGGAGTTGTGGAATGGATTTTGTCGTTAATCTACATTTAATACTCCTAATTAGTGTTCGAAGTTTGATATTACTGGTAGGTAGGAAAATTTCGGGGAACTAAACAGACCCTAAAGGATTCACGAATGGACCCCGAAATGAAATGAAAGGCGGAGGGCGAAGTCTTTGCTGTCTCCTGTCAATCTACTCCTACCACGCATTGATCCCTGCATCTACCAGCACGGCAAGGGACCAAGGGTAGGGACGTGTCTGGGAATTGGGATCGCCAGAGCCGGCGTTGCAATTGGTGGCGTTACGAGTAGGGCTGGACAAAATGCTCGGTGCTCGTTAGCTCGCTCGGCTCACGGCCGGCTCGGCTCGGCTCGGCTCGTTGTTGTTTCCTAACGAGCCGAGCACAACTTTTTGCTCGTTAGTTTAACGAGCGAGCTCGAGCCGGCTCGCGAGCAGCTCGCAAGCTTAACGAGCTGAACATCCCTAGCAGATGAGTAGAAGGCCCAACAGCCCAATATCGATGCTTAGCCCACTAAAAAACCTAATCCCCCTCCTCCTGTTACCCCAGGCACGAGGCCCTCACGCGGCCACGCCGTTCTCCTGCTCCCTCGCGGCCTCGCGCGTCACGCGGTCGCCCCCGCTCCTTCTACTCCCTGCGACCCTACCTCCCTCGCGCCGCCACCCTCCATCTACGGCGTCCCTCCCTCACCGGCCTCCCTTGTCCCTCGCCGGCCGGCCAGCTCGCCTCCCTCGATCTCCGACCTCCCGGCGACAGGGCCCCAGGCTGCGGTCGGATCTAACGCCATGGCCCATGGGTGGCGAGGAGCGCGAGCAGCTCCAGGTACGGCCGCTGATGCCCAGCTCCAGGCCGCACGGGCGCCGACGTCTCCCCACGAAGATGCTCAACGATTCTCATCTTCTTGATTTGGTTCTTTTATTCGTATTCTATTTGTTTTTCACATGAATTCGTCTCGTCTCCTTGAAATGACGATTAGTTTGAGGATCTTGTGATTCAGAGATAGTTCCATTCGAAATTGAGGATTTGGTTTCAATTTGTCAAACTATATTGAATTTCATCTGTTGGTTTGATGTGTGATGGACGGGCTCGCGAGCTGCCCGAGCTGGCTCGCGAGCCGGACCGAGCCGAGCCGAGCCGGCATTTCTGCTCGCTAAGTTATTGAGCCGAGCCGAGCTAGCTCGTTTACATAACGAGCTGCAGCGAGCCGAGCCGAGCCGGCTCGTTATCCAGCCCTACGTACGAGAACGAGTTCCCGCTTGGAACGGTGCGACGAGGAGTCACTTCACGAACTCGTCGCTGTTCGCATGGGAGTGACATCGCCGGCGTGGCGCCACCGTCGGTCGGTGGGGCCGTGTGAGCTGGCGCAGGGAAGTTTTCTTGCTGGTCCCACTGTGTCAGTCTCGTCTGCCCAGTCAAGTCAACTGGGTCCCGCACGAGTCAACACTCGCGGCCCCATCTACCCGTCCCCCTCCTCTTCATTCATTTCACTGCATCGGCTTCCTCCAGCGCCTCACGCCTCCGGCCAGACCCGGACCAACACCACGCCACCGCCCAACTTGCCGCGGTACTTCTTCTCGCCGCCGCCGTCGGAGCCACCTGCGCTTCTCTTCTATTCAGCAACCTTAGCCTCCCACTCAGCACGCGTGAGCCGTGGCTCGCCACACACGGCCAACAGCGGCTGCTCCGCCTCCTTATCACGTCGCCCCTTCGACGACTCCTCGAACGCCCTCAAGCGCCCGATCGTCTCCGTCACCGACATCTCCTCCACTTTCCCCCATTGCTCGATGGTGCTGATGAGGGGTCGAAACTTGTCGGGGACAGAATGCAGGAGCTTCTCGACGACCGTGATCTCCTCCACTTTCGTGCCGAGAGTGCGAATCTCGTTCACGATTGTGGTAATCTTCAAAGCAAAATCATTAATTTTCTCAGAATCGCCCATGTACATACCAGCAAGCTCCCTCTTGAGAGTTTGTACTCGGGCCTTCTTGACGCGCTCTTCACCGACGTGCATCTCCTCGAGAGCCTTCCACGCCTTCTTCGCCGTCTCCTCCTCAGAGATAGCCATCGCCACGGCCTCCGGCACAGCTTGCACAATGGCGGCGAGAGCCATTTGGTCCATCTTCTCATCAACCGGACCTTTGCTCTCCACGGCCGCCCACACACCTTGCGCGCGCATGAAGATCTTCATCTTGACAGCCCACACGCCGTAGTTGTTCTCCGCAAGCATGGGGTAACGGAGTGTCACCCCCGCCTCCTTCACCACCAGCTTGTTGTCCTCGTCGTCGTCGCCGGCAACACCTTTGCCAGGACGTCGGCCCGGCGGCGTGTACGCTCCATTGCCGGTCATCACCTAGGCTCTGAGTACCAATTGTTGGAATAGCTCTCACAACTCACGATCTCTGGAAGACGGAAGACAGAAAAACACTAGCACACACAGAGGTTTGCCGCACTGCACACCAGCGCTTTTTCCTTTTTTTTCACTTCACCACGCACCCCACAGCACCACACAAATGCTGATTACAAGTGTTTAAATAGACATGCACACACCACGGCCAGCCGCACGTCTCAGCCAGGCACTCCGTGGCTTCTCCACTAACTAAACTCTCCTACATGCAAGGCACCACTCGTTGCATGCAGATCACCACCAACGGCAACATGCACAAGCTTATCTGATCCACTTCTCCGTAACGGCTCCACTCACCAATTGACTTGGCCACTCCTCCAAGCCAACGTGTAGAACTCCCTGCATGCAGTCACTTGCATGCCTATCACGGCCACTGTAATCTAAACTAACTCATGCATGCACCTACTGACTTGACACGATTAACTAACACAAACAAGTAAAACAAGATTAACTCTAACAATCACCCCCTAATCTTGTTGTCATTTATTCATCACCTCCACTTCGGGCTTCACAGCAGCGTGGGCTCATCGTCGCCACCTGCAACGGCAAGTTGTGCCATTGCTTTTGCCATCGTCTTCACTGCATCACACTCGTCGGCAAAATGCCCGAGCTCACCACACTTGCGGCAGTCGATCTTGGACTTGTCGAACTTGCCGCGGTACTTCTTCTCGCCGCCGCCGCCGGAGCCACCTGCGCTTCTCTTCTCTTTAGCAACCTTAGCCTCCCACTCAGCACGCGTGAGCCGTGGCTCGCCACACACGGCCAACAGCCGCTGCTCCGCCTCCTTATCACGTCGCCCCTTCGACGACTCCTCGAACGCCCTCAAGCGCCCGATCGTCTCCGTCACCGACATCTCCTCCACTTTCCCCCATTGCTCGATGGTGCTGATGAGGGGTCGAAACTTGTCGGGGATAGAATGCAGGAGCTTCTCGACGACCGTGATCTCCTCCACTTTCGTGCCGAGAGTGCGAATCTCGTTCACGATTGTGGTAATCTTCAAAGCAAAATCATTAATTTTCTCAGAATCGCCCATGTACATACTAGCAAGCTCCCTCTTGAGAGTTTGTACTCGGGCCTTCTTGACGCGCTCTTCACCGACGTGCATCTCCTCGAGAGCCTTCCACGCCTTCTTCGCCGTCTCCTCCTCAGAGATAGCCATCACCACGGCCTCCGGCACAGCTTGCACAATGGCGGCGAGAGCCATTTGGTCCATCTTCTCATCAACCGGACCTTTGCTCTCCACGGCCGCCCACACACCTTGCGCGCGCATGAAGATCTTCATCTTGATAGCCCACACGCCGTAGTTGTTCTCCGCAAGCATGGGGTAACGGAGTGTCACCCCCGCCTCCTTCACCACCAGCTTGTTGTCCTCGTCGTCGTCGCCGGCAACACCTTTGCCAGGACGTCGACCCGGCGGCGTGTACGCTCCATCGCCGGTCATCACCTAGGCTCTTAATACCAATTGTTGGAATAGCTCTCACAACTCACGATCTCTGGAAGAAGGAAGACAGAAAAACACTAGCACACCACACCAGCACTTTTTCCTTTTTTTTCACTTCACCACGCACCCCACAGCACCACACAAATGCTGATTACAAGTGTTTAAATAGACACGCACACACCACGGCTGGCCGCACGTCTCAGCCAGGCACTCCGTGGCTTCTCCACTAACTAAACTCTCCTACATGCAAGGCACCACTCGTTGCATGCAGATCACCACCAACGGCAACATGCACAAGCTTATCTGATCCACTTCTCCGTAACGGCTCCACTCACCAATTGACTTGGCCACTCCTCCAAGCCAACGTGTAGAACTCCCTGCATGCAGTCACTTGCATGCCTATCACGGCTACTGTAATCTAAACTAACTCATGCATGCACCTACTGACTTGACACGATTAACTAACACAAATAAGTAAAACAAGATTAACTCTAACATCGGCTTTCCTCCAGCGCCTCACGCCTCCGGCCAAACCCGGACCAGCGCCACGCCACGGCTCCGGCCATCGGGCGGCGCACACCACGACCATGGATGCGCACCGCCACGGCCTGCCCACCTACCTCGCCGCCGCCCTCTTCCTCGCCTTCGCCCTCGCGCCGCTCGGCGCCGGGGACCCCCTGGGCGAGTTCTGCGGGAACAGCGGCAACTACACCCGGAACGACACCTACCAGGGAAACATCCAGCGCCTCGCCTCCACGCTCCCCAAGAACACCTCCTCCTCCCAGACGCTCTTCGCGACCGCCACCCTCGGCTCCGTCCCTGACATCGTCTACGCGCTCGCGCTCTGCCGCGGCGACACCAACGCCTCCGCCTGCGCCGACTGCGTCGCCGCCGCCTTCCAGGACGCGCAGCAGCTGTGCGCCTACAACAAGGACGCGACCGTCTTCTACGACCCCTGCCTCCTACGCTACTCCAACCAGAACTTCCTCGCCGACACCTCCAGCGACGGCCGCGGGACCGTCCTCATCCTCACGAACACGCAGAACGTCACCGCGCCGTTCCGTGTGTTCGACGCCGCCGTGGACACGCTCCTCAACGCCACCGCCAACTACGCGGCATCCAACTCGTCCAAGAAGTTCGGCACGGCGGTGGAAGGGTTCCGGACCTTCGACAGCAAGAATCCGGAGATATACGGTCTGGTGCAGTGCACGCCGGACATGTCGCCGACCGGCTGCCGGAGCTGCCTCTCGGGTATTATTCAGATGGGGCCCAAGTATTTCAGCGGGAAGCAGGGTGGCAGGATCCTTAGTCTGCGCTGCAACTACAGGTATGAGCAGTACTCGTTCTTCACCAGCACCCCGCTGCTTCAGCTGCCGGAGCCTGCCGTGGGGGCCCCGGCGCCTTCCCCAGCGCCGGTAAACGGGACGCCGCCGACGACCGGAGGAGGAGGAAGAGGTGAGTTTGAGGGTTAACATATCTCCTTTTACATTCATACGCATGCTTCGTTTTCTCCAACAGGGAAACAGTTAGGATTCCTGAAGAACTCTTAACAAGGACCAAGTCCGGTCCACTTGCACACAATTCACCTGAGATTTGATTCGAAACCCAAGACTTTTTTCTCGAATACGCAGGAGAGCTGCACATCTTTGTATTAAATAGAATGAAAATTTAGTTTACAATGCACGCGCACGTTCTTTCGTCATGCGGATTACTCACAAAACAAACGTCCTAACTCACGCGCTCCGGCCGCAACCCACAAGTCAGTCTCAGCTTTGATCCTATCTACGAGCACATTCATGGGCGCCGTGAGACGCTCAAAGAGCCTAGCATTTCGCTCCTTCCACAGGTGCTAGGCGATGATCATGAACAGGGTGGCGACACCCTTCCTCCTCCGCGGTAGCTGCATAGCGGTGAGCTGCTCCCACCAGTCCCGGACAGTTTCCTCGCCGCCGAAATTACAAACGCACCTTGCCCAAGAGAGCACACGCCAGTAGACCTCTTTAGCGACCGGGCAGGCGACGAGTAGATGATCGGCTGTTTCGGGCTGCTGGTCGCAGAGCCAGCACGTGTCGTGCGCCCCAAGTCCACGCCGGCGGCGGCGATCAGCGGTCCAGATCCTGCGCCGGCAGGCAAGCCATAGGAAAAGCTTGACTCAAAGCGGCGCCCAAGACTTCCAAATGAGTTCAGCGGCTCCGAATGGACAGCGGCCTTGATGTAGCAATCGATACGCCGAGCGCGCGCTATAGCGGCCATCTGCCGTCCAGCGCCAACGCACGACATCTTCTCGGTCTGGCTGCAACTGAAAACCCTCCAAGCGATCCCAAAGGTGCAGGTACTCCACAAAGGCGAGGACAGACAGCCCGCCGGTGATATCTCGCACCCATTGCCGATCATGAAGCGCTTGCTGGACTGTTCGCGTCCTTTAATTCGCGGGGACACCAACAGGGTCAATTCCGGTGCAAGGTCAACCAACGACTCACCGGCTAGCCAATTATCTGTCCAGAAGAAGGACTGCGATCCGTTCCCGACATGGACGACGATCGAAGCTTCAAAAAGCTGCTGCACCTCCGGCTCAATCTTCATCGGCAGTGCCACCCACGCTTTGTCTGGGTCAGTTCGCTGGAGCCAGAGCCAACGAGTACGCAGAGCGAAACCCGCCAGTTTTAGGTCAACAATTCCCAAACCGCCTTGTGTTGTCGGACCGCAAACAGTGCGCCAGGCAACCAGGCACTTGCCGCGCACCGAGCTGTCGTGGCCCGCCCAGAGGAACTTGCGGCGTATTTTGTCAATCTCCTCGATTGCCCACAACGGCAATTGCTCCGCCATGAGTGTGTATGTTGGAATTGTCGAGAGGACGACTTTGGTGAGCACCAGACGCCCACTCTTTGGCATGAGGGGCCCCTGCCAAGCAGGCAGCTTCGAAGCTACCTTGTCCACAATGGGTCGGATGTATGATCGAGGAATTACGCCAGTTGAAAGGGGAATGCCGAGGTAGGTGATCGGGAATTGGCTTATCTGACACGGGAGCACGGCCTGGATGTGCTGCAGCGCCTCATCTGCTCCATATATCGGGGTGATCGAGCACTTGGCAATATTTGTGCGGAGTCCAGACGCGTCCCCGAAGATCTCCAAGATCCTAGCGATGGCTTGAGCTTCCTGCAGTGTAGGCGACGCAAACAGAATGACATCGTCCGCGTACATGCTGCATTGGTACTTGATGGCGGGGTGCTCGATCGACTGCAGCAGTCCCCGATCAGCGGCCTTGGCGAACAAACGGTTCAAGACGTCCATGACCAGGATGAAAAGCATGGGGGACAAGGGGTCTCCTTGCCTTAGTCCCCGCCGGTGGTCGATTTGCTCCCCTGGTACGCCATTGAGGAGAACGCGGGTGGACGCCGTGGAGAGGAGAAGGGCGATCCAGTCCCGCCAGCGGCTTCCAAACCCCCAAGCCGTCATCAACTCGAACAGGAACGGCTAGGACACCGTATCAAACGCCTTGGATATGTCTAATTTGAGCAGTACCTTGGGTATCTTCCTTTTCTTTAGTAACTTGGCTGCGCATTGGACATACTTGAAATTGTCCAAGATCGATCTCCCTTTCACAAATGCACTCTGGTTCCGCTGGATGAGCTCATCAAGCCTCGGAGCAAACCGGTTGGCCAGGAGCTTCGAGACCAATTTGGGGAAGCTGTGTATTAAACTGATAGGTCTATAATCCCGCGGTGCAGTAGCGTTGGGCAGCTTGGGGATGAGAATGAGATAAGCTCCGTTGAGGTAGTGAAATTGCCGACAATCCACCCAGTAGAAGGCGTTGATCGCACGCATCACATCGAGCTTGATCACTGGCCATGCCGTTTTAAAGAAAGTACCAGTCATTCCGTCGGGCCCAGGGGACTTGTCGGAGGGCAGTTCCTTGATTACTTGCCAGACTTCCTCCTCCGTGAAAGGGAGCTCAAGGGTTGCCAGATCGAGCTGCACAATCCCAATTGCTTCAAAATTGATTGTGGCGTCTCTTGGGATCTCCTGCCCCAACAAATCGTCGAAGTAGCTTTTGAGCATAGCGGCCATCTCATCGTGATCAGTGGTTCTGGTGCCGTCGACCTCAAGTGAGGAGATGCGGTTTCGTCGCTTCCTGTAGCTGGCGTGAAGATGGAAGAATTTCGTGTTTGCATCCCCCTCGCGCAGATATGTGATTCTGGACCTCTGTCTCGCAATTGTACGCTCGAGAGAGGCCAGACCCAAACGAAGGCCCTTCAGCTGTCGGCGTAGCTCGATTTCTTCCACAGATAGCTCCCGCCGATCCTGAGCCCGGTCGAGTTGCAGTATCACCTCCTTGGCCATCAGTAGTTGCGCTTTGACATTACCAATCTTCTTTGCTGCCCAGCTCTGAAGTTCTTTGGCTACGTTCCGGAGTAGACAGTCCAGGCGCCGGCACGGATCCGTCACGTCTGGAGGGCACTGCCACCCCCGTTGAACAACGTCATTGTAGTCGTGGAACTTCGGCCAGAAAACCTCAAAATGAAACCTCGGCTTGGACTTGACCATAGATGCATTGGAGTGCATCAGTATCGGGCAGTGGTCAGAAATGTCAGATGACAGCGCTTCCAGGTAGCAGAATGGAAAGAGGTCCTCCCAATCAAGCGATGCAAGTAGCCAATCAAGCTTGACGAGTGTCGGACGGTCACGCCCGTTGCTCCAGGTGTAGAGCCGGCCGTGAAGATGTATGTCGCAGAGTTCAAGGCGATCGACGACCCTGCGAAAAAGCGCCATGTTGCGTCGGTTGATGCGCAAGTTATTCTTGTCGCCGCATCAAGAATCAGGTTAAAATCACCGACGATTGCCCACGGGCCCGGGCAGCAATCCCGGACAGCCTCAAGCTCCTCAAGGAAGAGGGCTTTATCGCCATCAGCTTGCGGCCCATAGATAGACGTTAACCACCATTCCACATCGCTGTCCACACCGCGTACCTTCACCGTTAGAGAGAAGCAACCAACATGGGGGTCGGAGATCGTTAGCAATGAGCGGCGGCCAGCGATCAAGATGCCACCTCTAGTGTCAGGCGCAGGGAGGTATGCAAAATCACTATATTGAGCACCTAGTAAGGATTGTAGCAAAGCCTGGGAAATCTCAGCGAGTTTGGTTTCCTGTATGCACAGGATCGCCGGCCGGATATCCCCCACCAACACCCGCAGAGCATCACGGCGTGCCCGCATGTTTAGGCCGCGCACGTTCCACGAAAGCATGGTGTACTGATCCATTCCTAAACACGTCCATCTGCAACGGCGAGCAGCCAGCTCAAGCCGCTAGCACTCCCAGAGCAGGAGTGACCCGACCGAGAGAAGGAAAGAGATGGTTCACGGCCTCTCTGTGGGAATCAGAGAGCTTGTCGTTCCCAAAGTACTCCGCGCAGGCCTGACGTGCCGCATCAGCGCGCGCACCAGGGGAGGGGGAGGCCGCTCCTTTCTTTAGCTCCATGCCAAGGCGCTGGGAGAGCAGGATTTCAGCCCGGCACGCCGGGGGGACGTTGGCCAGCGCCATCGTGGCCTGGCGCTGGCTACGCTTCGGTAGGATCTGAGCAGCCGTCACAGTGGGCGCCTTGGTGCGTGGTTGTCTAGGCGGCAGCTCGACGAGCGGCGTAGCGATCTTGCGTTGCACAGCCGCAGTGAAGTTGCGCAGGGCCGATGTTGCCTCCAGCGGCATTGCGGCGTCAGCGAGGAGGTCGTGCTCCGTAAGCGGTATTGCTACCGGCGTGGTCGGCTCATGGGCCTCATCACGCTCGGTGGCAGGTGGATGGGCCTATTTATTTATGAACTTGGAACGAATTGCATCGATTCTACAAGTATGCTTACACCAAATCATAGTGATAAATAACTGACGAGTGTCACCATCACTCAAGAGCTTTCTTCGGCCTGTTTTACATTTGATTAAAAGGAACTCCGAAACAATTGGTCCGTACGATGAGTTTTCGGATGAAGATGTCTTCTTTTGCATTCATAGTTCGTTTTCTGCAACAGGGGTGTTTAGGCATTTAGCAATTCATGGGGAGCAACAGTGAGCATCCCTGTGGAACTGTTAACAAGGACCAAGTCCTTTCCACTTGCACCACATAAATCTGACGATTTGATTTGAAGCCAAAGACTAAATTTTTGACTTGTTCTATAAACTTGGAACGAATTGTGTAAATTACACAAGTATGCTTGCACCAAACCATAGTACTAATAAATAAGTGACTAGTGTCAGCATCATTGAAGAGCTTTCTTCCAGTTGTTTTCGTTCGATTAAAAAGTACTCTGAAGCAATTGGTTTGGTTTGTTGTACCACGATGGACAAATAGAAATCGAGGTATCAAATAAGCAAAGACCAAATTACATACGTGTGTCTGCTAGGCTTTCCAATTTTCTCTGCCTGATCTTGACTTCTATGCAGTCCCGTAGCTATCAGATGCGTGACTGAGAAGATGGAGGTTTCACATGTATCCTGGCTCCTGAGTCCTGACCAGTTTTCAGCATCCTGGCTGAAATGAAAGTCTTGTTGGATGTTAGAAGATTCTTCCATGCATAGGTGTAATAGTTGTGGTGGAAATACCTTTTTTCTAGAAAGCTTGCATGACCCTGCACTGCTGAAAGCAAAATCGGGAATATCATTCGCTGTCTTCTAGTTGAAATCTGATTCAGGAAAAATATAACAATAAGCAAAGCTGCTATTCTAAAGCTTTTTTGTTGACCTGAATCAAAGTAGCATACTAACAGGTATTTGCTACTCGTTTTACATGTCAAAGCTTAGTTGCTCTTGTCTTGCTCAGGATTTGTGATAAGCAACAGTAGCAATATAAACATCAAACCTGTTAATAATTTTCTCCTTTTTGTGGTTTATCAATTTTTCAATGAAATTTTTGATATATGAGGAATATGCATTTTTCAGATTCTTGTTATCTCTCTTTTAATATGCATCAAATTAATTGATGCCTTCCATTTACAGGAAACAAAACTGGTAGAATTTTGGCAATTGTGCTTCCTATATTCGCTGGGGTATTAGCTATTGTGGTAATTTGTTCTTGTCTTTGGAGGAGGAAGAAGAAAACACCAGGAAAGTCATCACTACCAGGTAACTCCCTATGTAATTCAGTTAGCTCAAATTCCTTGCCTTTTTCATATGATCAGAACCAGAGTCACTTTTCAAAATGTTATACAATCAAAACTAACATTTTTGACTGGCTTAGACATCATTCTCACATGAACATAGGAATTCACTGGCGTATTACACACCAGTTCTAATTACTTGGTCTCTTATGGCAGATACAACTAACCCAGAGGACATACATAGTATTGATTCGCTCATTATTGATCTTTCAAGTCTGCGAGCTGCGACGGAAAACTTTGATGAAGCTAATAAACTTGGTGAAGGTGGTTTTGGTGCAGTTTATAAGGTGCTAATCGTACATTTTCATATAGACCTATTTGTTCATATTTTACAGTTTTGACATCCAAATATATCCATTTGTACAGGGAATCCTTCCTGATAATCAGGAAATTGCAGTGAAAAGGCTCTCGCAGAGTTCTAGACAAGGAATAGAGGAGCTGAAAAATGAGCTTGTTTTGGTTGCTAAGCTGCAACACAAGAATTTGGTCAGGCTTATTGGTGTTTGCTTGGAAGATCATGAAAGACTGCTTGTCTATGAATACATGCCGAACAAAAGCCTCGACACTATTCTTTTTGGTACTGTTACTCATCATATTCTAGCAGTAGTGAAACAATAACTGATAATTTTATATTGTACATTTATGAGTTTTATCTTTCTGTCTGACAGATCCTGAGAGATGTGGTGAGCTTGATTGGGGGAAGAGATTTAAGATAGTCTATGGAATTGCTCGTGGACTGCAGTATCTTCATGAAGATTCTCAAGTGAAGATCATCCACCGTGACCTCAAAGCAAGCAATGTTCTGTTAGACTATGACTTCAATCCTAAGATCTCAGATTTCGGCTTAGCAAGGCTATTCGAAAATGACCAAACACAAGATGTTACAAACCGTGTTGTCGGAACCTAGTAAGCATCAATGTCATTTCTTGGATAAAGAAGTGTTGATGATATTGCCCTTGCAATTAAAGCTACATGAGCGTACACTAACCCATAATACAATGTACTTGTTGCAGTGGATACATGGCCCCTGAATACGCTATGCGTGGGCATTACTCTATCAAGTCCGATGTGTTCAGCTTTGGAGTTTTAATCCTAGAGATCGTCACGGGAAGGAGAAATGGCGGCTCGTACAGCACCGATGAATCTGCTGATCTCCTTACTTTGGTGTGTGGATAGCCTACCCAAAACTCTCCACCCCAGTCACACTTTACAAGTTTAGAGTAATCGTATTGAAGCAATTCCTATATGTGTGACGCAGGTGTGGGAGCACTGGACGATGGGAACGCTGGTGGAGATCATGGATTCATCCTTGAGCAGCCTCGCTCCACGAGACCAGATGTTGAAGTGCATCAACATCGGACTCCTCTGCGTTCAAGATGACCCCGCGGAACGGCCGAAGATGTCAACGGTAAATGTCATGCTCAGCAGCAGTACTGTGACTCTCCAAGCTCCATCCAGGCCGGCATTTTGCATCCCAACAAAGAGTGGCTTCAATTCTGAAATGTACTCGGAAGGGTACCCAGGAGCTATATATTCTGCGAGCAGATCACCAATGTCGCTGAACGACGTTTCAATTACTGAACTTGAACCAAGGTGATCCACCTTGCGAAGGTGATGGTGAACTTGTTGCGCTGTAGTTGCAACAAAAACAAAGTTTGGTACTGGGAATGTCAGTGGAGCAGCCAGAATTTTCGATTGAGAGCCAAATAGACTATACATGTACATCTCTGATGTAGAGGCTGGATTTTGTAATCTTTTATCTAAAAAAAATATATTTCTCGCGAATTGATGGGTGAACTTGCTGGCTTGCTGCACTGTCTGTCGTTGCAACAGATACAATGTTTGGTGCTGGGAAGGTCAGGGGAGGCGCCAGTATTTTTTTTTTATCGAGGGCCAAATAGGCATACACAAAATATTATGATTGAAATGTACTACCTCCGTTTTTTTATATGACGCCTGCGGTTGCAAAGTCAGTCCAAATAACACTGCATGCGCTGTCGGAAACGTCATTTATATGCAAACGGAGCTAGTATTAAGAAGTTCATTAGAAATTTAAAAAAAAGGAAAGGGGGTAGGGGCACATTCTCTAGTTTGCATTTGCAGTTCTGCTTTGCAACCAAGGTGAGTAGTTTCTAACTATTGGTGTAAGTGATGCTAGTAACTTACTTCCTCTTGTCACATCAAGATAATACTATTGCTCTTGATAATAATATTGCTCTAGGTTTGCCAAACTAAATCTTGTGCCAATGATTCTTGATGCTGAAGTGCTCATCTAAGCACATGGAAGGCCCTAAGCTTTTAGAACTTCCACTGACTGCCCGGGTACGGTGCTTCTTATGTTCTTCACAGTAGAAGGCCAGGCTACGTGCTGTGATTACTCATTTCCCTAGCAAACTCCGGCGAGGACACGATGTTAACTTAGGATTAGGATATGTATTGGTGACTTGAGAGTACGAGTGAGATTAATTTAAAGCAGTACTATGATTGGCCCTTGTACTCTGGGTGTGCATGCAGAGCAAGCTCGCAAGAAACTCCAAGCACTTGATTTTATCAAAAGAAAACATTTAAGCACTTGAGCCGTGACAGTGTCACTCGGGGGGTCGTCAGGTGTCGTTGTGGAGCACCCTGTAGAGCTGCGCTCCCAGCGCCGGCAGCGTGAGGGGCTTGGGGATCACGCCGTTGACCCCCGTCCGCTGGCACGCGTCGCGGACGTCGATGCAGCTCGCCCTCGGCGGCAGCGGCAGCGCGACGAGGATCAGCAGCCAGCTGAAGCTGTCGCTGGTGAGCTCCCGGATCCTGCGGGCCACCTCGAACCCATCCTCCGTCGCGCCGGCAGCGGCAGGCGCGTGGAGGTCAAGCACCACCACCTGGAGCTGCAGGTATGGGAACTGGAACGGCGGCTGATCGGCGGCGCCGGCGGCGTCGCTCCCCAGGAGAAGGCCAAGGCAGTGCGCGGCCGACGGCACCGGCAGCACCTGGCAGCCGAGCCGCTCCAGGAGCTTCCGCGTCACCTCCCGGCTGGTGTCGTCGCCGTCCACGAGTAGGACCCTCAGGCATTGTGGACGACGACGGCGAGGGGATCCCGAATGCGCCACCGGTGCGGTAGAAGCCGCCGCCTGATGGGGAGGGGGCGGCAGAGGGCGACGCCGCTCCGTACCCGAGCTGGAATTGCAGGACGAGGCTCATGGACTCTCCTCCCTGCTGAGCTCCGAAATCTGTCGCGGATTCCCGCCACATCTTCCCGTTCATCATCTGACGAGATCATCCAATCAGTTATACTAGTAGTCAAAATTAGTGGTGATCAATCTGACGTCAATCAATTACTAGTTGTACAGATCAGAACAGAGCTCACCTGCACGATCTTGATGCACGTAGCGATGCTTAGCCTCGTCTCGGAGGAGACGGAGCTGGTAGCCTTTCTTCTGCTCATATCATGGGGTCGTGGGCTGGACGGACGCAGCAAGCTGTCTCTCAAGATTCTTGTGTTCCCAAACCGGAACCTGACGCACACCATGTTGCAGCCGGATAAGTTGGGGATGATCCAGTCCCGGTGGTCCGACATGGCCGGATCTTGTTCGCCCGCCGTCACAGTCTCCACACAAAAGCAGAGGCCATGACAGTGGCACTCGCACCGGTCCAGCAGGGCGCCAAGCATGTGCAGCAGGAGGTGGAACACCCGCCTGTCGTCGCCGACCACCCAGCACTCACCGGGCAGGGAGCTCATCTCCGCCCGGTGCGAGAAGCTGAGCCCCCTGCAGCGGGCGAGGCACGCGGCCACGGCGGCCGCGTCCCGCACCAGTGCGCGGAGGTCGAACGGCCTCCTCGCCAGGGTAACGCCGGCAGCACCAGCCGCCGACGACGCCGGCTCGCCGCCGCGGGGTGTCGTCGGCATCAGCACCGCGGCCATGACGTCGTCGGCCAGCGTGGAGGAGAGGGCGCTGATCCTGGTCATGGCGCCCACGGCGAGCTTCTGCTCGGCGCAGGGGCATGCCTCGTCCTGCTGCTGCGCCTGCATCAGGGAGAGGAGCCCCACGACGGAGTGCATCGGCCACAGCATGCCGTCGCGCATGGCGTCCTGCGCGGCGTCCCTGGCCCTGGCAGCCACCTCGGCGTCGTGCCGAGCCTGCGCCAGGGCCCTCTGCCGCCGGGCCATCTTGTACCGCGTCAGCTGCCACTCCTCCAGCACCGCTGCGTGCGACAGCGCCACGGCCAAGTGGTCCGCCACCACCTCCACGATCTCCAGCTCCTGCCTGCTCCAGTCTCGCGCTCCTCCTCCTCCTCCTCTACGCCTTCTATTCCTGTGATTCTTAGGAGTAGGAGGTGGAGCCGGAAGAACCAAGACCATGATCGCGTAGCTCACGGCAGTTCCACCTCCCTGCTCATCCGATCCTGACGATGACGCGTCGGCGAAGTCGGACGCTCTCAGCATCGGCATCCGTACGGCGGCCGCAGCTCCATGACCCGACCTCGCTCCGAGCGCAGAACCCGGCCTCAGCACCTTGGCGTTCTTGCTGGCCGTGACGGCGGCCACGTCGGGGTCACTGACTGGAATGGCCTGCCTACTCGCCGACGTCGTGCCACGGTGATCTTCTTCAGGAAGCTGATGGACCAGGTGGAGCACGCCGGAGCCGTCGCTGGCAGCTGCGGGCATCCAGACGGCGCAGCTGCGGAGGGTCAGGGCGTCGGAGAGTTCGAGCACGGCGGCGCGCAAGACGGCGAGCGCGTCGTCGTGCGGGAGGGAGGCGCCGCCGCCGCGGACGTGCTGCGTGATGGCGCGGACGACGCGCGCGGCGGTCTCCTGGCGGCGCCTGACGAGGGCGACGTCGCGGTCGAGCTGGCGCGCCTTGTCCCGGAGGAGCGCCTCGCGTGTCTTGAGGCGGAGCAGCTGCGGGATGAAGGTGGGCAGGGAGGCGGCGGCGACGGAGGCGGCGACTGCAGCGAGAGCCTTGGCAGCGGTGAAGGCGAGGAGGAGGCGGCGCGAGTCCGGGCGGTTGTAGGTGAAGACGGCGACCAGGTTGACGAGGCCGCAGAGGACGATGAAGGCGCCGAACTGGAAGAGCACCCACCGGAGCGGGGCAAGGTCGGCGGACGTCGCGAAGTGCAGCAGCAGGACCGGGATGGACATGTAGGACGCGCCGATGAGGAATTCGCTCACCTTCTGCCACTGCAGCAGCGCCTCCACTGTGCCATCCTCGCGCCCCATACAGCTGCCGCCGCACGGCGCCGCCATTGGTGTCGGGCGGCGGCGGCGGCGGAGCTCTAGCAGCTGCGCAAGGAAAGAAACGCACGGATTAATCAAAGGTGGCTGGCAGCAGCTAGCACTCCTAATTCGTCTTGGAATGCGATTTTATGGACATGCAACCACGCATCTGCATCATTGGATGCATGCAGTTCCTGAATCTTGGTCTGTTCTTCCTGGTTTGCCTTGCAGGTTGCAGCTCGGCATCTGCATGCAAATACGACTATATACAAGAAAAAACAAGATGGATGGAAGATGGAATCGGTGAGGTAAGAAGTATCCGTTCAAGATTTGAACTTTTTTCTTTTCCCAAGCACAAGCTGTTCAAAGTGCATATCAGCCTACACCAACACTGGCTTTACGGCAGCAGAGAAACAGAGGAATCTAAAACAAGAAGAGAGGCAAGAAGCTGGGGACATGGATATATTACCGATGCAGTTTCTTCTCAGCCGCAATGGAGTAATGCCATCTCATGCATGCACTGGAAATCGATCGACAAAAGTGGGATTGGATTGTCTAAGCAGCTAGTCAGATCTAGAGAGCAATGTTGCAACCATTGACGGAACAGAGGTGAAATTAGAGCTCTCTTTCAAACCATTGCTGGGTGACTCGCCGCTGGATGTGTAGCAGATCAGGAGAGCTTCTTCTATGCTTCAGTCTCTTATTCTGCGGGAGACGGAGGGGAACCGCATGCTGCAAGGGGAGGAAGAAGAAGAAGAGAAGCGAGGACCAAACAAGTCAGGAAGGAAGAGAGCCGAGAAGCGAGAGCGAGACAAGTGTAGGCAGCCTAGCGTCGAGCCGAGCTGGAGGCTGCCGCTGCACGGCAGGCATGCAGAGCTAGGGAGCCATTTGATTAGCGTTTTCCCTGCAGCCCAACATTGCTGTAGCTGCTCTCAGGATTCCATGGGGATTCCAGATACAGCCACACGGCCATGCGCGTGCTGCTGCGACGCACCGGCACCGCTCTATCTCGGCGGCCAGCGGCAGGCAGCGCGCGCTTGCCCTGTCTCTCCGGAGGAAGAGGACGAAGCGTGCCGGCTGCATGGTTCTCCTACCACCCATGACGGCACCGAGCTTCAGCAATCGCAGCAGGGTGTGGTAGTGAAACGCCACGCGAAGTACGAAACAATGGAGCGTGTCAGTGTCACTGTGTCAGTGCAAGCGCGGTCAGGGGGAGGGCCAGGTTCAGAGGCTCCTGTCCCTGCGCCCCCAGTCCCCGGCGGCCGCCGCGGTCGGTCGGCCGTGGGCTCGCCGGCGCGACACGTCGCCGGTCGTGCATGCCACGGCTACCCTCTTTCCTCCTCTCAGAAAGAGGCGATCTGATCTCGCGGGGTTCAGTGTCGACTTTTACGTTACAGCTTTCAACTCATCTGGTGGAAGAGTTTAGATGATTAAGCTTCTAGTTTTTTACATACTCCGTTTGAGTGATACTCCCTCCGAACATTTGCTGACTTTTACCGATCACGTTTGACCATTCGTTTTATTAAAAAAATTTATAAAAATATTATTAATTTTATTATAATATGTTTTACCATCGCATATATTTTAAGTATATCATAATTATCTTTATATTTTCACAATTTTTTTGAATAAGATGAATGATCAAACGTGCATCACGGAAACCGAAGAATGCTTATATTGAGGGAATACCTATAAGTCGTTCATGTGAAAAACAAGTTCTTCTCACACAAATTTGTGAGCCATTAAATTTAAATTTTATAAAAAATCATCTAACCTAATTGGTTAGAGGAGATGAGGTATGGTCGCAACCAGGAGATCCATATCGATTCCTTGTTAGAGCGGATTATGAAGTTGGTTTTTAAAAAAATCTCCACGCTGGTGAAATCGGTGACAGCCGTTGGACTCTTTGTATTCCTTCCTGTTCGGGTATTGTTGTAGGAGTACGTAAAATCTAGCAACTGCTGTCATCCGGTAGCGGCGCGGGGGCTAACTTCCTGTTTGCACCTGGGTGTTGAACCGATAGTCCATGCAATGTATGTGTGTCTTTCACTATTAGAAAATCGACCTTCAGTACCAGTTTCAAACCCCATTTAGTACCGGTGGGCAACTGGTACAGCTAAGCCGGTACTAATGTGGACCACATTAGTACTGGTTTTCCCCACCTGATACTAATGTGGCTTCCACGAGCGACATGCCAAAGCTCACATTAGTACCGAGTGTCAACTGCAACCGGTACTAATGTTTTTAGTACCGGGTGGGCAACCGGTACAACTAAGCCGATACTAATGTGGACCACATTAGTACCAGTTTGCCCCACCTGGTACTAATGTGACTTCCATGGGCGACGTGGGAGAGCTCACATTAGTACCGAGTGTCAACTGCAATTGGTACTAATGTCTTTTTTTATTTCCTTTTTCCTTTTCCATTTCTTTATTTCTATCGTATTTGTTTGCTTTACATATACTAATCGTAATACGATGCGTTATAAAGTGCATACGGTATGTAATATACTAATATTATATATATATATATATAAGCGCATTGTGCATACGAAAAATATATACAATGAATCAAATGTTACAGGAGTAAACTCTTAATCCTTTTTGGCCTGTTTGCTTGAAGATCATTGTTTTGTTTGCTGACTTCGGGTAGTGATATTAGAAGTCTTTTCTTTCTCATTGTCCTTGTTTTTGTCTTTGTCGTTGCTTTGCTGACCTCTGGTAGTGATGCTAGCAGTGTTTTTTTGCTCTTGTCTTTGTCAGTGGTCACTTTTACCATCGATACACCGGAATGAAACTCTCTCGCTGGATTAATCACCTCATCTAGAAGAAATTCGCAGAGTTGTTCTTGAATTAACCCGGATTCTTTCCGTCTCGAGTAAACCTTGCTTGATGCAGTTAATCTAAAAAAAGTTACTAATTGCATGAGTACTGGTAGAACAAAGTCTATAAACAATAAGACCTAGGGATATATTTGTCTGCATTTTCGTGTACGCACCTTTTCCTCGAGGTTGGTACCTATGACGCCACTTGAAAACATAAGGATGAACTCACATACGTAAAATCCGCATACATTGGTACCTTTTGGCTGTTTCATGCACTACACATATGTGAAAACAAAGTTAAGACATATTTTTTGTTGTATTGAAACAAGTGACATGAGATCTGCATACAAAAATCGTACCGGGCAATCATGTTGGTACCCGAGTTTCTCTTTGAAGTGCCCCCGTACTTTTCACTGAACATATCTCATGCTACGTTCAACAATTCGATGAGAGGTTGCTATTTTTCTTTATATCTGCCAATAGAGTCAAAGATGTGGACATAGCTTAAACTAGGCGAGATAACAAAGAGAATCTAGTGGAAACTGTCATTACATGTAGAAGTATCAGTTTATTGAAATATTTAATGTAATTTGAAAAAAAGATAAAGAGATGAGAAACATGTTGCTCACTTGCAATTGTATGACAGAAGTATGGTAGCCTTGGAGTGTTGCATGTCTAGATACTTAAATAAATTCTCCACTGTATCTGCTTGCTGATCACGTACATTTGCCTCATTTATCTGAAAAGGATCCATGAAGCCGACGTCTAGAATTCCTTGCCTCCGGCAAATTTGAATCTCCATGTTGTATGATACAAAATAGAAGTTCAGATATGGTAGAATGGATAGAGCGGTGATTTTAAGCTTATAGTAGAATAAAGACTTACAGAACCCAGCAATTGATGAATGAGAAATCAACTGCATCTTGATTGAATAGGAACCAAAACTCCTTCATGGGCACATTGATAGTGGTTTGACCTTGGAAATAATGGTGATCTTCAATTTTAACTTCGAGATAAAGGAGCCCGTTGCCTGCCATTTCCATGTGACATTCGTGCAATGCATACATCCTAGTTGGAAGATTGACCAACAATCGCTCTCACACAAGCGGCCTTCCAGGCACATATGCACATCTACCTGCCCCTGGATGCGGCTCAATTTGTTTAACCTCTAGAAGTTGAGCATGTGTCAGTTCTGCTTCTGCACCAAATTCAAGCAATCGCCGGTCCACCTCAGAAAGCACCTTGAGGGCGGGATATATTGCTTTGATTGGGTCCCTAGTTCTGCAATAGTTGACCCAACTTTTTGTTTCTTGTTCAGCTTCAGTGTCGTGCGATCGTAGTCAGAAAACGGAGGTTTCTTTAGCACTCTTGTAACAAAATTTTGCGATTTCAGAATGCTATTAGGAAGAATAATTAAACAATGATTTCTCATAATTTTTTTTGAAAAATTCCCAACATTTATTTTCTTTACAGAAATTTAGTATAGGAAAAGCAATTGACTATTTTTTCTAATTAAATAAAATGAATCTTTTTGTATGATGCATTCATATTCGTTTGCATGGTTTTTGGTTGTGTGTGTTTTTAAAATCATAAAAAGTTCAAGTTCCAAAATCCACCGTAAAATCTTTCCCTCCTCTCTTTTCTTCTTCGCGGCCCAACCTGCCCATCATCCTTCCCTCTCCTTCAGCCCAGCCGGCTCCTCTCTTTTCTTTTTAAGGAAAAGTGTTTTTCACGTCCTTCATCTGTCGTCATAGTTTGAGTTTCGTCCCTCATCCGCAAAATCGGTTGTCTAGATCCCTTAACTTCCAAATCCGTTTGTCTTTGGTCCCTCGGTGGTTTCGACGACAGTTTTGCCCGATGTGGCAATGGGCCCCACATAATTAGAGTGGGTCCCACATGTTAGTTCTGTCTTCCTCCTCCCACTCGAGCGGCACAGGGCAATGCCAGGCTTGTGGGTTGTGGTGTTCGCCGCAAGCACGCCCAGGCCCCCACGCCACCATCACTTCACAGCCACGTCCCCGCTGCTAGCACCCGCTCCGTCGCCGTTCGGTCCCGCGGCCAGCCCTTGTGCTGTCGCTCCCAGGCCCCCCCCTGTTGCTCGCTGCGACTGACTCCCACGCTGCCACATGCCCACCACCTCCTTCCGCCCGCGCGACGTCGACCTTGGCCTCGACAGGCACCACACGCTCGACTAAAGAATCATGGCCAGGCTTCAATGCGTGCGGTCGGCTAGGGGTCAGATTTGGCGGCTGGCGAGCGGCTTGAGCATCAAATTTGGCACCGTAGATGCGAGCAGCCTCAACCCAGTGGCGGCCGGCCGACTCAAGCGGCATAGGGCGAACCTTGGTGGTGCGCCCTCACCGTCCTCCACCTCCTCGGCGTCCTCCAGTAGCGCCTTCCTCGCCACTGCATGCGCCTGGGGCAGCCCTTCCTCCTCTAGCCCTGTCTCGCTCGGGAGGAAGAGGAAGACATAACTGGCATGTGGGACCCAGCTTAATTATGTGGGGCCCACTGCCACATTAGGTAAAACCACCATTGAAACCGGCGAGAGACTTTAAGACAAACAAATTTAGAAGTTGAGGGGTGTTAGACACCCGGTTCTGCGGATGAGGGAGAAAACTCAAACTATGGTGATAGATGAGGGATGTCAAAAACACTTTTTCCTTCTTTTTACTACGTCGGCCCATCTATCCTGCTCAGCCCAGCTGCGGTCCGGCTCCGTTCATCCCTCTCCCTCCGCTGACAAGCGGGCCCCACCAGTCAGGCTTGTCCCCTACCTCCAGCCGCTCGCCTCCCCATGGCTACGCCGTGCACCTCCCGCACTCGGCCGCCTACGCTCGCACACCCGTCCACCTCCCTTGACGCGCCTGCTCGCCTCTTGCGCGCACGCCGCCACCCGTCAGCTTCCCATTTTCTCCAACCTTCGGCTGCCGCCCCACTGGCAACCGCCGCCGCGCCGTCTCCAACAGCGTCCGCCCGAATCCTGGCACCCTTCCCTATCCCCGCAACCGTTGACCTCCCCACTGCTGCAGCCGCATTCAAGGCGTTGTTGTGCCCTCTCGTGGTAGAGATGGCAATGGGTACCCGAAACCCGAGTACTCGATGGGTTTTACCCGATAAGGAGACGGGTATGGAATCATATTTCTACCCGCAGGTACATAAATGGGCAACATCATGTACCCATCGGGTAAGCGGGTGCGGGTACATACTACCCATACTCGCATACCCGCGGGTAAAATATACCAGTATATAATTTGTGATAAACTTGTAAAATTGCACACTGTTAGTGAAGGATAATTTAATATTGATAACTAACAAAAAATGTCATTCTTTATTAGACTATTAATTGGTTATGAATTGTCATTTATATTTTTTATTCAAATTTGCTGGTATATGCACTTTATCATGTGTTATGTTCTCAATTATATTAGTTTACAATGGGTATGCTACCGGGTACAGGTTACCCGACGGGTAAAAAAACCCGCGCGGGTGCGGGTATGGGTAAGAACTTGTACTCACATGCGGGTATGAGTTTTTTAGCGGATAGAGTTAGAGTTGACAGGTGCGGGTATGGAATGGCACTACCCGACGGGTTTCTACCCGTTGCCATCTCACTGGTCTCCCCTCCTCCCTTCCAATAACGGCCGCTCCACCAAGGCCATTAATGGCCACCACAGAGCCCACCGCTGTCAGTGCCGGCTCCTCCTCTCCCCTCTCCGCCCTATAAAAGGCGACCTCGAGCCCTGCCCCTCCTCACACCTCCTCCACCAGTTTCCCCCGCTCTCGCTCCAACCAAGCTGCGCAACGCCGTCGTTGCCGCTCGCCAGGGGCGGAGGGAGGGAGGGGCTGAGGGGGGCCAGGCACCCCCAATATCCTACTAAATTCTCTAATACTATCTCTTAATTTAGCCTAATACTTCCCCTAATTTAACTTAAGTAGATCAGTAGCTGTGTGGAGTATTTAATTTTAACTTGATTTGTTTATATGCTTTATGTTTAGCTCCTGTTTAGTTCCCTAAAAGTTCCCAAAATTTTCGCATCGCAGACCGTGCCACCTCTCACAAAACACGTTTTTGAATACAAAATTTTCACCACTTTCACCAAAGTTTCCACCATCTAAACGGTGCCTTAGGTAGTTAACATTTCAAGAATGTTTTTTAGAGGTCATGATGAACCTCCTGGTTACTTAAAATAGGGGTAATTTTCTTGAAATACCTAAACTTTTGGCTTTGTACAACGAGGTTGTGCTAAAAATACTTAAAAATGCAAAATACACTTTACCTAATATCCAAAAGGAAATTCTAAACATATATATACTCAAAAAATATAGAAATCAATTAGAGAAGAAATTAAAAATAGCAAATTATTTTGTTCATTGCCCCTCCTATTCTTAAATCCTGGCTCCGCCCCTACCGCTCGCAGGAAGCTCAGAGTGCCGCCATTGCTAATCTCCTTCCTCACCGTCTCTCCGCCACTGGTGAGCACCTCCCCAAGATCCTCTCGCTCACCTCTCTCCGTTCTTCTTTTTGCCTGAGCTCCTAGTCCACCGGATAGCCATGATTTTGGCTGGCCATGGCTTCTCAGTCCGCCGGCCGTGTTCTTTCACAAACAAGCATCGACACCACAGAGAAGATAAGGTAGTTTTCCCTTTTGGTCCCCAAAATATTCATAAACCAAAGTTCCATAACTTGTTTCTTGCATCTTTTGCCCATAACCCCCTACAAAGATCCCACCTCTACACATAAATCCCACCCAATCTCTTTTTCAGATGTCACCCTGCCTTTTACCGTTTTTGCGAGCACTATTTATAGTGTCTTGCAAAAGTTATCAGCTAGCCCTCCAGATCTTGAGTTAATCACGTTTAGGTCCCTGAAACCTTGTTTAGTGCCCAGTTTATGCGTTTTAGGTCAGTTTAATCTCGTTCAAGTTGTGTTAGTTTCATAACAGCATAAAGTACACGTTAGTAGTGATGTTTTCCATCATGGAGGTTTCTGAAAATTAAATTTAATATTAACTTGGTTAATGCCTATTAAAGCTTGCTTTCCTAAATAAAATCTAATTAGACTTCAACACATGTTTTCGTAAGAAAGTTAATTTGATTAATACTTATTAAAATAATTCTTCCAAGTAAAATATAATTAGAGATATACCTCGGTTTGCATAATCAAACTTAAATTGATTAATGCATATTCAATTTTATTTATAAATAAAAGATACAAAGGTTCTATCTCGTGTTTTCATAATTAAATGTTAATTTGGCTAAATATAAATATAAACATGTTTTTAATTATAATTTGATTATTTGAACTCGAAACATAAAGTTATATGCTTAGATGCTTTACAAGCTTCTTTTGAATTCAAATGTTTAAATTGATTAAATTGTACTTGAATATTTACAAATAAAACGACCTAAGTTTACATCGTCTTTTTAATATAACTATAACTTGCTTAATTCTAAATAGGGTATTTCTCTGAAATAACCTATGTAAATGATTTTATTTAATTAAAATATACCAAGCACATAGCCTTTTGTGATATATCCAAATCTCTTGATAGTTCTGTTCTCAGTGTTTTTTTGCGTTTGCGTTCCTAGAACCATACCCTATTCTCTTTTAAAGCCTTTTTTGATTGGTGTTTTGTTTTTAGTCATTCTTGTTTTCTTGCTTTGCATGTTTGTGCTTGATGTTTGCTTCGAGTAGAAGATCGAGCTGCTGATTGGAAGTCTTGAAGATCAAAAGTGTCAAAGAGCAAGAGTAGAAGAGCAATAAGAGTAGCTTATCATTGGAGAAAGGCAAGTGACCCTAACCATCCTTCTACCTATGATCTAAATAAGAACACTATGATTTAATTGGAACATGGAGAACCACCTAGGAAAATAGTACAACCACAAGGATTATATGGCTCTAGTCTTGGCCAATTAATTAGGGAAGTCTTGTGTGGTTATTAGTCATGGTAGCTTGGGGTACGAAGGAATGCTTTTATGACTCTTCTACTTTGGACAGGTATTGGAACGAAAGTGCTCTTCTAGGCTGACCTGGTCCGAGGGTAGAAGGAGGGTATGAAAGATAGCCTCTAGGACGTGCTACTATGGACTAATACACATAAAAAGACTCTTTGTAAAGGCCTCGTAGCATTCTTATGAAACCACACCTCGGAAGTGTGGTATTGTTCCTACTTTTGCACAACATGGTTGGGTTCAAAGTTCTTCGAAACTTTTACGCGACTTGTGGTGGAAGTGTACAACTTCTGCAGAGTGTAAAACTGATCAATCAGTCGTGCTCACGGTCAAGAGGGCCTCGACCCTCACATGATTAATATACTTGAAGATGGATTTAAATTGCTTCTGGTTAATTTTTGTGGTCTTGCTGAGTACCAACCATAAGTGTACTCATCTTTGCTAAACTGTTACTCGGAAGAAGAAGGTGTATGAAGTCTCGAAGATGGTGCTAGGCGTACACAACCCCCAGTTGATTGCCTGTGAAGTTTGGAGCCTTTGTTTTCCAGGATTCTGTTGTAAATCCCTGATAATCTCTCTTTTTCTTACGTGATGTTGTTTCTATTATTCACTTATATGTCTCTATATGTATGAAAATAGATCCTGGCATACATATAGCTATCACTTGGTTTTGTTTTAAAAATCAGGTGTGACAACTCTCCTTCTCTCTTCCTTCTTGTTTATCAAGAAATGATGAAATTTAACCAGGTCAATAGGTTTCTCAACTAGAGGCTTCTTCTTTTGAATATTTGTCTATCCATATCCTCCTGCACTGACGCTTTCAGTTCCTCCTCAGTCTTCTCGTTAGCTAATTTCGGAGGAGGTTTCTTCACCTTGGGTATCGTCTGCTTGTTTGGAGGAGGAGGATGTTCTCGTTGGGAACCCTTACTCTTTTGAGGAGAAGGAGTTGGACTCGCATTTGCATCCCCGTCAGTTGCTGCAGGTTTTGGACTGCTGGTGTGTTCCCTTCTAGTTGGTAGCTAATCTTGGCCTTGCGGCATGGCGGATGGTGCAGGAGATGTTTCCACGGTCAATTGTGTTATCTTTCATGTGACCCTTGGGTCACAAAATCCAATTGTGCACCACATCTCCTAGAGTCTGTTCCCCATGAAGTCCTTCCACCTCCAGTTCGAGGTCATCCCAAGTATCGACCACTCGGTCCACAAAGACTTTGGCGTAATATGAAGTTGAAATTCCCAAGTTCAAATATGTTTCCCCTGGTGTCGGTATCTTAGCCACACTGTAAGCCACCACAATCATCTTGTTTCTTACTTGAGCCAGAAGGTCACATGTGGACCTCACAGTGATGTCATCCACGGGTAGCGGTGTTGGTTGATAGGGGCGGCTGCTTCCGTGGCGGTTGGGGCTGCTCCTGTGGAAGCGACGCTGCTATTATGCTTATTAGATGGGCTCATTTCATCATGAGGATCTAATGGTGCATGTGCTTGCTGACTTGATTACTTGCTTTGAGCAAGCACTACACGCTCATCAATGATTTCTGCCATTTTTGCCTCATGCATATAGACGCGCTCTTGCAGGTCTCGTATCTGTCGTGCACTCGTGCTTATTGGTCCTTAGTTCTTTGGCAACTTCTATAGGAATCAATGTGCTGCTGAAATGCAAATTTCCATGGAATGACCCCTTTGCCTCTGCAACGTCCAAGGTGTTCTTTAGTACCTAGTGCCATTGTAAGCTCGTCATTCTCTCGATCAGGCACGGAAGTTCATTCCACCGTAGCTCCTATTAAGTCAACAAGCTTTGCAGCTATCTCTCTTAATTGATCGCCCGTCACTAATGTTCCATCTTCGTGATTGAGCCTGCCACCATGTGCAAAATAATAATGCTTTTCTCGCTCAGGCCAATCTAGAGTTGCCGGTATGATTCCACTAACCATTATATCTTGTTCCGCTAGATCCCATTTGGGAATGGCCTTCTTGTAACCTCCAGGCCCGAGTGTATGAAATTCTTTCTTCTTACGTGCATTGACGGTGTTGGTTTCAATCTTCTTGATGGCGTCTGCTGATTCCTTGTACTGCAGAAATGCATCCCAGTGATTTCTTAACTTCCCAAATCCCTTCTTGAAATCTGGTGTAAGAACCTTCTTGACGCAGTCTTTGGTCAGACGCTTCTTGTACGACTAGAAGGCAATTGCACCCTTTTACATCGCCTGATATTTGATGTCTTCCAGTTTTGCACTTTTCGGGAATACAAAGTGATCTAACACCTGGCCCCAAATCATGTCCTTCTCTGTGTCCGCGACCACATCTTCCCGCACCACCGGTGGCTATTCAACATTATCATCTTTATCTTCTTCTACAGCTTCAGGAGCTTTTACAGAATGCTTATTGGGATGTGATCCCTGACAAGAAAGCTAATGTGGTTCACCAAGTTGGTCACAATATCTTCTGGAGCAAGTGGTACCCCAGCTTCAGAGACTTCTGTGATTATGAAACGGCCCTCTAGCGGCTTCTTTGGGTCGTGTTTCCTTTGAGGCTTCTTCTTGCTCGATGAAGGAACCTAAAAATGGAAAACTATTATTAATATTTGAGAACTCATGAAGAGACACCACGATGCCAAATCTTGACAGACATCATTTATATTATACCTCCTCGTGTCTCCCATCATTGCTTGCCTGGGGAACTGGTTGCTCTGCTTTTTGCTCTTGTTGCTCATCACTAGACATGTTGAGGTAGCTGTCAGCCTCCTTGTGATTGACTACTTCACTATTTTCATTGTTTCCATTTTGAGCAATAATATCCATTAACATTTGCTCATCTTGTTCCCTCTGTGATTGTTCCATGGTAACTAACCTAATTGGACAAGATAAATATTTCTATATCACAAGGAATTATTATTTCAAATAAATGATTATATATATATATAGTGTTTTGCTATAATGCACCTGGGTGCATTTTGTATAGAGAATGCACCCACTCTGATTTCAATTGATTCTTGCTCAGTTGCAACTAGACCAACTATAGTTGCAAATGATTTGCATCGGGTTGTAATTGGGTCTGGTCTAGTGGTAATTGGTTCATATTTAGTTAGAAGTTGCAACGGGTTAGAACTGTTGCACTTAGTTCTGTCGAGTTGCAATTAGTACAGTATTATAGTTGCAATTGGTCTAGTCTCGTAGTTGCAATTGATTTACACGCAGCTTCAACACCTAGTTGCAACTAGTTGGTCTGATTGCAATTGGTCTGCATCCAATTGCAACTGGTCCGTCTAGTTGCAATCGGTGCAGCGTATTTGTAACTACGAGAGTCTATGCATTTGTTGTACAAAATATTTTCCGTCGAGTTGCAATTAGTATGATGCAATTGTTGCAATTGGTCTAATCTAGGTGTTGTAATTGGTTGCAACTGCGAGGGACTGTGCATTTGCTGTACAGAATGCACCTTGTTGCATTTTAGCCTCACCATATATATATATATTCAAATAAATGATGAGCGAGAATCAGTCAAGAGTGGAGTGTGGAGGGAGCGTGTCAGGCGTACATGGACGAGGAGCGGTAGTTGGGCACGTGGCATGAGTCGGGAGTCGAGCGGGAGTCGGGGAGCGTGTCGGGCGGGACTCGGGTGAGCGTGTCGAGTGGGACTCGAGCGAGCTATTGACGGCTGTTAAGTACCCATTTTAAGGCCGTCAACTCCTGCATTTTGACACAAGAGATATACATCCACACTAGAATAGGAGCTTAAACTGACAAATTCCACAAGTGGTGATATTTATTCGAATGCAGGTATTTAGCACAAGAAATAGAGAGAAAGCATGCACATGTGATCCGAGCCATTCAGGCCCTCAGCCAATGAAAGGTTGCCACATAGGATCCCCCTAACCAATGGCACAAATATGGCATCATAATAAACAATCTCAAATGCCAAATTGGATTGCATCATTGTGAATGGCTCGTCAAGACGATCGAAATGGATATATCATCTGTATACTTCAGAGTTCAGATGAAAGAGATATGCACAAGATAACATCACACTGTTGGTATCATGTGAGCCCGGTGGGACCCACACCAGGCCACGTGGTGACGTGCTGCCACACAGGATGCCATGTGTCCATGACACATCATCAATCCAAGTGAAGCAACTCCCAATGAATCAGACACCGCCACGTGTACATCACAAGGATCCAAGGGCTCACTAGGGACCCAAACCGACTCAAAACTCCCCATGCACTGGGAACCACCTTAGGGGCCCACATATCAGTAATTGGGAGAAAGCACACCGCGAGAAGCGGCAATGTGGGGTTGGCCGATCCTCACATTGGCCGAAGCGACATAAGGTCGGATCATCTCGACCTTTCACGTGGCGCTTCCCTATTTGTCATAAGTACTGTCCTGAGGTGTTTTGGAGCACTTGGAGCATCGGAGCTTCAAATCCCCTTGCCTATAGATAGAAGGAGAGGGGCTCTCATTTCCATACACACTTCTCCTCCTCCTCGTTCATTTTGGCCTTGTAGCCTCTCTCTTTATGAGAGGAGAGCTCTTAGAATAGGATTAGTGATGGAGAGTGAGAGGGAATGCTTGGGGCCGTGTCATGTTCATGACACCTTCCTCAAGAATGATCCCCAACAGGTGCCTTTGTTCTTCATTTAGAGTAAAGTGAGTATTTCGACATTTTCTATTTAGACTAAAGTCGTGTTCATGCATAGGCGAAGTGTTCTTGTGTTCTTCGTTCGTTCTTGATTTAGAGGTTTGTGTACTTCAAACACAACCCCTTCGATCTTGTAGAACTGGATCATAAGTTTGCATTCCATTTGTGTGATAGCTTGTCTATTAGAATAAAGATGATGCTCCTGCATGTGCTCCAGTTAGACCAAAGTGCATCCGTGATCTTGCATAAGTGATGGTTGTGATCTTGAGCTAGTGTTAGTATCTCCCTCGTGGGTTTGTCGCTCTGTATTTATATAGAGTGCTATAGCAGGGTTACAGGAGATCTAGATGTAGTCAGCTATAGTAGTAATCGGTGGTGTAGACGTAGTGTCTAGACTGCGGGTTATCCTTCGTTTGCCATGTGCCCCACGTATAGATAGAGGTAGGCCACAGTAGTAACAGCCGTTGGAACCTTCATACTCCTCTGCGTCCGGGTACAGCGTAGAGCCAAAGGCCGGAACCACCTTGAGCCTTTTAAAGTCAGGGAACCGGTGCCCGAAGCGAGTGCTCATACCAGAGAGACCGTGCTAGACTCTGTACTCTATCAGCAGATCCTTTCTACCTATCCTATCCTACGGAGTTATGTCCTTGGACCATTAGCTGGGCTAGGAGCTAGAGCTCATCCATCCCATGGATTCGATAACCCTTGGAACACTCGTTCCCTGGGGAAGTGCTACAACAGTATATCTGTGCGTTTGCGAATTCGTTTGTACCCGTCGATGTACCTAGTTGTTCTTACACGTTCCCTTAAGGTGTACAACTTTTGGTGACGTTAAGAAATATCAACACGAGCGTGTTGTGCGGGAGTCGGGCGAGCATGAACGAGGGTGGGGGACTCGGGCGGGACTCGAGCGGGCGTGTTGGGCGGGAGTCGGGCGGGACCTAAATTCAAATCTAAATATCTAAACATCTAAATTCAAATCTAAATATCTAAATACCTAAATACAAATCTAAAATCTAAATACCTAAATTCAAATCTAAATATCTAAATACCTAAATTCAAATCTAAAATCTAAATACCTAAATTCAAATCTAACTCTAAAATCTAAATTAAATACACAATTAATAATTAAATAAATATTCAAAATGCTGACATCAGCCACCACGAGGTCACGTCAACATGCTTGTTCACCGACGACCGTGCGTCAGAGCAGGGGAGATGGCGCCAGCGAGGGTGGACGAGGCCGAGCGCGGGGACGACAGCCGGGCTCCGCTGGGACGACGACGACGACTCGGGGTGGCACGCCGGGCCCGGCGAGGTAGGAGGATGCGGCGGCGGGCGTGGCGGCTGGGCCAGGCGGCGAGGGGATGAGATGACGGGCACGATGTTGATGGCGGCTGCGGTAGGGACAGAGCCGTTGCAGAGGAGAAGGCGGCGCACGGGAGAGGAGGAGGGCGTGGCGAGGAGGAAGCGGCCAGGGCCAGGCAGCGCGGGGACGACGGGCGCGACATCGATGGCGGCCGTGGCAGGACGACGCTGCGTCGGAGGAGGAGGCTGTGCGCAGCAGAGGAAGAGGGCGTGGCGAGGAGGACACAGCGCGGGGACGACAGGAGCGGCGAAGACGGTGCCGCGGCGGCGGAGGAGGCCACAATGGAGGAGGAGGCCGTGGGCATGGTGAGAGAGAGGCGGCAGCGGATCAGAGGAGAGGGGGATCTTGAAATTGGCTAAGTGTCAGGGGAGGAAGAGGGACGGTTATATACCCCAAGCACATTAGTATCAGGGCCAAACTAGGCTCGGTACTAATGTGCACATTAGTACTGGGTCCTAACTAGGCCTGGTACTAATGTGCTTTTCATTCTGCGCCAAAACGAAAAGCACATTAGTGTCGGGCCCTATAAAAGCCTGCCCGGTACTAACATGCTTTTCTTTAGTTTTCCTTTTACTTCATTTTAAATTCCAAATTCTATTTCAAATTGCTATTAAATGTATTATAAATGTTATTCAGTATGGTGAAATGGCAAATCAAATTCTATTGTGCTTAATTTAGATAAAAAGTATGGAATGTGAAGTTAGATCTCAAACTTGTCAAAGTTATTAATTTAACTTAGTAATAAGTTATTTTGGTCAAAAACCTTATGTTGAATTTAAAAATCAAACAAAATTACATTTTTCCATGCAAAAATTTACATAACTAGTACGTGTCGTGTTATTAACATGTTTACCTCGATTTAGTCTTGCTCATGTATATTTTTATGTTAAATTATTTGTTTAATACTTGATGATGTATAGAAAATTTAAATAATTATTAATCTTTTCACCAAGAAAATACAAGTTCTTCTTACTTAATCATAACTAAATATTACATTACTTTGTTACATGACCATAATTTAAAAAAACTTGTTACACATCGTCATCTAACGAAACATTAATAACCTTCCTCTTCACCAGTGTTTCTTGGTTGTGATCGCTACGTAAGTACAGAGTGTCCTCTTGGGCTAACAGGAGACTTGGGTCGACCTTGACTGAAAATGTTGGAAGATCATCGAAGTGGTCACAATCTTCTGAAATGTTAGTCTTGTCTTCAACTCCAACGATTTTTCTTTTTCCTGGTAGAATTATGTGGTGCTTTGGTTCATCATCAACAATCGACGTATCGACACCTTTGTTTTTCGGTGGTTTGCTTGACATGTCTTTGACGTAGAAAACTTGAGTCACATCATTGGCCAAGACGAATGGTTTCATCCCAAAGTTGTCTGTCGTTACACCTCCTCCAGTATTTTTGACCCATTGGCACTTGAAAAGGAGGATTTTTAAAGGTCTGTAGTCCAATTTCCATATCTCCTCAATGACACCAAAGTATGTTTCTTCTATCCCATTGTTGTTTATTACATCTATACGAACACCACTATTTTGGTTTATGCTCTTTTGGTTTTGGGCTCTCGTGTAGAATGTGTACCCATTTATCTCAAATCCTTAGAATGTATCTACTGAGATAGATGACCTCCTAGACAACCATAGCAGTAGCTCTTCAATAGTTTTATCACCTCTTAGTTCCTTCCACAACCAGAATGCGAAATTATCAATGTGATGACGTGTAATCCAGGTTTCCATCTTCCCTTTATTTGAGGCCCGAACAAAGGACTTGTGCTCCTCCAAATATGGAGCCATAAGGGTTGATTGTTGCAGGACAGTGAAATGTGCTTTATCATATAACTCTGCATTCATGTCCATACGAGCTTTCTTTCCTAGTGTGCCCTTTCCTCTGAGTCTCCCTTCATAGCGTGATACAGGGAGTCCAATCGGACACATGTCATCAATAAAGTCGACACAAAACTCAATGACCTCCTCCGTAGCATATCCCTTTGCGATGCTTCCTTCAGGACGGGCATGATTGTGAACATACTTCTTAAGAACAAACATCAACCTCTCAAAATGAAACGTGTTGTTCAGATATACAGGCCCGAGGATAAAAATCTCTTCAACAATATAGAACAAAAGGTGGGTCATGATATTAAAGAACGAAGGTAGAAAGATCATCTCAAAGCCGACAAGGCATTGCACGACATCATTCTGCATCTTCATTAGATTGTGTGGATGGATTGCCTTCTGAGAAATCTGGTTGAGGAATGCACATACCTTAACGATTTCTAATCTCACATTCTCTGGTAGAATACCCCTTAATGGAACAGGCAGCACTTGTGTCATCAACACGTGGTAGTCATGAGCTTTCTGATTTATGAATTTTTTTTCTCTTCAATCTTACTATTACTAATTGGAGGCTCTTTTTGAAGCCTCCAGGTGATGCCACCTAAGATCCTAGGTGGACAGCCTAAAAAAATAGAGAAATCCTTTAAACTCTCACAAAAATCAGAAACATCCGGCCATCAATTCAACATCTCTAATCATAATAGTCATTGGATCTGTTATCTTTCTAATAAATTACCCACCTCTGCCATTATGAAAATAGACCAAGGTAACCCTCTAAATATGTATCTAAATTACCCACATATGCCATTATAAAAAATAATGTAAATTAACCCTTAATTTTCATGTAAATTACCCACTTATGCTACTATAAAAACAATATCAAATAACCCCCCTAAATTTGCATATAAATTATCCACTTATGTGCTTATTAAATTTAAAGTAACCCCTAAATCTGAATCTAAATCATATAGTTATAATAAGATATTAAAGTGCATCAATATAAAATTTTAAATTACTTTCTCTATAATTATTAATATATTATTTATGTTTTTCTCAAAAATATATTATTTATGTTATTATTTATATAAAAATACTTCTCATAATGTGTGTCGTCATATACTCATATATTCATGAATGAGAGACAGATAAGAATACCAAATTTTATGTTGTTCATAGATTAAAATATAGTGTTCAATTAGATACAAATCAAACACATATGAAGGTGCTATGCTAAGGGAAAAAATTGTTACTAACTAGACCTATTACAATTATTAGAATATGTAATAGATGAATGAGAGCATGAGATAGATATTATAATTATTAGCTATTTCTAGCCCGTGCGGTGGCACGGGTTGATAGACTAGTATTTATTAATTGTTGTATATTTGAGGAGTAGCTCGTTGGGACCTTCATACTATTCAAGCAATCAAACATTCTTTGCTTCTCTTCCTTGCTTAGGGTGTACTCCGTCCGTATCCTTTTAATTAACGCTGGTAGAACAAACAGGAACGAGTCAAAATATTTGTCGTTGGTAGTATAGGCAGCAGACGGATTTCCCCTTTTACCCCTGGTTTAGCATCGGATCCCATCGGCTCCGCCTGCCCGTGTTCCGCAGCTCCGCCGCCGCCCGTGCTCTTCCCTCAGCCTCCGCCCGGCACCGTCCGTGCTCTTCCCTTGGCCTCCGCCCGCGGCTGTTCGTGCCTCTCGCCACTCACGCGGTGCCTTGTCGTCCATTTCTCCGGGCCACGCCATGCGGCGGCGGGAGCAATGGCGCCTCCGTGCAATTCGCCGGGCCGATCCTCCGTCCCTGAAGCCATTGCCGCCGCCCCTCTGGAGCTGGTCCCCGCGGCCGCCCCATATAATCCCTACCCCAACGTCGCTCCTTCTGGTGCCCCCTCCGAGTCCCTCACCGGTGGCGATCTCACCCCACAGCCAACGGCGCCATGGCTCAAGTCATGTGTACTGAATTTATCTGGCAAAGAACAAGATATGATCTCAGGCTCAAGTCAACAAAGTTTAGTGTTATGCTCTCATCTGTTTTTTGTTCGAGTGTGCTCTCATCTGCTTTGAAAGAACTACTGTTGGCAATCACTGAACCAAGGAATAAATTGGCTTTGCACAGGTAGTATAACACCTGGCATTTGACATTACTGCTACTTGGGGTTTTTTCAGACAGCTGCTCTGGATTCAGCATGTTCGGTGGCAGCAGCAGCTGATGTTAACAAGTCAATGTGCTTTGCTAGCTGAGTTGTGGTTCTTTTTTCTGAACTTTTATGTGTGCTGTCAACAATGTGTGTGTGTGGTTAAAATTGTGGCAAGAATTAAGGACTTGTGATGGTTGTTTATGGACTGAAAAAAAGAGTACTGCAACTGATGTCAAACTGCTGCAGACAGGAGTACATCTTGACTGAAAAGCATCCAAAGATGTAAGCATGGTGGAGTCCTGATCATACCCACTGAATTTTAACTTGTGATCTGATCTAGCTGTCATGAACCATTAGCCATTCATGATGCACATAATGATGCTAAAAGAACAGCTATCACCTATTCATAGATTGCATGCATGGACCAATGTTTGCTATCAGAAGAAAGAAAGAAAGAGAAGCAAGCATCTGTTATTTTGGCTTGTGGTGTGCACACTGGCCACAAGCAACTATTCTAAAATGATCAAGCTTTATTGAATGATTGTTGTGCAAGCAGTACCTTGTGTTTAGTTCATTTTTATTTTATTTTTTGCCTCTAGTAGAAAGAAGATCAGGCTTTACTGAACGATTGGTGCAGCAATTTTTCTGATCATCACAAAAAGAAGTCCAAAGTCAGGGTGTTTAAGAGTCCAAAGTCCTACTGTAGGGTGTTTAGGATGAAAGTTGACCAAAGTCAACAATGGAGTTTCAAATTTGGAAATTTTTGGAACAAATGTGAAATTGTGACTTTGAAGCATTTAGAATTTAGTGGAAGCAAATTTGGACCTGAACATGAGGTTCCTGTGCCATTTAAAATTTTAAATACTACTCCAACCATAACAATTAAATAAAATGCAAGTTATTCCAACCATAATGAGTGGCTGCTATCAATCTCTGATTATTCCCATTACCAGATGTTATAATATGAAGCTGACAGCCAAGACAACATCACATGACTCAGAAGCAGCTGTAGAGGTTTATAACAATTCTAGTACTCCTTTCTTTGAACATGAAGAAAGGATGCAAGGCATGCACAGGTGTAATAGTGAACTGAACATAAAGTAAACTGTAAAATACAGTACTCCTTTTTTGAAGGAGAAGCACCAAGAGCAATAGAATGCAGCTGATGCATGCAGAACCCAGAAAGAAAGCATCAAAAAAGAAAGAAAGAGGAGTACAAAAGCAACTTATTTATTTATTTGAGGACAAAAATGTTTACAAGTACTCCTGAGATCATAGACCAAACAAAACGAATAAATTATCAATTCCTCATCACTTTGATATGAGATTATGAAGTCCTCATCACTTTGATCACAAGACCATAGACCAAACAAAAAGAATAAATTACACACTTGTTTTTGCTCTTTACTCATTGATTTGTGCCTCAGCGTCTTGCGCCAACTGCGCTTCACACTTCAGTTGCAAAGGGGGACGTCCTTGCCTTTCGAGCATCATTTTCCTGATGTGAGCAGCATCATATTCATTTCCGCCACCAAGTTTCATAGTTTCCTTCATGCATCCATGGAGGGTCAAAAAAAATTTGTTTGCATGGCGCACCGAATAACTTTCAAACGCCTGATCCACAACGCCTACAAGCTCTTCAGTTGTTTTGAATGCCTTGTTATACTGGACTGGCTGAAAAGTGTTAAAGAAGCCTAAATTCAACACATTGAAATCAGGTGATTTTTTTGGACACACAAGTCTCATGTCGAACCCATGTTGCTTAGCAGCCTCACAAAACATTATGTCATTAGGAGCTAGATGGGGGCTAGCATTGTCCTGCTGTATAAATATTGGCTTGTTGGCATCTTGAGGCGGCCAATTGGCACGAATAGCTGGTAATACCTTTTCAGTCATGAAAGTCCGAATGACATCCTCGTTTACTGAGTTGGTAGCCTTCATCTCTATTGTTCCTGCAGGCCGCTTTACACTTGACCGCTTGGCTGTTCCATACGTCACGAATGGGAAACAACCAATCTTTCCATCAAATGTGCAAAAGCCTAGAGAATCAAATCTTGGCCGAGCCACGACAGTCAAAATCATGACCCTAGGAACTATATTATCTCTCTCTGATTTTCTTGTGATGTAGTGCCACTTCTCCTCAATGAACACATAATCAAACAACCCTTGAAACATTGGATCATGTGGTATACTACTTGGGTCAAGCATTGATAGACACCACTTCAGTCTGTTCTTCTTGTTTTTGTCTGTCAAGTAGGGATTTTCATAACCATTTTCAACATTCTTTCTTTTATTCCTCCTTTGCTCTTCTACTTCTTCATCATTTATCTCAATCTCCACAGCCCTGCATGAGCATTAATTTAACATGAGTTGAAAGTCCCGGAGTATACAAAATCGATGCTAGATGCAAATACAATGGAACACAACATATACTGCATTGAAGCTATACCGCTGATGTATTTCCAAAAAGACTGTTAATGCTCATAAATCTTGCTGGCTGGAACAGCAAGGAAAAGCCAAGAGACTACTGCTACACTAGTACTGCATGCTACTGCTGAAATGTGTTTACAAATTCAAGCTACTACTGTTTGAGTAGTATATTTCTGATGTTTTAGGAGTACCATGGTTTGTGTGTGTCTGACAAGAAGAGTACAAGAACTAATTCACAGTGGATAGTGAATTGTGATTGGGTTGCTTAAGATGTGATAACTCTAATCTTCTTGTTATCTGACCATATATACTACTGAAATGTGTTAAATGGGTCACATTTTTCAGGTCCTATATACTGCAGCAACCTCACAAATTACAGAGTTGGAGGCTCAATATCTGACCACGTTGCCAACCTGACTGCAGTCTCCAGCATGTAAGCTGCTTCAAACAAACTGATATGCATATACTAACAGCAAGGAAACAATTGCTAAACTGGAGATATGGAGTAGATCAGGTCCATTGAAGCTCCGGCAAATGGCACTCGGACTAGAATTTTGTTCTGAGACTGAAGAGCAGCTGCAGAGGGATTGGGACTTGGGAGGAGAGGGAAGGCTTCACTTACGGATGCTGAATAAGTCGAGGATGTGTCCCATGGGGCTGTCCCCTTTCCCCATCTGTTGCTATTGCGCCGGCACCGCCTCCTAGTTCTCCAGGTGCGCCCCGGGCACCGCCGGTAAGCCCATCAGCTGCGTGCCCCATCGGACCGACTCCAGTGCCTACGGCTGCTGCTGACCCGCCGCCGAAGGTGCCGCCGACTGCGGCGCGCTGGCCGGTTCCGCAGGATCGAGCGGCCGCTCCTTCCCTGCCGGAGGATCTTGTTGCTGAGTGTTGACGGCTGTTAAGTGCCTACTTTAGCCGTCAATATACTCATGAATAGAGGAGCATAAAGCATTTCTTACACGTATTTAGTTAAGAATAATGTAGTTCCGCTTGTCCTTGGAGATTATTTGATTGCAGGAAAATAAGCAGGAAAAGAGTGACAAACTCACCTTCTATGGTCCATGCCACATCACCTCATCCTAGGTGGGCTGCCAACAAGGACGCCATGCATGCACACCTGCCAACTAGGGAGCCATGCATGCATGCCATGCAAGCAATCCAAGTGAAGCAACCCCCGACGAATCAGAGCGTGACACGTGGACATCACATGGATCCATGGGCCCACAAAGGCATGCAAACCGCGCCAAAACAGGGTGGACACCGGGAACCGACCTAAGGACCCACAGGACAGCCACCAGGAGAAAGCACGAGCCAGGGGGTCGGCCGAACCGACCTTGGCTCGGCTCCTCCTGTGCTTCCACGTGGTGCTTCCCTATTGGTCCTAGGCGTCATTCCAGGGGTGTTTGCATCCATTCCTCGCCGGTGCCCGGGCCTATAAATAGAAGGAGAGGGGGCTCACTTATGAGACATCCACACTTGCAACACCTCTCTCACTTTTAGTCTCAAGGCTAGGAGGTAGGCTAGAGTAATTCTAATTCAGGTTCCAAGTCTACTTTGAGATCTAGGTATGAGTTCTCTTGTATCTTATTTTATTTGTATGACTTTGATCTACTTCAGTTATTTATCTATTTCATATAAAGTTGTGTTAGTATGCATGAGTGATTTGTTCATGTGTTCTTCACCTGTTCATCATTTAGAGGCTCCTGTTCTTGATGAACAAGGCCTTTCGATCCACTTGACGGGTGACTTTCACATGTTTCTGGTGTTTGTTCATAAGTTAGAGGGTCGTGTTCTTCGCGAACACAACCCTTTGATCCAGTTGAACAGACATAGGAAAACATGAATCCGTTTGTGTACATAACCTGGTTTGATCTAATTAGATGACATGATTGCGTTGTATGAAGTCTGTGCTTAAGCTACGGTACTCGGTGTAATTGGCTGGTTTATCTGGTGGCTTGACCTTGGTCACAATAGCCCGGGCCGGTCAAGTCCGGCTAACAACGTAAGCATGGTGCTTGGGTTGCGTAGCTACCTTACTTATGAGTTTATCCCATGGTTTGTCTTGGGGCGGGCCGCGGTAGTGACAGCCGTTGGTCCTCTGAAATCCCCCACATTCGGATAAGCTGTAGGAGTCTAAAATATAACAACCGGAGTTGTGCGGAAGCAACGCGGGAGGTTATCTCCCCGTGGTACCTGGGTGCTTAAGTCAATGTTCTTCAACGCTAGTGTATCTAACTCATTCCTACCAGCTTTGTGTGAATAGTACATAAGAACCTAGAACTAACTCGTATGTCGCCTCCTATGCCTAGGACCCTTAGAGAGAGAGAGAGAGTGTGTGTGTGTGTGTGATCACACTACCCCTATTATCATATTTTACCCCTGTACTTGAGTGTCTGATTTATTTCCGTCTATGATCTATACTCATTGCAATAGAGTTGATCTTGTCAATCCGCCAATGCCTTCTTTGGATTCGATACCCTTTGGAGTACTCCTTTGGGGAAATGCTACAATGGTACTTCCGTGTGCTTGCAGACTCCTGTAACGTTAAGAATTACCAACCAGCATTTCTGGCGCTATTACCAGGATGGGTTCCAAACCTGTTCTTAGGTGATTGCGTTAAGAAATGTCAACAAGCATTTCTGGCGCCGTTGCCGGGGAAGGCTTAAGGATGACATATCAACACTTTGCATATGTTTATAATCATGACAGGAATAAAACAGTTCTCAATGCAGGCTAACTTGGATTGTCTTCTTTGTCTATTGATGATGAAGACAGGTAGTGCATGACTGGTTTCGACTTACCGTCGAATTTTACTGAAGATCCTGAGTCACTCGTAAGGAAGGCACGAACTCATTCCGGCTCTCCTTCGCGTGAACGTTTGGAAGTCGATCCAGCTTCCTTTGTGCCATCCGCATCAACTTCCATGGCCAATCCTGTCGAGAAGACTCTCCGCGAGTACTCCGCTCCCTCTGCTGACCAGGTGCCGACAGGCCCTGTGATCAACACTGGGAATGGAAACTTCGAGATTAAGACTGGCTTAATTACGATGGTACAGGCTAGCCCATTCTGTGGCAAGCCTAATGAAGATGCGAGCGCCCACCTGCAGCAGTTCCTGGAACTATGCGGTACCTTCACTATACGAGGAGTGGAGGAAGATGCTATTCGTCTGCGACTGTTTCCCTTCTCCCTCTTGGGAAAGGCAAAGCAGTGGTTCTATGCTAACCGTGCAGAGATTAACACTTGGGCAAAGTGCTCCGCAGCATTCCTCGTGAAGTTCTTTCCGTTGGGCAAAACCAATGTCCTTCGGGGGCGAATTTCAAGTTTCCAGCAAGCGGCAAATGAGACTATCCCCGAAGCTTGGGAGAGACTCCAGGAGTACATCCTGGCTTGTCCTCATCATAGGATGGACAACTGGCTTATTCTTCAGAGTTTCTATAATGGGCTGACTCCGACAGCCCGAGGCCATATTGATGCTGCAGCTGGAGGGGCTTTCTTCTCTCTTACCATCACTGAAGCTACTACACTGATTGAGAAGATGGTTACCAATCAAGGGTGGAGTGATGATCGACTCTAGCCACGTCAAAGGGGTACACATACCGTCAAGGAAGCGGATATGTTGCACGCCAAAATGGACCTAATGATGAAGAGAATGGATGATCTAGCCAATGAGAAGGCCGCCATGGCCACCACTACTCAAGCTATGGATGCTCGCATGACTTGCGAAGTTTGTGGTAATACTGGGCATTCAGGGAATTACTGCCCTACTACTCAGGAGGATGTGATGTACATGAACGGCAACAACAGCGGTTATCGTCCACAAGGAGGTCAAATGTGGAATCAATCGCGCCCTTATTATCAAGGAGGTAATCAAGGTAATTCTTTCAACCCAAACCAACCTTCCTTGAAAGATCTAGTCTTTGGACAAGCTAAGATTAATGAAGGCTTTAATAAGAAAATACCTGCCTATGATAAGGCTTTCGAGAGCCTTAATGTTAAAATTGATAGCCTTTCTTCTGCTCTTAAAAACCAGTTGAGTTTTAATAAAATGATAGAAACCCAGTTGGCTCAATTAGCAGCTTTGGTTCCCTCTGCTGAAGACGGGAAGATTCCGGGGCAACCCGTATCTTCCTGTGAAAATGTTTGTGTAGTGTCCACCAGATGGGGTAAGCATTCTAGGCGGGCACAAACCACTGACTATGCAGGGAGACCTATACAGCAAATACTTGACCCATGGGAATCTTCAACAATCACACACAAGAAAGATCCTGGTTATCCGGCTATCACCTGCAAGATATATTACCAGAAGATTAAGCATGCTCTCTGTGACCTTGGTGCAAGTGTTAACCTTATGTCCAAGGCTATGTTTGAACAATTAGGGTATCCAGCTCTAACTCCAACTGCGACGACCATCCAACTTGCTGATGCATCGATCCGACATCCAGAGGGGATAGTAGAGAACTTATTGGTATTCATCCAAGGTTCATGCATCTTTGCGGATTTCGTGGTCCTTGATATGCAAGATGATGAGGGAATGCCTCTCATTCTTGGGAGACCGTTCCTGAGTGACGCCAACGTAAGGATCAATGTGGGAGCCGGAACGATCCGATTCCGCATTGGGAAGAGGAACTTGATGTTCTGATTTCAGGCAACAAAAGAGAAATGCTATACACTGCAGGGCAAAAATGAGCAATCAGGGGCGTGGACGGAGCCACAGCCCCCGCGACTTCCCACCACTCCAACAAAGCCTAAGAAAACAAGAAGGGTGTGGCGGGAAATACAGAAGTCATCTCCATCAATTTCTCGGGAATGGGGTGACGAGTGGAATTGATCGCCGAGAAAAGTCTCGCTCTCAGACTTAAAAAGATGAGTCCTTTTTGCCAAAAGGTAAAATTAGTAGTTATCTCATATTTCCCTTTTAAAATTTTATTTGATTTTTCCAAATGCATATTTGAATTTTTCCAACCTTGCATCTACATAATAGATTTTTCTAGCCAAATTTCCCTTTTCGAATAAATTCTTAAAATAATTCTTTAGTGGAAAGTCATAAAAAAAATTTCGAGCAACATTTTGGGCGAATCTGGACCTAGACATCTGGGTAGGACATCAGGTAGCCGTTAGAGAGCCGTTGCAAAAAGCTGGAAGCAGGCGGGCCCGGCAGGGGGTCGACCGACCCCAGGGGTCGGCCGACCCTGGCCAACGGTCAAGTGGGCCCCGCCTCTTCCAACGGCTCCTAGCCGTTGCCCTTGTTCTCTACCCCGGTGCCTGGCTCGGTTGCCTATAAATAGAAGGGGGGTTGAGGGGTTTCTTCACCCATTCACTTATTTCCATCACCCTCTCTCCCACTTTGCTCTTGCTCGTTGGTTTTCTTGGATTTCTTGCTCAAGTGGAAGTGTCAAGCACTTTCTCCAAACTGTCGCTGAATATTGAGTATTGGTGGAGCAAGCTCGGTAAGGACTTCATTTCGATTTCACTAACCCATCACCGAGTTGCTCGTGTTGTCCCATTGTTGTGCAAGATGAGTTGGATTGCCGGTGCGTACCGGAAGGTGACCCGCTCACGCCGTTCTAGAGACGGAGAGGGCTCATCTCACTACTCCGGAGCTACACCAAGTCCAATGTCAACCGACTGTGAACAAGAGGAAGAGGAGGAGCTACCCACGCCATGAGCCGAAGGGGTGATCAACACCGATGCCGCCTTCATCGACTTAAGGGACGACCGGGAGAGACATGCCAATGCTCTCATCAAGGATCGAGTCTTCGCCAACACCAAGGAGTTCGACTCGACCCTTCTCGAGAAAACAAGTATGGACTCCGAGTTTGATTCCATTTGGCATGCTCTTGGTTGGGAGAACTTTGTTCCGGTGTGGGAGATCGGTTCTAGGCCTCTCACCATCCAGTTCCTTTATACTCTTCGGGAGGATGAGATCGGTATTACGTTTCGTTTCCATGGAACGTCGTATCGAGTCTCATGGCATGATCTTAGTCGTGCTCTCGGTTTTCATCGTCGTTGTGCTATTTCTCTCGATCAAGCTTGCAGCGATTTTATTCGAGATAGTTTTTGGGAAGAGATTTCTGGTCGGCCTGTCCGTGGCAAGTTAGCACCTCGGTGCAACGATATCACGCATCCCACTCTCCGACTGTGGCACAAGTGGCTCGCCATCACTCTCTTTCTGAGGGATGATGTTCGAACCATGTGCACAGACGAGATGAGGATATTATATGCCGCGGTCAGACGGATCAAAATCGCCCCAGTGCAAGCTATGATTCGGCAGTGGTTGACAAATTTTAGGATGACGGGTTCTATTGAGTGTACGTCTCTGATCACACGTATCATTTCGAGTCTTGGGATTACACAAGGGGCTAATATTCCCTACATTGATTCTCCCTGAGCCATGATAGATGAGGCATATCTGATTCAAGGACAAACTCTTAAAAAGGGCCCGGATGATTCCTTGGTTTTCTTTTACCCTGGCCACACAAACTAGATTCGGTTACCTAACCCAGATTTCCGTTTGTACGGCCAAGGGCCACTGACCATTCCTCTTGAGGAACCTCATCGTTCTAGTATTTCTGGAGACAGGTTCACTAGGAGTGCATCAAGGAGGGTAGCGACAACACAGCAACCGCCGCAACATCCGCCGCCACAGGCATCACCTCAGCCACAGCCTCAGCCTACACCACCGCTGTCTGGCGCATGGGCCTCGGCCGGGTACATGTCTGGAGTTACACCCGGATATGCCCCCGGTTGGGACCAACCCATGAGTCAGTCGGGTGCGAGTAGCTCGACCTGGGCTAGTGCAGGGAGTGGCGAGTGGGTTCGGCCCACCGGTGCTACCTACGGGGACTCGTCCTCATCGTCTGGGTTGCGCTCGTCATCTCGTGGGGCCACCCTCACTCAGCAGATGAGCGAGCTCAACATCCGTGTCGGTACCATGGAGGAGACAATGCACCAGCAGGCTGAGTCCACTCGGGACTGGCAGCGTATGACAGGCGAGAGGATTCACACCATGGAGCAGAGACAGCTGCGACAGCTGGAGGAGCAGAGGGCTTACTACGCGTGGATGGGATACCACCCTCCACTGCAATGAGCCTGAAGCTAGCTTGGGGGAGGACCCCCATTCTGAGGTAACTTGTATCTTCTGTTGTTTTCAGAACCCCGTATGCTAAAAACACATAAAAATCTGAAAAAAGTTAAAAAGACCAAAAATATTTATTTGCTTTCTTAAAATTAGTTTGTTTTCATATGAACGGTAAGAGTGTTCTTATTCTCCATGGTTGAAATGATGAATAGTTGCTCTGTTTATTCCTCTTGTATGCCTTGTTTACAACTTAGTATCCTATCCAAGTTTTGAGTTTGTTGGCTAGTATGATCGAACCTGAGCTTAAAAGTTGTGGGTAGCAAAAAGCATGATCTTTGCCTAAATTGTTGCGAGGTATGATACGGTATAATAGAGTTGCTATGAGCTAGTACCAAGTGATGTTTGATATCCGGAGTTTTCTTTTGAAAAATGATAAATGATAAGTTCCTCAATGATAAGAAATTCCTATCCAAGGCCATATGTAGATCTTAGCTTCTGTTAACCTCCACATATGCTACTTGATTTCTTCATTGAGTCTTGTCGAATTGTTGAGACCCTCGGCGAGTAAACTTGTCATACTCCTATGATCAAGATCACGTACACACCACCATATGCGAAACTTCTACACTGGAAGTTAGCAACCATCATTTCATCCATTTCCCATCCATTCCACAAAATAAAGCTCCGCGCATGTTCCATGATTACTCTCCCTCCAAAAATATTCAGCAAGGACTATGGGCTATGTAAAAAAAAGAGAAAAACATGCTCAAGGGCATGCATAAAAAAAGAGAGTGAGAGAATAAAGAGACATAGCCCGAGTCTCAAAAATTTCGAAAAGGAGGAGAGTAAAATCATGCAAATAGGAGTTCATACACACACTTTTGCACATCTTGATCAGGGTATATGACTTGTTCTCCCAAGGATCCGGTTTTTGACTCGACAATACATGAGAAACAGGTATGCCACTGTCGTACAGACATCCCTGGCCCCACTACTCAGGTGGGTACTGGGACCGACTACTCCGTGGGCCCCTGGGACTACTCGACTTGGGCTACACGGCACCTGATGGCGTGGAGCGCAAGGCATGCAGAGGACTAGTACTCGGTTAGGAAGCTAGACATGTCCGGATCCATGTAGAGTACTCCTAGCCGCACACAACTAGAACTCCTCTGGCAAACCGACTTGTAACCCTACCTCCCGGACTATATAAGGCGAGGCAGGGACCCCTATCTCATCATCCGCATCATCTTGTAAACACATCCAATCAATCCAGAGCTACGTAGCATACAGGACGTAGGGTATTACGCACCTCGCGGCCCGAACCTGTCTAAATTGTGTGCCACGTGTCTCTCCTTCGAGTTACCGATCTCGGTGAGGCCACATTCATCTACCTCGGGTACTCCCCTTGGTAGGTTGCCGGTCTAAAACACTGACAGCTAGCGTGCCAGGTAGGGGATCTCGCCGAAGATCTCATGGCGAACTCGACGGCTTCAATCGTCATCAAGCCAACCGCCGCTTTCAACCGTGGTGACACCTTTGTCTTCGGCTCCTGGGTCTGCACCGCTGACGGCGCTGGATCGTTCCAGCTCTACCTCACCATGACCCCGGACCTGGAGACCGGACTCGTGACGCTTCCCGAAGCTATCATGAGTCAACTCGTTGAGAAATTCGACGAATTTTCGCTCTGCAACCAGGTTGCAGACTTTGAGATTGGATCCGCCTCCAACTCGAACTCGACGTCACCCTGGATCGCCTCATGCGAGCCGGCTCCTGAGCCATCATGTGAAGCAGCCCCTCTCCACGAGCACTTCCCATACGGTCTCTGCAACTCTAGCAGGGCCCACGCGGAAGTTCTCGATGCACGTCGGGCCGGCAAGGAGATCATCTCCGAGTCCTCCTCGGACTCCAACACCGTCCCCGACTACAACTCGGACTCCTCCTACGAGTTCGACTTCGGTCTTGATCCGATCGAGTCCGAGCTCAACCCCATCGAGGAACCATTATCAGGTCCTGCTGCTGGCTTGGTCATTACGTCTACTCCTGCTGGCAGATTTGTCTACTGGCCCGACCGCAAGCCCGCAGACCTGATTAACGACAACTCACGCTGTGTCGCCTACCTCGAGACACTCCCCTTCCAGGAGGGGACGCCGCTGAACCCGATCGAGGAAGAGCACACGCCAACCGAGGTGGCGACTACCGACTCCGGCCTCTGCACTCCTGACCGTGAAGTCTTCATGACGGCCGGGGAAACTGGAACCTCAGGAAGCCGGCCCAATCGGTACCTCGACGACATCTCAGCTGACGAGGAATCAGCCAACGCACCCCCAGACGAAACTACGGAGGCCAAGAATGCCCGGCGCGAGCGCAACAGAAGACGAGCTGATCGGCGCAGGCGGCTCCGAGAAGCTTTTCCCATCCGGAACCTCACAGAGGCTCTGGATCAAGTCGAAAACCGGGTACACACCACCCCTGAGCAATGCCTCATGTCTATCACTACGATAGCACGAACAGCTCAGGGGCACCGTGCAGGCGAACTCATCGCCAAGCTTGCTGAAGACGCCTACTTCATGCGGGTCGACAACAGAGTCGCCCCTGTCCCACCCACTGGAAACCATGAAGCCACTAGTCGCAGCCCAGCAAACGTCGGAAGCAAACCGCGTTCGCGGCGAACACCAGCCAAACCCCAACCAATCTAGAGCCTCAGCGGGAGGACCCTCACAGGGCGGCAACAGCCAGGGCGGCTCCGGTGGTAGCCGCGGCGGCGCTGGTGGTAGTCGCGGCGGCGGCGGTGGTGGTGGCAGTAGCGGCAGAAGTTCATCCCACGGCGCCGGCAGAAGACCTGGTGGCGGCAGCGATCGCGGGGGCCGAGGCCACGCGAATAGCCACACCACCGGCAACGCACGCGGTGGCTATGACGCCCGCCACAGGATCGACGAGATCTGCCACAAGAAGGCTACTGAAGCAAGCGACAGTGACGGCTTCCCCGCCTACTCTGCACGACTTCGCAACCTGCTCCTTCCTGAGAAATTCAAACCTCTCGGGATCACCAAGTACGACGCGAAGCAAGACCCAGTTCAGTGGCTTAGGTGCTATGCCTTGGCCATCGAAAACGCTGGTGGCAACAATGACGCAAAGTGCCTCTTCTTCCCCTTCTGTCTGGATCAAGCTCCACTCACATGGCTCGAGTCACTCGAAAGGAACTCGATCGACGAGTGGGACCAGCTGAAGGCTCAGTTCACCAGCAACTTCGCGGCCGCCATGGGGTGCTCGGGTACCCGCATGGACTTGGCAATGGTCAAACAGGAACAAGGCAAGACGCTCCGCCAGTACATGCGGCGCTTTTTCGACAAGCGCGCGACCGTAGTCGACGTCACCGACAAAGAAGTCATCGACCTCTTCCAAGACGGGCTCTATCACCGTCGCACCTTCGAAGACTTCGGTCGCCACCGCCCGAGCTCCATCACCAAGCTCAAGGACATGATCACATCATGGGCCGACGAAGAGGACAAGGCGAACGCCAAGTACGACTCCATTCGCGGCAAGAGCAAAAACAACACGGGCGGCAACAACAACAACAACAAGGATCAAGGGGGCCGCAACAACAACAACTACTCAAGCTCCAACCGCAAGCGCAAGCCAGACAACACAGTCGCGGCTATACAGCACCCTGCGAAGGACAACTCGAAAAAGACCTCTGACGGCTTCAGAGACTTGCTCAAAGAGAAGTGCCCATGGCATCTGGATGGCAATCATACAACCGACCAGTGCTACCAACTCCGGCGCGCACTCAAGGATATTCCCGAGCCACGGCCTCCTCACGATAAGAAGGGCAAAAAGAAAGTCGACTAAGGCAACGGCGACTTCCAAGAACCCGACAAGACGGTGAACGTCCTCTTCGGCGGACTACCCACCAAACGATCTCAGAAGCTCACCCGACGGGAAGTCTTGAGCATTGAACCAGCGGTGCCGACACCTCTAAGGTGGTCGAGGTACCCATCACCTTCTCCCGCGCAGATCAATGGACAAGCTTCTCTGAACCAAGACGTTTCCCACTCGTCCTAAAACCAGTAGTCGCGGGCTCCAGACTCAACAAGGTACACATCGACGGCGGGAGCGGACTCAACGTCCTCTTCACCAAGACCTTGAAGAAAATGAAGCTCGACATCACCGACATGCTCACCAAGAGCGCGTCACCCTTTGTACGGCATCGTTCCCGGTAACGCGGCTATACCATTGGGCTCAGTGGTCCTGCCAGTTACCTTCGGGGAGACAAGGGAGAACTACCGCACCGAGTACATCAAGTTCGAGGTTGCAGACTTTGAAACCTCCTACCATGCCATCCTCGGCAGACCAGCCATCGCCAAGTTCATGGCGGTGCCTCATTACACCTACTTGGTACTCAAGATGCCAAGTCCTGCTGGAGTACTTGCGCTGCAAGGGGACTTGAAGGTCTCTTACGACTGCGACACCGAAGCCGTAGAACTCGCAGCAACTAATCAAGTACCCAATGCAATGATGGAAATCTTCGCTGCGTCCAAGAAGCTCGCCCCAACCGAACTCGAGATTCCCGAGAAGACCGACACCGCAAACAAGCCTCAGCCAGTAGAGGAAGTACAGGTGAAGGCCATCGACCACGGGACGGGTGACAGCAGGAAGACTACCATGATCGGGGCGGGGCTCGACCCGAAATAGGAAGACGCGCTCGTCAGCTTCCTTCGGGCTAACCGAGACATCTTCGCATGGAAGCCAGCGGACATGCCAGGTGTGCCCAGGAGGCTGATCGAGCACTCACTCAACGTCGACCCTAAAGCTACTCCCAAACGACAACACCTTCGCCGTTTCGCTGACGACCGACGGGATGCCATCAAGAAGGAACTCGCCAAACTACTCGTGGCGGGCTTCATCCGTGAAGTTTTCCATCCTGAGTGGCTCGCCAACCCCGTCCTCATCCGCAAGAAGAACACGAACGAGTGGAGGATGTGCGTCGACTACACCGACCTCAACAAGCACTGCCCCAAGGACCCCTTCGGGTTGCCGCGGATCGATTAGGTCATCGACTCCACGGCGAGCTGCGACCTGCTCTGCTTCCTCGACTACTACTCCGGCTACCACCAGATCGCTATCAAGGAAGAAGACTAGGAGAAGACCGCATTCATCACCCCGTTCGGCACCTATTGCTACACGACAATGTCGTTCGGGTTGAAGAACGCCGGCGCTACCTACCAGAGAGCTATCCAGGCCTGCTTCAAGAAGCAGCTCAACAAGAATGTCGAAGCCTATGTTGATGACGTGGTCGTCAAGACCAGAAACTCCGACACGCTCATTGCCGATCTTGAAGAGACCTTCGCATCCTTGCGAGAGTACCAGTGGAAGCTCAATCCCAACAAGTGCGTCTTCGGCGTACCATTTGGGAAACTACTCGGCTTCATCATCAGCCATCGCGGCATCGAAGCCAATCCCGAGAAGATCTCCGCCATCACCAATATGAAAGCTCTAACCTGCATCAAGGATGTCCAGAAGCTGACCGGGTGCATGGCGGCCCTGAACAGATTTATCTCGAAGCTTGGAGAACGGGGACTACCTTTCTTCAAACTACTCAAGCACCAAGAGAAGTTCGTGTGGACCGCGGTCAAAGACTTTCTGTCAAAGCCACCGGTCCTCACGGCTCCTCACAAATAGGAGCAGCTACTGCTCTACCTCGTTGCGACTACTCATGTCGTCAGTACTGCCGTCGTTGTCGAGCGGCAGGAAGAAGGCCACGCATACCCAGTCCAGCGACCAGTCTACTTCATCAGCGAGGTTCTGTCAGAGTCCAAGGCACGGTACCAGCTGGTCCAGAAACTACTCTACGCAGTACTCATCACCTCGCGGAAGCTACGACACTACTTCCAGGAGTACTCGATTGTCGTCATCACTGACTACCCGCTCGGCGACATACTTCGCAACCAAGATGCTACTGGAAGAATCTCTAAATGGGCGGTCGAACTTGGCGCCCTCAACATCGACTTCAAGCCACGCACTGCTATCAAGTCTCAGGCACTAGTCGACTTCATGGCAGAGTGGCGGGAGAATCAGCTACCAACTCCAACCGAGCGGCCAGAACACTAGGTGATGTACTTCGACGGTTCACTCAAGCTCAAGGGCGCAGGTGCAGGGGTACTCCTGATTTCTCCAAAGGGCGAACAACTCAAGTACGTCCTCCAGATCTTTTGGAAGGTCTCCAACAATGAAGCCGAGTACGAGGCCCTACTGCATGGGCTCCGCCTCGCAATTTCATTAGGCATCAAGCGGCTACTAGTCTACGGCGACTCCGCAGTGGTCATCAACCAAGTCAACAAGTCTTGGGATCGCAACAAGGAGAACATGGACACCTACTGTCTGGAAGTCCGCAAGCTCGAGAACAAGTTCTACGGTCTCGAGTTCCACCACGTCGTCCGCGACAACAACGTTGCAGCGGACGTCCTGTCGAAGCTTGGTTCTACTCGCGCGCAAGTACCTGCCGGAGTCTTTGTCCACAAGCTTCACGCGCCATCCATCCCGGAGCCGGCGCCAACGACCACTGACCCTGTGCCACCACAGCTCGGTCAGGAGGTCATGATGATCGACGTGGACTGGAGACAACCCTTCATCGACTACATCCGTGAGCAGAAGGTTCCCTTCGACAAGAACACGGCCGAACAACTCGTCCGCCGAGCCAAGACCTACGTACTAGTCAGAGACAAGCTCCATAGGCGGGGTGCCACTTCTGGAGTACTCATGAAGTGTATACCTCGGGATGAAGGCAAGGACATCTTGGAGGAGATCCACAAAGGCGTCTGCGGCAACCACGCGTCTTCCCGCACGCTGAAGAACTCGTCAGAAAGTGCCAAGGATGTCAATTCTTCGCCAAGCAGCAACACGTCCCGGCCTACAAGCTAGTCACCATACCACCAACCTGGCCCTTTGCCTGCTGGGGGCTCGACATGATTGGGCCTCTGCCAACTGCGCCAGGAGGATTCAACAAAGTCTTGGTGGCCATCGACAAGTTCACCAAGTGGATCGAAGTCAAGCCGATTACTTGCCCAAAGGCCGACAGAGTACTCGACTTCTTGGATGAACTCGTGCACCGCTACAGGCTACCCCATCGCATCATCACAGACCTGGGTTCCAATTTCAACAATCATCAGTTCTGGGAGTACTGCGAGAACAGCGGGATTGACGTCCGGTACGTCTCAGTCGCCCACCCCCGCGCCAACGGTCAAGTTGAGCGCGCCAACGGGATGGTACTCGACGCCCTCAAGAAGCGATTGCACGACGCAGCCAACACCAAAGGAGGCAAGTGGATCAAGGAACTACCCAACGTACTCTGGGGGCTTCGTACTCAACCTACCAAGCCAACAGGGCAGTCGCCCTACTTCCTGGTCTACGGCTCCGAAGCTATTCTACCCGCCGACGTGATGTGGGAATCCCCGGTAGTAGAACAATACGACGAAGGCATCTCAGAAGATAGCAGACGGGTTGACATCGACAGCCTCGAAGAAGCCCGCTGTGCCGCCCTCGTCTAGTCAGCAAGGTACCTAGAGGGTATCCGACGCTACCATGATCTCAACGTCAAGGAACGCTCCTTTAATGTCGGTGATCTAGTCCTCCGTCGTATCCAGAACACGGACGGACTACACAAGCTCAGCTAGCCATGGGAAGGTCCCTTCTCAGTTTCCAAGGTGACCGGACCAGGCTCCTATCGCCTCCAAACACTTGAAGGCGACGACATCAGCAACTCGTGGAACATCGACTAGCTGTGTCGCTTCTACGCGTAGTCGCTCAACTACTTATCTACGGGTCCAAGTCTATACGGCTACTCACGGACTCTTCGCTATAAGCGGCCTCTCGGTCCTAGCACTAGTCTCCGGACTACTCTTCTCCAAGATCCAGCGTCAACGGCTACTAACGGATCTTGGGCTGCTCAGAGCACTGAGGACTCTAGCGGCGGTCTATACGACCACGTACTACTGATCCAGCCTATACGGCTACTAACAGATCTCCAGCTGTAAGCGGCTCAAGGGCCCTAGCACCACTTAGCCGTAGTCGGCCTACGGGTCCTGGCGACTACACTTGTAAATGGCCCTGGCCACCAAGGTGTCCCTTTTTCATTAGTAATAAAGTTCGATTCTACTCAACTTGTTTACTATGTCTCCGGCTTAGGCAGATCATACTGAGTACTACTACTCATGACTACTCCCACGGCTTGGTACTCCGCACACTTCGCTGCAAGTGGCGGCCACGAGTACTCATTACATATACAAGCAGTGGACAGCTTTCATTGATATTTCAAACAAGTCTCTGACCACTTTGTTTGTCTTACATCAACTACTCTAAGCTACCTCTACAGGTACATCTATTGGAGATTCAGCTTCTCCGCCACTTGCTCGGCAATGGGCGCCATCTCCTCCAGGAGAACCTTGTACTGATCATCAGTACAGTTTGCCGCAAGTCTGCCGGCCACCACGTCCACAGGGGCTTTGGGGAAATAAGACTTCATGTACACCAAGATCTGGTTCGGAATTGACTTCGCCAGATGCTTGACGTATGTCACCAAGCGCTCGGGGGCTTCCTTCAGCCTGTCTACCAATGGCGCAATCTTCGGTCCGCCTGGATGTGGTACCAACAGCCTCGCAATAGGCAGTGCGGCTTCCTCAAGTTCTTTCAACTGGCCTCGAAGCTTCTCACAGTCTTCATTCAGTTTCTGCAGAGATTTATAGCAATTTACAAGATCACGGTCTGAGGCTTCACAGAGCTCCATGTGGTACATACACTCATGGCTCAACTGGGTGTACTTGTACTCGAGTACCTCTCTCTTGTCAGTCTCCCGATACACAGTGTTCTTGAGGTCCGTTTCAGAAGCCTTCAGCTGGTCAACTCTTGCCTCAAGATCTGCAGACAACTCGACACAGTGTCAGATTATTCCAAGGTACCTCAATAAGTACTCAAGGGTTTGGCGGAAGACATACCTTTATTCTTCTGGCGCAGCGACTTGTTCTTCTGGATCAAGTCGTCCCTCTTCGCCTGCATATCTTGTACCTCATTGTGGTACTGGGCGAAGGCGCCGTCAAGCTTGGATTGGAGCAGAGCAGAATGCTTCTTCGACTTCTCGAGCTCCTTCTCCAAGGCCTCAGCGCGGAGAACTGTGTCGCCATACCCCTTCAGAAGCTCGGACTTCTGGCGGGACCTTTCAACAACATCCTGCGCAAGACAGAACAGTCAACGGGTACTCTGTATTTTGCAATGCAAGACTACTCAGGGTACTCGCAACGTACCTTGACCCACTGCTGGGTACGGCGCCATGATTCCATGCTCAGAGCGACGACGGCCGGATCAACCAGATCGTCCTCCAGCAACACGAGTCCTCCACGGCTTGACGATGCCGTCTCTGGCATGGGTGCCGAGCGAAGTGGCGCGACTTCTTCTATGATGGGCTCGCGGACGACTACGTCTGTGCTTGCCTCGGGTAGCGGATCGACCCGCGCCTCCCCGCTTAGCCCGGGGGCTACCGTAGTCCCCAGCCCGGGGGCTGTTGCTGCCGTTGCCCCAGCAACAGGTTCCGTGGGCTCCGTCTCCACAGTAGCCGTTTCCATAGCTACGGCTTCGGGAATTCCGGCTCCCTCAGCTTGTGCTCCTGCCAAGATGAGTACAAGAAGTCAATTTCAGCGACTACTACACATGACGACTACCATTGGTGATAGGACACATACCTTCGACCAAGGTGGCTTCTTCCAGTGTTGACTCCATTGCGGCTTCAGCTTGTGGCGGTGGCGTGGGTTCGCACACCTCCGCCGAGCGGTCCTCTCCATCGGCCGGAGTGCTGGTCTCCCCACCATCCCACGACAAGTTCGTGGATTTCCTGCATCACGAAGTATCCAGTCAGTAATACAAGATTAACAATTACACACCTACTCGAGAGTTCAGAGAACTTACAGGGTTGACCGCACCACGGTCACGGTCGGAGCGCCCAGTATACTGGCAATATCAACTATGCCAACCTCGCTGGCAGTCTCGGCTTCAGTATGAGCCTCCTCTGGCTGCTCTACCGCTGCAGCCGGAGAGGGGCCTTGTCCTTCTTCAACCAACGTCTGCGATTCCGCGGCGCCGGTCTCTTGTTGTGCCGTCACTGGTACAGCTTCTTCAGTGGTTGGAGGCGGACTGACACTCCTTTCAGTCGCCGCCCCCACAGTATCCCAGTCGCCCTCATCGTCCTGATCTACGGGGTTCGAGGAGGGGATGTCCTGTACCAGTTCAATTGGGTGTTGTCAGCACAAGACTACTTATTGGCGGTACTCGACTACTCTGGTTGTGGTACTCACCTCTTGGCTGGTTGCTTCGGAGATTTTCAGCTTCTTAGCGGCGCATTTCCGCGTCGCATTGCGCGGCTTCCTCGGAGGTACCAGCAGGCTAGCCTCTAGGCTCGATGGCCTCTCGACGATAACCGGGATGTCTGGCATCCTAGCTTGGCTAAACTTTGAGCGCAGCTAGAACCACTGCTGCAGCGTCTCCTCGTCCTCATCATCGGAACCACTTTCGATGATAACGGCATCATCACCTTCACCGACTTCGCGGCGTTCCTTCTTCTTGCCCTTCCCCTGCGTTTGTTCCTCAAGTCGCGGAGGGGAGGGTGGGATGGAGATGTATTTCGCCACATCATCCTACAACATACAGCACATGTGAGTACGACTACTTCAAGCTAATCAGTACTCGGGGGCTTATGTCACGACTACTGACCTGGTTTGGCGGCCGAGCTGCGGAGTACTCGGGGACTGGGCACGGTGTGTACGGCGGCATATCCTTGAAGATCCTGCCCAGCCTCTCGACGATGACGTCGTCCTCGACTTCGAAGCCGGGCATCCGAGAGGAGTCCTTGTCACCCGTGTACTAGTACCCGAGGGTGTCTCGTGCCGTCAAAGGTTGCACCCTCCTCTTCATGAAACTGAAGGCCACGTGCTCGGCCCTCAGTCCGGCCTCCCGCAGGGCCTTGATCTTCTTCAACAGGGGGGGTAGTTGGATACCCTCCCACATGGTGGGCTCCGTGTTCCACCACGGCGCATGCTTTGGTTGACGCCCGCTCGGCTTCGGCAACTCGGGGTGGTGGTTGCTGATATAAAACCACCTCGCCTTCCAGTCCTGGTTGGAGTCGATGAGTTTGTACGGCAGGTATTGGCCGGCGATGTCTTCACGCATCTGAATCCCGGTGCTGGCAACTACTCGCGGGTCATCAGTGCTTGGCTGTGGCTTCACCCGAAATAACTTCCGGAACAAGATCCAGTGGGGTTTGATCCCCAGAAAAGCTTCGCAGAAGTGCACAAAGATGGAGGTGTGGAAGATCCCGTTGGGGTTGAGGTTGAGGTACTCGATGCCGTAGTACCTGAGCATCCCTTTGAAGAAGTCGCTGGCCGGCAGCGCAAGTCCACGCTCCACGAACCGGGCGAACATCGGAATCTCGTCCGGGTTCTTCTCCATCGATACGGGTCGCCGGTGGCGGTACGCCAGAGATCCATCTCCTTCTCGCGGAGGAATCCGCTGTTGACCAAGGTGAGGAGGTCCTCCGTCTTCAACTTTGCCTTCTTCCATTCCTTCGCCGGATTGGGGTGAGGGGACGAGGGCGGCGACGACGACGATTGGCCGGCATCTCCGGCTTCATCACGGCTCCTCTTCTTCGACACACCGGTCTTCTTGCTCTTTGCTGGAGACGCCTTCATCCTCCAAGTCACCGGAGTCTTCACTCGCATTCGCTCGGGGGCTGAGGAGGGGGCGGACTGCGGCGGCCGCCGCAAGTAGATCTAATCTACGCTCGCGGTAGCGGTGGCAGCAGAGGAGCAGAGGGGGCAGACTCTCAGATCTAATCTGTGGGAATGTTGTTGCTGGGAGCAAAAAACCCTAAAGGGTTCACTGGTTATTTATAACTGACCAGGCGGCTCAGTTCTAGACGGGCAGATAAGGCGCCAGACGGGTGACTCAGCGGCGGCAGCCTGACTCTTCGCATTCCAATACTCGATGCTCTCAGTCTTGGGGGCTCGACAACAGCTAACCGATTCAGTGGGCTACAGCATATCAAGACCCCACTCCGGACACATTCTACAGTCAAGATGATCCTTCAATTCGAGAGAACGTACTCGACTCAAGGCTCGGGGGCTCCGTGCCACGTGTCCTTCGGTTTTTTCTCTGGATTTTTCGGGATAAGATTGACAAGACTTCAGATTGACCCTCAGCTTGAATCTATGATTCGACCTAAGGCTCGGGGGCTACATTCCATATGGAATGCGATTCTTCGAATCGCATTTTCCATATGGTTTCTTCATCAAGACAACATGAGTACTATTGAAGACCTTCGAGAGAAGCACTCGGGGACGCTTGGGGACTACTCGAGAAGACTTCAAGATTACTCAAATATCAGCTGGAGTACCTTCCAGCCTCGGGATGATTCAAGCATTCTTGAGGACTTTCGGCTTGTGGAACTCGGGGACGCTCAAGGACTACTCGCCAAGGCCATCAAGACTACTCGAAGACATCCTGCTCGACTACAAAGTACTCGGGGGCTTGTCGTACAGACATCCCTGGCCCCACTACTCAGGTGGGTACTGGGACCGACTACTCCGTGGGCCCCTGGGACTACTCGACTTGGGCTACACGGCACCTGATGGCGTGGAGCGCAAGGCATGCAGAGGACTAGTACTCGGTTAGGAAGCTAGACATGTCTGGATCCATGTAGAGTACTCCTAGCCGCACACGACTAGAACTCCTCTGGCAAACCGACTTGTAACCCTGCCTCCCGGACTATATAAGGCGAGGCAGGGACCCCTATCTCATCATCCGCATCATCTTGTAAACACATCCAATCAATCCAGAGCTACGCAGCATACAGGACGTAGGGTATTACGCACCTCGCGGCCCGAACCTGTCTAAATTGTGTGCCACGTGTCTCTCCTTTGAGTTACCGATCTCGGCGAGGCCACATTCATCTACCTCGGGTACTCCCCTTGGTAGGTTGTCGGTCTAAAACACCGACAGCCACATGTTTTCCCTACCTACAGCTCCACATATCAATTTATTAGGAGTAGGAAGTGAAAGAAGGCAAATCAAAGCCTTGGTGAGGAATCATACACATTGAGCGATCCGAGAGTACCATTTGAGGAACTTTGATTTCTTTTTGAAAAACCTGCAAAACCTCCGGATTGCTAACTGATCAAGGTACATGTGATTAGTAATCTTTATACAACCATTCCATCTTTCAACCACCCAAGGCAGGTGAAGCTACACGCCCCATACCAATCAAGTGTAAGGTAAGATCAATGCCAACTTCTTCAACTCTTGATAGAGTACCTACCTGTATCTTGTTATACATTAGGAATACAACATCGTAGCAACTCCTGATCAACCAACCTAAGTCTTTAATCTCTTGCTCGGGCGAGCAAGAGGCTAGCTTGGGGGAGTTGTTGACGGCTGTTAAGTGCCTACTTTAGCCGTCAATATACTCATGAATAGAGGAGCATAAGGCATTTCTTACACGTATTTAGTTAAGAATAATGTAGTTCCACTTGTCCTTGGAGATTATTTGATTGCAGAAAAATAAGCAGGAAAAGAGTGACAAACTCACCTTCTATGGTCCATGCCACATCACCTCATCCTAGGTGGGCTGCCAACAAGGATGCCGTGCATGCACACCTGCCAACTAGGGAGCCATGCATGAATGCCATGCAAGCAATCCAAGTGAAGCAACCCCCGACAAATCAGAGCGTGACACGTGGACATCACATGGATCCATGGGCCCACAAAGGCATGCAAACCGCGCCAAAATAGGGTGGACACCGGGAACCGACCTAAGAACCCACAGGACAGCCACTAGGAGAAAGCACGAGCCAGGGGGTCGGCCGACCCCACAGGTCGGCCGAACCGACCCTGGCTCGGCTCCTCCTGTGCTTCCACGTGGTGCTTCCCTATTGGTCCTAGGCGTCATTCCAGGGGTGTTTGCATCCATTCCTCGCCAGTGCCCGGGCCTATAAATAGAAGGAGAGGGGGCTCAGTTATGAGACATCCACACTTGCAACACCTCTCTCACTTTTAGTCTCAAGGCTAGGAGGTAGGCTAGAGTAGTTCTAATTCAGGTTCCAAGTCTACTTTGGGATCTAGGTATGAGTTCTCTTGTATCTTATTTCATTTGTATGACTTTGATCTACTTCAGTTATTTATCTATTTCATATAAAGTTGTGTTAGTATGCATGAGTGATTTGTTCATGTGTTCTTCACCTGTTCATCATTTAGAGGCTCCTGTTCTTGATGAACAAGGCCTTTCGATCCACTTGACGGGTGACTTTCACATGTTTCTGGTGTTTGTTCATAAGTTAGAGGCTCGTGTTCTTCGCGAACACGACCCTTTGATCCAGTTGAACAGACATAGGAAAACACGAATCCGTTTGTGTACATAACCTGGTTTGATCTAATTAGATGACATGATTGCGTTGTATGAAGTCTGTGCTTAAGCTACGGTACTCGGTGTAATTGGCTAGTTTATCTGGTGGCTTGACCTAGGTCACAATAGCCCGGGCCGGTCAAGTCCGGCTAACAACGTAAGCATGGTGCTTGGGTTGCGTAGCTACCTTACTTATGAGTTTATCCCACGGTTTGTCTTGGGGCAGTCCGCGGTAGTGACAGCCGTTGGTCCTCTGAAATCCCCCACATTCGGATAAGCTGTAGGAGTCTAAAATATAACAACCGGAGTTGTGCGAAAGCAACGCGGGAGGTTATCTCCCTGTTGTACCTGGGTGCTTAAGTCAATGTTCTTCAACGCTAGTGTATCTAACTCGTTCCTACCAGCTTTGTGTGTATAGTACATAAGAACCTAGAACTAACTCGTATGTCACCTCCTATGCCTAGGACCCTTAGAGAGAGAGAGTGAGTGTGTGTGTGATCACACTACCCCTATTATCATATTTTACCCCTGCACTTGAGTGTCTGATTTATTTTCGTCTATGATCTATACTCATTGCAATAGAGTTGATCTTGTCAATCCGCCAATGTCTTCCTTGGATTCGATACCCTTTGGAGTACTCCTTTGGGGAAATGCTACAATGGTACTTCCGTGCGCTTGCGGACTCCTGTAACATTAAGAATTACCAACCAGCATTTCTGGCACTATTACCAGGATGGGTTCCAAACCTGTTCTTAGGTGATTGCGTTAAGAAATGTCAACACCGAGGCGGAGGGGAGAAGTGGCAGGGAGGGCCTCGGGCTCGATAGAGAAGGAGTCTGGAGTGGTGCCATCACGATTTGGTGAAGCCGAGGAGGAGCGGCGGGTGATGGTGCGTTCGGGGGAGGGGCAGGGCGTTCGGGAGAGAGCAGGTTCGGGAGGGCAAAAGGGTCTAATCACAGTTTTCTTAGTTTTGTCGAAGATGTCGGAAACGACATCTAATTCGATCCGGAGGGAGTAACTAGCAGGAGCCAAGTAATTTCCTTTCTCTCTCTTTTTAGGATGTAGGCCTTCTTGTTGGTTCATAAGTTTCAGGTTCCTACGTGCTTGAAATTGTATCTTTTGTCTTTCCATATACACCTAGGTGGCCAAGTAAGTTTATGCAAAAATTCTTCATCACATACATCACATCAATTGCATTGCTAACCTCAAGGACTTCCCAATAAGGTAGCTCCCAAAATATTGACTTCTTCCACATGGGTGCATGTCCATCGGTGTCGTTTGGAACATGTTGGCTACCAGAACCCTTGCTAAACACTACCTTCAAATCTTTCACCATAGAAAATACAAGTTTGCCACCATGGTGAATGGGCTTCTTACGTTTTTCTCCAACACCTTCAAAATGTTTTTCTTCATCTCTTAATGGGTGCTTAGGAGGAAGAAAACGATGATGGCCCAAATACACGATCTTTTTACTGTGTTTTAGATACATGCTACAAGTATCATCTAAACAGTGTGTGCATGCTTGATATCCCTTGTTTGTTTGTCCTGATAGATTACCAAGTGCCGACCAATCATTGATGGTTATGAACAACAATGCTCATAGATTGAAGGTCTCCTTTTTGTCCTCATCCCACACAGGTACACCTTCTTCCTTCCATAACGTTTTAAGATCCTCAATCAATGGTCTTAGATACACATCGATGTCATTGCCTGGCTGCTTTGGGTCTTGGATGATTACTGGCATCATAATGATCCTTCGCTTCATGCACATCCAAGGAGCAAGGTTGAACATACATAAGGTCACATACCAAGTGCTATGACCGCTAGTAAACTCACCGAATGGATTGAATCCATCCGTACTTAAACCAAACTGAATGTTCCTTGCATCTTTTTCAAACTCCGAAAATTCTCTGTCAACTAATCTCCATTGGGACGCATCAGCGGGGTGCCTAATCATTTCATCTTGTTTGCGTTCTTCTTTGTGCCAATGCATCAACTTTGCTTTGGCCTTGCACCTGAATAAATGCTTCAGCCGTGGTATCACTGGAAAATACCACATTACCTTCGCAGGAATTTTCTTTATTTTATCCCCCTCAACATCGTTAGCCTCATCGCACCGGATTTTATAACGCTACGATATGCACACATGACAAGCCTCTAGTTTCTCATATTCTCCTCGATATAGGATACAGTAATTAGGGCACGCATATATCTTTTCTACTTCCAAACCTAGAGGACAAACAACCTTTTTAGCTTCGTACGTTGACACTGGCAATTCGTTGCCCTCGGGAAGAATGTCCTTTACCATCATCATTAAGTCATCAAAGCCCTTGTCTGAAACTCCAAGTTTAGCCTTCCATTGCATCATTTCCAATGTGCTACCCAACTTCTTCTACCCCTCTTTGGAACCTGGGTACAACAGTTTCTTGTGATCTTCCAACATACGCTCAAACTTCTTTGACTCCTTTACCTTTTCGCAATTTTCCTTTGCATTGCGCAATACCTTGCCTAGCTCGTCGAGAGGATCATCCTCAAATGCAGCTCCTTGAGTCTCGCATATGTAATCCTCTCCCATTGGATCATCTACAAAGGCACCTTCTTGAGTCCAATCTGGAATATGATCATCTTCTTCATCATCGTCTTGCATTATAACCCCCCTTTCCCCATGCTTTGTCCAAACAAAATAATTTGGCATGAATCCCCATTTGTATAGGTGATCGTGAAGACTCTTTATCGATGAGTAATACTTCTGATTTTTGCATATTTTACATGCACAAATAATGAAACCAGACGAGGGCTTGTTTGCTTCTGCCACATCTAGAAATCCACACAACCCATTAATGTATTTCGTGGAGATTCTCTTGTCGGGGTACATCCATTGCCGATTCATCTACAAAGTACCACCAAACAATCTTTAAGTATCCAATCCACATTATATAATATGACAAACTTAAATAATAGAGACCATGCACAAATTTAAAGTGTTCATATTCAATCCACATGATACAATACGACAACCTTAAGTGAAGGTCTTATAGAAATTTAAAGTGTGACATATGAAACACTACTACATGATACAATACGACAAACTTTAGCCATCCTTGTGATGTGAAGACGCAGGTTTAGCTTTGATGAAATCGCTTTGTGGATTAGTTGAACCTCCTTAGATAGTACTACTCGGTGGATCTGCAACACTCGGGACTCGTGGTAGAGTATAACGACCACCAAAAGGAGGTTACTCCCCCGCTGCAACAACATCTACATGTTTTCCTTGCAAATAATGAAGCATTACTCTCTTCCACATGCTCATTTTCTTCAGCTTATCAGGAGGTCCTCCTTTCGTTTTCCTCTTGCTGTGTGAAGAATGACAATCACCACTACCATCATCCCCACTCCCTTCAGCAGCAGTAGACATCTATACTAATTATAATAAATTATTTAACACAGTCAAGAAAACACTAGTATTTCTAAACTAATTCTATCATTTCTAGAAAAGTATTTCTAGATAAAATTCTAATATTTCTAAATTGATTCTAGCAGTTCTAGTTGTTCAAAACTAATTCTAGCATTCCTAATATTTCTAAAAGTATCATTTTTAAAAAAATTGAAGTAATTCTAAAATATCATTTCATCTGACTAGTATTTCTAAAAGTAAAGGCGAAATCATTTCATCCAACTATTATTTCTAAAGGTAAACCCATAATCATTTAATATATTTATTAATATCACATGTCCAAATAAATAATACTAAAAAATTCTATCATCGCATACAACATCTCATCCAACTAACACGGTACATCCTTTGCAATAAATTCTATTACAACGTAGACAAAAATGCATAGAAATAAAAAAATCCTCATTCTTAGCTCATTTTAAAGTGCCAAAATACTCTTATTTGAACCCATAAAACACAAAATAATAAGCATATATCAAGGGAGGATGAAGTAACTAACCTCTACACCACTTCAATGAGTGAATCGTCAAGAAATCGTCGTAAATCTGGCAAAAACTCCTCTAGGGCACCATGGAGAAGGGGGGGCTCGAGGTGGAGAAGAGTGGAGGGAGTGGCTCGGTCTGAGGAGGAGGAAGACTGATTTATATGGGGGGATATTAGTACCGGGCCTAGACACCACCTGGTACTAATGTACACACATTAGTACCGGGTGGTGTAAAACCTTGGTACTAATGTGGCATCCACACATTAGTATCGAGCATAGACACCACCCGGTACTAATGTAGGACATTAGTACCGGGCCTAACCTAGGCCCAGTACTAATGTGGGTCACGATAGGGCCACTTGGGGCCTTGACTTCCCAACTGGTACTAATATCACATTAGTACCGGGTCCAAAAATAACTGGTACTAATGTGAAAGACGAAAGGTCATTTTTCTAGTATTGTTTCTTGTATCTTCTGACCAATGTTTAGAACCTAGAGCTAACTCGTATGTCTATCTCCCTATGCCGTAGTTGTTACTTGAGATGAATCATTATGTGTCACACTACCCTTCATCATCATCTTTATCCTTACTCATGTGTTTGAGTTGTTGTTTCTTCCACTACTCATGACTTATATTCATTGCAATAGTATTAGTCTTGTCATCCTATCCACCTTCCTTGGATTCGATATGCTTTGGAATACTCCCCTACTCATGACTTATATCCATTGCAATAGTATTATCCTTGTCATCCTACCCGCCTTCCTTGGATTCGATACTGTTTGGAATACTCATTTGGGGAAATGCTACAATGGTATATACGTGCGCATGCAGATTTTTTTGTGTTCGTTAGAATTACCACCAGTAATTTCTAGCGCCATTGCTAGGAACACATAAACTTAGCAGTGATGTTAAGAAATGCCAACAACGACCAACCGCGTGGTGTTCGCAGCTAGGTGACTTGGCGCGCGCGGCCGATGGTGAGCTGGCACGAGAAGGTAGGATATAATATTTCGAGAGAAACTATTAGACATAAGGATAGAGTTTCAAAAAAAGCACACAACCAAGAAGTGGTGCAGTGGTAAACTATGTTGTGTTGTGTTGTTCTTGTAAGTCTCCAGTTCAAACCCTCGTGATTTCAAGTTATTTTTGCAACATTTCGACGGGACGCTAGTAGTTGGGCTACTGCTACTTGAACTTACATGTGGGACCCATGTTGGTTTATGAAATTTTTGCGGAGCTTATGACGTCACAAAACCAACATGGAACAAGGAACACATGGCTACAGTAGAAACCTTTGTGTCATTCCTTTATTTGTCAGTAAATTTGCTCGGAAGTGAAACTTTATGATGATATCAGCTAGGAACATCATAAATCAATAACGCTAAAATTAGGTTGCGTCATAGTCGGCGTTTTTCTTGTAGTGCAGCTAGAGACACCTTTGCACTCCTGTTATACGATACCTTGAATACTCTTCGGGTGAAGTGTTACAACAGTATATCCATGTGCTTGCAGATTTATTCGTGAATGTTAAGACTTCTCTACGACACAAGCTCCTCGATCACACCACATGCCCTCCACCTCGAAGCTTCTGGTAGAACCCGGATACCGCTTCAGACCCAAACCGTGGAGTCCCCCGATTTTGAGGCCCAAACTAGGAAACCACCCTCTGTCAGTTTTGTGGCCAAACCAACAAACCCCACGTGTGAGGCGCTCGACCTCAAAACACCAAGCTTCGAGCACATCAAGTCTTTCACCTCCAGTGCCCAGACGGTCTACTCGATCTTGCCTCATTCCTTAACTTGGTTGTCGCCATTGCATAGGCTTCTCACAACATTGCTTTGCTTTTCCACACACCATGCGGACCACACTTGATCCTGTCATCCACCGAGCCCCTCAAACCAAGGCTACTTGTCTCTCCATAGATACCTCAGAGTCCACTCTAGCTAAAACCTTCAACACTTGTTCTCCACCTACAACAATGTAAACCAAGCTGCATCCAACACCTGCAGTACTAGACTAAGGCAAACGTTAGTCCACACCACATTGTCAATCACTCATCACTAAGGAGTGACCATCCACTGCTCCTCGACACTCTCTGGTCCGTAGATAGATAGATAACTAGGTAGGTAGAAAGAAAGAAATACTAGATATATAGATAGACAGATAGATAAATAGATAGACACACAGATATATAGACAAACAGATAAATAGATAGATAGACAGACAGATAGATAGAGAAATAGATAAAAAAACTAAGTCGGTGGGGTTAAGACCGCCCCATGATTTTTATGAAGAGAAGGGAGCTGAATCCCGGCTTTGAAAATCCCTGAACCCCGCCTTCACCGGTGAGGGGATTTTTTTTAGGATAAACCCCAGTGAGAAATCAGCGTCGAAGTGGGGAATCAAACACTGGCCGACAGCGTGCCCATTTGCAGTGCTAACCAACCGAGCTGTGGCTCATTCATGAAATAGATAGACAAACATATAAATAGATAGACAAACAGACAAATAGATAGACAAACGAACACATAGATAGATAGATAGACGAACACATAGATTTGATATCCCTATATCAAATGATGAGCTAGATGAAGAATTGGTGGAAGCAACTAAAGGACTAGAACCACAAGGCGGAAGCCTTGAGGAGGATAAATTCGAAGACATCAGGGAAATTAAACATGAGGAACCACAAGTACCGGAGGTGGATCTCAAATCATTGCCCAAGGGATTGAAATACGAATTTTTGGGTCGGACAAGACCTATCCCGTTATCGTGAGCGACGAGTTGAGTCCCGAGGAGAATGACATGTTTCTGAATCTATTGAAAAAGCATAAGAACGTGATGAGATATTCAACAAATGACCTTAAAGGACTTAGCCCAGCCTTTTGTACTCACCGCATACCTATGGAGAATCAATGCAAGCCCGTTGTCGACCATCAAAGGAGGTTAACCCATGCCAAGCGAGAGGTGGTGAAGGAGGTTATCAAGTTGTTGGATGCCGGAATCATTTACCCGGTGCCGCACAGCGAATGGGTGAGCCTCGTACATTGTGTGCCGAAGAAAGGAGGTTTGACCGTGGTGAAAAATGAGAAGAATGAACTAATACCACAAAGAACCGTGACCGGATGAAGGATGTGTATTGACTATCAAAAATTGAACAAAGCAATGAAGAAGGATCACTTCCCCCTATCGTTCATCGACGAGATGCTTGAGAGGTTAGCAAATCATGCATATTTTTGCTTTCTTGATGGATACTTGGGGTTCATGCAAATTCCTATTCACCCGGATGATCAACACAAGACAACTTTCACTTGCCCTTATGGAACATTTGCATATAGAAGGATGCCCTTTGGTTTATGTAATGCTCCAGCCTCTTTTCAATGATGCATGATGGCAGTATTTTCGAAGTTCATCGAGGAAGTTGTCGAGGTATTTATGGATGACTTCTCCGTCTATGGAAAAACTTTTGTGGATTGTTTGGCAAACTTGGACAAGGTTCTCACGAAATGTGCGGAGGTTGACTTGGTGCTAAATTGGGAAAAATGCCACTTCAAGGTGAAGCAAGGCATAGTGTTGGGACACGTGATATCCGAAAGGGGGATTGAGGTGGACAAGGCTAAGGTTGAAACGGTTGAAAAACTTCCACCACCGACGGATATCAAATCTTTGAGGAGTTTCTTGGGCCATGCAGGATTCTATAGGAGATTCATCAAGGATTTCTCAAAGATTATGAAGTCGTTGACTAATCTTCTCCAAAAAGATGTGTCATTCAATTTTAATGAGAAGTGCTTGCCGGCATTCCAGACACTAAAGAGAGCTCTCATAACCGCACTCATCATTCAACCGGCCAATTGGAGTCAACCCTTTGAGATCATGTGCGACGCTAGCGACTATGTCGTTGGAGCCGTGTTGGGACAACGAAAAGAAGGCAAGGTACATGCTATATATTATGCTAGCAAAACTCTTAATGGAGCCCAACTAAATTATGCAACAACGGAGAAGGAGTTGCTTGCGGTAGTATTTGCCTTCGAAAAATTCAGATTGTATATTGTGAATTCTAAGGTGATTGTCTACACCGATCATGCGGAAATCAAGTATCTCTTGTCTAAAAAAGATTCCGAGCCAAGGTTGATTCGGTGGATCCTTCTCTTGCAAGAATTTGACATAGAGATTCGGGACAAAAAGGGGTCCGATAATGTTGTGGACGACCATTTGTCAAGGATGAATCGTGAGTATGATAAAGAGCCCATTGAAGACAAGATAAGAGATGATCACCTTTATCGAATCCTCGATAAAGATACTTGGATGACCAACATTATTCGAGCCATACGAAGGATGCCCCTTGATCACTTAGACAAGAATGCTCAAAAAAGGGTGATCGCCGAGAGCCGAAAGTATTTTTGGGATGCACCTTACCTCTTTAGGCTCGGAGCGGATGGATTCTTGCGAAGGTGCATACCAAGAGAAGAAAGAGGCAAAATATTAAGGAAGTGTCACTCGGGTGAATATGGAGGACACTATGGACATTTTAGGACTCAAGCAAAGGTATGGGCTAGTGGATTCTATTGGCCGGAGATGCATGAAGATTCAAAAAGGTAAGTTGCTTCTTGATCGGAATGTCAAAGGACGGGGAATATATCTCAAAGGAATGCTATGTTGTTAAATTACAATTTGCAAATCGATCTATTTGACGTTTGGGGCATTGATTTCATGGGGTCATTCACAAATTTAAATGGATATGAGCATATTTTAGTCATGGTTGATTATGTATCCAAGTGGGTAGAGGCGATCCCTTGTCGAAGAGCTTCAACGGAAGAGTCTATATCTATGATCAAGAATGTTATATTCCCGTGCTATGAAGTCCCACGAGTTTTGATAAGTGATAGAGGAACACACTTCACGGGAAATAGTTTCAGAAAGTGCTTGTCCAAGTTGGGGATCGAGCATAGAGTGGCCACGGCTTACCACCCACAAACCAATGGTCAAGCAGAAACTTCAAATAGGCAACTCAAGAGTATTCTCAATAAGACCGTTGAGAAGGGAGGCGAAGATTGGTCAAAGAAATTGAACAGAGTACTATGGGCATACCGGACGGCACACAAGACACCAATAGGGATGACTCCATATCAATTCGTTTATGGTAAATCTTGTCATTTGCCTTTGGAACTGTTGACACCGTTTTTTGACACGTGTCGGTAAGAGGCAGAGAGGCGCCAGAAAAGTCACAGAGCCGATGAAAGAGAGAGAAGGAACAACCAGCCGATTCAAAATCAGTCGATTAGAAAGAAGTCAACGAGACCAGTCGATGGTCAAAGATGAGGATCAGCCGATATAGAGGAGAGAAAGCGGCAAAAGAAGAATACGCCAAGGAAGACAAGAAGGATAGGGCGGGTCAACAATTAGTTGACGACGGGTCAAAGTTAGTTTAGCAAGTCCGACTCTTGCACGAGTCGTCTGTTTTAGTAGTTGTAATGTCTTTAGAGTTGAGTAAGTTGTGTCGTCATCGACTAGGAGTCAGGTTGCCCTCAGGGCATAAATAGCGACCCTGCGTGGTCAGACAAAATTGTACACACCAAAAAACACAAAACCTTTACTTTTCCTGCAATTTAACTTTCAAGTCGGCGACTTGGCCAAAAGTTTACTTCTTGTTGTTTTCTTGTTTCTTCAAGCGTCGTCCTTCGAGTTCGCCGGGCTGCATCGATCGACCTCCGGCAGGTGATTTCTTGTTTATTTAGCCTTTATCACCAATTTACCCCGCTCGAGGCTCGATCGTGTCGGCTACCACTCGTTCCGTCATCGACGTACTGATCCCACAGCCGATCTAGATCCATCTCGCTGCTGATGTCACCAGATCAGTTGATCCGGCCGCTCTGAACGTACTTGCACTTCGGTCGATCGGCCGATCTCGCTGCTCCCGGATTGGCCGATCAAGTTGTTACACTGTGCCCGCGTGGAAGACTCTCATCGGTTCTCTAGCCGATTAAACTATATTTAACCTTCTACTCTCTTCCGTGCCGATCAACAGGTCAGGTCGGCTGGCACGTCTTGTTACATCCCGGGGATCCGTTATATGTTGCCGTGAAAAACTTTATTTTGTTGTTTGCGTCAACACATCTTGTCATGCCTGGTGGGACACGAAGAATCACGAATGATGACTAAGGAGCTCAAGAAGCCTGAAGATGTCCATCCTGACAACATATAGCCAATTACTGTGGATCAACTCAAGGAAGCTGACAAAGCCGAGTATGAGAATTGCATGGCCGAATATGGTCGGCTTCTGATGGGTAGTTTTGGCCTTACCAGGGAAGGACCAGTAAGGAAGGTTCCTCTTCCAAGGCCTACAGAGATCATAATACAGGCCGAACCTAGAAAATTACAAGATATGATGACAAAAGCTATGCATCATGCTTTGATTGATCAATCTTCTGTCTTCAACAATTCAGTGCAGAATTCCATGAAGGCGGTTCTCAGGGAAGAAGTCATGAGCTCATTCAAGGGACTAGCATATTATCAACCTGACATGACTTTCTCGTTTATTGCCAACAAAAAGTTCAAATAAGTGTTGTCGGTTTCTCAGCCAATTCCAACTTCTACTCCCAGCATTGTCACGGCAACTCATCCTTCTACTACGCCACCATTAACAACTATGGGGGAGTTTAGTCAGCCAGGATCTCAAGGCTTCGTATCTGTTACTCGTACAGCAACAAAATACGGTATGCCTGTGAGTTCTGCAACAGAGTCAAGCCAGAGACAAGAGACTACAACAGTACCCAAACCTACTGGCCCTTATGCAGCAAAGCTCAATAACCTAGTTGGTATTGCTCTTCAGCATAAAAGAGGGATTATGTTTACATTCTACGACCACAAATCCCAAAGTCAGCAGAGTTATGAGATATCACCCCTACATGCTTATATGGTCAAGCCATTACCTGCTCCTCAGAGAGTTTAGAGAACTCAAGAGATGATGCCTCAACCAAATGCGTCAAGTGGATTTTCGGCTAGTTAGCCGATTGTAAGTCACCAGATAGCACAAGAGCAGATGACTTCGGCCATGAAAGCATCTGCAGTAAGAAGCTATGCTGCTAAACCCCAAGATCAACAATCAAGCCATGTATCAAGCTGCACTCTTGGAAACAATGACAAATCCTCTATTGTTCTCGACACCGTAATATCAAGAGCAACAAATCCAGGATTCCTCAAATCTTCAGCATGTATAGCAACCAATTGCTCCACAACGAAACCAGTCAAATCAAGGTTTCTCAACTGGATAGCCGGTTCAAGGAACGTCACATATTGTTGAGATCCCAAAGCAGTACTGGTCTCCTCCTAATCCTTCGGTTATCTAGCCAATTATTCAAGAAGCTGAGAACAACTGGAGTAGTTTCAGGACAGCAATATCCTTCGGCAGGTTCTTAGCCGATTGATCAGAAAAGCCTGATTGCTGAAGATACAAATATGCTACAGAATCAATTCGGGTTAAAACCAAAGCAGCAAATGCACATGTATCGGACACCCTACCCTGCATCCTTTGATCAAATCCTGTTTTCTCAGAGGTTCAAGGTGCCCGACTTCACCAAGTTCACTGGCCAAGATGACACCTTCACCATTGAGCATGTTACTCGCTTCATCATTCAGTGTGGAGAGGCAGGGACAAATGAGTCATTGAGAGTGTGATTATTCTCATCCTCACTATCAGGGCTAGCCTTTGCTTGGTTTACATCACTCCCAGCCAATTCAATTCAGAGTTGGGAAGATTTGGAAAGGCAGTTTCATGGGTACTTCTTCTCGAGGATTCATGAGATGAAACTTACTGATCTTACCATCTTACAGCAAAGGAATAATGAGTCAGTACCCAATTTCGTTCAGTGGTTCAGGGAGATGAGGAACAAATGCTACAGCTTATCTCTACCGATAAACAGTTGGCGGAATTGGCCTTTCAGGGCCTCTTGCCATCTATCAAAGAGAAATATGCATCACAAGAGTTCGAGAACATCAGTCAGCTTCTCCATCAGCTGATTCATGAGAGCACTCGATCATATGAACCCAGGAGGAACTATCAAAAATGAGTATCCTATGTAGATTGCTCTGATGATGAAGAGGAAGCTGAAGTTGATTTGGCTGAGTGGGTACCAAACAGGAAGCCGATTGCATGTCCCTTCGGCAAAAAGGAACCTGAGAAGTTCAGTTTTGACACAACCAAAGCTGATAAGATATTTGATCTTCTCCTCCAGCAAGGGCAAATCAGGCTTTCGCAAAATCATACCATACCAAGTGCCGAAGAATTGAAGAAGATCAAGTACTACAAGTGGCCCAATGCCACATCTCACAACACTGATGAGTGCAAGGTGTTTCGTCAACAAATTCAGAATGCAATAGATCAAGGAAAGCTGAAGTTTGAAACACCTTCTAAATCAGAAAAGCCGATGAAGATCGATCAACACACTTTTCCTACCAACACGGTTGAAATGACCGAAGCAAAGGTGTTGACATCTGAATCAGCTAAAAATAAAGGAACTATTGATCCCGAAACTCAAATGACAACAGAAGAAGCTAAAGGAAAGGGTTTTCTTCAAGAAGGAATTAACTCAAAAGGTTTAGAGCAACATGTTTCATCGCAGGTTCTTCTGACCAAGTTCCAACACCAACAAAAGCATATCATGGAAAGGAAGAATGGACGAGGCGTAATGCAGGGAACGAGATCCTCTGCCATTCAGTCTCTGCCATTGAGTGGCTGACGTGTGGGTCCCCAAGTGGTGGGACCTACATGGCAGTGACCCAATGGCAGGGGTATGAATGTCAGAGGAACCTCTCCCCAATGCAGGGCACTGGAGATGTTTGTTCTTCAGATACTGCTGGTAAGAAGGGATCAAGGTTCCAACATCTGACAACTGTCCAGAATGTGAAGGCTTTTATTTAGAAGGACAGTCGCCCAAAAGGCTTTGTCTTGATGACAGGAACAGGAAGCCTATTAATCAAAATCAGCAAGAGCGCCCCAACCAACGCATCTCAGTATATGATCAGCTGGGGGGCAAGGCAAGCGTATATGATCAGCTGGGGGCAAGCGCCAAGACAGTCGGCCCAATCGGCTAGAAGATATGGCTGATAGCAGGGTCCCTGATGAAGACATGTTGGCACGAGATCCAGAAAGGCGTCATGCTACATATGAAGACAAGAGCCAACACGAACCCCATCAACCTAGGTGGTGCCCGGAAGGGTTGACCAAGTCTCAGAAGAGAAGGATCCAGCGCTTGCGGAAATTAGAACAACAAGAAGAAATTGAGAAGCAAGCACTTGATAAAAAGAAGATCCAATCTCAAATCTGGCGACCCAAACCAAGAGCCGATGATAAGAAAGATGGTCAACCAATGGCAAGTGTCAACATGGTCTTCATGCTACCCAAAGAATTCATGACTTCTGAGGCTGATTCAGATGAAGAAGTTTCATATGAAGAACTAGGATCGGCATTAGCTAAGAGCCGATGATAAGAAAGATGGTCAACCAATGGCAAGCGTCAACATGGTCTTCATGCTACCCAAAGATTTCATGACTTCTGAGGCTGATTCAGATGAAGAAGTTTCATATGAAGAACTAGGATCGGCATTAGCTTTGGATCCAATGTTGGTCACCTTTGAGAAACTAGAGGAGGAAAAGCGTCATCATATGAAGGCTCTGTTTCTCAAAGGACATGTCAATGAGAAGCCAGACACAAGGCTCCTAGTGGATGGTGGTGCATCGGTCAATCTCATGTCTTACTCAATGCTATGGAGATTTGGAAAAAGTAAGCAAGATTTAACCAAGACCGATATCATGCTGCTTGACTTTGAAGGAAACACATCATCTGCAATGGGTGCTATCTCGTGGATCTGACAATCGGCAGCAAGACTCTTCCAACTACCTTTTTTGTCATCAAGGGGAAAGGATCCTACAATCTGTTACTCGGACGAGATTGGATTCACGCCAACTGCTGTATCCCATCTACCATGCATCAGTGTGTGATTCAACAGATTGGAGATTCGGTGGAAGTAGTCAACACCGATTCCTCCTTCCACATTGCAGCAACCGATGCGCAGTGGAACTTTGAGAAAGTCATCTGCATATCAGGAAAAGTACGGGAGACCGATTTTCTCAAGATGTCTGACTTTGAGCTTCAGCCGACCCAAACGATCGGTTCCAAAATATGAGATAAAGCACAGAGTAACATCGGCCAATTGGAGGGATTGGACTGCAACAAGACTAGGCTGATACCCATCAAAGTCAAGGAAAAGTTGGAAACATTAGATTAATTACTTAGCCGATTACTACTTCTGGCTTTTAGTCGATTTAGATTTTTGAGATGTAGCCGATTTTATTAAATCGCCTCTAGTGTAAGAAATTAGATAGCCGATATTGTGTATATCGCCTTTAGTCCAAAAAAATGAAAGCCGATGAATAATTCGGATGATGGCCGATGTAACAATCACCCTTAGAACTATATATATATATATATATATATATATATATATATATATATATATATATATATATATATATATATATATATATATATATATATATATATATATATATATATATATATATATATATATATATATATATATATATATATATATATGCTGTCGTGGGTCATACAAACCTTCAGTCCGAGTCATACAAACATGCAGTCCGGATCATACAAACATTTAGTCCGGGTCATACAAATTTGCAGTCATACAAACATGTAGTCCGTGTCATACAAACCTATCGTCCGGGTAATTCAAAAAATATATTCACAATGGATCTCAAATTATGCATAAAATGTCATGAATCTTATGGAGAAAACGGTTTCTAAATTGGATTCTCGTGTGAAGAATTATCGTGAAAATTTTGAAAAATGGTGGGTCTGCATGCATGAGGTGGCAGGGATGGGAAGGTAGGAGGTGGGTCACTTGGCTTGTTGGCAGGAGGTGACAGGTGAGTTAAGTGGGGGTTGGCTGGGTGGTGCTAGGGTGGTCGAACTCTCCTAATATATATATATATATATACACACACACACATGGCACTAAAATGCACTTGGGTGCATTTTAGTTCACGGATGCACCGACTCTATCTTACTTAACCAGCTAGTATATTCCTGAGTCCAACCCACACAACCCTGTACATGGGCCACGCGCCTCCACCCGGCCTCTACTTGTCCACACATTAATTATTGTGCGGAGCGCGGATCGCCGCCGTGGAACGGAGCGGGCGCGACCAGGGGACGAGCACCAGCGGCCGCCGAAGCAGAGCGCAGACTGCCGCCAGGAGCATACGACCGGGGTTCAGCACGGACTGCCTCCGTGGCCCGCGGAAGATGCGGCAACAATTTGGCCCGTCAGAGCCCCTATAGCCACAGCAGGGGCGGAGCATGGCCTCGGCCCTCGGTACCACTGCCGCTGTTGGATTCCTTGCACGCGATGGTGAGGTCGGTGTCCTCCTTGAGGAGCACGCGACGGCGGTAGCGTAACGCTCGTACGGGCGGACAGTTGCGGATAGCACCGCGCGGTGCTGCAAGCGCGCGGATCGATCCAGCGCGTGCAAGATAACTAAGGGCCCATTCTTTTGGTGAAAATGAATTGTGAAGTTACAAATGAATAGTGCTAGAATAGTATTTCTTGTGAGAGAAGATGTGATAGATGTAATAGGTAAATAGTGCTTTCACTGTTCCTTTTCGATGTAAAGAACAGGACCTAAAGCATAAGCAGCCAGGAGCAGAACAGGGACCTGCGCCTGTAATAATAAAATGCATGCAGATTCGTAGGAAAAATTGATATAAATGTGCCACCTGTTTTGTTAGGCTTATTATTGTATATTTTATAAGAAGAATATTAGATGAGGTGGAAGAACTACTTTTCCCCTTAGCAAAAACACGAAAACAAAATCATGCAAAATTAGTAGTAGTGTGATGAAAGTAATGCATACACATCACAATTGCAACCGGAGCACTAATCTAGTTACAACTCACAACTAGAGCAATTGCAACTGGTCGAGACTTAAAAAACAGCAATAGTGGGTGATGGTCAGTTGCAACTACGATTACTTCCCCGTTACAACTCTAAAGATACACTGGTTGCAACTACGGATGATACACTGATTGCACCTTGTCAAAAAAAACACTTAGGTTGCAACTACGAAAAAAGATTCAGTTGTAACTCGTCAAGAAAGCCAAGTGATTGCAATATTTGATATTTTTTAAAGTTGCAACTACGATTACTTCCAGTTACAACTCTAAAGATATACTGGTTGCAACTATAATATACACTGATTGCAACTCGTCAAAAAAGGCACTTCAGTTGCAACCACGAAAAAAGATTCAGTTGCAACTCGTCAAGAAAGCCAAGTGATTGCAACTTTTGATATTTTTTAAATGTAAGTTGCAACTACAATTACTTTTCAGTTACAACTATAAAGATATACTGGTTGCAACTGCAATGATACACTGGTTGCAACTGGTCAAGAAAGCCAAGTGATTGCAACATTTGATATTCTTAAAATGCAAGTTGCAACTGTCATTACATCCCAGTTACAACTCTAAAGATACACATACACTGGTTACAACTGCAATGATACATTGGTTGCAACTCATCAAGAAGCCAAAGTGGATATTTTTTAAAATGCAAGTTGCAACTACCATTGCTTTACAATTACAACTCTAAATAAACATACACTGGTTGCAATTGTAATGATACACTGGTTCCGACCAACACACTTAACCGATTGCGACTAGAGCTAATTGCAATATGGATCATTTACTGATTACAACCATAGCACTGGACCAATTGCGACTAAAGCAACTTGAGCTAATTGCAACAAGAACACTTATCAGATTGCAACAAGTGTTGGTTGCAACCTAAGCTCTTCATCGATTGCAACCAAAGGGTTAGTTTAGTTCCATATGCCATGACACGGAGGGTAAAGTGCATGCTATGAATACACGAATATGTCATTTCTCAAAATACCCGATACATTAGTATTTTGTTTCAGAAAAAATAAATTATATGGGAGACACTTATCAAATACAGTAGCAACCTAGTAGGGACAACAAATTAATTGTTGTTCATCAAGCAGGAAGAAATCAGATCTCCTATAGCCCTATAGGTCGTAACCGTGTATTAACTGCTAGTAGTGTACAGGATCACAGGCTGGTGTCGCCCACAAGGCCATAGTGTTCGTGTACGTGTGCGTCTTGCTGCAAGTATCTGATTATTTTATTCCTGATACAGCGCACACCACCGGGGAGCGTGAGGAGGCAGTGGTGGACGGGAAGCTGGGCCTCAGCAACGATGTGGAGGCGGGGCGGCCGAGGGAGTTCTCGACAGGGGGCACGGCGCGGTTGGCGATCCAGAGCTCGATGGTCTCGAAGGCAACCTCAAACTGATCCCAGGGGATGGCGTCACAGCTCGGGTAGGCCTTGGAGGCCGCCGCCTCACTGTAGTGTAAGCGCACGGAACGCCTTGGTACGCCACGCGGAGCTGGGACCCGGCGACAGCTTCTGCCCGTTGACCCGCGACGCCGGCTGCCTGCTGCTGCTATTGCTGTTGGTGTCGTCGAGGCTGCAGGTGCTGGCGAGGATGGCGGAGGTGGCCTGCCCAGCTGCCCGTCGGCGCAGGTGAAGGGGGCAGTGGCACGTGCGGGATGGCTGGGCCTGGAGGCGCGCGGATCTCGCGGTGGACGCGGAGGTACTGGTGATGGTGGCGCGGCCAGGGGAAGAAGGCGTCGAGCACGGCTGGCGCGGCGGCGGCGGAAGCCTCCATGGCGGCGCGGGGCGTGCGGGTGGGTGGATTGGTCGAGCGATTTGGCTCCCTGCATTTCCGGGATGAAACGTGCCAGTGGTGCTAGGGAAGGAAGTTGATTAGGCCCTGTTTAGTTCCCCAAAAGTTTCAAAAAATTTCGCATCGCAGATCGTGCCACTTCTCACAGAATACGTTTCCCGATGCAAAAATTTCACCATTTTCACCAAAATTTTCATCAACTAAACGGTGCCTTAGTACAGGTGCGCTTGGAGACGACCCGTTCAGGTGCTGTGGGTACGATAGCGCACATGGTTGGTTGGACCGGTTGCCCGATTGACCTGAGTGCATTGTCTATATGAAATGCACCCAGGTGTATTATAAATATACAGTATATATATATATACATATATATATTTCACTATAAGTGTTGTTAGCATGATGAATTGAGTTAGGACTTTTCTCTCTTGGAAGATCTAATTTCGAGCAATGGTCATGTCCTTGATGTTATATCTTTTGTTGCTAGCCTCGTCATACATTCGGTAACGAGAATTTCACATTGAAGACCCCGTACATCACCGGATTCTATACCCAAAACCATAAACATCTTTTTATCATATTATTCCTTGAACACAACATATACCCGTTTCCATTTTTAGGCAAGGATTTATTTAAAATTCAGATTGTTATTTATGTCAAAAAGACGGGTGATAGGTTTCGGAAAGAAAATCAAGATGTGAAAGAAAAAATATATGTATATATGTGTGCACACACAAGAAAAGAAAAGAGAAGAAAAAAAAGAGAAGAAAGATATTCGACGTGATTTTGGTTTAAGATATTCTGAGCCAAGTCCACGAACTGCTGTGATTAGAGATAAGAAGAGAAAAATAAAATGAAACAAGCTAATAGGCTGCATGCATGGATCCCATGCGCGTACGTGTGATCACGAACCGGTGACTGAAGCTGTGTGAAGTTTCGTCTACGAAATAAGATAAGAGAGACTACACGTCACGTCTCGAGCGTGTAGGGCGATGGGCGTAACGAGAAGCCGTCCGGGATGCTGTATACGGCGACATACAGCGTACGTACGCATTCACGGCAATCGTGCCCAAGTATGCTTGTGTAGACTGACAGGCGAGCCGATGCACGGTTCCCTTCTCGGCGATGTGGCCATGAACAAAGAAACAACAAGAACGAGCTTTGCAAAGAGCCAGAGCTATGTATGCATGCACGTACATGCAGATCGTGCACATGAACATGCATAAAACGCCCTCAAGATAGGAGCTGACCAGCATGTATTTGAGCTTCCGACGATTGATTGATACCGTATCAAAATACGGCTGGGCCCACATGGCAGCCGGCGTCGTCTAGAAGGATCTAGAGGGTTTATTGGGCAGAGAGTCCTCAGAGCTCTCGCTGCGCCGTGCTATCTCGTGCGCGCGATCAAGATGGACGGAGATAGAGTACGACAGGCTTTGGATAAGAGCTAATCAACTTAGCTGCCAAGGAAAGATAACAAACCCGCGGTCACGACGCTAACAAACCAAGGCGGCGCCGAGGGGATCTCCTGCGTGGCTGCGTACCCTAACCCCTAGCCTATATAAACAGCCTGCCTCTCCCACGGAAAGGCTAATCCTTTTTGATCCACCGAAAGGCTGCAGGTACCGCGTGTGGAGAAGCTGCAGCTTCGACGTCGAGGCGCCGTCCGTCCCTGCCGGGAGAAAGGAGTCGCTGCGTCACCATCCTCCTCGTGTCTACACGAGCCCAGCTACGTCCCCGAGCTGACGCGAGGCCGACGACCGCGCCGGAGTCGACGTGAAGCCAGCGAGGAAGCAGTCGAGCGCAGGAGAAGGCCATGACGCTGCTCTTCATCTTCGGCGGCGCAGGTTGATCCATGATTTCCCTTCCTGTCCCCTCACAGATGCATACGCACGCAACACTGCCCGTCCGTCACGCCGTCCAGTCGCCGGAGGCCGCGGAAGGACAGTTGAAGCATCGTGAAGACGGAGCGCGACGGCCGTGGCGAACGGCGTCTCACAAGCTGGTGGCCGCGGGCGTTCCGGCGAACAGGTAGAAGGCCGACGTTCGCAGGCAAGCGAGCAAGACGACGCTGTCGGCGTGCAACCGTGCATGCGGCGTACAGGTCTAAGGTGTGTCCAGGAAGCAAGTACGGAGAAGCCCAAAGCGGAAGCCGTGTACGTACGGTGCACAGGTTCAAGATGCAAGCTCCGGTGTCCATCGAGATGCATCCGTGTACTCATGCATGTACGTGTGCCTGCACATGCATGCCTGTGCACTCGCGTCCCCGACCAAGTCATGCAGGAGCGAAGCGAAGCTCGTCCCCGTGCCGTCCCTGCCAAGATCCCGACGTGAAGATCCTCACCACCTCAACGTCCCTGCCGCGGCGTCTCTTCGGTCCCAGCTATGGCGATCCATGCATCTACGATCAACCACTACTACAACTACGCGCCGTTCGTTGCCGACGAGGACGTACGACGCGGGCGGGCGGAGCTGATGTCCCAGCTGCGCTAGGCTCATGGACCGACGAAACCATGGATGATACCGACGCCACACCCACACCAACATCACACATGCATGGAGAACAGGTAGCGAAGACTGAAGAAGAAGACCACAGCGGCGGAATCGGAGGTGCTCCGGCAAACTAGACTTGCGGAGATAATTAACTAGGAGCCTTGCGAGGCCCTAGGAACCAGAAGAGCACATCGCCCGAGACAACATTGCCGTCAGCAGGCTATGGAGCGCATAAGCATAGGAACTTGTATTTATTTTTCTGTAAAGATTAATAAAATATTTGTTCTCTCTTTCTTTTGTGTACTTAGTACACTGGCACGCCCGCAGTTACTTTTTTCCCAGGCAGAGAAATCCCCGTGTGATTTTTCTCCTCAAACAAAAGAAGAAGAGAAAAAAAAGAGAGAAGAAGGAAAGGACAAAAATTCAAGGCAAGGCAAGAAAGATATAATGAGGGATGATGAGTCAAGTGAAGATCAAGAGAAGTGCAAGGAACGATGCAACGATGTTAAGAATGAATCTTTGATATTCCAAACTATGTGCAATCTGACATCGAGAACATCATTAGTGCCTTGACGTCATTAATCTTTTTTCTCTTTGCACATGTCCACCATTCTAAACCTTCTCATCATTGGTACCCTTACATTATGATTTAATTCCCATGATCATTGGCTCGGAAGATGAACAACCATTAGAGAATTTTCTTAGCTTGATGATTTGTGTTAACTTCATTACTCATAGCTATAGCTCCATCTTAATTTTTGAATGAGAGACTTATGGGAGGTGAGAGTTTATGAAATTATTTAGGATAACCACTTTAAATGAGCGACATGTGAAAACTTGAAGAAGGACTTTGTCTAATACTTAATGCAGGAATTTTACTTTTAAAAGCTCGTGAAAACCCTCCAATGGAAGTAAGAAAGTAAGTATGGATGGAGTTGAGGATCTCTAGTGAAAAGGTATGAGTTGTGGGGTAAGTCTTGAATTGGTAAATTTCTAAACACCCATGTTTACGTTGTGATCTTTGTTCTCATATCTCTTATATTAAAGATGAAGGATTGACTAACTTGTAAGAAAAGATTTGACGAAGCACGTTTCAACTCCTAGGATGGACAATTTTTTGAGCAACTTGCTCGAGGATGAGCAAGATCTAAGCGTGGGGGGATGTTGACGGTCGATTTTCGTCAACCAAGAACACTTGTTACATTATGGTTTGAACTTTATTTTGGAACTAACCTACCACTACGCATACAAATGATGTAACAAGTTCACAGTTGCATATGCATTTTGGAGTATAATGATTTTTGCAGGAATTTATGCACTTGATGAGGGGAGATGCACCTAGTTCGGATGACGTTTTGCAAGTCAATCAAGGAGTTCCGACCGTGTGCAAACTTGCCTCCAAAAGTGGCAAGGACCGATGTGCTTCAATGAAGTATTCCCGAGGACCGAGATGAAAGATCGGAAGTTCGTGCGTAAAGACCCCCTAACTTGGTCGTGTGGATAACGACGTCCAAAGTCCACATCCGAAGGAGAAAAAAGCTCAAAATGCAAAAGATGACATGTGATGCAAGATGGGTCGAAACCGGGCCGAGGAGGGCCCAGGCCGGCCGGCCCACCCCCATTCGGCGTCGGCTCATCACCCCCTTTCTTTGGTGTCAAGTATGTGGAACCCTAAAAGCCTGGTGAAGCCGCCATTCGCGAAAGACGAACAGAGAAGCCTCGGAGATCGACCACAAGAGAGAGTCAATTGAAGAAGAAAGCATTCAGGAGAAATCATTGCCGAGGTCAAGGGAGGTTGCCACAAGGAAGGAGGATGCTGAGGCCCTGCCACGGCGCCGCCGGAGTTGAAGGACAACAAAGACCGAGCTTCATCGGAGGCATCACCATGTTCAAAGGTGCCATGCCTAGCGTCTTGATGGGGTAAAGTTATCGTTTGTCCATGGAGTTGTAATGGAACATGATGTGTAGTCACCTACTCTTGTTTGGATCATATTCTATCGTTCCGTTGTTGATGATGCTTAATGTTTAAGGCTAACTACCATACTTTTAGGGTTGCTCCCGTAGATCGTGTCAACATACCGTGTTCATTTAGGCTTAGTACCGATTACCTTCGCGTAGTGACATGTACGAGGGAAGGGAAACGGCTAAACCTTTGGCCACATGCTTAGATAGATTGGATCGGGTTTTATCATATTTTGGTGATTGCATCTTCAAGTACCCTAGACTTCATGGGCATATGTTCTTCATACTTGTGCACCTCTTATCTCTCTTTAATGTAATTTAGATTGTTTTACTAGGTTAAACGCTAGCAATCCCATTGCTCCTTGGGTTGACAAGAACCTTGGGACTCCCCTAGGTGAAAAAGGCTACAAGCGATTCATGCTCTTGCGGTGAACCTTGACGCGTTATTGAACCGTCAACAAGTGTCAAGAGCATGGACAGCTTCCCAGCGGTGATGACATGTATTTAACCTCCTCATCTATACTAGCACACTGCTTAGCTGACAATCTAAAGTGTGGTGCCATAGGAGTACTAACAGGCTTTGCGTCATGCATGTTGAAACGCTCAAGAACTTTCTTAATGTGACCTTGCGGACTAAACAAATTAAATTTTCTGTCTCTAGTCATTTTCATACCTAGTATTTTCTTAGCAGCATCAAGGTCCTTCATGTCGAACTCACTACTCAACAATCTCTTCAACGTAGTGATCTCTTTCCTACTCTTGGCAGCAATCAACATATAACAACAAGTATATAGGTGATAATTAACATGCTTCATGAAAACACAACTATCATATTTAGACTTCTTAAAAACATGCTAAGCCTCTGACTTTTATCGGGCCTCCGCTTCGCTCCGTCAAAAGTCGACCTTTCTCTTGTGCAACTTAATTTGGATCATAACTCAACAAACTCCATCTTGAGACAAATTCCTTCTTGTAGCATAAACCAAAACCTTTATCCTGAACATAACAAAAAAACACAAATACTTCTGGCGCCAAATAGCCACTTGGGCTATATAGTTATACCAACTAAGCTTGAGAAAAGCTCAAACTTAGCAACAGGAACTGGCTTTGTAAACATATCAGCAAGAGTATCATGAGTGCTCATCTTGCATATCTTTAACTTACCCTTTCCGATCTCATCACGAACATAATAGTACTTGATCTCAATGTGATTTGACCTCTCATGGAATATCTGATCTTTAGTGAGATATATTGCACTTTGAGAATCAGAAAACTGGTTAATACAAGAATCAACTCCACTAATCTCAGCAAACAATCCTTTCAGTCAAATCAACTCTTTGCATGCTTCAGCAATAGCCATATATTCAGCTTTAGTGGTAGACAAAGCAACAACATGCTGCAATACATCCTTCCAACTCACAGCACAACTGCCAATAGTGAACACATAACCTGTGAGCGACCTTTGCTTGTCCAAATAACCAGCAAAATCCAAATCAACATAACCAATAAGTCCCTTGTTTGTCCTGCCAAACTTCAAACAATAGTCTACTCTCCCTCGGAGGTACCTGAAAATCCACTGAACTACCCTCCAGTGTTCTTTACCAAGGTTAGACATGTATTTACTAACCAAACTCATAGCATAAGCCAAATTCGGACGAGAGCAAACTATAGCATACATCAAAGAACCAACAACACTAGAATACATAACTTTTGACATGTATTTAACCTCCTCATCTGTACTAGCACATTGCTTAGCTAACAATGCAATCTAAAGTGTGGTGCCATAGGAGTACTAATAGACTTTGCATCATGCATGTTGAAATGCTCAAGAACTTTCTTAATGTAACCTTGCTGACTAAGAAACAACAAACCAAATTTTTTATCTCTAGTAACTTACATACCTAGTATTTTCTTAGCAGCACCAAGGTCATTCATGTCGAACTCACTACTCAACAATCTCTTCAACGTACTTATCTCTTTCCTACTCTTGGCAGCAATCAACATATCATCAACATATAACAAGTACATAGGCGATCCATTAACATGCTTCATGTAAATACAACTATCATATTTAGACCTCTTAAAACTATGCTAAGCCTTCGGCTTTAATCGGGCCTCCGCTTCGCTCTGTCAGAAGTCGGTCTTTCTCTTATGCAACTTAATTTGGATCATAACTCAACACTGACCGTGTGGTTAGTCTACAAATGAAGCTCTGAACATTTTGACTGTTCATGTGCAGTAGACATTTGTGGAGTTGAAGAAGCTTGAGAAGATGAAGAAGAGGTAAGAGAAAAGTTGGGAGTATTGATGGGCCGGGAGATATCTCCAGGTCCAGATCCAACCAAATTCAAAGTTGTTAAGAATTCCCTTCAAAAAAAATTTAACAAATATATAATCAAATCACCCTTCCTACTGGAGGTAATGACCGTCCTTCTCAATAGTCAATGTTGCTATTCCATCCGTTCAACATAGTCAAGGTTGAGGTGAACAGGCACTAGTAGAGAACTGGCCTTTGGTATAGGCTTTTAGTTCCGGTTGAAACTAGGATCCGAGACTAAAGAGTTTTCGTCCACGTGGCCTCAAAACACTGTGGACGTCCTCTACCCTTTAGTCTCGGTTGATTAGCCAAGCATCCAATGACTAGATTACCCTAATTATTGGCGTCAGGCTTTAGTCCCGAGTGGTAACACCACCCAAGACTAAAAGGTACCCTTTAGTCCTAGGTGGTAATAGTACATTGGGCTAATGCTTTAGTCTCAGTGGTGTTTCCACCGAGACTAAAAGAACACCTTTAGTCCCGAGTGGGAAAACAACCCGAGACAAAAGCCTCACCACCGCCGCCCCCTGCTCCCTCTCTCTCTACTTTATCTCTTCGTTTTCTCTCCTCCATCGATCATTCTTCTATCTTCTTCTCTATCTTGCTCTTTCCTCTCTTCCGCTTGTTGTGCAGGGTGATGGCCGACGGGAGGAGGCGCGGCCGTCCCGCCCTCCGGCGTCGGTAGGGCGCAGGGCCGCACGACACGCGTGGAGGCGCGGGGCACCTCCGCGACGGCTGGCCCACATCGCTCCCTTAACTCTTCTCCTCTCCTCTCCTAGGCGACCACCCGACACAAGGTGGAGAGAGGATGGGCGCGTCCCCTATAGCGCATGGTCGGGTGCGACCCGACCAGCGCACGTACTGCTGGTGCAAGGTGCGGCGCGACCCCGGCACTAGCGACGAACACAGCACTAGCACCGGATGGGCATGACGCGGCCCTAGCGTCGGACGGGCGTAACGCGGCAGCCGGTCCGGCACTACGGCCCCTGGTGGAGACTTCCACCGGCGAGCGGGAGGATGGAGGGCGCGGGACCTCCCTGGCGGAGCCTCCACCGATGAGCAGTTGCCTGGCGCAGAAGGGAGGTCCAAGGAGGCGAGACCTCTCAGCAACTCCTCGAGTAGTGTTTGATTTGTAGTGTAGAATTTGTTTGTGAATGCTTCTTTTGTGATGGTTGTGGTCAATCTTTTGCATGTTGTGACTGAAATCGAATTCATGTTGTTCTGATGAATGTTGTGAATGAAATATAACTCTGCAAATGTATGTGAGATAAATCTTTTTTTGGCTTCGTTTTGTGAAATATAACTCTGCAAATGTACATGCTGTATGTAAGAAATTTTTTTTGGTCAATTTTGAGCTCGATGAGGCCGAGGCGGAGCTGCAAGTGGAGCTCCGGCGGAGCACAGTAAAGAACACAGTAACAACAGAGGAGCACAGTAGCACACACAGCATGTCGACAAGAAGCCAGCAGGCAGCAGCAACCCGACAACATGGCTGAGTAATGAGTTGAAGAAAACCCATTCTTCCTTTTACATTTCCGATTATTGATTTCAAGAAATCATTGTTATGAAACTGCCTATATACTATCAATTAGTTACATCAAGCAAAGTATATATGATTATGCTTAGCAATTGAGAAGGAGTTCTAAAAAACAATGGAAAGGGTTCACCTTTGAAAATAATGGATAGATTCACATAGACCTCATATAGTTGAGTGAAGAAACTTGCCAAAAATGTCACATCGAGTTTACCGATGCTAATTAGGAAGACTAAATATGATCTAATTATAAATTTAATTACTCATATGGACTAAAACCACGAAAGAAATCTATTAAAACTAATGCGGACTTGCAGCATGGGTCAGCCCAACAGGCGGTGGGTTAGCAGCCTGTCCCACTCCTAGAGCCTGACATGTAGATAATGGCCCTAGGCGTGAAAATTCACCAGCTCCGCCACTGATGCTGGACCTTCCGATAATTTTCTGTAGTTCGTGCGTGCAAGGAGGGAGGAAGAACGGAGCAGCAAGGGTCTCTGCGAGTGCTGCATTCCTTTCTTCCCTGGTTTGCTGTTGCGTTGGTCTGCTTCAAGTGGATGAAAGGTTGCATTTTAGTTTACTTGTATTTTAGTTATCTTCTCATTTATATAAATGATCCTTTATGAACTCTGTTACTTGTAAGAAGAATTAGTGCTTTGTTGTTGCTTACCTGTAAATGTTATTTGTGAAATCAGATATGAGTCGGTGTCTGATATTTGTGAAATCTAGTCCTATGTGTTGGTCACTCCCCTTGGCTGGGTGTTTTTGTTGGCGTTTGCCGTGTACTCTGTTAGTTTGTCAGTATGATTTGTTAGTTTGCCTTGGTCGGTTGGCTTAGTCTATATCAAACTCTCATTGCATTCTATAAAAGCAGAGATAATCTCCTTAAAAAAATGTTATTCCAAAAGACTGGTAGGATAGGAGGTTTGAGATACAATGTAGATGAAAGCAAAATGTAACCAGTAACCACACTTGACGACACTGACGTCTAGACTCTGTTCGACAGATATTGAGCTGATTTATACGACAGATTAGTTCTGAGAGAAAAATATTATGTGCTGATTTGTACGATAAATTTGTTCTAAAATAAAAATATTGCAAAAAATCAAAAGATGAGAAGCCGAACAAAACTTAGAACTCGAAAACGGCAGCAGGACCAAAGCATTTCTACTAATTTTCATGCATCCCAGAAACACATACAACCAATTTATCTGCCTTTCCCAAAACAGCTACGGTTCGAATTTTCCATGGGTTGAACCGACTCACTCAAAAATTCAAAGAGTGGTGGAACAGTTCAACAGCAGGGGGCTCCAAGGAGGAAAGACGCAAGGTGGCATCGTTGCTTATCTACACTTCATGGAACTTACGAAAAAGTCTACATCACTCTCTCAACTATGGGGTGTGGACTACATAACCCTCCAACCTATGAAATAGTCTATATCACCTCCTGAACTTTTCAAAACCGGTCAAATTACCCCTGAAGCATTTTTGAAAAATCATAGTAAATAATAGAAAATTCATAAAATGGAAAATCTAATTGTGTTGGACTCCAAATGAGTATATCTACACCGTGAACAAATAATACGGTATGCTTTAGTTTTTTTCTGTAGCTTTAGATCTATGATTTTCTTCATAACTGTAAAAAAATGTACTAAAGCATATCATATTATATGTTCATTCTGTAGATCTACTCATTTGAAGTCCAACACAATTGGATTTTTCATTTTATAAATTTTCTGTGATTTACTATGATTTTTCAAAATTACTTTAGAGGTTAATTTGACATGTTTTGAAAAGTTCAGGTGTGATATAGACCATTTCATAAGTTGGGAGTTATATAGTCCACCTCTCATAATTGAGGGGGTGATGTAGACTTTTTTCATGGAACTTATGACCTTATGAAAGCAACGTAATAGGAGGATACTTGACAGAGCTTACTCAAGGCCGGCAAGAATTCTAGCACTGATAAAAGAGGAGATGCAGCTGCGAGTTTTAGGCCCTGTTTAGTTGGGTGAAAAAGGATGAAAATTTTTGCATTAGACCGCGTGTGCAGAGAGAAGAAATGAACTGACACAATTCTTTATGTGAGAAATTTTAGCTTGTGGAGAGGGTGAAGACCCTGTAGCTTCTTAGGGTGCGTTTGGCAGAGCTCTGGCTCCGGCTGTGGCAGTTCCGGCTGTAGCTGTGCTGGTGAAGCGGATTCTCTAACGTAACTGAAGCCGTTTTAAAGAAACGTTTGGCAAAACAGCTCCTCCTGACTGTGTAACATGAATAAGATGATTAATTGTCCATAATACCCTTCTATTTTCTTCTTTGTTTTTCTATTTTCTTTCCTAGCAATTATTTTCTCTTCTTTTCCTTTCCTTTTCCTTTCTTCTTACGGTAATGCACCTGCAGTCATCCGGAGTGAATAAAAAAAAAACGACGCGTCGGCTTTCTCCTGGCCCACCCGACTGTTGCCCACGCGAGTAGAAAATCCCAGGCCAGACATGGACGCGCGGGCCGGATGCGTGCTTCTTCACCAGCACACTCCACCGGCGGTTCCCCGTGCGGCCCTCGCGTCCTCCGCCGCCTCCACTGCACCCCACCGCGGCCCTCGCGTCGCCCGGATCTGGTGGCGCCAGGAGGAGAGGGAGCTCTTGCTCGCCGTCGTCTCGAGAAGGGGAAGGGAGGTCCTGCTCGCATCAACCGGAGAAGGGGAAGGGAGCTCCTGCTCTCCACCGGCCCTCCCAGCGCCGCCGTCGGGCTGCCCCGGCCGGGCCTCGCCGGCGCCCTCCCACGCGCGGCACCACCACCTCCGCCTCGCGCTGCCGTCGGGCTGCCCTCGGGCTGTTGCCCTCCCTCGTGCCGCCGTCAGGCCGGCCGGGCCTCGCCGTGAAGATCCGCGGCGCCGCCCCTGCTCCGACGTCGGCGGTCCTCTGCCCCTCCAGCCTCGCCCGCCGCGGTCCTCTGCCGCGCGCGTGGGCCCTCCCCCGAGGGCAAAGGGAGGAAAAGGGATGCGGAGCTGCAGGAGGAGCGGGCGAAATCACGATTTTCAGCTCCTCCGCCGCGGAACAGCTCTAGACAGTGGGTTTCACGGGCGCTTCATTCCGGGAGCTGTTTCTCGCACCCCTTTGGCACAGCTCGCGGAGCTGATCGCAGAGCTGTGCCAAACGGACTCTTAGGGGCTGTTTGGCTACCAGTCACACCTCGTCACGCCGCACCAACACCCGCCACAGAACAGTGTTCTGTGTGCGGCGGCCGATTTGCCCATCACAGGTTGTGGCGCGCCACACCTTGGCGTGACAATCGATGGCGGGCAAGCAAACAGCCCTTAGAGCAGCTCCAGAGACAGTGCTAGCAAGAGAGAGAAAGGCGGTGAGTGATGGTTAGGGATGAAAGTGGTACGGATATTATCCGTCCGACCGACCGACCGAAAGGTTCAGACACTCATGGTAAGACCGTATTCGAATCCGGACATTTAATATCCGTAACTATCCGTACCGCGTTAGTATCCGGAAATTCAAAGTTGGATTTCTATGATCCAATATGATGAATATCACTATTCGATAAAAAATATACTGTCCGTATCCGTATTCGATCCGAGAATTCAGTCCGAGAAAGAAAAACTATCTGTATCTGTATCCGCAGTATCCGTCCGTATCCGATCTGTTTTCATCCCTAGTGATGGTCGTACGCTGGAGCGGAAAAATGTGTGGGTGCTCCGGCAGCGCCGGTAGCTCAGTTGAGCGCCGGGCGCAAAGGAAAAAAGACAGCAGTTGTGTCAGGCAGCAGGAAAAGGGTTCGTTTTTTATTGGTGGATGAATGTTCAGTAGAATGCTTTAATACAATGTGGGACCCACAGCTAGCACATAGCAGGAAGCTAAACGCTGGAGCGTTTTTTACTTAACTGACTACATGTGACGTGGTTACCTTTACTCCGGTAGAACAGACTATACGCTGCCCATGCTCTTAATGTTGATCTTTATTTGTTGTGTTGAGGTCTTTTTTTTTAATCACAATCATGTAATAGAACTAGCAAGATGGCCCGCGCAAATAGCACGGGTACCTAGATTTTTATTACACATTTAGAATATTTTTTAATTTAAACTAAATCAATTAAAATGATTTTTTATTTTTTATCATTTTTCTATCCAAATGGAGGTATATCATCTTTCTTAAGCATTACATTCTCTTGTGTTGAACATAAATTCATAGCAATAGGAGGACTTATATATAATCATAATTTTTGTGTTTGTGAAAAGTAATTTTTTTGTCTTGTAATGTGAATTTCTTTCGTTGTGTTCAGTTATGGTGTACATAACTCTTGTTATGTAGAGTCTCTTAGTTTGGATTAAGATCAAATTTAAAAAACTGAAGATTTTGACTCCGGCTAATTTCTCCATCCATTGCATATATCTGATACACTTTTCATGTTATGTTTAATATCAATTCTCATTTTTCCATGCAATATAAATTTGGTATTATGTCAAACGAATAAGATTTTATTGAGTCCTCTGTTTAGGTGTTTTGCTTCCCGTTAAATGGTGAAATCTAACTGTATATGACCCGATTAGCTTTTTTACGCAAAATGAAAATATGTATTTATATCTATTTGACACAAATCATTATTTAGTTATTTTAATTTCAAAGCCAACTGAACAACAAAATGCTGATTGTGCTTAGTTATAGTGAGTTCAGATAATTAATTTCACTTAGCCTTCTAGCATTTAAGTTCATTTATTGTTTTTATACTTCAATATAAAGGAGAAGGAATATGTCCTTTACTTGTGTCATGAACTCTCTCTCTCTCTCTCCCCATTTTGCGGTCTTTCTTTCCATCTCACCGACATGCAACATGTCTTATGTGTTCACCTTCATAACCACCCACAACCATATGTAAACCCTTCTATTAGGTGCTTCACCAGTTCACTTGCTTCTTTTGATTTGTCACGTATTATAACGATCTTTTCTGGGACTCATGCCAAAGTAGAAGTCTAGGGTGTAGTAGATTTCCTTGACATCCCTTCCTCATCGCATCCCACGATTTGATGAACAATAATATAATTTTCTCTAGTCACTTATACACTACATACTAAACGCAATTGCTATAGGAGAATTTTCTTACCCCTTGTGTTCATTTTTATCTAGCTCCATTGAGGTAGTGCTCTGCTAATACTTTTTTTTCACATTGGTCCCTTCACCCATGAGCATTCCAGTCAGCTCGATTTTGCACTCTAAAGATATGTATCACATGGAAGGTGTGTCTATAGCTAGCTCATGGGCAATAGTCTAATGGGGTGACTTCAATCGGCGTCCTCTTCCTAGTTGTGATATACTTCGTACCTATGATAATGTCCTACTCCCAACCTTTTTATCTTACTTTTCTTGATTGGAATTTGTGCACGTAGGGACATGCATCATGGTCACCACCGTAATGGGTCTCATGCATGTTAATATTGCTCATAGTGTAAGGTTTTGTTTTTCTCCTCACCTGATTGTCATTACCATCTCGTAATGTTAATGTTTATTCTTCTATGGCATTGCTTGGTGCATTAAAATATTTGATGGATGCATTTTTTGTCTCATGTTTTCCATTTATATGAGGGTAACCTTTCTGTGAATAAAATTTACATTCTTTTATTTTTCTCATGTATAAAAAGTAATTCACTCATTTTGAGGGTAACTTTTATTTTAAATTAAAGTTGTACTCTTTTACTTTAGTCATATAACCCTGGCAATTATGATATGGGTTCATTGAGAGTATTCGTAGAGATATTGTACATAGGTTCTATAAGGCAATGGTGGTTTCATTTAATACTAATATATGCATTTTTTTATTTCCTAGCTCAATATTGTTGCTTTCTTTCTTCTTTTTATGGAAATCAAAACTTTGTAGATCTTGACACATTATGACACACATCTGTTGCGTTTTTATCGAGGCACATGAAGAGTCTTATGTATTTTATTGCTTCTCAGAATGTGTTGCTGTCTTTTCCCATATATGTATTTCACCTCATGGTCCTCATGATCCATTAGAATTCATTTGGGTACAATAGCAATGGTGTCATGCTATTGACTATCCCAAGTGTTGTTTATTTCCTCTTCAGCAGATGAACATATAGATTTGTTTATTTCACCAAGACAATTGTGCATGTCGTCCTGAACTAAAATTTTAATCTAGAAAAAAAATCAATACAAAAATGCTTATATTACTGATGAGATTCCTTTTGGAGGATTCCTTTTTCCTATTGCATATATTGATGAATCAATGTAAAAAAACAAAACCATATGATGAAGATTCCTTCATTTGAGTATAGATTTCATGATTTTTCTTTGTTTCATGTACGTATTGCATATGAACTTAGAGAGACCGAACCACCAAATCAAATCATGGTATATTTCCTTCTTTCTTTATAAGACGATGTGTGTATTTTCTTTTCATTTTACCTAATTATTTCTATTTTTTATCCTATATTCTTTGGAAAAATCGAGATCGTTAGATTTTCATAAATATGACGGTGTATATTCTTCTCTTTTTCAGATTAATGTGGGAATTTTAGACCCTCTGGACGAACGTGGTGACTTCTTTTAACATTATTGTATTACGATAATAACAGATAACCTGGATTAGCAAAAAAACATAATATAATACTATTTATTTCATAATTCTTAATTGTATAACCGCATTTGTCATGAACGTACTTGAACTAATATTTTTTCTTTATTTTAATTCTGAATTTATATATTTATTTTGGATTGTATTTGACATGGACTCTAACGTTTCATATTTCCTTATTTATTAATTTCGAAAATTGACGTATATTATTTCTATTTTTTATCCTATATTCTTTGGAAAAATCGAGATCGTTAGATTTTCATAAATATGACGGTGTATATTCTTCTCTTTTTCAGATTAATATGGGAATTTTAGACCCTCTGGACGAACGTGGTGACTTCTTTTAACATTATTGTATTACGATAATAACAGATAACCTGGATTAGCCAAAAAACATAATATAATACTATTTATTTCATAATTCTTATTTGTATAACCGCATTTGTCATGGACGTACTTGAACTAATATTTTTTCTTTATTTTAATTCTGAATTTATATATTTATTTTGGATTGTATTTGACATGGACTCTAACGTTTCATATTTCCTTATTTATTAATTCCGAAAATTGACGTAGCAACCGTATTTGTTATGGACACTTCAACTAATATTTTTTAATTAATTTAATTCCGAATTTATATATTTATTTTGGGTTGTATTTGACATGAACTCTAACTTTTGAGAATTCCTTATTTATTAATTCTGAAATTACTATTTACTAATTTATTTGGCATGGACGGTTGGGTTCACTATAGGCCGTTAGATGATCATAAAATCCAATGATCCAAACTCTTCTCTTTTTTAGATTAACGTGGGAATTTCTAGACCCTCTCGGCGAACGTGGTGAATTCTTTTAACACTCAAGTATAAAGATAATAAATGCCTGCTTCTCCTTCTTACATGAATCGGGAGTGCTTCTGCGTGTATTTAAAAAAATGCACATGTGGGCCCCGCATGCCATCCCCAGCCGCCCAGCGTTGCCCTGCGGGCAGGGCTGGACGAAAAGCTCGTGGCTCGGTAGCTCGCTCGACTCGATGCCGGCTCGGCTCGGCTCGGCTTGGCTCGTATTTTTCAAACGAGCCGAGCAAGATTTTTGGCTCGTTCAAAATACCGAGCTCGCTCGAGCTGCTCGTGAGCAGCTCGCGAGCTTATCGAGCCGAGCAACCCCCAACAAGAAGCAGTCCACAAGTAGAGCAACAAGCCAACAATGGCCCAAGTATCCACCCCCAAGCCGCCCCAATCCAGCGCCAACCCTATCCACTCGCGACTAGCGTGAAACCTTGACCGCTCGCTTTCCCTCAGACTTGCCAGCGGCAGCGCCGCCACCTACCGCTTCATCCTCCGCCGGCGTCTAGCACCAAGCCTCCAAGGATCCAGCGTCTAGCACCAAGCCGGAGCAAGCGAGGCAGCAGTGCAGCACCAACCACCAAAGCCTCCAAGGATCCAGCGTCCAGCCTCTCAGAGACTCAGACCCTTCGTCTGTGCTCTGCGCTCGCTGCCTCGTCGCCGACAACGACGCTGGGTAAGCGGCCGCGTTCCTCATCTCCACCAGCGCGCTGGGCAAGCGTGGCCACAGTTGAGCTTGGGAAAGTGGCCTCCGTTGGGATCAGCTACCCCCTTGCGTTGGCTGGATCCGTATGTATAGCTGGATCCGTATGTATAGACATGTTGTGTATGTCCGTACGAGTTTATCCAAATTCAATCCCCATAAACACAATTTTTAGCATCTTACTTCTTACCTGAGTTGCGATTTGTGAACCTTTGATTGTGAATTTGTGATTTCTTACTATCTCAGCAATCGATCTCGTGAATTTGAGGCTGTTTAGCACCGCCGACTTGCTGCGGCTCGCGAGCTTACCGAGCAAGCTCGAGCTTTGAACGAGCCGAGCCGAGCTCAACTTTTAGCTCGTCATGTTAACGAGCCGAGCCGAGCTAGCTCGTTATAGTAACGAGCTGGAGCGAGCCGAGCCGAGCCGAGCCGGCTCGATATCCAGCCCTACCTGTGGGCCAACGACACCTGTCGACTCCACCGGTCACCGCACCGGCGGGCGGGTTTTTTTCTGGTCAAAAGACTAGTTGGCCGCGACCTGTCATGTTCAGTTGTTCACTGCCCTCTCCTCATCTGCCGCTCGCCACCCCTACAACAAGGACGCCACGCGCCCGCCACAGCCTTGGCCTAGGGGCTCCTCCTCCTCCGTGCCCTCGCATCCATGATTCCATGTCCCTCCTCGCGCCGTCGGCAGCCGCGCAGGGCGCCCCGTGGCAGGTGTGCGGTAGCAGCGGCAACTACATGACCAACAGCACGTACCAGGGCAACCTCGCGCGCCTCGCCACGACGCTCTCCCGGAACGCCTCCGCGTCCCGGGAGCTCTTCGCCAAGGGGAGCGTCGGCTCCGTCCCGAACATCGCGTACGCGCTCGCGCTCTGCCGCGGGGACGCCGCCAACGCCACCGCCTACGGGTCCTGCGTCGCCGCGACGTTCCAGGCCGCCCAGAAGCTGTGCGCCTACAACAAGGACGCCACCGTCTACTACGACGCCTGCTACCTCCGCTTCTCCAACCAGGACTTCCTCGCTGACACCGCAGCAATGACAACGAGCTCGTCCTAAAGAACACGCAGCGTGAAGTGTTGGCTGTTGGGAACCTGCGCTGCACATTTGGGCCCTGGGCACCTCGACCATACGGTACTCTGATCGCCAGCTGGCGAAGCACCGTCCTAGTTAGTTTCCAGCACGCCTGATAAAGGCGATGTCCCACAAGTCGGCGGATTGACCGCCGGCAGCCTCTAACAGCGGCGTCGTCGCGCCGCGCAATCCATTATCCATAGAGAAAATTCCCTGTATGTCACGAAAAATTATAACCCGTGTGCTCTATGCTATTAAAAATTAGAATTTGAGCTCTATGCCATAAGTTGTATTTTTTCATGTGCTCCATGCCATTTTTGATGGCATAGAACACATAAAAAAATGTAATCAATGGCATAGAGCACATCAAAAAATGCAAAATATAGCATGAAGCACATCAAAAAATACAATCTATGGCATAGAGCTCAATTTCTAATTTTCAATAGCATAAAGCACACGGGTTACAATTTTTCGTGGCAGAATTTTCTCTTATCCATACCGTCAGGGGGTAGAAAAACGACCAGGTCAAAGCGCATTTCGTTGAAATCCGGGCCGTACGTCCCGATCTGACGACTAGCAGGCCCCAGGGGTGGACGGTAAATGAAATACCGTCCACCCCCTGACCTGGCCAGGCCGCGCCGCCGGCGCCAGGAGTGACCGTGACCTCCTTTCCGCGCGTCGCCTCGGTGCCGGAGCGCCGCCACGTCTCCGCCGTTACTCCTCGCCGTGTTCACCGTGACGCATGGCTTCGAAAGTCAACAGCACGAAATGAAGGTAGAATGTTGGCTAGCTGCCCGTGAGGATACGACGAGCGTCCCTAGCGCCCTCGACGTCGCCAACGCCAAGGCCTCCCGAGAGTCAGGCGCGGCATCGGTGGACGAGGACCTACTCGCTCGAGGTGCTCGGCGACGACGTTGCGGTGCACGCCGTCCGCCTGCCGACGAGGCTTCGGCCAGTGCACGCTGTTGGGAGCCTGCGCCGCACATTTGGGCCCTGGGCACCCCGATGATATGGTCCTCCGGTCGCCGGCGGGCGGAGCACCGTTTAGTTTCCAGCGCGCCTGATACAGGCGATGCCCACAAGTCGGCGGAGAGACCACCGGCAGCCTCGAACAGCGGCGTCGCCGCGCCGCGCGATCCATACCGTCAGGCGTCGGGTAGGAAAACCACCAGGTCAAAGCGCATCTCGTTGAAATCCGGACCGTACGTACCCGATCTGACGACCCAGGACCAGGACTCTCCGTCCGTGACCTCTGCTCCGCCTCCGCGCGTCGCCTCGCTGCCGGACTCCGGAGCGCCTACCACGTCTTCTCGGTACTGCTCGCCCTGCTCACCGTGGTCTATATCTTCCAACGCCGGCAGCCGGCTAGCTGCCAGTGATGCTCCGTCCACCGTCCCTGGCGTCCTCGACGCCGAGAGCCACGCGCGGAGTCGGCGGTCGAGGGCCTGCTCGCTCGAGGTTCCTGGCGACGATGCTTCGTTAATTCGTTTCGCGCTGAGCGCCTGCTGATCCGAGGCAAAGATCACGGGTCATGGTGTCAATCCCTGAGAGCTCCTCGTCAACCGAGCAGTCATCTCCGTTCTGGGTGGCCTCCGCTCCAATTAGGCCTTGCCAGTCAGCTCCGTCAGATGCGCGCGCTGGGCCCCGAGCACCCCGGCGCTGCTCGTCTTCTAGGGCGACACGAACGGAGAACGCCGGGCGGCGAAGCAACGGCCTAGCTACTTGGAAGCGATCCTGACGCCGCCGATGCCCCAGAAAACGGCGGAGAAACCGCCGGCGTAAACTCCAGCGGCGCCGGTGCGATCCATGCCATAGAGGGCTCGAGGCAGGGGAAACGACCAGGTCAAAAGCGTACCAGACCGATCTGACGGCTAGAAGAGCCCCAGGGGGTGGACGCCTGGACGGTATTTCATTTACCGTCCACCCCATGACCCTGGCCAGGCCAGGCCGCCGGGCGCCGGCCAGGAGCGAGGGACTGCGTTGCGTCCGTGACCTCCGTTCCGCGCGTCGCCTCGCCGCCGGAGCGCCGCCACGTCTCCTCCGCTACTCCTCGCCGGAAGAACCAAGACCATGATCGCGTAGCTCACGGCAGTTCCACCTCCCTGCTCATTCGATCCAGATGATGGCGCATCGGCGAAGTTGGACGCCCTCAGCATCGGCATCCGTACGGCGGCCGTAGCTCCATGGCCCGAACTCGCCCCGAGCGGCGAACCCGGCCTCAGCACCTTTGCCTTCTTGCTGGCCGTGACGGCGGCCACGTCGGGGTCACTGACGCGAATGGCCTGCCTACTCGCCGACGTGGTGCCACGGTGATCTTCTTCAGGAAGCTGATGGACCAGGTGGAGCACGCCGGAGCCGTCGCTGGCCGCTGCGGGCATCCAGACGGCGCAGCTGCGGAGGGTCAGGGCGTCGGAGAGTTCGAGCACGGCGGCGCGCAGGACGGCGAGCGCGTCGTCGTGCGGGAGGGAGGCGCCGCCGCCGCGGACGTGCTGCGTGATGGCGCGGACGACGCGCGCGGCGGTCTCCTGGCGGCGCCTGACGAGGGCGACGTCGCGGTCGAGCTGGCGCGCCTTGTCCCGGAGGAGCGCCTCGCGTGTCTTGAGGCGGAGCAGCTGCGGGATGAAGGTGGGCAGGAAGGCGGCGGCGACGGAGGCGGCGACTGCAGCGAGAGCCTTGGCAGCGGTGAAGGCGAGGAGGAGGCGGCGCGAGTCCGGGCGGTTGTAGGTGAAGACGGCGACCAGGTTGACGAGGCCGCAGAGGACGATGAAGGCGCCGAACTGGAAGAGCACCCACCGGAGCGGGGCAAGGTCGGCGGACGTCGCGAAGTGCAGCAGCAGGACCGGGATGGACATGTAGGACGCGCCGATGAGGAATTCGCTCACCTTCTGCCACTGCAGCAGCGCCTCCACTGTGCCATCCTCGCGCCCGAGACAGCTGCCGCCGCACGGCGCCGCCATTGGTGTCCGCCGGCGGCGGCGGAGCTCTAGCAGCTGCGCAAGGAAAGAAACGCACGGATTAATCAAAGGTGGCTGGCAGCAGCTAGCACTCCTAATTCGGCTTGGAATGCGATTTTATGGACATGCAATGCAACCACGCATCTGCATCATTGGATGCATGCAGTTCCTGAATCTTGGTCTGTTCTTCCTGGTTCGCCTTGCAGGTTGCAGCTCAGCATCTGCATGCAAGCAAGCAACCAACTACGACTATATGCAAGAGAAAACAAGATGGATGGAGGATGGAATCGGTGAGGTAAGAAGTATCCGTTCAAGATTTCAACTTTTTTCTTTTCCCAAGCACAAGCTGTTCAAAGTGCAGCAGAGAAACAGAGGAATCTAAAACAAGAAGAGAGGCAAGAAGCTGGGGACATGGATTATGGATATATTACCGATGCAGTTTCTTCTCAGCCGCAATGGAGTAATGCCATCTCATGCATGCACTGGAAATCGATCGATAAAAGTGGGATTGGATTGTCTAAGCAGCTAGTCAGATCTAGAGAGCAATGTTGCAACCATTGACGGACCAGCGGTGAAATTGGAGCTCTCTTTCAAACCATTGCTGGGTGACTCGCCGCTGGATGTGTAGCTTCAGTCTATTCTTCTATGCTTCTTCTATGCTTTTTTTGAACGGACGGTGAAAGCAAAAGCTTTCCCGAAATTTTATTAGAAGAAGAGAGTTGGCCCAGTTTATAAGGAAAACCGGGTCCGAAAACCATACAACTCTGGTCGATCGACTGCACAACTAAGGGAGCAGAGAACCCTGAACGACTCCGGTCCGTAGACCATACAACTAGGCACTTCGGTGGGTTGGATTAGGACCTCAACACGCACCGCTCAACTCAACAACTCATCGGTCGGATTGGGATATCGACACGATCAACTCAAACAACTTTTAAAGGATCAGTCCAGTCGGATTGGGACATCGATCCAGGTCTCCACAACTCTGTTCCACCGTCGACTCGAGCCACCCCACACTACTAGGAACCAAGATCTCTCTTCTCCCCCGTTCAAAGGAGAAACCACTGCCTACTCTTATCTTTTTTTTTTCTTTTTTTTATGCAAAGGAAAAGAAGAGAAACAGCAACAGAAGAAGAGAACAGCCTCACAAAGCGACCATCGCCGAAGCACCATGTTGAAGAAGACACGACGCCGTCGCCGGCCCACGGCAGGGCCAAGGCAAGCGGCCGAGATGCCCGATGTCGCCTTCAAGAAGGGAATGACGCCCGCCGCGCCACCGACACCGTCCCCTGACAGCGTCAAGAGGATAGGGTTTTCACCCGCATCGTCGTCGCCGAGCAGCGGAAACGGCCGGCGCCATCAACCTCGCCTCCACGGCGCTGTCGAGGAGCCACCGCACGACCGCCGCCAAGGGCACCACCACGATGCCGAAGACGCACAATCGCACAAAGACCGTGGCCGGCCATGCCACCAAGGCACCGCCGACCCACCGCTGCACACCACCCATACCAGCCCCCGCCACAGCCGCCGCAGCGACGGCCGCGGGCGCCGCCGTCGCCGGAGCAGCAGCCGTGGTGGCCACCATGGCCGGCCACAACTGCTCCGGCCCCCCAAGGGCCGCACGCCGAGGCCACCAGGTGGCCCACCAGAGGTGCATGATGAGGCCACCAGGGCCGGACCGGCCACAGGGGTGCAGCCCCGCCCACCAAGGCCGGACACGGGCGCGGCCCGCCGGAGGTAGGCCACCGCCGCCGCGGAGGGGGCACCGCCGCGTCGATCCCCCGGAGGAGCAGAGCCAACAACCGAGGGGGCGGATCCGGCCAGCACAGGCGCGACCCACCGAGGACCGCCTCGCCACCTGCCACCGAGCCGCACGCCGAGTCCACCCCAGGGGGCGGAACCGGCCACAAGGGCGCAGCTCCGGGCACCCCCAACAGCGGGAACAGGCGCGGCCAGCCGGAGGCGGGCCGCCGCCACCGCGGACAGAGCGCCGCCAGCCACGCCGCGTGAAGCCCACGGAGGAGCAGATCCGCCGACCGAGGGGGCGGTTCCGGCCAGCACCCGCACGGATCCGGACGAAGCCGGCCGGGACATGCCGAGAAACCACCGCCACGGAAGCCACCAGTGAGGACACGAAGGGAGGAGGAAGAGGGAGGAGGGGGGGTGGAGGAGGCCCGCAGCCCACGGCCGTCGCCGCAGATCCGGCACTAGGGGTGCAAGGTCTGCCCGCGCCGGAGCCGTGGCCGCCCCGGACGGCCGGGGGCACGCCACCCCACCGCGTCGGCCCGCCCCGACGCGCGAGGAGAAGCGAGGCGGAGAAAAAGCGCCCCGCCGTCGCCGTCCTCGCCGGCCGCCGGATCTCCGGTGGCCTGCTCAGGCGACGGCGAGGAGCAAGACGGCCGGGGGCGGGGCTGGAGGCGGCGGCGCGAGGGAGCCCCCCGGTCGCCTAGCGGGAGCGACGCGGGGGGAAATATTGTTCTCGCTTCTTCTATGCTTCAGTATCTTATTCTGCAGGAGACGGAGGGGAACCGCATGCTGCAAGGGGAGGAAGAAGAAGAAGAGAAGCGAGGACCAAACAAGTCAGGAAGGAAGAGAGCCGAGAGGCGAGAGCGAGACAAGTGTTGGCAGCCTAGGGTCGAGCCGAGCTGGAGGCTGCCACGGCACGGCAGGCATTTGATTAGCTTTTTCCCTGCAGCCCAACATTGCTGTAGCTGCTCAGGATTCCATGGGGATTCAGAATTTCAGATACAGCCACACGGCCATGCGCGTGCTGCTGCGACGCACCGCTCTATCTCGGTGGCCAGCGGCAGCGCGCGATCGCCCAGTCTCTCCGACTCTCCGGAGGAAGAGGACGAAGCGTGCCGGGTGCATGGGGAAGCGTCGTTTTGGAGCCGGTGTTCCCAGGCGGAGGTGTCGGTGGATTTGTGTGATTGGGTGTACAGAATTCGAAAATAGCTAATTAGTTGTATTTAAATACTAATATCTTTTTAATAGTTTAACTAAATTAGAATCCGATTGCATATTAATATTTTTTGCAATTAAATCTACGAAACAAGATGTTATTTGACCATGTTTCGTCACAAAATAAAAATAACATGTGAATTTCACGTATCACACTAACTGATCGCGATCGAATTACGTTTCATACTTATAAGTTCGATAGATTTGACACAATTAGGTAATGCTACAATCTAAACATAACTTTACTCTTGATTTGTGATTGGATCATGATCAAAATGTAGAATGGTTGAATGGATCACAAATCAAATTTGTTAGTATGACATGTGAAATTTGTATATTATTTTTATTTTTTGACGAAACATGGTCGAGTGACATCTTATTTTGTAGATTTAATTGTGAAGAATATTAATATGAATCGGATTCTAATTTGATTAAACCATTAAGAAGATATTAGTGTTCGAATACAATTAATCATATATTCTTGATTTCCGTTCCTCCAATAGCATCAAGCCCCAACACCTCGCATCGGCACACCTTCTCCAAACTGAATTTCCGGTTCTCGTACCCATGACGGCACCGAGCTTCAGCAATCGCAGCAGAGTGGTAGTGAAACGCCACGCGAAGTACGAAACAATGGAGCGTGTCAGTGTCAGTGCAAGCGCGGTCGGGGGGAGGGCCAGGTTCAGAGGCTCCTGTCCCTGCGCCCCCAGCACCCCGGCGGCCGCCGCGGTCGGTCGGCCGTGGGCTCGCCGGCGCGACACGTCGCCGGTCGTGCATGCCAGTATGCCACGGCTACCCTCTTTCCTCCTCTCAGAAAGAGGCGATCTGATCTCGCGGCGTTCAATGTCGACTTTTACGTCTTTCCATTTCATCTCGTGGAAGAGTTTGGATAATAGAGCTTTCTAGTTTTTTTTCTTCTACTGTAAAGTAATATAGGAAATATATTTAGATATTTTTTCTAAAGAATATTATTTGGGTAACCTTTTTCAAAGAAAATAATTGTATGAGCTTTATGTTGAGTAGATTGTTTTTAAAATAGATAATTCTACTTCACAAAAATATAAATAGATAATTTCAAAAGTTGAGAGGAGGGGGGACAAAACATTTTAAATTGGAGGGGACCGAATTCAGGACTTTTCTCTGGGCCGGGTTAAATTTAAGAGAACTTACATAGGTAAATTTATCTTTTGCGGACGGGGGTGGGTTGCACTAAATGTCCGGAACTTAGTCCAGTTCTTCCTCAGCCAGCCCGTCTACAAGGTTTTTCCCTCAGCCCAGCAGAGAGTATTTCTTGTCCCAATTAGTATACGTGCTCAACCGAGCAGTGTTTGGTTTGCCAGCCCAGTTTTTTTTAATGTATGTATTATTTCTTTTAATTCTCTTTTGTTCAGATCACTTGTTGGGCTGCCTCCTGCCGTTTCTAAATGGTTCTGGTGTCTTGCAGCAATGGCCGTTTGCGTTCTCAACTTCTCATCAGCTATGGCTGATTCCCCTATTAAAAAAAAAAATCAGATATGGCTGATGATCTGGCTGATCCGCTGACTGACGGCTGAACTCTGATCATGCGCAGTCAATCTCCAGCACGAACCCTCTGAACAAACTATTAACTTCCTCAGCCTCTCTGTATGCACTACGCAGTGCGATAGAAACTGCAGCGACAGGAAAAATAAAGTTGGGCGGCAGCAGAATTTTGCAGAAGAAAATCCTTGTTCCGTTGCTCGTTTGCCGCGATCCTTCCTCCCGCTGATCCCTGAGCATGGCCGCACATAGCTAACCTGATAATGATCGCCACGAGAATGCTTTCGGAACGCCGGCGATGGTGTTCACTGGACTCGGCCGCCTCCAGAGCTTCGACGCCCGACACGGCGACACCGATGGAGTAACGACCTCTCGGGACGGGATCGCCTGCCGCAGACGATGCCCCGTCAACGTCGCACGTCTCCATGGCCGGGAGTGCCGTCTCCCCGTGCCCGTTGACGTTGAGCAGCTCGAGCACCTGAATGGAACAGCTCCGTCGTCAGATGCGCGCGCTGGGCCGCCCCGAGCACCCCGGCGCCGCTCGGCTTCCAGGGCGACATGAACGGGCAACGCCGGGCGGCGAAGCAACGGCCTAGCTACTTGGAAGCGATCCTGACGCCGCCGATGCCCCAGAAGACGGCGGAGAGACCACCGGCGGAAACTCCAGCGGCCGCCGCGCGCGATCCATGCCGACGACGAGCAGCGTGGTGCGGATGCTGGAGGGGGAGATGGCCATCGTCCCGCCGGTGAATCCCTTCGACTACGTGATGGACAGCAGCAGCGGCGGCTCAACTAGCTCGGCGCTGTGGAGCGGCATATACCAGAGCAGCAGGGACACCGCCGGCAGAGACAGCGAGCTGTCATCGGCGAGCCCTGCTGCCAAGTCGGATGACGCGATGATTCAAGATGTTCAGCAGACTCACGCGTCGGTGTCAGTGACTTAGAGTTTGTAATCTTGTACACATTTGTTAATGTTTAATTACATCTCGTACAACAATTAGGAGTAGATGTTAAGCCGCTCGACCTCCGTGCCCGCCAGAAAGCTTCGCGCGGCTGCAGCGGCCGCGGTCCTCCCCTCCCTGCCCTTCTCCGACGAGCCGACGAGGTCGCGTACGCCGGACGCGGATTCAGTAACTTGCCTCTGGCAAGTCACAGTGAGTCTTACCAGCTCACATCCGTCGTCCAAACCCCATCAAACGGCTGGATACAGCTTCCTCATCCTTTTCACCGGACAGTGCACGGACAGAGCTCGCGGCTCGCGAGAAGGGAAAAAAACGCGCGGGCCGGGGCAGAGCTTCTCTCGCGCGCAGCGTCGGCGCGGAGCCCCTCCCTTGCGCAGCCGCCGCGGAGCCCCTCCCTTGCGCCGGCGCGGAGCCCTCCCCTGCGCAGCCGTGAAGCCCCTCCCCTGCCGAGGATGCGGGACCACGGCTGGCTGCTGGGGTCGCGGGGCTCGGGCCGTTGCGTGCTGGGGCTGCCCGGCTCGCGGAGCGCCGCCGCCGCGCGCCATGGCCGCGCTGCGCCTCAAACTCGTCCGCCATGCCGGAGGCCTCGAGCATGGACGCGGCGACGTTGAAGGAGCGCACGTTGGCGAGGATGCGGGTGATATTGACGGACGCGGGCGGGCGGGACTCGGACGCCGCGAGGTCGAACCTCGAGGGCGTGATGGCGCCGAGCACGGTGGTGTTCGACCCCGCGAACAGCGCCGGCGACCGGATGACGATGAGCGAAGCGCCCGCAGTGGTGACGTTGACGGCGCCGAGGTCGGCCGGGGCGCGGCCGGTGATCTGGAACAGCACGTCGGCGAGGTCGGCGCCCGACGCGGTCGCGCACGCTGACGGCCCACGCTTGTGGCCGCACTCCGCCTCAGCGTCGCAAGGCGGGTGGTTGAGGTCACTCGAGCCACAGCCCGCGCTTGACGCGGCCGTCGTCGTAGATGTCGCCCGCCCAGCACCTCGAACGCGCGGGAAAAGCTCTGCCGGGCTGGCCTCCATGGCCGGCGGGGCGGGCCGAGCGACGTTCACGGCCGGCTTGCAGTCACCCGGCGACTCGCGCCAGAGTCCGGAGAAGGTGGGCACTGGCCCCGCGGGTCGACCTGGAGACCCACGATTCGCCGGCGCGCGACCTCCTCGACGGAGGATCGGCGGCCCGGTAGCGCGCGGCCTCCACGGCGGGTTCCTGGAGCCTCATGACGGCCTCTCACCGGACGCTGCACCCCCGCGAGAGGCTAGGCCCCGCTGCGCGCCACCGCGCCGCCGGATCTGGCCAGTACCCGCGAGCCGCCGTGCTTCCTCGAGCCTGCGCCCCGCGTCCGCGAGCTCGAGCCCGCGACCAACGCTAGTCCGGTGGTCCGTGCCAACCGCTTGGCCGACACTGGTTGGGAAGCGCACAGCCAACTCCGCCACGGCCGGCGCCGGTCGAGTACCGTTGTGCGTCGCTGCAGGAGGCCAGCGGCCCGTCGACGTGCCGCTCCGTGGCTGCGCCGGCGAGCGAGCCGTCCGCGGCTGGGCACGCGGGAGAAGCTCTGCCGGCGCTCCTTTTCTTTTCCTCTTCCCACGAGCTGCATTCGTACGGTGTCTGGTGTAGTGTAAAAGGAGAAGCTTGTTCCCGCAAGCCGTCAGATGTTGCCTGGACGGTGGATGTGAGAGGGTAAGGCTCACCGTGACTTGCCCGTCACTGAATCCGCGTCCGCGTACGCCACCCGTTCACGGGCGCCGAGACGAGCTCTGCGCCCCTGCGGGTCCTACCTGCTATTCCGAGTTCCTCTCGGTGAAGTCTTGAGGAGTTGGCATCGGCTACAGATACGGGCGACAAGGTCTCGGCGTCGGAGGATCTATATGTAAAAAAAACAAAGGGGCCCCGATCCCAGCTGATGAAAACGAAAAGTCGCCCGACTTTATCCTCCATGTCACCGCCAAGACCGGCGGCATCGTCGTCGCGCCCCGACGCCGACCACCATCGCAAATCCGCACTCGGCTCTATGTCCGGTACTGATACGTCGTCGTTGCCTGACGACTCCACCAAGCACCGCGCCTACCACATTCTAAGGATCGACGGCTTCTCAAGAACTTTCGACAAGAACTGTGGCGTCCCTGCCTTCTGGTCATGCCCCTTCCACGCTGGAGGTCGTACCTGGAGAATCCGCTACTACCCCATGGGATCCTTCTTGGGCGGTAACCAAGATTTCATCTCCTTGTATCTTTTCCTTACCGATGTTGTTCCTGGGTCCGTCAAGGTAAAGATTAAATTCACTCTGCTCGACACATACCTGGAACCGCTGCCATGTAGGATTGCCACCAACAACAAGTTCACCACTGCTACCTTGTCGGCATCAGGATTGACGTCTCATGGATACAAAAGATTCGTTAAAAGAAAAACGTTGGGGGATTTGTTGAAGTTTGGCAAATATGACTGCTTTGCTGTTAGGGTTGATCTACGTTTTATTGCCAATAATAAAGAACCATCATCTCCAGTGCCGCCGCCACCGCCACCATCTGACATGCTGCGCCACCATCTCGGTGATCTCCTGTCCAGAGAAGAGCATGCTGACGTTGAGTTTCGAGTCGGCGAGGAGACGTTTGCCGCGCACCGGCTGGTGCTTGGTGCTCGGTCACCGGTCTTCAAGGCTCGGTTGCTTCTTGGCCCGAACACCACAGGTAGCAGTGTTGTCGTGCAGATAGATGGTATGGTGCCACGAGTATTCAAGGCTATGCTTACTTTCATATACACGGACACATTGCCACGGACGGGGAGCAAAGAAGAGCCAGCAATGTCTCAATGTTTGCTTGTCGCGGCGGATCATTACGGCATGCAAAGGCTCAAGTTGATGTGTGAATCTAGGTTGTGCGACCTCATTAACCTGAATTTTGTGGGAGATATCTTGGATCTCGCAGAAAAACACCAATGTCTTGCTCTCAAGGAGGCATGCTTTGATTTCATTGGTTCCACAGCTACTTTGCTTCCAGCTAGGGAAACGTTGCTTGCAGTGCGGGAAAGCCAGGAGCTTCGGTTCGATCGTCTTGTCTCGCTTTGCCCTGCTGTTGTACAGGACCAAATTTACAATGCCCTTGAAAATGACTGGAGTTGTAGCAGGGCTGAAGCCATCGACATAAGTTTAGACATTGAGAATGTCCTTGTTGACGAGAACGCAAGGGAACCACGCACGTCCGGCTCTCAGTTAGTCTCTACCATGAAAACCGATCGTCCGCCGTGCTCCACCACCACCACCACTATCTTCTCCCTACGAGACTACCATCAGCTCAAGATAAATGGGTACTCCAGATCTTTAAACAGTCGTCGACCCTTCTTCAAATCTTCCTCGTTTCATGTTGGAGGTCGTAACTGGCGTATACACTATCGACCCAAGGGTAGCAGCGGCGACTCAGATTTTATCTCATTCTATCTTGGTCTTGATAATATTGTTGACGAGACTGTGATGGCATATTTTACATTGAGTCTGCTAGACCAGTATAAGAATCTGGTGCCAGATTATTGTCGCACTACCACAATGATGAATAACTTCTGGAAGGGTAGGTTTTTGGGATTCAACGAGTTCATCAGAAGGGAAATCTTAGAGCGATCAGAGTATCTCAAGGATGACAGCTTCACCATTAGGATCCAGATACATGTAGTCAAGGAAACACCATCTATTCTGGTTCCACCACCTGATATACAACAACATTTTGCTAGTCTCTTCCTATCAATGGAGTGTGCTGACGTGGAATTCCGAGTGGGTGGGGAGACATTTGTCGCGCACCGGTTGGTGCTTGCGGCACGGTCGCCAGTCTTTAATGCGGAGCCCTACAGCCCCATGAAGGAAGGTGTAGTCACAAACACCATACAGATAGATGATATGGAGGCACTAGTGTTCAAGGTGTTGCTTAATTTTATATACACGGATTCACTACCGGAGATGGAGCAGGAAGACGAGTCTGCAATGACTCAACATCTGCTTGTTGCTGCCGACAAGTACTGCATGCAAAGGCTAAAACTTATTTGTGAAGCTAGGCTGCATAACCACATCAATGCAGGCTCTGTGGCAATTATCTTGGCACTTGCGGATAAGCACAACTGCTCAGGTCTCAAGGAGGCATGCTTCAACTTCCTCAACTCTTCGACATCTCCACTAAGGGTCATGAAAGACCAAGAATGTGACTATTTAGCTCAAAGTTGTCCTATTGTCATGAAGGAGTTAAATGCTATTTTCCTTGCACGAGATATGGAGAAGGTCAAAATTTCAGAAGGAATTAAGGGCAGTTTCCCATCCAGCCATAAATAAAATATGAGCAATTAGAGGATCTAAATGCTATTTTTTCTTGCCTAAAATTTGAAGAAGGCCAGAAAAATCAGAAGGAACGAGGGTAATTCCAAATTGAATACAAGTAGTTGTAAATATTTTTTAGCCTTAGTGTTTTGTACCAGTTTTATAATTCAATATCTGGTCATATCTGAAGTATTATTATTTTAATTTCGGTAATGCTAAGAGTTTGACGTCCGGACAGCGGAGTAAAAAACGGACACGGATCCCACCATCATCCTTATCGCCAACCCAGCCCTCCTTCACTCGTTTCCTCTCCATCTCTCTCCACTCATTCTTCTTCTCAACGTCTCTCTCTCTCTCTCTCTCCTTTTTCCTCCTGCGAGCTTAGTGGCACGCAGCCGGCCCCTCCCCTCCTCCACCTACCGCCGGCGTCCACGCTCGGAGCTCGCGACGGCACTCACGCGCGGAGCGCACGGCACGCGGCAGCGTGCGGCTCCCGCGTCGGCGCCCGCGCGCGGAGCTCGTCAGGAGGTCCCGACGACGCTCGCGGCGCACAACTCCCTCGGCGCTGAGCAGCGGCAGCGGCGGCGAGATGGCTCAGGGAAGTGGGCCAGCAGTCGTGACGATGAGGATTCATGGCGTGCGGTAGGGTTCGGTGCATCTTGCAAGCATGTGTTCCACATGTTTCAGATGTTTCAGAAGGATGTTGCAAGTGTTTCGTGCGGATGTTGCAAAAGTAGATATAGATGTTTCAATGTCGCGGATGTTAATTCTCCCCACCGTAATGTTTGATTTCTCGATGTCGCCAATGTTGATTTTGTATGTTGCAGATATTGCTTTTCGAATGTTGCGGAATTCTTCTTCATGTTGCACGCAAAATGACTCGATGTTGCGATGAGATTTTTTGCTATAATACTTTTCAAGTGCTACAATGCTTTGATCTGACGGCTACAATGTTTTGATATGACGGCGGACGTCCGGGCGTTAGCAAGTCTGTTTTAATTTTGATATGCAAACTTAATTCTTCATGTAACCTATCATTGCTCTGTTAGCCTATACTTCTTCAACAGTATTGACCAAGAACAATATGAACACTGCACAATGATAACATGTGGTGTTAACCCTAGTAGATTACATAAAAGGATGCAAACTTGCAAAGCCATGTTATCTACTTTTTGGAGCGCCATGTTTTCCCACACACAATCACACTAGCAATTAACAGTCACACATTGTTCTCATATGTTATAGAAGAAAAGAAGAGTTCATAAGATCTCCACAGTACCCAAGCTGCTTCCAAATAATACTCCTTCCGTTCTTAAATTCTTAAATGTACGACGTTTAGATAAGAAATTAAGTTTATTTTGAACTAAATTTCTTATCATAAACACCATATATTTAAGAATGTAGGAAGTAATACTCAACTATTGAAGATAATGATCATATATCCTGAACACCAGCCTAATTGGGTTTAGGCATTTTGGATGGTTCTACAAATTACTATGAAATTGTGAAGGAACTTAATTTAAATATAATTCTAAACCACCTAAATCAATTTCTTTCGAAACCGTTTCTCAAAAAAAAAAAAATTCTTTCGAAACCACCCTGGAACACTCTTCTCACGCAACCCCGCCCTAGCCAGACTCACTGACAAACGGACCCTGGCCACCTGACCACTCCACTTTGCCACAAACTGCAGCTGCCTGGCGCGGTTGCTTGGGTGACTGGACCAACGGACGGCACGGGCACGGAACGGCGGCGACAGCGGCAGAGCTAGGGTTAAGGCGGCGGCGGCTCAGCGACGGCAACCTGGCAGCAACAAGCAACATCTAGAGCTTCGACTCAACCTAGAACGCGCAGGGCTCTACCAAACCGAAGCTCCCGGCAGCCGGAGCCAAGAGCTCGGTTGCGACGGCCATGGTGGAAGCACGGCGGCGATGGCGCGAGAGCTCCGGCCAACACCGGCCATTATCAGGCCAACAAGCGGCCCAATAACGGCCTACGACTCGCACACAACCCACCTTGCAGCTAAGACCACGACGAGGACTCTAGGGATGAAGGTTTGGGCAGACGAGCCTGGCTGGAGATGGCCGGACGGTGGCGGGACTCGTCGGCGACCGCGGTGATGTGAAAAACAGAGCGGCGACGGTGAAACAGACGAGCGCGAGTCGGGGTGCGGTATTTATTCGAGAACTTGGCGCCCTCGCCTGTGCCACCTCCTGCTGGTGTCCGTGGTTCTGTCCATGTGCGCTCTCGGCGCTTGGCACGGCGGAAACCGCCTCCACTCATCGGCGGCAAAGCAGCTGCGTGGCAGCACTGCTCTGCCCCTTCCTATTTCTTCCACCGACTTTGATCCAAAACTGCTCACAAGTTTCAATCTGGACTCTGTAATCCTCCTATAACAAACTCGTATCTGAATCTCAGTGATTCACTCAGTTGATTTGGAGTTTTATCAACCGAACAACGCATCATGCGAATTTGAGCTCTGAAATAAAGCTCGTGACCGGCCCCTGTTTCTGAAACTCTCGGAACTGAATGGTTATAGGCCATTCAGTTTCGTCAGTTAGAGTTCCCAACTGAGCAAACTCTAAATTTTTGGGTTTCAGCAAGAATTATCAAACCTCATTTCCTCTGATCATAAACTAAACCAAAATAATCTCTAGACATCCAAGATCATTTCCAATCAAAAAAAAATCCAAAGTTTATATGTCAAATCCTTCAAAACTCAGCCTCAAAATTGGACTTTCCACACTGCTTTCAGACTTAACTTTTCTCCTGTCATTACAGGCCGACAGTGACTTCTTGCAATTTTAGAGCTTCCATTTAAATACCAAAAGCTTCTTTGGATTGTCTACAAGCTACTCATATGATAATAAAGATCTGAATGTTCCATTTTGCCTATGTTGAGCCAATGTGTATAAGAAAATTTCTTCAGAAAAGAAATGCAAAAAGAGTTAATGGTCACTGTTTCCGACCATTCTGACTCGGCCAAAATTGCTGTCCGCCAAGAGCCAAAACAGCCTGTCAAGCCATCTTTAAGCTCCTTTGGAAATTTAAAACCCAACTGTCCTTTGTCCAGCATCATACACAGATTGATCTCGAATTAATCCAACTTTATTCATGGACTAAAAACTGAGCTGACACACTCCTCTTCAATTCTGGATTCAGACCTTGTCTTCCTCAGCTGTTTGACAGCAGCACACACAACACAGATTCAGTTTTGGAGCTTTGCCTAAAAATACGAAAACATGTCTTCCTAGTCGATCAACTTGTGCACTTGTAGATTAAAGTTCGGAGATCCAATTTCTCAGGTTATTATGCACAGTCCGTATAAAAGATTCCTCAAAAAAGCATTTCAAAGTCAGCTAGTGGCTGCTGTTAAAGTCTTTAGACTTGGCCAATTTCGGCTCAGATAAACGGATGGACAGCATCACACTCACTTTGGGTCTCCATTTGAAATAGAAATGTTTACGTTCTTTGCTCAACCACTGGACCAAGGTAATTCTTGAAGTTCCAAGTTTGTTTGCATCCCAAAAACTCTGCAAGTCTCCATATGACTTTCTTATAAAATCAAACTAAAAGTTGAGCTTCCATTACTGTTTCTTTGAATCTTCAGCTCATCAATTAACAGTGAAAGCAACCCCTCTTAGCACTTTTGAGCTTCCTTTAAAATAGCAAACTTCATTTCCCTTGATCCACAATTGAATCACAGTGCTCTCTGAATAACCAAATATTATTTGGAACCCATAAACTTTCAACATTCATACACAAAATCTTTCCACAATCGGACTCAAGTTTGACTCTTTAACACTGTTGTCAGTTGCCTCATCTATGTCAACAAGGTCTGTCCTTTGTGACTCATACATAGTTCAGTGATTCCATTTTGCAGGTTTGTGACTCATAGTTCATAGATGAGTCACAAAATTAGCAATTGGCTCCATAGCACCTCCTTTGGCTGCAAATTTCTTACTTAATAACTTAATGACCATCATGTGCCCTTAGACACCTTGGGTGTTACATCAGTCCGACAAACAAACACCAGTGAAGCTGTCACCCACACTGAGCAACCACACAGAAACACAGTCTGATCTGCTAAACCAAATGCATCTCGAAAGCCCAGTACTGCCTGCTCCTTAAGAGATTCAATAAACTGCGCCCTGAACTTGCCATAATCTTCAGTATCTGCCATCTTTCTACATATTTCATTGCCAAAATATACATACTATCATAAATTCGCAGTTAACTAATAATTAATTGCTGAGTTAGGGCAGCCAGGCTGTGTTCGGATAATTGTCTACTGAGAAATGAATCATGGATATGAACAATTAAAACTGCATATGTTCAAATGTTTCTGACTAAAATATATGTTGGCTCGCTTCTTTGCGACAGGCAGCAAACTGGACATTGCACAGGTCGTGCCGTATGGAAGCAAAGACGTAAAGTCCCAGATTCTTCCGACCAAATGCAGATGATAAAATTGTCTTGGATGAGGCAGGTAGCTGGTGTAGATATTAGACTAAATAATCTCATGTAATCATGCTTTATTTAATAAAACATACAATGCCAATACGAATCAGAAGAGGAAAGGAACTGAACTTTCTTACATTTAGCAAAGAAACTGAACTTCACTGACATTTGTACTCCATGGTTGAAGCTATTGAGCAAAGGAACTGAACTTTCTTACAAGATGTTAATCATGGCCAAGCATGTAACAATCAAATGAATCAGAATTGCACTATTCCACAAAGTTGCATTAGTTAACTTCCAGAACAATGTCACACAGCGAATGGGCATACTCACCATTGAAATCTAAGGATCGTCAGATCATAACAACCAATGCAAAGACAATGGATAGGCACCAACAGAAAAAGTAAAACACCACCAAATGATCAGAAATGGTTGCAGACTTGCTGTAACCATTCAATTTCTCGGGAGATTAAGGCCCACATGCAGAAACACAGTTTTCATGACGAGTTACTGCAACAATTAATGATGGCCGCCTCACTACTATGAACACTTCACAAGACATACTAGAAAACTAGTTTCTGGGAAAACTTGGCACCGTAGAACGCCGCCAAAGACCATTTACAATTGTTTCTCAAAGATGATCAGAAGTTCAGAACTTGAGTCGGATTTGTGCAGTACGAGTAGACATTTGTGGAAGCTTGAGAAGATGAAGAGGGAGGTAAGAGAAAAGTTGGCCGGGAGATATATGTGCAGGTCCAGCCAAAATACGTGAGCATTTTAGCCCGGCCCGCGCCAGGCCCGCTCACGGACCTTACTGGACGGGCGTGGGCAGAGATCTCGAAGCCCGCGAAAAAAATCTTAGCCCGAGCCCGGCCCGACATGTTGTTTTTAGCTATTTTACACTATAAAATGTGCGGGCGGCCCGCCCGAGCCCGGGCCCGGCCCGAGAACTGAGGCCCGACACATCCTATGGGACGGTCATGGGCAGGATTTTCTCAACCCGAAAAACCCGGGTTTTTTTCGGCCCGGCCCGTGGAATGCTGCCAAATTCAAAGCTGTCAAGCATTCCCTTCAAAAGTTTAACAAAGGTCTAATCAAATCACCACCCTGGCACCCTTCCTACTGGAGGTAATGAAAGTCAGGCCGTCGTCCCTCTCATCAGTCGACAATGCTACTCCATCTGTTCAACAGAGTCAAGGTTGAGGTGGACAGCCTGCAGGTGCGCCGTTGACGACAGTCCACACCTTCTCATCTCCCATGGCCAGTCTGTGGGTACGCCGGCAAGTACACGCAGAACGCGACGTACCAGTCCTGCAGTCCAAACTCCAACCTCATGCTCGTCTCCACCCAAGGCTGAGTCGGCGCCACGCCGGACAGAGCTGCGGCGCCCAAGCGCTCTACCGCGGCGACGCGAACCCCTCCGCCCGCGCCGCGCGCGTCGCGGCCGCGTTCCAGGACGCGGCAGCCGGCACGTGGCGCCGGACATGACTGCGGTGCCCTCGCGCTCTGCCGCGGCGACGCGAACGCCTCCGCCCGCGCCGCGCGCGTCGCGGCCGCGTTCCAGGACGCGGCAGCCGGCACCCCACACCTGTGCGCGTAAAGCAAAGCAACTAACATGGAGCCAAATACCGCATCGCGCGGCAGAGGACTCCCGGTGCCAGCTTCGCCGCCGGTGGGCACCTCCGCGCGCCCACGCAGATGTTGGCGAACTCTGCACCTCCAGCAACCGGAGGATGTGATTTTTTTCATAAAAAAAAATCTATTCTGAATACTTATTTTGCGTACTTGTCTTGCGATGGCAATCACATTTTGCAAGCCTCGCATACAGGGACGCATCCGCGGTGGGACGGGCGGGGCTCGAGCCCCCCACCGGTTGGAATCCAATAAAGCTCCCTAAGGTTGCGTTTGGTTCGGTGTTTATGGGGCAACCAAGCTCACAGGGTGCAGCCGAGTTATGTTTGATTGTCTGCACCACCCCTAGAGTCAGGCTCTCTAGATGCATTTTCTTCCCTGCTGCCTGCATCCCTAGAAACGCTCGAATCGGCCGTTTCTGCAGAGTCAGGCTCGGCCGATACAGCTGTTTCTCCCAGTAAGAATGTATTAGTGTATAATTAATAAATATCAAGTTATATTAATGTATTTTATGAATAATTAAGATATAGTTAGATAAAATAAGTCCTTTAAAACTGTATTTGTACAAAATAAAAATCATAATCATATTTTTTTTATCTCATGCGACTTATCTCGTACAAGCAACAAACACCTAGTCTCTGTAGCCTGGCTCTGGATGTCCTGACAACCAAACAACGACAGTTTGCATGCTCAAAGCCTGGTCGGAGGGAGCCTGACCGGAGGGATGTAGGTCAGGAAAACAGAGAAGAGAACCAAACACACCCTAAGTCTCTCTTACAAAGGTCGTGTTTGGAAGAGTTAGGAAAAAAATTTCCTCTAGAGAATCTTTCGTGCATGAAGTACAAAATTAAATTTATTTGCAAAACCTTTTTACAGATGAATGTAACTTTGCGCGACGAATCTAATGAGCATAATTAATTCGTGATTTGCTACAGTAATGTTACAGTAACTATGCTCTGATCATGCGGTCAAAGACCTCATTAGGTTGGGTTGTGAAAATAGTTTTGAAACTGATTTTATTTAATATCCTTAATTAATGGTCAAAGTTGTATTTTATAGGGGTGAATTTTTTTTCACCCCTCTTCCAAACAGAAGCAAATTTGAGAAAGGAGGAAGAAAGTGGCAGCTAGAGGTAGAAGAAGTAGAAGATAACCCCTGCTAGAAATAATCCTAGATTCGTCCCTGCTCACATACGTATCACCCAGACACCGAGACACCACGTAAACACCATCCACACTAATCTTTATTCGTTCCTGCTTGACTTGTCCAGTCCCGTCACAAACACACAATCACTTGCTTCATTATCCTGAGAAAACGACACGTACGCACGCGGCGCCAAGTCCATGCTTGACCGTTTCTTCCGGTAATTTTCCTTTCGTTCGTGACTTCGTGTGTGCAGAGGAAGAACAGAGCAGCAAGGGTCTCTGCGAGTGCTTCACGTTTCTTTTTTCCCCCTGGTGTCGCTGTTGCTTTGGTCTGCTTGAAGTGGAGGAAAAGATTGCATTTTGGTTTACTTGTACATGTTATCCTCTTGTTTGTGCAAAATGATCCTTCATGAGCTCTGTTACTTGTAAGAAGAATTAGTGGTTTGTTTGTTACCTGTAAATGTTATTTCAGAAGACCGGTAGGATAGGAGGTTTGAGATAAAATTAGATGAAGGAAAAATGTACTAACCAGTAACCACATTTGGTGACGTTCCACGTTGATCTGTAATCACATCTATCACGGTGAACACTGCAGGGAAAGAGAAGACAGGAGCGCCCGTTGCGGCCGGCGGCCGGATGGCCGGCGCACTAAACTCCGGTGATCTCTGATCCTCCTCACCCCTGGAGTGCTCTTTTTGTTTGTTCGTCCTCTCCTCCCTTGTGGTTCTCTCCTCCTGCGGTCTTCCCTCTCTGGTGGTTTTCCTTCTTGCTCCCTCGATCCTTGGGGTTTGTTGCATCTTTCTTCTCTACTGGGTTTCTTGCTCTGCCGGTGGTCATGGACTTCTCCAAGCTGGACTTTCAGATTGGCAAGGATTTCTCTGCCAAAGTGCAGAATCTCTTGGGGTCTCAAGTTATTCCTGGTGGCAAATCTAAAGAGCTGGTTTTTCATATGCTGGTTTCTTTCAGTCGTAACAGATTTAGGCTTACGGATGATTCGGTTGGAATCTGTCTCCAATCTGTTCTTGGTGGAGTGGCTTCGGCTTTTAAGGTCTATCATCTGGATGATCAAATTTTCAGGTTCTGTCTGTTCTAAGCAAGTTGGGCTCATGGTCCTCCATCTGAACTCTTTTGCGTGTGAATGGTTCAAACTGGGTTTCTTCTTGCTCAATGATTCTGGCTTCAAGAAAGCCCTGGTCTTTGCAAAACTGGATTCTGGCCCGTCCTTTACATGGGAGAACTCAAGATCTAAAGGAGTCACTAAGAAATCCTATGCTCAAGTTGCGTCAGCTAGCAATCATCCTCTCACTGGTGCAAATTGTACCCCCTTGGGTCCTCAGAAATCGTCTCGCTCGGTTTTCACCAGGCTGCAATTTCCCCGCAGGTCAGTTTTTGATAGACTTAATTTTGCAAATTCATCAAAAAAATTTGAATCAGGCAGTAGTCAAAGGGCTACATCGGTTCATGGGTCTGGCGGCCCACCCTCTTCGAAGCCCGATACTGTTGCAGGCTTTAGCAATTATGGGAAAAGGGCTCCAGCTTCCAACCACCTGACGGGCGCAGGGTCAAATCCTGTTATTTGCTGGCACTGTCATCAGAGAGGCCACATAAAAAGATTTTGTGAATCTTTCAAAGGATTACTTAGGCTTCTCAAGCTTGTAGGCCCTAAGCCTAGCAGTAATTTTTCGTCTTACCGCCCAACCACTGGAGTGTATCCTCCTTTTCCTTGGTTTAATGGGGCATCGGAACCTGGTGCTGGGCTGGCGCATAATGGGCCAGGGGTCTCCTCATCTGCTCGAGACCCATCAAGTGGAGAGCTTAACAGAGCCGAAGATCCTACCTCTTCATCTTCTCCACCCTCACTGTTCACTCCCCAGGAAAACCCCCTCCACACTGGTCCTCCCGCCGGTGAAGGCTCCGAGCAAGCTGCGAGGATGGCATTCCTCAACATTGACCCCGAGCTGATGATGCTCCCGGGTTTCTCGCGGGTGCTCGTCGAAGGAAGGCAGAAGTTTGCTCGTGTCGTCACCACCCGAGCTGTCCCGGCCAATGAGAACCTTGCGATCGTCACCGTCTCGAATCTTCCTGCTGGTGAGATCCCCTTTGCTGACATCAGAGCTGCGATTCTGGATTTGGTTGAGGTCCGGTATTAGCTTAGGGTTTCGGAGGTTCAGAAGTGTCCTCTTGGTAGGGGTCAAGCTTTCATTCGCCTCACCCGGGTTTCTGACAGAGACAGTTTAGTCTTCCACAGTCCTCATTTTTTTCATGGCCTCAGAATGGACTTTGTCAATCATGATAGGGGGGATAATGCTAGGAGAGTTCTTTTTAATAGAGAATGATGGCTCATGCTTATTGGGTATCCTGTAGATGACCGTAACATAGATGATATCAAGAATGCTATTAAGTCATTTGGGAGGCTGATCCTCTGGCAGAAGGATGGTATTTTAGGCAGGATTATCATTAAGGCCAGGGTTACTGAGCTTGCTGATGTGCCACATTATTTGATTCTATCTGAAGGGGATGATTTCGAGGGTGTCTCTCGCACAGTACAGTGTGAAATAATCCAGCAGAACATGCTGGGAGGGCAATTGCCAGATGAGGACATTCCCCCTGGGGGCTTTGATGATGACGAGTTTATCTTCCCTGGTTTCAACCAAGCTCCAGCTCTAAATCCTGCTCAGCATGTTGGTCAGCTGCAGGATTTCCAAGCTCAAGGCAATCAAATTCAGCAGGGTGGCAACCAAATTCAGCAGGGTGCTCCACTTATTCCTGACCTTAATGTCCCCCCTATGGATGAAATGCCACTTGAGCCTGAACAGCACATTGTACAAGAGGATGCTGGAATGCTGGGAGAAAATGAAGGGAATGTGGCTGTTCCACAGCAGGTTGAACTGGACTTGCAGCTCAGCTCATCTGCTCCTGTTGCTTCTTCTGCTGAGTCTGGGAACCAAGACAGTGTCCAAGGTCCAAAGGTTACTCTGTTGGGACAGATTCCGGTGGAGGCTGAAAACATTCCACAGGAAGAAAATGCTCAGAATGTGCATGATCCCCCTCTGCAGCTTCAAGTTAATCTCCAGGAAGAGCATCTGCAAGGTCTTGACAATGTGGAGCAGGAGATCCCAGAAGCCCAAATGAATGAAGTAATGGTCTTGGATGAGCAGCAGATTGTGGAAAATATTCCTCTTGGCCAAGCTCAGTTAGCTCAACCCCTTGAAGATCCTCCTGCTGCAGATCAGGAGAACAACATGGATATTGATTTCCAGCTTCCTGAGTATCTGCCTGCCTTGGGCCAACAAAATAATCCAGAAAATTACTTTGGCCCAGTTAATCATCAGTTCAATGTCAACATCAATATGGCCTTAACTAATGTGGTGTTTTCTGGGGTCGAGCCCTCCTCATCCATCATGGCTAAGACTCCACCAGATGTTTATAGGCTTTGGGCCAAATATTTCTCTCCTGTGGGCTGCCCGCCCCATGTCATTCAGATTCCAAAAGATTGGGCTGCTTTCTTCACGGTCATGTTGTTGTCCCCTACACACTTTGATTGGGCCAAGAGCTTTCTGTCTTCACAGGCTTGGAAAATGTTGCTTCAGTGCTCCAACACCTCATCTTTCATGTCTTTTGCCCTTCCATCCTCCTACCCCAAGAATGCAGAAGTCCTATGCTCTGCATTGGAAGTTGAGTCTGAAGATACCTCTTCTCAGCATGGTTCAAACAGTGAAGTCCCTCTTGCCACTTCTCCAGCCAAAACTAAGTTACTTTCACCTGCTGTGGAAACTGAAGCCAGACGCAGCTCAAGAATCCGTAGCAAGAATGGAGGGTTTAAGCATAATAGTTGTCCTAGCAAGAATTGCTTGGCCTGTGCTGCCACGCCTCCAAGCTTGACCTCCAGTGTCATCTCCAAGTTTGGAAAGGATCTCTGCAAGATTTCTGAGGACAATCTCTCTCCTGATCTCATTTCCAGCAAAGGGAAAGGAAAGTCTGTCATAGGGGGGAAAAGAGGCTCCAAGGGGAACCTGTCAAACAGGATTGACAAAGGGAAAGGCAGCACCTCCGGCAAAGATGATGGAGCTCCTGAAGATCAGGAGGCCAGCAAGAAGATCAAGAAGTGATGGCATGGGAGACAAGACTTTGTCCCAAATCAGTCTGCTTTTGTTGCTTTATTAATGGTGTCTTATGTCTTTTAAAGTGCTAGTCTGTAGCTCTTTCAGAACCTGTCCCCGTTATTTTGAACTTGTTGGTTTATCTAATGCTAGCAACAATGATGTTAATGGTCATCAATCTGGAGTTTCCCTCCCTTTGTCTAATTGTGGGCTGTGCTTGCATTGGGTCTCTATTTTTATTCTTATACTTAAATGAATCCAGCTGCCAATAACAGAAATTGGGTCATTTTGTGTTGGAACATCAGAGGGATTAATGATGATAGGAAGTGGGATGCTGTCAAAAGTAAAATCAATGAATCTAGTTGTGATATACGATGCCTGCAGGAGACCAAGAGGGAGTTTTGTGATAGCCTTTTTGTCAAGAATTTCTGTCCTTCAAGAATGGATGAATTTGTTTTTCTCACCTCTGCTGGAAATTCAGGGGGTAGTCTCATTGCTTGGGATAGCTCGAAGTTCAGTGGTCAACTGGTTTTTCAAAACAACTTTGCTCAGTCAGTTGAATTTTCTTGCAAACTGTCTGGTGAAAATTGGATTCTTACCAACATTTATGCTCCCTGCACCCCTGAGGGTAAACTCAACTTTCTAAATTGGTTTAAAAATATTGACATGACCACTGACACTAAATGGCTCATTGTTGGGGATTTTAATCTCATGAGATCGCCTGAAAACAAAAACAAGCCAGGGGGAATCTGCAGGAAATGTTTGCGTTTAATGAAGCAATTAGCAAACTCAGATTGGTAGAGCTTCCCCTGAAAGGCTGTAAGTACACGTGGACTAATAAACAGCATAGCCCCCTCCTGGAGAGACTTGATTGGTTTTTCACTTCAAATGCATGGACCACAGCATTGCCTAACACAACTGTGTCTGCACTTTCAAGAGACACCTCTGACCACACTCCATGTGTTATCTCTGCCTCCACTAAGGTACCTAGACCCCAAATTTTCAAATTTGAAAATTACTGGTTGGAGCATGATCAGTTCATGACCATCCTGCAAAATGCCTGGTCTGAGGGCACGGTCTCTTTGGACAGTGCTAAATCAATTAGTGCAAAATTTAAAAACCTAAGGAAAGTCCTTAAAGCTTGGAAGGCAGGTCTCCCAAATCTTGCTGCTGCTATTTCAAAATCTAAAGAACTAGTACAGTTTCTGGATGTACTGGAGGAAGCTAGGGACCTCACTCTGGAAGAATGGAATTTTAGAAACATAATCAATGAGCATCTCAAAAAGCTACTTCATCAGCAAAGGATATACTGGAAACAAAGGGGTACTATTAATTGGGTCAAATTTGGGGATAAATGTACAGCTTTCTTTCATGCAAATGCCTCCATTAGACACAGGAAAAATTTCATATCTTCCCTAGTAAATTCTGCAGGGGTAGAGCTTTTACTGCATGAGGAGAAAGCTGAGTTACTCTGGTTGGCATACAAAGATAGAATGGGAGTTTCAGAATTCACACATATGTACTTTGATCTCTCTTCTCTTCTAAGGGCTGATAACAACCTGGGGGATCTTGAGAGACCCTTCACTAAGGAGGAGATTGATAAAATCATTGCTGCTCTCCCAAATAACAAATCCCCCGACCCTGATGGCTTTAATGGGAAATTTATGAAGAAATGTTGGCATACAATTGCACAAGACTTCTATAAGCTTTGTGAGGGCTTCTTTGAAGGGAATATCTGTCTGAGTAGCATCAATTCCTCCTATATAACACTTGTGCCCAAATCTGACTCCCCCTCAGGTGTAAATGACTTCAGGCCAATTTCTCTCTTGAATTCCTCTCTGAAGCTTCTTACTAAGCTTCTTGCTGATAGGCTCCAAAAGGTGATCATGAGGTTAATCCACAAGAATCAATATGGCTTCATCAAATCAAGGTCCATACATGACTGCTTAGCATGGGCTTTTGAGTACCTACACATTTGCAGAAAATCCAAGAAGGAGTTAGTTGTTTTAAAACTAGACTTTGAAAATGCCTTTGATAAAATTGAGCATCAAGCAATTCTTGAGATCCTAAAGCACAAGGGTTTTGGGGAGCGTTGGATAGGCTGGATTAAGAGTCTCCTAAACTCTGGGACTTCTTCTGTCCTCTTGAATGGGGTACCGGGCAAGGTGTTCCACTGCCGGCGTGGTTTAAGGCAAGGAGACCCCTTATCTCCTCTCCTTTTTGTACTGGCTGCTGATCTTTTACAATCTTTGGTTAATGATCTCAAAAGTCAGGGAGCCATAAATCTACCAATTCCTCAGAGAGCAGGAGAAGATTTCCCCATTATCTAATATGCTGATGACACACTACTAATCATGGAAGCATGTCCCAATCAACTGCTGGCTCTTAAAACTCTTCTCCACTCCTTTGCTGCATCAACAGGTTTGAAGGTGAATTACCATAAGTCTGTCATGGTCCCTTTGAATCTCAGTGAAGAAAAGTTAGACCAGCTTTGCTCAACTTTCCAATGCCAGAAGGGATCTTTGCCTTTCACCTATCTAGGCCTTCCCCTAGGGACAACAAAACCTAATATTGAACATTTCATCCCTTTAGTGCAGAGAGTGGAAAAAAGGTTAACCTGCACATCCTCATTTCTATCCCAGGGTGGCAAGCTTGAGATGGTAAATTCAGTGTTCTCCTCATCAGCAATATTTTACACTGGATCTCTGAAACTACACAAGGGAGTCATTAAGCAGTTGGACAAATACCGAAAGCACTGTCTTTGGCGTGGTTCTGACCTGAATTCTAAAAAGCCCCCTAAAGCTGCTTGGCCCATGGTTTGCCTCCCTAAGAAGCAAGGTGGACTTGGTGTGATTGACCTCTCTACACACAATGAAGCTATGCTGCTCAAGTTTCTGCATAAGTTCTACACCAAGGCCGACATTCCTTGGGTAAGGCTTGTCTGGGAAAATTACTATGGCAATGGAAAGTTGCCCGGACAGAACAAGAAGGGGTCCTTTTGGTGGCGTGATATTGTCAAACTTTTGGACAAGTATAAGAGTCTTGCCTCTGTACTGGTTGCTAATGGTGCTACTGTCCTATTGTGGTCAGATAAGTGGAATGGGAACATCCCTGCTCAGTTGTTCCCTGAGCTGCATTCTTTTGCTAGAAATCCTGCCATAACACTTCAAGCTGCGATCAATAAGCCCTATTTCATCAGCAACTTCTTTTTGCCCTTATCTGTTCAGGCCCATGATCAGCTGCAGCAGCTCTCAATCTTGATCAGCGACAGACCTGCAGTGGGGGACTCTGATCTGTGGTCTTATGTTTGGGGTAATGCTAACTTCTCTACAGCCAAAGCATATAAGATATTGGTAGGACAAAGGCCAACTCACCCGGCCTTCTTATGGATTTGGCGTTCTAAGTGTCAAATGAAGCATAAGGTGTTTTTTCTGGTTGCTTCTTAAGGACAGGCTAAGCACAAGGGATATACTACAAAGGCAGCAAATGGAACTAGATTCCTACACTTGTGATCTCTGCATCAGGAGGAAAGTTGAAACCATGGCACACCTCTTCTTCAGGTGTAACTTTGCTAAGGCGTGCTGGAGCTCAATTGGTGCCTCGGTGTTAACAACAAGGCCAGTGTTTCAAATTCTGAATCTACTAAAAGAAAAGCTGGCAGTTCCTTTTTACATGGAAATCATAATTTTGATGACTTGGTCAATCTGGACAACTAGAAATGCTTGGATTTTCAGCAATGTTGATCCTCTTGTTGAGGACTGCAAAAGGAAGTTTTTGTCAGAATTTTCCTTGCTGCTGCATAGAGTGAAGCCGGAGATGGTCAATCCCATGGAAGTTTGGATGAACGTAGTTTAGGCCCCCTTCTGTATGGGTTTTTCTTTTTCTTTCTTCTTTGTACAAACAAACATTTCTCTTCTACTATTAATGCATTTTCAGTAGGGGGCTTGCCCCCTCCTGTTTCCTTCAAAAAAAATCACATCTATCACATCTTCTCTCAAAAGAGATATTATTCCAGTACTATTTATTTATGACTTTACTATTTCTTTTCACCAAAAAGAACAAACTCTAACTCGTAAACTGCAACAGGACCAAAACGTTTCTACAAATTTTTCCTGCCTTCCAAAAACGTATACAACCAATTTCTCCACCTTTCAGCGGCGGAATAGCCAAATTCATCTCTGAATTATCGTCGAAAGGTCAATTTCGTCCCTGAACTACGAGAACGGCCGTTCTCATCCTCAAACTTTCACAACCGGCTCAATTTGATCCCTGCCCAGTCAGCTATGGTTGTGAATTACCAATTTTACCCCCTTGGCCATCTCTTTCAGAAAATATGTGATGCACAAGGATAGGAAGAAACATGGAGTAATAAAAAATAGAAGATAAAAAATTTATTTCGATGAGAGGAGGGTAGATCAACTAGGGATTGGTCAGGTATAACGTAGGTTAAAAGATCTTAGTTATCTTATATATCATCAATAGTATCTCTGAAACACAATTATTAGCATGTAAGCACATGGTGATGTTCAGGTACTTTGAAGGAATTGCATCCAGGAAACCACAGCTTTGTGACCAACGACGTAGCTTACTATACTCAAAACCGGGCAAAACTTTTCATAACTACAGCACAGTTAAATTACATATATAGCGCCAGACAACGAGCTTCTATGGTTTATTTAAAATGAATCAGGTGGCTTCAGGGCTGGGGAAAAATATGACAAAGGGTGTAGAATCGGTAATTCACAACCATAGTTGACTGGGCAGGGATGAAATTGCGCCGGTTGCGAAAGTTTGAGGACGAGAACAGTCATTTTCATAGTTCAGAGGCGGAATTGAGCCAGTTGCGAAAATTTGAGGACGAGAACGACCGTTTTCGTAGTTCAGGAACAAAATTGAGCTTTCAGCAATAGTTCAGAGACGGATTTGACTATTCCGCCCCTTTCAGCTACGGTTCGAATTTCCCATGGGTTGAACCTGAACCGACTCGCTCAGCAATTCAAAGTTTTTTTTTGAGCAATCAATTCAAAATTGTCAGGTCCGTTTCCTTGTGCACAGTATCAAGATGGCAAAAAAAAACTCCAGCACTTGCTTAACAGTGACAGGTGCACTTGATTGAGTTCAAAAAAAGACATGTCTCAAAAAAAAGTTCAAAAAAAGACAGGTGCACTTGTGGGCCCCGCATGCCATCCACAGCGTCGCCCCTGTGGGTCCAACAGGTCGTCCCACGACGCCACCCCGTCGTGGACTCCATTTTTTTTTCTTTCTGAAAAAGCTCGATTCCACTAGTCACCGGCGGCTTTCTGGTCAAAGACGACTACCCTCCTTGCGCCAAGGCCTCGTTTAGTTTGCTAAAAATTCTAACGTTTTCTCCGCTCTCTTTCCATCACATCACATTAAATACGTCAAAAGACATAAGTTCGGAGTATTAAATATAGGTAAAAAAATAATTAATTACACAGTTTTGATGTACTTCGCGACACGAATCTTTTGAACCTAGTTAGACCATGGTAAGATAATATTTACCACAAATAAACGAAAATGCTACAGTGTACTACAGGAGTTCCAAATGTTGAAATGATAAATTTTCCCACGAACTAAACAAGGCCCAAGTCGCCAACCATGGACACTTCCATGTTCACGCCCTCACCCACCATCCGCCGCTCGCCACCCCTACCAGCAGTGTCCCGCGCACGGGCACACGGCAGCCATGGCCAAGGGTATCCTCCTCCTCCTTGCCCTCGCCTCCCTGTCCCTCCTCACACAGCCGGCCGCCGCGCAGACCCCGTGGCAGGTGTGCGGCAGCAGCGGCAACTACACGGCCAACAGCACGTACCAGGGCAACCTCGCGCGCCTCGCCACGGCGCTCTCCCGGAACGCCTCCGCGTCCCGGGAGCTCTTCGCCAAGGGCAGCGTCGGCTCCGTCCCGGACATCGCGTACGCGCTCGCGCTCTGCCGCGGGGACGCCGCCAACGCCACCGCCTGCGGGTCCTGCGTCGCCGCGGCGTTCCAGGCCGCCCAGCAGCTGTGCGCCTACAACAAGGACGCCACCGTCTACTACGACGCCTGCTACCTCCGCTTCTCCAACCAGGACTTCCTCGCCGACACCGCCAGCAACAACAACGAGCTCATCCTCATGAACACGCAGAACGTGAGCTCCCCGGTCAGGGTGTTCGACGCCGCCGTCAGCGTGCTTCTCAACGCCACCGGCGGCTACGCGGCGGCCAACTCCACCAGGCTGTTCGCCACGGGGGAGGAGGCGTTCGACGCCGCCAACCCCACCATCTACGGCCTCACGCAGTGCACGCCGGACATGTCGCCGGCTGACTGCCGGAGCTGCCTTGGGGATATAATTGGACTGATACCACAGTACCTCAGCGGGAGACAGGGAGGCAGAGTTCTCGGTGTGCGATGCAATTTCAGGTACGAGGTGTATAGTTTCTTCACCGGCGGACCGTCGCTGCGGCTTCCGGCACCGTCGTCGCCGTCGCCGTCGCCGCCGCCGGCGCTGCCTCCTGCACCGGTTAACGTGACGCCGACGGCAACCCCGCCAGGTGAGATATCAGACACAAATTCACTAAGTTTGTAGTTTTTTTGCTTTGGCTTAGCGCTAGATGTATCCTTAAAATCAGATTCTAGAACAGGGACGTGCTCCTCAACAACACAGAAAGGGAAATTCTCTCCAATTATTTGGAACTGCAACTTGTCAAACAGATTTTGGTACAGGATACGTAACCGCGTACATCGGTTTCTTTGATGATCTCGACATCTCTGCAGTCCCGTCGCTATCATTTACTACTCCAGCCTTACATTAGTTGATCAGTTCTACTCATTTCTAAAGAAACACACATCTTGGCATCCAAGGGATAAGATTTGTATCTATTTAAAAAACCTACAAGGAAGCCTCAACAACCGTAGACTTGTTCCACACAAAAGAACAAAAATAAAAATAGGAAACCTTGCAAACCACCAGGATCCCAACTCTTATGAATAATGTAGGGAAAAGATTGGCCACCTGCCTTTCCCCCATTACATTTCAAGCGTGCTTGTGTTTTTTATTTTTTTATTAAGCATGGTGGAGTACTGGAGTCAGACAGACTAGTCTACAATGCAATGTGGTTAGTTGGGTTTCCAGTAGGCATAAGTAGGCACTAGTACTCAAAGTTAAGTGATTAAACCCTCTAATGGTCCACCCAATCATCTACTGATTAGGAAAGGGGTCAGCAAAAGATGAAACTATGATGTAAAGTTATCTTTGTTTTTATCAGTTGGGTCCTATTCCAGATAACATATTGCAAAGCGCCACACTGCTACTCTGCTAGTCTATGTTACACGGATACTCCATATGGGTTGACGTATCTGTATCCGATACTCGTCGGATACGCGGATATGGATACTCGGATACACCATTCTAGTGGGTTTTCTTCTGAGAAAGTGCGTATCCGATACTCGTACCCGTACTCGTGTAACATAGCTGCTAGTAGTTGATTTCCTGAATGTATGGGCCTAACTGCACTAAGGTTCTTAGTGCTTGGACTCCCAAATTTTTCTACAAGTTCTTTAGCCTGCATCTTTTGAAATGAAGCATCGATTGTTGTAAAATATGTTTTGTCGTACTATGTAGTTCAGATTGTGGTTCAATCATTAGTAACATTTGTGGCATGCTGTTTACTGAAGTTTGTGGCACTTGTTTACAGGGAAACGCAGAAACAAAACGGGAATTGCTTTAGCAATTGCACTGCCTATAGTTGCTGCGGTTCTAGCTATCAGTACGGTTTGTTTTTGTTTCCTCTGGACGAGGAGAAGACCAGCAACAGAACAGACACCATCTTGTAAGTTGTCTTGACAATTTTGAATTGCGAACAGATTTGCAAGAGAAAAATATGTGCAACATGCACTACTATAAAAGGGATAAATAGTACTATTATATATTTGATTATTTTGATTTCTTTATTTTTTAATTAAGAGGGGGTTATGTATATGATAGATACTAGTCAATGTTAATATATTGTGTTGTCATTATATTCTGAATTTCTGACAGATTCAACTAATGACGCGGACATCGAAAGCCTCGATTCACTTCTTCTTGACATATCAACTTTACGTGCTGCTACTGATAACTTTGCTGAGAGCAATAGGCTTGGTGAAGGAGGTTTTGGTGCGGTCTATAAGGTGAGACCCATATCAGTTCAATTTGTAAAGCGTTTTCAGTTTCGGCAACTGAAGGTTCACACTTATGCTGTTATGCAGGGTGTCCTTCCTGATGGCCAAGAAATTGCAGTGAAGAGGCTCTCACAGAGTTCAGGTCAAGGAATACAAGAGTTGAAAAATGAGCTTGTTCTGGTTGCCAAGCTGCAACACAAGAATCTTGTTAGGCTTCTCGGTGTTTGCTTGCAAGAACATGAGAAACTGCTTGTGTATGAATACATGCCCAATAGAAGCATCGACACTATTCTTTTCGGTACTGCTTTATAATAATCTGTTTTCTTCAGTAGCATTGAAGATAAAAAAAATGACGTTGCTGACATGACATTTCTTGTTAAACATCCAGATCCCGAGAAAAGCAAGGAGCTTGATTGGGGAAAGAGAGTCAAGATAATAAATGGAATTGCTCGAGGATTACAGTATCTCCATGAAGATTCTCAGTTGAAGATTATTCACCGTGATCTTAAAGCGAGCAATGTCCTTTTGGACTCTGATTACACTCCTAAGATTTCAGATTTTGGCTTGGCTAGATTATTTGGACGGGATCAATCACGGGAGATCACTAGTCGAGTTGTCAGAACATAGTATGTTCCTCACTACTTTTTAGTATCATTTATTGTTTAGCTTTTGCACTTAAATTTCCATGCGAAGAGAAAAAAGGCACTATTTAGCATCATTTATTTGGACTTTGGTCCCCTTGGTAGTTCTAGCCCTGTCTTTGACTAGAAAGAATTTCTCTTCATGTTGCAGTGGATATATGTCACCCGAGTATGCCATGCGTGGTCACTACTCCATAAAGTCAGACGTCTTCAGCTTTGGCGTCTTGATTCTAGAAATCTTAACCGGAAGAAGAAGCAGCGGCTCCTTTAACTTCGAGCAATCTGTTGATCTCTTAAGTCTTGTAAGACATTCTACTATTACTCCAAAACCCTCCACACAAGTTATTTACTTCAAAGACGCTAACGGAATTCACATTTGACAGGTTTGGGAGCACTGGACAACGGGAACAACTCTGGAGATTATGGATCCATCTTTGAGAGGCAAAGCTCCTGCAGAACAGATGCTCAAGTGCGTCCACATTGCGTTACTATGTGTTCAGGATAACCCGGTTGACAGACCCATGATGTCAACAGTGAACGTCATGCTCAGCAGCGGCACTGTCTCTCTCCAGGCTCCACTGAAGCCAGTATTTTTCATTCCTAAGAGCGGCTACTACTCAACTGTTTATTCAGAATCATATCCTACAGCTTCCCAATCCACCGGAAACGGTAAATCAGGGGTGATGTCACCGAATGAAGCGTCAATTACAGAACTGGAGCCAAGGTGAACCCTGAAGCACATGTTAGAAGAGCTACTGGATCATTATTGTATGAATAATCTTAACATAATAGGCCCTTGTAAAATTGCTGGTTTTGCGAGAAGTGGTAGTTAGCTTAGAAATTTTCTTCCCAGGCTCGGCTTTCAGTTTGAGCACTGAGAAATTCATGAAATTTAGCGGAGTGCAAGCCATCTCCAAAGGTATAAGAACTGTTGGGACAAGAAGCTCTTGAAATTTAGCGGAGTGCAAGCCATCTCCAAAGATATATAAGAATCAGGTGCATGAACTGGATCTGTTGGGCAATGAGCAGCCACTGTCCCAGACCTGATGAAAGAGCACTTTGTAGGTCGTTTTGATTTTTCTAGATACATCTAGACATATTAGCTGCATAGCAAAATCTATGTATCTAAAAAATAAAAATGATCTACATTTTGAAACGAATAGAGTACGTCTTAGACTTCTCCAGTGCTATCACAGTCAGTCCTCTGCTAACCACCGGAAACAACACGGCTAGAAGTCCACATCTCTTGTTCTGGTCTTACTAATAATTGAAATCGATGTGTGCAGGGAGAAAAGGCAGAGCCACAAAACTAACTGCAGGTTGAAGAGACTGTATGTTGATTGTTGACGTTGATTGTTTTGACTGTATGAGATATGCTTGAAGAGGGAGAAGTTTGGTGCAGCTCTATTGCCGATTATCTAGTAAAGAACACCGCTGGCACTTAATCATCAGGATCTCTTAGTCTAAACACTTCATCTAGTTTATTTAACAGGGAGCCAGGGGCAAGCAAAGGTTCTCTGGTCCGGCGCTGGCAAGTCAATGCAAGCTTTGCCTGGGCATCAATCGTGCCATCTCTCTCGATCTTTTCCTGCTCTTCAGTCTTCAGAATTCAGAAAAAAGTTTGGCAAACCTTATAATTGACCAAAAGAGAACTACAAAGTCTCTCCGTTGGTCCGCCTGATGACTGATCGTGATCGAGTCCCTTTGATACACGACGCCTCACGAACTTTCCTTCCTGCTCCTTTGCTGTGCCGTGCTTTTCGCTCCTGGGCCCCTGCGCTCTCAGAGGACGAAGTGCACAATGCTCACCGCGTTACCGTTCTTCAGACTCGAATCTCCGGTGCACCAGCAAGTGCAGCCCCGGCACGTCAAAAAAAATACACAACCTGCCCGTGCCAAGGGTCATTTCCGTTATATGTTCTAAAAGTCCCTGCAAGGCTGCAACCCAAGCTTCATCGCCATTCGCCGGCTCGGCGCGGCAACATGGACACGGCCGCGCGTGGACGCGGCGGCTCCCCGCTCCTCCTCCTCGCCCTCGCCTCCCTTTTCCTCCTCGCTCCGCGGGCCGCGGCGCAGCCGTGGCAATCCTGCGGGAGCACCGGCAAATACGAGGCCAACAGCACGTACCAGTCCAACCTCGCGCGCCTCGCAACGGCGCTCCCGGCGAACGCGTCCCGGCCGGGCGCGCTCTTCGCGTCGGGGACCGTCGGCTCCGTCCCGGACGCCGTCTACGCGCTCGCGCTCTGCCGCGGCGACACCGCCAACTCCACAGCGTGCGGGTCCTGCGTCGCCACGGCGTTCCAGGACGCGCAGCAGCTCTGCGCCTACGACAAGGACGCGGCCGTGTTCTACGACCCCTGCTACCTCCGCTTCTCCAACCAGGACTTCCTCGCCGACACCACTGGCAACGGCAACCCCATTGTCCTCATGAACTCGCGGAACGTGAGCTCGCCCGCCTGGGCGTTCGACGCCGCCGTCGCCGTGCTCCTCAACGCCACCGGGGACTACGCCGCGGCCAACTCGTCCCGGCTGTTCGCCACGGGGGAAGAGGGCTTCGTCGCGAGCGACCCCACCATCTACGGCCTCACGCAGTGCACGCCGGACATGTCGCCCGCCGACTGCCGGAGCTGCCTTGGCGGCATCGTTTCGAGCATGCCGCTGTACCTCAGCGGGAGGCAGGGCGGCCGGATCATCGGACTGCGCTGCAATTTCAGGTACGAGGTGTATTCTTTCTTCTCCGGCGCCCCGTCGCTCCGCCTCCCCGCGCCGTCGGCGACGGCGCCGGCACCTCCTCCCGCGCCGGTTAACGTGACGCCGACAGCAACCCCGCCAGGTGAGATATCAGACAAAAGTTCACTTTTTTTTTTTTGCTTTGGTTTTACCGCGAGATTTATCCTTCAAATCAGATTTTAGAACAGGGACGTACGTCTCAAGATTCAAGAACACGAAAATGAAGTCTTGGTAGTACATGACACGTGACGACGTACTACGGTTTTTTTGATGATCCCGACATATCTGCAGTCCCGTCGCTATCGTTTACTACTTCGTTGACTGCAGACAGCGATTAGCATGCGGAAGAGTTTGACACTAATTATAAAAGTAATTACACAGATGTAAACCTAATGTGATGTTATAACAAACATGCGTTAATAATGGATTAATTAAGTTTAATATATTTGTCTCGCGAATTAGTCTCCACATGTGTAACTAGATTTGTAATTAAATTATATTTAGTCATCATAACATTCGATGTGACAAGTGTTAAACAGTCTCCAAATAGACTTTGACTATCAAATTATCTTATTATTAAATTGTTTATGATTATAAATTTATAATCATTGGAGAGTACATTTTATTATAAATACTATTGTGTCAAGTTTGCATTAAAAATTAAAAAAAAATATTGGTACTTTTTAAAGTTTGAACTTGAGAAGCGATTAAGCGCACACCATATACAAACACTAACAGAGAGAGTATTAAGCATGGTGGAGTCAGATAGACTAGTTCTACTCTACAAAGCAATGTTGTTAGTTGGGTTTCCAGTAGGCATAAGTAGGCACCAGTACTTAGTATAGGTTATTAAAACCCTCTACCTCTAGTGGTCCACACAATCATCTGCTAGTTAGGCTTTCCCTAAAGGTACTATTGTTTTCTGTCAGTTGGATATTATCCAAGATAACATATTGCAACGCGCCACACTGCTACTCTGCTAGTAGTTGATTTCCTTGAGGACCCCAAAGATTTCTAAGTGCTTGAGTCTATGTATCTTTTGAAAAGAAGCTCGATTGTAGTAAAACATGTTTTGTTGAACTAAGTGGTTCAGACTATGGTTGAAAATTGTTAGTAAGATGTACTCCCTTCAATCATGTAATATACAAACATATATGGCTTCCGGAGTAGTCAACCAATTTGATTGACCAAATTTGTACAAAATAGTACAAACATTAATGGTACAAAATAAATATCAATAGATTAATTATGTAATATATTTTCATACTAAATCTACTTGGAGATGCGAATGTCAGTACATTTTGTTGTGTGGTCAAATTTGAAATTGTTTGACTCATCAAAAAGAGAGTTGCATTTCTTTTGGACGGAGGGAGTATCTTTCAAAAAATTGTTATTAAGATTTGTGCCATGCTGCTTACTGAATTTTGTGGCACTTGTTTACAGGGACAAACAGAAAGAAAACGGGAATTGTTGCAGCAATTGCTGTGCTTATAGTTGTTGCGGCACTAACTTTCAGTACCGTTTGTCTCTGTTTCCTGCGGAGGAGGAGATTAGCAAGAGAGCAGACACCATCTTGTAAGTTGTCTTGACAATTTGGAATCGTGAACACATTTGCATGAAAATATGTGAACCAACGTTGACACGTTGTACTTGACTTATAAAGGGTTTAATAGTAGTAGTATTATATCTTTGTTTTTATTAAGTTATATTTGATAGATACTAGTCACTATATGTCTATATCCTTTTTTTTTCTTCTGACAGATTCAACAAACCCTGGGGACATTGAAAGTATTGATTCACTTTTTCTTGATATATCAACGCTACGTACTGCAACTAATAACTTTGCTGAGAGCAATAAGCTTGGCGAAGGAGGTTTTGGTGCAGTCTATAAGGTGACACTCTTGCCATTTCATTTCACAAAGGGTTTTCAGTTTCGGCAACTGAAGGTTCACATTTATACAGGGTGTACTTTCTGATGGCCAAGAAATTGCAGTGAAGAGGCTCTCACAGAGTTCAGGCCAAGGAATGCAAGAGCTGAAAAATGAGCTTGTTCTGGTTGCCAAGTTGCAACAAAAGAATCTTGTTAGGCTTCTCGGTGTTTGCTTGCAAGAACATGAGAAACTGCTTGTGTATGAATACATGCCCCACAGAAGCATCGACACTATTATTTTCGGTACTACTTTGTAATAATTTGTTTTCTTCAGTAGCATATAACTAATAAAAAATAACATTGCTGACATGACATTTCTTGTTCAAAATCCAGATCTTGAGAAAAGCAAGGAGCTAGATTGGGGATTGAGAGTCAAGATAATAAATGGAATTGCTCGAGGATTACAGTATCTCCATGAAGACTCTCAATTGAAAATTATTCACCGGGACCTTAAAGCAAGCAATGTCCTTCTGGACTCTGATTATACTCCTAAGATTTCAGATTTTGGCTTGGCTAGATTATTTGGAGGGGATCAATCACGGGAGATCACTAGTCGAGTTGTCGGAACATAGTAGGTCCCTCACCACTTAAAATTTCCATGCGAACATTAAAAAAAGGCACTATTTAGCATAATTTATTTGGACTTTGGCCCCCTTGGTATATTAGTTCTAGCCCTATCTTTGACTAGAAAGAATTTATCTTCGTGTTGCAGTGGATATATGTCACCCGAGTATGCCATGCGTGGCCACTACTCTATAAAGTCAGATGTCTTCAGCTTTGGCATCTTGATTCTAGAAATCTTAACCGGAAGAAGCAGCAGCGGCTCCTTTAACTTAGAGCAATCTGTTGATCTCTTGAGTCTTGTAAGTCATTCTATTACTCCAGAACTCTGTACACAAGTAATTTGCTTAAACAAACTAACGGGAATTCACATGGAATTAACATTTGACAGGTTTGGGAGCACTGGACAACGGGAACAATTGTGGAGATTATGGATCCATCTCTGAGAGGCAAAGCTCCTGCAGAACAGATGCTCAAGTGTGTCCATATCGGGCTGCTATGTGTTCAGGATAACCCGGTTGACAGGCCGATGATGTCAACAGTGAACGTCATGCTGAGCAGCGGCACTGTCTCTCTCCAGGCTCCATTGAAGCCAGTATTGTTCATTCCCAAGAGCGGCTACTACTCAACTGTTCGTTCAGAATCATATCCTACAGCTTCCCAGTCCACCGGTAACGCTAAATCAGGGGCTATGTCACCAAATGAAGTATCAATCACAGAACTAGAACCAAGATAATTAATTCCTCAAGCAATTGCTATGCTGCCACTGCCAGGGGATTTGGACTGTTATCGTGGCAATGAACTTGGTGGGCTACAGGGCAAGGCACTGGCGTTTTTATTTTATTTTATTTTTCTGGTTGATTCTCAAGGACAGAATAAATACAAGAGAGTTGCTAAAAAGGAAGAATAAGCAACTACCTTGCTATGACTGTGTTTTGTGTCCTTGAAGCATAGAAGAAACAGTGTTGCACCTCTTCCTTTTTTTCCCCTTTTTTTGAGGGCAACTACGGCAGGCAAGAAGCCGGCCTGAACGATATATTAATGGCATATGCAAGTTTAAGCATACAAGATTTGTGAAAGAGGGGGTGAAAGAAGTAGCATCACTAGGCTAGATTACATAGGATACTACTCCACAGCAAGAGACGGTCCTGATGGCCTTGGTCGCACAGACGATGCACCCAGAGGCGTAGGTCTTGGCCAGCTTGATGAATAAGCACTCGAGGGGGGATGAACTCAGAGTTGAACACAATTGCGTTGCGACCCTTCCAGATGTTCCAGAGGACGGCCACGATGACAATGGAGCAGAGCTTGACAGGGAGGTCCTCGGCGAGCTGAGGCATGGTCCAGAGGTCGTGGCAGTCCGCCAAGTGAGGGGCGCAGGGCCATCCAAGGCACCATCACACCTGGACCGCTCGGGGACATCGCAGGAACAAGTGTTCATGGTCTTCAGGTTCACCACAGTACGCACAGAATGGCGAGTCGATGATGTTGCGGTGGTGTAGGAGAGCCGCCGTGGGCAGCCACCGGTGATGCAGGAGCTAGAGGAAGTGGCGACAGCGCGGGATCGTCGCGTTGTCCCAGATGTAGCCAGCAAACAAGTCTGTCGGCCGCTGAGACATGTGGTGGCGGTAGTAGACTGAGGAGGAGAAGGGAACCATGGCCTCACCGACCCCTCGGCGATCGGGCACTCCATCCTGCAAGGTCACCTGTTGCAGCGCTTGGAGAAGGGTGTCCTGTTGTGCCGCTGCCACAGGTGACAGGCGGGGGTGCAGGTGGATGTCCCAGGCCGCGCCATCAAATGAGGCCGCCACAGATGCGTTGTGGCGGGTGCAGTGGGAGAGGAGCGTCGGGAAGAGCTCGGCCAAAGGCTTTGGCCCCATCCAGTGATCAAACCAGAACGACGTGTAGACTCCGTCGCCCAAGAGTTGGAGAAGGGCAGACCAAACCGGGGTATCAAGTCGATGACTGTCCCCCAGGTCCCTTGTCGATCCAATTCCATAAGCTCGATGGAACCACTGCTGCCAGTTGGTGGTGGGGGCCGGTGCAGCTTGGTCATGAATTTGGACAGGAGGCCTCGGTTTTGCAGCGCCAAGTCTTTAACCCCTAGGCCCCCTTGTTCTTTGCTGGTGCAGACGAGAGGCCAGGCAACCTTGCACTGTCCACCATTGCATACAGAGTCGCCCGTCCATAGGAATGCACGCCGACGAGCATCAACGGCTTCAACGGTGCTCTTCAGGAGGAGTGAGGAGCACATAGCGTAGACAGCTCGAGCGCCCAAGACAGCGTTGGTGAGGATGGTGCGCCCGCTCGGCGTGAGCACCTTCCCACACCAGCCCGGAATGTAGCTCTGAACCGTAGAGATGAGAGGATGCCACACCACCAGGTGCAACTTGTGGACAGACAGCGGCAATCCCAGGTAGGTTTGTGGGAAGGCGGCGACAGGACATCCCAGGGAGGTTGCCAGGGGAGCAACTTGATCATCAGCGACGACGATGGGCACGAAAGTGCTTTTGTCGTAGTTGATGTGCAGTCCGCTGAAGCTAGAGAAGTCATCAAGGATGCGCTTCAGGTGGAGGATTTGATCCGGGACAGCCCGGATGATGATGAGCGTGTCATCCGCATACTGGAGCACCGGGCAAGGAAGATCTTCCACGAGCGGGTGCTGCAGGAGGCCGTTGTCAGAAGCGTCAACAATCATCTGCTGCAGGAGATCAGCCACCAGGATTAATAGGAAGGGGGAGAGAGGGTCTCCCTGCCGGATCCCGTTCTTGTATTGTATCCATCTGCCCGGGACCCCATTAAGCACCACTGTTGTCTGGCTGGAGGTGTTGAGCAGGTGGATCCATTGTCGCCAGAGGTCAGGGAAACCCTTGACCGCCAAGACAGCATCCCTTTTTCCATCTCTTGTTGGGCTTCGATTGGGCTGCAAATTGATACTAACCTATCTGGATATCAGATACTGGAGTAGCTAAGACTACGGATTAATAAGCCCTTTTTCATGGAAGTAATTATCCTCATGGCATGGAGTATTTGGTCAGTAAGAAATGACTTTATTTTTGAAAATCAAGATATTTTAGTTCAGAAATGCAAGGAGGTCTTCAAGGGAGAATTCTCTAGTCTGCTCCACAGGGCAAAGGCTAAATATAACCCTTCTATTAGTTTATGGTTGCATTCAGTGATGTAATTTTGCTTTCTTATTTTCTTTTTTGTTTGTTGAACCTTCTGTAATCCTTCTCTCCTTTTTTAATATATAACCAGTAGGGGCATACCCCTCCTGTTTCATAAAAAAAGGCACTGACGTTTTACTAATTTTGAGTTATCTTTGCAGTTTTCCTGTCCTATTGTACACGTCTTAGTTTGTAGAACTCCCTTCAACAGGGTGTCACACCCAGTTTTAAAAGCAAAATCAGATGTATAATTCACATGTGTCCAGGATCGAATTCACATGCAAACAACGACTCAGTGAAATACCAAAACGCAATGTCATAGCGTATCATTATTACAGGAATGATAGTCTTTTATTCTAACACACGAAGCGAGTAGCTGACAGCGGAAAGTAAAGCACAGACGTCCTCCACAGGCGATCAACTGGGGAATGCACGCCTAGAACTCATCGAAATCCTCTAGAAAAACTTCAAATCTTCTGTCTGAGCAGCAGACCGAGTAGTGTAGATGCAAGATAAATGAACAATAAGCATGAGCACATGTCGTACTCAACAAGGGAATAATACATAAAGAACATGCAAAGCTTTATAGTGGATGGCTGATAAGGTTAAAGCGGTAAGCACTTTTAGTTGATCAAAGTTTTATTAAGCAACTATTTACTAGCAAATGTAAGTATATACCAAGCCAATTAGCATATGCAATAGTATCATAATCATAAGATGAAATGCACAAATTTAAAATCTATCTTCCATAGTTTAATCATGCGAGGATCCAGGCCGCTCGTAATCGTGAGCACGGCTAACCGATTAGTTTTACAGTCTGCAGAGGTGGCATATCTTTACCCACAAGTCGCATAAAAGTTCTAGGAACTTTGAACCCAATCATGTTGTGCAAAAGTAGGCACAATACCACACTACCTAGGTGTGGTTGCATAGGGACGCTACGAGGTCTTTACAAAGGTTGGACTACTCGCTAGGTTACATGGTCAGTGCAACGCATAACCCTCTCTCAAACTGCGAAGCTACCACAGAGCAGATCAGGTTGAGGGCCGGGCTATACATCATCTACCACCACCCCCTCGCTCTTATCAGGTAAAGCATATCACACCCTAAAGTTTCTAATTAATTGACCAAGACAGAGCCATATGTCTTGTGGTTGCACTGTTGTCCTGGGTGGTTCTCCATGTTCTGATTAACAAAAAGTGGTCTTGTTTAATGATGGTGCAGCATAAGTAAATCAAGATTAACATTGTTGTTCATTAAAACCACCATAAACCCACATTTAGCAACTAAGCATGTCTGCCTAACAAAAAATAATACACCCGGGTTAACAAGGCTTAGGATAAACAAGTCTAGTCGAACCTTAATCATAGGGGACCCATCATATTGATGCAAAGTAATAAATAAATAAATAGTATAATTAAAATCATGTTGTAATGGGTAAAAGGGACATGCATCAAGGACTTGTCTTCAACAAACTCCGGTTGCTTCTCAAAGTCTTGGAAGTCTTCAACTGCAGCGAACTCCACGTACAGATCGTCCTCTACGCACCACATCATAACACAAACAAGAAAATAATAGAATACAATAAGGAACGGTCACCAGATAGAACAATCAGCACAAAACAGAGAGCTAAAACTGTTCTACGCTTCGAGACGATCGCGTGGATATAAAAAATACTAAAAACGGACTTAAAACGTGTATTCTACGGCTAAAACAAGCTATAGGGGCTTAACTGCGAGAAAACTAAACTAACAGGGGCTAAACTGCAAGAAACTGAGAGCTAAAACCTAATTAAACGTATAAACCGAAGGGCTACGGTGCAAAACTTAAAGACTGGACCTCTGGTGCTAAAACCACAAAACCTAGGGTCTAAAACAGAAAGAAAATGACCTAATCGTAAGGATCTATACACTGCAGAAGGATCTATTTGTAAATCTATAAAACCAAGGGGCTTTTGTGCAAAAGAGGCTGGGAAGGCTCGGGTTGACCGGTACGCTGACCGGTTTGACTCCAGTCAGATCTAATCCGGTCGGCTGGCTTCGGATCGGACGGCTGGCGGCGCCTGCGGCAGCTGGCGGCGGCAGGACGCGACGGCGAGCGGCGGCAAACTTGCCGGCACGGGTCGAAAATGAGCTGGAGTGCTCGATTACGGACGGGGATTGCACCAAAGCGAAGCACGTGACAAAAAAACTTAACCGAGGCAACATAGCAACCTTAGAGTCGACGACGGTGGCGAACGGCTTGGCGAGGCAGACGGCAACGGCGGCGGAACTCGTGCGAGCTCGAACGGGCGAAGGAGAACTTGGGGACGCGAACAAGTGGCACCGGCGGCTTCCTCTCCTCCTTGCGGTCCTCCGGGGCTGCTTGTCGGCGATGGAAGGGCGGCGGTGAGGCGAAGCGGCGGCGGCGGCCGATCTAGGTTTTGCGGCGGCGCGAGTGAGCTCGAGGCGGCTAGGGTTTCGGGGCGGGGCCCTCAGGCGTGCGGCGGTAGAGGCTTATAAAGCCTGGGGGTCGCGCCTTGGCATGCAGGCCACGTGAAAAGGTGGCACGCGCGCGGGGAATCGGACTCGGGCGCGAGTCCGGCGCTGAGACGGCTCGAGGTGGGGGGTGACAGGTGGCCCCCACCTGTCGGCGTCTGCGGAAGAGGGCTGGGACATGGGCTGGTGCTGGGCCGAGAGGCCGGCTGGGCTGCACAGCTCAGGGGCGACGAGTGAGCGAAACAAAGGAGCTCAGGGTGCATCGCCGGACTTCCGGCTGGAGGGCCGAGCGGCGAAGCTGGGCTGACGGGCCGAAGAGCTGGGGGAGTGCGGGCGAACCGAGTTGGGAACTTCAGGGACCTCCGACAGACTTCAACTAACAGGCCTCGCGAAAAAGGAAAGAAAGGGGAGGGAGAAAGAGAAAAGGGCTTTTGCAAACTTTCGAGAAACAAACAAACGAATTCAAATATAAATTTGAATTCAACACAAACAAAAACAATGCTCCAGCATGAACGCACAATCAACTCCTATGATTTATTTGTTTTACTAAAGAAAAATAATTAAATGCCTAGGAAATTAAATACAATCTTATAGTCCTTAAGCATATGCATTGTTGCTATCAAAATTTTATTAAAATCACAAACTGAATTTTTAGGGTGTTACATGGGGAAATCTGAATCAATAAGAATGTATTGATATATAAATAGCCATCACATCTTGTTAGTACTTACAGCGCTACGTTCATTAGCTAGATCCGTTATGGTGGAATTTGTCCAACATTTGAGTCTTTGACTAAATACGACTGTTGCATTTTCAGCTAAATACTTTCAGTGGTAAGTTGTGTGCTCGTCGATAGTGAAGCGGCTATGGTAACTTATCTTAATTTCAAGATGGAGGTCCTTATAAGGGTAGGGTGTGCGTGCTGGTGTTCATAATTGGTAGTGTGTGTGCTTGTGAAATTCAGTTTCCTAATGTTGTTGCTTCCTAGTTTATTTGAGTATGAGAGTTTGATCTTAATTATATAATAGGACCCATGTACCAGACTGTTTTTCTTCTAAGAGGTTTTTTACAGTGTACCATCCTGTACCACCGGTTGAAAAGGACTCGTATGTAATAGAAAAAGATCTATATGTAAGGATTCGACGGTTGAGATTAATTATGTACCACCGGTTTTTTGTGTGTGGTATGAGTGGTATTCATAGGTGGTATGAGTAGTATCCGAGTATTATCGGAAATGCAAAATGATATTGTTGTAATGTATGAAATGAAATATATGAAATGGTTTAGGTATTGTAGGCGAGGGAGGATGAAATTTTTTCCAAATATTATACATCGAGTAAATTACTATTTTACCCATAGCAAAAAACAAAAAAAAACCGATAATACCACCGTACTACCACTGAGTGGTATTGTGTACCGTAAAAGACCTCTTCTTCTAAACTAGTAAGCAGAGCTTGTGCAGTGCAATTTCAGGCAGGAACATATACTAAAGTAGTAGGAACATCCAAACACGGGTATGCTTTATGGGCGTGATGACTGAATACTGATTGAAAAGGGAACTAAGCAGTATTATCCTCTTAAATTAGTATGGTAGCTTTCTTAGCTCCCAGACTGCATTGCGAATCACATTTCTAGTTTTTTGTTTTTTTAGGGACACAACAATGATGCAGCCCAAAGGTTTCTATGTGCATGTATATGCATTATTACAACTTGGAAAACTATCTGCTTACACACACTTTTTTTTACTATTGCTTACAAGTTGTAATGTGTATACTTGTATATACAACAAGTATGTAGGGTATTTCCTAATTTCAAGGCTTCTTTTAGTTTTTTGCAACAGAAGTACTACAAGAGTTCAGCATTACGGACTCATCTCGCCTCAAGTTCAGTAATTGTAACTTCGTTCTCTGACACTAACACATCCGATCTGCTTGTGGACTGCGAAACCCCTCGTCCTTTGTAAGCTGACGAGTACATGTCGGAGTTGACGCCACTCTGTTGGAAGCAAAATGCTGGCCTGGATGGAGCTTGGCGTGGCACAGAGCTGATTCTAAGCATGATATTCACAGTTGACATCATGGGCCTATCCGCGGGGTTGTGTTGAACACACAGAAGACCGATATGGATGCACTTCAACATCTGGTCTACACTGGGATGGCTTCTCAAGGATGAATCCATGATCTCTACAATTATACCCATGGTCCAGTGTCTCCACACCTGCATTAGATAGCATAATCTTGAAGCAAAATCATCGCTGCAAACTGCAACTTTCAAGGAACAGATGCAATGCAGAGTTTGTCATGGCCCGGGCACTCACCAAACTAAGGAGATGGTCCTATTGGTCAGAGTCATTTGAGCCACAGTTCCTTTTTCCTGCGACAATCTCTAGCATCAAAACACCGAAGCTAAACACATCTGACTTGGTGGAGTAATGGCCACGCATAGCATACTCTGGGGCCATGTAACCACTGCAAAAAGAATATTGTATTATGGACCCAGTAAACTCGTATAACTTATGAGGGCAGGGTTACCAACACTTACTAGGTTCCAACGACACGATTTGTAACATATTTTGATACGTCAGTTCCAAATAGCCTCGCTAAGCCGAAATCTGATATCTTAGGATTGAAGTCAGAATCCAGCAGAACGTTGCTCGCTTTTAGGTCCCGATGAACTATCTTCAGTTGAGACTCTTCATGAAGATACTTCAAGGCTTGAGCAATCCCATTGATGATCATGAATCTCTTCTCCCAATCTAGCTCACTGCTTTTTATCAGGATCTGCATATCAACCGGAAAAGATAAATAGTAAATTTCAAACAACGCACACAAGAAATTCACTTGTTTCACTGTTACCAAATGATGAAGGGTTACCATACCAAAAAGGAAGGTGTCTAGGCTATTGTTGGGCATATATTCATACACAAGTAACTTCTCATTTCCTTCCAAGCAAACACCAATGAGCCTGACCAAATTCTTGTGTTGAAGCTTGGCAACCAAAACAAGCTCAGTTTTCAACTCTTTCATTCCCTGACGAGAGCTCTGTGAAAGCCTTTTAACTGCTATTTCTCGACCATTAGGGAGGATCCCCTGTACACCAAATAAACTTTAAACCATTAATTTATATTTGTGTGCATGCGAAACAGGGCAGGATCAGAGAGGATAGTTTCATATGTTTCTGACTACTATTGAGCAGTTTCAGCGTTTCTCCCTTCTACATGTGTACTACATGTACATGACCTTCACCCAAGTCCAATAACATTTTCAATAACGTCTGGAATATAATAATATTTTAAAATTCCAAGATAATACTTGAGCAGAACAAGCACAATTATATTAAATAGCTATAATTAGCACCTTGTAAACTGCACCAAATCCCCCTTCGCCGAGTTTCTTGCTTTCATCAAAGTTTTCTGTTGTGGCTCGTAGAATTGCTAGATCAATAATGAGTGAATCAATACTTCTTATGTCCTCTGGATTTGTTGAATCTATCATAATGGAACAAGTACTAACTGATGTCAATGCCATGATATTTTAGTTGTCTTACGTACAATATTGAAAAATGACACCATTTCAGCTTTGTTTGGGTAAATGATGGAATTACTTACCAATCAGTAATAATTTCCCTGATGGTTTCCTCTTCCTCCTCCAGAGACAATAGCAAACTACTAGAGTAGCCAACATCATCACAACTATAGGTAGTACAATAGCTAAAACTCTAGCAGTCTTGTTTCCTGCAAATTGAAGACACTGGTTAATTTCAAGTATTACTGAAAGCTCAACAAGTATCTGTAGGACTATACAAGTCGGACTTTGATAACAAAAAGATAAAACATCCTGGAGAAATCTTATGTCATGCCTGTGCATACATGAAATTTTGGGCAGGACTATACAAGTCGGACTTTCAGGAACAGCTGGCGGCAGGCGTGGACGCGATTCTGGCTGCGGCGCACCGAGTGTTGGCGTCCCAGAAGAGGAGCAAGCCAACTGTCCTGCAGATCGAGGATGCAAGAGCTGGAGAGGAGGAGGATGGAAATGCTTCAGGCAATTGCGTTGAAACTGGGCCTGATGAAGTTGGAGAATAGTTGGTATGACAGTCTCGTGTGTCTAGGGCGATGGCTAATTTGGGTTGTCTCGCCTCAAGCAGGCTGAGTGCTTCTGGTTGTCGTGGTGGGTGGTGGTCGTTTCCTAAACTTCTAGTTCTCCTTTTTATCTGCTTCTATCAGATGTATCCGGATATATGTATTTCCGTTACAATGTAATGGAAATGGGGCACACCTCGGTTAAAAAGAGTATCTGTAGGATGTAATGTGCATGCCTTTGGAAGCAGACATCTGGCCACTCAAGTCATTTAAGTTGAGAACCCCCTTAAAATAACACAAAGTTGAAAATTCTTAACATTGTTATGCTTATTTATTTTCCTTCAAAGAGCAGGTTTGATGTTTATAAGGCCACAAGGCTTTTTTTAGAAATCTGGAGGGGTGTGATCCCGTACTGTTCATATTAAAAATGAAAGAAACTACAAGCAAAACAAAAGTAAGCAAAGACTATCCTAGGAAACAAAGGAGGAAATAAACGAAAAAATCATGAAAATTACACAAAGTTCTATAGCCATGATTCATTCAATCTCAGGGAAGTAACGCTGTGTTGCTCTAACAACAGAGCAAACTAGTCATGATCATGCAAGCTTTGCGTGAATTGACCAGCCTGAAAAGAATGCACATGTATAGGGCCCGTTTAGTTGACTGAAACTTTGGTGAAATGGGTGAAATTTTTTGTATTGGGTTGCGTGTACAGAGAGAAGAAATGAACTGACACGGTTCTCTAAGTGAAAAAATTTGACGAAACTTTTGGAACTATAAAGAATGATCCAACTTCCAGGTCTTCCAATTCAGCCAGGATGCTGAACTGGTCAGGACTCTGGAGCCGGGACACAAGTGAACGCCCGTGTTCCCAGTCAAGCACCTGATAGCTACGGGACTGCATAAAAGTCAAGATCACCAGATCAGGCAGAGAAATTAGAAAACCTAGCGGCAATTTGGTCTTGGCATACTTGATACCTCGATTTCTTTTCGTCCATTGTTGTACAAACTAATTGCTTCAGAGTACTTTTTAAATCGAAAGAAAACAAACAGAAGAAAGCTCTTCAGACTTCAGATTGGTGCAAGCATACTTGCTTAATCGACACATACACTTCGTTCCAAGTTCATAGAACAAGTCAAAAAATATTCTTGGGCTTCGAATCATGAATTGCTTGCTAAATGCCTAAATGCCCCTGTTGCAGAAAAGGAGCCATGCGCTGAATGCAAAATAAGGCATTTTAACCAGCAAACCCACCTCCTCCTCCAGTCGTCGGCGGCGTCCCGTTCACCGGCGCAGGCGCGGGCGGCTGCCCCCCCACGGCAGGCTCCGGCAGCTGAAGCAGCGGGGTGCTGGAGAAGAACGAGTACTGCTCATACCTGTAGTTGCAGCGCAGACTAAGAATCCTGCCACCCTGCTTCCCGCTGAAATACCTGGGCCCCATCTGAATAATACTCGAAAGGCAGCTCCGGCAATTGGTCGGCGACAAGTCCGGCGTGCACTGCGCAAGGCCGTATATCGTCGAATTCTTGCTGTCGAAGGTCCGGAACCCTTCCACTGCCGTGCCAAACCTCTTGGACGAGTTAGACGCTGCGTAGTCGGCTGTGGCGTTGAGGAGCGGCCACGGCGGCGTCGAACACCTTGAACGGCGCGGTGACGTTCTGCATGTTTATACCTATGAGGAAGCGCCCGCTGCCGCCCCCGTTGCCTGCTACCACGACTGCAACGTTATTCTTGCCCGACGTTGTGGACACGTTCCTCGTGTTCATCACGAGGAAGAACTCGCCGTCGATGACGTCGAGGAAGTTCTGGTTAGAGTAGCGGAGGAGGCAGGAGTTGTAGAAGACGGTGGCGTCCTTGTTGTAGGCGCACAGCTGCTGTGCGTCCTGGAAGGCGGTGGTGACGCAGTCGGCGCAGCCGGAGGCGTTGGTGTCGCCGCGGCAGAGCGCGAGCGCGTAGACGACGTCCGGGACGGCGCCGAGCTTGGCGGTCGCGAAGAGCGTACGGGACGAGGAGGTGTTCTTGGGGAGCGTGGTGGACAGGCTCTGGATGTTGGATTGGTAGGTGTCGTTCCGGGTGTAGTTGCCGCTGTTACCGCAGATATTGCCAGGGGGGGCCCGGCGGCGAGAGGCGCTAGGGTGAAGGCGAGGAAGATGGCTAGGGCGAGGTTGGGTGGGAGACGAATGTGGCGGTGGTGCGTGGCCATGCTGCTGTGTGCGGAACTGCGGAATGGGCATTGCAAAAAAAAAAAAAAAAAAAACGGACGGATGGTCGTGTGAAGAAACATATGGGTGTGGACGCGGGACTGCTAATCAGCACGCGCGCTCGCAGCGAACATTCTGATAGGAATCCCATGTGATCACGACCCCGCAAGACAATTCTCACTCTGCGCCGCACCAACACGGGGACTGCTAATCAGCACGCGCTCGCAGCGAACGTTCTGACAGGAATCCCACGTGATCACGACCCCGCAAGACCATTCTCACTCTGCGCCGTGCCAACACGGGGACTGCTAATCAGCACGCGCTCGCAGCGAACGTTCAGACAGGAATCCCACGTGATCACGGCCCCGCAAGACCATTCTCACCCGCGCGCCGCGCCAACACGCCGAGAGCGGCGGAGCAGGCCCCACCGGCCACGTGCGGTCGTGCGGACTCTCCCGTTCTTTTTTCTTTTTTATTTATTCTTTTCTATAAATTATTATATGTATAAATTATATGCATAAGTTACTAAAAACTATCTGTAAGATGATATTCTAATAAGTTATGTGAATAAGTTGTTTTTTAAAAAAAATTGTACATACAAGTTGTATACAAAAATTCAACACACATTCGAATATAGAAATTATGAAAGGAAATTAGGGACATAATTCGAAAATATAAGAGTTATATACAAAACTTTGGAACTAAACTCAAATATAAAAGAAATTACGAGCAAAAGTTAGGAACATAATTCCAAAATACAAAAGTTATGTGGATAATTTTGATCCTGACGACGAGTTATGCACATAATGACCCTGACGACGAGTTATGCAGGTAACTTTTTTCTCTAACAACGAGTTATCCACATAGTTTTGACCCTGACGACGAGTTGTGTAGACAACTTTTTCCTAAAACAAGTTATGCACATAACTTTGACCCTGACAACGAGTTATGCAGATAATTTTTTCTCTAATGACAAGTTATGCACATAACTTTTTCCTTGATGACGAGTAATACAGATAACTTATTCCTAAGGAACACATAATTTTTTTTTCTAACAACAAGTTGTGCACATAATTTTGACCCTGACGACGAGTTATGCAGATAACTTCTTCCCTAATGACGAGTTATGTACATAACTTTTTTCTTTAACGACGAGTAATACAGATAACTTATTCCTAAAAATGTATAAATTTTTTCTGACAACAAGTTATGCGCATAGTTTATACAATTATTAATATTTGCTTGGTACAATTTTATCTTTCTTTGTTGAATGAAAAAGAAAAATGAAAAAAAGGAAAAAGGAAAAAAGATCGGCGCCGATTCGCGCAAGGCGCGAGCCCGTCGTCGCTCCACGTGCAGGTGCAGGGCACCGAAACAGAAAAAGGAGAGAGATTATTTAAAATAAAGAAAAAAAGGAAACGGTGTTGGGCCCACACACGTGGAAAGGTGGTGGTAGTCAGCGGTTGGATCGCTCGCTCCAGGCACGCGACCTCCAAATTGGTTTTGCGGTGTGGATGTGTACTCCGTAGTTGAAGACCATCTTGCTGCTGCAGATGGAGTGCTGAACCAACACAAGTTCGCGCGAGTCAATTTCCAAAGTCTCCATCACCAGCAGGCGGCAGGCCTCGTCTCCTGTCAGCTATAAGCACACCTGGGCCCACTGGCATCTTCGGTCCTGTTTAGTTCTCCAAAGTTTCACCAAAATTCTCACCTAGAGAACCGTATCAGTTTATTTCTTCTCTCTACGCACGTGGCCTAATGTAAAAAATTTCACCCACTTTTCACCAACTAAACAGGCTTCGTGATAGTCGCAGGCTAGCAGCATGACAAGCGCAGAAAAATTTGGTATGCCGCTCCTCAATTTGTACAGGACGGTTTCAGAGATCATCTTCAAATATGAGTTTTTCTTAGATATCTATTGATAGATTATAGGTTTTCAACGAACCACACAAAATTATTGTTATTTATTGTTATAACAGAAAAGAGTAGAATTACAATCCTACAGACAAAAAAATAAAATAAAGATTAGCAAAACTCTTGTCAGACTATATTGAACAACAACACGAGAAACCACTCAACACAAAACACCGAACAATTGGATTGAGACATACATCAACACGGCTGCATCTAAGCCTGTCGTTGGGTAGGGTACGGGCATACCCGTGTTTCCCCACACTCAAATCCATTCCTCTCATGCCCATTCTATACCCTCCCCAAAATTATTCACATCCAATTGCCCAAAATCATTGAGGATTACATGTAATTTGGGTAAGACTGTCCAAAGTAAACCTGTGGATCTCCACGTCTAGGAACTCGCCCAGCAATGGCGGCCCTCGGTGAGATCGCATTGGCGTTCGCGCACATCGTCACAGCCTCACAGGTCTTACGCGCGCACGTTCCCATGGCGCTCGACAATGAGCCGCCCTCCGAGCCGAGGTGGTCGTCTGGCCTCCCTGCGGGGATCCCGGCAGATGTCCTCGGGCGCCTCCCATCCCACGCCGACCGCGTCCGCTTCGCCGCTGTATACCGGCTGTGGCGCACGCCTTCTTCACCTTCTCGGGATCCTCCGCGTTCCGGTTCCCCGACGCCGCGCGCTTCCACGGCTCGTGCGACGACTGGCTCGTCTTCGAACTCGACGATGACTGTAGCTACCTGCTCTGAACCTGTTCTCTGGAGACACCATGCGGTGTTCGCCGTGGTCGTGACTATAGTATTATTACAAACGGGACGCCCGACCCTAGCCCGGCCCTAGCCCGATCTGGCTCGGCCCGACACCATGCAGCCCGATGAATTCTTCGGGCCGGGCCGGGACGGGCGTCGTGACTGACTGCCGGCCCAGGCCCGGCCCTATGGCCTATTTTTAGGGCCGGGCCGGCACGGCGCCGAGGACAGCCCGATGGGCCACGACCGGGCCCGACACTATTGACCAACCGGCAGCCGCGTCCCTCAGCACCCATCGGCGGACGCTGCGCGCGAGGTGGCATCCCAGTACGGCGCGTTGCGCCCCTAGCGGCGGCGGCAGCCCTCGGCGGCGAAGTCCGACCGGCGCGACCCTGGCGACGTCCCATCTAGCGGCGCCCATCGGCGGCAGAGTCCGACGCAGCAGGGCGGAGTCCGACATGGCAGCGGTGGACGGTGTGGGGGAGCCTCCGCCGCCGAAGTCGCCGCTCGGGTCTCGGCGTCGCGGGGACGAGGGCTGCGGGGGTCACCGGCGTGGTGAAGGAGGGGGAGCCTTCCGCAGCCGAGGTCGCCGTCGCGGGGATCAGAAGGGCGCCGCGTGCCCAAGCCGGCCGCCACGGCTGCGGTAGAGGCGACCGCCGGCGGCGTTTGCGTTCGAAGGAGGCCGACCGCCACGGCTGTGGTGGAAGTGGCCGCCGCCGCCGGCTGCGGTGGAGGGGGCCAGCGGCAGCAGCTGACCCCAGAGAGGTGGAAAGAGCAGTGTGTGAAAAATTAGGGTTGGAAGTAGGAATGAGTTCGTTTATATACTAGAGATATGATAGGCTCCTAGCAGGCCTTTGGCAGGCCGGGCTGCTTTCGTGCCTGAGGTCGGGCTGCCATCGTGCCGCCCTCTATCGTGTCGTGCCTTGGGCCGGCCCGACATGCCGGGGTAGCGGCCCAGGCACTAAAAGGCCGTCGGGCCAGGCCGACACTAAGCACTATTGATCGTGCTTAGGGTCGGGCTAGGGCCATACTTTTTAGGGTCGTGCTTCGTGCCGCCAATCGTGCCTGGCCCATTTGGAATTCTATAGTCGTGGCGCAGCACCACTGGCTGTCTGGCTTCCACCCAAGCTGCGCTCGCGCCATTATCGTCGTCACACACCGCTGTGCTGCTTCTCTTATTAGCTTGCCACCCTCGCAAAGCTTGAAATGTCGACGGGCAGTCGATTCGCAAGTGATTCACACCTTGCTGCTTCCCTGTGAGAGTTCGAGATATCTAGGTTGTTCGGCTGGTAGAATGAATAGTACTCAACTGGTAGATTGAATAGTATTGTGTGAGAGAAGATAAGTCGAAACAAACCGAGATAAGCCAAGTCAAGATAAGCCGAACAAGCTCATCCTCGTCAACGTCGGGAGCTTGACCTCCACGGCTCCACGACACTGCGCATCGGCGAGTTGGACCTCCACCATGCAGTGCGCCTCTCTCTGTGCTTCTCTCTCCATGTGTCTGCTACTCTGCTTTCACCTGGTTCTCAGTCAAGTTCACGAGAAATTGGATAACATGAATAAAAGTGGGGATTACCCGATTGATAGAGGGTATTACCCTACCCACACCCAAAATTAAATGGACAATATATTTTCTCCATACCCTCTCCAAATTGCATGGGTATGAATTTGGGTATGAACTTTGAATACCCAGCAACAGGCTTAGCTGCATCACCCTACTCGGCAAAGGTAGCAAAACTGATGACCAACCAAAGCCTAATCGTGACGCCCACCAGCATACTCACTCTCAAGCGCGCGGTTGTCGAAAAACCTCCCATCGTGTTCCCACAACGATAGATATATGAGAGAAAACATACTGCACCACATCGAGAAAGCCGTCGTCATGCAGAATCCTTCGTCCGGGTGCCGGTGCAACACCACACTCCATGACACGTGACACCACCAGATCCGAACCCCTCGCATTTGCCATTACGACAGCACAAATGCACGGAGGCGTCACCTTTCCCATCGCTAGACTCCACCTTGCTATAGTCGCCTCGAAGAAACACCGCATACGGAGGCCTCGACACATTCGCCACAACATTTCATGTCTCTTATGTGGAAAGTCCATTTTTGGTGATGCAACTATCGCATCGTTTCGTTTTTGGCCATTCAAATTCAAAATTAGATATCTATGTGAAAGTATAGGTGAGCAAAGATTGCAATTATGAAATGTGAAAAACGAAAATAGAGATGAGAGGAAGCAAACTATCGACACGTAATTTATCTTGTGGTATCGGTAGACACTAAGCCACCCTTAGTCGACGTTGTTGAAGCACTCACATAAGAGTATTACTTCCCAGTCACCAAGTCTCTTTCAAGGCACAACTTGATTTGCCACAAAGCCTCGACCACAAAGGCACTCGTCAACCCCCTTGGTCACCTTGATTTCGCCTCTACTAAGGAGCTTCTCCATGAAGTGAGGGGGTCTTCACGTCCCCCACACACAAGTGTCAACACCACACCACACCAAGTCGGAGGGTCGAAGACTTGCCAGAGAGCCACTAAGGCTCCAAGGCTCCGGCAGCACCTTATACACTTTGATTCACTCTAGAATAACTCACAAGGTTGGCACATCTTGCATACACTCATCTCTAAGCCTAGCTAGCACTAAACACTCTCACATAGCATGTGCTAATAAGACTTTAGATGAACACTTAAGCACTGGTGTCATGAATGTGATCTCAATGTGTCTTGCACTCCTTTACGCTCATGCACACTCGAACACATTCAAATAGGAAAGTGGAATGGATATAAATAGCCCAAGACATCTATATAGACGTTGCCATTGGCTAGCACAAGTTATACCATCGGATCAACCGACGGTCCTTTTTGCATAGCATTGGTTGATCCGGTGCAAGTAGCTGTTGACTTCCACGCCCTGAATCATACTGACTTCATTACTCTGTTGTTGCTTGAACCACTGCTACCATCGGTTCATCCGGTGCCCTATCTTCAGTGGCAAAACCGTATTAACCTTCTGTTGTAATTATGCTTACAACGATGCCTTGTTTCCAATTACTCTGATGCAGCGTTGGTTGATCCAGTGCAGAAGGCCGGATCTCCAAAACCTCTCTGGTAGCTTGAGTTGTAATTATGTTTAGGCTGATGCTAGGCATTAAATTGTTATGATGTCTGTGTCGGTTCATCCGATGATGCACTCCTCAGAAGTTGCTCGCTGCGAGTTGATCGGGTGCAACTAAGATATAGTGTGTCAGTCTCTTTTTTCTTCTTTTCAAACATATCGTCATTTAGAGCCTAGGGACTAAAGTATAGGGCATCGGTTCATCTGTCGGTGCCTCTGGATTTTCGGTATAGTTTCTTTTGCATTGATTGTGGTCGTATCCGTAAGACTTGGAATGTCTTAAAAAACATGCTCAAGCACACTATAGTTAGTGACGAGGCCATGGACCAGGGCCCACCAAGACCCCTAAGAAACACAGTACGGACCCACGTATGACATGCTTCGGCAGCTAACACAACGAGTGTTACACTGCCCGAGCACGTGAAGGCTCGTACGACCAGTTTGCGCCATGGGCCAGAAGGCAGACGGCCCACGGCCATCCGTACCCTCTTCCCCGAGTACGTGGTGGCCTGTACGACAAGTTTCTGCCTGCACTCCCGACTACTCGCTCGCACGAGTAGTTTCCGCCTCACGGCCGCGGCTACTCGCTCGCACGAGTAGTTTCCGCCCCGCAGCTACGACTACTCGTTCGCACGAGTAGTTTCCGTCACCGACCCGCGCAGGCTTCGCGGGGAAGGCACGGGGCGCGTGGGCCCACCTGATTGGGATCCCGGGATCTCCGCGTACGCTCCCACGCGCGACGCCACGTGTCCGCTCTGCCGCAGCGGTCCGCCCGGGCCAGGCCGATTCGGTGTCAGGGGACGGATTCGTCAAACCCTGCCACCAACGACACAGTGTCCATCGTACCGCGGACGGCGTAATGGACGCTGGACAACGTACGATACAGTACGCACTACGCCCTAAGCATCGGGAGACGCGGCGTAGATCACCTACTCGCACGAGTAGTTTCCCGTCTTCGACCAGTTCAAGACTTGGCCGCCAAGGCCGCTGGTGCGCAGGCCCCATTGGCGTCCCGTGATACCCCTGTACGCGGTCCGCCACGTGTTAGCCTCCCCGCGCAGGTCCGCCCTGACCAGATCGATCCTGAGTCAGAGGGCGGATCCTCCTGCCGTTCCTCTGTAGGGGCGGTACGCGCCGTACTACGGAGGGCACGGGAAACGCTGTGCCACCAACGGCACAGTGCAAAGCCGTCACCTATCCCTCGATCACCACGGTGCAGACTACTCCGTTCCCACAGTGCCAAGAAAAGACAAGCCCTGATCCACTGACGGGATTAGGGCACGTACCCTGCCCCCTGTACCCGACTAACTACTCGGAAGAGGGCGCGGGGGGGCCCGGGACAGCTGCTTGAGACGCACGGGATCTACACCGTCACCCCAGGCCCCGTAACAGTGCTTCATCGCTACTACCGCCTGACAGACCGACGCAGAGAAAGACATCTCGCACTGTAGACCAGCTCACACACTCGATGTAACCGCCCTAGGCTTCTCCCTTGTGTCTATAAAAGGGAGAGACAGAGGCACTCTCCAGACACGTTCGTTTCCCACCCCCACAGGCACTTAGTATCGATATCTCATCTCATACAACCACACGTACGTAGACTCCTACTACTTGAACCACTCGCACACCAGGGACTTGGGCTCTACATCCTCTCCCGACTTGTTTGTATCCCCTACTACAAACTCCTGAGCATAAAGAACACCCCTTCTCAGACTGGACGTAGGGTATTACTCTCCGGAGGCCCGAACCAGTATAACCCCGAGTGTCTCTTGTGCTACCGTGCGGATCAGAACACGCACTCTTATATAAATTTACTTGCCGGCGGTTACAAACCCCGACAGTTAGTCACATTGATCATGTTGGCATGAATCACCAAAAATCATAATGAACAAATGGTTTTTACGGCCATGTTCGCTACATGCAAGCTGCCACTCCCCTCGGAGCTTCAAGCCGCCACCTTGCTGCGGGTACGTGGTTCCAGGTCGAGGCGGAGCGCTGTGAGTGTGCATCAACTGCGCGGTCACCAATGAGGTGGCGTCGCGCCGGATCCGGCAAATGTGTGGATCGATTCCGTGACACCATCGAGGTGGAGAAGGCCGCCGGCTACGGCCGTGTGCGCCCACCGAGGTTGATGCAGTGTTGTGTGTGGTGTATGAGGCGTTGGCGGAGCAGGTGGTGGCTGCGCGTCCCGGTGTAGGTGATGGAGAGAGAAGAGAGGGAAAAAGTGGAGAGAAGAAAGGGAGGGAATAGAGCTTTTCATTGGTGGGTCTCACGGTCATATGGCATCCACATCAGCAAAACCACTCCTCAAAACCGCTCGATTGCTAAATATGTACTGTATTGATACTTCCATGATTAAAGAGATCTGATTTCGGAGTTGGATGATCAAAATCAAATCGAGGTGATAATTAGATGGTCAAAATAAACTTTTTTTTCTTCTTTTTTTAAACGAAAAACTTCTTTCTTATTTATTATATATGCTGCTATCAGAACAGTTTGCGACCCTATCATGTTCCCTAAAGTCTCCATCGAACCGCCGTGTGGTCTACGGCCGATTTCGCCTTGTTGCTCCACGGGCACAAAAAAGATCTCCGCCGCGGGGAAATTTTCAAAGGTACAGCTTGCTGTCCACTTCACGTAAAGGAACGGTGAAAAATACTATTTACTTATCACATTCATCACATCTTCTTGCATAAGAAATATTATCTTAGTACTATTCATTTACAACTTGACTATTTCTTTCCACCCAAAATAACGGGTTAAGTATTCACCTACTCGGATCCAAAGGAAGAAAAAAGAAATGATATTGAACGACCATCACTCACCACTCCTCCGGTCCTTCCCAAGACCCCAACCACAACCACAACCACATGGACATGGCTACGCAGGCGCCGCACAGCGTCTCCTCCCACCTCGCCTCAGGACTCTTCATCGCCTCCCTCCTCGCGCCGCTGGTTGGCGCCCATCGTCTATGGCCGGTCTGCGGGAACAGCGGCCGCTACACCTACACGGAGAACAGCACATACCAGTCCAACCTCAATCAGCTCTCTGCCACCCTCCCGACCAACGCCTCTCGAGACCTCTTCGCCACGGCCGCCGTCGGCGCCGTCCCGGATATCGTCTACGCCCTTGCACTCTGCCGCGGCGACTCCAACGCATTCAGCTGCCAGTCCTGCGTCGCCAATGCCTTCCAGGACGTGCAGCAGATGTGCCCCTTCTTTAAGGACGCGACCATGTTCTACGACGACTGCTACCTCCGCTTCTCCAAACAGAACTTCCTCGCCGACAGTAGCAACGGAAACCTCACGGTGATGATAACGGACGGGCAGAACGTGAGTTCGCCGGTGGAGGTGTTCAACGCCGCCGTCGTCACACTGCTCAACGCCACCAGCAACTACGCGGCGATGAACTCATCCCGGCGGTTCGCCACCGGGGAGGAAGGCTTCGATAGCAGATACTACTCCACCATCTACGGGCTGGTGCAGTGCACGCCGGACATGTCGCCGGCGGCCTGCCGGAGCTGCCTCGACGACATAATTGCCTTGACGCCGCAGTATCTCAGCGGGAGGCGCGGCGGCAGGATTATTGGGGTGCGGTGCAATTTAAGGTACGACCTGAATAAATTCTTCACTGGAAACTCCATGCTTCAGCTGCAAACACCTTTAGCGCCATCACCAGCGCCAAATGATGTGATGCCGAGGGCGACTCCAGGAGGTGAGTAACCACTGCCATTGCAATTGCCAGACACAAGAGTTACTTGATTTATTACAGTTTTTGCTTGTGCCAGCGCTACATAACGGGCATAAACATTAGGGAAACTGATCATTTTATTCATCATTCTTACTCCCAAATATGAATAAAAATTGATTTGGGGAATTTAAATATTTGCAAAAGACACATTATTTGGTCAACATATTTTATCATAGAGGCCACACAACCATGTCCGTGTACGCCAGTTTCCTTTGATCATTCCACATATTATGACAGCTGTGTTTTTTTTTCTCGAATAAGTATGGCTGCTCTGTACTAGTTCCGTAGCTATCGATCACTACTTTTTGGCAGAAATAGTGGAATAGTGACATAGTGTGCACATGCAAAAGAATTATTAAGTCATTGGTCCTTTAAAAGATACTTGTGCGAATCATTCGGAAAAATTTCCCTCAAATGGAAACTTTTGGGGCATGGACGGGTGTGATTTTTTCATTTTTGGTATGTATGGTCAAGTCAGACAGCCTAGTCTCTGCTCAAAAAAAAAGTCAGACAGACTAGTCTGAGTTCATCGGTTTCCAATCGATCAGTCAACAATAAATCTATACAATCTCATGGTTTCCTGAAGGTCGGCTAGAAAAGTAGTCCCTCTATTTTTCTTATGGCGTGTGTTAGATTTGAAAAGACTAAACTTCAGAAAAATTAAACATTAACAAACAAATAATCAAAGCATATACTATATGCTTAGTGTGTATAAAATTTATATCAATAGATTCCATTTATTATATCTAGCAATTTGACATTTATTTTTTAGCAACAACTGATAATATATTCTAAGAGAAATTATGGTTAAAGTATGCTTCTAAGAGCAACTCCAGCAATCTCTTACTTGAGCCTCAACTCAAAAAGTAGAGAGTGAGAACAAAAAAAACTCACTCCAGCAAGTTTTCTACTTGGGCACCAACTCTAGGGGGCACCCAAATCCACACCCCCCCCCCTCCGGCCTCTTCTCCTGCGGGTGGAGAGAGGAGCCCCTACTCGGTGGTTGTGGCCGTTCCTCTCTCCCGCCCCCGCACGAAAACTCCACCGCCGCTCGGGCTCCCCTGCCCGCTTTGTCCGTAGACCCTTCGTCGTCGCTCCCCCACCGCACAGCTGCTTGCCCGCCTTCGCTTGAGCCCGAGACGAGAGGAGAGGCACCAAACCTCTCTGCCGCAGGCAGTCTGAGCTGGAGTAGATCCGCCGGCAGCGGACCGAATGTGTGCCCGGCCAGAGGTGGATCCCTCCGCGTTGTCGCCTCCGCGCGTGGCCGGAGGTGGAGCTCCCTCCTCGCGCGGTAGGAGGTGGAGCTCCCTCTGCGATGTCGCCTTCGCGCGCGGCCGGAGGTGGAGCTCCCTCTGCACATCACCGTTTCCCCAAGATCCGCATCAGGGGAGGGGCGTCATTGACCCAGGCTGGGGGAGAAGAAGAGAGGGGCAAGGAGAAAAATAGAGGAGGTCGGTGGGGAAGAAGGGGTGAAATTTATTTGGTCACCGACGTGTAGGTCTCACCTGTCATAATACAAGTAGGGGCTGAGAAGAAGGGGCTATTGCTGGAGTTGAGCGCAAAAAAGGAAGTCTCAAAAAGTTGGGGAGACCCTACTCAAAAAAATAGGAGGGTACAAATAGAGGTTATTGCTAAAGTTGCTCTAAGGGGTCTACATCTAACGATCCATGTCAGCACCTTCCTCCTCATCTCTTTCTTTTTCCTTCTATATATGCGGAGAGCCTTGACACCCCCGATGTTCTCCACATCCTTCGCCTCCGACCTGCCTCCGGCGGCCCCTACCACCACTGCCAACCCACACTTAACCCCTAGCGACATGCACCACCCACCTCCACTGCCCACTAGGGTCCCTCCATCTAAAGATGGCAATGTGCACAAATTAAACCTGTTGTATTTTGTCATCCCAAACTCATGTCCGCGAATATAAAATCCACCTGTTAAAAAAATCATTAGAAATTTTAGAGTGCTTGAAAAAAAACATCGAGAAATAAACGGTGTAAACAAAGGAAGTACAATAACGTACCTAAAGAGAACTACCAAGAAGTGCCAACTTGGTGGGACCAAGTACAAAAAAATAGTGAGAAGTCACTGTAATATCTTTTTAATTATGTGTATATCTATTTAATTCTTTTTTTACAATAAGGATTAGAAAGTAAAATACTTGTAATTATGATTTCGTTCTTGCTTCATGTAAAAGAGTTAATTCAAAGTTGTAATACATTCTAGAGCTAGCTATTTAATTAAATTAGCTCATCCCACTCTTCACTTTCTATTTGGTACTATTCTAGAGTTACCATGCCATTGTTGACCAACTTTGTCCATGGGCTAGTGATCCAAAAAAATCGGCACTATAATGGGGTGGTACTATAGTAGTCCGGACTTTAGTCTCAAATCGAAAGTTGATAGCTAGTTAGACCAGGTTAAATACTAGGGTCGGAAAGTGTATTAACTTCAGTTTGAACCTTTTATGTGAAGCAAGGACAACAGGGGTTAATACATTTTCGTTAAAGAACGGGAGGGGCCAGCCCCTACGGAAAATATATTAAGAAAAAGCAAAAACAGTTCAACAAGAACAGAAAGGCAAAGGAGAAGAAGAAAACAAAAGCTTAGACTAACTCCAACAAGCCATTGCAAAATAGGATAGGCATTCGTCCATATGCCTTGCGCACAGAAGCCAGCTCGGGCAGGCAAAAAATTGTGTCTCCAACAGCAGGTAGGCAAAAACTCCCCTTCATCTGCCTCCTCGCTCTCCTCCAGTCCGCGCCGCCCCTCCTCTTCATCTCCGGCCGGATCTCCGGCGGGGCAAGCAGGGGCCGTCGGCGAGGGGCCGCGTGCCTCTCCGGTGGGGGCAAGTAGGGGCAGTCGTCGATCCATGCTCCTCCGCTATCGGCCTCGGTAGGCGCAGGCCTGCCTCCGCCGTCGGCTATCTACTGTTCTGCTGCTCCTCCGCCGCCGCGGCCCTCCCCTGCTCCTCTGCTCCACCCGGATCTGGCAGCTTCGCGGCCTCTCCTCCGTGCCACGCGCTCGCATCGCAGGGCGAGCAGGGCCTGCCGACGAGGTGCCGCTGGGCGCGCGGCCCCTCCCCTGCTCCTCCTCTCCGGCGGCGCGCAGCGCATCGAGCAGCGACGCATCGAGGTGGAGCTCAGGTACGCGCGCCGCACCGGCCACTCCCCGCCGCGGTCTCCTCCTCGCCTCGACAGCCGCTCTCTGCCGCGATCTCCTCCTCCCCTGCTCCTTGCCCGGCCTCGAGTCCTCCCCACGCCGCCTCCTCCTTCTCCTGCGCGCAGCCGCCCACTCCCGCACACGGATGCCTTCGAGGAGAGAGGCGATGCAATTTTGCATCCCCTCTCTCCTCCATAGGCAGTTTGCCTCCCGCGATGCCTTTTCTGTTGGAGGGCAATCCCGGCATGCACAGTAGCCAGCGGGAGGTAAAAATGCTTTTGCCTCCCGCTATTGGACTCAGTCTTACAAAAAGCTGAAGCTAAGAAGAAGTAAGAAAAGGAAATTCGGGACTACTAGCGCCCGGACGTCCGGAGAAGAAAAAATCGGACGCATGCGCAGCCGTCAGATCGAGATACTGTAGATGTCAGATCAAACACTGTAGCATTCGAAAACGTAAAAATCTCGTCGCAACATTAAGTCATGTTGAAAAAATTTCGCAACATTAAAAAACAACATACACAACATTTGAAAACAACTCCCGTAACATCGAGATCTACTTTTACAACATTGCAACATCGAGATTTACTTTTACAACATCGAGATCAGCTTTTGCAACATCGAGATCTACTTTGCAACATTCGAAAATAACATCCACAACATCGAGATCTACTTTTGCAACATTGCAGCATCAAGATCTATTTTTTGCAACATCAGCATAGAACACTTGCAACATTTCTTCAAAACCTGTGGAACACCCAAAACATACACTTGCAACATACTTGCCTCGGCATAGAGTTTCCTGTTCATGGCCGGTTGTCTCGGTGCTGCGCTCGATGGCACCCCTGGCCGTGGAGCTGTGGCTTCGGCCCCAGGCGCACGAGAGGGCGGCCGCCCTCGCGTAGGGCCCGACGCGGTGCGGGGGAGCGGCGGCCGTTGCCCCAGGCTTGAGCGCCCTTGCCCGTGGCGGGAGCGGTGCTGGCCAACAAGAGGTTCGCCCCCCTGGCTGTTGCGCCGGAGCTCCAGCTCGATCCGCCACCGTTGTACCCGGATCTGTGTGCTTCGCCACTGGATCCACACCGTGAGAGGGGAGAGGAATCCGCACCGTGGGAGGGAGAGGAACCAGGTGAAAAGGGAGGATGGTGAGCCGTCGGGGGAGCTCGCCCGCCCCTGGCCGTGGGAAGCGACGATCCGTGCCGCTGCTGAGCTTCCATGCCCGGCTGCGTCAGTGAGCTTCAGCGCCCGGCCGCGGGGAGCGGGTCGGAGCACCACCATGGTCTCGTACTGGCGCAGGTCCGCGCGGGCAGGGCGGCATCTCGCTCCTCCAGCGCTACGAGGAGGTGCTTTCGCCACCTCCCCACCGGAGCTCCGCCGCGCGCGGGCGCCGCCATGGGCTCCGCCGCGGGGCCGATGGCTACAGGAGGGAGCCTCCACCGGCGAGTAGCGCGAGGCGCGAGGAGCGGGAGGGTCCGAGCGGCGCTGCGAAGACGGATGAGCACAGGGCGCGCAGATAGAGGAGAGAGAGGACGGTGGAGAAACGAGTGGTGGCTGGTGGGCGGAGGATTGAAAGATAAACTTGTTGCGGGACCCACACCTGTTGTTGCAGTGCGGGAGGCGTCCGATTTTTCTACAGCCGTCGGACGTCCTACCCCAAGCAATTCTGAAGGAAATTACAAGGTTTGCAAGGAAAATTCAGAGGAGAATTTCTACATGTATAGTGCACTGATGGATCATTCCCATTAAACACCCGGTCATTCCTTTACTGTCCAGCTCCAAGACATCAAGAACCTTCCCATTAAACACCCAGTCATTTGTCCAGATGCTCCAAGACATCAAGATTTTGATCTCCACGAAGAATTTCGAATTAGATTAAAATTGATTATGATCTCCCCGAAGAATTTCGAATTAGATTAAAATTGCATCTCAGGAAGAGGTGGGCAACCATTTCTAGTTTCTGAAATACAAGTCCACGTTCTTCCTTCTGAGCAAGTCCCTTGTACTGACTCTATCTTTGAGAAGCAGCCAAAAAACACTTTGTGTTTCATTTGGCATTTAGATTTCCAAAGCCATCTATAAATATGGTGAATGTTTCTTTGGTCGGTTAAAGATTTGTATGCCTTGGAAGTGGATAACAATGCATTTCCCCAAATGTATGACCATTGATTTGTACCTGTCAAAGGAATATTGACAATAGAGTTCCGAATCTCTAAAAACTGTTGATGAGCTTGGGTTGTGAGAGGTAAATTAAAGTTTTCAGCAAAATCATGGCGCGAAATGGCATCCCTTAAATAGATATTAAGCTTCTTAGCAAAGGAGAAAAGCTTCAGATAAGCTTGGGAGGAACAATCTTATTCCAGAGGTCATTCCTGAATAGAACAGTTGAACCATCTCCAATTATGACTGAGGCAATTCCTTTGAATTTGTCCAAAAGTTTAACTATGTCCCTCCACCAAAAGGAGCCTTTTTTCTGCTGACCTGGAAGCCTTCCATTTGTGTAATAGTTTTCCCAAACATTGTCCATGAAATGTTAGCCTTAGAGAAAATTTTATGTAAGAATTTTAACAACATCGCATCATTGCGAGTAGAGAGATTAATAACCCTCAGACCTCCTTGTTTTTTAGGCAAACAAACCATTAGCTAGACAGCTTTAGACGGCTTCTTGGAATTCAGATCTGAACCTTTCCAAAGACAATGTTTCCTATATTGATCAAGCATGATGACCCCTTTATGCAACTTTAGAGTGGCAGTGTAATAGATTGATGAGGAGGAGAAACTGAGTTTACCATTTCTAGTTTGCCACCTTGAGAGAGAAAAGTGGATGTGCAGGTTAGCCTTCTTTCAATTTCCCAAGGGAAGTCCTAAGTATGTAAAACAAAGGGAACCTTTTTTACAATCAAAAGTTGTAGCTAACTCAACGACTCTATCTTCTGAAATGTTGAGAGGAACCATGAAAAATTTATTGTAGTTGACTTTTAAACTCGCGGAGGCTGCAAAGGAGTGAAGAAGGTTCTTGAGGAAGAGAAGTTGCGTGGGGGCAGGCTTCCATCACTAGAATTGTATCATATGCATATTGCACAATTGGAAAATCTGAACCTGCATACTGAGGAATGGGCAGACTGAGCAGGCCCTGGTTTTTGGAATCATTTGTCAGTGTTTGGAGGAGGTCAACAACTAAAACAAAGAGGAGGGGTGACAAGGGTTCTCCTTGCCTGACTCCTCTCGGACAGTGAAAGACCTTCCCTAGCACCCCATTAAGCAGGACTGAAGAGGTTCCTGATCCCAAGATATCTTTTAACCAACTCATCCATCTTTCTCCAAAACCCTTATGCTTCATAACCTCTAGTATAGCTTGATGCTCAATCTTGTTAAAAGCATTTTCAAAATCCAGCTTTGGAATCACCAATTCCTTTTTGGAAGCTTTGCAAATGTTAGGATATTCAAACACCCATGTTAAGCAATCATGAATGGATCTAGATTTGATGAAGTCATATTGGTTTATGTGAATGAGCCAGAATTACTTGCTGAAGCCTTTCAACTAATAATTTGGTGAGATGCTTGATTGATGAGTTCAGCAAAGAGATCGGCCTGAAATCCGCAATCGAGGAGTGGCTGTCACATTTGGGAACTAAGGTCATATATGAGGCATTGATGCTTCTGAGGCATAGATTCCCTTCAAAGAAGTCTTCACACAGCTTGTAGAAACCAAAAGCAATTAATGGCCAACATTTTTTCAGGAATTCTCCATTGAAACCATTGGGGCCAGGTGATTTATTGTTTGGGAGAGACGCCACTTTTCTGTCAATCTCTTCTTTGGTGAAGGGGCTTTCCAACCAGTCCAGGTTGTTATCAATCTGAAGAAGGCTCTGGAGATCAAAATACAGATGAGAGTAAGAGTTCCGGAGGAGTTCAGCTTTGGCTTCATGCTGGAGTATAGGTTGGCCTGAGTCATTTGTTAGGGAAGCTATATAATTCCTTCTTTATCTGATTGATGCATTAGTATAAAAGAATTCTATATATTCATCTCCAAATTTAACCCAATCGATTGTCCCTCTTTGCTTCCTATAGATCCTTTGTTGATGGAGTAAGGCTTGTAGATGTTCACTAATTATGCTCCTGAAGTTCCATTCCTCAAGAGTGAGATCTCTTGATTCCTCCATTAAATCCAGAACTTGTTGGAACTTTTTATGGTAGTTGCAAGATTAGGTAATTGTGACCTCCATGATTTGAAAACCCTTCTCAAGTTCTTAAATTTTTTCATTAATCCTCTTGGTACTATTAGTGTGATTGATGTTCAGGTTCCAACCCTGCTGCATAACTGTTAAGAAATTTCTAGCTAATAATTTTCAAATCTGAATTGAAGCATCGGGACATTGGTGGAGGATGTAATAACACATGGGGTGTGGTCTGAAGTATCTCTGGATAGCCCAGAAGCAAAGGAATCAGGCATAAAAGAAGTTCAAGCATTCGAGGTGAAAAACCAATCTAATATTTCTAACAGGGGGTTCAGTTGCTTATTAATTGGTCCAGGTAATCCTACAACCTCTGTGGGGTCAATTCTACCAATCCTAGTCAATTTATAGCTTCATTAAAAGCCAACATTTCTTGATAACTCCACCCCCAACTTGTTTCTATTTAATGGAGATCTGATGAGATTGAAGTCTCCCACAATGAGCCATTTGACATCATTAAGCATAATAATTCTCTTGAACTAGTTGAGAAATGATGCTTTTCCCTCAGGAGTGCATGGAGCATAAACATTGGTTAAAACACAGATTTAACCAGTTAGCTTGCAAGAGAACTCCACTGATTGAGCATATTCGTTCTGAAAAACTAGGTGACCCACAAATTTAGAACTATCCCAAACGATGATACTTCCCATAGAATTTTCAATTGAAGGAAGGAACACAAAATCATCAAGGCACATAGGACAAAAGCTTTTGATGTATTAACCATCACAGAATTCCCTTTTTGTTTCTTGTAAACAAAGAATATCACAGTTAGATTTAGAATTTTACTTTTCACAACATTCCACTTCCCTTCAGAATTAATTCCTTTGATGTTCCAGATAGCACCACCCAATTTCTATTTCTTCTTTTTGGATTCATTGATGTAGACTAGGAGGAAATAAAGATATTGCATGCATAGCATACAATCCAGTAAACACCAACCACTTCAGCATAAAAGATAGCATAAGGCAAACAAAAATTTAAATACCCACCAAGTCTAAGCATAAGGTTGCAAAAGGGGGGGGGGAGCCCAACTCCCCTTATCATTACAGGCCATTAAAGTGTACTCCATGTCCAACAATAAGAAAAGAACATAACAAAATAAAGGACATCTAGGTCTCTATTACTTCTTGCTTTTCTTGCCGACTTCATGGTCCTCATCAGCAACATCCTCCTTCTTTTGTTTACCCTTCCCCTTATTGGATGAGCTTGTTGGGTCCATTATGTTCTTCTTGCTACCAATGACTAGCTTCTCCTTGGGCTTGCCAGAATTTCTTCATCTAAGAGCTTTCCAGGGCTTATTTTGCAAAATTCTTCTCCAACTTTCTTTATGACAGAGGAGAACAGGGCTGGAGGGACTGCAACACATTCCAAACATCCTACTGGCGCAACTATTATGTTTGAAGCCATCATTTCTATTTTTGATCTCGGGGCTTCTTCCAGCTTCAGTGTCCACCAAAGGAGTAGATCCCTTGAACTTTGCAGTACCATATGGAGGGGGTTCAGCTAAACCTTGAGTTTCCTTGGTGCTTGGCTCACACTGGGATGCTGAATTGTATTCTAACTGCAGGATAGAATCACATGCCACTTCTGCTCTCTCAAGACATACAGGTGGTAGGAAAATGACATCATAGCAGAACTATTTGTGCATCTTAGCATAAGCTTCCATGCTTGGGAGGACGGGAAGCTCTTGGACCATTCAAAATGGGATGGTGAAAGGAGCATAATAGTGAAGAACGAAGCCCAGTCAGTGGGAATATGAATCACATGCTCCGAGCAGCCCATTGGGGAGAAGTGTTTGGCCCAAAGTCGAGAGACATCAAGTTTTGGCTTGGGAATATTTAGCTGTTGCCCAAATAAATCTTCCCAGCCACAGCCAAGATCACCTCCATTGGACGAAATAGCATGATTAGTGAAAGCCATCTTGATGTTCACATTTAGGTTGACAGGAGCTCCAGGATTGGGGGCAACTTGATGCGTGGCAGACAAGAAATCTGGATAGAAATTTGGCTCAATATCCATGGGCTTCTCATTCTAAATGACACCATTCCCTTCTATTTGTGTAGAAACTGAGTCGTAGCCTGTGACAGAACCGCCCAAATTAATTCCATATTATTGCCTAAACCAGTCCATTTGGTCATTAAGCAATAACACAGAAGTAAGTTGTCGCCTCTGCCGGGTCAAGCCCGGTAAATCACTTTAACCAGGATCGAAGAATTGTACATTAAAACTCACACGACGGCGAGTCCAGAGAGAAACATTTCACAAATTATTACATCAAGCTCCATAAGGTTTTAATGTTACAAACCAAGTCCTTTGCATAATGTAAATAGTTCAGAGTTCGAAACACAGCGGAAATAAAATACTAAACGTCGTAGGTAACGTCATAGGAGGCCATCCATGACGTCACTAAGCACTGTCATCCTCCCACTCCACTTCCCAATCGGGTGGGAGAGAACCAGGCCACGGGAACCCATCATCATTCACATCACTTGAAAACAACAACAAAAGCAAGGCTGAGTATACTAATACTCAACAAGACTTAACCGGCGGGTGATGGTAAATCACCAACTCTCTAGACATGCAAGGCTCTTTGGCTAGTGGGTTGTTTTGCTGAAAAGCAACAAAGAGTCGGTCCTTACTTTCAAGTTTTAGCTCAAAATTCTAGTTGTTTATTCATTACTAAGTAAGCAACTATTACAAGCATAAGTTGTGCAAACAATTAAGCATATATCCAAATTACTTCTCAATTCCATCATTAAGGGACATAGAGTGTATGGTTAAGCAATCTCGGGTAACGGTGAGAGGCCGACGATCGATCGATTAATAACCTTGCAAGGGAAACCTAAACACACGGAAGAATGCACACCCCAAAAATAATCCAACTAGAAACCAACAGGGGGGTGGGTGTGCACCAACCAGGCGGTTCCCAACCGTCCTCGACTCAGGATCCATTTCTACAGTCTTTGGTACAAGGTATACTAGCCACGGAGACACACGTCGTCCAGCTTCACACATGCACCACTCTGCTGCAGGTAGAGGGAACTCTTCCCAAGATTAGTGGTCATAGATCCCTTACCGGATCAAGAAGGTACTAGGCTTACCGGTCCCATTCCCGACAAATGTTTAGTACGTTCAAACGCTTAACCACAGACCTACTGCCCGGAGCCGGTCTTATGCTCTTACCACATGAGCATATCCATTTAATAAAATCTTATGATTCCAACATAAGAGACCTATAGCTCGGGAGTGACGAACATCACTCGACTTTTACCGTGTCCTTAGAGCATGGCAACTAGCGACCTATCATTCTAGTATTTGAGCATAGGAACCTAGGATCATGCATCTAGGGTTTCAAATCAACTCCTGAAACGTAAATGCACAAACATAGACAAGCATAATTGTGAAAGTTAGAAAACTGGGTTATGCTCCAGGGCTTGCCTTCACTAGCAAAGTCAGTGGAGAAAACCTCCAAACTTTGGTTCGGGTCTTGCTGCACTTCCACCACGTTCACTTCTCCTTCAGCGAGATCTCCCTCGGATTCCGGCACCAACTCGTAGTTTCCGTCCGGAAGTTCTACACGACATGCATATGCATTAACTTCATGTATTTAAAAAAAGAGGAGTGAGAACGTTGTTTAGAATTGAAGGGTGAACGTGGGGGTGTATGGGTGACCACATTCACCTCGATAAGAATATATCCAGCATACTCTTCCTATCAAAGATAGGGGTATGTGTGCGTGGTTTATCACCTTATTTGATGGTGATTGCGTGCACATCTATATTTATTAATTAATTTCTCTTCACCAAATTATGGGGTGCTGTTCATGGTGTGATTTGGTTAGGCTTCACCAAAAGATTTAAAAGAAAACAAAGGTGATTTCTAATTTTCTTTTAATTCAAAGATTAAGCTTGATTTACTTTGGAAATTCATTCTGCAAGAACTACAAACAAGAAGACCATGAAACTTTGCGGAGAGGCACAACATACTACACATGAGCTACTTCCAAAAATTTAGATCCATCCAAGCTATATATCTAGCATGAAAAATACAACTAGATTCATCCATTAAAAACAAGAATAAATCATACAAAAATACATATACCACAAATTGAGTTAGAAATTCATGTAGAGGTTCAAAACACCTAATCATGAAGAGATATGCACTTACTCAGCAAAGAAAATTTAAATTAATTTAAATTTATGAAAGAAGGTTAAACTTGTGCATAAATTACTTGACCCTATAAAACATGACAAAAACATCTATACTATTTATCATGGGTGCAAAATCATGAAACAGGATCATAGCAAAAAGATTGGATTTAAAAGATCAATAGATTAATTTACAAAAATTATAAATAGGTGTATTTCTGAAAATAAACTTTAATTCATAACTAAAGATCTACTTTAAAACTTTGTGCCAAATTTGTACTAGAAGACCAACATGACATGTAGAACAACATATCCAAAATTTAGCTTCAGATCATACATGAAATTTGAATTATTTCATATCTATCCAAACTTCTAAATTCAAAATTATTCAAAATATACAAAGAAATTTGAAAACTGCCTTTGTAGAAAAGTTTATACTATTCACAAGGATGACAACACAATTGAGTTTGCATTTTTACGATTTTTCTGTGATTTGGTATCGATTTTACAAGATTCAGAGCTTTAAAACAAAAAGGGGAAGAATCTTTTTGCCGGAAGGTCCCTGGGCTGATTTCTTTTTCACAGATGTGCCCTCGCATTTACACACAGGCCCTCGGTTTCACGGTTTTCACCCCGGAAAGAATTGGGGGCTTGCAATTGGGTCCCCGGCGGCGCGGCCGGCCGGATTCCAGCGAGCTCGGCGCCGGTGCTGGCCGGGGAAGGGGCGGGGGTCGACCACGTGCTCACCTAGGGGCGGTTCGCGGCCGGAGCTGGGCACGGAAGGGCGTCGGCGAGGGGCGGCGGCGGAGCAGGGGCTCGGTGGCGGCGGCGGGCTCCGCTCCGGCGAGCTGGGGCGCGGGGCTCGACAACACGCGGCCGGGGGAGCTCCAGTGGGGCGGTGTGGTGGCCCTGGAGTGCTTGGACGGGCTTGAGGAGGTCTGGACGGGGGAGCTCCACGGCGGGGTTCTGATGGCGGGCGGCGGTGCACGGACGGCGACGCGGCGCGGGGGAGCCCTGCCCTTTAAATAGGCGGCGACGGGCGGGAAAGGCATCGCAGGGTTCCTGTCCTCCAGCGTGTGCGCGCGCGGGCGGGGAACTAGGCGCGCAAGCGCGGCACAAGGCGCAGGCGCGCGGCGCGCGCGACGCGCGCGGGCGTGGCGCGGGGCGCGGCGCGGCCGAGCGCCACGGCACCCTAGCGCGGGCCACCCGGGCCGGAGGTACCTCGGGGAGGTGCGCCTGGGCGCGGAGCATCTGACGGCGCAGGGGGACTCGCGTGCGGCGCGGCACGGACGCCGGGGCCGGCGCGGGCGACGTCCGGCGCGCGCACGCGGCGCAGAGCGCGGCCAGAGCGCCGGCGCGCACACAAACTTCAGCAATGCCCTGTTTGACCGACTCAAGTTCAAATTTTTCCAACTAAACTCGAATTTCGCCAAAAACTAAACTTGTAGACCAGATATCCAGCTTCAAAGTTTGTAAAGGCCGACCTATAAAAAAGTCCATAGATTTGGAGATACAGTGGTTTGAACTTTGGGTTTTTCTCTGTTTGGTCACAACACTGTCCCAAGCTTTGACCAAGTTTTTGAGTGCCTTCCACTTTGAATCTCAAATGTCGCCAATTGAATGAAATGTGTCCCGTGCAAAAATGAACAACTTTCATATTGGCCGATTTTGAAGTTGTTATATGAAAAGTGGAGAACGCGCTAGATTAGCAATGAAGGGTATAGAGCTCTAGGGTTTTGACCTCGATTTGGAGGGGTTTGACTAGGGGTTAGGGGTTTGACCAAGTCAAGCATGTCAAGCACCATAATTTGCGTTGCTAATGACGATGATTATTGTTGCTTAAACATCAGGGATGTTACATAGCCGTATTTTAAAGTCTGAGTATTATAGTACATGCAAACCTTTAAAAGTATTATAACAAAGCTATACCAACCTGTACCCACGAGATGTAGTTGTATTTAAAAGTCAGAGTATTAAAGACGTGGACTTTTTTTATGGTGTATGATCGGGTTTAGCTTTTGTGTTTCCAAACCCACGTCTGCAAATTTGATGTGTCTACCCATTAACAAATTCACATGTAGAAAAATTGATAAGACCCTAATGGATAAAACCCATCGAGTTTCAAATTCCATGCCCTAATGGATAAAAACTATTGGGCATCTGGTTCCATGCCCTAATGGACAACAACCCATCTGAGTTTAGGGCATCCTTTGCCATCCCTATCTCCATCGCCCAGCTCTAGTGGCACCCTCGCTACCTGCACTCCTCCGTATTCTCTTCCACCTCTGATACCGACCGAAGAGCCACCTGAAACTTCTCTCTAGGCCCACATGCTACGGGTAACCCTCGATCCCAAATCCCACGAATCCTAAGCCCGAATAATCTATTCCCAATTCAATTGCTAGTAGAATTTGGCGAGCGATGGATAAGTAAGATTTCAATCAACTGACTAGAAGTAAATCTCTTATACTAATAGGTGCACTAAGCTTCCTTATTGTTTTGTACTGCAAGGGCTTGAATCTAGTATCTTAAAAAAAAAAGCTTGACAGTAGTATAATACCTTTTCTTCTAAATGGTTGTTGAAATAATGTCTGACCTGTTAGAAATACTGAGTACATTATTGTCATCTGAAGCATAATGTGTCATATATTTACAGGATGGACGAGGAAAAAAATGAAGATTGCTCTAGCAATTGCAATACCTATTGCTTCTGTAATGCTTTCTATCACAATATTTTGTCTCTGCTTTTTGAGGATGAGAAGACTAGCAAGAGAGCATGAACCGCCATGTAAGTTGCCTTCACAATATGGAACTGTCAACATTTTTTTAGAACAACAAAATTCTCTCAAAATAAATCTGTTGTACAAATCAGCATAATCTGCTGAACTAATGACAACTATCAACGTTGAAAAGGCCGCAAGAAATTGAATGAACCTGTAGGCAATTTTGACTTTTTCATAGGAAAAATAGTTACATGGTCTAATTTTTTATTATTTTTTATTTATTGCCTCTTTCCACTTGAAAGCAAAATTGACTTACTACACTAAAATGAGGTTATAGATGGAAATGGTTTCGTATTTTTTATAAAATATGCCCTTATATACCTGGTTTTTAACTTCTAATAGATTCAACTAAATATGAGGACATTGAAGGCATTGGTTCACTTCTTCTCGATCTATCAACAATACGTGTTGCAACTGATGACTTTGCTGAAAGCAACTGGGTTGGTGAAGGTGGTTTTGGAGCAGTTTATAAGGTGCCACTATTATCATTTGAAATCAAAAGGTGTTTCAGTTCCAAGTTTAAACAATTGAAGGCTTACCCTTTATGCAGGGTGTACTTCCCAATGGTCAAGAAATAGCTGTTAAGAGATTCTCACAGAGTTCAGGGCAAGGAATACAAGAGCTGAAAATGAGCTTGTTTTGATCGCCAAGCTTCAACACAAGAATCTTGTCAGGCTTGTTGGTGTTTGCTTGCAACAACCTGAGAAACTGCTCGTGTATGAATACATGCCTAACAAAAGCATTGACACAATTCTTTTTGGTATTAATTTGTAACAATCTATTTTCAGTACCATAAATACTATAGAAATTTGAGATTACAGCCTACTGACATGTGGTGCCTTGTTCAACGGCCAGATCCTGAGAAAAGCAAAGATCTAGATTGGGAAAGGAGATTCAACATGATCAATGGAATTGCTCGAGGCTTAAATTATCTTCATGAAGATTCTCAGTTGAAGATTATTCATCGAGACCTAAAAGCGAGCAATGTCCTTCTGGACTCTGATTACACTCCCAAAATTTCAGACTTTGGCTTGGCTAGGCTATTTGGAGGAGATCAATCACGGGTGGCTACAACTTCTGCTATCGGAACTTAGTAAGTATATAGTAAACTAATAAACGCTTAGTTTGTGGGATACTGGGTGTAAACTCCTATCATCTACTCCCTCCTTTCCCCAAAACAAGGCCACAAGAAATTTTAGGACAGATTAATGAGAGGTAAAATGACTTCTATTGCTCCTATTATTAGCCATACTTAACGCTAATTGGCTGTCACATACTTACATGCACACATGCCAAATTGAGTATAATAACTTATTTTTTTAGATAAAGTTTGAATCGAGAATGTCTTATTTTTGGGATGGAGGGATTAGGTTCATGTTTTTTCACTTGAATTTGGGTAATTGAATATCCTTTGAGAGAAATTTTAGAGTGCTTTAAATTAATAACAGTCGTCCATCTGGCAAAATATAATGGTGAAAGTACCAAGAAGTACCTAAAAGGAAGTATCGGGAAATAAAGTCATCTAGTTTCTAGGCCGGTTGAGTTTCTTGTAAGTGTATATACTCCCTCCGGTACCGCAAAAGAAGTCGTTTAAGACACAATTACGCATACCAAGAAGTCATTTAGTAGGGGTAATTTTTCCATGTTTACCCCTAATAAATAGGACGACGGACGCATTGTAAACAACAATGTTGTCTTGGCCAACTGCTAAGCGTAGTGCCTCCTGTCGCACTTTATGTGTGAGTATGTGGGTTCGAATCCTGCTTGCAACATTATTTTTGCCTCGGGCTGCGGAAAGAAGCGAGGCGCATGCGGAAGGCCTTAATTACGTGTGCTGTTTTGACGAGGAAACGAAGGGGCTCTACATCGCAATTAAGGAGGGGCAACGACGTCAAAAACCCACTAGCCACACGCGGAACGTCTTCTTTTCTGCACTCGGCGATGCGCGCAGGACGACCTCTTTTGCGGTACCGGAGGGAGTAGTAAATAGACACTTTAAAATTGATATATATGATATACTAACTACATGGACTTTCTCTTGGAACTGCAGTGGATACATGGCACCAGAATATGCCATGCGTGGCCACTATTCAATAAAGTCAGATGTCTTCAGTTTTGGTGTCTTGATTTTAGAAATATTAACTAGAAGAAGAAGCAGTGGCTCCTACAGTCTTGATGAATCTGTTGATCTCATAAGTCTAGTAAGTCGTTCTTTTGTTCCCAAACTCATCACAAAACACAACTTGCTGCGAGAAATGCATTTGTTGATACAACATACACAGTTTGATGAATCTTTTGATCTCATAATTTGCATTTGTTGGAGGTATGGGGGCACTGGACGGCAGGAACGATTATGGAGATCATGGATTCATCTATGAGAGGCAATGCTCCTGGAGACCAGATGCTGAAGTGTATTCATATTGGGCTATTGTGCGTTCAGGATAACCCAGTGGATAGACCAGCAATGTCGACAGTAAATGTCATGCTCAGCAGCGCCACTGTCTCTCTCCCGGCTCCCTTAAAACCAGAGTTTTTCATTCCAAGGAGCGGCACCTACTCAACTATTTGTTCGGAATCGAGTCCTAGAGCTTCCTAATCCACAACCACAACTGAGAAGTAATGCCATTGAATCAAGTGTCAATTGGAACCAAAGATGATCGAGACCTGGAGCCTGTTACCGTGGCAATTTGATTATTATTGCAGGAACAAACTTGGCAACACCCCTAGCAACGGAGTTTTGAGTTATGTTTCCACTGGTCTATCCACGCCATGTCACCATTATGTATGTTTTGTGTAAATCCTTTAAATTGAGGAATCAGAGTCAATTACAACAGAAACTGTCTCAATTACTACCTCCCGCTCACAATTGTTTTTTGATGTTTTAGATTGTGTTGACCTATTTATATTTTGGTTACCAATTTTTTGATATACTTAGAGAAAAAAGTGGTCAATAAGTGGTAATGATTTTTGAAATATTTGAATTATGAAATTATGAAAAAAAATGTACAGTTTGGAATGAATAATTCAAGAACTGGATTCAGTAGCAGATCTTGTTGGTTTTCCCTTGCGGCTCCCATGGTTTGTTTGGTTAGCTGGTGGTGACACGTGGTTAGTTCTGATTTGTTGTGATAGAAAAATATTGTTGTCTGATTTATTGTGATAGAAAAATACTGTTGTCTGGTGATACGTGGCTGATTTTGATTTGATGTGAGAGAAAAATACAGGTGGTGGTGGCTGAAAAGCAGGCGAATAAGACGTTGCTCTGGTGGGGCCCGAACCAAAAGAGTGGCCGGACTGGGCGGACGCAAATAGCATCTCAGAAGACCATTGATCATCTTTTCTCATAAAAAAAGAATTTTTTTTAGAAATTGGATTAAAAGAACCCGGCCTCTACATTCCGTGAGGAATGTATGCAGCCCAAAACAAACTTCAGACAATATAAAAGCAGTACTCAGACTGCCACCACGCCACACACGCCAACATGTTTACTAGACGACATAAACAGACCAATTAAGACCCGATGCAACACATGTGCTACCACACACCACCAGCGATAAGCGACGGTTAATTAGTAATTCTTCTCAACGAATTCCAGCCAAACTTGTTGAAGATTTCTAATGCCGTCGTCTCCAAACAGCGACTCCCAAACAACAAGCACCTCCGATCTTCTTCCTTGGTCAGAATTGACCAACTTCTGATCCAGAAAGCACTTTTAAAAATTACCTGCAAGCATGAACAAGGTTTTGATCTTTGAAAAACAGAATTATTCCTGCTAAGCCATATAGCCCAGCAAACTGCCGCTACCCCGAGCAATACATGCTTTCTCTGGTTAACATTAAAGCTTTTAATCCATGTCCCAAAAATATCGCTTATACTTCTTGGTTTTTTAATATCAAAAGTTATACTAATTGTGCCCCAAACTTGCATAGCAATCGGGCAATCAAAAAAGAGATGTTGAATTGTCTCGTATTGACCACAAACACAACACTCTGTGCCCCCTTTTCAATTCCTCTTAGCCAAATTATCTTTAGTGAGGACCACCCCTTTCCTTAAATACCACAGGAAAATCTTAATTTTTAAAGGCACCTTAACTTTCCAAGAAGAAATATCAAAGGGAACCCCCTCCCTTGTCATAATATCATTGTACATAGCTCGCACTGAGAAAGTCTTGCTTCTATTCCAAACAAAAGTGTCTTTTCGCCTAGTAAGACGTATGTCCAAAAGACCCCCAACTAACTTTAACCATTCAACCCAGTTCTCTCCTACCACCGCCCGCCTAAAAGAAATATTAAGTGAACATGACAACAATTAAGTGCCACAGACATGAGTTTCATCAGAAGATCAATATGAAGTATGATGGCTAGGGGTGGTAATGGATCATGGCTCTACTTCATTCTTCACAATCTAACTAAGCGCTATATATTTTTAGCTCAAAATTGAATAGTATTATGACCCGATCCTAATAGAGTCAAATCCTTTAGTACCTTGTACAACGTCCCACTGACTGCATCTGTATGGATGGAAAGAAAGTTGACGGGCCCTGGGTCGGAACTCGGAACCAAACCGTGCCGCGAAGGCTACAAGGGGACACTCGTTGACAACGAGTCGTTGTACAGGGTGCGTCTAGCTATCACCGTAGCGACAAAATACAAACCGTCACGCCGGTTTGGTAGATATATGTGTGCCCTAGAGTCAATTGGGAAAAAAACAAAATTGATGACATCAGCCACATGCAATACAAATTGAAACTAAAAAAATCTATAAATCATAAATTGAGTATCAAAATTAAATTCTGATTGCACCATTAGATTTCTGACAATAAAATCTTCGAAACAAGATCCTACTTGACTATATTTTGACAAAAATAATTTACTCATATTTTTAATTAAGATTATATATTTTGTGCAATACATAATCGTAGAACCAAATTCACAAACCGCCAGAACAAAACATTTGTACATACCGAACAAATTATATGAACTGTTGGAACAAATATGTATATGTGTCGAACAAATTTTACAAACTACCAGAACAAAATATTTGTACGTACCAAACAAATTATATGAACTACCGGAACAAATATGTATACGCGTCGAACGAATTTTACAAACTATCAGAACAAAATATTTGTATGTACCAAACAAATTATATGAACTACCAGAACAAATTATATGAACTACCGGAACAAATTTCTATGTACCGAACAAATAATATAATATAAGACAAGAAAAAGAAAAAAGAATAAGAATAAAAGAATAGAGGAAGAAAAAAAATGGAAAGAGAAAAAATAAAATAGAAAATAGATAAAAAATAAAAAAATAAAAGGTAAACAAGAAAAAATAAAAGAAATAGAATGAAAAGAAAGAAGAATAAAAAGAAAGAAATTAAAAATGAAACAAAAAATAATATTAGGAAGGAAACATAAAAAAAGAAAAAGAAGAAGAAAAAAGAAAAACATAAAAAGATTTCTATAAAAATATAAATAGAAAAGAAAAAAAGAAAAAAAAAGAAAAAAAAACTCAGAATAAATAAAGAGAAAACAAAAAAACAAAAAAAAACTTACCTGCGACCCTCCCTCCCGCGAGCTGACCGCTCGGCGCGATGGTTGCTCTAGATAGCCACCACGCGTTGTACATGCCCAAACAAGTGGCCCGTTTAGACAGGTTGAAATTCCACTCAAATTCACTATTCACTTTATCACATCTCACCATTTTTTTTCCATCTAATCATTTTCATTCACTATTAACTATCATATTTTCACATCTTGTCTCACCTTTCACTATGCACTCATCACATTTTCGCTCAAAAAACAATATTTCAGCACTATTTATACATATTTTCATTTTCTTTTCACCCATCCAAACACCCACAGCAAGTCTAATGCACTATTCTCTTATTACATCACCATCATTTTTTTCTAGCAAAATACCTTCATTAAGTTCCACAGCGCAGCAACCGCAACAAAACGTAGTGCATAAGCATAACGTTGTTTCACCACATCATATCTATACATGATCACCATTTTATTGTTTTGGGGGAAATGCTAATGCTCACATTAAGAGTGCGTTTGCAGGGTTCTGATTGTGGTTGTGGCTGTGACTGTGCTGATGGAACAGATTCTGTGAGAGAGCTAAAGCCGTTTTAGGAAAACGTTTGGCAAAACAACTTCTCTTGGCTGTGTAATGTGGACAAGGGGGTGAAATGTTCATAATACTCTTCACTTTTCTTTTGATTTTCTTTTTTCCTCCTATTTTTCCTTCCTTTTTTCTTTTACCTATTTTCCTTCTCATTTTTTCTCTCTTATTTATTTCTCTATTTTCCTTCCTTATCTCCACCGGATGCCCATCGTGGCCTTATCCATTCGCAGAGTCATCCCCAACGAAAGCCGCACGCACGCGGCCGCGAATCCAGCTCCTGTGCCGTCGCCGTCCGACTTCGACGCTCCCGTGCAGTGCGTCGTGCCGTCCAAACCAGCTCCTGCAGTGTGTTGCTGCCTTCCCAACCTCGGGCCTCCCTTGCAGCGCGTCGTCGCCGTCCAGCCCACCTCTGCAGCGCGCCGCCGCCATCTGGAGCTCGAGCGTCCACCGCCGGCCACCTCCTCTGCAGCGCCGCCCTGCGACCACCGCCGGCCCTCCGGCTGCTGTCCTCCGCGTCGTCCGTCCTCCGACCTCCAGGTACCCCGGCGTCCGTCGAGCGCTAGCTTCGCCGTTGTCCGTCCAGCTCCACCGCGTAGCACCGCTGCGGTCTGGCCACCAGCCTCCACCGCGATGGCCGCTCGTGGCCCCCCGGGGCAAAAGATGAAAAGTGGGGGCGGAGCCGCAGGCGGAGCGGGGGAAGCTATGATTTTCAGCTCCCTCTCGACCGAACCGCGCCAGTCAGCGGGTTTCGCGACGGCTTCCATGCAGGAGCCGTTTTTTGCCCCCCTTTGACACAACTCCGCGCAAAACAGCTCTGGGCTGGCGGAGTCGTGTCAAACGGACCCTAACGGTTTAACCTATGCTCTGGTGCTGCTGCGTTATGTGTCTCACGACACACTGTGTCCATAATCAGTGTCGGTCCTATAGGGGTGGCAGGGTGTGCGACGGCCGTGGGCCCAGACTGGGGAGGGGCCCAAGTCCACGTATACAAACCCTCATGCCTTATAGTTCATTAGGCATTAGCAAAGTGATTATAAGACAATTAGAGACTTGGTCAGATGGCCTAAGAAAATAATGTCGGCATTTCTAGCTTTCTTTCCTGAGTTCCTTTCATCGTGGCCCTCGAATAGAGCGGAGCGAGGAGCCGCAAAGCACACACTTTGATCGTGATTCAGAAGTTCATGACATGCCAACGCATACGCGTGGGCACACAGTGAGTCAGTAACTCGCAAGGGCTCCACGCCTCCGACGACGACATGATCTTGACCTCGGTTTTTTTGCTTCTTGGCTTCTTAAGAATGCGGTCGCCGATGAGATGATCAGTTGTTCCAGTTCATGCCCAGGCTCTAGGTATCTTTTCTCTTTTTTTCATTTTTCAATCAAAATTAATTATTTATATAGTAATAAGAATATATTATTAATTTTTCTTTCACTTTATAAGTAAATCAGCTCGTATATATTACGAATTTTATACATAGTCTAGAGAGCCATCGCGACGAATTCGCCACAGGACCCTCAAAATCCTAGAGCCAGCACTGTCCATAATTGTTTAATAAAGCTCATATATATCTTGTCATTGTCAACCTTAATTTAGACGTGCGGGTGGACGAATTGCGTGTCTTGACTTGTGTGTATACTCAAACAGTCAATCGAGGATGAGATTTTGTTTCCGCGGCGGCCCGTGTGGATACACGGACAGATGGTGAAACCACCATTCGGCTATACCTATCATTCACATCAGAGAACGTCACTCAACATCCAGCACCAGCATTTTAGTGGTCTGGAATATCAACACCAACTAATAGTACTTTTCACTCAGACATACAACTAATAATATTTTTTTCTCAAAATAAATTGGTATCAACTACTGGTCATCAGAACGTCCCGGAAGGTGGCTATTGGAGCCTCGTTGGGCCGTCGCCATCTCAATCTGCACACATCCTGCTCCTCTAGTAGTCGGAGTCGCGACTCGCGACAGCAGGCGACGTAACGTACACTACTGCCTCGGTGTGGATGAGGGAGAGTAGCCACGGAGTTTCACTCTGCCCACGGAAGACGACACCCCCTGCATGTGCATCGGGCAAGAGGCTGCCGAGTGGCAAGCCAAATCCTTAATACTCACTCCATCCAAACTGCTGGTCATTTTGATTTTTTAGCATAATTTTTCACAAAAATGTGAGCACCTGGATCGAGTCGATGAATTGCACATCACAAGAAATCTTATTACCAAAGAGTGTTATTTTCATGATAGATGGTGTGCCCTTTAATACCAACGTATTAGTGGTGATTTTATCAATCTCGGCATGCCGGCCAATCTCTAAAAAGTTCTTACTATAAAGTTACGGTTGTGTACACACATTCATAAGGATGAGTGTGCGTGTTTGTATATTGAGCATCTGCATTTGTACTGTGTTTTGCTAAAAAAACAAGGTAAGACCAGTCTCAGTGTATAATTTACGTGAGAACTAGGTAACTATACTAGATGAGTGTTGTGAGGATGAAACTCTTTTCTCATCTAACGAACTCCATCTATCAATTATCTTACCAAATCAGTATTCTTGTTGATGTGACATTGACTTTACTGTCATGAAATTCTCATGATACTCCCTATTCGGACTGGCCTAATAACAGGCTCTCCCTTCGCATTATCACATACTTAAGAGCAACTCCAACAGCCTAGCCAAACACATAGATTTCTGTGAAAATGGAAAAAAAATCTCAGCTAAACCTCGATTCAACAAACTGACTTTCTTCCTCTGTTCGCTTTCAGGTTCAGCATTTCCTCCCTCGCATTAGGTATCTTTGACGAGCGATGTGCCTCGACATTCCCTCGCGCCCTCCCGAATTCCCACACTTGCGCCTTCCCGCCACCCGTCCCCGCACCCTCTCGTAGGCGACCCCACGCCTTTCCGCTTGTGCCACCTTCCTCAGCCCGTGCCGCCGCCCGAGGAGGTGCTGACGATGAGGAGACGGAGGCGGGCACAGGCGTGGAGGATCCGCCCGAGGAGGACAACGACGACGGCGGCGGCGGTGCGGGTGGCGGTGCCACTACCCCCATCACCAGAAGGAGGTGCGATGCCCCGATCCGGCTAGTACAGAAGGGGGAGGGAAGAAGGTGGCAGTGTGAGGAGAGCTAGTCGGTGGGGAGGGGCTGCTCAGGGAGAGGCCGGCCAATGGGAAGGGTCAGCGTAGGGAGCAGCTGGCCTGTGGGGAGGAGCCGCGCGAGGAGAGGTCGGCCTATGGGGAGGGTCGCGCAGGAAGCGGTTGGCCAGCGAGGAGGAGCTTGCTGGCGGGGAAAGGCCGGCCGGAGCTCCGGTGCCAAAGTGGAGGAACGGGATGGGAAGAGGCCGATCTGTGACGCCAGTGGCAGGAGGAGGGGGATAGGAAGAAGGGGAGGGAAAGGTATGACACGTGGGTCCCACACATCAGTGTGGGGAGAGGAAGAGCCGAAGATTAAAAATAAAGAGTCTGTTGGTTTACCTTTCATTTTAGAAAGCTTTTTATTTTTAACTGCTTTTTTAATCTTTAAATTTAGTTAGGATTATTGCTAGCGTCTTGGAGATGCTCAACTATTATTGTTGTGCACTCTCCATAAAATGTAGTATGTAGATAAGTACATTGGCTTTGTATATATGGTCTTCAAAACTATGCTTTACTTCTTAATTTTTTATTCCAAATGTTTATAATAATGCATCATAATCCCTAAACGTTTTATGCCAAATGAGGTCGATTGTTGATAAAAAAAAACCATGAGGTTTGTGACTGATGTCTTATAAAATATATGGATAGAGTATTAAACATCTCCTGGATATGTTTACATTTGCTTTTTTATGCCCATTTTGAATACTAAGATTTAAATTTCAATATGATAAATAGTATTTCATTTGTTTTGAAAATTTTAACAAATTTAAAATTAGATTTTTAAATGAACACACTAATTAAATATTAAACCTCACAAAATTTTCTTAATAAATTAAAATATTATTTATTTAAATGAACATAATAATTAATTTTACTAATGCTTTCAAATGCCTCTCCAAGCATTGTAAAAAAGTTATATATATAAATTCAAAGTATAAATTGTTTTCTGAAAAAATTTATGCTCATAAATTATTCGTCATGGAAAAAGTTATGCGTATAATTCATCATTAGGAAAAAAATTAAGCTCATAACTCGTCATTAAGAAAAAGTTATGTGCATAACTTGTGAAACAGAGAAAGTTATTCACACAACTTATTAAAAACAGGGAAAATTATGCACACAATTTGTGAATAAGAAAAGTTGTACGCACAACTTGTGAAAAAAGAAAAAGTTATACGCACAACTTATGAAAAAAAAAATTTTACGCACAACTTATAAAAAGAAAAAAATTATGTATATTGAGTGCTGAGAGAAGAGTGGATAGTGAGAAGATAGAGCACGCATCTAAAAAACAAATACAGAGTACAAGAAAAGTAAAACATACGGGGTCCGCACAAGTTGTTGGAAGTAAAATATAAGAGAAGTCACTCGCATACGTGATGCAGACTTTTGAGAGAGGGACAACGACCAGCTGCCTGTATGCCAGTGCATGGAAGGACGCGAAAAGAGAAGAAATGACACACGCGCTCGTGTGAAGCTGTGCAGTAAGCTGCTGTCCGAAAGTGATCGCTAGAAACACGCGCATGCTAATTAGTGGTTCCCATAGTTCAGCCTATATGAAGATTCCTGAGCTTGCAATTCCTTTCTAAGATTTACGACTTTACGTCAGCACACAATGTATCCCTAGAGCTAGAATGACTGCAGAGTGCAGCTGCCACTACATGCGGGCCTTGGCACCCGTCGGGTCCACGATGCAGTGACAGGCAGAGGATCTCGATCCCTATAGCTGGACGTAAACTTTTGAAAGTTTCTTCATTCACATGTAATGTACAATTAATATTTCCTGCAAACATATATATTAGCTATTTATTTATTGTAAGAAGTACAGTACATCTTTTCAAACTTTGTGTACATGTATATCTGTTGGAAATACCAAACTTTAAAGTGCCTGATGCAGATCCGATCGGTTGCAGTACGCCGCATGTGGCTTTTTTTCTAAAGAAGACAAAAAATAACTCTCCAAAAAGAAGTATAAAGTGGGAGCTTGCATTTTGGCCCGCTGACTCCAAGTCTCTGAACTCTGATGGTCTAGCCAGATGATCAGATCAGAAATCAGATGGCAGCATAACCTTCCGACTTTGCTGGTGTTGTTTCTTGGATCCAAGCATTTGATGGGAGCACGCAGTTCCCGTACTCTGCAGTAAACGGAGTGGATCGGAACGGACAACAGTTAGATTACCATCCACTTAAACAAAGTGCCATGTTTAAGATCATGGTAGACGGGAGTGCAGTGTAAACTCACTTGGTGCGAGGTAGACGACGGAAGCGGCGCCGTTGAAGTCGCACGTCCCGCTGGCCCGGTTCTTGCGCTGGTAGTAGCTGTTGACCGCGTAAGAAGCGTGCGCGACCATGGTGTTGGGCTCGTAGCACGCCGCGCCCGGCTGGATGGCGCTGCAGTCGGCTCCGTTGGCGCAGGCGTAGTTCAACGCCGCCATCAGCCGCGCGTCGCCGACAGACTCCTTCGCCACGCACCAGCTCCTGTACGGGTCACAGGTGCCTGCCGCCGAAACCGAACGATCAGCGAGATGATTGGCGATCATATATAGACCTGGAAGCCACGATCGAGAACTCTCAACTCTGAACTCACCAGCTGGTTCGCTGTAGACGACGGAGGCGGCGCCGGCGAAGTCGCACGTCCCGCTTGCCCGGCCGTTGCGCTGGTAGTAGCTGTTGAACGCGTACGAGGCGTGCGCGACCATGGTGTTGGGCTCGAAGCACGGCGCGCCGGGCTGGATGGCGCCGCAGTCCGCGCCGTGGCTGCACGCGTAATCCAGCGCCGCCTGCAGCCGCGCGTCCCCGACGCCGGCGTTCGCCACGCACCAGCTCGACGTCGGCGGCCCTGGCGGCGGTGAGACGCCGCCGTGGAAGTCAAAATCGTACACCTTCTGCATGTTGGGGTAGAACAGGCCGAAGTGCTGCTCGATGTCGTCCGGCCCGAAACCCTTCTGGTTCTCGTCGAAGAGGGCGAAGATGTACACGTCCGTGTCGGCGTTGGGCCGGTGCGGGGTGCCCATCTTCCCGGACAGCACGCGGTTGATGACGTTGTTGTTGTACGCCTGCGCGTTCTCTTTCGACGCCGCCGGCGGGTCGCCATTCAAGGGCCCGAGCAGCCCGCGGCGTCCGGCGGACGGCGACCCGGTCTCCCCGATGAACGCTCTCAAACTGGTGAAGCCCAATTTATCCATGGCGAAGTACGTGGCGTCGAACTGGGCGTCGAGGAGGCTGTAGTACATGAGGCCGGTCTTGGGGTCGCGGACGCCGGGGTTGGGGTTCCCCAAGAAGTAGTCGCGGGAGATGGCGTTGGCCGATTGCGCCGCGTAGGCGAAGTACGGGTAGATGTTGATGGTGAGGTAGGAGCCCGTGCGCTGCAGGAGGTCGAGCATGGGCCTCATCACCGGCTCCGCGAGGTCGTTCCGGAACCTGCCATCGGCCGGCGGCCACGACACGTCGACGGCGGAGAACGCCACGGGCGTGGACACCTTGACGGCGTCGGCGAGGCCCAGGTCCGCCAGCGCCTTCTGCACGTTGGTCATGGCCGGGACGAGGGCCCACGTCAGGTCCGGCCTGGAGGCGAACACCTCGTTGCCCACCTGGACGGCGTTGATCTGCGTGGCGGGGAAGTACGCCGCGACGTTGCTCCGCGCCCACTGGAGCGCGTAGCCCTGGTCGCGCGCGGCGTCGGCGAGGTTCTCGTTGGGCAGCATCACCGACATCTTGATGCCGGTGTTGGCGAACGACCTGAGCACGTCGGGGTTGGCGTCGTATATCCTGGCCATGGTGATGCCGTTCTGCTTGAGAAGATTCACCACCGCCGCGGGGCCGGGCAGGTTGTTCGCCACCCTCCCGTAGTTCACGCCCACCTGCCCCGCTTCTGCAGGGGAGAAGAGGACTAGGGGCAATGCGGCGCCGAGGAGGAGGACAACGACGAAGCTGGCGGGCGCCATGCTCGTCGATCACCTCACCTGCAGTAGTGACGAGCGGCGGAGCAGACAAGACAAGGTGAGTGGCGGATCAGCAAGGGTGCGCGAGAACTTGTAGCCGGCAACAACAATGTCAACGTAGCGATGGGTCCCACGCCGGCGGCTTAGGTTCGATGCACATGTGCATGGAGCAGGGACGAATCATCTCGCCATTATCCTCGTGGGCATGTGGCAGGCAGATAGCCTTGACGAGTCCTCTACTCCACCTCCATTGCCATGTTGGGCGGCGCCGTTGTAAACAAGAACCTTCCCGCCGCGCAGTTACAATTTGATTTGCGCCCTTGTTTTTCTCAATTATCGCACATGTATTGGAAGGCAACTGGCCAAGTGACAATGCTTGCAATAATTTTAGTCCTGATGTATCACTGGATTCTTCTCCTATTGCCGTTTATTCGGTGAAGGCTTCATCAAGTTGATGAGAAAATTCATTTGGAAACAGTCTACATCCAAGAAGAGATATTAACAAATATCGTGCTTATCTACACACTGGAGAGAGACGTTCCAATCTATGATAAAAAATTACTACTTCTGTTCTTAAATATATGACGTTTAGAACAAGTTAATTAGTTCAAAAATGTACTAATGTGCTTGTCTAAATGTTATTTAAAGAACAGAGAGAGTACACTATTAAGGTTTAGTACGCACGCTAAGGACAATAATTTGTTCAACTCCCCAGGAAGGATAATATCGAACCCTCACAAAGTAGGATATATAATATCAAACAACTCTACATGATGTCGAGAACATGAGTTCACACTTTCAAAGTTGTTCAGCTATCGCAATCAGAGTTTCCCGCTAAGGGTCGAGGTTTTTCACTTGCAGGTCTCGATCCTCGCTACTCAAGTGCTCTAACAACTTTAATCTCTTATCTTCTCTTTCTCATTCAGCCTATTCTGTGGCTATATACATACAACGTGAGTAGACCATTTGGTGTTTTTTATATTACACATAAATCAAAAGTGATTTTAAACTCCTAATAGGAATGATTTATATGTAAAGCATTTCCCCAACAAATATAAGGCCATAAGGGGATACTCATTTGCTTTATATTTGTTGGATGCAACGTTTTATTAACAATTGTAAATCCTTCGTAATTAGTTTTGTAAAAAAACTCCTCGTATCCTAGAATTAGCATTTTAAACCTATGAAGTTAAATTGTTCATAAAAATATTGTTTTCAAATATAGGAGGTATAATAAATTTTGGAATTTTCAAACTCTAATATAAAAATAAGTGATGTTCCAATTAAATACATAATATTTTAATTTTCAGAAAAACCTAAAGGTTTTAATTTAATAACTTATATATATGTGTATAAAATTTGCTTGGCATATAAAAAAAATGAAAAAGAAACAAACAATCATCAGACCAACACATGGACGGACCGTACGTGCGGGACCCAACTGCTGCCGCGTCGTGCGCAACCGCACCAAGTCTGGGTGGATTAACCATTTGTGGGGCCCACACACTTGTTTGGAAAAGGAAAAAAAAAGCTGATTTTTTTCCGTCGGACCGCGCACGTGGGATGGCACAGCGGCCAGAGCCGGACACTCCGCGCGCGCACATGCAGAATTGGTTTCCGCGCTGAACTATTGCAATGTCAGGATTGTTATTCGAAGCATGTCAGTACGTTGTAGTAACGGTAGGTTTTCTTCTACTTGAATTTCTTTTTCAAGTTCTCTCTGCAAGACGCACAGGGTTTACAATTTTGGTTTTATTTAAGTTTTTTTTTCATCAGCATCGAAAATACCGAAATTCGTGAAACTTTAGTGAAATTTTACCAAAAAAATTAGAGTCTTCACCAAATTATAGGGTTTTTGAACTTTTTTTGGATATAAACAAATTGTTAGTATAATTTGTGTAACTATTGAGTTGAACAATATGCGGCACAAACGATAGAAAATATGAGTCCAGAGCAAGGTTTATAACTTTTTTGGGTTGTTTTGTCACCGCTAATATTATTCGCAAATTTTTGGTGAAATTGTTTTAGAAAATTCACCAAATTAAAAAAATTGAACTTTTTGGATTAAACAGATGATTAATATGACTTATGGCTATATTTATTGAGTTAAAGAATATGCAATACAAACAATAGAAAATATGAGTCTAGAGTATTATATTTGCAGAAAAATATGCATAAGTGTAATAGTGAATTTTGATTTTTTTTTCTTTTGGTCACCACTGAAATTCGTGAAATATCAGAAAAATTTTGTCAAAATTAGGAACCATGGTCTAGAGTACTATATTTACAACAATTTGTATGCATAAGCTTATAAGTGTAATAGAAAATTTTGGAATTTTGTTTCAGCCACCACCAAAATTATTGAAATTCATGAAACTTCAAAGAAATTTTGCTTAATTTAGGAACCTGACATCTTGCTCCCAGTTTCCCACCACCAAAGCTCCAGCGTCCAGCCCAACTGCCCAAGCTTGGTGCGGTTTTCTTTGGTGGCCTGGTGGGTGTGTGGTCTGGGAAGCCCTAAAACCATGGAGCGTTAACCACTGGGCTATATGCCCATTTGCTTGTCATCATCGTTCGGACAGTTTGGTGAAATGGTGCTGTCACAATGTCAATCCATGGGTAAATTCCAGGTTCACTACGACATTTGATCTGCATAAGAACTGGTACTCCAATTATGATTGGAGATATCTTAGTTCCTTGCGACCGCTGATTTATTTGTGACCCTTTTGTGTTGTGACAGAAAGCACTCCGACGGCGGTGACATGTCATGTCGTTACCAACATCAATAGATTTTTTTGATAATTTTTATTTACGGAAACAACATGCTTATGAAATGATACAAAGTGAACTATTAATGTTGGTCAAAAGATGGCCCCCGCTATTATACATGATATAGCTATAGCATCACGGTTTTTCAAAATCTTTAAAAATAGCCCCTAAATTTTTTTCTTAAAGCATATAGTAATTTTACACAAAAGTCCTTGCCTTTTAATATATTTGCATGCACCTTTTAAATGTAAACCCTAGGATCCATATGCATCTTGAGTGGCTAACATCCATTTCTCATCCCAAATTTTCTTTTCTAACTTTTCTAAGGAATTTCTAGAGCACCTACACATCTAGGTCCATTCAAATTTGAAATCCAAATTCAAATTTGAATTCAAACTCAAGTCCAAACAATAGGAAAAACCCTTTCAAACTCTAGTGGGCCGGCTTCCTTTTTCTCAGCCCAACGAAGTCTATCCCACCCCCTCCATCTCCTTCCCTTGCGCAGCCCGCCATCCCTCTCTTTTTCGCGCACGGCCCAGCACAGCCCAATTGGCGGCCCAACACCCCCGCCGCGCCGACGTCATCGTCATCTTCCTCCCCATCCCTCCTTGCTCCCTCCTCCTCCGACACACTGCGACGCCACTGTGCTGATCTCGCGTCCTAGGCCCCTAGGAGACCCCGTAGCGCGCGTACGCCCCAGCCCTCTCCGTCGCACCTTTTGACCTCCAACTCTCCCCCTCCTCCCGTACGGAAAACTGCCTCGCGCTGCATGCGCACGCACGCGCCAGAACGCCGCCGCCGGCCATCCCCATCCCAATCCGCTACCCGTCGTCGTACGCTTCTCCCTCACGCGCGCCTCGTGCTCACCTGCACTAGGCGGAAAAGCCTGCACCCTTCCCCACACCCGCAATCGCTGGCCCATCTCTAATTTTCCGCGCCAAGACCGGCGCCCACTTGCGAGCTCCAGAGCGCCGCCGCAGGCACCGCCGTTCGATCTCGCCCTCCGCTGCTCCAAGATTGCAGCCACGTCGAGCGCCGCACTCGCCTGCACCACCGGAAGTGTTGACGGTCGATTTCCGTCAACCAAGAGCACTTGTTACACTTTGGTTTGAGCTTTGATTTATAACTAACCCGCCACTAGGCACACTAATGATGTAACAACTTCGCACTTGCATGTGATTTTTGGAGTATGTTGTTTACGCAGGAATTAAGTACCTAAATTAGGACTTCCGGGTAGAGTTCATTGAGCACTTTGTGAGAAGATCACGAAGCCCGGCAGGAGTCAAGACACGAAGTGAACATGACTCCAAATGACCCGAGGACCGAAGCATGAAGCTGTGAAACTCCGAGGACCCGAACGGAAGATGCGGGAGTTTGCGCGCCAAGCACCCTTATCTAAACCGCGGGGAAAACGATGTCAAGGACCCACATGGACTTCGGCAAATATTCAAGAAAGCAAGAGAAGCATCGTGGAGGAAGATGGGCCTGAACCAGACTGAAAAGGGCCTGGGCCGGCAGGCCCATGCCGACCAGCTTAGGGGGTTTCAGGCCCGGTTCGGCCTCCCCTTTGACCTACACGCTCCTCGGCTCATTTATACCCCCTGCCTCCGACGGCCGCCACATAAATTCATCAGAACTCGGCGAAACCTAGAAGTGAGCACCGGAGGGAGACGACGGCGGCGGAGCCCTCGAAGTTGTCTAGGGGATGGCCTAGGCCAACCGTAGCCGCCATGGCCACCCTGCATGGTTGTGCCATGGTGGAGTTTCGGAGCTACGCATTCATCATCATAGGTATGGCCTCGGTGGTGATGGTGTAATGTATACTTTCATGTGAGCAATGATAATCTTGTCATCCGATCTATTAAGCGATTGCATGTCTCTGTCTTTACTTTCTACCTTTCATGAATATGCATGATCCTTAGTCTAATGCTAGGTTAGACTACATAGCATGCTTTATGTAATCATGGTGATTAGATCTAGTATGTCAACCCTTCATGGTTTGTAGACATGTCCAAGTATGGGCAAGCTCTTAGGCTACCCGCATCATTAAGGATGCATCGTGACAGGATGATTACCCCTGAAAGTGCGGATGTCTTTGGGAGGTAGGCCGGAGGTAGGAGTTTAAGGATGCTTTTAGATGAGATGCTTGGTTTGTTGTTCGTTTGCCGGAACTACAACTAGAAGACGATAGACTTAGTCATCCCCTTGGTGGCGCTTTACCTTGCCTACGTTCGTGTATGTGATCAACCTTGAGCTATCATATACTTATCTCTTGAAGGTTACCTTATATGCAATTTACACTTCATGTTAGGTTAGTTCGATAGATTAGGTAGAGACCCCTAGCGGTTTGCTTCTGATCCTTGGATTGACAATCCTTGGGAGATCCTCCTTGGTGAAAAAGGCACCAAGTCACCCGTACGCTTGCGGTGAACTTCAACACGGTTTTGAACCGTCAACAAGACCTTTTTCTGGCGTCGTTGTCGGGGATCGGCAACTCGAACCCTAGGGTGATCTACCTTTCTATTTGACTAACCCTAATTTTTATTATTGCATATATGCTTATTTTCTTGTTTGTGTCCTTGAAAGCAGGTGAAAAGCTAGACACAAGATGTTCGATGAGTTCTCTACATACACACCCCAACAAAATGATCGCGACATCAAGATTCGCTCTTTAGTGGTAGGTGCTAACTTTGGTTAGTGGCCCATCATCCGCTATCGAGACCACACCCTACACAAGAGCACGTGAACAAGGTAAGTCAATGTGTTAATTAAAATTTTAAGACTAATGTTTTGTGGAGATTTGTTTGATCAGGCAATAGGTATTGGAAGCAATCGATGCCCCCGAGATCACAAGATCAAGCTCTTCAACATTTTTGAAGTTTATGTTCGCATCAAGTTTTGCACAGCCTCATGGGAAGAACAACATGATATCTTTGGATATTTAGAAGCCCCACGAAGTTACGCTTCCAACGAGTCAAGAATCAAATCTATCGGAGGTTCCTACAAGCAGATATGGCCGAATCACCGATGATTCCACATCCTGAAAATTTCTGGACAGCAGGCAAAGCTGAAGTGAAACAACCATAACTCCCTCATTTGGACTCCGATTAAAATGGATGAGTACCCATTGGAAAGGTAATTTTATAATTTTTTCAATAGAATTATATTTTGGTATATGTTCTGTTATGTATACAGGGGAGATCAAATCTATTATCTAGAAATGTGCCAAAATTAATTAGACAACACTTCTTGGGTTTTTACGGCCTCTAAGATTTATGGTGAATTTTTGGGAATTTTTGGAAATTTCTAAGCTGGCTAACTAACACTTGGTGTGCACTGAGCTGTGTGGCCGTAGCAAAAAGGAGGCGGCTGAGCGGCTGACAAATGGGGTCGGGGCTGACGCGGCGCGGGGCGCTGACGTGGTCGATGTGGCGTGCACGTGGCGGTGGTGTAGAGGAGCTTGCTGGAGCTCTCGCCGCCGGCCGCTAGGAGGGGTCTCTGACGACGGCAAGCGGCTCTATGGCTTCAGGAGGGTGCGACGAACTCTCTGGAGATGATGTGGAGGTCGGAGAGGGCACGGCGGTGCAACGCGAGTTCACCGAAGTGGTGGCGGCACGCGGTGAAAAAGGGAACAAGGCTCGGAGGGATCTGGTGCTCTTGTGAGTGCATGCGCACGCGTGCGGACGACTCGTGAGTGCGGAGAGGGTGCCACCGAGGTGTGCAGTGGCCGAAACATGGCCGAAGGCTCGCCGGTGCGGCGGCAGCGTGGCTAGGAAAGGGAGAAGAGGGGAGAGGCGGCTCGGGCAGCATGACGGCTTACCCAGGGAGCACTCTGACGCGGCGGCCAGCCCAATTTCGGCAGTGTAACGACCGGAGTTAGCTTTTGCCAGCGATGGCGGGCGGCGGAGGGGGACGAGCGGTGGCCGTCCCTTGTATAGCGCTACAGCGAGAGCTGGTTGCGGTGGAGCAAAGCCTTGGTAGCTAGGGGCTTGTAGGAGCCCCCCTTGGCCTCATTCAGGGCTAGCTCCGGCGAGGGAGTGATAGCGGCGGTGTGCTCCTCCCGGCGGAGCAGGGATTCACCGAGGAAGAGAGGGAGGTGAGGCTGTGGTGGTGTAGCATGCAGTGTGAGGGTGTAAGGAGTTAGGTGAGGCTCGGGGTCCTATTTATAGGCCGGAGAGGGGAGGGGAGGTGGCCGTAGGAGCTTGGATAAGCCCAGCGGTGGATGAGAGTCGTGGCGCCGAGGCGGTGGGTACAGCGTGAGGACCAAGGACGAGAGGAGGTGAGATGGTATGGGGATGTGGGTGCAGCGGCTTCTGGTGGTGCAGGCGAGTGCGGTGCTCGCCTCGGCTGCAATCTTGGAGCAGCGATGAGCGAGATCGAGCGGCGGTGCTAGCGGCGGCGCTCTGGAGCTCATGCGCGACCGTCGATCGTGGCGCGGGATGTGCGAGCAGATGAAGGGATGGGGGCGCAAGGAGATGGCGCAAGCTTTTCCGCCTGGTGCAAGTGGGTGCGGGGCGTGCGTGAGGAGGGTGCGTACGGCGTTGGAGGCGCGGATCGGGGTGAGGATGGCCGACGGCATCGCTCTGGCACGTGCGTGCGCGTGCGGGGGCTGGGCGCGTCCGTACGGGAGGAGATGGGGATGGAGGCCAAAAGGTGCGGCGGAGCGTCGGGCGAATGCAGCGCGCGCTAGCAAGGCGGCAGTAGAGGAAAAAGGTGGCACGCGGGTGAGAAAGGCGGCGACGTCACGGCGTGTCGGGGGAAAGGGGGCAGCGCGGATGGGGAAGACGACGTGATGTCAGCTGATGTCTGCCAGGCGGGGGAGGCGGGCTGCTGCTGGGCTGAGCTCGGCCGCATGCACGCGAGGGAAAAGAAGGTGGGTTGCGTGAGAAAAAGAGAAGGCGGGGGTGGGGAGAACTTAGCTGGGCTGGAAATGGGGAAGCCGGCCCATCAGTGTTTGAAGGAGTTTTTCTATTGTTTGAACTTGAGTTTGAATTCAAATTTGAATTTGGATTTCAAATTTGAATGGACCTAGATGTGTAGGTGCTCTAGAAAATCCTTAGGAAAAGTTAGAGAAGAATTTTGGGGTGAGAAGAGATGTTAGCCACACAAATGCATATGAAACCTAGGGTTTAATTTTAAAAGTGCATAGAAATTAAATAAAATGCAAGGGCTTTTGTGTAAAGTTGCTATATGTTTTAGAAATTTTTTAGAGCTATTTTTAAAGGTTTTGAAAAACTGGGATGTGACATCATCCTTGCCCCTTGCGCTGTACCCGCCGCCCCGACGCCATGCCCCTCACCCGCCGCCGAGCTTATCCGGCCGCCTCCCCTCTTTCCTGAGCGACGTGGCACGACCACGAGGTCCTGCCCGGTCTATAAATAGCCCCGAGGAGCTCCTCACATCCCCACACCACCTCCACAGCCTCGCCGGCTTAGGCCAAGCACTCCACCCCTCTCCACCAGAGCGTCGCCCACCTCCCTCGATGGAGCAAGCCTTGGCCGAGGCCAAGGAGGACTCCGACGGGCCCCTAGCCACCAAGGTTCTGCTCCGCTGTAGATGAGCCCCGCCATAGCGCCGTAGGTAGCACCGCTGCTCCCTCCTTCCGGAGCCGTCCGCCGCCGCGGCGAAGCTCGATTCCGACCGAGGTGCTTCCGGAATTGAGGCCGCCGCCGCACTGGAACCTCTTTAGGTGAGCTGTTATGCTGCTCCGTCACTCCTCTTTTCCTCTGTCTCTCCCCAATCCCGCCGCCACGCTGCCGAGGTAGCACCGCTGTACTAGCGAGCCTCCGACCGTGCTCCGGCTACCACCCATCTCTGTAGCCCTCTCCCTACCCTCACTAGGCACGATTACACGCACACACACACTTGTCCAGGCGCAGAATGCCCTCCCAGGCGTTTCCCGTGCACGGCCGTGCGCCGCTGCCGCTCCAACGACCCTACACCGTACCACCGAGCTCCTTTTGGCCACCATGTCACCCCTCCAAGCTCTACCGTGTCGCACCCAGCACCTAGGTCCACTTCTCGTCGCCGGAGACCCCTTCTAGCGGCCGGCGGCGAGAGCTCCGGCGTGCTCTCTGTTTCCGTCGCCGCGCCCGTGCCGATCTAGGGTGGCGCCGCCAATCGCCGTCCACAGCCTGACGGCCGTCGACACCGTCCGTCCTCCCATCACTACCACGCGGACCCAGCGGGAATGGCGTCAGTGCCCTGCTGTCCCTCTCCCCTCTCCTACCCCCTGCACCCGGTGCACCATGCACCGCACACTCGCGTGGGCCACACGGACGCCACATGGGCATGCGATGCACCACATGGTCGCCACATGCGCGCCACGTCGACCACGTCAGCCATCCAGCCCCGCCTATCAGTCGCACAGCTGTGGCATTTTTGCTATGGCCACACACCTCAGTGTACGCCAAAGTCTTAGTTTGCTATCTTAGAAATTTCCAAAAATCCCCAAAAATTCACCATAAATCTTAGAGTCCCTAAAAACCCTAGAAATGTTGTCCAACTCATTTTGGCACATTTCTAGATATTAGATTTTATTTTGTTCTTTTCAACCTAAAGGAAAGTCCCTTTAGTGTACCCAAAATTCACTCTTTTCAAATCCATAGCTCCAAAAATCCCACCAAAAATCCTAAAAATACTTGTAGCTCATATAAGCCAAACCCTATCTTAGCCACATGAAATATCATCTTCCTCTACCCTAGATAGCTTAAGCACCCCTTCTTTTATAGAAAAGTCCATATTTTATGCGACCGATTCGATCGATTCTCGTCCCGTTCATCACTTTCGATTCTAAGATCTCGCCCTAGCTTCTTAGATCATGTTCTTATCTCCCTAACCCATGTTTTGGTGTTTGCTATGATTGTTGAGTTAATTTATTTTATGCGTATAACTACGTTACTATAGATCGAGTGTGAATCGTCGGAAGATCAAGCATAGCTCAGGAGACGATCGGGATCAAGACAAGGGAGCTCAAGACAAACTCTATAGTTTTCCCCCTCTTTGGATAAAGGCAAGTTCCAGCAACACCCCCTTGATCATATTCTTATCCACTGTTTTATAGCTTAAAAAGAACCAAGATAATAATTTGACATGCATTCTGCTTAAAGGACTCGATGATCCCGATTCCGGCTCAGTCAATGATCGAGCATCCTTTTAATCTCTGAAACTCTGTAACCCCTATTTTTATCCTTTTAATGAAATGTTTTTATACTATGGGGACCTCCCCCACAGTTCCCTTTCAAAAAAAATGATCGAGCATCATCTTTAGTTTACTTTTTCACATATACTCATGAAAGAATCTCTGTTGGTAGGGAGAGGTAGATAGAGATGGTGGTAATAAAATGAACCCACTAAAGAGAGTTAGACTCCCTAAGGATGGACATGGGAGTATGGGGGCAGCCTCGGTGGAGGATCATGTCCATGCTTACTCCGGTCGTATAAAGATCAGTTCACGGGAAAGACTTTCCAGTGATTTAGTACGACCATACGTAGCCAAAAAGGCATAGCCTATCGAGAATGCCTGTTTATGTGCGGCCTTGAATCACACCCCATCACTGAACCTAGTAAACCATCCCAAGGGGGCCATGGTGGGCAACGGATGCGCTGGAGCAGGACCTTCGCAGAGTCCCAGGTTCGGCCGGTACGGGTCATCGGGAATGTTATGGCGCCCAGAATGGCGCGGTGGTATTGTATACCACATTTTATATGCATATTCTTTTGTCTCGGGACGTGGACCCGCGAGGCGGGTGGTGGTGAAATGACCCCTACTTAGGCCCCAGTGTAGACGTGGATGGAGCTAGGGAATGTTGTCTACGGGTGGATGAGAATGTAGTCCACACAAAGACGTCGGTGGGTATGGTTCTTGTGGCCAGTACCGCCAAAGGCCTTGGTATGGGCTGGTCAGACGTATGGGAACAGTGTACACCTCTGCGCAGAGTTTAATCTATTCGAATAGCCGTGGCTCTCGGTTATGAGCACTCTTGGTAAAAGCTCCCATTGATTAGATACATCTTTGGTGAGAATGGATAGGGTGAGACAGGGCAGTGGCCCTTATAGAGTGATACGGCAGATGCCGGCTCAGTGGACCCCGACGGTCGCTGAGTTTAATAAAACTTGGGGACTGGTAGGGGACGCTATGTGTTCCCCCTCCAGGACCAACCTACTTATTTATACTGGCTTTACTTTCTGCTTTTCTCCAGAATTTACTTCACTTGCATTTTTTTACTTTATAATTATCAAGACCGGTTTCCTTTCCATTGGCAATCTTGCATATAGATATAGGTTAAATTCCTATACGCTGGGATTTGCTGAGTACCTATTTTAGGTGCTCACTCTTGCTTCCCTTGTCCCTTCAATTCAGAAGAAAGAGAGGACGAGCTTTGTCACAAGGGAGGGTCTGCCTGACCCGTTTGCGGACAAGCCGCCTGAGGTAATGGATCCACTATGTAGGACTCTGCTGCAAGTTTGAGGTTTCACCTTTGGTAGAATTCTTCCCTTACCCTCAAACCTCTTTAAAATAATGTTTTGCTTGCTTTACGATATATGAATCTGATACTTCTTGTGAAGTGCCGGTACCATCAGCCGATCCAGGGAATGGTACTATTGGCAACCGGGCACCCATATATATACATATTTAAGTATATAAAAAGGGTGGCCCACAGGGTGGTATCAGAACTATATATATATATACACGTAAATATGCTTAGATAGCTCTTAACCCTAAAAATCACTAAGTTAGATCCATATTCTTACCCCTTTCTGAAAGACAAGAGATAACCAGTACTCACAGAGGAAACCCTGTCCAGAAACTCAGGCAATGGAAGGAACTAGCTGGATTGATTAAGCCGGGTGGATATACTCAGATTGTGCCGAGAACAGCGGATTTCCTCATACATTATGGAATGCACTCACAGAGTTAGGATACACCCAACAACCAGTATTTAAGGGCACAGAATACACAGCCTATGGCTCAGAGCGATGTGAAGTGACCTTATTCATGGGTCCCTCTCCACCGCATGCCAAATGGAAGACATGGCCAGTCATCACCTTAGGCACTCAATTTGTAAATGCAATTCAAGAAGTATCTAGAAAAGCCCTAGTCAGTTTATGTCATGATGCCGTGAAAGCCACCGCTAAGACCTCTCTACGATACATGCCAATAGAAGGACCCGAGAGGACAGCATGGAATTGTCGTATCAAGGACTTGATCACCAAACTAGTCGAAGTCAACCAGCTCACTTTGACCACAATCGTGAGCTACCTTCAGCCCTAGACAAGTTATACGAGATGTAGAGGTTCAACTACAAGGGAGCCCTATATCGTGCTGCGAAGAATGAGGAATGCATAGCAAAGATGAGAACCCGCTTCGCAGAAGCTTTGGGGCAAGTACCCCCTTCACGAGAGAAGCGTGAGCGAGAAGCCCCGGAACTACCAAAGGATACAACCGAAGAGATAGAACAAGACCTGCAATACCTTACACAGAAGTGTGCAAGGACTAGTTTAGAAGGAACCCCATTCAATAAACCAAAACTACTAGCCCCACAAAGAGCATACCCCAAAACCCCACCAATTCTCGCTTTACTTATAATAGCCAGAAATCCATCAAGAAACTTCCCAGGAAAAAGGATCAATCTGCAGAAAGGGATTCTCCTGAACCCCACCAACCCAAATCCTATCCCCGAAGAAACTCTGGATATAGATGAAACCAAGCCACCAGGTGAACCCCAGCCATACCTAATACCCTCACCACCAACCAGCATAGACTTTGAAAGAGATATGGAAGAGTACGTCACAACTTGGGGAAGATCAGCTACAGCTTTGGACATCGAAGAAGCCCGAACAAGAGACACCATCAAAGGATCATACTTCTGGCAAGATTTTGCTGAAGAAGGAATATAGGATCAGTGAAGAAGAGAAGTAGATACATATAAGGCCTAGCTTGTAGATTAGCATAAATAAAGTATAGGCCGAGTATAGCGACGTTTCTACGTACTTTGCTTGTGTGTGGCTATGAGGGACAGTGAGCCCTTCACTGGATATATAAATAAAACATATTGTTTGAGCATCATAGCATTATAAGTTCTCTATACTCATCCCCTTCAATAGAACATATACTCATCCCCTTCTAGCCGGACTCTTAGAAAATAATCCTGGACATACACCTACCCTTAGTCCCAAACCCTGGCACCGACACCTCTTGATTTTCAGAGGACAATGTCAAACCGGAATGCTGCTGGAGTTCAGACAGAATGCTACCGGAGTTCAGACAAAATGCTACCAAAATTCAGTCAAGACATAATGCTGCCGGAATTTGGTCAAGAAGATAGTCAGAAGCAGAGGGATTTCGGAGTCAGAGTCAGGGAAACTGGATTCAACCAACAACGATAATGGGTTTATGCAAGACAGGATTACGTTAGAAGATTGGATTTACTCACTGTCAGAAGCTGTCAAGGCAGTTTTACGAGATTTCTATAGTCATCGCTGATAAAGCTGAAGATAGTCACCAAGAAGGGATTTAGGCCATGCACCGAGCAAAAATGGAAGGACACCCTGTGTTGACGCAAAAAACAGAATAAAGTTCTTCAACGGCAACACGTAACGGATCCCCGAGATGTAACAAGGCGTGCCAGCCGACCTGACCTGTTGATCGGCACGGAAAGATAGGAAACGTTAGATGTGAGTTAGATCGGCTAAAGAACCGATGTGGGTCTTCAAAAGTAACAGCCCGATCGGTCGATACAACTGTAGAGAGAATCGGCTAGCTGGAGCAGTCGAAGTGCAAGTATAACCAAAACGGCTAGATCAGCCGATTTGATGACGTAGGCAAAGCGCAAGCAAAAGCAGAGCAAACTAAGCGCTACGAGACAACACTCGAAACCAATCTAGATCGGCTGTACCGTGATGAAACGATGCAGGAGCGAGGATAGCCGATGCGATATGATTACGAGCTGGATAAATTGGTGATAAAAGCTAAATAAACAAGAAAACTTGCAAATCTAGCTGATATCGATAAGTTGTGAATAAAACTAGACGAAACCACAGCGATGCGCCCGGAGCTTAAAGCCTAGTTATTATTCGATAAAACGGTACTTACAAGCTTGCCAGAGGTCGATCGATGCAGCCCGACGAGCTAGAAGAATAGCGTTTGAAGAAACAAGAAAATAAGAAGTAAAAAAGGGTGGCGAAGTCGCCGACTTGAAAAAGTAAAGGTTTTGTGTATATTGGTGTGTACAAACTTTCTCTGACCATGCAGGGTCGCTATTTATGTCCTGAGGACAACTTGACTCCTAGTCGATGACGACAATGTTTACTTGAATCTAAAGAAATAAAACTACCAAAAACTTAACGATTCTCAAAGGAATCGGACTCTCTAAACTGACTTTGACCCGATGTCAACTTGACCGTTGACCCGCCTCCGTCTCCCTTCCTTTGGCGTGTTCTTCTTCTACCATGTTTCTTCCCCATCAATCGACTGATTTCAGATCGGCTGATCGCTTCTCTCTCTTTCTCCATCGGCTTCGATGTTCCTTCAGCTATTCTTTTGATCCGTGCCAAAAAATGGTGTCAACACATGCCCCCCAGTTTCGGAGTAAATATCTTTTGCTCTGAAATTCTCTCGATTTCGGTTTCTTTTCCCAGATATATCTCTTAAACTTCTAGAGGCCATAAATATCACCCCCTTGGCTGTTTTCTCTGCATACGCTGCCTTTTCACTGTCGTTTCATATCTTCCAAATTGGTTAAATCTGTGATTGATCTTTTCATTGTATTCAATGGCTTCTGCTGATGACGACTGTCATAACAATTCATGTAACCTCTTTATTGACCTTCTTGATCTGAAGTGGTCAACCAACCAATTATCTTTCTGAAGTCATACATGATTTGGTCATGAGATCCTAAAGATTTTGCTGATATGTCAGGTACCACAGCTCCTAAAGCTCCTCAGAAAAGAAAGGTAATTGCTAGGAAGATCTTGATCAATGATTTGAAGAAAATTAAAGTATCTGCTGATGCTTCTGTTGGTGATGTATCTATTGAAACTGAATCTGCGGTTGGTATATCAACCGACGTAACGGTGGTTCAGATCCCTTTTGATATATTCTCCATAACCTTGTTCTTCTCTATTTGTAGTCTTCTGGTATGTTGAGCAAGTCTTTCTCAGGACAAAGCAAAGGCTTCATCAGCGCAAGACATTGTGTCAGAGTCAAAACAAACTAAAGAAAATCCAACATCGGCCAATTCTCTTCAGGGATATCAAGCCGATGTTGACATAGAATCGGCCTTTTATAATGAGTCTGCAGATGTTATCTTGATTGATGAAGATGAACCAGTCACATTGAGGCCTGATTCAGTTGTAAGCATTTCCTTCTCTTTGTTAATATCACCATATATTTTCTTAATAATCTTCCTTTTTGATATGCTTTGTCTTTTGTAGATCCAAAATGATCCCTCCATCAGCATTTCTTCCCATGTATTATCTCTAAGTCCTCTTCCTGGCAATGTTCAGGCACGTCTTCGAGAGATGTTGCTTCTCCTTGATCAGAATATCAATCAATTGGTTCAAGAAGCGGAACCAGTCAGACAAATTTATAAGCAAATCAGAGGACAATTGCCAACTGAAGTGAAGAATAGGCTCCACCCGGTTGCTTTCATAGAAAGTTATCAGCTTCATGTTGAACATGCACAACATCGTCTAGAGGAGAGGATCCATCAAGAGCAGTTGGTTTTGGATCGAGAAGTTCTTGATTCTCAGGTGGTCGATTTGGATAATAGAATCCATATTTTGTCCTCTTCTCATCCTGGGATTGCTGTTACTGTCGACCGAATGAAGAGCAGGCAGGTAGATCTTATTGCGGAATTAAAGCAACTCGAGGAAGATTTATCTTGGAGGAGAAAAAACTATCAGACCTTCCAAACCTGATCAATAGTATGGAGTGTCAAAAAGACACTATTGTCAATAAGGCCCAAAACATCAGTCGAGAAGAACGGCCGATTTCTGGTTCAGCTGATGCCGATCGGCAAAAAATAGAAAAGTTGACGAGCTTCGTCTGGATGCCATCAATGTTATCCATTCGCTCGGCATAGCTTAACTATCCTTTGTATATGTAACTCTGGAATCTGTAGCTGGCTTAAATATTTGGCTAACCCCCAACGCTCTTCTTTTATTGCTTTGCTCTTCATTGTATTTCATCTTAAGAATCAACCATCTGTATGATTCATGTATTCCTTCTGGATGATTCTCTTTCCTGACAATATGTACTGTTGATCTTTCTGAATCATGACAGATGAATGCTGGTCATGTGACCCTGAACTGTCTTGTTTCTCTTTTCTCTATAAAATGCACTTCCTTGTCCTCTTCAGAAGTCCATGAGAATCATAGCAAGTTTCAGCCGATGGTTCAGATCAGCTATCTCAAATCTCTAGGAATGAGAGGCATTTACTCTTAAAAGAGTTTTCAGGAAGGAAAAACTTTTACTTAGACTGACTTTGCTCCTTGACGGTGCCATAAAGATCGCAGTCTTCATCTGCGACTTCGAGAGGGCATCAATATCAAAGTATGCTCTGCAGTCTGTGGACGCGCATAATTTCTCATTTTGATGTATTAATGTTGGCCTCATTTTTTGGGAACCGCTTCCCTGAACCAATGTCAGCCTCTTGAACACCGCGTCATTCACGGAGCATCTGTTCCTTTTTGACCGGATCTGGCACTTCTGATCTCATCTTCTCCACCCTTCTTCATCCTTATCTCTTTCTCACGTTTGGGCTATAAATAGACCCTGCATCTATCGAGGAGAAGCATACCTCTTATTCATGGCTCAAAATATTAGTCTGATAGATTGCCGACTTCTTCTCTTCATCTTTCTTCTTTCTTCTTATTTCTAGATGGCTAGAAGAATTCTTGTGAAGTAGTGTGGGGTATGCTTCTCTCCTTGGTCTTATCTCGTGAAGCCAGGAGGTCCAACAGCTAGAAGAACCCTTGTGACGCATCTTGGGTTCATCAGTTGGTGGAGGAGAGTTTGCGTATAGTCCCTTTGGCATCAGGAAGAAGAACACGCATATGACTTGTTCACTTCCTTTTGCTTTTTAGTGTCTACTTCCCCTGTATACCTTCCTTCCTGACAATCATGGATTGCCCAATGATGATGAACATAATCGGCTGATCTGTTGTCCTTGTCAGATTTGTAATATCACCATGTACTGAAATATGAAAGAGAGAAATATATATATACGGTCATATTTTTTGTTCTAAGGGTGATTGTTACATCGGCCATTATCCGAATCATAGATTGGCTATAAGTGTTTGAACACCTTTTTATTTTTACAATTTTTTCCACTAAAGGCGATAACTCAGTATCGGCTATCACACGAAATCTAAATCGGCTAAGAAGCCAGAAGTAGTAATCGGCTAAGTAATTGATCCAATTTAATGTTCCAACTTGCTTTGGTCTTTGACGAACATTGGCCTACTCTTGCTGAAGTCTGATCCTCTCAATTAGCCGATGTAGCCTTTTATTTTTTTTCTTTTATATTTGAGAACTGATCATCTGGATCGGCTGAAGCTCAAAGTCAGACATCTTGAGGAAATCTGTTTCCCACACTTTCTCGGATATGCAGATAACTTTATCAAAATTCCAGTGTGTATCGGCTGCTGCAATATGGAAGGAGGAATCAGCATTGACCACTTCCACTGAGTCTCCAATCCATTGGATCATGCATTGATGCATAGTAGACGGAATGCAGCAATTGCCGTGAATCCAATCTCTTCCAAGAAGTAAATTGTATGATCCCTTCCCCTTGATGACGAAAAAGGTAGTTGGAAGGGTCTTGCTGCCGATTGTCAGATCCACACATATAGCACCCATTGCAGATGATGAGTTTCCTTCAAAATCAAGTAGCATGATGTCGGTCTTGGTTAAGTCTTGCTCACTTTTCCCAAATCTTCGAAGCATTGAGTAGGGCATGAGATTGACCGATGCACCACCATCCACCAGGACCATTGTGACTGGCTTCCCATTGACAAGCCCTTTGAGAAACAAAGCTTTCATATGTTGACGCTTTTCTTCATCTGGTTTCTCGAAACTGGCCAGCATTGGATCCAAGGTTAACTGAGCCGACCCCAACTCCTCATCTGAATTTTCTTCATCTGAGTTGTCTTCAAGAGTCATGAACTCCTTGGGTAGCATGAATACCATGTTAACATCTGCCACTGGTTGACCTTCTCCATTGTTATTAAGTATGGGTTTAGGTCGCCAGATTTGGGATCGGACCTTCTTCTTATCCAATGCTTGCTTCTCAATTTCTTCGTGCTGTTCCAATTGTCGCAAGCGCTGGACTCTTCTCTTCTGAGATCTGGTCAATCCTTCTGGGCACCACCTAGGTTGACGAGCTTCATGTTGGCTTTTATCTTCGCATGTAGATTACGTCGTTCTGGATTTCTTGCCAATACATCTTCGTCAGGGACCCTGCTGTTAGCCGACCTCTAGCCAATTAGGTCGGCTATCTTGGTGCTTGCCCCCCAGCCGATCATGTATACTAGCTTTGCCCCCCAGCCGATCATGTATACTAGCTTTGCCCCCTAGCCGATCATGAACTGAGACACGTTGTTTGTGATGCTCTGGCTGATCTTGATTGGCGGGCCTTCTGTCCCTGTTATCAAAACAGGCCCTTTTGGAAGATTGTCCTTCAGAATAAAAATCATTGCATTCTGGACAATTATCCATTGTTGGAAGTTTAATTCCTTCTTCCCAACAGTATCTGAAGAACGGGCACCTCCAGTGATTTGAATTGTGCCTTGCCCATTCTTCTCCTTCTCTGATCCTTTGTTGATGACATTGATACTTGCTCAGAAGAAATTGGGATTGAGTAAATCTCCTTGGTGCTTTTGAATTATTCTCTTCAAGCAGTCCTTTGCCTTTTGCTTCTTCTGTTGTCATCTGAGCTTTGGGATCTGTGACCTTTCTATTTTGAGCTGATTCAGATGTCAACACTTTTGCTTGTGAAGTTGATTCTATAACTTCTACCATATTAGTAGGGAAAGGATGTTGATCAATCTTCATCGACTTTCCTGACTTGGAAGGTGTCTCAAATTTAAGCTTCCCTTGATCTATTGCATTTTGAATCTGTTGACGAAACACCTTGCATTCGTCAGTGTTGTGGGATGTAGCATTATGCCACTTGCAATACTTGATCTTCTTAAGCTCTTCAACAGTTGGAATAGTGTGATTCTGAGAGAGCTTAATTTGACCCTGCTGAAGAAGGAGATCAAATATCTTGTCCGCTTTAGTTATATCAAAACCGAATTTCTCAGGTTCCTTCTTGCCGAAGGGACACGCAATCGGCTTCCTGTTTGACACCCATTCAGCTAGATTAACCTCAGCCTCTTCTTCTGAATCGGAATTCTCCACATAAGATATTTTCTTCTGATAACTCCTTCGAGGTTCATAAGACCGTGAAGAGCTTTCATGACTTAATCGGTGTACTAACTGGCTGATGCTCTCGAACTCCTGTGAAGCATACTTCTCTTTGATTGAAGGCAAGAGTCCTTGAAAAGCCAATTCTGCTAGTTGTTTGTCAGTCAAAGATAGGCTGAAGCACTTGTTCCTCATCTCTCTGAATGTCTGAATGAAATTTACCACCGACTCATCGTTCCTCCGCTTCAAGCTAGTCGGATCAGTAATCTTCATTTCATGTATTCCGGAGAAGAAATAACCATGGAACTTCTTGTCAAGATCTTCCCAACTTTGAATGGAATCAGCCGGCAATGATGTAAACCAAGCAAAGGCTGACCCTGACAGAGAAGATGAAAACAAGCGCACCCTCAACAACTCATTTGATCCTGCATCTCCACTCTGAATAATAAATCGGCTGATATGCTCGATAGTGGAGGTGTCATCTTGACTAGTGAACTTGGTGAAGTTGGGCACTTTATATCTTTGAGGGAATGGAATTTGATCGAAATAAGCAGGGTATGGTGTCCGATACATGTTGGTTTCCTGCTTTGGCTTCAACCCAAACTGCTTTTGTATCAAATCTGAAATCTCAGCCATAAATTTCTTATTCTGATCAATCGACTGGTTTCCTGCCGAAGGATTTGGCCGATTTTGTATCATTCCAATTATTCCTGGCTACTCCTGCATGATTGGCTGTGAAGCCAAAGGTGTATGCAAAGCCGTATATTGAGGAATCCCACCCGAATGAGGTGTTCTATGCTGAGTTCCTTGCTGTATATATTACATGTTTGGAGTACCTTGTTGTTCTGGCAACTGATATAGTGAATTCACAGGTTGAGCCATTTGATCCCATAACGCTGCCTAATACATGGCATTGTTGTATTGCTCTTGTAAATTCGCAGCATAAGTTCTAACTGCATAAGCTTGGTCAGCTGGGCTCATCTGTTCTAGTGTTAACAGATGATTTATGATAGGTTGACCAGCTGCTACTCCATTGGAAGTCACCTGTGTTGGAGTTTTCTGCATGCTAGAATCCTCTTGAGCCGATTGAATGGGCTTGACCATGTGCATATGAAACAGCTGAATGTCATAATGCTGCGCTTTGAGAGTTTTCGGCTCAATGAAATCAAATTTGATTCCTTTGTCATGCTGCACTGCGGTTCCAATTAACTCTCCAAACCTTGCTGCATACGGACCAGTACGGGTTTCTCCTATTTTTTGAGTTGTTTCAGTCGCTACACCCTTCCCACTTGTGTCTTTCTCTGAAAGAGTCATTGGTGCATCAGGGATAACAGGTGCGTGACTTGGAGAACCTGAAGGATCAACAATTCCAGTCATGGTTGCTGACAGAATAGGTGCCGTATGAGAAGCACCATCTGAAGTGGATTGTCCCGGCTGACCAGCTGATTTTTCATGACTAAATCTCATGGTAGCAATAGTTGGAATTGTTGTACCAGGTTGATAATATACTGGTCCTTTGTATCCACTTGCGAGTTCATCTCTGAGCACTTCTCTCACAGAATTCTGCACTGTGCTGTTAAAAACAAACGATTGATCAATCAGAGATTCATGCATATCTTTTGTCATCATATCTTGCAGCTTCACAGGATCGGCTTGTATTATCAACTCATGAGGTCTTGGCAGAGAAGTTTTCTTGATAGCTCCTTGCTTGGTTAAGCCGAAACTACCCATCAATAGATGACCATATTCTGCCATGCGCTCATTGAACTCAGCTTTGTCTTCTTCACAAAGTTGTTCTAACGTGATGGCTTGAGTCTTGTCTGCACCAGCTTCTTTAGGAAGTTTTGGTCCGGACATTGTTGACTAGTTCTTCGTGTCCCACCGGGCGTGCCAAGATGTGTTGACGCAAAAAACGGAATAAAGTTCTTCAACGGCAACACGTAACGGATCCCCGGGATGTAACAAGGCGTGCCAGCCGACCTGACCTGTTGATCAGTACGGAAAGATAGGAAACGTTAGATGCAGGTTAGATCGGCTAGAGAACCGATGTGGGTCTTCAACAAGTAACAGCCTGATCGACCGATACAACTGTAGAGCGAATCGGCTAGCTGGAGCAGCCGAAGTGCAAGTATAACCAAAACGGCTAGATCAACCGATTTGATGACGTAGGCAAAGCGCAAGCAAAAGCAGAGCAAACTAAGCGCTACGAGACAACACTCGAAACCAATCTAGATCGGCTGTATCGTGACGAAATGATGCAGGAGCGAGGATAGCAGATTTGATATGATTACGAGCTGGATAAATTGGTGATAAAAGCTAAATAAACAAGAAAACTTGCAAATCTAGCTGATATCGATAAGTTGTGAATAAAACTAGACGAAACCACAGCGATGCGCCCAGAGGTTAAAGCCTAGTTATTATTCGATAAAACGGTACTTACAAGCTTGCCGGAGGTCGATCGATGCAGCCCGACGAGCTAGAAGAACGGCGTTTGAAGAAACAAGAAAATAAGAAGAAGTAAAAAAGGGTGGCGAAGTCGCCGACTTGAAAAAGTAAAAGTTTTGTGTATATTGGTGTTTACAAACTTTCTCTGACCACGCAGTCCTGAGGACAACTTGACTCCTAGTCGATGAGGACAATGTTTACTTGAATCTAAAGAAATAAAACTACAAAAAACTTAACGATTCTCAAAGGAATCGGACTCTCTAAACTGACATTGACTCGATGTCAACTTGACTGTTGACCCGCCTCCGTCTCCCTTCCTTTGGCGTGTTCTTCTTCTGCCACGTTTCTTCCCCATCAATCGGCTGATTTCAGATCGGCTGATCGCTTCTCTCTCTTTCTCCATTGGCTTCGATGTTCCTTCAGCTATTCTTTTGACCCGTGTCAAAAAACGGTGTCAACACCCTGATCTAAAGGAAGGACACTATGGTACTTGAAGGAATAAGTCAGCATTAGTGGAAGCAATGCAAGGGAAAAAATAGGAGATAATAAAAAGATATCAGAGAAAAAGATACTCACTACCTAGAAGCAAGATCCAAAGCCACAGTTAGAGTTTTGAATTTTTACATACAAAACCTATAATGGTCGAGTATGTAGAAATCACCGAGGATTTCGGAAGAAGGACAGATCAAGCCGTCATTCATTAGACAGAATCAGGGTACCTGAAAGGAAAAGAGAAGAATCTCGGTCTTGTCACCCGGATAACCCTATACGTCCATCGTATGAACAAAGTGTCACCCAAGATCGGGCTAATATGGAAGACTAAAACAACATTCCATCAAGTCAGCAAGAGCATTAGCATCACCGTTAGAGGATATGGAAGAAGTGTTGGTATCAAAGTTTCAAGAAAAGACAGCATAACTATTATCATGACACCTCCCAAATAACATGTTCATTCCCTAGACATGGAAGCATATCGGGTATTATCAGGGAAAAATCTAGTCAAGTCGATGAAGAGCAACCCCTTAACGGCACCATAGCACCCTTCAATACTCCCCAGTCACTCAGCAGAAGGAAGTCAGTGCAAGATGACCAAGATTCGAAGGTACTAATACAAGCCCGGACAGCCATGGTCAACCAGAGGTTCAAAACAAGAAGAAACTCTAAGGAAGAATGCCAGCACAACAACCAGAATTCAAGCACATTCGACACGAACACACCCCAGCAACCCAGGAATCAACAAGAGCAGTGTCAAAATGTCAAGAAGAGCACCCTCAATATTCAAGTACTTTCATGAAGACACTCTGGAAAAAGCATCCTCCATATACAAGCACATCAGTCTTGAAGTCACCACGAGGAAAGCAACAATGTCAGAATTGAAAACCTAACACTTAAAAGTTTATTTTAAGTGGGGTAGAAAGTCAAGAAGGAACACAAGAACTGAAGACGTGATAAGCACAATCCCAGCTACGAAGACAGCTAGTACACTCAGAAAACAATCCAAAGCCGACAAAGACCAAGAAGCCAGAAGAAAAACAAGGAGATTAGTCCTGACCGTCAGAAGGAGTTAACAGGAATGTGATCATGAGAAGAATATGCAGAAAGTGTATATTCAGGAAAATGATTGTTCTGGGAATTAAATGAATGATATATAATAGTGGAATATATATATGATAGCTTGACAACTTCCCCGAGTAAAGGCAGAAATGATATGGAACTATATTATACGAATGTGCTAGCATACGAATATACGTTGCATGACTCTACACCGATACCGGCAAAATCTATATCAAGAGAATGGGACATAATCGTTGAATCACTCAATCGGCACTAAACCCGGAGATACTCAATCACCTTCAGGAAAGTCCTAAGCTGAAATAATGCCAGATACTATTCATGTCGGATATTCTGGCAAACCTATCAGAACCACCGAGTTGACTAGCTGACCCATACCAGCTACCGATAGAAAGCCAGAAAGTGACCCTCAGATTTAACTTGAGTATACCCTGCACAAGAAATGGTATATGGAAGAGGAAATCACAAATAGAGATCTTTCGGGAAATATAATAATTCCCAGAGGACCTTTAGAAGAAATTCTCCTCAAACCTTGTGAAAAGATCAGAATACCGTACTCGAAAAGTATTCAAGAAGCAGTTGCTACGTCAAAACGTCTTTCACCGCAAGAGACATTTTTTAAGACAACAGACATCAATAATTGGCGGCAAGGTCAACTTCACCTGTCAGAAAATGGACATTGGGGGCCTGTTTAGTTGGCTGAAATTCTGCCTTTTTAACATTTCGAACTCCTGTAGTACACTGTAGCACGTTTCGTTTGTTTGTGGTAAATATTGTCCAATTATGGACTAACTAGGCTCAAAAGATTCGTCTCGTGATGTACAACAGAACTGTGTGATTAGTTAATTTTTTTACCTACATTTACTGCTCCGAACATATGTCTTTTGGTGTATTTAATGTGATGTGATGGAGAGAGAGTTGAAAAAGTAGCAAAAAAGTGACAAATTTTCAACCAACTAAACAGGGCCTGGGCAAAGAACATGTCCGAGATAGTGGATGTGTGGTACGACACCAGAAAGGTCGTAGAAGTCAGGCACGACAGTCAGAAGGGGCAAACGTCACTAGAAAAAGGAAACAAAAGTGTGAGATGAAGTAGTCAAGACACAATGGTAAAAGCAAAAACCCCTGGAAACCTTTAACCCTACGGATCTCCTACGAATCTCGGTGACGAGAATCATTTTAAGTGGCGTAGATCTGTAGCATCCCGGTTTTTCAAAACCTTTAAAAATAGCCCCTAAATTTTTTTCTTAAAGCATATAGTAATTTTACACAAAAGTCCTTGCCTTTTAATATATTTGCATGCACCTTTTAAATTTAAACCCTAGGATCCATATGCATCTTGAGTGGCTAACATCCATTTCTTATCCCAAATTTTCTTTTCCAAGGAATTTCTAGAGCACCTACACATCTAGGCCCATTCAAATTTGAAATCCAAATTCAAATTTGAATTCAAACTCATGTCCAAACAATAGGAAAAACCCTTTCAAACTCTAGTGGGCCGGCTTCCTTTTTCTCAGCCCAACGAAGTCTATCCCACCCCCTCCATCTCCTTCCCTTGCGCAGCCCGCCACACCTCTTTTTTCGCGCACGGCCCAGCACAGCCCAGTAGGCGGACCAACACCCCCGCCGCGCCGACGTCATCGTCATCTTCCGCCCCATCCCTCCCTGCTCCCTCCTCCTCCAACACACCGCGACGCCGCCATGCTGATCTCGCGTCCTAGGCCCCTAGGGGACCCCGTAGCGCGCGCGCCTGCCCTAGGCCTCTATGCCGTACCTTTTGACGTCCAGCTCTCCCTCCTCCTCTCGTACGGAAAACCGCCCCGCGCTGCACGCGCACGCATGCGCCAGAACGCCACTGCCGGCCATCCCATCCCAATCCGCAGCCCCGCCGCCGTACGCTTCTCCCTCGCGCACGCCCCGCGCTCACCTGCACCAAGTGGAAAAGCCTGCACCCTTCCCCCGCGCCTGCAATCGCTCGCCCATCTCTAATTTTCCGCACCACGACCGGCGCCCACTTGTGAGCTCCAGAGTGCCGCCGCAGGCACTACCATTCAATCTCGCCCTTCGCTGCTCCAACATCGCAGCCACGTCGAGCGCCGCACTCGCCTGCACCACCGGAAGCCGTCGCGCCCTTATCCCCATCCTATCTCGCCCCCTCTCGTCCTTGCCCCTTGCGTCGTACCCGCCGCCTTGGCGCCATGCCCCTCACCCACCGCCGGGCTTATCCGGCCGCCTCCCCTCTTTCTCGAGCGATGTGGCACGACCACGAGGTCCTGCACGGGCTATAAATAGCCCCGAGGAGCTCCTCACATCCCCACACCAACTCCACAGCCTCGCCGGCTTAGGCCAAGCACGCCACCCCTCTCCACCAGAGTGCTGCCCACCTTCCTCGCCGGAGCAAGCCCTGGCCGAGGCCAAGGAGGACTCCGACGAGCCCCTAGCCACCAAGGCTCCGCTCCGCTGTAGCTGAGCCCCGCCACAGCGCCGTAGGTAGCACCGCCGCTCCCTCCTTCCGTCGTCACGGTGAAGCTCGATTCCAGCCGAGGTGCTGCCAAAATTGAGGCCGCCGCCGCACTGGAACCTCTTTAGGTGAGACGTTATGCTGCTCTGCCGCTCTTCTTTTCCTCTGTCCCTCCCCAATCTCGCTGCCACGCTGCTGAGGTAGTGCCGCCGCACTAGCGAGCCTCCGACCATGCTCCGGCTGCCACCCATCTTCGTAGCCCTCTCCCTGCCCTCGCTAGGCACGCATACACGCACACACACACTTGTCCAGGCGCAGAATGCCCTCCCGGGCTGTCACATCTCGGTTTTTAGGACATTTTAAAAACATGAACTTATTAAAATGTTTCTTTAATTATAGGCTAATTTTCTTTTTCTATAGATTATTCCAAAATTTTCTTAAACAAATCTTGCATTTAAAACACATTGTGGTGCATTTGAGTGTTGTTTGATCTCTAAGGACTTTGGGTTAAAAACAAATTTGAAATTTCATTTCAAATTCACAATAAAACCCTAGTTGAACCCCTAAGGATTTTCGTTTGAATTCGAATTTGAAAAACACATTTCAAATTCACCCTTCAAACTATAGTAAAACCTCTCTTTTCCTAAGGATTTGTGGTTTGAAAATAAATTTGAAATTTTATTTCAAATTTGACCTTTCAAACTCTAGATTAAAGTCTTAAGGATTTGGTTTAAAATTTGAATTTGAAATCCATTTCAAATTCATCTTTAAAACCTTAGAAAACAACTCCAAAACCTAAAGTCTACTGGCCCCCCTGAACTACCCTTCCAGCACCGGCCTGCTCCCCCTTTTCTTTTTTCCCTCGCACAGCCCAGCAACCCACCACGGCCCAGACCATCACGGGGTCGTCCCCTACCTCGGGACGTCATCGTCCTTCCCCTGCGTCGCGCCGTACGCGGCCATCACCGCCGCAATCTGCCTCCTGCACCTGCTCCTCTCCTCTGTACACACGCCCGCGCTCGCGTGCTCGACCGCCGCTCCTCCCTCCCCTTCCTTCCTTCCCTCCCGCAACCGAAAAAGCTGACACACTTTCTCCCCCACGCCGCAACTTTTGACGCCGCGCCCGGTGCTCCACCGCTGGCACGCCCGCCCGGCCACACCTCCACGGCCCTCCCCTCCCCTCAACTGTGCGCGCCCTAGGACCACCTGACAGTCCTCCACCCTCTCCGCCTGCTCCTGCTTCTTATACATTCGCAACCGCCACGCCAGAGCCGAGCGCTGCGCCACACGCCGCCGCAATGGCACTCCTGCCTCAATCTCCCTCCTACGGCACCTCCCCACCGCCTAGCCAGCTCGCTGCAATCCTCAACCCCTAGAGCACCTACTCTGCCCCTTATCCCCATCCGTAGAGCCTCCCTCGGCCTTATCCGCCTGCGCCGTCGCCTGCCATGGCCATTAATGGCCGAACGGCTGAGGCATATCCCCGGCGAGCTCCCAACTGCCCAAGCTTATCCAAGAGCTCGAGCTCGCGATCCACAGTGGCTCCGGCCTATAAATAGGACCCCAAGGCCCTCACAGCACCTCACTTACCACCCACCGGTGCGAGCCGAGCTTCCCCATGCTCCGCCGGAGTGCCGCCACCCCACCTCACCAGAGCAAGCTTGGCTGAGGCCAAGAAGCCTCCGGTGAGCCCTTGGTCACCACCTCAGGTGAAGCCCTGCTTCGCCGTAGCCCCTAGAAGGTCCCTCGCCGCTGCTCATCCCCTCCGCCGCCCGCAGCCGCGGTGAAGCCCAATTCCGGTCGTTACACTGCCAGAATCCACGACACCGCCGCCCGGAGTTTCCCCTAGGTGAGCCATTGTGCTGCCCGCATATCTCTTTCCTCTCTTCCCCATCACGGCCTCACCGCCGCATAGCCAGCGTGCTGCCGCTGCGCCGGCAAGCCTCCGGTGATTCTCCGGCCACCGCACACCTCCCCAACCACCTCGCCGTCTTCACTAGACATACGTACACGCACACACACCCTCCTTTCGCCCAGGAAAGCCATAGCGCCGTATCCCCCTTTTGGCCGCCGCCACTCCAGTGAACTCGCGCACTGCCGTCAGTCCCTCCCCGGCCACCTCTTCACTGCTGGAAGCTCCGTCGTGACCTCCCAAGCCTCTAGGACCGCTCGTCGTCCCCGAAAACCGATCATAGGCGTCGGCGGTGAGCTCTCCAGTGAGCTCCCTACCCCACCGCCACGTCAAGTGCCATCTTGGGCAGCGCCGCTCGACGCCGTCACACCCCGTCGCCCAACTGTCACGCCCTCCCTCACCGACAAGTGGGTCCACAGCCAACGGCGTCCACCCCGCCGTCCCACCAACCACGCCAGCGCCCTGTGCACCCGGTCTACCAACCACACATGCACACACATGCCACGTACGCGCCACGCACGCACCCGGTCCACCACGCGGACGACCACGTGCAGCCCCGTCACCAGCACCTTCTCCCTCTCCCTACATGGGAGTGGCTCACGTGAACCGTAGAACCCCACACCGCCTGGTCCACGCGCCCACGAGCGCGGTGCACAGCACAGTGCACCGGTGCATCCCACCCCCTGCGTCAGCCCTTGGGAAATTGTTAGGTACACACCACTTTTGCACACCAATCTTCACTTAGAGGACTTAGACACTTCCAACAATTCCAAGAAAAATCCTAAAAAATATTAGGAATTATTCTAAGCCTAATGGTACCATTTGTTTCCATAGTTGACCCTCCTAGAGCCTTTTTTCATTTTAGCCCCTCCCCGGGTAAATAGAAAACCCTGTAAAAGTGTACCCGGGATTCCGCACTTTCCCTGTCTTAGCTTCAAAAATCTTAGGAAAATTTCCAAAAGTACTAGGAGGCATTCTAAGCCTAGTGGTGCCATTAGTTTCCATAGTTAAGCTCCCTGCAACCCTTGTTCTATTTTACCCATTCCTGGCTTAATGGAAAACCCGGTGAAAGCGTATATGGAAATACGCACTTCACCTATCTCGATCCCAAGAGCCTTAAGAATGTTCCTCGAGGTACTCTAGGGCTACATGAGCTTACCTCGAGCCTCTTCAAACACACACACCCACTTTGCACAAGACCATAAGCCTCTCCCGGATCCCGAGAATCTCGCATTACGGTGCCCGAGAAAACCCTAGATTCCAACCCCCGTAGTCGTTATGCCGCCCGACCTTAGACCCCACAACCTAGCCTTTACGATATCCAACTGTGGATATCGTAGGAACGTTCCTTTGTTTCATGACATCTATTTTTATTGATTGATGAACTGCTTTATTGATTGTTATTTTTATGCGTTGTTATACTCGGTAGACGCCTAAGCTCTCTCCCGAAGCCAAGGATCGAGACGGACATGAAGTCAGAGCTCAGGACGTCCGTAAGACACGCTAATCGACCAAGTCCCCAAGGATCGAGAAGGCAAGACTTGGTCAACTAGGAAAGTAAGTATAAGAGGCAAGTCCCTGTAACACCCCCTTGATCATATTTTCTTATCCACTATTTATAAAGTAAAACGAACCAAGACATTAAATTGACATGCATCCTGCTTAAAGGACTCGATGATCCCGATCTCGACGCAGTCGATGATCGAGCATCATCTTTAGTTTTACTTATTCACATATACTCATGAAAGAATCTCTGTTGATAGGGAGCGATAGTTGGAGGATGATAAAATGAACTCACTTAAGAGAGTTAGACCCCTTAAGAACAGACATGGGAGTATGGGGGCAGCCTCGGTGGAGGATCCTGTCCATGCTTACTCTGGTCGCATAAGGATCGGTTCACAGGAAAGTCTTTCCAGGGATTTAGTACGACCATACGTAGCCAAAAAGGCATAGCCTATCGGGAATGCCTTTTTATGTGAGGCCTTGGATCAAACCCCGCTACTGAACATAGTAAACCATCCCAAGGGGCCATGGTGGGCAACGGATGCGCTGGAGCAGGACCTTCGCATAGTCCCAGGTCTGACCGGTACGGGTCATCGGGTTTGTTATGGCGCCCGGAATGGCGTGGTGGTGTTGTATACCACATTTTTATGCATATGCTTTTGTCCCGGGACGTGGACCCGCGAGGCGGGTGGTGGTGGAATGACCCCTAATTAGGCCCCAGTGTGGACGTGGATGGAACTAGGGAATGTTGTCCATGTGTGAATTAAAATGTAGTCCACATATAGACGTCGGTGAGTATGGTTCCTGCGGCCAGTACCGCCTGTGATCAAGGTATGGGCTGGTCGGACGTATGGGTACAACGTACGCCTCTACGCAGAGTGTAACCTATTCGAATAGCTGTGGCTCTCGGTTATTCAAAACTCTTGTTGATTAGCACACATACTTTGTAAGGATAGATTTGGTGGTGAGATAGGGCAGTGGCCCTTAGAAAGAGATACGGCAGATGCCGGCTCAGTGGGACCCCGGTGGTCGCTGAGTTTATTAAAACTTGGGGACTGATAGGGGAGGCTATGTGTTCCCCCTCCAGGACCAACCTATATATAATATACTTGCTTTACTTATCGTTTCTCCGAAACTTACTTCACCTGCATTAGTTTATTTATAATTAAGACATGCTCCTTTTCTTTTGAACCTTACATGTAGTCTATAGGATTAATTTCTTATACGTTGGGACTTGCTGAGTACGTTGATGTGTACTCAACCTTGCCTCTATTATACTTTTTACAGGTAGACTACGTGGGTTCCATGTGTGGTTAACCATCTAGTTAGTGGATGGGCACCTGCGCTTCCCTTCGCTGCGTTGAGGTATTTTTCTTGAATATACATTATTTATTACCTCTATACTTAACTCTGATAAGAACTGTGTTAGCCTACCCGGTCCAGGGACTAACACAGGTGCTTAACGGGAATCCCGAAGGTGGGTCCCCACAGGGTGGTATCAGAGCAATAAATAAATCTAGGTCATCATATAAGGACTGACCCTACGCTTTACGAATCTTGAGGCCTTCTATTCTATTCCAGATTCCAAAATTTTTCGGATGATCACTTCTTACCTTTTTTACCATACCTATATTCTCCTTACCTTGTGCTTAACACCCTTTGCAATACTTTGGCTTGCATGAATCATGAAAGCAAGTTTGAGTAATGATCCACTGTAAGAAAATTTTGGCCGAAAAGCTGAAATTACCAAATTATTGGATAAACCGTGAAAACGATAGATGTTGTGCAAGATAAGCCTAAGACCATCTAGTACCGTGTTTTTGATTGAATAATGTTTGCTCAAGCCCTACTAATAGACCCCACCTCTAGATTACAGGCTTTGTTTGATAATTTGATTGTAGAAATTGAGTGAAGTAATAGAAGAATTTTTCAGCATGAATCAAAACAAGTGCCAGAAGTGGCTTCATTCATCAAAATGGACACGGAGCTCTACCAGAACGCTACAACAAGAGTCAGAACTTAAGCCGTCTTGTGGAAGTGTTTCGTGTCAGTGGCAAAACTGTAGTAGCCTAAGTTGGTTTTTTGTTCTCGTTTTGCCCCCCCCCCCTTTTGGGGGTCTTTATGCTGTTTGTTTTATACCCTTTTTCTTCAAATAAAAATTACGGCAACTATCTTGTCGTTCCGTTCAAAAAAATCTATGTATTTTTGAAGAGCTTTGTATGCTTTTAAAGTACCGGTGGTACTTGCATGCATTTTTCTTTCTATCCCTCTTACTAAAAAAATAAATAGATTTACACTGTTTTTGTACTTGGTCTCACTAAATTGATATTTTTTCGTAGTTCTCTTAAGGTACTTCAAGGTAGTTCCTTTATTTCGTCGGATAGACGACTCTTATTTTTTTCAAGCACTCTAAAATTTCTTATCTTTGAAATGAATCTTGATAGTAGTATAATACATTTTCTTCCAAATGGTTGTTGAAATAACAGCTGAATTGTGTACAAATGTATACAAATGCTGCATACATCACCCTGTCATCTGAAGTATTGTGTCATATAATTACAGGAAGGACGACAAACAAAATGAAGATTGTTCTAGAAATTGCAATACCTGTAGCTGCTGTAATGCTTGCTATCACAATATTTTGCCTCTGCATTTTGAGGAGAAGAAAACTAGCAAGAGAGCATGAACCATCTTGTAAGTTGCCTCCACAATTTGGAACTATTAACGTTGAACAGGCTGCAAGAAATTGAATGAACCTTATAGGCCTTTTGACTTATTAGCAGGGACAGACAATAGAAATGGTTTCGTGTTTCTATTAAATGTGACAATGTATACCATTTTTTAACTTCTAATAGATTCAACTAAATCTGAGGACATTGAAGGCATTGGTCAAGAAATAGTTGTTAAGAGATTCTCTCACAGAGTTCAGGCCAAGGAATACAAGAGCTGAAAAATGAGCTTGTTTTGATCGCCAAGCTTCAACACAAGAATATTGTTAGGCTTCTTGGCGTTTGCTTGCAAGAACACGAGAAACTGCTCGTGTATGAATATATGCCTAATAGAAGCATCGACACCATTCTCTTTGGTATTAATGTGTAATAATCTATTTTCAGTACCATAAATACTACAGAAACTTCAGATTACATCCTACTGACATGTAGTGGTTCCTTGTTCAACGGCCAGATCCTGAGAAAAGCAAGGAGCTTGATTGGGGAAGGAGATTGAACATGATCAATGGAATTGCTCGAGGCTTAAATTATCTTCATGAAGATTCCCAATTGAAGATTATTCATCGAGACCTAAAAGCGAGCAACGTCCTTCTGGACTCTGATTATACTCCCAAAATTTCAGACTTTGGCTTGGCTAGGCTATTTGGAGGAGATTAATCACGGGAGGCTACAACTTCTGTTATCGGAACTTAGTAAGTATACATAGTAAACTAAAGCTAGCTTAGTTGGTGGTATGCTGGGTTTAAACTCCTACCATCTAGGCTCGTTTTTCCCACTTGAATTTGGGTAATTGAATACCTTGTTTTCTTAATGAAACAGTCATCTAGTTTCTCCTAAGCGGTTGAGTTTTTAATAAGTATAGTAAATATAAACACCCTAAATTGATATATACTCCGTATCATACAAAACTATATAATCGGTACCATTATCTCAAACTCTCAAACCACAGCCATCCACATCATCTGGTAACATCATCTCCCTCTCGAGCGGCGTCCCTTCACCCGCGACGCGCCTTGAATCCGCCGCTAGCCTCTCGCGCCTTGCTGCCCCACCGCTGCCCCCTCGCCTCCCCACCGCCGTTCCCCTCCCTGCCGCCTCACCTCCCCCACCTTCTATCTCCTGGTCAGTCTCCATAAAATCGCCCCAACCCGTGCGGCCGTGCCTCCCCTACGCTACCCCGCCTCAAGCTGTCGGTTGCGCCGCTCCTCCGCCTCCCCTCGAGCCTGCGTTGTTCCTCCTCCACCTCCAACCCACGCCGCATGCCGGCGACACGCTCGAGTGCTTGATTCCTGCCGTCAGATGGCCGGTGCTTGATGGCTTACCGCTCAACTGCTGGCCACGCGGGGAGCCTGGCCTGATGCGGCGCACAAGAGTTGGCAGAGGGAGGGAGGCCGAGAGGAGCGTGGATTGGCGAGCTTGACTGGGGCCGGGACGGAGTGCTACTACGGCGATCGCGCAGAGCAGCAGACGGCGGCGGCGGCGGCTGTAGGCAGCGAGTGGATAAGCATCTATGGCTAGGGTTGCAAGCTGCAGGATGGGGAGTTTTATTTGTTTTGTATGGGCCTGCCCTCTATGGGCTGCACGGAAGCCACTTTGGGCCATGCCAAGGTCTGAATTATATATATATATATGTACTCTCTATTTTGCAAAAATAAATGGCGCCCCAAAAATTTAGCAGATCTATACTACTGCCGCCGTACCCCACGGTGGTAGGGTTCCTACCACCGTGCGGAACGGCGGCAGTTGCCGTGGCCCACTGGCAAGGGCACCTACCGCCGAACCACACGGCGGTAGGACTAATCGCCGTGTGGCAAGGCGGTTGGTGCCTACTGCCGGGCGGCAGCAGTGCCTCCAGCAATCGCCGTAGGCCACGGCGGTAGGTAGGGACCTACCGCCGTGCCCTACGGCGGTAGTTTTTTTTTGCCGGTAAGTTTCATTTTTTTTGAACCATTGATACTTAACGACGAATCATATAAACAAACAATGGCACGTACGATGCAAATACCCTAACTTTGTGCCGCTGCTAGTCCTAACGTGCCTTAGGGAATTTAGATAAACGATTACAACATTTGTAGTCTAGTTGTACGAGTAGTACCCGGAGAACCCGGACATCATAGACCTGCCGGAGTGCTGGGAGGGCATGTAGTACCCGTACCCCGGCGGGGGTGGAGTTGGATCAGATGGTGGCGGGGGTGGAGTTGCTGGTGTAGTGTTGTCCTTCTTCTCGTGGCATGGACAGCAGCAGAACTCGTCCTCACAGCCGGTGTTCGTCTTCACCACCATTGTTCCGGTCACCGGTCCGTCGTCGTCGTTGGTAGATGTCGGATCTGGAGAAGCCAATGCCGACGCGAGCTCTTGCCTCAGGTTGAAGATGACAACATCCTCGAGGTAGTTGATGTACTGTTGATACGGGTCAATAGCATGGGGATCCACCCATTGCACGAAACCGCAGTTATCTGGTTGGTCGGAGTACTGCAGAAACCGAGATTATATTTGTAAACCATAAAATGATGAAGGACAAAGGTCACGTAGTTTTACTTATCCATGCTCGTGAGCAATGCCAGAAGTGTCGACCAGAGTTGTTCCATCCCTGGTAAACTTGCATCACACAGAACTCATCGTGTGCACACCTTGGCCAGTTCACCGTTTGATTTGGTTCACCGTTTGATTTGGTGCGTACTTTCTAATATCACGCATGGATTTGAAATCTCTCTTATCTAAGACTGGAAAATTGTTGTTGAACTCTGGATCTTGCTGGCTCCATAGTGCTGGACCGAGGTAGCCATCATCATCCCCAGTCCAGGAACTCATTGGTGCTTGTTGTGTTGAGAAGTGGCACTGGAGAACAGTGCTCACATATATGTAGGCAATGAAGCAGACTGGACGGTGGGCCATTCGATCTGAGGCAAGAAAAACGGGCAGTGACTCGGAGGAAACACACCCTAGTACTAGGTTCACTGTTTGGTGCAGTGACTCACAGAAAACACACCCTATGTGTTCACTGTTTGACGCAGTTACTCACAGGAAACACACCCTAGTACTAGTTTTACTGTTTGAGGAAACATGCTCTAATGCATCTGAAATCAAGTTCTTAATGATACAAGCCGACTCTAGAGGATGATGAAATGAAATCATAATTTTTTAAGATACAGTAGCACTCGGCGTCAAGTACTCTATGTCTACTGGGTACAACGGGGGTATTTCCCCTTCCTCATGGCGTCCGGCCCAGCTTCCTTAGCCCGGCGAGCTCTCTCCCTCTTCCTCTCTCTATCTGTTTCACAGGCCGCGTCCGCTTCACGTTCTTTCATCTCCCGGCGAATGCGAATTTCCTCCTGCTGCTCCTTATGTTTTTCTTCTTGTTTTTCTACCTCAACCATCCTTTGCCACCTCTCACGTGCTGAACGACCCATCGCCTCGACGTAACGCTTGTCTTGTTCGGACTGCTCACAATCTAGCCACTGCATAAAATCACAGAGAGGAGGTGGAGTCTTTTTTCAAAGACAAGTTAGCACATAATAAAATAGCAATGACATATTATTTATTTAGTAATGCAGTTTGTTCTTACTTTTGGTCTAACATTGCGACATGGTGGGAGGGGGTCATGCTCGTAGTTCACGCACATGAAGAACCTCATCCCGTAGACGTAGCCGAGAACGTTGCACTTGACAAATTTACAGTTGTCACCACAGTAGCACATAGGAGTGTGGATCCCCTTTGGCACCGCAACCTTGTCCTTCCTACTGGTGAGAAACTCCAAGTTCAACTCAGGACCCGAGGAAGGCATTGCAAACCTACAAAAAAAGATAAGAAATATGATAATTCATTACATGATTCATTGCAAGCCAATGCTAAGAATGCCCGCTGCAAGACTTGCTTCCCTGACCTTGATACAAGATTATAAGTCTTCATATCATAATAACTACCAGGATTTAGCGTGGTAATTGTGTTCAGCAATCGAGGCAGATTGTCGTACGATGCTTCGTAAGTACCCCACCTCAACTCCATTACCTTCTTCTTCGCCATGTATGCCTTACCATAACTTATCAGGTACCTAAATTTCTCCTCAATTGCGAAGATAATGGACTTGGGCTCATAAGTAGGATTTTCCACAATCTTAGCAAACATCTGGCTGGCCACAAAACCGGCTGACAAATTACGATAGCTTGCATCTAGCTGGTCAAGTACACAAGTGTGATCCACAACAGACCTGACCTCCCAATAATTTTTCCACTTGCCCTTAGAAGCATACACTCGAAAAGGACAGTTGGGCTTCACACATTGTACATCATATATGTGTGAACTCTTCACTACCCTGAACTCTCTCTGCTGAGTAAGGGTGGCCCACCTCTTCACTGCATCCTTCACCTCGACTGCACTCTTATACATGGCGCCAACACAAACCTGATTCTCTCTATACTCCCAGGACACATTCTCACCAGGATTGACAGATAGCTGTGAGAAATTGTATCTGTCCCAATCCCTTGGCACTAGCTGGTCATCCTCATCATCTGAGGAGTCCTCTTGCAACCCACGTTCATCGTCACCGGCCTCCATTTCGTATTGCCTTAGTACTTCTTCATTAACTTCCCCCTCGTCAATTTCACCACGGGCCTCAAAAGGTGTGTGACCATCTCCTACTTCTGCCTCAATGGCAGCACCATCTCCTTCTTCTGCCTCAGTTGCAGGACCATCTCCTGCTTCTAGTTCAGCCTCACCCTGGTGAGCACCACTACCCTCCTCATGCACTTGACTACTAGACCCAGCCTTGTGAACAACTTGGATAAACAAAATCACAGGCAAACCAATTTGACATGCTGTTCTGATATAACTCCTCCAATGTTCAGTGCCTTGAAGTGGCATAAGCTCCCAATATACTGCCTCACTCCTGTTGATTAGAGCCATAATGGACAAGTCATGTTGCTCTACATCTACATGGAATGCCTTATAAAAAAAGTTGGTTATGGCCCCCCAAGTTCTTTCGGCTGCTCTTCTAATCACATGGTCAACCGAATCAAATTCTGACAAGTCAACTCAATTTTCACCATATCTAATCTGGCCATTATCGAAATACAACTTGACAGTAACTGCATCCGACATGTCTGACAGCATGAAAAAAATAATCGATATTAACAAGTGGATCTGTAACTACAAAATATATATCTACTCAGATCTACACTATAACTATAATTTTACTAATCGATCTACACTAAAAGTATAATTTTACTAAGCAGATCTACACTAGAATTATAATTTTACTAATCGATGTACACTAAAACTATAATTTTACTAAGCAGATCTACACTAAAACAGTACTTCAAAATATGAATTATCACAGTTCAAAATATTATATACCAGAGTATTTACCTCTAACGAGACGAAAAACCGGCAGAGCTTCGCACCTTCGCCACCTCCTCCTCACTCCCTTCTCTTCTCCCCCACCACCTCTCTTTCTTTTTTTCCGAATTATTATGACATTTTCGGCTGAATTTCGGCCTTATATAGGCTGCAGATCCAAGCGTCGTGGGGCACGGCGGTACCAGGCCTGCAGCCGCTGTGCCCTATGGCGCTAGGACCTGCCGCCGTAACCCACGGCGGTAGGGACATACCGCCGTGTGGTACGGCGGTATGTCCATCGGACAGTTGGGTCCCGTGTCTGACCGTGGGCCACGGCAACGGCTGTCGTGCCGCACGGTGGTAGGAACCCTACCGCCGTGGGGTACGGCGGCAGTAGTATAGATCTGCTAAATTTTTAGGGCTCCATTTATTTTTGCAAAATAGAGAAAAAAAATATAAAAAAAATTCCCAAGGTCTCGAGAAGGAGATTTATTCATATAACTTAACCGGGATTACAATCATCAGTCACCTGGCCACGCACGCCGGAGTATCATGCCACCTCTCCAGCGGTACGTCACCTGATACTTACTTTGCTAGACAATGAGCAACCTTATTGCAATTTCTGCTAAAAAAACAAAAGAAAATAGCATCATCTCTACAAGCAGTTACTTCCATTTGTAGAGAGAAGGTCCGAGACAATTCTCATACCATTTAGGGTCGGTTTATTTGGGGAATCGGTTAACTGCACCCTAAAACCGACCCGCAGACCGAAAATCGAACAACAGCGAATTGCAGCAACCACTTTACTTTTCAACTTTCAAAGTTTACTTTAAATTTTGCTTAAGAAATTTTCGTAGCAACGCGCGGGATATCACTTAAGCTATCCACGTGTTATACTATCATTGAAAAGTTCTCTCAAATCCCGCAGCAACGCGCGGGGAATCACCTAGTATACATATATGACGATATACTAACTACAAGGGCTTTCTCCTCGAACTGCAGTGGATACATGGCACCAGAATATGCCATGCGTGGCCACTATTCAATAAAGTCAGAGCCTATACTACCAAGGGGTGGTATATATATAGTATAAAAAACATCTAACTATTTATTTGTAGGAGTAATTTAGTACATGTATTCATAATTATTAATTATCTCATTTTTCATGTTACCCCCTCATCAAGCCAATCTCCGGTGCTGGTACCTGTACGTCGTGATCTCGAGCCGTTCCCCCTCTGCCTCCTGCATCGGCGAGCGCATCCAACCACATCGATGACGGAGGCTGCGGCAAGCGCATCACCTGCATCGTTGGCGGCGAGCACTACCAGTGCATCCGCGGCAGCCGGCAAGTGCATCGGTGATGAACTGATGGTGGAAAGAGTGCATGGATTCAGTTTTCTGTTGCTGTTTCATCCAATCTCAGCGGAACTACGCTGTTTAATCCCACAAAGCCTAATCTTCCAATATCATATCTCTCCTAATTTCCCAAATCCTTTGTACGATGCAATCTCTTTCCAATCTCTCTCAGGTCTACGTATGGTGAAATTGAAGGATTGTGAACGGGATCTGGATCTCTGCTTGCATATTTTTCATGGCAGCACGAAGGGCAAGCCGTGTTTTTAATCTAATAGGTTGATGCAGATTTGATTTAATAATAGCCTGGAGATTGTTGGGCGTGAAAGAAAAATTCAGATCACCATGTGTTTGATGTGTATACTAATTAATTCTTTGGTTAATTGTTGGGACGGCTGGTGAAAGAATCGTGAGGCCCTAGCGATTTTGATTTCTAAATAAATTGCAATGCGTGTGATTTTAATTTTGGATTAGTGTGGTCCCAATTCACAAATTATACTAGGTTGTAACTGTAAAAGTTGTTTAATTTTTTGTTTCCACAATACCCTTATACTACTTTATACTACCCATACATACCACCTCATACTATTGATAAGTTTTACGAAGTATACAATTAATCTAAGCCGTTAGATGTCTGTATACTAGTCATTTTTCAATGCTAGTACAGGCCAGTATGAGGCACCCAAAAAGAGCTCAAGTCAGATGTCTTCAGTTTTGGTGTCTTGATTTTAGAAATATTAACTGGAAGGAGTGGCTCCTACAGTCTTGATGAATCTGTTGATCTCATAAGTCTTGTAAGTCGATATATTGCACCCAAACTCGTCACAACAATTATCTACAACAACTTAATGCCAAAAATGCTTAGATACTTTGCATTTGCTGGAGGAATGGGAGCACTGGACAGCAGGAACAATTATGAAGATCATGGATTCATCTATGATAGGCAATGCTCCTGGAGACCAGATGCTGAAGTGTGTTCATATTGGGTTATTGTGCGTTCAGGATAACCCAGTGGATAGACCAGCGATGTCGACAGTAAATGTCATGCTCAGCAGCGCCACTGTCTCTCTCCCGGCTCCATTGAAGCCAGAGTTTTTCATTCCAAGGAGCGGCACCTACTCAACTATTTATTCGGAATCGAGTCCTAGAGATTCCCAATCCACAACCACAAGGGAGAAGTAGTGCACTAGTGCCGTCGAATGAAGTGTCAATTACAGAGCTGGAAAACCAAAGATGAGTCCTGAAGCCTGTTGCCGTGGCAATTTATTATCAGAAAAGTATGAGGCACCGGAAAGGAGCTCTATTATCATTGCATGAACAAACTTGGCAACGCTCCTAGAAATTGCCTTGCTGAATTTTGAGTTATGTTTCCACTGGTCTATCTATGACATAACGTATCTCCTGTGTAACTACTTTTTAATTGAGAAATCAGAGTCAATTGCGATGTAAACTGTCTCAAGTACTCTCTCCTGCTCACAATTGTTTTTTGATGTTTTAGATTGTGCAGTCGAACTATTTATATTTCGGCTACCATTTATTTGTTGTATACTGAGACTTAGTGGAAAAGTGGTGAAGAAGTGGTATTGATTTTGAAATACTCGAAATTATGAGAAATTATTTGATGTATACTGGAGACTTAGAGGTATACCTGAGCATTATAAGCCCGGCCCGGCCCGCTGGCCCGGCCCGCGCCAGGCCCGCTCACGGACCTTACTGGACGGTCGTGGGCAGAGATCTTGAAACCCGCAAAAAAATCTTGACCCGAGCCCGGCCCGAAATGTTGTTTTTAGCTATTTTACACTATAAAATGCGCGGGCGGCCCGCCCAAGCCCGGGCCCGGCCCGAAAACAGAGGCCCGACACGTCCCATGGGACGGTCATGGGCAGGATTTTCTCAGCCCGAAAAACCTGAGTTTTTTTCGGCCCGACCCGAACCCGGCCCGGCTCGTGGAATGCTCAGGTCTACTTAGAGGCTCGGTAGCATATCTGGTTGGGCTTCCCCCTTGTGGCTCCCATATTGGGCCTGGTAAACAGGGTAGGCCAGTGGGCCGAAAACAATTATGGACAGGGCATATTGCTCGGGTGCGGCCCAAAACAAGTAAGAATTTTCCCTTTGTTTCAATAGTACTCGGCTGGTATGATGAACTAGCAAGTTGGCCCACACTAACAGTGCGGCTAGATCTTATAAACTATAACTTTTAAATACTATGTTAGAATAGTATATTTCTTTATCTCTTATGTTTTGTTACTCATCCTTTCAAAATCATTCAGACCCCCATTTAGATGTAGATATTAGTGTCCCGCTATTGATACACTGGAATTTTGTTGTTTGGTGATCTTGAATTGGTGGACAGAAATTCAAGAGCGAGTGGCATTCGAAGCACCATTGCATACATTGCAAGTTTCGTAACTCTATATTGGATTGATATCGTAGAGCATCCTCTCTCGCATCTCTTGATCCTCTGCTAATCTCTCTCTCTCTCTCTCCACCCTAACAATGTCACTTTCTCCCCAACTTTTTTCGGATGAACTCTGTCTCCCTGATTCCGCAACTTCTAAGTCTGACTCAGGTGTTGACCATGGGTAGAGTCTCAGTGCTCCATCTTCTAGGCGTGTGGATCCAACTCCTCCCGGTGAGCATATCGTACTTGGCGGCGGTGCCAGTTGTTAGTGTAGGCGACCTCAAAGGTTCTTCTCGATCTAAGGATCGGCTCATGCAGCAGTGGCACACGTCCGTCCTCTCTCACTCTCTCTCTAGGGTAAATAGTGTGGCTAGTTGATAAAGTATAATTTTTAAAATGCTATGTTAGCATAGTATATTTCTTTATCCTTATATTGACTCGTTATTCATCCTTTTAAAATCATTGACACTCAACCTAAATGTAGATATTGGTGCCCCGAATTCGAAATTGGTATTGATATACCTGAATTTTGTTATTTGGGTGGTTTTGGTTTGGTGGATGCAAATCCAATAGCGAATGGCAAGACGCTTCACTGCACCCTCGCATACATTGTAAGCTCTCCAGTTTTGTATTGGATTGAAACCGTAAATCACCCTCTGTACCATCTCTCGGTCCCTCCGCTAATCTCTCTCTCTCTGTCACTTTATTTCTTATTTTTGTGGGGTGAACTATGCCTTTCTGATTCCGTAGCTCCTGAGGCCAACTCAGGCGTTGACCTTGTGTAAAGTCTTGATGCTCCACCTCCCAATGCGTGGATCCAACTCCTCTCAGCTAGTTTGTCGTACCTAGCAACAATGCCAGTTGCTGGCGTACGTGATCTTGAAGGTTCCTCTCGATCTAGGGATATGCTAGTGTAGGCGGTGGCATAGGTCCCTTCATCCCTCCTCTCTCGTCATGTGCCCTCTCTCTCTCCACCCCGACAACGTCTCTTTATCCCTTACTTTTGTCGTGCGAACTCTGTCTCTCTGACTCAGCGGCTTCCGAGTCTAACTCAGGCATTGTCCTTGTGTAGAGTTTAAGTGCTTCACCTCCCAGCGTGTGGATTCAACTCCTCCAAGTGAGCTCGTCGTACATGACTGCGATGCCAGTTGCTGGCGTATGCAACCTTGAAAGTTCCTCTTGACTAGCTCATGCAATGAACAGGTCCCTTCCCCTCCTCTCTCTCTCCACCAAGACAACACTTCTTTGTCGGTTTCCCCCTACTTTTGTCGAGCGAACTATGCCTCTCTAATTTTGCGACTTCCGAGTCTAACTCAGGTGTTGACCTTGTGTAGAATCTCGGTGCTCCACCTCCCAGCATGTGGATCTAACTCCTCTCGGCGAATTCGTCATACCACAGTGGTGATGGCAGTTGCTGGCATAAACGATCTTGAAGGACCCTCTCGATATAGGGACAGGCTCGTGTACTGGTGGCGCATATCCCTTCTCTCTCTCTCTCTCTCTCTCTCTCTCTCTCTCTCTCTCTCGGTTTCTCCCCTACTTTTGTCGGATGAACTCTGTCACCCTGATTCCGCGACTTCTGAGTCTCAGGCATTGACCTTGTCTAGAGTCTCGGTGCTCCACCTACCAGCGCAAGGATCCAACACCTCTTGGTGATCTCGTCGTACCTCGCAGCGATGCCAGTTGCTAGCTCCGATCCTCTCGTGTGTTTGGGCGTTGTTGGCCTGATCACAAACAACTGCTGCTTGGATTTGACTATTTATCTTTTTTCATCAAAATATGTTATGTTATTTTATTCAAATTTAAATATTAACTAAGCATATTTTAAATGAGATGTTTATTAAAGAAATGTTCCAATATAGACTTGTAAAATCACAACATACTACCACATGCATGACACATGCACACATTCATTGACCTATAATGTACTTATAATTGTGTCAACTTTTTCCATTTTTAACATTAACCAAAGACAATTAGCAATTGGCTATATGATCAATATATGTGCTCATTCCGACTATGGGGTCTATAATTTTTGTCACTCTAAGTGTGCATACGGACGAATGACCACGACGTTATTCTCACATTAAGTAGCATGATTCTCAAAGGTAGAAAAGCAGGTCTCATTGAAAAAGAGTGAGAAACTAAAACCCGACTTGGGCCCGTCCTGAAAAGGAGGCTCGCAGCTACCCATGGGACGGATGTGGGATTTTTCCGGTCCAAAAAGGTCGTTTTTCCCCATATGGTCTGAGCTCGATCCGATCAGCAAAATGCTTAGATCTAATCTCACATGAGCTATGGTGCCGCCTTGTAAGGGTGGAATAACGTTCAAGAATTTTCTGGATTTGTGTGAGAAAATCTTTTCGTCTAGCAAAAGTTTTGTGGTAGTTTTACATCTTGCAAGTCGACTTTCTTAAGCAATTATCCATCTTTTTATATAATGACTTTAAAGTCTTCTTTAGATTACATGGATTCTCGCTGCTAGTAGTGTGTTGGTTATTGCGGTCCAAATTAAAGCCTTGCGTTGTGAGAGCATTTACAGGTGTTCCTTTTCCTAATCCCTAAATGCATTTTTAGTGTATTTTTTAAGTTACACGGGCTGTGAACAATAAAAAAAGAAGACAGCTAAGAAGTTCTTTGAAGTAATTATTTTTTAATCGTATTGTGTCAAGTTATCTTTTTTCAGAAACGTGTCAAGTTATCCTTTTTATACCTACTATTATTCTACTTGATAAATATCATATATGATGCACCTTTTGGATGTCTTTCAAAGAAAATTTGACTACATAGTTTTAGTGCACAACATGTATGTCAACGTAATGCTCTACAACATCGGGCTATATCAGATTAAATTGGCCGGTATACATATGTATACATTTCTTTTAATTTAACTTACTTTAGTTTTTTTACATAATCCGCAAAAGAATCTAGCTTACACGTGCACATAGCCACAATCATCCAAATTTTGTATTTTCTCACGGGCAGCTGCTCCGTAGATTTTAATGACAGTATTTCTTCGCACATCGAGAATTTTGATTTTATTACCTATTTAATAATCAAATTCCTTATTTTGCACGCAAACCCCTCTCTCTCTCTTTACTCTTTCACGCGTCTAATATATGTGCAAATGCATAGACTTGTATTTGATACGAACTCATAAGTCATACTCTTTGTTTCCAATCATGAATTAGTTGTATTTGGTATGGACGCTATTTCCCTTCTCAATCCGTACAGAAATTTGCTTCTAATTTTCTTGTATTTTAAAATTCTGAATTTGTATATATAATTTTCTTGTTTTCTAAATTCTGAATTTGTATATGTATTTGTTAGTTATATTATATATAGATTCTTTGGATTGATCTACACCGTCAGATCTTCATAAAATCCAACGGTCTATATTTTTCTCTTTTTTGGATTAACGTGGGAATTTCTAGACCCTCTCGGCGAACGTGGTAGCTTCTTGTAACACTCAAGTATTAAGATAATTAATTTTCTTATTTTTTAAAATTCTGACTTTGCATATATAATTTTCTTGTCATATTCTTCTCTTTTTTGGATTAACGTGGGAATTTCTAGACCCTCTGGGCGAACGTGGTAGCTTCTTTTAACACTCAAGTATTAAGATAATTAATTTTCTTGTTTTTTAAAATTCTGACTTTGCATATATAATTTTCTTGTTTTTGTAAATTCTGAATTTGTATATGTATTTATTAGTTATATTAGATATAGATTCTTTAGATTGATCTACATCGTCAGATCTTTAAATTCTGAATTTGTATATGTATTTGTTAGTTATATTAGATATAGATTCTTTGGATTGATCTACACCGTCAGATCTTCATAAAATCTAACGGTTCATATTCTTCTCTTTTTTGGATTAACGTGGGAATTTCTAGACCCTCTCGGCGAACGTGGTGACTTCTTTTAACACTCAAGTATTAAGATAATAGATAGTAAGTACTTGGCCGGTAGAATGAATAGTATTATGTGAGAGGAAATGCGAATGGGCTTGTAGTCTAATGGTAGGACGGTCCAGTGGGACGCTACCCACCAGAGTTCAAATCCTGGTGCTCGCACCTTTTTCTGGATTTATTCCGGGATTTTCCGGCGTTATGCATTAAGTGGTAAGCGACGTTCCCGTCGACGACGAGGCGCCAGTGGTAACTTCGAGAATCTCCAGATCTGTCGATGCTCAGTCCTTCGGAGGTGCTCATACGGTAGGGTTTGCGTACGTGTGTTCATAGGGGTGAGAGTGCGTGCGTGTTGTGAGCGTCTGCGTTGTACTGTGTAAATCTTTAAAAAATGTGAGGAAATAAGCCGAGACAAGTCGAAATAAGCGGATATTGGATCAGCTGAACAGGCTGAAGAATCTAGAATGTGAATCTCGGACAAGAGGCTCATTTCAACCATGAATCATCTTGGTAGCAGTAGACAAACCAACCAATTGTGCTAAAAAAACCAATGCTTCTTGCGCATCACTTCATGTGATTGACCTTGCAGATATTGAGATATGTCATCCTCTGTCTCCTTCTATCAACTGAAACGACATATCAGTCAACACGGTCGTGTTCATGCCGCTTTTTCTGACGAAGAACCCCGGCTTGGACGGTGGTTGGAGGGTGACCGTGTCTGTTCCGAGCATCATCACGACGGACGACATCACCGGCCGGGCCGCCGGGTCTCCCTGCACGCAGAGCAGGCCAATGTGGACGCACCTCAGCACGTCGCTCTCCGGGAAGCTGCCGCCGATGCTAGGGTCTACCAGCTCAGTCACCGTGCCGGCCTCCCAGTGCTCCCATACCTGCACGGTGGTTTGCATTACAACCTTGAGCCAAATCACCAAAACATGCAGAGACAATATGGTGATCAGACTGCACTGCACTTACGGTGGTCAAGAGGTCTCCAGATTTCTGGGAGTCGTAGACGTCGTTGTTCTTCCTCCCCGCGACGATCTCCAGCACCATGACGCCGAAGCTGAACGCGTCCGATTTCACCGAGTAGTTCCCCCGCATCAGGTACTCCGGCGCCATGTACCCACTGAGACGAGAGATCAGGCAAAAAATCCTGTCACTCGGCTGAACCTGAACAGAGTTGACAACGAGATGGTGCTGAGTACTGACTAGGTGCCGACGACGCGGTTGGTGACGGCCTGCGTCTGGTCTCGGCCGAAGATCCTGGCGAGACCAAAATCCGAGATCTTGGGGTTCATGTTCGCGTCGAGCAGGATGTTGCTGGCCTTGAGGTCACGGTGGACAACTTTGAGCTGGGAGTCTTCGTGCAGGTACTGCAGGCCCCGAGCGATGCCGTTTATGATCTTGTACCTCTGCTCCCAGTCCAGCTGCTCACGTTTCGCATTCTCAGAGTCTGAAATGACCATAAGGAAAGCAGAGAGGTGATCAATGTGACGATACAGAAAATTGCAACGAAAATGGAAGGGGGTTGTCAGTAATTTAGTACCAAAGAGGATCAAGTCGAGGCTCCGGTTGGGGACGAACTCGTAGACGAGCAGCCGTTCTTGCTGCTCCAGACAGACGCCGACGAGCCTGACGAGGTTCTTGTGCTTCAGCTTGGCCACCAGCGCGAGCTCGTTCTTCAGCTCCCCCACTCCCTGCGTCGAGCTCCTCGACAGCCGCTTCACGGCTATCTCCTCGCCGTCAGGGAGGACACCCTGAACAAATCAAATTAAATGCACTATGTTAATCATGAGCATTTGTCAGTTGAGAAATTCCAAGAACCATTCTTGATTTTTCCTTCAGTACCTTGTACACCGATCCGAAGCCGCCCTCGCCAAGCTTGTTGCTCTCGTCGAAATCCCCTGTCGCGGCTCGCAGGGTGGAGACGTCGATCATCATCGAGTCCACCGTTTCCGTGTCCTCTGCTTCAGCTGAATACACGGGGTCTGTTCCGAGTACGAGTTGGTGGATAAGTCATTCCATTTCAGATTTGTCAAAGTGTTTCACGTTGTGAAATCGGACTATCAGAGAGTTTCGCCGGAACATACATGACTGCTTTGTGTGTGCAACTGGCCGCCGCAGCCGCCTCCAGAGACAGAAGCAAAACACAAGGTTCATTGCTGCTAGAGTCGGCAGAGCAACTGCAAGAACCAAGGCGAATACTCTGTACTTTCTCCCCCCTGTGAATTGACGAATATAACGACATTTGGATTGATCAGAAAGACTTTACCAACACTGTATTTTTTCCTCAAATTTTACAGTTACTTTTGCATACAGTGAGAGAAACAAATGGGATACTGCTAGATAACCATTTCTAAGCTAGTACAAGGTCCGTCCTTTAATCGTCCTTACAAAATTATTGGGTCAAGTCAACCATCTGAAACTTGTAGCCACAAAATATCATATACAAGATATTTATATCAAAGTGAGGCACGTGCATTTTCTCTTTTCGTGTATCTTGTATAGTGCATGTTGCTTCCTAACCAAAAGAATTCGAGCATGAATATATCGAGCTCTTTGGTTGCAACACAGGGGAATACCATTTCGATATTTAGGGATCCTAATGCATCATAAAAAAATTCTAAATATTGACTGGAGAAAGATCGAAGAGCGTTTCGAAAATAAACTCTCTTGTTGGAAGGCCACTTGTCATATGGAGGTAGATTAATCCTCATAAACTCTGTGCTTAGTAGTTTACTCATGTTTACAATGTCTTTTTTTTAATACCAAAAGAGGTACTGAAGGAACTTGATCAATATCGATCTATATTCTTTTGGCAAGGCAGAAAAGATAAAAAGAAATACCGCCTAGCAAAATGGGACATAATTTGCCGCCTTAAAGATCAATAAGGTCTTGGTATTATAAATCTTCAACTCCAGAATAAAGCTCTATTGAGCAAATGGATAATAAATTTGCTTAATACCGAAGGGACATGGCAAACACTGCTTAGGAATAAATACCTAAGTTCCAATTCTCTAACACAAGTTAAGACCAAGTAGGGTGACTCTCATTTCTAGAGAGAGCTTATGAAAATCAAAGAAGTGGTCATAGAGAATGATCCTTCTGGATAAAGGATGGTACACAAACAAGATTTTGGGAAGATACATGGTATCAAACCGGTCATTCAAAAACATCTACCCTAACATATATAACATTTGTCATCATCCACATGATACGATTGCAAATGTCATGAGTTCAACAACGTTGAACATCTCTTTTAGAAGAGCGTTGGTGGGTGAGGAACTAAATGAATGACTAAGACTAGTAGCGCAGGTCTCCAATTTTAATTTAACTCCGGGAAGGAATACTTTTGCATTGCACTTAACCAAGAGCGGATAATTTACTGTTCGCTCTATGTATCTTCAACTAATGAACCAAAATTCCTCCTTCTATAATAAATTGATTTGAAAACTTAAAATTCATCTAAAGATTAAGGTTTTTCTTTGGTACCTAAAAAAGAGTTATTCTAACCAAGGATAATCTTTTGGGGAAAAACTAAAAGGGCAGTCAAAAGTGTAGCTATTGCAATTGTAATGAAACAATCAAACACTTATTTTTTAAATGCCAACATGCAAAGGTAATCTGGAGGACTGTCCAAGTTACTACTAGTTTAACCTCACCTAGATCAGTAGCCCACATGCTAAGGAACTGGCTTCCAAATTTTAATACTCAGAAGGTCATTACTATTCTAATGGGGTAGCGGCTCTGTGTTGGGCAATATAACGTTGTCGAAATGATATTATCTTTGACAATGTTAAACACTCATCCTTTATGCAGGCTATTTTCAGAAGAACTTATTAGTTGTGATTTTGGTCAATATTGTAGCGTGAGGAGAAGACAGTATTCATGAAGACGAGGACTTCTTTGGAGATGGTAGCTTTAGAACTGTTTGGAAGTCATAGATGGAAGTATAATAACAAACTTTGTCAGACTTAATTTTGCTTTTCGATTCCTCTTTTTATTCAGCGATTGAAACAGAGATTTGAAGGCTGTGTACGCAAAATTGTACAGGCTGAAAAATTCTATTATCTAAAAAAATGTTGCTTCCATGGGTAGGCTACCTGAGCTGTCAAGTCCAAATCCAGTGAACAAAATTTGAACTGCAGCAGTTAGGATTAGGGTGTGTTTAGATCCAGATGAATTAGCTGAATTGGGGAAGAATTGAGAAAGAATTGGTGTAAATGCATATGAATAATGAGAGGTGATATGAGGTAATGTGATAGATGATGGGATGTTTTTTGTAAACTTTTTGGGAGCACTCATGAAAGCACCAGATAATGATGCAGACACCCTTTCATTCTTCCCATCTCTGAGTGGTCGGAGAGTATCTAGTCATTTTCAAGTGACTAATCATTCATCACCCTCACACACGCGCACTACTCCCATGACGATCAAGCGTTTTCACACGCACGAATATTTTAAGCGCGAATAGTTTACTGTTGGCGTGTTTGTTGTGTCAAACAAAGAGTAAACAAAGGAACGCTTTCCACTCACCTCCTCCGGCCGACGCCGGCGTCCCAGCCGCCGGCTTCACGGCCGGCCCCGGCGCCGGCGCTCCAGAGCCGCCCGGCGACGCCAGCCGCACCGTCGCCGGCCCGTTGAAGAATGGCGCGGTCTCGTAGCGGTAGGTGCAGTTGATCCCCAGCACCCTGCCTCCGATGTTGCTCTGGAACACGCCCAGGTCCCTGGCCACGATCCCGGCGAGGCACTTCCGGCACTGCGCCGCCGTCTGGTCCGGCGCGCACTGCGCCAGCGCGTACACCTTGGGGAACTCCCGGTCGAAGTCGGCCTCCCCGGTGGCGAACCGCCGCGCGGGGTCGTCGGCGGCGCGCTCAGCGGTGGCGTTGACGAGGTCGGCCAGGACGCGCACGAACCGGGCCGGGTCGGATGTGACGTTGGCGTTGTTGTTGACGGTGTAGGCGTTCATCGACGGTCCGGTGTCGTCGCCGGGGAGGGTGTGGACGTCGGAGTAGTGGAGGAGGCAGGGGTCGTAGTAGATGGTGCCGTCCTTGGCGTAGGTGCAGTCGTTGGGGAGGTCGCGGAAGGCCTGCGTGAGGCACGCGAGGCAGGTGGTGGCGTTGGTGTCGCCGCGGCAGAGCGCCATGGCCCAGACCTGCTCGGGGATGGCGCCGACGACGGCGGTGGCGTAGAGGGTCGGGGACGCCGAGGCGTTCCGGGGGAGCGTGGCGGCGAGGAAGTCGAGGTGGGACTGGTACGTGCTGTTGGGCTTGAAGTTGCTGCTGTCGCCGCACACCGGCCACGGGTAGGCCGCGGCGCGCCGCGGCGCGAGAAGGGCGGCGACGGCGAAGGCGAAGGCGAGGGGGAAGAGGTGGTGGTGGCGAGCCATTTGTGTGCTGGCACGGTGCGCACGGTGGGAGGGAGTAATTATTTAGGCACAAACACTGAAGCACAACGTTCCACGCGGCGACACGTCGACACCAACCACTGACTGCATCCGCACGACCGCACCGTACCCTTCTGTATGGATGGAAAGAAAGTTGACGGGCCCCTGGGTCGGAATCGGAACTCAGCAGCACTAGCAGCAGTAGTGGGGATGGAAAACAGAGCGAAAATGGACCTTTTGCGCCAACAAGCCTGTGGAAATTGGCCCGAAGAAAACGTGAGGCGTCTTTTATTTAAAGACTTGCATATCATGTTTTTATTAAAAAGAAGAGAAGTACGTCAGTACACGTCAGCAGTCTCATATGTTTGGTACACGTCAGCGATCTCATATGTTGTCTCATGCAGTACCATGTACGATTTTTTATGATGTGGAGGAGAGAGAAAGAGTGAAAAAAAGTCGTTGCTTCGCGAAACAACCACCTCACGAGCTAAATTGTAGGACTACGAGACAACTCAACAAATATTGTATGAGTTATTGTTGACATACAACTCATAATATTTCATTTTTTATATACATAAATTAAAGAATTATGTAACTCTACCAGACAACTTATAGAACAATCCATTGCATGGGTTATCTGTTGAGTCAACTCAAGATTACGATGGAATAGTGATGGGTGAATTTGGATATATAAATAGTGAAGGAATAATATTTTTTAAGAGAAGATGTGATAGGTGAATAATATCACATTTTACTATCTAAACAGGCCTAAAATGTAAAGTTAAAAAATTTACCACCAATTAGAAGTCTACCATCAATTGTGACAACTGGGAAAGGCTGCAAGGGGACTTTAGGGTCTTAGAGAAGATGATGTCTGTCACGTCGTCACTCGTCACAATTGGGCCAGGCTGCAAGGGGACTATAGATGGTCAAACGGGCCGCCCGGCTCTAGCTCGATTTGGCTCGGTCCGACTAGGCTCGGCACTATATAGGCTCGGTGATTTTTCGTGTCAGGTTGTCAGGCCGAACTGTCGGTTCAGGCCCGGCCCTAAAGCCCTTTTGGTCGTGCTGGGCCGGCCCGAGGCACAGCAAGGCACGACGACCCGTCTACCCCATCAAGCTCGACGAGGCGAGCGAGGTAGCCCAGGCCGCGCACCACAGCAGCGGCGGCAGTGCCCAGCGGAGGTGGCCCGACAGCGCTGCCCAGAACGCGGACACGGTCGCCGCGACACCGACGACAGTGTCGCCTCCATCCTCATGCGGGCGCTTGCCAAGGACGGTCTCCAGGTGGGGAGGACGTGGACGGCGCGGAGGAGGAGATGAAGACGAGGCACGATCGTGTCCGTGTCGTGCCGTTCTAGTGTCATGCTTTTTCGGTCGTGCCCGTGCCGGCTCATCAGACCTGGTCCATCTGGCCATCTATCTATACCAATCTATAATTTATGGTGATGTCGTTCACCCCCCCCCCTCTTTTAATCCGTCGCACATGTCGTTCACCCTAGCACCGTGGGCTTTATTAAGTGGGCTTTGTTAATTGACCAGCACGTGGGCTTTATTAATTGACCAGCACCGTGGGCTTTATTAATTGATCAGCACGCACATGTCGTTCACCCCCCAGCACCATGGGCTTTAATTGATCAGCGCACCGTGGTAATTGATCAGCGTGGGCTCTAACCAGACTTGGACTCTATCACTAACCAGACTAGGACTCCAACTATGTGTACATGGACGCAACAGCACGAATATATAATAAAAAAACGAAAACCCCAGAACTGAATTAGCCACCAGGATCTTCTAACGTGAAGCAAGATTCATTTGATCTTGAATATACAACCAAGCAGAGAAGATCGGTTGCTGTGCTGCTGCCTATTGGAAACTGCTCAGTTCATCAGTGCTGGACGTCGTCATCTACGGTGATAACTGCAATCTATCCTGATGGTCTTGTTGCTAACCTGCCGAAGGAAAGAAAACATGGTAATTCCAAAGCAAACAAACTGTTCAATATTTTTAAATGCCCATGCATTTGTTATCGATCTGTAAATATCCTTACCTATGTATATTCATATACTGCACATGAGTACCCAGGAATCAAATAGATCAAAGATGCCTAAGTTAGACCAATCTATAATTTATGGTGATGTCATTCACCCCCCCCCTCTTTTAATCCGTCGCACATGTCGTTCACCCCAGCACCGTGGGCTTTATTAAGTGGGCTTTGTTAATTGACCAGCACGTGGGCTTTATTAATTGACCAGCACCATGGGCTTTATTAATTGATCAGCACGCACATGTAGTTCACCCCCCAGCACCGTGGGCTTTAATTGATCAGCGCACCATGGTAATTGATCAGCGTGGGCTCTAACCAGACTTGGACTCTATCCCTAACCAGACTAGGACTCCAACTATGTGTACATGGATGCAACAACGCGAATATATAATAAAAAAACGAAAACCCCAGAACTGAATTAGCCACCAGGATCTTCTGACGTGAAGCAAGATTCATTTGATCTTGAATATACAACCAAGCTGAGAAGATCGGTTGCTGTGCTGCTGCCTGTTGGAAACTGCTCAGTTCATCAGTGCTGGACGTCGTCATCTACGGTGATAACTGCAATCTATCCTGATGGTCTTGTTGCTAACCTGCCGAAGGAAAGAAAACATGGTAATTCCAAAGCAAATAAACTGTTCAATATTTTTAAATGCCCATGCGTTTGTTATCGATCTGTAAATATCCTTACCTATGTATATTCATATACTGCACATGAGTACCTAGGAATCAAATAGATTAAAGATGCCTAAGTTTGGTGATATTACTAGGAAAAAACCAACAGAGGATTCCTAAGTGCTACTCACAAAATTGGTGCTCATCTGCAACATAAACAATTTAGGTCAGTCAACCAAATGGTATGCACATGTGAGCATGCACTAACAAACACCTGACCATCAAGACCAAGTCCATTTATATCTTTCACAAGCACTAATTCAATAAAGGTTTCTACATTAGAATCGATCAGCCCTCTGCAAGTTGAAATAGAAATAAGCATTGGATTTTGAAAAAAAATAAAGACTGCAGGTTTAAGTAGTAGGTTAAGCATTGGATTTTGAAAAAAATAGACTGCAGGTTTAAGTAGTAGGTTTGCAGCTTACTTGTATCTGACCATATCCGGAAAGATCAACACATCTCCATCTGATAACTCAGTGCCATCTTCTCCTTCACAAATGGTCAATTTGGTCTGTAACATGGTAAAATATACAAATCATTAGCATTTAGCAATGATAAAATACTCTTTACGTCCCATTGAAAGTGTTATTTTGAATAAGTTTAACTAATTGTACACGCAAGATTATCAATATTTTCGAGATAAAAATAATGACAATATAAAATTCGATTTTATGATTACTCCAATGACACTCATTTTATCTTCTAACTATTAAGATTTTTGCATACACTGATAGCTTGACTTGAAAATAAAAGCGATTAGGGGTCAAACACCCTTTCATTGACGCCGTACTCTCCCATGAAGAAGAGTGACTTGTGCAAGACGCCTATGCACTCTAAAATACAGGCCAGAACCAGCAGTGATGAGTTCATTCAGACTTTCATAGCAAGAGCTATACGAAATGGTCGCTAAAGTAAAAAAATGAGAGAGTAACAAGGAAAAGAAATTGGTCGAGACCTTGCGCAGGGTGCAGACTGCAGAGCGACGGCTTGAGCGCTGGACGCTCGAGCTGGTGTTGAGAACGAAGCAGCCGACGATGGGGATGCTGGTCGAATCTCAACTTGAGGGGCGGCGCTGGTTGCACGAGATGCTTCCCGTTTTTGCTCGGTTCCCTACTCCACCTTCTAAGACCCTCCTTTCTTCTGGGCATCCTCTGCATCTAGCCCAAGAGCAAGCCTCATAGTCTGAAGCTGGTTCTCCTTCCCTACCGGCTGCCGCGGCTTGGTGGCTATCGTTGAACCTGAGGAGTTTCACCAGCTTGTAAGGGGAGAACTGAAGTAATACAGAACTGCAAACGAATTAACACATGAACTGATGTACATGTGTAAGCAAAATGGTGCACCATCTTGTCAGAAACTATTATTGTACAGCACATGACACGGTTGCAGGGGCACGGGAAGAAGGTGGCCGGAGGAGATGGCTGCCGGCGGTCGCCGCGACGAAACGACCTCGTCACTGCGGCATCCCAACACAACACAGCATTGATTAGTGTGGGATTGGAATGGAAATAACAGAGAGAGGGAGAGACAAAGCACAGGCAGCTCATGCTCGTCCGCCATGGGAGGCAGCCGAAGCTCACTGGAGCTTCGCCGTGGGGCGATTCCGGCCACCGTTTTCAAATCAGAGAGCATGGGGAGGGAGAGGAGTGGATGGGGAAACTCGATCTAGGCTCACCTCGGGCAGGGGCAGCTTGGAGAGGGAGATCGACGAGGGTGACCTTCCTCTGCGCAAGAACAGAGGGGATGTGGGAGGTGACCTTGGGGGCTGACGCAGGGGAGGACTTGCGGTGGAGACGGCGATGTGGAGCGCAAGCGGCGGGGTCGGGACAGGAGCTGGAGGTTGAGGATGCGGCGCAGAGGAGGGCCGGTGGCCGGCCGGCGGGGAGCTCCCCGCGGGGTCGGCGAGCTCAGCTCTGAGCTGCGGCCTGGTGCGAACGGATAAGGCCACAAGGTCTTGCGGTGGAGATACGAAGGGAAAGATGGAAATAAAGGAGAAAAATAGGAAAAGTAAAATAAAAAAGAAATGAAAACATAGGTGGAAAAAATTAAGGAAAATCAAAAAGAAAAGTGAAGGGCACTATGGGTATTTCACCCTCTTATCCATGTGACACAGGTAGGAGAAGCTGTTTTGCCGAACGTTTTCCTAAAACGGATTCAACTCCCCAACAGAATCCGCTCTACCAGCACAGCCACAGCCGGAGTTACCACAGCCACAGCTGGAGCCCTGCCAAACGCACCCTAAAATTTCTTTGGGGTAGTGGTCTCCTAGGGTTGGCTTAGCTTACGGATGGATGAAGGTCAATGTTGAGCGGACGGTGAGATGAAGAGGTGAGACTGTGAGAGGATAGGATGGACCGGTTGGGCCAAACATCTTGTTTTTGCACTTTGCATTTTTTTTAAATTATCCGTCTCTTAATTTCTATTATGCAATTTGTACTGCGTATTTTATTGTTTGATTTCGTGATTAGTGTTATGTATCTGTGTACGGCGTATTGGTTGATTGTCCTGTCTATGCATGGCCGTGTGTGTGGTTGACTGGTTGTGTGATTGTGTTGTTGTTGGGCTCAACTAGGTTCTACGAGTCGGTGTTTCCGATTTGCTTTTTCGTATTCCGACCGTGTTCGACATGTTCCCGATTTGCTCTGCTGCTGCATTATGTGTCTGATGACACACGGTGTCCATACTTTTAATGAAGCTCATATCTTGTCATTGTCAACCTTAATTTAGGCGTGCGGGTAGACGAATTGCGTGTCTTGACTTGTGTGTACTCAAACAGTCAATTGAGGAGGAGGTTTTGTTTCCGCGGCGGCCCGTGTGTGGATACATCGATCGACTGACACCATACGGCTATACCATTCACACAGAGTACGTTGCTCAACATACAGCACGTATCAGTAGAGTGAATTTTGAGACATTTGTAGAATGAGAGTTTATGGTCCATCAACTGAAAACTAGCTTGTTACCATATTTGCTTATAGAATTGTTTGAAAAATTGTTCAAAATTCAGTATTATGTACCAGATGAGTGTGCTATTCTATTGAAGCTTGCCAAGTTACCAAGATAAAAATACTCCAAAAAACGGGCGATGATCTGTGCTGGGATCAAGTCAACCATGCAAAGGAAGTCGCGGGGAGGTGGCTTGGAGCCTCGTCGAGCCGTCGCCATCTCTATCGTCTGCATCCTAGCTCCTCTGCTAGTCCAGTCGCGACAGCAGGCGACGTACTTGTTGGGGGAGAGGCCCGGCTCATGTAAAGCTCATGTAAGGGTTGATGGACCTCTTAGTATGCTCGGGAGGCTTTTTGTAAATATTGTGCCTACCAGGGGGCTCGGTGTAAAATGATCAACTCATCCCACCCCTATAAATAGGAGAGGCCACTGTAACTGATGGGACAGATGGGGAGCACGTGAATGAAATGAGAGCTCCGAAGCTATTAGGTTTATTTCGCACTTACATTTCTGTTTAGTAGTAGTAGCTTAGAGTAGAGCTCCGAAAGGGCATCCTCATGGCACCTTCAGAGGACATTCACTGTTGTTTCGGTCCCACCTTCGAATCTGAATTACACCAATAGTGACGCCCACCTCGTGGAAGAATTTGCGGTCACATGGTCTTAACAGCTCACCTTCGTCACCAAGCTTCCTTCGGCCCATCTCGGTCTGATGAAATTTCAACACCCCTTGGAGTCTAGCTAAGCTAAGTTCCTCGTGCTGCCTATTCTATATCTGCAGAAGTGGATGTTCCGAAGGAGAAGCGATTTGAGCCTCGCTAATGAAGTCAATTGTCACTAGAGCTTCGTTTGCTTGCGGATTATGAAGTTGTTTAAATATTATTCTTTGTTCTATTCAATTGTCACCAGATGTTCCGAAGGGGCACAGACAGAGGTCAAGCCATTCATATGCCGCCAACGTACGAAGCCGCCGTCCACCAACACCCGCTAGTGATTCGTCGCCTGATGCAATAGCCCAGTTCGCAAAGACCCCCGAGAATTTTTTTTTTACATTTTTCTTTCCTCTTTTTTGCAAAAATATATGGTCCGCAAAAAAATTTGCAAAACTATACATCTAGCGCCGTGGGGGACGGCGGCAGGGACCTACGGCGGTAGTACGCCGTGGGTCACGGCGGTAGGGGTCCAGTCTGTTTTCAAAATTTTGTAATTTTTTTGTTTGAACTCGGATGGAGGTAAACTTTATACGAAAATTGTAGCTTTCGATGAGATCTACAACTTTGTAGTTCAAAGTTTTTCCATTTGAAGTCATCTTCATAGTCAAATAATCGATAAACTATCCAGATCTACTATCCAGATCTCAGTTTGCAGTCTTCAGATCTGAATAGTATATCGATTATTTGAGTATGAAGATGACTCCAAATGAAAAAACTTTGAACTACAAAATTGTAGATCTCGTCGAAAGCTACAATTTTCATATAAAGTTTACCTCCAGCCGAGTTCATGCAAAAAAGTTACAATGTTTTGAACATAAACTGAAAACTGAGATCTCGATATGAAAACTGAGATCTGGATAGTTTATCGATTATTTGACTATGAAGATGACTTCAAATGGAAAAACTTTGAACTACAAAGTTGTAGACCTCGTCGAAAGCTACAATTTTCATATAAAGTTTACCTCCATCCGAATTCAAACAAAAAATTACAAAATTTTGAAAACAGACTGGACCCCTACCGCCGTGGTCCACGACGGTAGCAGGTGCTACAGTACCGTGCGTGTACCTACCGCCGTGGGGCACGGCGGTAGGTCCCTGCCGCCGTCCCCCACGACGCTAGATGTATAGTTTTGCAAATTTTTTTGCGGACCATATATTTTTGCAAAATTGAGGGGGGAAAATGTAAAAAAAAAAATTCGACCCCCGAAGCTCAATACCTGCTTCGGCCCAGTTCCAAAGTTACTTCGGCCCAGCTTCGGCTCCGAAACTCATCCCCAGCTTCGAAGCCCACGGCGACACGGCGGCCTAGCTCCGAAGCTACTTCGGCCCACCTCCGAAGCGGCCCAGTTCCGAAGCTCGACGCCTGCTTCGGCCCGGCTACAAAAGCCGCCGCTTCGATCAAGCTCCGCGGCCCAGCTCCGAAGCTGCTTCGGGGAATTTTTTTTAATATTTTTTTTCTCTATTTTGCAAAAATAAATGGTCCGTCCGAAATTTTGCAAAACTATACATCTGCCGTCGTGGCCCACGGCGGCAGGGACATACCGCCGTGCGGCACGGTGGTAGCGGCCGTGGCCCACGGCCAGACGTGGGCCCGTAGTGTGCGACGGACATACCGCCGTAGCCCACGGCGGTAGGGACATACCGCCGTGGGCTACGGCGGCAGGTCCTACCGCCGTGGGCCACGACGGCAGCAGGCCTGGTACCGTCGTGCCCCACAGCGCTAGGAACTACAGCCTATATAAGGCCGAAATTTAGCCGAAAATGTCATAATAATTCGAAAAAAAGAAAGAGAGGGGGAAGAGGAGAAGGGAGTGAGGAGGAGGAGGTGAAGGTGCGAAGCTCTGCCGGTTTTTCGTCTCGTTAGAGGTAATACTCTGGTACTTAATAGTTTGAACTATGATAATAGTAAAAATATAGTTTTAGTGTAGATCTGCTTAGTAAAAATATAGTTTTAGTGTAGATCTGAGTAGATATATTTTGTAGTTGCAGATCCACTTGTTAATAGCGTTTTTTTATACTGTCAGTTATGTCGGATGCAGTCAGTGTCAAGTTGTATTTCGGTAATGGGCGGATTAGATATGTTGAACATGGAGTTGACTTGTCAGAATTTAATTCGGTTGACCATGTGATTAGAAGAGCAGCCGAAAGAACTTAGGGGTCCATTACCAACTTTTTTTATAGGGCATTCCATGTAGATGCAGAGCAACATGACTTGTCCATTATGGCTCTAATCAACAGGAGTGAGTCAGTATATTGGGAGCTTATGCCACTTGAAGGCACTGAACATTAGAGGAGTTATATCAAAACAGCATGTGAAATTGGTTTGCCTGTGATGTTGTTTATCCAAGTTGTTCATAAGGCTGGGTCTAGTAGTCAAGTGCATGAGGAGGGTAGTGCTGCTCACCAGGGTGAGGCTGAACTAAAAGCAGGAGATGGTCCTGCAGCTGAGCCACAAGAAGGAGATGGTGCTGCCACTGAGGCAGAAGAAGGAGATGGTGACACACCCTTTGAGGCCCGTGGTGAAATTGACGAGGGGGAAGTTAATGAAGAAGTACTCAGGTAGTACGAAATGGAGGCTAATGAGGATGAACGTGGGTTGGAAGAGGACTCCTCAGATGATTAGGATGACCCGCTAGTTCCAAGGGACTGGGACAGTTACAATTTCTCACAGCTATCTGTCAATCCTGGTGAGAATGTGTCCTGGGAGTATAGAGACAATCAGATTTTTGTTGGCGCCATGTATAAGAGTGCAGTAGAGGTGAAGGATGCAGTGAAGAGGTGGGCCACCCTTACTCTGCAGAGAGAGTTCAGGGTAGTGAAGAGTTCTCCACACATATATGATGTACAATGTGTGAAGCCTAACTGTCCTTTTCGAGTGTATGCTTCCAAGGGCAAGTGGAAAAATTACTGGGAGATCAGATCTGTTGTGGATCACACTTGTGTACTTGAGCAGCTAGATGCAAATCATCGTAATTTGTCGGTCGGTTTTGTGGCCAGCCAGATGTTTGCTAAGATTGTGGAAAATCCTGCTTATGAGCCCAAGTCCATTATCTTGGCAATTGAGGAGAAATTTAGATACCTGATAAGTTATGGTAAGGCATACATGGCGAAGAAGAAGGTATTGGAGATGAGGTGGGGTACTTACGAAGCATCCTACGACAATCTGCCTCGATTGCTGAACACAATTGCCACGCTCAATCCTGGTAGTTATTACGATATCAAGACTTATAATCTTGTATCAAGGCCAGGGAAGCAAGTCTTGCAGCGGGCATTCTTAGCATTGGGTCCAACTACTGCTGCCTTCAAACAGTGTCGACCAGTCATTTGCATAGATGGCACATTCCTAACAGGAAAATACAAGGGCGCAATCCTTACAGCTATGGCTGCAGATGGCAACAATCAGTTGTTGCCATTGGCAATTGCTTTTGCAGAGGGAGAGAATGGTGACAGTTGGTATTGGTTTCTGGAGAGATTGAAGCAGATGGTGGTGGGAGATGTGTCAGACGTGTGTGTGATACACGATAGACACAAAGGTATTTTGCAGGCCATTAATGACATCAAAGAAGGTAGCCAAGAACGTCACAGAACACCACAATGGCCAGATGTGCATAGCAGGTGGTGCATGAGGCATATGGCAGCAAACTTTCATAGCCAGTTCAAGAACAAAGAACTTACACAATTGTTCAAGCGCTTATGTTCGACCAATCAGGAGAAAAAGTTCTACGAGCTATGGCAAAAATTAGATGATCTGACGAAGAAAGCATCAGAAGAGATAGCTAAGAAGCCAATAAGTACTGAACCTGGGGAAGAGCCAGTTTCTCTGGAGGACGTGGAGCTAGATGCTCCAAATGTCAGAATGAGAAGGGGACGTGCTGTGAAGACCTTCAGCCAGTGGATTCAGAATGAGCCTAAGGAGAAATGGTGTCTCCTGTTTGATAAGGGAGGTGTGAGGCATGGGATAATGACAACAAATTTTGCTGAGGTCTACAACGCGGTTTTGCGTGGTGCCAGAGCTCTCCCTCTTGTTGGTATCATTGAGTTCTTCTTGTACCGCACAATGAAGTACTTTCTTCAGCGTGCTACTGCAGCACATGCAGCTATGCAGGACTGTCAGAAGGTGTATTCAACATGGATGACTGAGTACTTGACCACAAAACAGAAGGCTGCTCTTGCTCACAGAGCTTACCCACAACCTCTACGTCGTGATCCCGGCGAGGAAGTTCAGTGGAAATATCGGATAAATTACCAGTCCAAATCACAAAAAGCGAATGGTGAAATAACAATACAACAAACAATTATTAGGAATCAGACATGCTCATGCTCTTGCCAGAAGACACTGCTGCTACACTACCCCTGCTCACATGCGATCACTGCATGCCTTGCAACAAAAAATAACCACTAGAGTCGCTCGGAGTGAGGGTTCGAACCGTGGTCTCCCCCCACCTAAGAGCTTCGACGCAGACTGGGCTAGCCAGCAGAGCCGCCGCCGTTTGTTGATCATTTACGTTTCATCCTCTATTTATACTTACGGCACCGAAGTTTTGTGTTTAATTGCCAACTGCCTTTATTTGCACTAGTATGCTGGTTAGACATACGTGCCTCTTTCCTATACGGTAGCTATTTATGGTCTTTCACTTCGGTTGTGATTGCAAGTTCTTTCATTTCAAGCAATTTTTAGCTACATGCTATTGCAATGCTATATTAAAAAAACTACATGCTACTACAAGAATCATTGTCTAGTTTCTTATTTACTAAGTGCTCTATTACTTCGAATCATCTTGTTCGGTTTTCGTGAGACGAATTGTTCGTGCTTCGGAATCATCTCGGTGGGATTTTCACGAGATTGATTTTCACCTTCGGAATCACTTCGGAGAATTTTTTTTACACCTTTGTTGACGGTTGTTAAGTGCTACTTTTACACCGTCAATACCTGCATAAAATAATTGTAAAAGGATCATCCACAGTAGAATAGGGGCTTATACTGACAAATTTCACAAGTGGCGATGTATATTTGAATGCAGGCAATTAGCACAAGAAATAGAGCAAAAGCACACCTTATCCATCCACCTCATCAATCCAAGCCTCTCCACCACAGCCTATGAGGGGCTTCCATGCAAAATGCCACGGATCGGTGATGTCACCAATCCAAGGGAGAGAGGCTCGACAAATCAGATGCTGCCACGTGTCCAGAACAAGGATCCAAGGGCCCACAACCCGAGCAAACCGCCTCAAAACGACCCATACACCGGGAACCGTCATAAGGGCCCACATATCAGCCACCAGGAGAAAACACAAGGCAAGTGGGGCCCACAAGGGGTCGGCCGACCCCACAGGTCGGCCGAACCGACCTTGTGGCGCCCAATCCTGGCCTTCCACGTGGTGGTTCCTGGTTGGCTCCTAACTTCATTCCTGGGGTGCTTGGGGTGCCTCCATGCCGGTGCTCAGGCCTATAAACAGAAGTGGAGGGGGCTAGAATAGAGACATCCCATTCTCCTCCTCCTCTTTAGAAACACTTGTTTCCTCCCTCATGTGATCTCTCATGGATCAAATGAGTTGATCTATGTAGGTGAGAGTAGGTGCTAGGTAGAGTGTGGTGTTGGTGAGGGTGTCATATTCTTCAATTAGAGCAAAGTAAGTATTCTTGTATTTTTCAATTAGACTAAAGTGTTATTCATGCATGAATGACATGTTCTTGAGTTCTTCGTTCGTTCATCATTTAGAGGCTCGTGTTCTTCATGAACGCGCTTCCTCGATCTAGTTGACGAACAAGTTACCCACGCTTTTGTGTTTGTTCATAAGTTAGAGGCTCGTGTTCTTCACGAACACGACCCTTTGATCTTTTGTTACAAGTGCATAAGTTTGCATTCCGTTGTGTGAATTATCCTGTTAGATCTTGTTGGAGTACATTAATACACTGGCATTCGTTCTTCCTATCATCTGTGTGATCCTGTGGTAAGTGAGATTAGCTCGAAACTCGCGGGTTCGTCGCTCCGTATTTATACGGGGTGCTATAGTATTACTACGGGAGCTCAGACGTAGTCGTGCTATAGTAGTAATCGGTGGTGTAGACGTGGTGTCTAGACTACGGGTTATCCTTCGTTTGCCCTGTATCCCACGGTTTGTCTTGGGGTAGGCCACGATAGTGACAGCCGTTGGACCCTCTGAAATCCCCCACGTTCGGATACAGCGTGTAGGCAACCATTTGCCGTGAACCAACTGTTATAGCCAGGAGGGGCCGGTGTCCGAAGTGAGCATAATTGCCTGCTCTTCTCCTCTGGGATCAGTATTCATAGGAAGCGCCTCATCATCTCTCAACCTTAGCTAGGGGCTTGGTGTCCTTGGACCGTTCATCTAGGATAGAAGGTAGTGCACATCGTTCGTTGGATTCGATACCCTTTGGAATACTCCTTTGGGGAAGTGCTACAGCGGTATTTCCGTGCGTTTGCGGTATACCGGGTTGCTCTTATACGTTCCCTCTAGGTGTACAACTAGTGGTGACGTTAAGAAATGCCAACAAGCATTTCTGGCACCGTTGCCGGGGAACGGTTGTTGTATCTATCTTAGAACCTAGTGGTCCTCGTATCTTATATTTTTCCTTTTTCTTCTACCTTCACCCCCGTTACCCATCAGATATCCTTTTTGTTTCTTTCCTTCTACCTTTACTCCCGCTACCCATGGTGAAGCTTTCCTGTAAAAGCACCACTACCCCCAGGGATGAGCTCCCGGAGCCGCCACCTTCGGTGTGCCTTTTTCTCACACCTGGCTACAAGCATCTCCCTGCGACTATCGATCTTGTTCGATGCACTATCTTCTCTGGTCTATTGAGCGAAAACCCATATTACCATCTTCGTGACTTCGAGAACTTGTGTTCTCTCATCTACACTATGGGCACGACGTTGGATACCTTCAAGTGGAAGTTGTTTCTGTACTCTCTTGTTGGGAAGGTGGAGCAATGGTACACATATACCATAGGTAGCGTGAACAATAGTTGGGAAGAGCTTAGAGACAAGTTTTGCCTTGAGTTCTTCCCTCCGTCTCGTGTTGCTGCTCTATGGAAGGATATCCATTGTTTTCAACAAAAAGAGAAGGAAACGGTGTATAGGGCCTGGTCTAGATTTTTAGGCTTTGTATATTCTGGACCTCCCTTGTCGATGACTGAGTCTCAGTTGCTTCGCAAATTTTATGATAGTCTCGACAAAAAGTCTGTGCGTGGTCTCGATTCCGTAAAACCGTTTCTTGAGAGGGAACCGGCTGAAGGTAGGGAATACCTAGACTGCTACTTCTTAATTGATCCCATATACCGAGAGGAATCTGAGTCGAGCCGTGAGAGCCCCTCGGCATTCAAGTCCGAGCCTTCATCTTCCGAATCCCAAGACTTGTCTGTTGAGCCCTCTCCTGAACCCCGAGCACCAAAGGAAGAAGAAATTCAACCTCCGGTGTTCACTTGCAAATTCGAGGATGACCCATCTAGAAATCCTTCAGACACCTCGAATTCTTTCGATGCCCAATTAAGGGAGGAACCTTATTCTGTCCATACCGATCATTCTAGAAATCTTTCGACAGAACCTTCCTTTAGGCCTGCGGTGCCTCCTCTACCTCCTGATCCTCCTGATGAAGCATATCCTGAGAAGGCTATGAGAGAGGAATGGTCAGAGGGAGTGACACGATTTTCCGAGGCAACTTGGAATAGTTCACCTTCTCTGGTTGTCCCTTGCACTATTAGAGGTACTATTGTAGAGGCCCATTGTAACCCCATCATGGAGGTTAACATTTTGCCATGGCACATAGCGGAAACTCTTTTGGGCAAAGTCTCGCTAGCACCATCCGACATGCTCATCCAGACTTGTCCCTTTGGACATGTTCTTGAATGTCGGGGGATTGCAAGCGCCGTGCCGCTTATCATAGACGGGATCGAGGCTAGTTTAGACTTTCACATCTTTGATGTCCTTGATCTCGATCTTCTCCTAGGCTCCCCTCTAGAGCAGCTCTTCGATAAATCTCAAGGAAGCCTAGATGTAAAGCTTAGGGAAGCCGCTTCTACCACGTCCATCTCTTATCATGAACATTCCATGGTAGAGCCTCTTCCCGAGCAAAACCCGTTCGAGAAGATAATGCACGTATCTCCGTTCACATCATTCGAGCCTGTTCCGATTGAGGTTGTAGACTTCTCTACTCCTTAAGGGAATGACTCGGGAGATTCTCTCCACCTCTGTGGAGGCGGACGATCATTATCTATCTCGACCGAGTTTCAGCCTCTTCCTGCTGGCCCGTATCATGTTGCTTTCGATCATGGTCGAGAGTCAACATTGAGCCTCCATGATGCATCTCTTGAGATAGAGAACTTTTGAGCCATGGAACCTTTTGAGGCACTGACTCTGGAGTCCGGAGGAAAGGATTCCACACAGAAGCATGGTAGCTTCATTCTTGATCTACCATATAGACCATGCTCACATCATGTCCCTCCAGAGTCAGACTTGCTTAGTGCGCTGAGCACGCTCGAGGGCTGCAATCACCTTATGGTCCTCTTTTGTAGAAAGTTCAGAAGGTTGGTTGTGGATGTATATGTCTATCATAAGCATATCAGATTTCGTGTGTGCATTGTGGCACTAACCTTGCAGCTGAAGTTCACTGATACATCAAGGATTAGTGGTGAGACGGGAATGGCACCACCAACGATAGCTGCAAGGTGAAGTTCCTATGGTCGAGCTTATGACCAATAAATAAACAAAGCACTACCAGGTGATAGCCTGGATTAGCTTAGGTTTCATTTCCCATTTCGAATAAAAGCAAGAACATGTTTTTAGGATAAGTTGTCCTTCGGGTATTTTTGGTCACTAACCCTTCAGGTGGAGAGTGAAAAGAAAGATGGACAGATGATGCCTACAAACATGTGAGCCACATCACCTGCAACACCTAGATAAGCTTTGGTGAGGGAACATTTACAAAAGGAAGCTTGATCACCACACACTTGAGTTTTGTTGCCTAGCAATGCAAACTTCAAGTGTGGGGGAGGTATGTGAGCATCCTGAGTAAAGTTCCGCCTCTACCAAATCTTATCCTGGTGTGGAGATGATGTCAGCTCTTGCATCTTGCCCACTAGCTAGGTAAGTCCTGCTTTTGACATTAAACAAAGCCCTTCCGGGAGGTTGCCCGAGGTTCATCGTCTTTTGCTCATGCTTATGTCCCCTTTGAAAATAGCTTGATCATGCTTATATGCTTCATTTATCTTTGCTCATATGCTCTGGTTTGAATGTTATTGTTCTAGATGTACATTCATAGACTGTTTTAAATTAAGCATGGTGCTTAGGTTAAAATTGTCTTCTTCAATCAAAACAAGACATGGTGTCGGGTTTTGATTGATGAAACTTAGAGTTATATTTTCATAGATCTTGGTTGCATATATGCTGACTAACCCCTGCAGAAAATTGTCCAATTTGAGTGGGTAAGTCATTAAGCTAAATTCAACTGGGAAGGTAAGTTGAGGTGTTAGATTCATGTTGCACAACATGCAAAGGTGGTACATATGACCTCTCAAGGTCCAAGGTAAGTATATTCCCCTTTGTGTCTGAAGTGTAATGTTGGTCTAACCCTGCTTGAGCAAATGACATGGTGACAATAAAATAAAAACAACAAAAATATTTGAATTTGAATAAAGGCTCTATGGTTCTCGAACCAGTAGAGTCCATCTTTTGTTTCCACTTTTGCTTGAAGAACAGCACCAGTACAAGCACCAGTGTGGGGGAGTTCTCTGAAGCTCATCATCAATATATCCACTTGAGAACTCCCACACAAAAGGGCTACAAGACATCGATTATGCCTTCATGACAAGGACAAGGTAAGCTAGAGTGAGCTGGCTATCCCACGGGTCAGCCAAATCACCACTAGTCTTCCTTGTTCCTCATATCCTTCAGGAGCGATGGTATGTGCACCCTTCATCTCACTCTCTACCTTTGAGTTCAAATGATCCTCAATTTTATCCAATAAATCAAACTCTAATAATGATGCTATGCTTGCTCTACATGATTCTTGTGGTTGGCTTGCATATGTTTTATTCCTTACTCATTATCTTGATGCTTGTGAACAAATATCATTAGGGAACTCATGCTTATCTAAGTAGTTGATGTTTGTGATATGGTTTGATCATATGATCTTCGCTCTAAATGTCTGAGTGCTTGGGAATTTTATTTGAAACATCATAAAACCCTTTGCAAAGCTTCTCTTTGATATGCCACAGTCCTACCAAAGCCATATGATGCTACCAGTTGAAAACCTTTACTCATAAGCTGCTTGTCATTGCATTGAGCTTTGTCAAATTCTGTGACCCTTGCGAGAAGTCTTTTTATGCTTTCATGATCAAGATTCATGTGCACTCCACCATTTCCCCCTTGCTATGCTTCTACACTGGAAGTTAGCATTGTCTCATTCATCCATTTCACAAAATAAAGCTCCATGCATGGTTCCATGATTTATCCCTCTCCAAATATCTCTAAAAGAGGTTGGGCTATAAAAAGAGAGAGAGAGAGAAAGACATGCTCAAAAAGCATGATCTAAAAAAAAGAGAAAAAAGAGAAAAGAGAGATAGCCCATATCTCGAAAATTTCAAAAAGGAGAGCAGAGAAAATCATGCAAAAAGGAGTTCCATAACTTAGATGGTAATAACTAGTACCTATTCCGGGGATAGTGTCCACCTTACCATCAACCAACACTCATCATATACGTATGGTAATATCTAGCACCCATTCCGGGCCTAGTATACACCTTACCATACCCATCATATCCATACACGTGCACATCTTGATCTGATTGTATGAAATGCTTTTCTCTTGGATCCAGTCTTTGACTTTGCAATATATGTGATACAAGTATGTCTTATCCTTTATCCTACCCTGAACTCCACATATAGCCATCATTAGAAGTAGGGTGAAGAAAGATAATCTAATGCTTCGGTGAGGACATATACACACTAAGCGATCCGAGAGAATCAAATGAGGAGCTAAGCAAGGTTTGTTTTGAAAATTTTATTGCAAAACCCCAAGTTACTTGACATGATTAGCAGGAGTGACTTGATGTATGACCGTTCCATTCCTCAACTACCCAAGATAGCATGATAGACACTTCGCAGAGTTCACAAGTACAAGGTATGGTTTGGAATATCTCTTATGTTTGCTTCATACCTTTGGATATCATGTCTCACATTGATCTGACTCCCTTCACTCGGGACGAGCAAAGGTCAAGTGTGGGAGAGTTGTTGACGGCTGTTAAGTGCTACTTTTACACTGTCAATACCTGCATAAAATAATTGTAAAAGGATCATCCATAGTAGAATAGGGGCTTATACTGACAAATTCCACAAGTGGCGATGTATATTTGAATGCAGGCAATTAGCACAAGAAATAGAGCAAAAGCACACCTTATCTATCCACCTCATCAATCCAAGCCTCTCCACCTCAGCCTATGAGGGGCTGCCATGCAAAATGCCACGGATCGGTGTGTCACCAATCCAAGGGAGAGAGGCTCAACAAATCAGACGCTGCCACGTGTCCAGAACAAGGATCCAAGGGCCCACAACCCGAGCAAACCGCCTCAAAACGACCCATACACCGAGAATCGTCATAAGGGCCCACATATCAGCCACCAGGAGAAAACACAAGGCAAGTGGAGCCGACAAGGGGTCGGCCGACCCCACAGGTCGGCCGAACCGACCTCGTGGCGCCCAATCCTGGCCTTCCACGTGGTGGTTCCTGGTTGGCTCCTGACTTCATTCCTGGGGTGCTTGGGGTGCCTCCACACCGGTGCTCAGGCCTATAAACAGAAGTGGAGGGGGCTAGAATAGAGACATCCCATTCTCCTCCTCCTCTTTAGAAACACTTGTTTCCTCCCTCATGTGATCTCTCATGGATCAAATGAGTTTATCCATGTAGGTGAGAGTAGGTGCTAGGTAGAGTGTGGTGTTGGTGAGGGTGTTATGTTCTTCAATTAGAGCAAAGTAAGTATTCTTGTATTTTCCAATTAGACTAAAGTGTTATTCATGCATGAATGACATGTTCTTGAGTTCTTCGTTCGTTCATCATTTAGAGGCTCGTGTTCTTCATGAACGCGCTTCCTCGATCTAGTTGACGAACAAGTTACTCACGCTTTTGTGTTTGTTCATAAGTTAGAGGCTCGTGTTCTTCACGAACACGACCCTTTGATCTTTTGTTACAAGTGCATAAGTTTGCATTCCATTGTGTGAATTATCCTGTTAGATCTTGTTGGAGTACATTAATACGCCAGCATTCGTTCTTCCTATCATCTGTGTGATCCTGTGGTAAGTGAGATTAGCTCGAAGCTCGCGGGTTCGTCACTCCGTATTTATACGGGGTGCTATAGTATTACTACGGGAGCTCAGACGTAGTCGTGCTATAGTAGTAATCGGTGGTGTAGACATGGTGTCTAGACTACGGGTTATCCTTCGTTTGCCCTGTATCCCACGGTTTGTCTTGGGGTAGGCCGCGGTAGTGACAGCCGTTGGACCCTCTGAAATCCCCCACGTTCGGATACAGCGTGTAGGCAACCATTTGCCGTGAACCAACTGTTATAGCCAGGAGGGGCCGGTGTCCGAAGCGAGCATAATTGCCTGCTCTTCTCCTCTGGGATCAATATTCATAGGAAGCGCCTCATCATCTCTCAACCTTAGCTAGGGGCTTGGTGTCCTTGGACCGTTCATCTAGGATAGAAGGTAGTGCACATCGTTCCTTGGATTCGATACCCTTTGGAATAGTCCTTTGGGGAAGTGCTACAGCGGTATTTCCGTGTGATTGCGGTATACCGGGTTACTCTTATACGTTCCCTCTAGGTGTACAACTAGTGGTGACGTTAAGAAATGCCAACAACCTTCGGAATCATCTCGGTGGGATTTTCACGAGATTGATTTTCACCTTCGGAATCACTTCGGTGAATTTTTTTTTCACCTTCGGAATCATCTCAGTGGGATTTTCACGAGATTGATTTTCACCTTCGGAATCATCTCAGTGGGATTTTCACGAGATTGATTTTCACCTTCGGAATCACTTCGGTGAATTTTTTTTCACCTTCGGAATCATCTCGGTGGGATTTTCACGAGATTGATTTTCACCTTCGGAATCACTTCGGTGAATTTTTCACCTTCGGAATCGTCTCGGTGGGAATTTCACGAGATTGATTTTCACCTTCGGAATCATTTCGATTCGTCTCGGTTTCACCTTCGAAGGAAGCCATGGCCATGAGAGGCAAGCAAGCTGGCAGGCCTCATTGGCCGAAACAACAATTTTATTCGGGTCTTTGAGAATAAAATTCTAGTGTTTATGGGCCATTCGGAATTCAGGCGCACAGGTACCCCTTTGATTCTCAGTCATTTTTGCTACTTTCTTTATTGCCTTACTTGTTGTTAGTACCAAGTGCTTCGGTCAACAAAGGCTTCGCTCCGAAGCTCGCTGCTTATACCTGATACTTGCTTCTTGCACTTTAAAATAGAATATGCACTAGGAAAATTTTCTTTGAGTATATTGCTATGTTTCGCTTACTAGTGCTATCTGCACACCACCTGCTTATCCTTCGTCCGTCTAATGAAGCTGGAAACTTTTTCTTTCGATGGAACCTCATCTATTTATGACATCAACCCCGCAAGCGATCTACGCCTTGTATACGAAGGCTATTCGCTTTGCGGCTATGCGTCCATAGACTCGGGGTAGGTGAAAGTTGTGCGTTTTCTCCTTAGTGTCAAATACTACAACTTCCACCAACTCCGTAAACGGTTTTAAGTGGTAAATTTTCTAACCTTTCGAGCATTTTGAATATATTGCTTTTTCTAGAGCTAAGGCTTTGAACTTGCACTTCGGGTGCAAAGAATCACCGAAGTGTGCGGGAAATGTCGTTTCGTCGCAGTGCGCTGTACTTCTCACTCTTCGTTAGTGGTCGAAGAGGCTATGGTTATGCTTATCCCCTGTTGGTTTTTCGCTAACATGCAGGTTCAACCAATCACTGTAAGTACCTCTTCACCTTCGTAGCTAACCCTTTATGTGAAGTATTTGTATCTCTTGAATATAGGGTCAACTAGCATATGTGAGTATCTTGCTATCACCTCAGTCCCATTTCTGTGTAATTCTTCTCTCTCGTACCCTTCGTTTCATGTATTGCTTAGCGGGTACTCTAACCCTTCATATTTCATATACGCATGCGCCTTCATCTCAAATGTGTTAAGTGTCTGTTTTTAGTTACACTTTGGATCTTTTTCGTAACGACTAGATGCATGGAACTATTATGTTTCGCATATGCACTTCGTCACATCTTTTGCAGGTTATAACTTTATTGGTTTTCACCCCGAAGCTAATGTCTTCATGCTTGTCTTGCTCCATTATTGACTTGGAAATGGCTAGGCCATATCAATTGGTTTCTATGTCTATTGGACTTCATCTGGATGTGCTCAGGAATTCTATATTGGACTTCGGTGCTATTGGGTTTCGGTGACCTCATGACTTTTCATCGCAGGAAGTTGAGAATCTGATCTATGAGCGTCCTTTACCTTATTTTGGCTAACCTCTTCACCCTAGCCTTCATGCAAAAGTATACATTTATGCGCACATCCATTCATACATACATACTTACCTGCAGCATATTGCATTGTAATGCATAGCACCGAAGCGTGGAGCCGAGAGCACTCACGCCGAAGGCCCGAGATTGGCTGAAGGTTCCGTTTGCACGAAGCAAATGACCGGTCTTGTGATGATCGGAGTTGAGCTTGAGACTCCGAAGGCCCGAGTGTGGCTTCGGATTTGAGACCCCGGAAAGCACCACGAGATGCTCCGGATTTGAGATACCTCGAAGGCCCGAGTGTGGCTTCAGATTTGAGACCCCGGAAAGCACCACGAGATGCTCCGGATTTGAGACACCCCGAAGGCCCGAGAGTGGCTTCGGATTTGCTAGCGTGATGCATTTTGAGATAGATTGTTTATTGACTAACAATTTTTTGAGTCTCTTGAATAAGAATGATTCGTCTTGAATGCAACATTAAATAGAAAAGCGAGGACTTCGCCTATTTTGTATACTTTGTCACTGACAGGTTCAGCTCGACGAGTATCTGGCACGAGGGGCTTCCTCGACTACCTCTGCAATCGACAGGAGTCCGGCTCGAGGGGCTTCATCACCTACTTCGTCGACAGCCAACTTCGACTTCGAACGGCGTCGACTTCAGCTTCGTCTTCGTCATCTACTGCACCGACATCGACAGGAGTCCGGCTCGAGGGGCTTCGTCGCCTACTTCATCGACTTCGACTTCGTCTTCGTCGTCCACTTCACCGATGTCGGCCCCAGCTCTACTTTCAGCGACACCACCTCGTCGTCGACATGTGTTCGGCTCGAGGGGCTTCATCGCCTGCTTCATCGACGACGACTACGGCTTCGTCTTCATCAACATGTACTTCGTCGCACATGGTGTACGCTCGAGGGGCTTCGTCATGAACATCGGGCAAGAGGGGCTATGGTGGCATCGGGATGAGCGACGTCAACCTGAAGGATGAAGTTTTGCCCGGTGCTCGTGACCGAAGAAGAGGGGCTCGTCATCATCGACGGCGCTCCGAAGGAAAAGCCAAAGCAAAAAGAGGAGAAACGGTTGGAGGCGCCGAAGGGCAGGCCGAAGCAGAAAGAGAAGTCTTAGAGTGAAGTTGACATCATCATTGAAGACTCTTCTCACCATCGAGACTAAGACCGAAGACAACCATTAGTGGGCTGGCTGGTAACTTCGTGTGTGTGTAGATCCGCTAGGCGTACGTGCTCTTTTCTCCATTTCGATTTTTCCCACTGGGTTTTTCGGAATGGAGTTTTTAGCGAGGTGTACGGGCGGAAGGTCGTGAGGGCGTTCCTCAGGGCCGAAGTCATAGGAAAGGTCTGGGCCACTCCTGTTTTTAGCTACTTCATTTTGTTGTACCGGCCAAACCGAAGTAGCTGAGGGGCTACTGTTGGGGGAGAGGCCCAGCCCATGTAAGGGTTGATGGGCCTCTTAGTATGCTCGGGGGGCTTTTTGTAAATATTGTGCCTATCAGGGGGCTCGGTGTAAAATGGTCAACTCATCCCACCCCTATAAATAGGAGAGGCCACTGTAACTGATGGGACACATGGGGAGCACGTGAATGAAATGAGAGCTCCGAAACTATTAGGTTTATTTCGTACTTACATTTCTGTTCAGTAGTAGTAGCTTAGAGTGGAGCTTCGAAGGGGCATCCTCATGGCACCTTCGGAGGACATTCACTGTTGTTTCGGTCTCACCTTCGAATCCGAACTACACCAACAGTACTATAGACTACTGCATCGGTGTGGATGAGAGTAGCATAACGGAAGGTCACGGAGTTTGATTCTACCCGCAGAAGGCGACACAAACAGCATGTGCGTCACATGAGAGATTGGCAAGCCAAATCCTTGATACTCACTTTGTTGACAAAATTTTCATTTTTTTTTGTTATGCATCTAAATATAATATATATCTATATGTATAACAATATCTATGAATCTAAAAAATAAAATGATCTACAATTTGAAATATGTTATAAATATCATAAATCCACATACTGAATTCCGATAGGCTGAATGAGAAATGGAAGATAAGATTAAAGTTATAAGCAAAAGAGTCTCTAATTTAGGAGTTAGATAACCCGAGTAGCGAGGATCGACACTTGTACTCGATCTTTAGCGGAAAACTCTGATTATGAAAGCTAAACAACTTTGAAAGTGTGAACCCGTTGCTCTAACATTATTTAGAGTTGTTTAATATTAACCTCTCTTTTTTCTGGCGAGGGTTCAATATTATCCTTCCCGCGGAGTTGAACAAATTAATGTCCTTGGCATGTGTACTAAACCCTAATAGTGTGTACCAAACCTTAATATATATTGGCAGTCACTCTCTAGTGTGTACATAAACACGATATATTATTAATTTCTCTTCTTTGAAGTAGACTCCAAGCCTTCATAAAAACGGCAAAAAGGAGATGAATCCAATGATACACAATAATTTATGAACTTTAAAATATTATTTACTTGAATGAACACAATAATTAAATTTTAAACTTCTAGATTTTTTATGAAAACTAAAACATTATTTATTAATTTGGAATATCAGTTATGTTAAAATTAGAGTTTGAAAACTACAAATTTCATTATAGCTCCTACAATTAAAAACTACATTATTTAAAACAATTTAATATTTAATTTAAGTTTACAATGCTAATTCTAGCATACGAGGAGTAAAGTTGTTTTACAAAACTAATTGTGAAGGATTTCCAATTGTTAATTAAACATTGCATCCAACAAAGATAAAACAAATGAGCATCCTTTTCCAGCCCCCACCTTTCAATAAAGAGTGTCTTATGCCTTAAATTTGTTGGGGAAATGCTTACATATAACTCATTCCTATCAGGATTTTACAATCACTTTTGATTTATATGTAATATAAAAACACCAAGTGATCTACTTTTTTCAATGATACATCAGGACTGAAAACACCAAGGATAGAGTTTTTTCACTGACAAGTCTCAATCCTTGCTACTCAGGTGCTCTAACTACTAGATTAGATATCATTTTGCTCTAACTGTAATCTTATCTTCTATTTCTCATTCAAAAGGATGCAGAAATGGAAGATAAGATTAAAGTTATAAGCAAAATGATTTGTAATTTAGTGGCTAGAGCATCTGAGTAGCGAGGGTGATTCCGATAGCTGAACAACTTTGAAAGTGTGAGCTCATGTGCTCGACATTATTTAGAGTTGTTCAATATTGTCCTTATTCTTTTGCAAGGGTTCAATATTATCCTTCCCGCGACGATAGGAGTTGAACAAATTATTGTCCTTGGCATGTGTACTAAACCTTAACAGTGTATTGTTCTTATCTATTGGCACGTCCCTCTCCAATGTGTAGATAAACACGATATATTATTAATTTCTCTTCTTTGAAGTAGACTCCAAGCCTTCACCAAATAAACGGCAATAGGAGAAGAATCCAATGATACATCAGGTTATTGCAAACACTGTCACTTGGCCAGTTGGGTTCAATACATGTGCCGATAATTGCAAAAAAACAAGGTCGCAAATCAAATTGTCACTGGACTCCTTCAGGAGTCAGGACTGCGGCGCCAGGAAGCGGAAATTCACTTTGGCGGACGTGTTCCGCGGCGGAGGTCTCGTAGCGGATTTGTACTGCCTGCACGCATTCCAAAAATAGATGTTTATTTGTATTTAATTACTAATATCTTTTTAATGATGTACCTAAATTAGAATCCGATTGCATATTAATATTTCTTACAATTAAACCTACGAAACAAGATATCATTTGACTATATTTCGTCACAAAATAAAAATAATATATTTCGTCATAAAATAAAAATAATATTTAAATTTCACGTTTCATACTAATAAATTTGATAGATTTGACACAATTTGGTAATACTATAATTCAAACATAACTTTACCCATGATTTGATCATGCTCATGATTCGATTATCATCAAAATTTGACATAGTTGAATAGGTCGTGAATTTACATGTTATTTTTATTTTGCAACGAAACATAGTCAAGTGATATATTGTTTCGTAGATTTAATTACAAAGAATATTAATATGCAATCTCATTCTAATTTAATTAAACTATCAAAAAGATATTAGTATTTTAATATAACTAATCACGTATTCTTGAAATTCGTGAAACCATTCAAATCACACCACCCACACCTCCGCCCCAGCACAGGCCTCCAAAATGCCGCTTCCGCCGGGAAGGGTACTGGTTTGCAACACCGCCGCCCAACATGGCAATGGAGAAGGTTGAGTCCAACGGAAGAGGAAAACGCAAATTTGCCTCGCGCTGGGCTATTGTGCGCACCCGGCAAGCTCTCCAACAGAGGAGGCAAAGACTGAGGCATTTTGCTTGCGCAGGAGAGAGGGGATGCAAAATTGCATCACCTCTCTCCTCGAAGGCATCCGCGCGCCACACGGGAGAAGGAGACCGCGCGCGGGAGAAGGAGGCCTCGCACCCGCCGGGAAGGAGGCCGTCACACCCGCCGGGGAAGAAGCCGCCGCGCCGGCCAGAGATGAAGGGGAGGGGGCGGCGCGCCGCCGGGGAGGAGGCCGCAAGCCGGTCGGGAAGGAGGCCGCAAGCCCGCCGGGGAAGAAGTCGTCGCGCCCGCCGGGGAGGAGGCCTCGCGTCTGCCGGGAAGGAGGAGCGGGGGAGACGGAGGAGCAAGGGAGGACGGTCCTTCCTCCTCTCCGGCGGATCCCGGCGACCGAGGCCTCCTCCCTCTCCTCCTATCCGTCGGATCCCGCGCGACGCGGAGGGCGGGGAGGCCAGGGAGGCCGGCCGGGGGAGGGTCCTCCTCGACATCGACTCCCGCAGCACCGCGCAGGGAAGGGGCCGCGCACCCGGCGTCGTCTCGCCGGCCGCCCATGCTCGCCCCGCGGGCCACCCTACCGCCCGGAGGAGCAGCGCTGGCTGGTCGCGGACCACGCCACGACCACGAACCCACCATGCGGTGCCTTCTCTCCGTTCCCCTTCGCCGCGGCCTCTCCAACGCCGCCGCCGGCGATCCCTGGCCTCCTCTGCGGAGCACGCGTACCGCCTCCTCCCGCCGCCTCCCTCCCTCTCCAGGCCGGCGGAGGAGCAGAAGCAAAGCTCTGGCGGCGGTGCGTCGATCTGGGGGCGGGTGGAGCTCCGGCGGCGAAGGCGAGGAGGACCACCACCAGCAGCAGGATGAGGCGCGGAGCGTGGGAGGTGGTGAGTTGCTGGCGGAGGAGTAGCTGGCGAGCGTGGGAGGAAGCTTGGATTTTGCTCTGTGGTATTGCCTCGCGTCCTTGGAGACTATGAATTTTGCACTAGCAACGCATACACTGTGGGCTAGACAATCGAAGGAAATGCATCGATATTTTGCATAACGTTTTTGGAGTCGGTCTAACGTGGTGGACTCGGCAAGGCTATCTGCCACATGCGCACGAGGATAATGGCGAGACGGTTCGTCCGTGCTCCATGCACATGTGCATCGAATAAGCCGGCGTGGGACCCATCGCTACGTGGACATTGTTGTTGCCCTCTACAAGTTCTCGGGCACCCCCTTTTTTTTTTTGAGATTAGTTCTCGGGCACTCTTGCTGATCCGCCACTCACCTTGTCTTGTCTGCTCCGCCGCTCGTCACTACCGCAGCCGATCGACGAGCATGGCGCCCGCCAGCTTCGTCGTCGTCCTCCTCCTCCTCGGCGCCGCATTGCCCCTAGTCCTCTTCTCCCCTGCAGAAGTGGGGCAGGTGGGCGTGAACTACGGGAGGGTGGCGAACAACCTGCCCGGGCCGGCGGCGGTGGTGAATCTTCTCAAGCAGAACGGCATCACCATGGTGAGGATATACGACGCCGACTCCGAGGTGCTCCGGTCGTTCGCCGACACCGGCATCAGGATGTCGGTGATGCTGCCCAACGAGAACCTCGCCGACGCCGCGCGCGACCAGGGCTACGCGCTCAACTGGGCGCGGAGCAGAGTCGCCGCGTACCTCCCGGCCACGCAGATCAACTCCGTCCAGGTGGGCAACGAGGTGTTCGCCTCCAGGCCGGACCTGAACTGGGCCCTCGTCCCGGCCATGACCAACGTGCAGAAGGCGCTGGCGGACCTGGGCCTCGCCGACGCCGTCAAGGTGTCCACGCCCGTGGCGTTCTCCGCCGTCGACGTGTCGTGGCCGCCGTCCGATGGCAGGTTCCGGAACGACATCGCGGAGCCGGTGATGAGGCCCGTGCTCGACCTGCTCCAGCGGACGGGCTCCTACCTCACCATCAACATCTACCCCTACTTCGCCTACGCCGCGCAATCGGCCAACGCCATCTCCCGTGACTACTTCTTGGGGAACCCCAACCCCGGCGTCCGCGACCCCAACACCGGCCTCATGTACTACAGCCTCCTCGACGCGCAGCTCGACGCCACGTACTTCGCCATGGATAAGCTGGGCTTCACCAGTTTGAGCGCGTTCATTGGGGAGACCGGGTCGCCGTCCGCCGGACGCCCCAAACACGGGCTGATGCTCGGGCACTTGAATGGCGACCCGCCGGCGGCGTCGAAAGAGAACGCGCAGGCGTACAACAACAACGTCATCAAACGCGTGCTGTCCGGGAAGATGGGTACCCCGCACCGGCCCAACGCCGACACGGACGTGTACATCTTCGCCCTCTTCGACGAGAACCAGAAGGGTTTCGGGCCGGACGACATCGAGCAGCACTTCGGCCTGTTCTACCCCAACATGCAGAAGGTGTACGATTTTGACTTCCACGGCGGCGTCTCACCGCCGCCAGGGCCGCCGACGTCGAGCTGGTGCGTGGCGAACGCCGGCGTCGGGGACGCGCGGCTGCAGGCGGCGCTGGACTACGCGTGCAGCCACGGCGCGGACTGCGGCGCCATCCAGCCCGGCGCGCCGTGCTTCGAGCCCAACACCATGGTCGCGCACGCCTCGTACGCGTTCAACAGCTACTACCAGCGCAACGGCCGGGCAAGCGGGACGTGCGACTTCGCCGGCGCCGCCTCCGTCGTCTACAGCGAACCAGCTGGTGAGTTCAGAGTTCTCGATCGTGGCTTCCAGGTCTATATATGATCGCCAATCATCTCGCTGATCGTTCGGCTTCGGCGGCAGGCACCTGTGACCCGAACAGGAGCTGGTGCGTGGCGAAGGAGGCTGCCGGCGACGCGCGGCTGCTGGCGGCGTTGAACTACGCCTGCGCCAACGGCGCCGACTGCAGCGCCATCCAGCCGGGCGCGGCGTGCTACGAGCCCAACACCATGGTTGCGCACGCCTCCTACGCGGTCAACAGCTACTACCAGCGCAAGAACCGGGCCAGCGGGACGTGCGACTTCAACGGCGCCGCTTCCGTCGTCTACCTCGCACCAAGTGAGTTTACACTGCACTTCCGTGTCCACCATGATCTTATCCATGGCACTAGTTTAAGTGGATGGTAATCTCACTGTTGTCTGTTCCGATCCACTGTGTTTACTGCAGAGTACGGGAACTGCGTGCTCCCATCAAATGCTTGGATCCAAGAAACAACACCAGCAAAGTCGGAGGGTTATGCTGCCATCTGATCTGATCCACACCACTTTAAAAGTTTGGTATTTCCAACGGATATACGTGTACACAAAGTTTGAAAAGATGTACTGTACTTCTTACAATAAATAAATAGCTAATATATATGTTAACAGAAAATATTAATTGTACATTACGTGTGAATGAAGCAACTTTCAAAAGTTTACATCAAGATCTAGGGGATCGAGATCCTCTGCAGTCGACTGTTGTCACTGTCTCGTGGACCCGACGACTGCCAGGCCCGCGTGTAGTGGCGTGTAGTGACAGTTGCACTCTGTAGTCATTTTTAGCTCTAGAGATACATTGTGTGCTGACGTAAAGTCGTAAACCTTAGAAAGGAATTGCAAGGTCCGGAATCTTTATAGAGGCTGAACCATTGCAACGTCAGGATTGTTTTTCGAAGCATGTCTGTACGTTGTAGTAACGGCAAGTTTTCTTCTACTTGAATTTCTTTTTCAAGTTTTGTCGGTACGGTGCACATGGTTTACAGTTTTGGTTTTATTTGATTTTTTTCTTTTCATCAGCATCGAAAATACCAAAATTCGTGAAACTTCGGTGAAATTTTAGCAAAAAAAAATTAGAGTCTTCACCAAATTATAGGGGTTTTCAACTTTTTTTTGTATATAAACAAATTATTAGTATAATTTGTGTAACTATTGAGTTGAACAATATGCGACACAAACGATAGAAAATATGAGTCCAAAGCAAGGCTTATAACTTTTTTGGGTTGTTTTTGTCACCGCCAATACTATTCGCAAATTTTTGGTGAAATTGTTTTAGAAAATTTACCAAATTAAAAAAAACTGAACTTTTTGGATCAAACAGATGATTAATATGACTTATGGCTATATTTATTGAGTTAAAGAATATGCAATACAAACAATAGAAAATATGAGTCTAGAGTATTATATTTGCAAAAAAATATGCATAAGTGTAATAGTGAATTTTGAATTTTTTTCTTTTGGTCACCACTGAAATTCATGAAATTTCAGAAAAATTTTGTCGAAATTAGAAACCATGGTCTAGAGTACTATATTTACAACAAATTGTATGCATAAGATTATAAGTGTAATAGTACATTTCGGAATTTTGTTTCAGCCACCACCGAAATTATTGAAATTCATGAAACTTCAGAGAAATTTTGCTCAATTTAGGAACCTGACATCTTGCTCCCAGTTTCCCACCACCAAAGCTCCAGCGTCCAGCCCAACTGTCCAAGCTTGGTGCGGTTTTGCCCTAAAAAAAGCTTGGTGCGGTTTTCTTTGGAGGCCTCTGGTGGGTGTGTGGTGTGGGAAGCCCTAAAACCATGGAGCGTTAACCACTGGGCTATAAGCCCATTTGCTTGCCATCATCGTTAGGACAGTTTGGTGAAATGGTGCTTTCACAATGTCAATCCATGGGTAAATTCCAGGATCACTACGACATTTGATCTGCATAAGAACTGGTACTCCAATTATGATTGGAGATATCTTAGTTCCTTGCGACCGCTGATTTATTTGTGATCCTTTTGTATTGTGACAGAAAGCACTCCGACAGCAGTGACAAGTCATGTCGTTACCAACATCAATAGATTTTTTTGATAATTTTTTATTTAGGGAAACAATAGACTTATGAAATGATACAAAGTGAACTATTAATGTTGGTAAAAAGATGGCCCCCGCTATTATACATAGCAGCATTGGAATTGATATTGCCATGACTTGGGTCTTGGGCAGTTGGGCTGCATATGCAGATTGTGGAGTCAAGTCTGAAAAACCAATTTAGCAATCGCTCGCCGGGCGAGGAGCCGGCAACCGATCCGTGGCCCCCACGTGCATGGTGTGGACGGGCACGCGTGACGCGAGCGCCCGCCCGTGGGCCCACGATCCCCGCTCCCACATGTTGCTCGTGTTTTTTTTCGTTTTCATCTTTTGTACCAGATAAATATTGTATATTATACCTATAAGTTATGTGAATAATTTTTTTCATAGAAAAAAGGGGTGCATCAAATTTAAGTGTATAAGTTATGATATTTCGAATGAAAAGTTGTGAGAAGTAAAAAATTAATTAGAAAAAAATTATATGCAGAATCTCGTCATTAGGGAAAAAAGTTATGCAAAAAAAATGTCATAGGGAAAAATTATACACATAAATTATTCACAAAAAATTATGTATCAAATTTATGTGCATAAGTTCCCGTCAAAAAATGCGCATAAGTTTGTATTCTGCTAAAGTTGTACTAAAAAATTATGTCACAAAAGTTATATCATGAAGTTATACATGAAAATTGTGTATCTAAGTTATGTTATTCCAAAAATGGAAAGTCGTGAGAAGTAAAAAGATGATTTTAGAAAAAATTATATGCATAACCCGTCATTAAGAAAAAAGTTATACGCATAAATTTTCTTTTAGAAAACTTGTGTGCATAAATTGTCATAGGAAAAAAATATGCACATAAATTATTCACAGATATGTATCAAATTTATGCGCATAAGTTTGTATTCTGCTAAAGTTGTACTAAAAAATTATGTCACAAAAGTTATGTCGTGAAGTTATACATCAAAATTCTGTGTTTAAGTTATGATATTCTGAAAATGGAAAGTTGTGAGAAGTAAAAACTGATTTTAGAAAAAAAATTATATGCATAACTCGTCATTAAGAAAAAAAAAGTTATGCACATAAATTTTCTTTTAGAAAACAAGTTGTGCACATAAATTGTCATAGGAAAAAAAACTATACACATAAATTATTCACATAAACAATTATGTATCAAATTTATGCGCATAAGTTTTGTATTCTGCCAAAGTTGTATCAAAAAATTATGTCACAAAAGTTATATCGCGAAGGTATACATCAAAATTGTGTGTATAAGTTACGATATTCCGAAAATAGAAAGTTGCGGGATTTTAAACTTTCCCAAAAAGGAAAGTCACGGGCCTGAGGGGGATCGATCGTTGAGCGACCCTCCTAGTGTGCACTCGCTAATTTTTCGAACAAATTCGGGGGGGGGGGGAGTTCCCCACCTACTTCACTTGTATTGATCGAAAAGGTGGCTCATTACAAAGGGTAGCCGGAAGCAGAGACCCGGCAGAGGGGGGTGCGAGGAGAAAACACAGAGAGGGGGGGGGGTGAGGGGTGGGGGATACAGTTACAATTACAGCTTAGAGTGAAAGAAGGAAATACATCGGTCCCAATCTAATCTATTCTTCTTGTACCTGCAGCTCCACAGCTTCATGTCGGATGCGACCTTTCGCAAGACCTCCCCCGTGGTGGGGAGAACGCCGTCGAAGACTAGATTGTTGCGAGCCTTCCAAATTTGCCAGAGAACGAGAAGGAAAACGTCATGATGAACCGTCCGGGGGAGTTGGAGCTCTCGACCGATGAGCCAGGGGTGACGAAACTCCTCAGCGTGGGGAGAGACCCCCAGCTTGTCCCAGACCCGTCTCGCATTGGGGCATTCAGAGAAGATGTGTGTGTCGGTTTCCAGCACTCCGTGGTGGTGTTCGCAGAAGGATTCCTCCAGGGTCTTGATGTTTCGGTGGTACAGGTGTGCTCTTGTGTTCAGCCGTTTGTGGTGAAGTAGCCACGCGAAGAATTTGATCTTCGTCGGCCCAAATCAAATCGTCATTGGTTTGTTCAGACTGAGCAAAGCCTAACTTGAACAAAAGATTTTGAAAATAACAAGTGACATTTTGTACTAATAAAATTAAGGAACTAAACTAAACATGATTATTCGGTTTCGGTCAAAAAAAATATGATCATTCAGTTTCGGTCAAAAAAAACATGATCATTCGGTACTACCACTTTCAAATGATCCTAGGTATCAAATTGTGCATTGAGCCTGTTTAGTTCCGAAACAAAAAAAATTTGGGGTCCTTTGGAGGTCTATTAGGAGGATTAAATATAGACTAATTACAAAACTAATTACATGAATGGACGGGAAATCGCGAGACGAATCCATTAAGCCTAATTAATCCGTCATTAGAGATTGCTTACTGTAGCATGGTGTTGTCTAATCATGACATAATTAGGCTCGTTAGATTCGTATCGAAAAATTAGGTAGAGGTTATGGAATGGGTTTTGTCATTAATCCACATTTAATACTCCTAATCAGTGTCCGAAGATTGATGTGACGGGTAGTTGGGAAAAAATTTGGGAACTAAACAGACCTTGAAGATCTAGTTCTAAATCGCGTGGGCCCAACGGTTCACTTTTGTGTAACAAATAAATATTCTAGCGATTAACCTTTTCTTTTTTTTCTGACATAACATGATTCTAGATTTCTAGTGGACAACTCATCGGCACCGAAAGTGTGGGCCGTGTATCTTTTCTCTATGGTTACCACATATAATGGTTGCTTCATCATTACCCTGCTTGCACCCTCATCATGAGCGAGCTGATCCAGAGCGCCAGTTCAAGTGACCTGAAAAATCAAAGGTGCATAGTTTTCTCTCCACGAGACCGTCACCTAACCTTACACTATAGATATTTTTTTGTATGTGGGCACAATGCGGCAAGAGATGAGGGAAATGATGCTAGCATGATACGAGCAGCACTCGAATTTCTATTGGTGATCACACACACGCGGCCTGTGTTTGGATATGTAGGCAGGAAGTTCTAGAGTCAAGTCCTTGTTGGGTAGCTAGTTCAGACTGCAGTGGTAGGTTGCCAATTTTTTAAATTTATTTTTTGAGCAGGAATGTGTCAATTTTATCACATGTAACCCATGCTGCAATGCAATGTAATCTGTAAGACTGTCTCCAGCAGCATCTGGAACCGGTGCTGCAAGTGCATTTTGCAGACGCGGGAGCCCGCTAGCGGCTCCAGCGGTAGCCCCAAAGACTGCTGCAAAATGCAGCAAGACCTCCCAGCACGCGCATCCCTAGGGAAACCGTCGCTTCCTCTCTCCTTTCTTCATCCACCCTGCCTCGTCGCGGCTCCCCTCCTCTCTTCCTACTGCTCCGCAGCACGACCTGGCACACCCCCTCCTCCCTTCCCTCCCCGGATCTCCACCCACCGAGGGCCCGCAGGAGAGGACGGCGGCGGCGGCGCTCGATTCCGGCGGAGCTCCAGCCAGGACGAGGCGCGGCCCCGGCGGAGGAGGCCAGATCTGCGGGAGGCAACACCTCCACCACCACCGCCGTCGCCTGAACAGCAGCAGTGACCGCGCCGCCCTCCCTCGCCCCCGCACGACGCGGCACCTCGTCCGCCCCCGCACGGCACGGAAGCGGCGGAGATCGAGGCCGGTGGCGGCGACGAAGATCCGGCATGACAGGCTCCACGGCCGCCTCCTGCTTCCCCGGCGCGACGAGCAGCGTGCAGCTGGAGGACGCGGAGTCCGTCGGCTGCGGCAACGCCTTGGTGGAGACGGAGGCGCAGATCCTCTCTGCTATGCTGCTCGGCCTCCAGGGCGGCGGCGGCGGGCTCCTCTGCCTTTGTCGTCGAGTTCGAGGCCGACCTTCGCTTCGTCGGTGGCCGCGGCGCCCTCCACGGCCGCTGCTTTCCTTCCTCGGTGGCCGCGGTGTCCTCCCCGACGGCTTCCCGGCGGCGGCGAACGGGCTGTCCTGCTCCGCCTCGCTCCTCCGCTCGATTCCGCCGCCCGCGGGAGCCAACGAACTCCCGGATGCGCGTCCGTTGCGCTACACTGCTAGAACTTCTCCTCTTTTGCAGCACCAGATCTTGCCGCATATGGTGCTTTTGCATATGCGGATGCGCTTTTCTGCTGGAGACGGTCTAAAGGTACAAGACAAGGAGTGGTGGTTCCTGGTTTCAGGGCTTATCATGTCAGATGACCCATTCTTGCAAAGTCAAAGACTCCAGATTTTTATTCATATCTTGCAAGTTTATGAGCGATCTAAGCTTCACATGTTCCAGCAGATATGAAGAAAAGTTTATTTTAAAACATGTGGACGACTCCAGATTTTCATGATCGGAGTTCGGAGACCGTCCGACAAACAGAGCTAGGGGCCTGTTTAGTTCCCAATTTTTTTCCCAACTACCTATCACATCAATCTTCGGATACTTATTAGGAGTATTAAATGTGGATTAATGACAAAACCCATTCCATAACCCCTACCTAATTTTTCGATACGAATCTAACGAGCCTAATTATACCATGATTAGACAACACCATGCTACAGTAACAATCTCTAATGACGGATTAATTAGGCTTAATGGATTCGTCTCGCGATTTCCCGTCCATTCATGTAATTAGTTTTGTAATTAGTCTATATTTAATCATCCTAATAAACCTTCAAAGAGACTCCAAATTTTTTTTTGGGAACTAAAGAGGCTCAGCCCACTGCGCCTCGCAACAATGACAAGTTTGATAACTTCAATCATTATTATTCACTGATAGTCTGATATTCTGAGTGCACAATACCATGAATACATATGCCAAAAAATCTAGCTAGTCGAATAAAGCAGATTATAACAATTTTTTTAATGCAGATCACAGAAATGTTTTCATGAGGTCTAACCGCATTTTAGATTTTCTCCGATACTCCTATGGATTAAACTATTTCATACAAGATACTACATTTCTTATCTTCGAAGGGTAGCAACCTCTCCAACAAATTTGGCAAACCCTAGATAAAACTTTTGATTTTCCTTTTGGGGATTTGGGGGAGGGAAAACATGTGTTTTTCGTTGAGAACTTTTACGGTGCACAATACTCTTTTATACTGTCATTAGAAAATAACTCATATGAAAGTATCTGATGGTCGTGTTCCTCTCGTTGTCTTTTTATTTCTTCATTGGTCGTGTTTCTTGTAATTCTATACTTTGGGGTTTCTTTTAAAGTTGTGTTATGTGAAACTATTCTTCTCTTAATAAAAAACGTGCTATGCACGTCTTAAAAAAAGTATCCGATTGTAAAATCTTAAACTGTAGTGTAGGTAGTGTGAATGAGTAGTATATTTGAAAATATAAGTAAAATGACATTCAAATATTTCATGTCTTTTTTAATTATCCTATGTCCATTCATTTTAATCATCACCCCTCATTTCTACTTCATCTAAAAAAATCTAAATAATATAATTCGTACAAATTACAATTTTACTTATATAAAAATTGTAAATGCAATTTGAGTTCAGGTGAGCCGCTCCCCCGTTGTTTCCTAAAAAACAACGCCATTACCGGCGACGAGCCAACAACAAGCAGCACCTCCACCTTGACCTTGCTGCCGGCTATTTAAATTCCACACGCCATTGTTGCTCACCATGCCTGCAATGCAGGGGAGCATGGCAGTGGTACTGGCTCGCGTCCTCGTCGTCCTCCTCGCCGCATTGCCTCTATTCTTCTTCTCCCCTGCAGGTAATCGCATTGGCTCACAAAAACTGACGTATATTATTGTCGTAGGTGTAATCCAGTGCTACCTGTTGTACATTGCTGATGCCGGCGAGGTGGGGGTGAGCTACGGCAGGTTGGGGAACGACCTCCCGAACACGGCGTCGGTGGTAAAGCTGCTGAAGAAGAGCGGCATCACCACGGTGAGGCTGTACGACGCCAACCCGACGGTGCTCAGGGCCCTGGCCAACACCGGAATCAAGGTGATGGTGATGCTCCCCAACGCCGACCTCACCGCCGCGGCCGCGGACCCGTCGAACGCCCTCCGGTGGGTGCTCAGGAACGTGGCGGCGCACTACCCCGCCACGCGGATCCACGGCGTGGCCGTGGGGAACCAGGTGTTCGAGGAGGCCAGGGGCCTGACGCGGCAGCTCGTCCCGGCCATGGCCAACGTGCACGCCGCGCTGGTGAAGCTGCGCCTGGACGAGGCCGTGAAGGTGTCCACGCCGATCGCGTTCACCGCGCTTGAGGCGTCGTGGCCGCCGTCCGCCGGAAGGTTCCGGCGCGACATCGCGCGGACGGTGATGAAGCCCATGCTCGACTTCCTGGACCGGACGGGGTCATACCTCACCATCAACGCCTACCCGTTCTTCGCGTACCTGGAGCAGCCCGACAAGATCTCCCTGGACTACGCTCTGGGGAGCTCCATGGCCGGCGTGCGAGACCCCGTGACCGGGCTCGTGTACCACAGCCTCCTGGACGCCCAGCTCGACGCCACCTACTTCGCCATGGAGAAGTTGGGGTCATCAACCAGCGTGCGTCACGAAGGGAATTCTTCGTCTCTGGGGCGAACCCGTGGGCGCACGTACGTTTCGGAGAGCGGGTGGGCTTCCGGCGGGAGACGCAGGCCCGGGAGGCGTTTGGAGGCGGCCGGGGATGGAGCCCCGGCGGCGCCGGCGCCGGCGGCCACGATAGCCAACGCCAAGGCGTACAACAACTACCTCATCAACCGCGTGCTGTCCGGCGACACGGGCACGCCGTACCGCCCCGACGCCGACATGGACGTGTACATCTTCGCCCTGTTCAACGAGAACCAGAAGGGCTGGGGATCCGACGACATCGAGCGCCACTTCGGCCTCTTCCACCCGAACCAGACGAAGGTGTACGAGTTCGACTTCCACGGCGGCGCGCTGCCGAGCTGGTGCGTGGCGAACGCCGGCGCCGGGGACGCGCGGCTGCAGGCGGCGCTGGACTATGCGTGCGGCCACGGCGCCGACTGCGGCGCCATCCAGCCCGGCGCGCCGTGCTTCGAGCCCAACACCGTGGTCGCGCACGCCTCGCACGCGTTCAACAGCTACTACCAGCGGAACGGCCGGGCCTGGGCGGCGTGCGACTTCGGCGGCGCCGCGTCCGTCGTCTACCACCAACCAAGTGAGTCCAAGCTTGGCTTTTTTGTTTCTGTCGCCGTGACTCCACCACCAGTCCACCCCACGCTCACTTAACATGTTCTCTGTCGTTTGCTGCTCTGTTTACTGCTGCAGAGATTGGGGACTGCGTGCTCCCGTCGAAGGCTTGGATTCAAGAAACAACAGCCAAGTCTGAAGGATATGCTGCCTTCTGAATGACTAGAGTCTGAGGCACACGCCTCCGGCGTGCCACTCATTCGTTCCATTTTGAAAAAAAAAACTTGCCAAATTTTGTTTCTGATGACATGCTAAGTTTCGACATTCTCCGTTTCATCTCAAATCCGAATAACACGCTATTAGGGATACTTGACACGCTGACAAACACGTCACACGTACACGTACGAGTACCACCTGTAAGCAAGCAAACATCGATGGGCCAAAACAACTAAGGGTGTGTTTAGAAGCCAAAATTTTGGCTAAAAACATCCCACCATCTATCACATCCCATCACATCACCTCTCACTATTCATCTGACGCTACAGGGTATTTCGTACCAATTTTGCAAAATTGGTGCAAAACTTTGGCATCTAAACACACCCTAACAAACTGACGGTCCGTACATGACAGCCCAAATACAACGGCCAGAACAGTCACTTGGTGCCCAATATATATATATATATATATATATATATATATATATATATGACTATTACAGCGAAACTAAACACAAAATACGAAATATCGCCACTACAAAATACTGCTCCCATAAATTGTAATCTGCATAAGACAACCGCATAATCTACATAAGACAACCCCTAAATCTATGCCTTTGTGCTTCTAAGACTCCATGCAACTGACGTGATGCCAAGAGCAAAACTGCAAATAAAATGAAAACATGGTAAACAAACCATCACAGTTCATAGATACCACCAGTGATGCAGGATTGTTTTGTAAAATGTCATCTAAATTAAAAGAGAACACATCTGGTACTCCGACTGAATTCTTTTTCGATGACTCAAATGAGCACACCCTCGACGAGCAAAACTGGAGTTGAATATCAACATAAAAAACACAACACATTTGCAGATGCAAAAAAAGGAAAATCCATCAAGGGGGGTATACCTTCACATTTGCAGTAGAATTAAGTTATGGGGGATTTTTTTTAAGAATATCGGTTAGAATACCTTCACATTGTCTCCAATTCAAGCATTGTTGTCAATAATTACTTTTATTGTGAATTCTTCCCAATACAAATGCGAATGCCACCTTTTTCAGCATGGAGTTCCTTGTCAGATTCAGTCAGAAAAAAAACCAAGTATATACCTGTATACATTTTACCTCATAGTAGTCAGCACTCATTAGTAATGTGCCCTCTCCTATGGCACCTTCAGATATGCTAGATTGGAGTCCAACAACAGAATTGTGTATCTTGCAGTCCCACATGCACAAAAATCAAGGCATAAAAGATTTACCAAATGAAATATGAAAATAATTTGGCAAAGATATAAAAAGCATATACAAAGGTAAATTATTCTGCAGTAAATAAAAAACACTACTTACCTTAAGAACACTGCCAGTGACATCAACATCAATAATCTAAGAAAGTGATGTGTCGAAGTTGCATATAAATTCGAGCAGAATGGTCATAGAAGCTACATTTAGATTGAAGGTGGACACACTAAGAAAAAGCTAATTGAAATTGTAGGAATTGTAGGAACATGAAGTGCTATGTAGCAGTATGAAAACAAATTGTTTCTCTTCTTAATCAAATGCAACACAAACTTTGCATTCAAACGGATACCTCTAACTGGTGCATTTAATGTGAATAGAGGCCCCATCACCAATGCATAGTTGAGGCACTCCATACTGCATTGATGCCATTAAGTGCAATGTGTGCTAAAAATCGATTTATTGGTTCAGAGGACAACTATGCGACCCTTCTATAAAAATGGCCTTCAGAAATAACATAGCCAAGAAGCAAGAAAAAGCTGATATCAGGCAGAGAATAAAAACCAATTAAATGTTTTTTAGAAACAAAAACCAATTAAATGTAGTGACCCTCTGAACACAGAATAGCATACATTTTATTCATGGTAATATTATTAAATAGCACACATCAAGTGAGATTCACCTGATGCAAGTCATTAATTTCAAAATTCATCATTGCTGTCAGTAAACCATAGCACACTAATCATCTTAAATTGGTTGACTATAATTTGGTAGCGGTACATTTCTATCATCTCACCAGATCTGTTTGGGATTCAATTCAACTTCTAATTAGGTACTGATGCTCGGATAAGTTACTACTGAATATGACTCCTTTGTCATTTTCAGGTCATAGTCTGCATATATAACTAATAATGGTGCAAGTTCTGATAGAAAATATTTACAAGAACTGAACAAAGCAGTAATACTCTAGTTATCCTCCACCAATCATTTGACAAAGAAACTTCATGAAGTCCCCATAATTGAGGTAAGCTGTTCCAAAAAGACAAAAGTATTCTCTCAAGAGCCGCCACTTTGGCTCAGAATCATTCTTGATGGTGGATGGATCACAAGAAAATGCATATAGGTACCACAAATTACCAGGTTTAACACATCTTCTGAAAGCATCAAACACTTCTTTTGGTGAGGTGTTCTGTAGAAAGAATTAGAGATAAATAAAAAATTAATACCAAATACAGGTGCTACAGCAATATCATTAACTCTTGTAGTATTTTTCTTACACTAAGAAATTTCAATGCCAAATTCAGGCTATTTACTATAGATTATTCCTTTATATGAAGAATGATCAACTACTGAAAATAATATGACCTCCATGCTCGAAACTGTTGATCTAATTATCATTATTCAAAACTTGAAAAATATCAGAATAAGAGTTGCCATATTAATTAGCAGAATCATCAGCATGGTCACCTGTCTGCTTAGAATAAGAGTTGCCATCAAATATGGATAATACAAATCCAGCATCATTTCCACCAAAAAAATATCACTCAGAGCACAGATGATCACATATGCACGACCACAGACTTGTGGGGAGGATTTGGGAGGAGGAGTGAGTGCTTTTTTACCGCAACAGAAGCAGCAACGAGCCGGTCAACAAAAAATCAGAAGGCAACAGAGGTAGAGGAGAGTCAGATATGAGATCTAGCACGAAAATAAACTTCATTTTACTCATCCTACTAATGAAATACAAGTACACTACAGCACAACTCGAGATTGAGGACCAGAGAATCATCATTTTAACCTTCAATCAATCAAAGCACGGAGATCCAGCGGGGGCCTGCACATTAGAATTGATTAAGTGTGCGAATCGATGACCTTTCATGTCGTAATTCGCCAACAAAGCTCACCGGAAAAGAAGAACAGTAGCGCACTCAAGGACAGAGAGAAGACTCGATGTTTGGTGCTGCAAAAAACTTAGCAGCGTTTTCTTGTTTATTCACTGGTTTATATAGAAACAGACTAGGCCATCAGCCTCCACATGACCCGCGCCATGATCCGGGAAGATCGTGTGCCATCCCACACGAAGGAGCATGCCGCGGGTGTAGGGCGTGCCGCAAGCCGTGGCGACGTGCGCCATCCCGCACATCCAGCTTGCGCCGCGCGACCCGGCCAGCGCTAACAGACTCTGCTGGCCTCTGCTACACACTCGCTAACTGAATAACTGAAAGGAAATAAAAGCAACTAGCTAACTAACTGACGCACGCATGGAGTAATACAACATTTCTCCCCCTAATCCTTTGCGTGATCAGCAACCTCCAGAACGCCAATCCGAGCACACAGCTCCTGGAACCGAACTCGCCCAAGGGCCTTGGTGAGAATATCTGCCAGCTGATGCTCTGTTGCCGTGTACTTGAGGATGATCTTGTTCCTGTCAATGCATTCCCGAATGAAGTGAAAGCGAGTATCAATGTGCTTACTCCGTTCATGGAACACTGGATTCTTGGTCAATGAAATGGCGGACTGGTTATCCACCCTCAGCTCCGGCGCTCCAGACGCTAAGCCGACCATGTCGCTCAGCAGCCGAGCTAGCCAGACCCCTTGACATGCTGCAGTTGCTGCAGCTATGTACTCTGCCTCACATGAAGACGGAGCAACCACTTTCTGCTTGGAGGACTGCCAGGTGATGATGCTGCTGCCAAGAAAGAAAATGACTCCGCTAGTGCTCTTGCGGGTGTCCTGATCACCAGCCATATCTGCATCACTGTAACCAACCAGCTTGGGACGTCCTCCTTTCCCTCTGGAATAAAATAGGCCATGGCTGCGTGTTCCTGCTACAAAGCGCAGGATCCTCTTGACAGCAGTGAGGTGTTCTTCATGTGGAGACTCCATGAATCTGCTCAGGTACCCAACAGAGTAGGCCAAATCTGGGCGAGTATGAACCAGATACCTGAGCCCTCCAATGACACGCCTATACTCTGTAGCATTCACCAGTGGAGTGTCACTTTCCTTCCTCAGCTTCAATCTTGTCTCCATGGGTGTCAGACTTGGGTTGCAGGTGCCCATGCCACTCCTCTCAAGCAACTTGTTTGCATATGCAGTCTGACACAATGAAATACCAGCTGGGCTTTGGATTACCTCAATTCCCAGATAGTAGGAGAGCAAACCAAGGTCGCTCATGCGGAACACTCGCTGCATCTCCTGCTTGAACACCTTGATCTCCTTGCTGCAGGCGCCGGTGATGATGAGGTCGTCGACGTAGACGCCGACGATTAGCCGTGAAGCTGCCTGGCCGCGCGTGTAGACGTCGTGCTCTGCGCTGCTCCTCTGGAAACCAAGGGACACCAGTGAGGCATCCAGCTTGGCATTCCAGGCCCTCGGTGCTTGACGAAGCCCATACAGCGCCTTGCGGAGGCGCAAGACCTTGTGCTCGCTCCCGGCGACGACGAAGCCAGGAGGCTGAGCCACATAGACCTCCTCCTGGAGGTCACCGTTGAGGAAGGCGCTCTTGACGTCCATGTGATGCACCTCCCAGTGTTCGTGCGCTGCTAGAGCCAGAAGAACGCGCACGGACTCCATCCTGGCTACTAGTGCAAAGACCTCATCAAAATCAATGCTGGGGCGCTGAACATACCCTTTAGCCACCAGACGGGCTTTGTGCTTCACGATGTTGCCGTTCTCGTCTCGCTTGACCTTGAACACCCACTTGAGCCCGATTGCTCGGTGCCCAGCAGGTGGGGAGACAAGCTCCCAGGTGTTGTTGTCAACAATCGAGCGCAACTCCTCTTGCATCGCCTTGCGCCAGCACTCCTCCTTCTCTGCTTCCACGAACGTGGCAGGCTCATCCGCCGAGGTGAAGTGCAGCTCTTCGACGAGGATGCGCGGAACAAGCCCGGGCGGCGCCTCCGGACCAATGATGGTGTCGATGGCCCTAAAGCGCAGCGGGGCGTCGTCGTCGTGGTCGGCATCGAGGTCCAGATCGTCATCCCGTGGGGGAGACACGAACACCACAGGTGCTGGCGTGGAGGAGCTTGCTGGTGGCGTTGCAGGAGACACAGGGCTCGGTGGCGCGTTGTCGTCGATGGTGTTCTCCACCTCGTGGATGCCGATGGTGTACTCGGTGGTGAACGGTTGCTCCTGCTCGCCGTAGTCGAGGGTGTCGTCACCCCAGTCCCACTCTGCATCCTCGTCGAACACGACGTCGCGGGAGACCACGATGCACCGGCTCACGGGGTCGTAGCAGCGAAAGGCCTTGGACCCCGGTTCGTAGCCGACAAAGATGGTGCGCATGCTCTGGTCATCAAGCTTCTTCAGGTTGGGGCGTGTATCCTTGACGTGGGCGATGCAGCCGAAAGTGCGGAAGAAGTGTACCGCCGGGCGTTCACCGTGCCACACCTCGTACGGAGTCTTGTTGTCGAGGGCGCGTGTCGAGGAACAGTTGAGGATGTAGACGGCGGTGGACACCGCCTCGCCCCAGAAGTACCCAGGGAGTGCCTTCGCCTTGAGCATGCACCTCGCCATGTTCATGATGCTCTGGTTGCGGCGCTCAACTACTCCATTCTGTTGAGGAGAATATGGAGCAGTGAGCTGCCACTGGACGCCACGCTCGGCGCAGTAGGCTCCGAATTCCACTGACGTGAACTCCCCCCCACGATCGGTGCGGAGGGTCTTCAGCTTTCTCCCTGTCTCAACCTCAACAGCTGCTTGGAAATTCTTGATCTCCCCTGCAGCTTGATCCTTGGAGGCGAGCAGGCGCACCCACATGTATCGGCTCAAATCATCAACCAGCAGAAGAAAGAACTTGTTACCACTGGGCGTGGTTGGAGAGATTGGGCCGCAGAGGTCGCCATGTACAAGGTCGATGAGGCCCTTTGCTCGCCGGAGTGCTTGTTCAGGGAACGGAGCTCTCCTTTGCTTCCCAATGAGACAGCCGTCGCACACCTGATCCACCTGATCAAGTGGAGGCAATCCCCGTACCATCTCCTTCTGCGCCATCTTCTTCAGTGTCTGGAACGCCAGGTGGCCGTAGCGCGCGTGCCAGCGCCAGGCAGCCTCCGAGCCACGCACCGACAGGCACACCGGACGCCCGATGTTCAGCTCCAGGATGTAGAGCCCTGTCGACGAGCGGAGCACCCGGGCGAGCAGCTTGCGCTGCTGGTCCCAAATGCGCAGGACGCCGTGGTTGATGTCGATGCGGCAGCCAACCTCGTCTAGCTGGCCGAGGCTGATTATGTTGGCGGTGAGGCGCGGGATGAAGTAGATGCCCGTGAGCGCCCGATGTTCGCCGTTCTTGCAGGTGAAGACGACGGTCCCGCGCCCCTGGATCTCAGCGACGGAGCCATCCCCGAATCGCACTGATCCGTAGACGCTTGCGTCGAGCTCGAAGAAGGCTGTGCGGGCGCCCGACATGTGGTTTGTGGCACCGGTGTCGAGAACCCATGTCTTGTCGTCGCGCCGGTCGCCGGAGTCGAGCTGAGCGAAGACTTTGGCCTCCTGGATCTTGACGGGGGCGGAGCTGGTTTGAGTGGCGGCGGCGTTGACCTGCACAGACGGGTTGAGGGAGGTGAAGGCCATCAGCAAGGTGGGCTCCTCGTCATCGACCTCCCCGACCTGGGCTTGGGCCGCCTTTCTGGGCCGGCTGCGGCACTCTTTGGCCCAGTGGCCGGTGCGGCCACAGTTTTTGCACGGCTCGTCCGGCCCAGGTCGGAAGCCAGAGCCACCCTTTCCACCGTCGCGTGCCTTGCCCCTTCCTCCAGAGCCGCCGCCACGGCCTCGCCGCGGAGCGCCCCGCTTTTTCTCGCTGGAGCTGCCGCTGGAATCTCCGTCGGCGCGGATCTTCAGCTGCGCCATCCATTCCTCGGCGGAGAGGAGCAGACGGCCTTGTTTGTCGACGACTTGGCCGGAGGAGGAGGACGACTGCTGTTGCGCCGCCTTCTTCCGGCTCTTCCGCTCTTCGATGGTCCGGAGTCGATCGGTCACCTCCTCGATCGATACCTCATTCAGATCGAGGAGGGTCTCAATCGAGTAGGCGATCTGCTCCAGGCTCTCAGGGACGGCGTGAAGCATCTTCTTCACAACCTCGGCGTCGGTGAGCTGGCCGCCAAGGATGCGGATGTTGTTGGCGAGCCCAGTGATGCGGAGGGAGAACTCGTCGACGGTCTCGCCCTCCTTGAAGCTGATGTCGGCGAACTCCTTGAGCAGCTGACGTGCGGTCGCCTCACGCACGCGTTGCACGCCGACGCGCACGGTCTTCACCGCCTCCCAAGCGGAGCGCGCCGTGCGCTTACGCGCGAGGGAGCCGAGCATCTCGGTTGGCACCGCGCGCAGGATCGCCGCCAGCGCGAGCCTGTCCTCACGGTACTCCACGATTTCCCCAGGCTCCGGCTCCACCACTTGCCAGAGTCCCTGGGCTTCCAAGTTCACACGCATCAACAACGACCACTCTTGGTAATTGCTACGTGTGAGCATGGGATACTTGATCGAGTCGCGTGACTCCTTCACGACCCGCTCGATGATGACCTCGCCGCGACGCCCACGGCGCGGCGACGGGGAATGGGAGACGCGGCGGCGACGTGGTGGTGACGGCGAGTGTTCGCCGAGCGGCGGCGCCGTCGCGTGGGACTTGACGGACATGGTCGCAGGTCCGCAGGCCTTGTAGCTCTGATGCCAAGTGTCGTAATTCGCCGGCAAAGCTCGCCGGAGAAGAAGAACAGTAGCGCACTCAAGGACAGAGAGAAGACTCGATGTTTGGTGCTGCAAAAAACTTAGCAGCGTTTTCTTATTTATTCACTGGTTTATATAGAAACAGACTAGGCCATCGACCTCCACATGACCCGCGCCATGATCCGGGAAGATCGTGTGCCATCCCACACGAAGGAGCATGCCGCGGGTGTAGGGCGTGCCGCAAGCCGTGGCGACGTGCGCCATCTCGCACATCCAGCTTGCGCCGCGCGACCCGGCCAGCGCTAACAGACTCTGCTGGCCTCTGCTACACACTCGCTAACTGAATAACTGAAAGGAAATAAAAGCAACTAGCTAACTAACTGACGCACGCATGGAGTAATACAACAGATTAAGTGTGCGAATCGATGACCTTTCATGTAGTCTAGGGTTATGGAAAAGAGGACAACCAGATAGAATAGAAGAAATCACTTGCCTTCCAGCACGGATTCGTGAAGAACTCTACCCTGCAAAACAAAGAATAGGTGAGAGAAATCACTCGTGCTAGGGTTAGGTATATGGTCTAAGAAGGACACGATACTGAAGAGAGGGAAGAGGGAAGAGGAAAGAGGGAGGTATGCACCTGGAGGAGGAGCCGATGGCGTGGGAGCACCAGTTGGCGGCCGGCTCGCCGCTGCCGTTGTCCCCATCACCGCCTGACGAACCTAGTAAAAAAGACGGGGCCGGGGAGGAGATGCGGTGGAGGAGATGGACGGTGGCACGGCACGACGGTGACGCATGCCCGCGGCGGGGAGGAGCGACGGCACGGCAGGGAGGCACGTCCGCGGCGGGGAGGAGGGAGAGGATGGGTGGCGGCACGGCGCATCGCAGCGTGAGAAAGGGGGGGATGAGGATAAGGACGCGCGGGGACGGCGGGGCGGTGGAGGGACTTCTTTGCAAAGTGACGGCGGGCGGTTTTCTGCAAAAATGCCGCGAAATCGGAATTTCGTCTTCTTGGTAGACAAATATTCTGAAACACGAGGAGTTTTCTGCAAAACATTTTAACGCGTTTGCTGTAGCAGGAGGGACCTCCCGGACTCGAAACCGAATTACGCACAAGGCGGAGGGTTTTTTCGCAAATTCGGACGCACCGCTGGCAGATCCTGGGCCGCCGGATCTGTGCGATCGGACGGCCGCGAAATGGAGGTGACGTAGCACACGCGAGGAGCCGCGGCAGTGGCCACGGAATAGATAGCTTCGATGTTCCAATTTCAAGAAAAAGTTCAGTTTAACCTTTACCATAGACAACTACTAGAAATTAAATATGTAAACCTCGGCACATGCACATCAGATGCTTCTGCTTGCCTTTGCGAGTTTGCGTCTTCTTGATCAGTGTAGCTACCCGGCAACTCCAATCGTTCTTTATTGATGAGGTACCTTCGTTCTTACTCATGGACTTCAGTCTCAGTGGGTGTCACGTTTCAAAATCATCCCCTTGACTACTAGGAAGAGCCACCGCCTGTAAAAAATCATCCCATTGTCACGTGTTATACTAGGACCCATCGTTCATGGCATCATGTGACCTTGGTGTCTTATCTTTTCCTGCTAGACATCTCATGATGGTTTGTTGCAATATCGAAATAAAACATCTGCAACATCGAAAATCTATACATAAAGGCAACATTGAAAATATGGAAAAAAATCGAATTAAATTGTTTGACTCTAGGATAGAAAATTTCCACTGTAACATGAACACTATGTTTCATGCAACATTTTCGCAATGCAACATGCAAAACAATTACCACGACATATATCAAGCCATCTTATTTTTTTTATTCTCGATGTCGGAAAAATATAAAAAGCAGCTGCACGTGCACTCTACTAGTGTAGATGTAGATAATATGCTCCTTTTCTTTTGTTTTGCCCTTTCGGATATTTTATGATTTTGCAAAAAAAAAATTGCGCTTGATGAAATTTTGCAAAAATGGCACTCAGCCGCCAGTTCATCCGGCAGTATTTGGTAATGTAGCTAAAACTGTCGGTTCATCCGGTGGTAGAACTGTAGCACACCGTCTTTTCAACCGGTGGTAACTTCCGGCACATTTTCAAAAAAAAAACATAACTACTTCACATAAATTCAGATAGAGGTAAGTTTTAGAAATAGTTCAAATATTTTTATTTTGAATCATCTTCGTGCTCATACAATCGACAGTATATTCTGATATCGTCGGATGAACCAGCTATTTTTTTGCTACAAAACCAAATACAACCGGATGAACTATCGGTAAGTTGCTACCGCCATTTCAACCGGCAGTTAAGTGCTATTTCTTTTTGCAAAATTTTCATCAGACACAAATTTTTTTGCAAAATCTAAAAAAAAATCCGCCCTTTCGTATTAGTGGCCTAGGCACGGCCCAATGATCTAGTTGCTGGGCTGGGCTTAACCGGGCCAGGTTTCGGCTAAGGAATAAGTCCTTTTGACCCCCCTCATGTATTGGGTGAGTTCGGTTTTCCCCCCTGCTGTCCTAAACCGGGTATTCGAGGCCCCTCATCTCTTGAAACCGTGCGTTTTCCCTCCCTCGGCTGTTTTGCAGAGTGGTTTTGATGACGTGGACGCCACGTAGCGGTAGGGCCCACTTGTCAGCGTCACCCCATCTCTCTTCTCTCTGTTTCCCTCTTTCTCTATCCTCTCTCATCTCTCTCCTCCGTTCAGATGGCCGTCGGGTGGGACCGGCAAGCAAGCGGCCGGTGGGTGCAGGAGCCAGGGGCGGGCTACCCTGCTCCTCTGTTGCTCGTCGTCAGAGGCCCACCCCGCCCCCACGGCACCGTCGAAGGGCCACCGGCGCCGGCTCGGGGAGTGTGGCGCGCAGCGGCCGGCGTCGGGGAGGAGCAGCAGCGGAAGAAGAATGTTGCCGTCGCCGGCCACCCTGCTCCTCTTGGAAGCGACGGCGGTAACATTCTTCTTCCGCTGCTGCTACTCCCCGACATTGGTCGCTGTGCGCCACACTCCTCGAGCCGGCGTCGGTGGCCCTTCGGCGGTGCTGCGGGGCGGGGTGGGCCTCCGGCGGCGAGCAATAGAGGAGCACAGTGGCCCGCCCCCTAGCTCCTGCGCCCACCGGCCGCTCGCCCGCTGATCCCTGCTCCACCCGAGGGAGGGAAAGAGGGAAACACAGAGAAAAGAGGTGGGGGGCACGCTGACAAGTGGGCCCCACCGCCACGGGGCGTCCACGTCATCAAAACCGCTTCGCAAAACAGTCGAGGGAGGGAAAACGCCCGGGTTCAAGAGATGAGGGGCCTCAAATACCCGGTTTAGGATAGCAGGGGGGAAACCGAACTCACCCAATACATGAGGGGGGTCAAAATGACTTAATCCTTCGGCTAATGATGTGTTTACGTTTAAGTTTTTTCCTCGCTACAGAATGCTCGACTTTTCTTAGGAATTGAAGGACTTTTGTTTACCAGTTAACACTTGCAACTGTCAGGACAGAAAATAATGATTCTTGCACATAGCCTCATGTCACTGAGGATCTATACATACACACGTCACACATATAGACTATGTAATTTCTGCTCTAGCTGTGATAGAGTAGACTTCTTCCGGTGTAAAAACTGAATTGTTCTCGGTCTTTTAAGTAAGGCTGGGGCTTTGGCCCTAAAACTCTAAAAAAAAAAATCACACATTCACAGATCCTCTCTGGCTCTTCCTACACGATCAACTGAGAATTGTTCCGGACTCCCATATGGCTTAGCTTAGCTAGCCCGTCAGCGACACTGTCGACGCGGCTGCGTCGGCGCTGTTGTTCCTGACGAAAAACCCCGGCCTGGACGGCGCCTGGAGGGTGATCGTGTCGCTGCCGAGCATCATCACGACGGACGACATCACCGGCCGCGCCGCCGGGTCTCCCTGGACGCAGAGCAGGCCTATGTGGACGCACCTGATCACATCGCCCTCCGGGAAGCTGCCGCCGATGCTCGGGTCTACCAGCTCCGTTACCGTCCCGGCCTCCCAGTGCTCCCATACCTGCACGGTGGTTTTGCAGCCTTGATCCAAACTTCACCAAAACATGCAGAGACAATGAAGATCAGATTGCACTTACGGTGGTCAAGAGGTCTCCCGATTTCTGGGAATCGTAGCCGTCGTTGTTCTTCCTCCCCGTGACGATCTCCAGCACCATGACGCCGAAGCTGAACGCGTCCGATTTCACCGAGTAGTTCCCGCGCATCTGGTACTCCGGCGCCATGTACCCACTGAAACGAGAAGTGGAGCAGGATTCCTATCACTTGCTTGCCTATAGGCAAAGCTGAACCTGAACAAAGACGGCAGGGTTTTCGACACTGACTAGGTGCCGATGACACGGCTCGTGACGGCCTGCGTCTGGTCCCGGCTGAAGATCCTCGCGAGGCCAAAGTCCGAGATCTTGGGGTTCATGTTCTCGTCTAGCAGGATGTTGCTGGCCTTGAGATCACGATGCACCACTTTGAGCTGGGAGTCTTCGTGAAGGTACTGAAGGCCTCGAGCGATGCCGCTTATGATCTTGTACCTCTGCCCCCAAGACAGCTGCTCACGCTCCTCATTCTCAGTGTCTGAATACATAAACGAAATCGGCAGCGATCAGTACGATGATCTGAAAATTTTGAGGAGAAGCATTAGTTGAGCATGATTCAGTTGGTACCGAAGAGGATGAGGTCGAGGCTTCTGTTGGGGACGAACTCGTAGACGAGCAGCCGCTCCTGCTGCTCCAGGCAGACGCCCACAAGCCTGACGAGGTTCTTGTGCTTCAGCTTGGCAACCAGCGCGAGCTCGTTCTTCAGCTCATCTACTCCCTGCGTCGAGCTCGCTGACAGCCGCTTCACCGCTATCTCCTCGCCGTCAGGTAGAATACCCTGAACAGTGAACATACCGGAACCATACATTTCACGCCATGATCGATTCATGATTGCATTCTTCTTTGTTCAGTTCAGAAACATCTGGTACGTGTTTGTTCAGTGTTACCTTGTAGACAGCACCGAAACCGCCTTTGCCGAGCTTGTTGCTCTCATCGAAATCTCCGGTGGCAGTTCGCAGGGTGGAGACGTCGATCATCATGGAGTCCACCATTTCAACGTCCTCTGCTTCAGCGGAATACATGGGATCTGTTCAAAGTATGACTTGGATAAGTACTGTAATTTGTTTTGGGATTCTTCGTAGTGTTTAGCGCTTCAGCGAATCAGAGGATTTCGCAGGAACTCACTTTGCTGCTTGGCATGCGCAATTGGTGGCCGCCGCTTCCTGAAACAGAGGAAGGCGGCCAGGTTCAAGGCAGCTAGAGTTGGCAGCACAACTGCAAGAACCACCCAGGGCACACGGTGCTTTCGTCCCCCTGTGAGTTGTGAAGAAAATTTCAACCGGAAAAATAAATGATAAACTCCATTTAGCTAGATTTTTGGTTGGTTCAAGAAAATAAATTTGATTAGCCAGAAACAGCGCTTTCACTCTATACTTTATTTTTTTTCCATTTTTAGTGTTAACGGAAGGTATCTATAATCGGAAAAGAGTATTGTACTAGTACTCCCTCTGTTCCTAAATATAAGCATTCTCCGGTTTCCGTGGTGCACGTTTGACCATTCTTCTTATTCAAAAAATTCGTGAAAATGTAAAAACAATTGTGATATACTTAAAATATATACGATGATAAACCATGTCATAACAAAATAAATAATATTTTCATAAATTTTTGAATAAAACGAATGGTCAAACGTGTTCAGCAAAAGTCAGCAAATGCTTATACTCCAGGGTTTAGGAACGGAGGGAGTACTACAATGGCCTGTCCTTTACATGTCCTAGAAATTTTGGAGTCAACCGTTTTAAAAAGAAGTCCACCAAAACTCTTCTCGTCCAAAGTACGAAGTAGTTGGACTTGGACTTGGACTACGAAGGTGTTTGGAGAATTAGTCAAAAACTATTTGGACTTCACTCTAAATAGTTTCAATTAGCATCTCTTGAGAGGATAATTTTTTAGAACCGGTTAGTTGCAAATAGCTCTGAAATAACTTACATACTCTTTTTGAGCTATTTGTACTAAAAAAAAGAGCGCTAAAAATAATCATGAAATTCAAACACCCTTATGTCTAATTTGAAATTTCCTAGCCACTCATTCATTCAAAACCCTCGCATGTGCGCACTAATCAAAAAAAAGTTTCCATCACCGTCAAGCAGAGCACACAAGCGTTGACGTGTGATGTGTTAGCTGCCAAACAAAGACCAAGTGAATCTTTTTCGCTTACCTCCGGTTGCCGCCGGCGTTCCAGCCGTCGGCGTCAGAGCCGGCGCCGCTGCGCTCGGGCTTGGCGACGATGCCAGCCGCACCATCGCCGGTCCATTGTAGAAGGGCGCGGTCTCGAACCGGTAGGTGCAGTCGACCCCAAGCACCCTGCCTCCTTTATTGCTCCCGAACGTCCACAGGAAAGACGCCACGATCCCGGCGAGGCACTTCCGGCACTGCGCCGCCGTCTGGTCCGGCGTGCACTGCGCCACGGTGTAGATCTTGGGGAACTGCTGGTCGAAGTCGGCCTCCCCGGTCGCGAACCGCCGCGTCGAGCTCGCGGCGTGCTCGGCGGTGGCGTTGACGAGGTCCGCCAGGAGGCTCACGAACCGGGCCGGGTCCGACGTGACGTTCTCGTCGTTGAAGGCTTGGTACATGTCCAGCCTCGGGCCGGTGTCGTCGTCGCCGGGGAGGGTGTGGACGTCGGAGTAGTGCACCATGCAGGGGTCGTAGTAGATGGTAGCCTCCTTGTAGTTGGGGCACTCGATGGGCAGGTCCTGGATGGCCTGGGTGAGGCAGGTGAAGCACTCCGTGGCGTTGACGTCGCCGCGGCAGAGCCCCATGGCCCAGAGCTGCTCCGGGATGGTTCCGACGGCGACGGAGGCGAACAGGTCCGGCGACGAGGAGACGTTCTTGGGAAGGGTGGCGTTTATGAAGTTGAGATGGGCTTGGTATGGGCTGTTATCCGCGAAGGTGCTGGTATGGCCGCACACTGGCCATGGGTACGCCGCTGCGCTGGCTAGGAGTAGTGCCGCGACGAGGATGGCGGCCGCAGGTCGGAGGTGACGAGCTGCCATTGTTCGTGGTGGAACTTGGAAGGGGAAAAAATTAGGAGGCAGCTTATGAAGACGAGGGGTAATCAGTCATCGTCCGACACGGCAATGCCGACGACCCGCTGACGGAAGCAACTGTGGCAAGTCAAGTCGTTGCTGTCCTCCACTCCTACTGATCAGCGTTTGCCCACTGTAGACCGGAACTGCATGTTGCAAAACTCTTTATGCCCACTATGTACTACTAGTCATTATACCATCTCCAGGAAGGTTCTGCATCTGCATCCCTATGAAGAAAGGAAATAGAAGAAATTGATGCTGTAAAATGGTATGCGTTCCAGCAGTGTGTATCCCTTCTCGCATTCTCTTGCGGTCGTTGGCTCCTGCGGCCAACTGGAGCAACCAAGGAGGCCGGGGAAGGAGACAGCCGCGGGGATGGAGGAAAACGCCGAGGAAGGAGGAAACCGTGCCGAGCCGCCGTGCCGAGTAGCCTCCAGCATGCTGCTCTGCGTCGTGAGTTGTGGGCGGGGGAGCTCCGACGGCGGCGCAGATCTAGTTGGGAGGCGGCCGACGGTGGTGGAGGAGGTGTCGGGGGTGGCGGGAGACGGCCGACACTGATGGAGGAGGGGGTGGTGAAGGAGGAGACCCGTCCGCTGGAGGCGGAGCAGGGAAGCCGCCGCCGTTGTCGCTCGAGGCCGTCGTGCGGGAGCAGGGGCGCGGCCGGCGTCGCTCGAGGCAGCAGCCGCCGGATTTGAGCCCCACCTCGTGTCGGGGAAAGGGAAGGGGAGCCGTCGCCACCTCGCACCGGGGAAAGGGAGCAGATCTGGAGGCCGGCGGGTCTCCCCTACCTCCCTCGCACGCGGATCTGTGGCGGCGGCCTCAAGCTCCACCTCCGCTGTCTGCGCGGCGCCGCAGCCTCCTTGCCCTTTCCTCCCGCGCGGGGAAGGAGGCGGGGGGGGGGATGGAGGAGGTGGCTGAGGAAGGAGGCGGCGCGGAGGTGCAGTCGGCGTCCGGGGAGGAAGGGAGGAGGGGGCGTCGCAGAGCAGAAAGGAGGAAGAGAGGAGGGGGCGTGCGCGACGAGGCAGGTGGCCGGCCGTTGGAGAAGAGGAGATGAAGAATAGAGAGAGAAAACCGTGAAGATCCCAGAGATGCGCGAGCGGGGGCCTTCACCGCATTTTGCAACAGTCTTTGCGGCTCCCGCTGGAGCTGCTACAGTGACTCCGGCATCTGCAAAATGCAATTGCAGCATGCTTTGCAGATGCTGCTAGAGATGGTCTTAGGTAGACCTTCCCTTGGACTTTGACAAAACCATGGTGCTTGACATCTAGAGGAAAAATTCAATTTTACTCCTTATTTATTTACTTTATTCAGTTAGTCCCTAAGCAAAATTGAGACTCCCTTTACTTTTTCGTACTATTTCATTAGATCCAATCTACCTCTAATCAGATTTCTAATTTTTTGTTTCTTCACGCGCAAGTTGAGTTTTAATTTCAGATTTTGTCAGTTGACTTATAACACGATGCTCTACGTTAGAAAAGTACGGAGTACATTAACAAATTTTCATGGCTAATTTTGGTATAATTTTTTATATCTAAGATCAATTTTGTATTAAATATTCCTAACTTATGAAAAATTCTTAGTATATTTTTCTTTTAGCATAAGATATTGTATCTGCTCACAAAATTTGAACTCAAAATTCAACCTGTAAACAGAGAAAAAAGAGAGAGGAATCTAATTAGGAGTGGATGGACCAAATGAAATGGTTCAATGGAGTAAAATAAGCCTAAATTTTATCAAGACGGTTAAATGGACAAAGTGAATAATTGAGAGAAGTAAAACAAACTTTTTCCGCATCTAGAGAAGCCAAGGTGAATTTGTTTTTGTGAAATTGAGACCAAGACCGTTGCCAAACTTTTTATGCAAAATATACTGCTTGCAGCAACAAGACAATTGAATGATGTTTCCGGTGTTACAACAGTCTTGGAATAAATTGGAATTATTATCATTATTTATTCTCGTCTGGTGCAGGTTATTCTCTTCTTTCTTTCTTTCTTTTTTCTACATGAGTAGCAAGAAGGTTTGAGTCAAGTCGTCGCTGGGCGCTGGCAGCTGGCTTTGCCTTACCCGTGTGAGGATTGCAGGAAAGTGCCAACTCGCAACAAGTGGAATCGTTTGATGCTAAGCATAAAGTTCATGCATTTATGTAGGATAAAGACATGAACTTCACTCGGCAAAACATTGATGGCTTGATCTATTATATTTACGATTTATGTAAGTTCCTCTGGTCTGTTCTCCTACCTCCGTTCTTAAATATATGACACTATTAACTTTTTTTATTTGTTTGACTATTCGTCTTTTCTACAAATATTTTTGCAAATCGATAAATTTACAAGTTAAATGTAAAGTACATGTGACAGTAGACATAATGATATATATTTTACTTTAGCTAACTAACTTGTTCAATAGATATTGACAGTCAAAGTTGGAATGAAAAGTCAATGATGTCGTATATTTAAGAACGTAGGGAGTAGTTCTGTTTGTAAGATAACTCTCAATTTTATTCTTTAATAAATTTTCGGTCTTACTAAGGTATTTACAGCAACACTTTCATGGTGCAATGTTTACCTCCCTAAGACTAAGAGGGTGCTTGATACCTTTTAGTCCCATGACTAAAACTAGTTAGGCTAAAAGTTGCTAGTTTTACTTATGCTTGGATTCAAATCCTAAAGAGACTAAAATGTAGTAAATGAGCATTAATTATCTCTCTTCCTCTCTCCCTTTTCTCCTTCTCTCACCAATAGATGGGGTATGCTACAGATTTCTATGAGGTTAAATGAAGAGAGAGAGCTAAAACAAAGTTTAGTAAGGTTTCTCTTACTAAAAATTTTAGTCTCAAGACTAGTTTTAGCCTCTCTTTAGTCAGGGGTGCTTGGAACTTTAGCCCCTCAAATAGACTAATTTTAGTCAGACTAAATTTAGTTCCTTAGATTCAAGCACCTCCTAAGTCCGACAAGGAGAGCTACTCGTGCGGGGCAAATCCATCTTTGCCTCACGTGAACAGTACCTTGCGTTTCATACTCCCCCACCCAGCCGGCCCACCCGACGCCACGCTGCCACCGCCGCTCTGCCCCCGACGTCAGGCCCCTCCACCGGCGGTTCCCATCCGGCGGAAATTCCCCGTGCGGCCGTGCCCCCGCAGCTGCTTCGGTTGTGAGGAAGATGACGAGGAGGGGTCAAGGCAGCAGCTCCGCCGGAGAGGAGGAAGACCCAGCCTCGCCGCTCATCGTCGCTCGGGAGGCGGTCCTCGCCCCAGGCTGCCAGGCCTCCCCTGCTCGCCACCGTCGCTCCACTCCTTGCCACGGCCTACGGAAGCGAACCGACGGTGAGGAGGACGCGACCCTCCAGATTAACGCTGCGAGGAGGGAGCCGGAGGTGAGGACGGGGTCACACCCGCCGGAGGTGAGGAGGGGGGCGCGCCATCGCCTTCCGACTCGTCGCCTCTAGGCTCGGCCTCCTCGTCGTGGGCCGCAACCCAGACAAGCTCGTCGCAGTGGCCGACGAGGTCAAGGTGAGCACCTTCGTGCTCGACTCCCGCTGGTGCTCCTCTGTCGTGCTCACCTCCCACTAGCGCTCCTCCACCCCGCGTCGCCGCCCCAGCGCTCACCCCGCGCCGCTGGCCAAATGCATTCGAGGAGAGAGGGGTGTATTTTTACATCTCCTCTCTCCTCGAAGGCAAAGTGCATCGCTCGTTTGCCTGGTCTGTTGGAGAACGTTTTCATGATGCATAGTTCCAATCCGTGATGTAAAAATGGAATTGCATATGCTGTTGAGGTCAGTCCAAGGGCCAACTACTGGTGGCATAAAAAATGATTTTTCGCTGGAAACCTAAAAAAATAGTGCCAGGGTGCCAGTCGTTATTCCACGGTGTAGGATTTCTGGTTCAACAATCCCGCTCAGAGTCTCAGAGTATACCAATATGGTTAATCTATTATCTTAATACTTGAGTGTTAAAAGAAGTCACCACGTTCGCTGAGAGGGTCTATAAATTCCAACATTAATTAAAAAAGAGAAGAATATCCACCCTTAGATTTAATGAAGATCTGAAGGTCTAGATTAATCTAAAAACTACATTAAAATATACAAATTCAGAATTATAAAAAGAAAATAAAGACTCTAATGTACGGATGGAGTTCCCTGAGTTCAAAAAAAGTTCACCCGACCCTTCACGTTGGAACAAAAATTTAAAACTAAAGATGAAAATTTAATATTCATAATTCCATATCTACCTCTCGACCTTATCGGAGTTATACTTTGTATAAATTTAAAAGAAGTCACCACATTCGCCGAGAGGGTTTAGAAATTCTCATGTTAGTCAAAAAAGAATAAGAATATCCACCCTTAGATTTATCTTTCGAAAAAATCCACCCTTGGATTTAAAAATTCCATATCTACCTCTCGACCTTATCGGAAGTTATACTTTGTATAAATTTAAAAGAAGTCACCACATTCGCCGAGAGGGTTTAGAAATTCTCATGTTAATCAAAAAAAGATAAGAATATCCACCCTTGGATTTATCTTTTGTAAAAATCCACCCTTGGATTTAATGAAGATCTAAAGGTCTAGATTAATCAAAAAACTATATTAAAAAGACAAATTCAGAATTATAAAAAGAAAACAAAGACTCTAATGTACGGATGGAGTTCCCTGAGTTCAAATAAAAAAGTCCACCTGACCCTCCACGTTGGAACAAAAAAATAAAACTAAAGATGGAAAGTTTAATCTTTAAAATTCCATATGTACCTCTCGACCTTATTGGAAGTTATACTTTGTATAATTTTTTTATGTAATATATTTATAATCATATATAAATACAACTCTAACTTCAATTAATGAATTAAGTATATTGTTTAAAATATGATAGGGATGTTAGGACGAAGGGCACACTTGGTACGCTTGCCGGCGGCTCGCCTCGCTCACCTATTTGCCCGACAAGCTTACTCGGCTCAGTAAGAAAATCCTTGCCGGTGCAGGAGATTGTCGAATCGACTCCGCAACTGCCGAAATGAGTTGCACCGTCGTCAACTCCAGACGCACCAGAACCAAATTAAGCTCTACATTGCGGAATCAAACTTTTTAGCCACTGAATCGACCTTCACAGTCAATTCGACCTCCGTTGCTTTCGCATTGACCTCCAACACAGCCAGATCGATCTTCGCTGCTGCCAAATCGAGCTACAACGTGCTAGATCAAGCTATAAAATCCTTGCAGCACAAGATACCGTCGAATCAACACTGTATCTGCCGAAAGAAGCTCTATCGTCGTAAAATCCAGGTGCAAGAGAACCAAAACAAGCTCTGCCACCACGGAATCAAACTCTTCAACCGCTGAATCGACCTCTGTTGCTATCAATTGGACCTGTGATGTCGTCGATTTGACCTCCACTGCTATCAGATTTACCTCCAGCATGGTCAGATGGACCTCCGTTGCTATTGATCGAGCGTCTATGACACTATTGGATCGAGATACAAGGTGAGCAACAACAAGAAAAGCAAGCGCTCCCATGGGAGCTCACATTGCTTTGCCTGGCATCACGAGGCAAATTGACAAGGCGAGAAAGCAGCAAAGTGTACCAAGCATGCTCTAAATCTCTTAGATTTTTTTGGAGATAGACAGTGAAAAACAACATGGGTAATGAAATACTTGATTCACACACATACTAACCTACCATCGTGATGGAGAGGAAAAAATTGGATGCCACAGAAGATGATAAGATAAGAAAGATTTGATGAGCAATGCATATAGGTTTTCATAGCAGTAATTTGACAAAGAAAATGTTAAGTATGGTTTGACATCGATCATATGGGGTTTGGAGACAATGACAACACAAAGTGAGACAATGGCTTCCTAGATAGCAACCAATGCGATATGACCGCTTTGGTCAGAAAAAAACTGAGGTAGTAGACAATAATGGTGGACAAAGCAAGGGGTCATAAATGGCTACAACAAATTGGCAAAATACTCAAAAAATAAGAAGGTGCAAGGTTGATAGAAGGGGAAGACAACAAGAGAAAACAAAAGTATTGGATATGAACAAATATTGTGATACAACTGAGAAACTAACATGATGTGCTGAGAAATCTAAGCTACCAATGCAAATATTTATCTTGCACAATATACATGAGGAGATAAATTGAATGATCAGCATGATGTCACTAATTGCAGAGCGGACTTATCGTAAATGGAAGTTCCTAGAACACAAGTTTACTTGCGAATAGGCCACCTGTTAGTGACATGAGGTCCTCTGCAGTAACTAAAGAGGAACAATTTCCCGACCACACATATCTATAAGCATAGTAAGCTTTCAAACAAGAATGGAAGTGATGAGATCAAGTTGGTTTGTCATATATTTTCTTATCTTTTGAAAACTTTTGGAATTAGATTGGTATGTGATGTGTGAAGAACCAAACAACACAATGAACATGATGATGAACACAAGTATGCGCACAATGAATAGTGGCACCTACTATTGAATATCAATAGTTATCATGAAATTTATAAAGGTATTATCAAACATAATAGTTTCATTTTAGAAGACATAAGGTATATTCAACAACGACCAAGAAGATAACATTTCAAGCAATAAATATATATTCTAGGAGACATGATACAATATGTATATATAAGAAACAACATATGTATTTATCAAGATCGCAAGTTAATTAAGAGAGGGAGAACCGGCCACCATGCACCATCAACGAAGGGCCAGCGGTGAGTAGGAAGAATAAAAAGAAAGGGGCGTCAGCCGCCGATCGTAAAGAAGAAGGGACTTCCGGACGGGAGGAAGAAGGTATCATTGGATGGGAGGAAGTATTTTGCACAATAAACATGAGTGAGATAAAATGAATGATCAACATGATGTCATCATTTAGAATAAGCCTCCTCTGCAGTAGAGGGACTTTGTGTCCCTAGAACATGAGCTTGGTTGCGAATAAGCCACCTTTTAGTGACATGAGGTCCTCTATAGTAACTAAAGATGGACAATTTCTTGACCGCACAAATCTATAAGCAAGAAAGAAGTGATGAGATCAAGTTGGTTTGTCGTATATTTTCTAATATTTTGGAATTAAATTGGTATGTAATGATGAAGAAACAAACATCACAATGAACACGATGATGAACACAAGTATGTGCACAATGAATAATGGCACTTACTATTGAAGATCAATAGTTAACATGGAAGTTATATAGGTATTGTCAAACATAATATTATCATTTTAGAAGACATAATGTATATTCAATAATGACCAAGGAGATAGCATTTCAAGTAATAAATATATGTCCTAGAGGACATGATACAACATGTATATATAAAAAAATCATATGTATTTATCAGGATCTCAAGTTAGGAGAGAGAGAACCGACCGCCATGCACCATCAACGAAGAAGGGGCCACCGGTGAGCAGGAAGAACAAAAAGAAAGGATGTCGGTTGCCGATCGTGAGGAAGAAGGGACTTTCAGATGGGAGAAAGAATTAAGACACCATTGGATGGGAGGAAGAAGAGGGTGCACCCAGATTGAAAGAGAAGGGGACCTACACTGCTGTTGCTTGAGGTCACCCCAGATCTAGAGGAAGCGTCAAGGTCTCCTACGCTAATAACCAGCACAGCCACTAGGTACAACGAGCTCACCAAAGGATCGAGTTGGATCCGCGCATCAGGAAGTGGAGCACCCAGACTCTACGTGAGGTCAACACACCTGAGCCAAGCTCAAAGCCGCGAATCAACGAGGCATAGTTCGACCATTGAGAGTGGAGAAGCGAGAGGCTCTGTCGTTTCAGGCAGGGATTAAGTGATGAGAGGATGAACAATGATTTTAGTCCAATACGAAGCTCCAGAGGTTGACATTGTATGCAGGAGTGCAGCGGAAGGTCGAATGACATTTGTTGTTGGATCAGTTTCCATCCACCAATTAAAATACCACATAAATAGCAGAATTCGAGTGTAGCAATACCAGTTCTGAAATTCGAACTCCAAGATCTACATTGGTGTTAGTGATTTCAAAAGGACGAATAACAAATTAAGATGTATACAATGCTAACATAGAATTTAAAATATATAATTTATCAAATCTAGCCGTGTTATTAGCGTGGGCCAACTTGCTAGCTTGTTTGAAGGGAGAAATGCTGCAAGTTCATGAACCAGTCGGGATTCGTTTTTTCCCTACCCGTGTCTGTATAAACCGTTTGCGAGTAAAATTACAAACCAAAAATAGTAGTCTCAACTCTCAAATCTATACACTGAAGTGAAAATTTCATTAATGTTGACTAACCCATGCAAGCATACAGATTGATGCACACAAGTTACCGAAAACTGTTCTAGATTCTCCCGGTTCTAGCCCTGCACCTAGCTATGCCGTTGGCCCGGTCGTGTTCGTGCCATTTTTAATCCCTGACGAAGAACCTCGGCTTGGACGGGGCGTGGAGTGTGATGGTGTCGCTGCCGAGCATCATCACGACAGACGACATCACCGGCCGCGCCACCGGGTCTGCCTGGACACACAGCAGGCCTATGTGGACGCACCTGTTCACCTCGCTCGCCGGAAAGCTGCCGCCGATGCCCGGGTCAACCAGCTCCGCCACCGTCCCGGCCACCCAGTGCTCCCAAACCTGCACGATTGTGAATTGGTGATTAGCTATAGAGATCTCCAGAGGTAACAATCAACGACGTGTTCTTATTGCACTTACGGTGGTCAAGAGGTCTCCAGACTGCTGTTCGTTGTTGTTCTTCCTCCCCGTGACGATCTCCAGCACCATGACTCCGAAGCTGAACGCGTCCGACTTCACCGAGTAGTTGCCGCGCATCTGGTACTCCGGTGCCATGTACCCACTGAAACCGAAAATCAAGCAGAACTTAGTTGCTGCTTAGAGATCGATATGCAATAAGATGAACCTGAACACAGTTATGAACACGAGTTGTAGTAGTACTGACTAGGTTCCGACAACGCGTTTGGTGACGGCCTGCGTCTGGTCGCGGCCGAAGATCCTGGCGAGGCCAAAGTCCGAGATCTTGGGGTTCATGTTCGCGTCGAGCAGGATGTTGCTGGCCTTGAGATCACGGTGTACTACTCTGAGCTGAGAATCCTCGTGCAGGTACTGCAGGCCTCGAGCGATGCCGTTTATAATCTTGTACCTCTGCCCCCAGTCCAGCTGCTCACGTTTCTCATTCGCATTGTCTGAAATGGTGGTGAAGGAACCAGGGAGTGATCAGTGTTGTGATGAGATGAAAGTTGCAGCGACGAAAAAAAACGAGAAACGCGAAAATCACGTTTCTCGGTTGGGAGCGATTTTTTATTTTATTACCGAAAAATCGTCCGAACCAATTAATACAACCTCCCGACCTTTCATAACTCTAAAGCTTATCTCATTTCTATGCATTACTTTCATGTTAGGTTGTTTGGAAACAATCTAGATTGTTTTGTGTATAAATTGAAAAATTTTGCTCTAAATTTTATCCGAAAAGAAAACGAAGAATCCGAAAATTTTCCGAGAAATCCGATAAACGCGTTTCTCACCGACCTCTGGTTTCTTTCCAAACCGGTAAAATAAACCCTGAGATAACATGGAGGAACGAAACAGCATGCGTTGAGCGCAGTTCAATGAGTACCGAAGAGGATGAGGTCGAGGCTCCGGTTGGGGACGAACTCGTAGACGAGCAGCCGCTCCTGCTGCTCCAGGCAGACGCCGACGAGCCTGACGAGGTTCTTGTGCTTCAGCTTGGCCACCAGCGCGAGCTCGTTCTTCAGCTCATCCACTCCCTGCGTCGAGCTCGCCGACAGCCGCTTCACCGCTATCTCGTCGCCGTCCGGGAGAACCCCCTGAACAAATCAAACCAGATGCACTGTGTTAATCATGAGCATTTGTCAGTTGAGAAATCCAAGAAACATTCTTGATTGCTCCTTCAGTACCTTGTACACCGAACCGAAGCCGCCCTCACCGAGCTTGTTGCTCTCGTCGAAATCCCCTGTCGCGGCTCGCAGCGTGGACACATCGATCATCATCGAGTCCACCGTTTCCATGTCCTCTGCTTCAGCTGAATACATTGGATCTGTTCAAGTGGAATTGGTGGATTGCTTTCAGGTCTCCAAAAAGCGACTCAAGCTGTCAAAAATTCGAGTTTTGGAAAGTACATACACGGCTGCTTCTTCGCTTGTTCAATTGGTCGCCGCCGCCTCCAGAAACAGAGGCAGGCCACAAGATTCAAGGCTGCAAGAGTTGGTAATACAGCTGCAAAAATTACTACTGCCACTCTGGAGTACTTTCTTCCTCCTGTCATGCGAGAGCAAATAACACTTCAAATTGGTCACATTGGAAGTTTATATTTGTCGTCAAAAGTAATTTCTACTATAGAAATAAACCATGTTGGCTATGTTGTCAACCAAAGACGAAAGAAACGCTTTTACTCACCTGATCCGGCGTCCGGCGGCGTCCCAACCGTTGGCGGCACAGCCGGCGCTTGCGCTGGCACTGGCGCCGGCGCCGGAGCTCCTGGGATTGGTGATGCCAGCCGCACCATCGCCGGTCCATTGTAGAAGGGCGTGGTCTCGTACCGGTAGGTGCACTTGAGGCCAAGCACCCTGCCTCCGATATAGCTCCCGAACGACCCCAGGTTCGCCGCTACGATCCCGGCGAGGCAATTCCGGCACTGCGCCGCCGTCTGGTCCGGCGTGCACTGCGCTAGGGTGTACACCTTGGGGAATTTCTGGTTGAAGTCGGCCTCCCCGGTGGCGAACCGCCGCGCGGAGTCGTTGGCGGCGCGCTCGGCGGTGGCGTTCACGAGGTCGGCCAGGAGGCTTTTGAACCGCTCCGGGTCCGACGTGACATTTGCGTTGAAGTTGGTGGTGTACGTGCCGGTGTCGGCGCCGGCGAGGGTGCGGGCGCCGGAGTAGTGGAGGATGCAGGGGTCGTAGTAGATGGTGCCGTCCTTGTCGTAGGAGCAGTCGTTGGGCAGGTCCTTGAAGGCCTGGGTGAGGCAGCTCAAGCAATCCGTGGCGTTGACGTCGCCACGGCAGAGCGCCATGGCCCGGAGCTGCTCGGGAATGGTGCCGACGACGGCGGTGGCGAAGAGATCCTGGGACGTGGACGCGTTCTTGGGTAGGGTGGCGGCAGCGAAGTCGAGATGGGACTGGTACGTGCTGTTAGCCTTGAAGAAGCTGCTCCCGCCGCACACCGGCCAGGGGTAACATTCGGCGGGTACCACGAGCAGTGCGGCGGCGGCGGCGGCGAGGATGGCCGCCATGGGCAGGAGGTGGTGAGCCATTGTGTTTGGTATGCTTTGGTAGGAGGAGAAAGTTGAGAGACAGGTTACGCAGACGAGGGTAAATTAGTCAACGGTCGACACGGCAACGCCGACCCCCCAGGCCCCCACTGTCACTGGCCAAGTGGCCATAGCTAATTAATAGCGATCTAGCCTTGGCAGCTTCCATTTCTTGATAACCAGTGGGTAAAGAGTTTTAGTTGCAAAAGCTATAAACAAACATATTATATACTCCTTTCGTTTTTCAAAATACTTGTCATTCTGACTTTTTTTAGATACATCCACTTACTTATGCACCTAGATATATATCATGTCCACATATATAAGTAAGGAAATGTATTTAGAAAAGACAGAATGACAAATATTTTGAAACGGATGGAGTATATAAGAGGTTAAGCACCTGCATATAAAAAAGGTTTGAACCTCAAAAGATGCACCATAGTTTTCAAAACATTCATAGTTTCATGCTATATTATATACATAGAAATATATTGTTCAACTAAACTGGATTGTGTATATTTGACATATTATATTTGTTATCGGCAAATTGACCTGCTTAAAAATGTTAAATGGTAGCACCTCATTTCTACTACAAGCAATATGTGTTAATGGTTTTTACTTTGTAATGATGCAAGGCTGCTTTGATTTTGCGCTTGACACAACAGCATAGTGTTTCGCAGTATAAATAGGTTCATTTACATTTAAGCCAAAACGACTTTACTTTATCAACCTTTGTGTTTCACAAGTACCTTGTTCTACCTTTGTCTTTGGAGCTCCAAGATGCAGGTTGAACTGCATTTTGCAGACCAAGTCAAAGTTATTTGTCTAAACTATAGAAAAATTATTCATCTTGGTTCATGGTAAGGTAATTGTAAGCATCAAGACCCCACCGCACCTTTGGTAAGGGTGTGTTTCGGTGATAAATGACAACCATATACTTGTGACTAACCTTTGTTTTGTAGCGGATTTATCCTTGGGTTATTGTCATAAGTAATTAATGAAAAGAGACCCCTCAATCTGAATTAATGGATGATCAATGGACAAAAACTACAAGGCTAAGGACATTTCTAGTTCCAAGTGTCACAAGGAGATGAAGGACACTTGGATTTACTAGTTTGTAGTATTTGACCGTACTACTAAGAGAGGTTCACACTTGAGTAGCTTGACCATGCCAAATGCTATGCCATATTCATGCACTATCAAGCTCCTTGGTCACTAAACAGCTCAAGACACTCATTGAAATACATTGGAAGCAAAAGACTTGAAGAAAAACTCAAAGATGATTGAATTGGATGAGTTGAAATTGAAAAGGGCGCGCCGGATTATCCGACGCTATCAATTTTAGTTGCACCAGATGATTGATGTGAAAGACTCAGCAGAATTCAGCACCGCCGGATGAACCGATGGTGTATCAGCAGAGGCATTGGTTCATCCGGTGACCTAGGGTTTGGTAACAGTGACAAATCAAGTCAAAGCCTTCAGCACCGGATGAAGCGACGGTCGAGGCAGCGGTTCATCCGGCGCATGCATATATTTTACACAGAGACGCACCGAGTGGACCTGCTTCAGCACCGGATGAACCGACGCACATGGACACCATCAGCGGTTCATCCGGCAACCGTGTTTATTCTACGCAGGGACGTTTTGAGTGAAGACGCTTCAGCACCGGATAAACCGACGCTACAACGGTATGAGCGTCGGATGAAGTGGTACAGCGTTCGTGTTCAACGGCTATAATTCGAGACACAGAGTGATCGGATGAACTGACGCTGTCGCGGGGGGAACCGTCGGTTTATCTGACGGTACTACTTTTCAGAGGATTTTCCAACAGCTAGCCTCCCTTGCTAGGCCTAAATTGGACCCCCCTGCGTCTCTTGAGCTGCCTTTGCCACTCTGAATTGCTACTGTAGCCAAGGAGAAGGAGAGTTAGTGCTTTGATCATTTGGATTTCATCTTCCTAGCCAAGAGGGATTCTTTCTTGGTGATCAAGAGTTTCAAGGTGCTTTCATTGGCATAGCTGAGTGCATTGATCAAGTGAAAGGTTGTGAGCTTGTTACTCTTGGAGTTTGATGGCTCCTAGACGGTCTCGGTGATTGGGGTTCTTGGTGAGCTCTTGGAGATTGTGGGAGTCCCGGGAAGTTCTTGGTGTAAATGGATTGAGACCCACCATTCCGGAGATGGAGAACGGGTACTCTTAGTGAGCACTCAAGTCTAAGTGGCTTGAGGGGGAGCAAAACTCTTTGTGAGTGCTCCAACGTGGATTAGGGAGAAGCGTCAACTTCTCGATACCACGGGAAAAAATTCGGTTGTCTCGTGTCCTCCCTTTCTACCTTCGTGCACTTAATTCCGCATTTACTTTCAGCTCTTAAGTTCCTTTGCTTTTGCTCCCTCTAGTTTGCTTTGCTTGTTGCATATCTTGACTAGGGTGCCTTTCACATGTTAGTGTGATTCTTGCTAAGGAACATTATTGTTAGTGTACTTAGTTGGTAGGAAGAAACCTTTTTAGATGGCCAACACTAGAGATCTAGGTTAAGGTTTGTTCCTTGTTCTAGAAATTTGAAGAAGGCCCATATTCAACCCCCCCTTCTATAGGTCATCGATCCTACAAGTAGTATCAGAGCCTAGGCACTCTTTTTGGTGGCTTAACCGCCTAGAGAGATGGGCAAGGGGAGTGGAAATAGCCCTCCCAAGTTGGCGGGGAAAAACGGTTCACTTTTTAGGCACATAGAATGGCTAGATTTCTTCAAGCACAACACCATGATGCATGGACCACTACCATGTATCCCATGCCTAATGAACCCACCGAAAGTGAACTCAAGTGGAACTATCGTGCTAGAAACTTTATCTTTGAGAAACTTGAGGAGGATTTGTTTGATAGGGTGTTTGCCTTGGATACCGCTTATGAGGTTTGGATGGAGCTCAAAACAATCCATGTGGCCAACAAGAAAATCCGTGAGGAGAAGTATGAGTTGCTTAAGGTTGAGCTCAATGAGTTTACAATGAAGGATGATAAGTGTGTAGAGGAAATGTATTCTAGGATGGGTGTTCTTATTCAAAATATCAATGCTCTCGATGTTGCTAACGTGTCCGAGCAGGAAATTTTTCGGAAAATTCTTCAAACGCTTCCCAAGCCCAAGTACAACATCGTGAAGGCACTCATCTTTGAGAAGGACTTTGAAACTCTCACCATCACCGAAGTTGTGAACAAGATTCGGTCTCATGAGATGTTCTTGATGGGTAAAATGGAGTCATCTTCTTCCACATCAAGCTCCAAGAAGGATCTTGCACTCAAGGCTAGTGACAAGACCAAGCCCAAGTCAAAGTCAAAAGCAAAGCCTCCTCCCTCTTCAAGTGAAAGTGGAGACAAGAGTGACTCAAGTGATGAAGATGATGGTGAACTTACTTTCCTCATGAGGAGGACTACCAAATTGCTTTCCAAGATTGGTAAGAAAGGCTACAACTATGATCCTAAGAAGAACAAGTTTCGCTCATCAAGAAGTGGTGAAGGTGGCAAGAGGAAGTGTTACAATTGCCAAAGTTATGATCATCTATCATATGATTGCCCCAAGCCCGACAAGCGAGCGGCAAGCTCAAGCAAGAAGAACAACAATGAAGATGATGATGAGAAGGATGACAAGCACTCCAAGAAGGACTCATACAAGAAGAAGTCTTCTAACAAGCCCTACAACAAGAAGAATGGTGGTCATCGTTCTCTCTTGGCAAATGAGTGGATCACGAATGGTGAAACTTCAAGTGAATCAAGCGATGGTGAAGATGAGAAGAACAAGAAGTTTGCCGGACTTGTGATCATGGATGATGAAGAACCTCCTCTTCCTCCGCCACCCATGTGCTTCATGGCTAAACACTCCAAGGTGAGCGATAGTGAAGATAGTGACTCTTCGGATAGTGATAATGAACTTTCTCCTCATGCTCTTAAGGGTCTTCTAGATCAATACACCGACATGATCAAGAAACAAAAGAGTAAGCTCAAGGCTCTTGAAGAGACTCATGAGAAGCTTAAGGTATCCAATGATGAGTTGCTTGTGAAACACAATGACCTTAGCAAAGAACATGAAGCTTTGGTAGTGTCTCACAAGTCACTTAGAGATGACCATGACAAGTTACTTGATAAGCACAATGAGCTAATCGTCAAACATGATGATATAACCGTGCTTAACAAGTCTCTTGAGTCAAGTCAAAAGATGCTTAAGAAAGATCATGTTGTCTTAGAGATGAGGTATTAAGAGATTGAGCTTGCTTATGAGTCTATTTGTGCTAGTGGGCAAGAAATTGCTAGAGACATCACTAAAACAAATGCTTCTACTTCTTGTGATGACTTGATTGAAGAACCTAAGATCTTACCAAAAGATGAGAATATTGCCTCCTCTTCCAAGACTAACCATGATAGGGTGAAAGCACTTGAAGAGGAAGTAAGAAGCCTAAGATCTTGTGTGAAGAAAATGGCCAAGGGTGAAGCATTGCATAAGGAGATCCTCTATCACAATGCAAGAGATTATGGCACTAGGGGACTTGGCTCCTTCCCTCAACCCATCAAAGAGACTCGCAAGTCAAAGGAGCTATATGGGTGCTTTGTGAAGGAAGTTGGGTCTTATTGCCAACATTGCAACATCACCGGTCATCACACAAGGGAGTGTCCTTTACCTTCACGTCCTTTGCCTAAATTACCTTGCAACTATCGTTCCATGTTCAACAATAACCATTTCTTGTTGTTGAAGAATAGCAAGGGCAAAGTGGCGGCAAGGTTCATAAGGACCAAGGCTAAAGTGAATCAACCTAGGCAAATTTGGGTTCCCAAAGCTTTAGTAACTCATGTGATCGGGCCCAAACTTGCTTGGGTTCCTAAATCTTCAACTTGATCTCTTTATGTGTAGGTGAACTACAAGGCCGGAGGAAGTCATTGGGTCCTTGATAGTGGATGTACTCAACACATGACCGGCCAAAGTAAAATGTTCACCTCTCTAGTGGATGATGCGGGGAATCATGAGCAAGTCACCTTTGGTGATAATTCTAAAGAAAGAGTTTCCGGTTTGGGTGATATAACCATTGCAAAAGATCTCTCTCTCTTTCCAATATTTTGTTTGTAGACTCTTGTAGTTATAACTTGCTTTCCATTGCTCAATTTTGTGATCTTGGCTTATCTTGCTTCTTTGATGATGAGGGAGTTATCATTACTAACAAGAAGTCTAATGAAGTTGTGTTCAAAGGTTTTCGTCATGGGAACATCTATCTTGTGGACTTCTCCTCTCATGAAGCAAACTTGACTACTTGTCTATTCACCAAGACATCCAAGGGTTGGCTATGGCATCACCGTATTGAACATATAGGCATAAGTCAACTCAAGAAGGCTTTCAAAAGGGGTTTAGTTCTTGGTGTGAAGGATGTCACATTTGAGAATGACAAGTTATGTGGAGCGTGTCAAGCCGGCAGGCAAGTAGCAAGTCACCATCCCATGAAGGCTTATGTATCTACCTCAAGACCTTTGGAAATCTTGCACATGGACCTCTTCGGCCCTACTACATACAAGAGTCTTGGTGGTAATCTCTATTGTCTTGTCATTGTTGATGATTACTCACGCTACACTTGGACATTCTTTTTGGAGGAAAAGAGCAAGACATTCGGGATCTTCAAGAACTTTGCTACAAGGGCTCAAAATGAATTTGAGTCATCTATTGTGAAGATCCGGAGTGACAATGGATCGGAATTCCGGAACACGAAAGTGGAAGAGTATTGTGATGAGTTAGGCGTCAAGCATGAATTCTCTTCAACCTACACACCACAACAAAATGGTATGGTAGAGAGGAAGAACAAGACCCTCATCACATTGGCTAGAGCTATGTTGGATGATTATGGTATCTCTCAAAGATTTTGGGCGGAAGCTATCAACACGGCGTGTCATGCTTCAAATAGGGTGTATCTCCACCGACTATTAATGAAGACACCCTATGAGCTTCTCATTGGGAGGAAGCCCAACATCTCCTACTTCTGAGTCTTTGGGTGTAAGTGTTTCATTTACAAGAAGAGGAAGTACCTAGGAAAGTTTGAGAGTAGGGTAGATGAGGGCATGTTTCTTGGTTATGCATCAAACTCGAAGGCATATAGAGTATTCAACAACACTACACATGAAGTTGAAGAAACATGTGACGTGGAGTTTGATGAATCTAATGGCTCCCAAGGAGATGTCTATTGTTGTGATGATGTAGGAAAAGAACCTCTAAGAGAAGTAATGAAGAAGATGGCTATTGGGGACATCAAGCCCAAAGAGGATGATGATGCACCTTCTACTTCCCACAACTATGAAGACTCATCCTCTTCCGATGATGATAATGATGAAAATCAAAGGCGGACAAGACAAGGAAGCCTATCTTCCTCAAATGGACCACCTCCTACATCACAAGACACCCAAGATCAAGGAGAAGAAGAACCGGAAGTAGTGCAACCTCAAGATGATCCAACTTCTACCACACTTGAAAGGCGTACAAGGACTTCATCAAACCACCCCATCGATCTTGTTTTGGGTGATCCCAAGGGTGGTACACGTACTCACCGCAAACAATATGTTTCATTTTGCAAACATCATGCATTTGTTTCCTTTGTAGAACCCACTACCATAGAGGAAACTCTAGAGGACCCGGATTGGATCTTAGCCATGCAAGAAGAGCTCAACAACTTCACAAGAAATGAAGTTTGGGTCCTAGTAGAGCGCCCCAAGAACAAGAACGTAATTGGCACCAAGTGGGTCTACCGGAACAAGCAAGATGAACATGGAGTCGTGGTGAAGAACAAGGCAAGGCTTGTCGCCAAGGGCTACTCGCAAGTAGAAGGCTTGGACTATGGAGAGACCTTTGCTCCGGTTGCACATCTTGAAGCAATCCATATCCTTCTTGCTTATGCTTCTTGTCACAAAATGAAATTGTTCCAAATGGATGTCAAGAGTGCCTTCTTAAATGGCTTCATCAATGAAGAAGTCTATGTTGAGCAACCTCCCGGTTTTGAAGATACCACACATACTAACCATGTCTATAGGTTGATCAAGGCTTTGTATGGACTCAAGCAAGCTCCTATGGCATGGTATGAGAGGCTCCGGGATTTTCTCATCAAGGAAGGCTTCAAAATTGGAAGAGTGGACAATACTCTATTCACCAAGATCATCAACGGAGAGCTCTTCATATGTCAAATCTATGTTGATGATATCATCTTTGGCTCTACCAATCTTAAAGTGTGCAAGGACTTTAGTAAGCTCATGACAAGGGAATTCGAGATGTCTATGATTGGGGAGCTCAACTTCTTCCTTGGTTTTCAAATTAAGCAATTGAAGGAAAGAACCTTCATCCATCAAGAAAAGTACACCAATGATATTCTCAAGAAGTTCAAGATGGATGATTGCAAGCCAATCAAGACTCCAATGCCTACCAATGGACATCTCGACTTAGATGAGGGAGGTAAACTGGTTGACCAAAAGCTTTACCGTTCTATGATCGGCTCTCTTCTTTACCTTACCGCATCTAGGCCCGATATCATGTTTAGTGTTTGCATGTGTGCTAGGTTTCAAGCCAACCCTAAAGAATCTCACCTAAGTGCTTTGAAAAGGATCCTTAGATACTTAAAATACACACCTAGCATTGGCTTGTGGTACCCCCATGGTGCTTGTTTTGAGCTCTTGGGTTATTCGGATTCGGATTTTGCCGGATGTCGAGTAGACCGTAAGAGTACTTCGGGTGGGTGCCATTTGCTAAGTCGATCTTTGGTTGCTTGGTCCTCTAAGAAGCAAAACTCCGTGGCCTTATCCACCACGGAGGCGGAATACATTTCTGCCGGGGCTTGTTGTGCTCAAATCCTCTATATGAAGCAAAGCCTCTTGGATTATGGTGTGGTTCTAGATAGGGTTCCCCTCCTTTGTGACAATGAAAGTGCCGTAAAAATTGCTAACAACCGGGTTCAACACTCGCGCACCAAGCACATTGATATCCGCCATCACTTCTTGCGAGACCATGTGGCTAAAGGTGATATTCTCCTTTGTGGTGTTCGCTCCGAGGAGCAATTGGCGGATATATTCACTAAGCCTCTTGATGAAAACACCTTTTGTAGGCTAAGGAGTGAATTAAATGTGCTTGATGTGTCTGACATCATGTGATGCTTGTCATATAGTTTGCATTTGCATATGCACATGATGTAGGGCTTGTCTAACCTTGTTAAGATAGTGGTGAGTATGGGTCTTGCTTGAGCCGGTGGTTCCAAAGTTTCGCTCAAGGCATGTTGAAAGGCTCACCATGAGTAAGCTTAACAAGGGTTCAAACTTGGCAAGATAGTTTATCTTTCCGCTTTGCATCTTTGCTTGTCATGTAGTATGCATTCATGTTTAATTTCATGCATTTGTTCTTGCATAGCATTGCGTGAGAAGTGTCACAAAGGAAAATCACACTATGAGAAAGTTGCTTAGCGTTCAATGCAAATCAACATCTCCAAAAGTGTGCTAAGACAAATGATGGTGCTTAATGCCTATTGAGTTATGTCCTAACGAGCTTAAAGTTTCTATCTCTAAGTTCAAAGGCAATAACTCATACATTCCCTTTTTGGATCTTATTCGCCTATTTTTCTAAAAATTTGTAAGGTCTATCCCTTGTAGGGAATCTATGGTGTATATACTTCTATTTTGCAAAGGAGTGCTTGAGGGGTGAGGTTGTCACTCAGGATTGATCCAAAAATGTGCTTGTGTTGGCTTGTGTGTGGCATTTGTCGGATCAAAAATGAGCTTTAGTTCAACATTCTGTTTTTATCTTCATCGGATGAACCGCTGCTAAGTAGGTTCCAGCGTCGGTTCATCCGGTGGCCGGGTCAGTTTGAATTTTGCTCAGCGCGCCTCTGTTAGCTATCGTCAGATGAACCGACGCTCGCCTCTGTGGATGCAGCGGTTCATCTGGTGCTACTGAAAACTAGGGCAAATTCAGACCCGCGTGACAATCATCCGACGAATCTAAAATCAAGGCCATCGGATCATCCGGTGATGCGTTTCACAGTTTTGCCCATATCGTCCGACGGTTCGACCGACGCTGCACGTTTTCTCACCGTCGATTCATCCGGCGCTTCTCTGCAGCGTGGCCCCACATGTCATAACCACTCTTCTCCGTTTCGATCTCAAATCTGTTCGAACCGCCGGCCGCATCCGTTCGCCGCAATTCCGCCACCTCCGGCCACCGCTGCCGCGTACCGCCGCACCTGGAGCTCCGCCGGCCCCAGGACCTCGCCGCCGTCCAGCTCCGCCGCCGCGCCGCCCCCTCCTCCGAGCTAATTTGCTCTCGCAGCCCGTTGCACCCCTCGCTAGGGTTTCGTGCGCCGCCGCCGGTTCCGGCAAGCCGGCGCTACCGCGACCCGTCGGCCGCCCTCCAGGAGCTCGCGCAGGCCTCCGCCGCCCTCCACTGCCACTTCTCGTCGCCCTTTCTTTCGCAGTGGTGAGCACCACATCTTCTCCCCACCTCTGTTCTTCAAGTTCATCCGTGTTGGCGAAATTTGTTGGTGATTCTGTGCTTTTAGGCTACATCTGTGAGCTGTGCTGACTTAATTTCACTCTGGCTCATTTGATTGCTCAAATTCATCGAATACTTGCTGAATTTCATGTTCTTGAGCACTATTCCCTACTGTTCATGCCCTGTAGTTGCTCTGTTCATCTCCTGTTCATGCCTTATCTGTCACAGATGCACATGTCCCTGCTCTAGATCACATCTCATAGTATTTGTGTCATGCTCTATCTCATGAACTTTGAGGTATTGTGCTACTGATCTTGCTCGATAAATACCATATCTCTGTCAGTAGCTCATATTCATGGTTTTGCTCACACATACACATCTTGTGCACATAAGGACTGTCCTAGACTTTATCTTTTCACATCTTGTGCCATGATCATCTCCTAGGTTCCATGAATAGGCTCTATCTTTTTCATATGCTTTGCTTAAGGACTCCCCTTCTTTAGTTATTTATCTAGTTTATTTTTCTTTGCTCGCCATTCTATAATCTTCCACCTTCTCTCTTTGACGGATGGCAGGAGACAAGAGGAAGGGCCAGGCCGTTGTTGAGCCGAAAAAGAAGAAGAGCAAACAGGATAAGGAGTGGGAGCGTGTGCTCCAAGTGCCCGACACCCAAGGTCAGCCACAGAGGGGCATACGGATTGGCAGCAGTGCACAGGGTCAGGGGGAGCAGCCCCATGAGCAGCAGGTGTTACGGCGTTCAGGCCGTACTGGTACCCGACAGACAGAGACAGAGACTCAGTCACCTCCTTCTGCACCACGTACCGGTCCTCGGACTCGTGGTGGACACACTCAGGCTCAGCCGACTCCGAGGCAGAGGAGGACAGCAGCAGAGCAGCAGGTGGAGCAGGATCGGGAGGATCAGTCTAGAGAGGGCCCTGAGATTCGTATTGGAGCACAGCGTGCAGAGGCTTTCGGGGTCTACCTCCGTGATCTGAGGAGCCTTTCTGGCCCAAAGATCCAGAAGTTGAGGTTTATGACAGAGGACGAGTGGTTCCCTCCTCAGAGAGAGAACTGTGACCCCAGGTTCTGGACTATTCTTCAGGAGAGCTTCTATGCCTCCTATGTCAGGAAGGGATCACAGTTGAGCCAGCACAGGATGCTACAGTGGACAGCACTCAGGGCAGCAGCAGCTGGAGTTCCGATACTCCCTCACTTCGACTACCTACCGGGGCTCACAGCTCTTGTCAGTGAGAGGCCGAGATATGTGCTAGAGTGGGTCAGAGTGTTCTACTCTACTGTCTACGTTGAGGACGCCCGTCTCTCGATCAGGTTTATGTTCATGGGGCAGCAGTTCAGACTCACTCGAGAGGGGATTGCAGAGTTCCTTGGGGTTCAGGTCGACGACACTTCGATACACTACCTGGCCTACCCCGACGTTGAGGCTCCTCGTCGTGCTCACTCTCCTATAGTACCTCCACACGAGGAGATCAGCTTCCTGTTTCAGAAGCCTTTCCTCCCCGGCACTCCTCGGACTCCTGACAGGCTGACACGTGAGGCCTACGTGGTCCATTTCGCACTCAGGAGGTCCCTTCTCTTCAGGATGGGGAATGCCGAGTCGATCACTGGAGTTCAGCAGTGGATCCTCTTGTATATCATGACTCACTAGATGTTCGACATTGTGGACATTCTACTGAGTGAGATCGAGGATGCTATTATGGATGGGATGGGGATGACCAGGCAGTTCCCCTTTGCTCACTGGATCAGTTGGATGCTCTCTCGACTTGAGTCACAGCGGTATATCTCTGTCTTGGAGCGTTCTCGGTACGTGTTCAAGACATATCAGCCGCCGATGCCAGGAGACAGGAGGCAGGGACCCAGGGGTCAGAGACGAGCAGTTGAGGACCTCCAGGCTCGTGCTGCAGCTGAGGCAGTTATGGACGAGGCCGCTCGACAAGACGAGCTACTTGCTCTAGCTGAGGGGCCTCTACCTGCGTACCTAGCCACCGACACCGAGGAAGACTCGAGCGAGGACGAGGACTATGAGCCCGAGCCACAGCACATCTTCCGTACTCGTCGTGTTCATGACAACGAGGCTGGGGGCTCCAGTTTGCCAGGACAGAGAGAGGCTGAGTCACCGATTCCACAGATCACCACCTCTCAGGTCACTTGGCCCGACGTCTTAGCTTCAGTGATTCAGTCCTTGGCCAACCAGTCCAAGGCCACGATGGATATGCAGCGCGAGATGCAGGCGCAGTTCCAGAGACAGCAGGAGGCACAACAGGTTATACTCGACAGTATACGCCAGCAACAGGAGGCACAGAGACAGCAGTTCGAGCAGCAGCAGGAGGCTCAGAGGCAGCAGCTGCAGCAGCACCAGATGATGACTGCCCAGATGTTCTCGTTCATGTCCACCTGCTTGGGTCAACTCTTTTAGCACACGGGGCTTCAGCTTCCGTCTCTACCTACCCAGCAGTTCCTTCAGCCTGAGCCGGCAGCTTCTCTTCCTCCTGTCAGTATGGTGAGCCTCCCGATCCCGACGGTCTCGATCTCGACTTCACCACTCCTTCCGTCAGGGACTTTTGCCGCTCAGCAGCTCTCGACTCCACAGACGACAACTCTACTTGAGCAGCTCAGAGCAGGACAGTTCTCTCAGACTCCGTCGACTCAGCTGATGTCTCCCTTCCCGACAGGACTACTAATCTTCGAGACACCAGCACGTCCTTCTCTGGTGTTCACCTCGCCTATGCCCTCCATGGTTACACCTCATGCAGAGCGACTCGATCAGGAGGATACCACACTTCGCTCTATCACTCGGCAGATCGAGTCCGAGATGGCAGCTGTGAGTACTCAGCCACTTCCTAACTCTACCAGCATCGACACAGCTCGTATCTCTTCACCTGTCCGGTCTTCGCCAGTCCGATCGTCTGGGCTGTCCGGGTTCGAGACCGATGACGGTGACACCTCCGACTACCACGTCGCACCTTCAGTGGTTGTTACCTCGACGCCGCCAGCCTCTCCTCCACCTCAGCAGGATTAGGACCCTTTTTGGTGCTTGTTGCCATAGGGGGAGATAGATAGGGGGAGTAGAGATAGGGGGAGCTTGGTAGTTTGTTTTGAGAACTTTTGTGCCCCTTGTATGTTTTGTGGAGTTCATGATGAGACATGTATTTGGATCTTGTGTATGTTGATGATTTACATGTCTACTCATGTTTGTGTGTTTGTTTAATTAATGCATGTGTGTGCTTGTGTTTATCCTTTCCATGCATTAATTGTAGAGTTTATGCTTTAATTTCAAATTTTCGTGTATCTCTACTTGTGTTGTCATCTATCACCAAAAAGGGGGAGATTGTAAGCATCAAGGCCCACCGCACCTTTGGTAAGGGTGTGTTTCGGTGATAAATGACAACCATATACTTGTGACTAACATTTGTTTTGTAGCAGGTTTATCCTTGGGTTATTGTCATAAGTAATTAATGAAAAGAGACCCCTCAATTTGAATTAATGGATGATCAATGGACAAAGACTACAAGGCTAAGGACATTTCTAGTTCCAAGTGTCACAAGGAGATGAAGGACACTTGGATTTACTAGTTTGTAGTGTTTGACCGTACTATTAAGAGGGGTTCACACTTGAGTAGCTTGACCATGCCAAATGCTATGCCATATTCATGCACTATCAAGCTCCTTGGTCACTAAACAGCTCAAGACACTCATTGAAATACATTGGAAGCAAAAGACTTGAAGAAAAACTCAAAGATGATTGAATTGGATGAGTTGAAATTGAAAAGGGCGCACCGGATTATCCGACGCTATCAATTTTAGTTGCACCGGATGATTGATGTGAAAGACTCAGCAGAATTCAGCACCGCCGGATGAACCGACGGTGTATCAGCAGAGGCATCGGTTCATTCGGTGACCTAGGGTTTGGTAACAGTGACAAATCAAGTCAAAGCCTTCAGCACCGGATGAAGCGACGGTCGAGGCAGCGGTTCATCCGGCGCATGCATATATTTTACACAGAGACGCACCGAGTGGACCTGCTTCAGCACCGGATGAACCGACGCACATGGACACCATCAGTGGTTCATCCGGCGACCGTGTTTATTCTACGCATGGACGTTTTGAGTGAAGACGCTTCAGCACCGGATAAACCGACGCTACAACGGTATGAGCGTCGGATGAAGTGGTACAGCGTTCGTGTTCAACGGCTATAATTCGAGACACAGAGTGACCGGATGAACCTACGCTGTCGCAGGGGGAACCGTCGGTTCATCCGACAGTACTACTTTTCAGAGGACTTTTCCAACGGCTAGCCTCCCTTGCTAGGCCTATAAATTGGACCCCCCCTGCGTCTCTTGAGCTGCCTTTGCCACTCTGAATTGCTACTGCAGCCAAGGAGAAGGAGAGTTAGTGCTTTGATCATTTGGATTTCATCTTCCTAGCCAAGAGGGATTCTTTCTTGGTGATCAAGAGTTTCAAGGTGCTTTCATTGGCATAGCTGAGTGCATTGGTCAAGTGAAAGGTTGTGAGCTTGTTACTCTTGGAGTTTGACGGCTCCTAGACGGTCTCGGTGATTGGGGTTCTTGGTGAGCTCTTGGAGATTGTGGGAGCCCCGGGAAGTTCTTGGTGTAAATAGATTGAGACCCACCATTCCGGAGATGGAGAACGGGTACTCTTAGTGAGCACTCAAGTCTAAGTGGCTTGAGGGGGAGCAAAACTCTTTGTGAGTGCTCCAACATGGATTAGGGAAAAGCGTCAACTTCTCGACACCACGGGAAAAAATTCGGTTGTCTCGTGTCCTCCCTTTCTACCTTTGTGCACTTAATTCCGCATTTACTTTCAGCTCTTAAGTTCCTTTGCTTTTGCTCCCTCTAGTTTGCTTTGCTTGTTGCATATCTTGACTAGGGTGCCTTTCACATGTTAGTGTGACTCTTGCTAAGGAACATTGTTGTTAGTGTGCTTAGTTGGTAGGAAGAAACCTTTTTAGATGGGCAATACTAGAGATCTAGGTTAAGGTTTGTTCCTTGTTCTAGAAATTTGAAGAAGGCCCATATTCAACCCCCCCCCTCTATAGGCCATCGATCCTACAGTAATGTACACGCAAAGAAAATCAGGTTATAGTGTAATTGGCAGCGGGATGGGTGATTACCCTCTTTGTTTGGTTGCACTCTGGTAACGCAATCAAATTACAATATGAGTGCTCCATCTAATTATGATTGGGGAGGAAGGGTAACAAGTTTTGTATAGATATTATTTGGGGAGGAAGGGTAACAAGCTTTGTATAGATATTATTTAGGTAAGAATTTCAATTACAGTGTCAATTGATTACAAATCACATCAACCAAACTTATGTAATAGGATTCATTACCATTAGTAATGGGATTACTTACATTTGAACCAACCAAACACCACTCAACAATGTACCTTCCAACCAAGGTTTCTTACAGCTACAAGTATCCTTCTCTAAGAAATCTAATCCACAAATTTCTTGAAAGCCAGAGGTCTGCCAAATACCACAAAAAACCCTGAATCTGCTCACAGCTCCAAGAATTTTTAAAGAGTTCTATCACACTCTCGTGATGTACCGTCCTCTTTGACCCGTGACGACCACCAACAGTTCCATGCATCCAGCTTTTCCCGTGGAAAATCGATCATGCACGTGTTTTCAATCGTGGAAAGGTCAGGTTTGGCCGCAAACCAGCGACTGGATAGATGGACTAGGTATCTCAATCTCATTGTTGACCAGAGACCACATACTGACGTCTACATTCTATTCACGCCAACGTCACCAAGATATATAGCTCCATCGTCTATCTCTATCTGCATGAATTTGAGCCGAATTCAGTCCAAATCAGACCAGCTGTGGGTGAGCAGCAGCTTCGAGTTTTGCGGGTCAACCACGGGAAATAGAGTATCCAAAATATGGACTGGACTCATTCAAGTCTAGGTGAACCAAACTGTTGTGGAAAAAAACACTATTTCCGTATTTGCAGTTTGCATTGAGAGGAGTAACCATCGACGCAGAGGGGTCACCGATCACCACTTCCCACAACCCACATATATCAGTATCACATCTAATCCAATACATACATGCGTTATTTGAGAGTCATGGTATCTAGGATTATTTTATGGCATTCAAATATCCAAGCTCTGATATTCAAGTGACCAAGTCATGGTATCTAGGATTAATCTACTATGGCATTCGAGCATCCAAATGACGGAGAAATTCCAAGTGACGGTGTGTTTAGTATGCAAATGGTGATATTCAACTCAGAAAAATTATTAGTACCACCGGATGTTATGACGGTCCACCGGAACGGACTAACCATCGAGCAATTAGTACAACGGAAAATGGGGGAAATATTCAAGTGCACTGGATGATCCGACGCCTTGTATTTTGCATGTGTTGGAGCAATTGACAGAGAAAACGCGAAGACAACCCTAGGGTATTGGGTGTGTTCAGATATGATGGTTAGAGGTTGGAAGCGTTGAACGAAGCATATTTAGTTTGGAATCGTCGAGAGAGGTTTCAAGCGAAACACCTTCGGTCGCACTGGATGTTCTGATGTTGCATCAGATGAATTTGGGTGGGGTCGAACGACTACTTGCGTCATTAGGAGGGGCACCGTATGATCCGACGCCTACCAAAAGTGACCATCGGATCATCCGATGCTCACTACTTTTACTTAACCATTGGAGCAACAACTCTTTGAGGTCCTTGGGCTATTTGATTTATACCCCACCACTCTCTCATTTGAAGTTGCTAGAGTGTCTAGGAGTGCATTCAAGATCAAGGCTCATCAAGAACACATCCTTACAATCAAAAGTGTAAAATTTATTTATCCAAGGCTTATCACATGCTCAGAGAGTGATTAGTGCTCGCCCCCTGCTTGCATTGACCATGTGCCTCCGCTGGCACCACCCCCACGTCCGCGCGCGCGTTGCCTACCGCATCGAGAGGAAGCTGGGAGAGAGTGTGCATCGGGAGCGAGAGCGTGACTGGAAGGGATATCACCAAGTTTTCGTCCACCCGTTGGACGAAATATTTTGCCGGCCCAACCCATGAAATGAGGATTTCTTCTACCTGTTAGACAAAAGAAAATAGCTATTTCCATCCGTTGGGCTGATGAAATCAGAATTTCATTTTTGTAATTCCTCGAACGTGGTGTACCATTTTGTATTTTCATTAAAAAATTGGTATTAAAAATTATTAAACAGATTAACCATCCAATTGAGGCATCCGAAGTAGCATTAAAATAAAACATTTTATTTTTTTATCTAGTTCAAGTAAGGATTTGAATTTCAAATCTCAGTTTTTCCCCCGAACATGCCCGTGCTTATCAGCAATCTGAGTGTGAACCTATATCCTTCCACTGTTGATGTTTGCTAGGTCTTCCTATATATGGACTTTGACAAATTAGAACCCTTAGTCGTCCTTGGCATATACTGAAGCCAACTCCAGTGGACTGATCAAGTTTTTTCTCTGAATGAGACTATTGCCCAATCTGTAGTATCTGTCTATCGTGTCACTATCAGCACTCTGGGTGCTGTTTGACTGTTTATCTTTTCCACAAGAGTTTTGAAAAGTTTTGGAAAGAAGTAATGAGGAAACAAAATTGTTTGAGTCAAGTCGTCGTCGTCGTTGGCTTCTCGACAAGGGGGTACCAGCTAGTGCCGCAGCAGGAAAAAGGCTTCGCAAGTGGGAATAGTGCGTGCAGCGCGCGGCACGTTTATGAATGCATACGGGTACAAATTAAAGGACTGGTATTAGTGCTTGGTCTCACGATTTTGTTTGCTTCGCAACGAACAGTACGTGCGTGCGTCCTGCGTTCTCCTTACTCATTAGTTAATTATATCGTGGAAATAATTAATGTGCCATAGTCCCATTATTGACCAAGCAAGTCGACGCCGAAGTTTGGCACGGATTGGAAATGACAATTCCATCAAGATAGAATATCTTGTTCATTGCAAATCAAGTACCAATAAGCAAAATGTAGTAGCAAGATATATCACTCATCTTTCGTTATCATAGGACCGGAGATTTCTCATTAATTGAGTAGCTGACCGGCCAAGTTCAAGATGCCGACGAGAGTATAGTACGAGACCGCTTGGCACAGTGGCACTGAGAGACATGGTCATGGCCAAGGTTTCAGTTTGCCGTGCAAATCACGTAGGAGTACCGTGGAAATGTTAGTTTTGGCCACAACCATCATATAGGGTCGATGGCATGCATGTACACAGGCGTCAACTCTAGTTGACTGAACGACTGTGTTTTCTTTGCAAGCTTTCTGAAGGAGACTCCTGCCTAACCGCGTCATGCAATACAACATGAGACCGGTGGTAGTGGTACAGCACTATTGGAACTCTTTCTCTCTTCTGCCACTTGGCCGGCCTACATCTGCATATTTCTATTCCGCACTTGGGTTGAAGAAAATTGGAAAGGACTTGCAAGTGTTGTGTAATGGAATGAACAGTGTAATGGAACTGTTGATTGGGATTGATTGGAGGGGGGTGGACCCCACTATTTATGTACAATGAAGGGGCACACAGGCACCCTTTCGGGGGATGAAGCCCCTCTGATGAGGCGGCAGTTGCCTCTGCTAATTACATCATTAATTAATAACTAATTACATATTAAGTTAATTGGTCATTAACTAATATTTCATAACACTCCCCCTTGACCAATTGCTTCATATGTTCTTGATGTAATATCTTCTCCAATCTTCCTTGAATATTATCTTGTAAAACTCTTCCAAAAACCCTTTGGGAAAAATCTTGAGGAGAAACCAATCTGTGAGTATATGCCACTAAAAACTCCTTTTAAAACCCAGTGGGAAAAATAAGGAGAAAAGTGATATGACATATTTGATTATTGTCTCATTTGATACTTATATGAGAAAAACCTTTGAGAAGGAAAAACTCATAAGTTTAGAGAGTAATGTAGTTATGGTCTGAGGATCATATTTGAATACCCTTCTCCAAAAATCTAATGGAAAAATATGAGAAGGTATTATTATATTACCTTTAAAACCTTTAGAAGGAAAATAAGGTAATCTTGTATTGATATTGCCTCATTAAAACCTTTATGAGAAACCTTTCTAAGGAAAAACTCATATAGGAAAAAGAGTACAATATTCATAATCAGAAGATTATGTATAGGTTATATTAAAGGGGATCTCCCCCTGATTCTTGCAAATCTTTAAGTTGTCGCATACCAATTCCGGAAACATATTTCTGGAACAATGATGTTGGTAGTGACTTTGTGAATAAATCTGCAAGATTATCACATGATTTAGTTTGCAAAATTTCTATCTCTCCTTTCTTTTGTAATTCATGAGGATAGAATAGTTTAGGACCCATATGTTTTGATAGGTTGCTTTTTATATAACCTGCTCTCATTTGTGCAATACAAGCAGCATTATCTTCATACATCATGGTAGGATTCATTATTGAACTTATACCACATGATTGTTGTATGTACTTAATCATTCTGCGAAGCCATACACATTCACGTGATGCTTCAAATAATGCAATTATTTCAGAATGATTTGTGGATGTGGCTACTAGAGTCTGTTTTGATGACTTCCATGATATAGTCGTTCCACCATGTAAAAATACAAAGTCTGTTTGAGATCTGGCTTCATGGGGATCAGATAAATAGCCAGCATCAGAATATCCAATCAATGTTTTATCTTGGTTAAATTTGTAAAATAATCCAAGATCTATAGTGCCAATAAGATATCGGAAGATATTCTTAACTCCCGCCCAATGGCGTTGTGTTGGAGCAGCGCTGTATCGAGCTAGCAAGTTTACCGCAAATGCAATGTCAGGCCTTGTGCAATTTGCGATATACATTAGCACTCCAATGGCACTGAGATATGGAACCTCTGGTCCCAATACCTCTTCATCTTCACCTTTAAGTCTGAATTGATCTTTATCAACTTCAAGAGAGCGAACGACCATAGGTGTTTTAGATGGATATGATTTATCCATATTGAATTTCTGTAGAACTTTTTGGATATAAGCAGACTGATGTACTAAAATCCCTGTTGGGAGGTGCTCAAGTTGTAAACCTAAGCAAAACTTGGTTTGACCCAAATCTTTCATTTCAAATTCCGTCTTAAGATGTTTGCGTGCTTCATCTATATTTTGTCGAGTCCCAATGATATTGAGATCATCAACAGTGGCGGAGGCAGGCCCGGGCCAGTGGGGGCCATGGCCCCACCCAATCTTTGGTGAAAAAAATAAATAGTTTTGTGAAGCGGTGCAGCCCAGACCATGTACGTATATGTGTACACGCGAACGAAGCGTCGAAGCCGAAACGTCCGCCGCCGAGTGCGTCGATTGCGATTCAGTTTTCTATTCTATCCCTATTTCCTCCCTCGTGATGCACTGCCGGTCTGCCGCCGTCGTCGCTCCGTCTGCGTGTATACCGCCGTTGTCCGGCCGGCGTCCCTCGTCAAGTCTGCAACGCTCCTGGGCACTGGGCCAGCAGCACGTCTGTACTCCAGGACACGCGACAAGGCAGCAGGCCAACAGCTAGCAGTCTAGCACTAGCAGGTTTGCCGTATTCAGTTTTTTGTTTAGTTCTGCTATATCCATTGATTTAGAGATTAGAGTTAATGCCTAATTGTTTAATAAAACTATTATTTTCTATGTTGAAGATAATCGTCATGAAATTGAAAAGCACCAGAATTGACAATTTTTTCAAGGGAGGCACCAGCACCACCGATGTTTCAATAGATCAAGCGCAAGATGATCCTGAGAATTTGGAAGATGAAATGGCTAATTGGCTTGCTGAAGAAAATGATGATGAAGAAGAGGAAATTGTGCAGCCGGCAGCTAAGGTTCGACGAATAGATTGTGCAGACAATAGTGTGCTGAATGTAGAGCGAGATCCAGGTTTGCGTGACCAAATTTGGAGTTATCCTCCAGATAAACAAGAACAAGTTATCAGAGCATACATGAAGCATGGTCCATACCAATTTATTAAGGATGTATATCCTACTTCAGGTTCAGAGAAGCATCCACGGAGGTTTCAATCACAATGGTTTAAATCTTTTCCTTGGCTAGAATACTCACCAACAAAAGATGCAGCCTTTTGTCTTCCTTGCTTTTTATTTTCTAAAAAGCCAGTCGGAAAATCAGGATTAGATGCCTTTACAGTGAAAGGATTTAATAACTGGAAGAGGGTTGGTGGGAAAAACTGTTCCTTGAGAATTCACATGGGACAGAGTGGTTCTGCTCATCAATATTCTGTCAAATGCTATGACAATTTGAAGAACCGGTTATGTCATATTGAGCCAATGATCGATAAACAAACAAGTGAGGAAATCAAGGCAAATAGACTGCGACTTAGAACATCAATTGATGTTGTCCGATTTCTGGCATTCCAGGCTTGCCCCTTTCGTGGACATGATGAATCAGACAGTTCAAAGAACCAAGGTAACTTTCTTGAAATGGTAAAGCTACTAGCTTCATATGATGAGGAGGTTAAGGCTGTTGTTTTAAGTAATGCTCCACAGAATGCTAAATATACCTCACCTCAAATTCAGAAAGAAATATTGAATGTTATAGCTGATAAGGTTCAGAAAGCAATTCGTAGTGAGATTGGTGATGCTAAATTTTGCATAATTGTTGATGAATCAAGAGATGAGTCAAGAAGAGAACAAATGACACTTGTTATTCGGTTTGTTGATAAAGATGGTTTCATTAGAGAGCGTTTTCTTGACATTGTTCATGTTCATGACACATACTCTGCCACACTTAAACAAGAAATATGCTCTGTTCTATCAGCACTTAAATTGGATGTTCAAAATATTTGTGGACAAGGATATGATGGTGCTAGCAATATGCGTGGAGAGTGGAATGGACTGCAGGCAAAGTTCTTGGATGAATGCCCTTATGCATATTATGTTCATTGCTTTGCTCATCAGTTACAGCTAGCTCTTGTTGCTACTTCAAAAGAGGTCACTGAGGTTCATAATTTTTTTGATCATCTAGCTCTCATTGTTAACACAGTTTTGTCTTCTACTAAGAGAAATGATGATCTGCGTGCTCATCAAGTTGCTGAATTAGAGCAGCTCATTGAGCTTAGTGAGCTTGAAACTGGAAGGGGTGCTAATCAAATTGGAACTTTACAACGTCCTGGTGAAACTAGGTGGAGCTCTCATTATGATTCAATTTGCAGCCTTATAAAGCTTTACAAGCCTACATTCTTAGTACTGAAAGATATTGCTACTACTAAAGGTCCAGGAACCACAGCATCTACTCGTGCAAAGGCTGCCGGTGCCGTAAAATTGATGATGAAATTTGAGTTTGTGTTTATTATGCATGTTATGAAAGAATTAATGGGAATCACAAACCTCCTGTGCAAGAAGCTACAACAAAAATCTCAAGACATTGTGAATGCTATGGATGATGTTGCCACTACCAAAAGGTTGATTCAAAACCTAAGAGAGCACGGTTGGAATAAGCTTATTAGTGATGTGACACAATTTTGCAATAAACAGGGAATCATAGTTCCAAATATGACTGGCTCGTATGCAGATTACGTTCGAGGTGCAGAGATCATAGTCGAGCATCACTACCGATATGATATTTTCATGGTTGCAGTTGATCAACAAGCACAAGAGTTGAATTGCAGGTTCAGCGAACAAGCTACAGAACTTCTCAGTTTATGTACTTCTTTGGATCCCACTGATTCATTCTCAAAACTGAAAATTGATGATGTGTGCTCTCTGGCTTCAAAGTTCTATCCTGCTGATTTTTCAGAGCAAGAAAGAGATACATTAAGACAACAGTTACAACATTATGAACTTGATGTATGTACAAATCCTAGTTTTCAGAATTTGACAACCATTGCTGAGCTTTGTCGTCGGTTAGCTGAAACAGGAAAATCAGATGACTACTATTTGATCGACAGGTCTAGATTTTACTATATTTAGTTGATTATTTTGTCTTAAAGAATCAGTCATTATTATTTGCTAATAATATTCTTTCTTGGCAGGTTGATTAGGCTTGTGCTAACTCTACCAGTTTCCACAGCTACGACAGAGCGTGCCTTTTCTGCAATGAAACTTGTTAAAACCAGGCTACGGAATAAGATGGAAGATGGGTTCCTAAGAGATTGCTTAATAATTTACATTGAAAAGGAGATTGCAGTGAAGTTTACAACCGATCAACTTATTGATGACTTCGATGCGATTCAGACGCGCAGAGCAAAATTTAAATAAAGCATGTTAGTTCCCTTAATCATTTATTCTTATAGTTATATTTTTCATCGCAAATTTGTCACAGCATGCATGATTAATTATTTAATAGACATTTTGGTGTTTCATATATGATCAAAACTCTCTCGACTCTCTCTATATATATATTAAAATTTTATAGTAGACTATATGTCTATATATATTTGATTGTCCGGCCCCCTCCATATATAATTCCTGGCTCCGCCACTGATCATCAACATACACAGATATAATGCAAAATCTAGTTGAGGATTTCTTGATGAATACACATGGGCAATCATCATTGTTGGAAAAACCATTCCGAAGAAGGAATTCCTTTAGTCGGTTGTACCACATTCTTCCCGACTGCTTTAAGCCATATAATGACTTTTGAAGCTTTACACAATACATGTTGCGTGAATGATTCTTGTTCGGGATATCAATTCCTTCTGGAACTTTCATGTAGATATCCGAATCTAGTGACCCATAAAGATATGCTGTCACTACGTCCATGAGATGCATGGATAGACCTTTTTGAGCTGCCAATGATATTAGATATCGGAATGTTATACCACTCATAACTGGAGAATATGTTTCATCGAAATCGATGCCGGGTTTCTGCGTGAACCCTTGTGCTACAAGTCTCGCTTTGTATCTCACCACCTCGTTATTTTCATTCCTTTTACGGACGAAAATCCATTTTGATCCCACAGGAAAAATGTGACGAGGAGTAGGCATCACTGCGGAGAATACCTCTCGTTTCTTGAGCGAGTCTAATTCTGCCTTGATTGCTTCCTTCCATTTGACCCAGTCGGAGCGCTTGATGCACTCTGCCATGGACTTAGGTTCTGGATCAATATGAAGGTCATTTGCAATCTTTGTGGCAAAGTAAATGTCGACATTTGTAGTCTTTCTGTTGTATGATTCTCCAGAATCAATATAATTAATAGAAATTTCTTGTACCCCTAGTGACTCATCTTGATTTCCCTCAATAATTGAGTCTGGGTCTTCCGATGTCCTAGCACTTATATTATTTTGTGCACTTGTGCTAGGTATGTGATGTATCTGTTGAACATCCATATTGTTTGGATTTACATTATCCACTTGGTATCTATCAACTTGATGTTGATCTGCATTTACTGCTTTGGAAGTGACCTTCCTTGTTTTCCGCGGAGGCTTTGGTGTAGCCTTATCCTTTGTAATAGTACTTCTCCACCCTCTTATTTTGATTTGGGAGTTGTCGAGTAGGAATTGCTACTCTCTTTAGTACATTTACAGCAGGATTATGTGATTTAATGACACCTTTGTAGTCAATAAATGCTTCTGGCAGATAATTTGCAATGTTTTGCAAATTGATGATCTTCTGAACCTTACGTTCAGATTCTATAGTACGTGGATCATAGGACTGAATACCCATGGTATTCCAATTTATTTCTTGGCATTCTGTTTGGTACTTGTCTCCCCCTAATGCCGGGAAATTGTCCTCATCGAAGATGCAATCAGCATACCGAGCAGTGAATAAATCCCCTGTAAGAGATTCAAGGTACTTGATGATTGACGGTGATTTGTACCCAACATATATCCCCAATTTCCTATGGGGGCCCATTGATGTACGCTGCGGTGGTGAAATCGGTACGTATACAGCGCAACTGAATTTTCGCAGATGGGAAATACTTGGTTGATTTCCACGTACTAACTGCAACGGGGAAACCGTATTGTATGCAATAGGTCTTATTTGAATCAAATCAGCGGCGTGTAAGACCGCATGACCCCAACATGATATTGGTAGATTGCAATTCTGTAATAATGGTCTAGCAATTAATTTTATTCTCTTGATAAGAGATTCAGCTAATCCATTTTGTGTATGTACATAAGGAACAGAATGTTCCACATTTATGCCTAGAGCCATACAATAGTCATTGAAGGCATGTGAAGAAAATTCAGCGGCATTGTCCATCCTGACATTCTTGATAGCATATTCAGGGTGATGTGCTCTTAATTTGATAATTTGAGCAATGAACCTTGCAAAAGCATGGTTTCTTGTGGACAATAAACATACGTGGGACCATCTAGTAGATGCATCAATAAGTACCATAAAGTACCTAAATGGTCCGGTTGATGGATGAATGGGACCACAAATATCTCCTTGAATGCGTTCAAGGAATTGTAGTGGTTCATCCTTTATTTTAAGATAAGAGGGTCTTAAAATTAATTTCCCCATGGCACATGCAGTGCACACAAAGTCTGATGGCTTGGGAAATTTTGAAGTATTTAATTTGTGACCAATTGAATTGCCGATAATTTTTCTCATCATCCCTATGCCGGGATGACCAAGGCGATCATGCCAAATCTTGAAGATATCAAGATTTTGAAAAATTACCTTGTATGCAACATGTTGTACGGGTTTGATGTATGTATAATACAATCCAGATGATAGTGAAGGAATTTTCTCAAGCAGTCGCTTGTTATATCCGTCATTTTTAGTGATGAATAGGTATTCATCTTTGTTGTCACTATTTGTCTCCACATGAAGACCATTGCGACGGATGTCTTTGTAACTCAATAGGGTACGAGTTGAATCGGGATACAGGAGTGCATCCTCAATTACTATTTGAGTACCCATAGGGAGAACACTTGTGGCCCGTCCGGAACCAACAATTATAGCATCGCGGCCCGCGATAGTTGTGACATTTCCTTTACTCTTTTTGAGAGTTTGGAAATATTTAAGTTCTCTGAGTATGGTGTTAGTTGTGCAACTATCCACCAAACAAAGTTCTTCCTCCATTTGGATTGTCCCCGTAGGATAATCTAGAATGAGTAATTTAAATTATAAGATTTTGACTCATAGATTATATAATACATACTTTATTCAATAGGTATCATAAGTAGCATATGTCTTACAATACTTTGTGACAACAAATATTTACAACACAATTATTACATAAATATGGCTATAGAACGAAGTTCTTTTAGACTATAGAACGAAGTTCTTTTTCGGGAGCATAGAGACTAAGACATGTCTCCAAACATGTCATTAGATGGTCCATCCACAAGCATGTTGTCGGTGTTGTCGATGCTATCGATCATCATGTCGTCAGTGCTGAAGAATTCATCCACTTGCATTGGATCCTTCTCCGTGTTGTGTTCCGCGGGAACATCCTTGGAGCAACTGGCACCCGGAGTAAGCGTGGTGAAGTGCGCTTCAAACTTGTTTCCATGAACTTGCTTTGCAGCATACTTTTGGTAGAGATCAACCAAATGCTTAGCGATGTGGCACTTTCTAGTTGTATGGTTGTGACAACCACACCTTTGACAAACTTGAGAGTTGTCATTGTTACTAGATTTCTTGAAAGTGTCCTTTCCTTTGTGAGAACCCTTGCCTTTCTTGAAATTCTGCTTCTTCCCTTTTCCCTTGAAATTCTTTTTGAATTTCTTACCACCAAAACTTTTATTGTTACTCTGAGCATTGAAATGAACTTCAGGCAGAGGTGCTGCACCCACAGGGCGCATTTGATGGTTCTTTGTTAAGAGCTCATCATGCTTTTTCGCTTGAAGTAAATCATATATTAAGTCAGAGTATTTGTTGTAGTTGTGGCGACGGTATTGCTGTTGCAATATCCTATTAGTAGGGAGGAATGTAGATAGAGTCTTCTCTATCATTTCTGCATCATCCAAATGTTGATTACAGAAACGAAGCTTGGAGGAAATCTTGTGAGCTGCAGAATTGTATTCTGCAACAGATTTGAAATCCATCAGACGGAGTAGAGACCACTCCCATCTTGCTTCGGGCAGAATAACACTTTGTTGTTGATCATAGCGTTCTTTGAGAAAATCCCAAAGTTTCTTAGGATAATCTTCCATGATGTACTCAACTTTGAGATCGTGATGAAGGTGATGTCTTAGAAAGTGCAAAGTTGCATACTTGTGATTGACTGGGATAGGATTTTGTGGATCAGGTTCATTAATTGTGTTAATGAAACCTTTGGCTGTAAGCACAATTTTCACATCCATAGCCCAAGTCAGATAGTTGCTACCATCTGCTGCAAGTTCAGTGAACTCTTTGTTATGTATTTTAGCCATTTTCCTACATGAAGAATCATATAGGATTAATTTACGAAGGTAAATTTGTGTTGTAAAGAAGCAAAAATTATGCATGTAAGATGAGTCTTACAAAATTAAGGTATAGGACATTGTAATTCTTGTAGGAATAATTTGACTTGATAGTCATTTAATATTTCGTCCATATATATGACATTGAGATATACACATTGAAGGTAATCATCATAAAGATGTAGACCTCTCAGTGATGAGCAAAAGCTGCCTAAAACCGCGGATCTCAGGGCAAATAAGCTCTTGTAAAGAACTTATCGCAGCCAGCGCCTAGGTAGCATCACCTTGTGTTATTCTCAAATCATATGTATAGGCCTTAATTTTTAATTTTGCTTAATTTTCTATTTAATGTAGAAAAAGAATGAAGTGATTATGCAAAATAAAATAAATTGCATAAATAAGAATTGTTCTAACACCTAAAAAATGATCTACGGATCATTAACATGCACAATCACTGCGGTAATTATAACATCCAAGTTACATAGGTGTGAATACCGGAGGGTACATAATACAATGTGCTTGACAACACATATTTACAGAACAATTCAGGGTCTAAAACGTAAAAATACAGAACTGGTAATTCTGAAAACGTAAATAGATAATAGCCTGAGGGCTTATTGGTAAATTCAGGGGGTCAGTTAAACTTTTCAGAAGTTGGGGGGGTTCTGATGAACTCTCTGAAAGTTGGAGGTGTTCTGATGAACTCTCTGAAAGTTGGAGGGTGTCCAGCGGACTTCTGGAGCGTGGAGGAGCAGTGTGGCCCGTTTAGACCTGCGGGCTTTCCCCTTTTTTTCCTTTCATTTTGGCTTGTTGGTCTGCCAGCGGCCCGTTGCGGCCCACCGCGGGTGGCCCGCGTACAAAGGGGCGGTTGGGGGCGCGGGGAGACAGTTAGGGTTTCCCTAACCCGTCGCCCCCCCACCCAGGGAACCGCCGCCGCCGCACGGGTTGGTGGCCGGTGTTGCCGGCGCCGGCGCCGGCGGTGGTTGGCCGGCCGGCGAGCCATAGATCTGTGGCCGGCCGGTGTTCCTGCACCTCTCCCCCTCTTCTTTCTTCTTCTCCCGTCCACCCCTCCTTCCCCTGCCCCCTGTTGTGCCGGCCTAGGCCGGCTTTAGACGCCGGAGGTGGAGAGCCCCAGGGCGGCGGGGCTCCAAGTGCCCCGCCGGAGGCCGGGGCGGCGGTCAACAGCGGCGACGCGCCCGAAGAGTTGCGCCGGCGATGGTCCCGCCTCGGTGGTCGCCGATGACGCGGACGGAGGCCCGCCGGCGTTGTTGAAGAAGGGCGGCGCTCCCCGGCGGGCCGCCATGGTGCCGATGGTGAAGCTCGGGTGGACGGGCGCGGACGTTCCGGCGAGGCCGGGCGACGTTGCGGCGGCCGTGAAGGAGCGTATGGCCGGTGGGCCGGCCTGAGGGCCGAAGCTGGCGGCGGTGACGTCGCCGGCCGTCTCCCCCGTCTCGACCACCGGTAAGTTCATGTCAGGGAGAATCCCAACCCCTTCTTCCTGTGTTGCAGGACGACGGAGGCGAAGGATCAGTGGATGGCGAGGTCGTTCCTCTTCTGCTGGCGTCGGTGTCGGGAGGCGCGCCGTCGCCGGAGCAAAGCGCGGGACAAGGCCGGCATTGTACGGCGGTGTGGCGGTGTGGATCTGCTCGAAGGAGCGGTTCGTGCTCATCGCCGGCGAGGCCAGGCGTGGTGGAGGAGAATGACGTCCTCGGCAACCACGGCGTCCATGACGACTTCCCTGACCACAGCGGTCGAAGGTCCGGCGGCCATGGCGCCCACCGCGTGTACAGAAACAACAACGGCCGCGAGTTGTGTTGATGGGGATGGCAAGGTAGGTTCCCCTGGGGTCTCGATGAAATGCAGGGAGGGCTCCATGCTTACCCAGGGATGGATGGCCGGCGGTTTGTCGCCGGCGAGGCCCTGAGGCCTCTGTACTTTTTCTTTCTCGGCGAGTTTTTGGTTCTCGGCGAGATTCGCTCAGGATGTAGTGCTAGTGCGTGATAACGTGTTGTGTAATAGAATGAACAGTGTAATAGAACTGTTGATTGGGATTGATTGGAGGGGGTGGACCCCACTATTTATGTACAATAAAGGAGCACACAGGCACCCTTTCGGGGGATGAAGCCCCTCTGATGAGGCGGCAGTTGCCTCTGCTAATTACATCATTAATTAACAACTAATTACATATTAAGTTAATTGGTCATTAACTAATATTTCATAACAGCAAGAACAATAAAAGCGGTGGAGCCAAGATGTGAGGAGGACTGAAGCAGCAGGAAAGTGATAATTCACGAGCTTCTAGTAGTGTGTGTGGGGAAAATACGGTATCTAGATGCTGTATAGTTTCCGACCACGACTCACCACGCCACACGCTATGGCATACTAGCATCACTACAAAGCCCCATTATAATTCTCATTTTTTCACATACCAAAACATTTCATACTAGCATACTTATTACACTTTCCGATTTTAAGTGGCATAGCTAATATTTCACCATTAATTGCATCCAAGGACATCCTCTCCATCTTAGCTTCCATCAACCAAGTGACACCACCACCATCGCCACAGTTATTAGAACCGGGCCGATCGAAGGAAAAAAAAAAGTTGGGCCAATGACCTCGCTGTTCTGGTCGAATTTTGGTTTATATTTGGAAAAGAATCAACTAAAATTTGAAACTCTAGACGACGAATCCTGGCTGAAAAATAACTTGTAAGATCGGTATGACCATATACTTCACTACGGGTAGGACCGGTGCTCGTCTAAAGTCGCCGATTTTTTGACTGAAATTCTGAACAATGGACCAAAAACAATTACTTTTAGAACTAGATCAATCTAAAGAAACAGAGCGGACAGAAGACCACCCCTATGGAGGTGGGAGATTCACTGAGCAAAAAAAAATTGCATGGTGAATAGGTGAAGAGGGTGGTTGAAACCCTGGATTCAAGGTTCTCAACATGATTGCAACTCACCACCCTTGTGACTAGTGTTAGATATGAAAACTTGTGCTACATACCAAAACTTAAATATATTTGACTTGTCTTGAACAGGAGATTTCATTTATTGGAACATTAAACCAGTGAACCAAACACTTGAACAGTTCGATCGCCAGATCCAATCCTAAGGGCCCGTTCTTTTGGTTGAAAAAGGAATAGTAAAGTTGTAAATGAATAGTGCTGGAATAGTGTTTTTTGTGAGAGAAGATGTGATAGATGTGACGAGTGAATAGTGCTTTTCACTGTTCCTTTCTAATATGCCTCCTTCCGCAAATTTTCCATGAAGCCTGGGGCCTACCTCGCCAGATCCTATAGTGGGGTGGAGAGGGAAATCAAATGGGGCACAAAACGGTAGATCCACTTCTTAGCTAGATTTTCCTTTTAGTTTTAATCCAGTAGCCTTTGTGTTTGTGCCTCTATGGCCATGTCCCTGCATGTGCTCGTCGCCGTCGTCACCGGGGTTCTTGTTGCCGAGGCCTTCCTCGGTGGCTCCTTCGCTGCCGCTGTTGCTCCAGCCAAGGTTAGTGGTAATAAAATAATATCCTCCTCTGCTCGGATCTTCTCTCGCCTCTCCGCCGACCTCTTCACGCCTTCAAGATCCGAGCTCCTCCGACCCTCCTTCACCGCCGTCCGCCTCCGCCTCGCCCTCGCTTCAAGCAGTCCCAGGATTTGCAGATCTACAGTACAAGCAGCACTCCTACACCAAGCGCTGCATCGACGACCTCGTCTTCCCCCTGATCTCGACTTGGAGTTCCTCCCTCAATCTCCGGCGACGGCAATACAAGAATCTTTCGGCTGTCCGGTGTATGCATCCTCGCAGGCTCCGTCGATCCGCTACAACCAATGCTTCTGTGCACGGCCTTTCATCCGGCAGTAGCTTCTACTGCCTTCAGCCGGCGAGGTCGCCGTTGTCCGCCTCTCGTAGTACCTGCTGTTCTTATCTGATCTTTGGACCAAGTTGTAATTTTGTCCTTCTCGGAGGGCTTCTCTATAAAACTGGCTGCTTAATATAATAGTTTGCAGTTGTAAAAAAAGGGGCACAAAACGAAGGGGTTGGGCGGCGTTTATCCATCGAGAGTGAGGCGAACCGTTTCCTGGTGGCGGTTGACTTGGTTGGGGGTGCTTCTAGCTGTCGCCGTAGCGACAAAAAAATAAATCCATCACGCTGCGGGGCGGCGGACGGGGGAGGGGCCCGTGATGTGTGGGGTGGGAGGGGGCGGAGGGGCACGTGACTCCCCAAAACTAATATAATCCAAAACTAAAAAAGTTTTAAATTCTAAACCGTGCGTCTAAATTAAATTTCGATTTCAAAAATGGATTTCTTGTACTGAGATCTTCGAAACAAGATCGCACTTGACTATATTATGAAAAAAAAATTTATTCATATTTTTAATTAAGGTAATATATTCTATTATAGCCGGAACAAAACAAATAAAGTGTCAGAACAAATAAGAATAACTGTCAGAACAAGATCATATTATAGGCAGAACAAGTTTGTATGTCATCCCGAACAAAAAAAAATGTATTGTCAGAATAAATCAGAATGAAGGGTCAGAACAAGTTATTATTATAGCCAGAACAAGATATTACTATAGCCAGAATAACTTATTATTATATTTACAACAAGTTTGTATGTCATCTCGAGCAAAGAAAAAACAAAGTGTCAGAACACACGAGAATAACTGTCAGAACAAGTTTGTATGTCATCCCGAACAAAAAAAATGTAGTCTCAGAACAAATCAGAACAAGGGTCGGAACAAATCAGAAAAAGGGTCAGAACAAGTTATTATTATAGACAGAAAAAGTTATTATTATAGTCCGAACAAGATATTATCATATCCAGAACAACTTATTATTATAGCTAGAATACATGCATGCATACATCCATACATACATACATACATACATACATACATACATACATACATATAGGAAATATTGGCGTGCCTCGATGGGTAGCAGCGCCCCCTCGTGCTTCCATTCGATACAGGGCTCCTATCTCGATACATCCTACTAGGTGACATTAGCAATTGCAAATCACCTGTGAAAAGCGGACCGCGTGCCAGAAGTAAAGCTGCTCGTGTTCGTCTCCTCTCATAAAAAGAAGCATCGGCTGTACCAAAGGTCTACCGTATCCCAAATGCATGTCTATAATGATGATCATAGACATGTATATATGTATTCTGGCTATAATAATAAGTTGTTCTGGTTATGATAATATCTTGTTCTGGCTATATATATATATATAATCTTAAACAAACAAATATTAACAGAGAGAAAAATATTAAAAAAGGAAAGAATATATAAAAAAGTGGAAATAGATAAAGAAAAGGAAAAGAGAAATAAAAGAGAAACAAGAAAAAATAAAAAGAAATATAAATAAAAAGACATAAGAATAAAAGAAAGAAATAAAAATCATTTAAAGAAAACAAATATTCACTAAGAGAAAAATATAAAAGAAGAAAAGAAGATATAAAAAATGAAAATTGAAACAGAAAAAATAGATTAGAAAAATAGAAGATAGAAATAAATAAATAAAAAGGAAAGAAGAAATAAAAGAGAAACAAGAAAAAGAAAACAGAAATAAAATGAAAACGGAAATAAAGAAAAATAAAACGAAAATAAAAAGAAAGAAGAATAAAAAAGATGGAAAAAGGAAACAAACAATAAATATAATAAACAAAGAAAAAAAACAAACCGGGCGCTCTCCCGCACGTCGGACACCCAGCGCCCCCGTGCATCCCGTCCGCCGTGACGGGTGGGGAATGTGTCGCTGAAGCGACAGATATGATTCCTCTTTGGCTGTCCCATCCCATGAGACATTCCACGCCGCACGGACGTCCATGAAGAACAATTTGTTCACCATTCTTCATGCACGCATCTCCAGAGGCAGAACTTTGTTGTGGCCGAAGGTGGCCATGCTTCCCCTGCTTTGGGAATTTATCTTTAATAAACAGTAAACTTCTTCCAATTTGTATATGCTAACAAAATACTAATTTGATTGAGTTTTGAGCTATTGATGCTTGTTCGCCTTGCAGGTGGCTAACGGCTGGTGCTGATTTGTTGTCGTAAGAATATACCGCCGGCTAGCTGGTGGCTGATATTGATTTGTTGTGTGAGGAAAATATTGCTAGTACATGATGATCAGGGATCACCACCTTGCATCTGGGTCCGTTTGGTGGACCTCCATCTGATTCTGATTCTCTATGTGAGCTTATTCTCGGAGAGAAGTGATTCAGTGGTTGAAAGTGATTTTGTAGCATAAACTCTTAAAATCATGATGGAAAATCACTTCACACAATGAGGAGAAAGTACTTTTTTAGCTCCTAGATTATTTAAGTTGTTTCAGAGAATCTCTCTTCACAGAAATAGCTGAAAATCATCTTTTTTTTTGAGAATTGAAAATCATCTTCCTTTTAAAAAAACTCTTTGGCAGACTCATGTTACATGAGCAAGCATCAGCTCTGATAGCTCTACCAAACGCAGCTTAATAATCGTTCTTCAATCTTCGATACTTGATTGGAAACAGTCAAATGGTGCGTCGTCCCACTGCTGCACCTTCGTACACGGCAGCCGTGGGGGCCCACCATGCATGAACTAACGCAGCGCCTCACCACGGGCCTTGAGCTTGATGCCATGCATATGCCAGTGCCGGCTATAAATTTGCACGAACCCTTTGCTGATCCTGCATTCAGCTCCACTCCACCGTCTTCCACCACTGCCCGCCCCGTTGCGATCGCAGGACGGAATGGCTCTCACCCGGCTCACCGTCCTCCTCCTCCTCGGCGCCGCATTGCCTCTGCTCCTCCTCTTCTCACGTGCAGGTAATCGATCGTGCAGCTAGCATGCCGCAAAAACACAATTCGTGCAGATTTTTGTCAGTGCTAACGACTGGTGTATTGTCCATAGCAGATGCGGGTGAGCTGGGCGTGAGCTACGGGAGGGTGGCGAACGACCTGCCCAACTACGCATCGGTGGTGAATCTGCTCAAGCAGAACGGCATCACCATGGTCAGGATATACGACGCCGACAGCGGCGTGCTGACGGCGCTGGCCAACTCCGGCATCAAGGTGATGGTGATGGTGCCCAACGAGAAGGTGGCCGACTTGTCCTCGAGCCCTTCGAACGCGCTCCAGTGGGTGCGGGACAACGTGGCGGCGTACCGGCCCGCCACGCAGATCCACGCCGTGGCCGTGGGCAACGAGGTGTTCGACTCGAGGCCCGACCTCAACTCGGCCCTCGTCCCGGCCATGACCAACGTGCAGGCGGGGCTGGCGCAGCTGAACCTGGCCGGCGACGTGAAGGTCACCACGCCGCTCGCGTTCTCGGCGGTCTCGGTGTCGTGGCCGCCGGCGGCGGGCAAGTTCCGTGACGACATCGCGCAGTCGGTGATGAAGCCCATGCTCGACCTCCTGCAGCGGACGGGCTCCTACCTCTCCGTCAACTACTACCCGTACCTGACTTACATGGCTCAACCACAATCCTTCACGCTCGACTACGTCTTGGCGAACAACAACGCCGGCGTGGTCGACCCCAACTCCCAGCTCAGATACTACAACCTCCTGGACGCCCAGCGCGACGCCACCTACTACGCGATGCAAAGGCTGGGGTCGTTCTCCAATTTGGCCGTCCACCACACGGAGCACGGGGCACCGAGTGGCGGAGGACTCAAACCCGGCGGCGGCGGCAGGAGGAGGCTTCTACAAACCGGCGCGGTGGCCTCTGTAGCCAACGCCCAAAACTACATCAACAACCTCATGAACCGCGTTCTTTCCGGCAAGACGGGCACCCCGTACCGCCCCGACGCCGACATGGACGTGTACATCTTCGCCCTCTTCAACGAGAACAACAAGGGCACCGGGTCGGACGACGTCGAGCAGCACTTCGGCCTGTTCTACCCCAACATGCAGAAGGTGTACCAGTTCGACTTCCAGCACATCATCAACGGCGGCGGCGGTGGCGGCGGCGGCGGGCAGAAGGACAGCTGGTGCGTGGCGAACGCGGCTGTCGGGGACGCGCGGCTCAAGGACGCGCTGGACTACGCCTGCGGCCACGGCGCGGACTGCAGCGCTCTTCAACCCGGCGGATCGTGCTACGAGCCCAACACCATGGCCGCGCACGCCTCGTACGCGTTCGACAGCTACTACCAGGCCATGAACCGCGCCCCGGGGGCGTGCGATTTCAACGGCGCGGCGTCCATCGTCTACAATAAACCAGCTGGTAAGTGCTAAATTTAAGGAGTACCACATTTCGGCGCAAGTCCTTAATCTCACTTGTGCTCTTTGCCATGTGTTTGCCGCGGAGACAGACACATGCGGCAGCGCGAAGCAGAGCTGGTGCGTGGCGAACGCGGCCGTCGGCGACGCGCGGCTGAAGAACGCGCTGGACTACGCGTGCGGCAACGGCGCCGACTGCAGCGCCATCCAGCCCGGCGGGACGTGCTTCCAGCCGGACACCATGGCCGCGCACGCCTCCTACGCCTTCAACAGCTACTACCAGCTCAAGAACCGGGCCAGCGGGACGTGCGACTTCTCCGGCGCCGCCTCCGTCGTCTACCAGGAACCCGGTGAGTTGAAACCTGACCGTCCGTGATGACGATCCATGTAACCTTTCCTTATTGTCCGACGATCCCTATCTCATGACGTGTGTGCTTGTTCACCGAGATATAGCCCTCTGCGCCGCGACGGTGAGCTGGTGCGTGGCGAACGCGGCCGTCGGGGACGGGCGGCTGAAGACCGCGCTGGACTACGCCTGCGGCCACGGCGCGGACTGCGGCCCCATCCAGGCCGGCGGGGCGTGCTTCCAGCCGGACACCATGGCGTCGCACGCCTCCTACGCCTTCAACAGCTACTACCAGCGCAACAGCCGGGCTCGCGTGGCGTGCGACTTCTCCGGTTCCGGCACCGTCGTCTACCAGCAGCCCAGTGAGTTCACGCTGATTTCGGCAATCGTCTCCTGTCGTGCTGCCTTTGATTTCCTCGCGCGCTCGTGTCTGAATCTTACCCGGTTTTGTCCCGTTGTTTCGCGCAGAGGTTGGAAACTGTGCGCTCCCGTCGAACGGCTGACCAGCAGATGCTGCAGAAACAACACCACAACAACAGAGAGGTCTAAGCTGAAGGCCGTGATCCTTGATGCTACCTATACCGATGATTATCTCGGTATACATGATATATGTAGGGATACATTAGTATCATTCTGTAAGGCGTACAATAAAAACTCAGGGATCTGCAAACAGAAGACCCTGGGTGTGTCGGCCAGCAGTACTGATCGACATGTCATTCTTGAACTTCATCTCTAATAATAATACATTACGACAATATTCAGTTACTTTAACATTCCTCTTTGTTCTCTAATATATCTATATATAATCAGTAGGGAGAAACCCCTCCTGTTTCATTAAAAAAAACTTTAACATTCCTCTGATGAGAGAGCTAGTGAAAACCAAACGAGTCAAAAACTGGTCAAGCGTTCTTATGAAAAAGAACCCTTTAAATACATAGATTACCCACGTTCGACATTATCTTATATTACTATTACTATTACTGATTGGAGACCTCGAGGTGAAGTTACCTAGGAATCTAGGATACTAGGTGGACATTCTAAAAATGAGATAATTTCTTATAAAAAACAAAACATCTTACTCTCAATCGGTAAACTCAAACCATCATAACTATTGGATCGATTATGTTTTCAAAAAAGTTACCCACCTATGCCATTATGGAAATAGTCTGAAGTAGCCTCCTAAATCTGTATCTAAATTATCCACCTATGCTATTATATAAAATAAACTAAAATAACCCCTAACCTTCATAAAAATTACCCACTTATTCCATTATAAAAATAATCGAAAATAACCCCTAAATTTAAGCACATACATGTGATGTAAAGTGAGAAGTTGAAATTTGTAGTTGATGAAAACATTATAGAGTAATTACTAACTAAAGTCCATCACAATTGGATGTAAATAATAAGTATATATATATAGGTATTGTGCTTTAATATTTAACAAATGCAAAGTACTTCAAGGTAATAGTTTTGCAGCAATGTTGCCTCATTTTTTTTCCATTAGGGGCTTCGTATTATTTCTCGTGAGACACACCAAGAAAAAATATATATAAAATCATGTTAAAAATCATAAATATCAAACACCAATTCTGTAAAGTATAATAATCATAGCCATTGGTCTATTGTATTTTTTAAAAAGTTACCCACCATTATCATTACAAAAATATTCTAAAATAAACCCTAAACCTATATCTAAATTTCAAAGTTCTACCGTTACAAAAAATAATTGAAAGTAACACATAATCTTTATCCTATTTACTCATGTGTAATATTATAAAGTATGGCTTAAAATAACATTCTAAATTTGTATCTAGGGTGTCGATGTATGTCGCTATTAAAAGTAATTAACCTAAATAACCACCTAAATCTTTATCTTCATGTGCATCCTACAAAAATGTCCAAAAGTAAATTATTATACGATTCTAAATTACCTATTTATGTTATTATTATTATAGAAATAAGATAGTACTAAATTAAGGTATATAAGCATGATAAGTGTCACCATGTAGACCATCTATACATAGATTTGTAGGAACTGATGAAAAATATTAAATTTCATGCTAAACACAATGTATAAGGTGCGATACAATTTTAACCTTTTCAGATTTTCAAACAAATTCCACGTTTCCAACCACTTGTCTTTATTCTATTTTCTTGAGAAAAGCTAATTTGATTTGCAAACTTAAATCCAACATAAAAATAAAAACCAATGGATGTTGCATTTGTTTGTTCTTAGCCCAAGACTAACCCAAAGTCCAAGTTCGTCCCAAATAAATATATCCAAATCTATTACCTTAATACTTGAGTGTTAAAAGAAACTACCACGTTCGCCGAGAGGGTTTAGAAATTCCCACATTAATCTAAAAAAGAGAAGAATATGGATCGTTGGATTTTATGAAGATCTGACGGTGTAGATCAATCCGAAGAATCTATATCTAATATAACTAATAAATACATATACAAATTCAGAATTTAAAAAAAACAAGAAAATTACATTTACAAATTCAGAATTCTAAAATCTATTATCTTAATACTTGAGTGTTAAAAGAAGCCACCTCGTTCGCCGAGAGGGTCTAGAAATTCCCACATTAATCCAAAAAAGAGAAGAATATGGACCGTTGGATTTTATGAAGATCTGACGGTGTAGATCAATCCAAAGAATCTATATCTAATATAACTAATAAATACATATACAAAAGAGAAGAATACGGACCGTTGGATTTTATGAAGATCTGACGGTGTAGATCAATCCAAAGAATCTATATCTAATATAACTAATAAATACATATACAAATTCATAATTAAAAAACAAGAAAATTATATATACAAATTCAGAATTTTAAAATCTATTATCTTAATACTTGAGTGTTAAAAGAAGCCACCACGTTCGCCGAGAGGGTCTAGAAATTCCTACATTAATCCAAAAAAGAGAAGAATATGGACCGTTGGATTTTATGAAGATCTGACAGTGTAGATCAATCCAAAGAATCTATATCTAATATAACTAATAAATACATATACAAATTCAGAATTTAAAAAAACAAGAAAATTATATATACAAATTCAGAATTTTAAAAAACAAGAAAGTTAGAAGCAAATTTCTGTACAGATTGAGAAGGGAAATAGCTAAATTAAAGAGTCCTTACCAAATACAACTAATTCGTGATGGGAACAAGAGTATAACTTATGAGTTTGTATCAAATACAAGTCTATGCATTTGCACATATATGAGATGCATGAAAGGGTAAAAGAGAGAGAGAGGTTTGCGTGCAAAATAAGGAATTTGATTATTAAATAGGTAATAAAATCATAATTCTCGATGTGTGAAGAAATATCGTCGTTAAAAAATCTATGGAGCAGCTGCCCATGAGAAAATACAAAATTTGGATGATTGTGGCTATGTGCACGTGTAAGCTAGATTCTTTTGCGGATTATGTAAAAAAACTAAAGTAAGTTAAATTAAAAGAAATGTATACATATGTATACCGGCCAATTTAATCCGATATAGCCCGATGTTGTAGAGCATTACGTTGACATACATGTTGTGCACTAAAACTATGTAGTCAGATTTTCTTTGAAAGACATCCAAAAGGTGCATCATATATGATATTTATCAAGTAGAATAATAATAGGTATAAAAAAGGATAACATGACACGTTTCCGAAAAAAACTTGACACAATATGAATAAAAATAATTACTTCGAAGAACTTCTTAGTCGTCTTCTTTTTTTTATTGTTCACGACCCGCGTAACTTAAAAAATACACTAAAAATGCATTTAGGAATTAGGAAAAGAAACACCTGTAAATGCTCTAACAACGCAAGACTTTAATTTGGATCACAATAACCAACGCACTACTAGCAGCGAGAATCATGTAATCTAAAGAAGACTTTAAAGTCATTGTATAAAAAGATGGATAATTGTTTAAAAAAGTCGACCTGCAAGATGTAAAACAGCCACAAAACTTTTTTCTAAGAAGAAAAGATTTTCTCACACAAATCGAGAAAATTCTTGAACGTTGTCCCACCCTTACATGGCGGCACCATAGCTCATGTGAGATTAGATCTAAGCATTTTGCTGATCGGATCGAGCTCAGACCGGATGGAGAAAAACAGCCTTTTTGGACCAGAAAAATCCCACGTCCGTCCCATGGGTAGCTGCGAGCCTCCTTTTCACCGAGAGGAGTTAGATCCACGTGCTGGGAGGTGGAGCACCGAGATTCTACACAAGGTCAACACCTGAGTTAGACTCAGAAGTCGCAAAATCAGAGAGGCATAGTTCGCTCGACAAAAGTAGGGGGAAACCGACAAAGAGGTGTTGTCCAGGTGGAGAGGGAGAGGAGGGGAAGGGACCTGTTCAACTGTTGCATGAGTTAGTCTCTAGATCAAGAGGAACTTTCAAGGTTGCATACGCCAGCAACTGGCATCACAGTCATGTACGACGAGCTCACTTGGAGGAGTTGAATCCACACGCTGGGAGGTGAAGCACTTAAACTCTACACAAGGACAATGCCTGAATTAGACTCGGAAGCCGCAGATTGAGAGAGACAGAGTTCGCACGACAAAAGTAAGGGATAAAGAAACGTTGTCGGGGTGGAGAGAGAGAGTGTGTGTGAGTGAGAGAGAGAGAAAGAGGGCACACGAAGAGAGAGGAGGGATGAAGGGACCTATGCCACTGCTACACTAGCATATCCATAGATCGAGAGGAGCCTTCAAGATCACCTACGCCAGCAACTGGCATTGTTGTCAGGTACGACAAACTAGCTGAGAGGAGTTGAATCCACGTATTGGGAGGTGGAGCATCGAGACTTTACACAAGGTCAACACCTGAGTCGGCCTCAGAAGCTGCGGAATCAGAAAGGCATAGTTCACCCCACAAAAATAAGAAATAAAGAGATGGAGAGAGAGAGATTCGCGGAGGGACCGAGAGATGGTACAGAGGGTGATTTACGGTTTCAATCCAATACAAAATTAGAGAGCTTACAATGTATGCGAGGGTGTAGTGAAGCGTTTTGCCATTCGCTATTGGATTTGCATCCACCAAACCAAAACCACCCAAACAACAAAATTCGGGTATATCAATACCAATTTCGAATTCGGGGCACCAATATCTACATCTAGGTTGAGTGTCAATGATTTTAAAAGGATGAATAACGAGTCAATATAAGGATAAAGAAATATACTATGCTAACATAGCATTTTAAAAATTATACTTTATCAAATCTAGCCGCGCTATTTACCCTAGAGAGAGAGTGAGAGAGGAGGGACGTGTGCCACTGCTGCATGAGCCGATCCTTAGATCAAGAAGAACCTTTGAGGTTGCCTACGCTAACAACTGGCACCGCCGCCAAGTACGATATGCTCACCGGGAGGAGTTGGATCCACGCACCTAGGAGGTGGAGCACCGAGACTCTACCCATGGTCAACACCTAAGTCAGACTTAGAAGTTGCGGAAACAGGGAGACATAGTTCGTCCGAAAAAAGTTGGGGAGAAAGTGACGTTGTTAGGGTGGAGAGAGAGATTAGCAGAGGGATCGAGAGATGCGAGAGAGGATGCTCTACGATATCAATCCAATACAGAGTTACGGAACTTGCAATGTATGCGATGGTGCTTCGAATGCCCCTCGCTCTTGGGTTTCCATCCACCAATTCAAGATCACCAAACAACAAAATTCTAGTGTATCAATAACGGGACACCAATATCTACATCTAAATGGGGGTGTGAATGATTTTGAAAGGATGAGTAACGAAACACAAGAGATAAAGAAATATACTATTCTAACATAGTATTTAAAAGTTATAATTTATAAGATCTAGCCGCACTATTAGTGCGGGCCAACTTGCTAGTTTACACTAACTCCAAATTTCCCAAACAATTTTCAACTCTGGGCCAAACTCTCCGTTTCTTCTTGGGCCCTGTTTAGTTCCGAAAATTTTCCCAACTACCCGTCACATCAATTTTCGGACACTGATTAGGAGTATTAAATGTGAATTAATGACAAAACCCATTCCATAACCCCTACCTAATTTTTCGATACGAATCTAACGAGCCTAATTATACCATGATTAGACAACGTCATGCTACAGTAAATAATCTCTAATGATGGATTAATTAGGCTTAATGGATTCGTCTCGCGATTTCCCATCCATTCGTGTAATTAGTTTTGTAATTAGTCTACATTTTTTTACCTCAAATAGACCTTCGAAGAGGCTGCCAAAAATTTTGCCAACTAAACAGGCTCTTGGTCGAAGATCTTTTTCCTTTTCTTTGATGTGTCCAACTGTCCCCGGTCCACCCTGAACAATGAACAGTGGACTAGTCAAATGAAACTTCATACCATCGATAGGTAGGATGTTGGGGAGATGTCACTCTCTCTTTTCCGCGCAGACCTTAGTGCCACATTCGTTGTGCTGTGCAGCAACCGCCATTGTCCAAGTCCAAGTCCAACCAAAGTCGCCGGTGGAAGTGACTCCAGTCATGCCAAACGGGCAAAACGGCTCGTCATACTCATATCTCGTCGCCGCCGGCCCGCCGCCCGCCGCCAACTGTGTCTCGTCTGATTGCAAAAAGGAAAAGTAAGCGGCTCCCCCTCTGTCGCCGGCGATGCTAGCCAGCCGCTATGCCGCCGTCGCCACCATCGTCCTCGCCCTCGCCGTGCTGCCGCCACCGGCCGCAGCGATCCCGATCCCTCTGCATTCTTGCGACGACGGGCCCCGGTACGCGGCCAAGTTCCAGGCGAACCTGAAGCTCCTCGCCGCGGCGCTCCCGGCCAACACCTCCGCCTCCCCGGCTGGCTTCGCCACCGCCTCCGTCGGCGCGGCGCCCGACCAGGCGAACGGGCTGGCGCTCTGCCGCGGCGACATAAACGCCTCCGCCTGCGCCGCCTGCGTCGCGGCGGCGTTCCAGGACGCGCAGCAGGCCTGCCCGCGCGACAAGGGCGTCGCGGTCTACCGCGACGAGTGCGTCCTCCGCTTCGCCAGCATCCGGTTCCTTGACTTCCTCCGAGAGGACCAGTGGCTTGCCTCTGAATTGAAGTAAGTGTATTGTCTATGGACTTCAAGATTCCAGTTGACATCGATAACCCAAAATGTCCCAAATCAGTAAGATTTCTTTGTAGTTGATGAGTGGCGCGATCGTGCCTTACAAATTTATAAACTTGTTACAGTCCTGTGCTCATGTTTGCCCCGGGAAGCGTCAACGCTCCGGATGCATGGTTCAGCGCCGCCGTCGTCAGGATCCTCACCGCCCTGGTCGACGGCGCAGTTGCGGCGGCAGCGACGAGCAACTCGACGAGGAAGTACTTCGTCACGGGGGAGATGGACTTCGATCCCAAGCTCTACGGGCTCGCGCAGTGCGCCCCGGACCTGACGCCGGCGCAGTGCCGGGACTGCCTCGAGGCCCTCCTCGCGGTAGTGACGACGCAGGTCCTGGGCAGGCGGGACTCCTGGACCAGCGCCTTCGTGGTATGGTGCTCCCTGAGATACAGTGTGTCGCCGATCTACCAGGGCCCGGCGTTGCTGCAGCTTGCCGCGCCACCGGCGCACCCACCACCACCACAGGCAGAGCCCAAAGCAGGTAAGACACTCAACTCCCTCTTTCCCTGTATCAAAATCCACCACCCTGAGTTCCTCGCAGTTTGCAAGTTCTTCAAACTCGTACTACTCGAAGTTCATGTTTGATGCATGGCATGCAGGGACAAAAAAGAGGAGCACAGCCGGAATCTCTGCTGGCATCGCCTGTTCCGTTGTGTTAACGTTGATTGTTTCAGTACTTTTCTTCCTTCGCTTCAGGCGAAGACGAAGGAGTCAGGCAACAGAGCGCGATCATCGTGAGTAGCGGTGTGATCTTTTCATCGTTTCATGAGCCTTAATCTGCTGTTTCCTTGCATGATCATTACTGTCATATGACACCCTTCCAGAACCGAAGATGATAGGAAGAGCGCATTGCACGATATTCGATATGCCGACATTGCAAGAGGCGACTGAAAACTTCTCGGAGAAGAATAAGCTTGGAGAAGGTGGTTTCGGTGCAGTGTACAAGGTAAATTGACCGAGCGAAAAGACAGCGCAAAGAAATTTAAGCCACACCATACACCTTCTCTGAAAGATGATGTTTTTTTCAGGGGATACTCTCTGATGGGCAAGAGGTAGCAGTCAAGAAGACACGCTTAGGAAGAACATGGCATGGGCTGCAGCAGCTACACAATGAGGTTGTATTACTGGCAGAGCTTCAGCACAAGAACCTTGTAAGGTTACAGGGATTATGCTCGCATCACAATGATACACTGCTTGTTTATGAACATGTCAAGAACGGGAGCCTCGCCAACTTTCTATTCGGTATCCATTCACATTTTCAGTAATACATTCAGATTTCTCTAGTAAGAGCCACTACTGCAACAAAAAAAAAAAACTCTTTGCACTGCTTGTAGATTATCTGTATTAGCCGCGCCTGTAAAATGGTTTATGCAGTGACTGTCAGCAACTCCTAATACAAAGCTCTACACTTGGGCTCCCCTAGATGGTAGCAGGAAAGATGCACTTAACTGGGAGCAACAGTACAACATCATTCTTGGAATTGCCAAGGGTATATTGTATCTCCACGAGGACTCGAGCATGAGGATCGTCCACAGGGACCTCAAGGCAAACAACATTCTTCTAGACGACGGCATGGAACCGAAAATCGCAGACTTTGGGCTCGCAAGGTTGCTAGTGGAAGGCCACGCCCCTACTCGGGCAACCAGAGTTGTTGGGACATTGTAAGCTAAGATCGTGCCTGATTTCTGTGAGTGAGTTTCTAGGCTAACTGAACTGTCACCCATGCATCCTCTGCAGTGGCTACATGTCGCCTGAGTACGCGATGCACGGGAGCGTGTCGCCCAAGATCGACGTCTTCAGCTTCGGCGTGCTGGCCATTGAGATCGTGACCAGGAGAAGCAACTGCACCTCTGACGACCATGGCACCGTGAATCTCCTGAGCGATGTCAGTGCCGGGTTCACTTCCTTTGATTCTGCTGCTCCTGTCTGAGGAAAATCTGATGCTGATGACCATGCATGTCGCAGGTCTGGGATCACTGGACGAGAGGGACGATGTCGCAGATGCTGCCCCAATCGCTGGACGGGTATGCTCGAAGCCAGGCGCTACGATGCATCCACATCGGTCTGCTGTGCGTCCAGCCGGAACCTGACGACAGGCCTGACATGTCCGCCGTGGTGTTCATGTTAACCAGAGATGGCATGGAGCTCCTGACTCCGTCGCAACCTGCATTCTTCTTCGGGAGAGAATCACCTCGAGCTTCAAGGTCAAATGGGGAAAGCAGCTACTTATCTAAACGATCAGATACCTCTGTGAACGGGATTACACTTGCTGAACCGTATCCGAGATAGCCAGATAGGGTCTCCTCTGCAGTAACTGCAAGAGACTCGATCATGTGCCAAATACAGCTATCTATTAACCACTTAGGTTCATTTGTCAAATTGTCTCTGGTCTAATATTTTCATACTTATTACCTTATAACTTGTTATGGGGTTGTATGCATCAGAGTTTGTACATTTTGAATTTCTTTATTTTTTATTTTTCTTTCCTTTTTTTTATTTTTTTAAATTATAGATCCTACTTGGTTCCTAAGTATACGTGTGCCCAACTTTGTAGCGGTAGCTACTTCTCATAATAATGTAATCTGATGCATCCTTAGAAAATGTCTGAAGTTGCGAATGTATCTTCCATGTTTTTTTTAAACAAAGTTGTACTGGAGTTTCATCATCACAACCTGCAATTCAGATATGTACATAAATATTTGATGAGCATTATGTTTTTTCAATTTTGACTAGAATTGTGACCAACAAATCCATTGACCGTTGCTATCACTTGCCAAGTCTACCCTGCTGCCCTCCCTCTTTGGAATGGAGGTCGTCTGCACGTACACAGGCGTCAACTCGATCTTGTGGACTCAACGTTATTCAAATTCAGCAATCAAGATATTTAAAGTAAATCTTCCAGAACGAGACTACTGTTTCGAAGAGAACCTTCCCTGAAAATAGTATGCAGAGAAGGACATGCATGTGAACATTTCCTTTTTCCATATTGTGTTGAAGAACGTTGGAAAGAGCAGCAAGAAGCAACAAAAGGCCAGTCAGCTGAAGAGTTCGTTGTTTGGTAGCCAGTCAGCTGAAGCAACAAACAGGAAGGTGGGCAGGCGGCGACTGGCGATCCACAAGTGGCCGGCTGTGGAGAAGGTGCACAGTGGAAATGTCGCATGTGTGAATGCAAGCGCGGCCAATGCAGAACGAAGAAGATGAGCAGAGTGGCTTTGGTTTGTGCGTGTCAGACACCGGGGATATGGTGCGGGGGATGCAAGTTTACGGGCGCCCGTAGGGAGCGCTCCCTACGGTCGATCTCCGACAGCTGCAGTCCGGCACTGATTTTGACCGCAGCCGCACATGTGCGCGGGCCCGCTGAGAAAAGATAAAGAGAATAGAAAAAATCAGGAAAAGATTTTATAAAATTGAAAACAAAATATTTATGAAAGATCTAGAACAAAATTTTGGAAATTTTTTTTGAAGCAAATCGTTTTACATAAAAAATATATAATAAAATTTCAGAAACTGTGGAAATAAGATTTTGGAGAATTGTTTTTGGAAAAATTAAGAAAAAACTTTGTGGAAAAGATTTTGAAGAAAATTTTGTGGAAGAAATTAACAAAAAACTTTGTGGAAAAGATTTTGAAGAAAATTTTGTGGAAGAAATTAAGAAAAAACTTTGTGGAAAAGATTTTGAAGAAATTTTTGTGGAAAAAATTAAGGAAAAAGATTGTGGAAAAGATTTTGAAGTAATTTCTGTGAAAAAAATTAAGAAAAATCTTTGTAGAAAAGATTTTGGAGAATTTTTTGTGCGAAAAAATTAAGAAAAAATTTTGTGGAAAAGATTTTGAAGAAATTTTTGTGGGAAAAACCTGTGTAAAAGATTTTTCAAAAAATTCTAGAACGAAATAAAATTCAGAAAAAATATGAAAAAAAGAAGAAAAAAAATCGCCGAGGAGCTCACGTGGATCGGCCGAGGAGCTCGCCTGGGCACGTCGCTCCCCACGACCGGCCGTTGCACTGGGGAGCTGACCTGCGCCGCCGACCCCGTGGCCGGCCCTCCCGCCGAGGAGCTCGCCCGCGCCGGCGCTCATGTGGCCGGCCCTCCGGCCGGCGAGCTCGCCCGCTCCGGCGCTCCTGCGGCCGGCCCTCCCGCCGGGAGCTTGCCCATGGCCACACTTGCTGCCCGCCGGTTTCTCCTCTGCCTATCTGCCGTGTGCTAGTGCTAGAGGAAAGGGAAAGATGAAAGAGAATGAGAATGAGGGAGGAAGAGATAAGGCGCGGGGCCCACCATGTGCAAGTGGGAGTGGGTGGTAGCTGTGAAAATGTCCGCACGGTAGAAAACTCACGGGTGGTGGTAAACTCAACATCGGCATTTCATTCTTTTTTTTTTCTCTACTCATAGATATCTTGCAAATGATAGAGAAATATCGACTGGGGAACATCCCAAATTAACAATGCCAGGTATGATTTTCACCACGACAAACACATGTCCAAGAAGTCGTTGCATTCCTGGTGTTGAAAAGGCCAGCAAGAACTGAAAACGCTGTTGAACTGAAAACGTGCACTGTTGAGCTGAAACCCCTAGATCATAGGTTGTTACCGGCTATATGAAAAGGCCAGCAAGAGCTGGAAACGCTGTTGAGCTGAAAACGACCGCCACTGGAGAGGAGAACACCAAAACCCAAATAATGAAAATTGAACTGTAGAACTTGGACTTAAACTAACAGCTTTACTACTGAGATCTTTTTCGGTACACAATACCACCCTGTACCACCGGTTGAAAAGGACTCGTATGTAAAAGAAAAAGATCTATATGTAAGGATCTGATAGTTGAAATTAATTTTGTACTACCATTTTTTTTGTGGTATGGGTGGTATTCATAGGTGGTATAGGTAGTATACGGGTATTATCGGAAATACAAAACAATATTGTTGTAATATATGAAATGAAGTATATGAAATGGTTTAGGTATCATAGGGGAGGGAGGAGGAAAATTTTTCCAAATAATATACATCGAGTAAATTACCATTTTGCCCATAGCAAAAAATCGAAAAAAACCGATAATACCACCGTACTACCACTGAGTGGTATTGTGTACCGAAAAAGACCTCTTACTACTAGGGAGAAGGATCCCTACTCTCTCTAACCGACAAATAGATCACTGGAGTCTGGAGGTGGAGAAGAGAGGGGCCAAGGTGCAATGGTGGCATTGCTCCCTACAAGAAGTGACGGCTGCTGCAAGTCAGAAACGGGCCACCCACAGCAATCGTCACGTGCATCACTAAGCAGATTCTTAAGTTTGTGAAGTGGTATAGAAACTTATTCATAGTGAAATTTATGGAAATTCGGGCACTCGTAGAGTTCAGAATGTAACCAAAGTGGTTAGATTGTAGCTGCATTAGTGCATTCTATGTGATCAGTATTCACAAATTTTGATCCTATCTAGGATAGAGTTCAGTTAGTGTAACCTCATTTACTGAGATGCCCTGTTTTAATATGAAACCAGATCGATCATATACGTAGCTTCTTTCACCATCCTCCTGTGACACTGAAGGTGGTTCTCTCCCAAAGAAGAATGCAGGCTGCACCGGCGGCTGAAGCTCCATGCTATCCCTGGTTAACATGAACACCACGGCAGATATGTCAGGCCTGTCGTCAGGTTCGGGCTGGACACACAACAGACCTATGTGGATGCATCTTAGTGCCTGTCTTCGAGCAAACTCATCCAGAGACGGGTGAACCATTTGCAACACTGTCCCTTTCGTCCAGTGATCCCAGACCTGTTAGACGGGACCCAGAATGTTTTAGTATTTAGATGCAGTCAAAACATATGCAAGATGAAGCAAATTCAGTAATTCACTTACATCACTAAGGAGATTCACAGTACCGTGGTCGTCAGAGCTGCAATTGCTTCTCTTTGTTACTATCTCAAGGACCAACACGCCAAAACTAAAGATGTCAATCTTGGGCGACACGCTGCCATGCCGTACATATTCTGGCGCCATATAGCCACTGTAATAAGGACGGGAGTCAGTTAAGTTAGCTTGGCTTGGAGATTCAAGCGTTCTACAAGCACAACATACGAAGGCCGCATCAAGTGCATATTATCTTAGCTTACAATGTCCCAACAATTCTGGCTGTTTGAGTATGGGTGTGGCCTTCTCCTAGAAGCCTTGCCAACCCGAAATCTGCAATTTTTGGTTCCATGTTGTCATCAAGAAGAATGTTATTTGCCTTCAGATCCCGGTGGATGATCCTCATGCTTGAGTCCTCATGCAGATACAATATCCCCTTGGCAATTCCATGGATGATGTTGTACTGCTGCTCCCAGTTAAGTGCATCTCCCTTGCTATCATCTGTGTGACCAAATAATCAACTTATACTTTATTTATATGTAAATACCAAGAAAACACTAAAGAAATACTCACTTGTCAGGCAGTTGGGGGGAAAAATATAAACCAGCAATGCAGTAATACAACTTAATTTATTGGAAATCAGTCTAGTGTTTTGCAGTATGTAGTAGTATGATACATTTCTGATTTCTTCTCTTTAACTGTAGTAGTATGACACTCCAGTGCGTGACTACACATTAGTAGTTTTTTGTTTCCTTTTTTCGCAAACTTGTATCAATAAGCAAATATGTTTCTCATCACACTGATTTTTTACTAGCTCAACAACATTTACGCTTATAGAGCATAAAATTCCGTAGGATTCATGAAAAGAATTAGACAAGTGTAACATTTTTTTTATCATGACATCTGAACAGAACATTCTGAATATAAAACAGAAGAGGTGAATGAAGAGGAAAATACCAAATAGAATGCTGTCAAGGCTCCCGTTCTTGATGTACTCGTAAACTAGCAGTGTATCATGCTGATGCGAGCAGAACCCCTGCAACCCAACAAGATTCTTGTGTTGAAGCTCTGCCAATACCTGCACCTCATTATGAAGCTGATCCAACCCAGACCCAGCTCTTCCTAAAAGTTTCTTGACTGCTATCTCTTGCCCGTCAGAGAGTATCCCCTGAAACAGATCATCTTTCAGAGAGGACACCATGTACTAGAATTTCTTTCCCCCGGGGTATTCTTATTCAATTACCTACCTTGTACACAATACCAAAACCACCTTCTCCAAGCTTATTCTTCTCCGAGAAGTGTTCAGTCGCCTCTTGCAAAGTAGACAAATCAAAGAGCGTGCATTGAGCCCTCCCTATCTTCTTCAGTGCTGGTGTGATATGGCAAGAATTTATGTAAGGAAACTGAAAATTCAGGTTCATAAAAGGCCATATTGCTACTCACAGTGCTCGTTCTCCGTCGCCTTAATCCTTCGCCTGAAGCGAAAGAAGAAAAAGACTGAGAGAATCAACATCAACACAACGAAACAGGCGATGCCTGCAGAGATTCCAGCTGCACTCTTTTTCCTCCCTGCATACACCAAACATCGAACCTGCAACATTGTGAGGAAGTCAAAGTAGTACTCCTTGTTGCTAAAATTCGGGCGAAATTTAATCTTATCAGGACTACACGATTTGCTGAATTTTGACAATACTTGAGACTTGCCGTGATGACTGAAAGAAATGTTTTGTTTAGAGGAAAGCATCAAGGGGGGCACGCTTCTGACCTGAAGAAGGGGGCGTGAGTGTGGCTGATGGTGGCGGCGCCGGCGGCGCGGCAAGCTGCAGCATCGCCCGGCCGTCGTAGACCGGGGACACGCTGTATCTCAGGAAGCACCACTCCACGAAAGCGGTGTTGGAGCGGGGCCGCCCGCTCAGGAACTGCCCCGTCACTACCTTCTGGAGGTTCCTGAGGCAGTCCCGGCACTGCGCCGGCGTCAGATCTGGAGCGCACTGCGCGAGCCCGTAGAGCTTGGGGTCGAAGTCCATCTCCCCCGTGGCGAAGTACTTCCTCGTCGCGTTGGTTGCCGCCGCCGAGCGGTCGACCAGAGCCGTGAAGATCCCCGTGACGGCGGCGCTGAACCATGCGTCTGGGGCGTTGACGCTCAGTGCGTCAGTTTCGATAGCAGGACTTTCACAAGTTGACAGATTTGTCAGAAGCGCATCTCAAACCGGAAGCAATTTGAGGTAGAAAAACTGAAATTTTGAGGCGGAATAGCTCATACACCAATTCGGAGATGAGCCACTGGTCATCTCTGAGGAAGTCCAGGAACCGCCTCGCGGCGAAGCGGAGGAAGCAGGCGTCCCGGTACACCTTGGCGCCCTTGTTCAGCGGGCAGGCCTGCTGCGCGTCCCGGAACGCCGCCGCGACGCAGGCGGCGCAGGTGGAGGCGTTGGTGTCGCCGCGGCACAGCGCCAGCCCGTTGGCCTGGTCGGGCGCCGTACCGACCGCGGCGGTCGCGAAGCCCGCCGGCGAGGCGGAAGCGTTGACGGGGAGCGCCGCGGCGAGGAGGTTCAGGTTGGCCTGGAACGTGCTGTTGGCCGCGTAGGAGTTGCCGTCGCAGTCAGGGGGAAGGGTCGCCACGGCCGAAGGCGGCGGCAGCAGCAGGAAAGCGAGGGTAACGGCGACCGTGGCATAGCGGCCGGCGAGCAGCGGCAGCGGAGGGGCGCCTTGCTTTCGCATCGCCACGACGGCCGCACAGTTGCTACCAACCATCGCGCTCGCGCCTTGGCCACGGCAACGATGGCAGTTGAAGCCATTGACGCGTCATTTTTGCTTTTTTTTTTGTATAATCTATACTCTACTCCGTATATAAGACAAAACTTTAAAGGAAATTTTTTTGACAACTCTTTGAACACTAGTTAGAAGGATTAAATATGATCTAATTATAAAATTAACTACATAAATGGACTGATAATCGCGAGATGAATCCATTAAACTCATCATAAAAATTTCCACAACTTTTTTACATAAAATTTCTAGATAATTTGACAGTACAACTTCGCAATGATAACTTTTCATAAAAGGTTTTACGAGAACATTGTTAGGCTAACTTATTGGTAGAAATGTTCTATTTATGTAAACTTGTCTAGACAATTTATAAACACTAAGTTTCACTACTCAACATTTCCGATAAGATTTGTTCAAATAAATTTCAAAAACTTGTTCAACTTATTCAGAACAACATGATCAACTAATATTTGTTCAAACCTTGTTCAAATTATACTAAATAAGCATATAACGTGATACACTTATATTAGATAAACTTTATTTAGAAACAATAATTAAAGAAAAATTGATAGAGATTCATATAAGTAAATATATCTTTAATTATCATGACGGGGACAAGTGATATGAAAAAAAAACATGAAGAAAAAATTAGAAAAGAAAACAAAAGAAAAAAGAGAAGAAAATGTTGAATTGATCTCCACTGACTTGGTCCAACGACCGAGTCGGACCCGGACTCAGCTTCCTGATCGGGAGACCCCGACCCATTTGGGTTGTGGACCCCAACCCTTTCGCCTCCGTACTAAAGGTAGGAGTGGGGGGCACAAGGGAGAACACACGTCAATACCGTGACCACTCGTCCACCTCTGTGACCTTGCCGATTAAGGGAGTGCCGGAAGCGCGATGTTGAGATTGCACTCGCTCGTGCATTACGCTTGTTGCGGTTGATCCACTTGTATCACCTCACCTGCACGTTGCACCACACATGGGTGGGCCCCGCTGAGCCCCGCACACAAGGCACAACTCTCTAGTGTCTACCGGTCTCCTTCTCCTCTCTCAGAGTCTCAGCTATGTCTTTCCCTTTTCTTTTTCTTATACCTTCTCCCCACCAGATCCTGAAGGTATGGGCGGAGCCACGGGCACGGGATGCGGTGAGGTGAGTGCGTCCAGACGGCGAGCTTCTAGGGGGAGCAGCAGCTCGCTCCCTGCGGCGAGCTCCCCGGGCAGAGCAGCAGCTTGCACAAGTAGCGCCCCCCCTCTCAGGGAGATCTGTGCTAGGCGTCGCTGAGAGCGGCGGTGCACCCCCTGGGTGAGCTCCCCGGCCACGGCGGCGAGCTCCCAAGGAAGCAGCGATATTTTATTTTTGTTTTTCCAATTTTTTCCTTAGATTTTTTCTTTAAAACTTTTTTGTTTCCATCTACTTTTTTTCTGCAAAATCTTTTCTACAAAGATTTTTTTTGTTTTTTCCAAAAAAATATTTCTGCAAAAAATTTCCACAAAGTTAAATTTGTTGCAAAAATTTCGTGGAGAGTCGGTCTGATTTTTTTCTGTTTCTTTTTTTGCAAAAGTTTTATAAAAAGTTTCTTATTTTGATAAAAAATTTTCTATATAATTTTTTCATTAAATGTTTTCCCTTATTTTTTGTTTTTCAAAAAAGTTTTTTGCCCTCATTATGTTCAAATTTTTGTGTATAGTTTTTTTCTCAAATTTGTTTGAAAAGTTTTCTTCAAAATAGTTTTATGATTTTTTTTCAAAAACTTTTTTTCTCCTGATATTTTTGTATTTTTTATTCTGAAATTTATTTTGCTCGTAATTTTTTTACTACTGTTGTGAGCGCGGGGCGTGCATGTGCTGGAGTATGGTAGTGGCCGCCTGGTCCGAAAATCAACCGCTGGCTGGTTTGCGTACGGGCGCCCGTAAATTCGTCATCACTGGAATTCACCGACGATCATCAGTGCACGTAGTGCATTGCGTCGTCAGAGTTCATCTACATCAAAGAGATGACATCCTCTACTTGTTACTTCCACAACCGACGGTTGGCATCTCTCACCCCCTCTCTCTCTCCCTTAAAGATTATCTCAGTTAGTGAAAGAACACCATGTTTCATTTACTGTCAAGTTCTTGTACCCTAGATCTGCACCTAGTAGATCCTCAAAGTATAACAGAGAATTGTAGACGAGATGACGATGGAAAGAGAAAGGAAGATGACGTATATTTGTTCAGAGCCGGCGAAGGATTTGATCATATAGGCACGTGAAGCTTCTTGGTAGTTTTCTCGCTGTGGACTGCCGTCACGCTCGTTCGAAACCGTATCCTATTTCTATTCTACCTTTTGCATGCTCTGTTTCATAATCGAGTCAAGTCGTCGTCGTATTTCTATTTTGCATTTTTAACATGCTCTGTTTCATAATCGAGTAAAGTCGTCGTCTTCTTCTTCTCGATGAGATGAAGGGCCCAGGAAGGTAAGGTGTCTGTTGACAAGTGGACTCGTTGGGAAGATGCATCCATATGCTCGGATTGGATGCACACGGCCACTTGCAACACAAGCCGTGCATCCATTATCCTTTTTTACCCATGCAGCCTGCATGCATTGTACGTAGCAAAACAAGTACTGTACTATCGATCGGGCAAGTGGAGCTACCATTTACAGTAGCGAATTGAAGGAAGTTTCGAGGTCCCGACGCTGTTGCCGGCTACTCACTATAAATCCACACACCGTCTCACTCTTCTCATCCCACCCTAGCTTAGCTAGCTCCTTCGTCTACCTCAGCTGCCTGCTCTCCACAACCTCAGCAGACCATGGCTCTCACTCACCTCTTCCTCCTTGGCGCCGCCGCATTGCCGCTACTACTCTTCTTCTCACCTTCAGGTAAATCTATATATGGAGCAAATCACAGAACCGCTTCGGTTTTGGCCTTTCAATTTGGGGTTGATCGTTGTGCAGCTAAGATTATGTTTGTGCTAACTAGTAGTGTGTCGTCGTCCTTGTCCATTTCAGAGGCGGGTGAGCTGGGCGTGAGCTACGGGAGGGTGGCGAACGACCTGCCCAAGTATGCATCGGTGGTGAATCTGCTCAGGGAGAACGGCATCACCATGGTCAGGATATACGACGCCGACCGCGGCGTGCTCACGGCGCTGGCCGGGACCGGCATCAAGGTGATGGTGATGCTGATCAACGACGACATGCCCGCCGTGGCCTCGAACCCGTCCACCGCGCTCAAGTGGGTGCAGGACAACGTGGCGGCGTACCGGCCCGCCACGCAGATCCACGCCGTGGCCGTGGGCAACGAGGTGTTCGACTTGTTGAGGCCCGACCTGAACTCGGCCCTCGTCCCGGCCATGACCAACGTGCAGGCGGCGCTGGAGCAGCTGCGCCTCAACGACACAGTCAAGGTCACCACGCCGCTCGCGTTCTCGGCGGTCTCGGTTTCCTTCCCGCCGTCGGCGGGCAAGTTCCGGGACGACGTCGCGCAGTCGGTGATGAAGCCCATGCTCGCCTTCCTGCAGCGGACGGGCTCCTACCTCTCTGTCAATTACTATCCCTACTTGACGTACATGGCTCGACCAGGTGGCACATTATTCAACCTCGACTACGTCTTGGCGAACCCCAACAACCCCGGCGTGGTCGACCCCGACTCCAAGCTCAGGTACTACAACCTCCTGGACGCCCAGCGCGACGCCACGTACTCCGCTATGGACAAGCTGGGGTTTAGCAGCTTGGCCGTCCACCACACGGAGCACGGGGCACCGACATCCGGAGGAATTAAATCCGGCGGCGGCGGCAGCGGCAGGAGGCTTTTACAGGCCGGGGATGGAAGGCCGGTGGCCTCCATAGCCAACGCGCAGACGTACATCGACAATCTCATGAACCGCGTGCTGTCCGGCAACACGGGCACCCCGCTCCGCCCGAACGCCGACATGGACGTGTACATCTTCGCCCTCTTCAACGAGAACAACAAGGGCACCGGCGCGGACGACGTCGAGCAGCACTTCGGCCTGTTCTACCCCAACATGACCAAGGTGTACGAGTTCGACTTCACCAGGTCGACGACGCCGCCAGGCCCATCGACTGCGAGCTGGTGCGTGGCCAAGGCCGTCGGCGACGCGCGGCTGAAGAACGCGCTGGACTACGCGTGCGGCAACGGCGCCGACTGCAGCGCCATCCAGCCCGGCGGGACGTGCTTCCAGCCAGACACCATGGCCGCGCACGCCTCGTACGCCTTCAACGACTACTACCAGCGCAAGAACCGGGCCACCGGGACGTGCGACTTCTCCGGCGCCGCCTCCGTCGTCTACCAGCAACCCGGTGAGTGAACGAAATCGATCTCTGCCGGCCGGCATCTATCCCTGCAGCCAGTGAACCCGACTGCTTACGTACGTGCATTTGTTTACCGACGACGACGTCCGTACAGATACTTGCTGGAGCTGGTGCGTGGCGAAACCTGGGGTTGGGAGCTCGTGGCTGCAGTCGGCGATGGAGTTCGCGTGCGGCAGCGGCGTGGACTGCAGCGCCATCCAGCCCGGCGCCGCGTGCTACGAGCCGAACAACTTGGTAGCGCACGCCTCGTATGCATTCAACAGCTACTATCAGCACAATGCCCGGGCCAGCGGAGCGTGCAACTTCTCCGGTGCCGCCTCCGTCGTCTACCAGCCACAAAGTGAGTTCACTTCACCCTCGCCGGCCGTCTGGTCTTGCCCGGCCAAGTCTAAGATGTGATTTTGCACGCAGCCGCCATCAGCTGACAAAGATGTCTGTACGTTTATATCAATGTTTACAGAGAACGGAAACTGCGCGCTCCCACCAACACCGAGTGCCTGAAGGGGAGCGAGAAACAATGCTGATGTCTCAAAAGACGCCTATATATACGATACCACCTTGTTGTTTCCTTTGCTGGGATGCCTGGGAACTATGTCGTCTGGATTAGTTAACAATTGTACAAGCAAAATGGGTTGTTCTTGCTGCTCGACTACGTTGTTTTAGTCCAGCTCTTCCTCTTGCTCTCTAGTTTGTTTTTCAAATTTAACCTGTCATTCCCCAAAAATAATGTAACCAATAATCATAATTCCTTCCTATCAAAGGTCCTCAAGTCACCAGATACCCGTGATCAAAATAATCGTTTTTATATTACATTAGTGTGAAACGATCCCACCATGGCTATCTTTGAGGTAAGCCTCATGTATGATGATAACTTTCTCTGAACTCTTTGTTAATACAAGAATCAATTGATTGGATTAGTTAAGGCTTGGACACCATTGCACAAGGATTTATGAGTTTTAGTGCTCTTGGTTTTCCCATCCGATCCATGGAGTCTACATGGAGAGGTCACTAGTGTAATTCTTGGTGAGAGTTTGATTGGTGCTATGACGCTAGTCTTCCCAGTGCAGAAAATGAATCTAGCATTTTAGTATGTCAGAGAGAGTCTTGACTTAGAATGTTGGCTCGGTGAGGATCCGACTCTCTCATTTTGTTTCTACACTTTGTGGCGAGGGAAATCATTTGACAGCCCCTGATCAAGACTCGCGAATCTTGATAGAGTGTCACCTTCTCAATCTGGTCCTCTAACCATTTGGTCGAGATCAATCCCAACACTCATTTAATTATGACATATTCTCCGACTTCAAAAGGATAGCATTTGTCAAATACATTGTTCTCAGTTGTACATCTCACATTTTAGCATCATTTAAATTTCAGTAAAACTTAATGCTTTTACTTTTCTAAACAAAACACAATTTATTTTCTATATTAAAACTAGGTAGTAATTGTTATATTATAATTTAATTTATACCTTACATAAAATTAAAATTTCATATTTCTATTGCATTTGTTTGTTCGTAAAGCATAACCCAACGTATTCATATACCAAATGTATTTAAATTTGAATAAAAGCAAAAGCTCTGAAATAAATCACTAAATTCTACTTTCAATATTGGGTCGAAGACCTACCTCACCCTAAGTTAATTTTACTTTTTTTCTCACACCTTTCTTTTTAACAAAATATCTTGTTTTCACTTTTTTTTCTCACACCTTTCTTTTAAAAAAAAAGAGTTTTCATTCTAGCATCAAGTAAATGTGTAACACACAATACATATAATATGGTGATATGCACTATTGATGTATATATTGAATTAGTCTTCCTTTATTAATAATGACTAATTAAGCAGATAACATAAAAGCATATAAAGAGTTCTAAGATAATTTATTTTATAATTAAACATATAATAAGAGCTACCCTAAACTTAAAGGCCTCATATCCAAATCTCTACATTTCTTTTGAGGTTCTTATAGAAAAAACATGCCTTTAATAATGAGTGGTAATGACATGGCGATTAACGAGCACCACCCGCAACAGTTGAGGGGCATTTGTTTTTCCTTTGTTATGCCACATTTGCCACAAATGAATATGTGATGGAGCACATACAAAAACCTTGGACTAATCCTGTAACATCCCGGTTTTTCTAAACCCTTAAAAATAGCCCCTAAATTTTTCCCTTAAAAAGCATATAGCAAATTTAAATATAGCCCCTGCATTTTAATTTTTTTGCATTGCACTTCTAAGAAACCCTAGAATCCATGTGCATTTTTTTGTGACTAACATCTCTTCTCACCCCAACTTTCACTCTAACTAGTCTCTAAGGACCCTCTAGATTTTCCCACACATCTTGGTCCTTCAAATTTGAAATCACAATTCAAATTTGAATTCAATCTTTAGTTCAAATAAATAGAAAATCCTTTTAAACATCTGGTGGGCGAACTCTATCCTATCTAGCCCACCAGCTCAACCAGCCCGGTCTGCCTCTCCTTCGCCTCTCACACGCGCAAGGCCCAGCCGCGGCCCAGCACACCCCCCGCCGCGCTGACGTCAGCTCGACGTCACCGTCGTCTTCCTCCTCCGTCCCCCGCTGCTCCCCCTCCCTTCGACACACCACGACACCGCCGTCGTGCTGATCTCGCGCCCTAGGCTACTAGGGGACCTTGTAGCACGCACACCTGCCTCACCCACACGGCCGCCGCAACCCTTGACTTCAGCCCCTTCTTCTTCCAAACCAAACCGCCTCAACACTCAAACCGCTGTGCGCAGCCGCCCCGCCGGCACACCCTCTCCCGATCCGCGGCCACACCGCCGTACACCCTCTCCCTGCACGCGCCCCGGCCGCACCTGCACCAGGAGGAAAAGGCTCTGCCTTTTTCCCGTGCCCACAACCACTCACCCACCCCCACTTCCCCGCGCCACGATCGCCAAGCTCCAGAGCGCTGCCACTGGTTTTCCTTCCCCGATCTCCCTCCACGCTGCAGTACACCTCCTCCTCGCATGCGCCTCGTCTCCGCCTGCTCCAAGAGCGGTATGGGCGCCCCTTCTCCCTCCCCATCCCCTTCTCATCGCCCCAATCCGCTAGGCCTCGTCGACGCACCCAGAGCTTCGTGCGCCGCCGTGTGCCCCTACCCAGAGGAGCTCAGGCAAGCCTGCCAGCAGCCTGCGGGCACCCCCACTCCCTCACCCGGGGCTATAAATGTGTTACCTTTGTTACAGTCAAATATGTGACAATATTCTTGGATGTGAACTTGTGAAATTGTAATTGTGATGATGAATTCATATATGAAAATGTGTATGTCAAAGGAGTTCGTTTTGATCATGTGTATGTGATATTAGGTTGTTCACTAGTGGTTGGGTGGCCTGGCCTGGCGCCAAACACCACCCCGTTTCAGCGGTTGGTGGCAGTTGGGCTGCTGCTGTTGGCATTTCTTAGTGCGATCACTTTAAGAACATATTTGGAATCCATCCTCAGTGACAACACCAAGAAATGTCTATTGGCATCTCTTAACGTCACAACTAACAACGTCGAGTTAGCGTGAACATCAAGACTTACCAAAGGCTAATCTAAACGATCATGAACGAATCCGCAAGCGCACAAATAAACCATTGTAGCATTTTCCCAAGGAAGGAGAATATTCCAAGGGTATCGTATCCGTGGAAGGCAATGGCGGATATCATAGACTTATGCTTTTGCACTAAATGTAAACCAAGAGATAGATATAGGAAACAACAAACTCAAAGGCAGGGGTAAGATAAAGATATAAAGGGTAGTGTGACACACACTCAGATCTACCTCTACTCTAGCACACTACGGCTTAGGGGGAACATACGAGTTAGCTCTAGGTTCTAATGTACTAAACATACAAAGCTAGAAGATACAGGAGATAGGCATGAGCATTGCATGAGAGGGTAAGGTTCAGCACCCAGGTACAAAGGGGGAGCTAGCCCGCGACGACCAGCACTCTGCGAAACTAGACTTTAGACACCTATAGCAAGTACCCCAGCGCGAAGGGTTCCAAAGGGTCCAACAGCTGTCACCACTGCGGCCTACCTCTATCGTTACGGGGGTATGCTCATAACTAACGTAGCCACACAACCCAGGTACCATGCCTGCGTTGCTGCTAGACTTCACCTGGCTCCGGCTATTGTGACCCAGGGTGAGAGCCACCAGAAGACTGGTCAACTTAGACCGAGTACCGTAGCTTGAACACAAACCTCATGCAACACTCTCATGCCATCTAACAAGATCAACTAAGGCTAGACATACGAACGGATACAAACTCTCTTATGTCTAGTCAACAAGATCAAAGGGTCGTGTTCGTGAAGAACACAAGCCTCTAAATGATGAACAAAGGATGAACTCAAGAACATATCAAGCATATGATCTACCATGACTTTATATGAAATAGCTGAATAACTAAAGTAGATCAAAGTTATACAATGAAATAAAGATAAAAGAGAACTCATACCTAGACTCCAAAGAAGACTTGGAACATGAAGAAGAGCTACTCTAGCCTACCCCCTAGCCTTGAAAACTAAAAGTGAGAGGAGAATGAGAGAGTGATATGTGTGAAATGGGAGCCCCTCCTCTTCTATTTATAGGCAAGGAGGAGGCTTGCTTCAGGGCTCAAACTCCACCAAAACACCCAGGAGTGAGGTAAGTGACCAATGAGGAGCAAACACGTGGAAGGCCGGGATGAACCGACCCTAGGTCGGTTCGGCCGATCCTAGGGTCGGCCGAACCCCTAGGGCGGCCATCTCGGTCGTGCTTCCTCCAGGTGGCTGACTAGTGGGCTCAATCTCCACCAAAACACCCGGGAGCAATGTTGCAAATCGCGGGCTATATAATTTAGCGGAGTCCTTCCGGAAAAGCTATAAGAGCTATAGCGCAGCTATAGCGGAAGCTATAGCCTTTAGCGGTATGCAAAAAGTAGTAAAATTTAGACCCAAACATTATTAATTTTATAAATTTCAGCTCATATGTCATATATATGTGTAGGCATTAGTGAAAACATAAGTAAATCAGTCATGATTCACAAGATAAGTCATAAATCATAACTCATAGTTCATAAATATCAAGTATATAAGTTCGTAGCTGAACCATAGCGGTGCTAGACTACTGAATTTAGCGGAGCTATTTCATGATATATCGGAGTTAGCGGCATTAGCGGTAAAATATGCAATATCGTAGCGGCACCTGTCTCAAAAAGCTATAGCAGAGCTATATCGAAGCTATAGCGGGCTATTTGCATCACTGCCCGGGAGTGAGGTAAGTGACCAATGATGAGCAAACACGTGGAAGGCCGAGATGAACCGACCCTAGGTCGGTTCGGCCGATCCTAGGGTCGGCCGAACCCCTAGGGCGGCCATCTCGGCCGTGCTTCCTCCAGGTGGCTGACTAGTGGGACCTTTGATCCTTCCCCGGTGCATGGCTTGATTTGGTATCCGAGGTGGGCCCCTTGATCCATGTGAAGTCCCTGTGGCGCTCTCTGATTCGTCGGTGAGTGCCTCCCTTGGATCAATGACGTGGAATGCCATGTGTTTCCTTGGTGGCAGCCACCTTCTCAGCTGAGTTGGCATGATTTCTGCATAGAAGGTGGGTTTCCATCTCTTTTAAGGGGTATTTCACCTACATACAAATAATCTCCAAGGACAAGTGGAACTACATTATTCAAACCAAAATGCAAGTAAATAATGCATATTCCTCCATTTATGTGAGAATATTGAGGGCTGAAAGTAGTACTTAACAACCGTCAACAGCTGCCCGGCTCCCAGGTGCTGCCCAAACACTAACTCGTCGCGACTCGCGACCAGACTGGGCTAGGCCAAGCACCCAAACAAGAAGGGGTGGCCCGTTTTAATCGGCCTATGGCTGGCCACGGCGTGGACGTTGGGCCGTTTCCAAACACGCCCATAGGGACAAGGGAGGACTGGCGGTGTCGCTCACGGACCCGCGCACTGCTCGTTCTCTGTGTCCTCGCGGATCTGCGGATGAAATTTTGTTGCTGCGGCTGTGGCAGCGGCAGATGGGTGAGAGCGAGTTTGGGATGGGGAGGGCCGGAGAGAAGGTCGATGTTCACCTCGACGGGGCAGTTATCTAATTTTCATATTTAAAAAATATATTATAATAGTAATCATATTACCTCTCTACATGTAATATGTCATTAAATCAACAGTCCACATTCATTTGAGAGTACCTAAGCAAAACCTTTGCAACCTTTCCACGCGACTCTATTTCGTCATATCTGTCGTATTTGTACTATGTTGATATGCCTCGTCAGCATCCAATCAACTACAAATATATCCACGTACAACTTAATAATTTGGGAAATTTTACAATATTTGTAATTAATGTGAGTCATACATCCGGTGAAATCTAACTATGATAGTACTATTTTGGGACCCAGTACTGGATACTACTTGGTACTACCTAATTAAATTAGCCGGTGGAAAAAATATCAGTACAAGGTACTACTTTGTACTACCGGTACTATCCAAATAATTTATCATCTAGCAACTTCATTTCACTATTGAGCTTATACACTGAGACTGACCTAAAACAAGATATAACCTAACTATCGTATTAATATAGTCTCCCCTCTCCAATTCTCTCATCAGATTTATGATGACAGGCATAGGTAAATTTTATGCTGATTCAGATGTTGCGTTATTAGGTCATTCTCCATATAGCCTAGTAATTTTGAGAGGCGTCGGTATTAGAAATTCATCAGAAATAGAACCTGTAGCTAATACTTCCTCCGTTAAATATATGGTGTATAGGAAAAACAAATTATAGTTATTTTTTGAAGTAACTACCTTGTCCTAAACGTAATGTATTTATGGACGGAGATAGTAATCAAAATTGCCTATCTTACCTCACTTATTTTAAAATATTTTAACACAATACTCAGTACAGTACATACGTATCCATCTTTGATACATTACTACTCCGTAGTTAAGAATTAGTTTATAATTTATACAGTTTTCATCCACGTTTGTAGTTTTTAACTTCGCATCACACCTTCACATGTGTTTGACAGTATGAAAATCAATATTATAGCTCTTGTTCCATACATGTACACATTCATACATATTATGTATGATGATGTATACATATATCATTCAGGTATAACTTCATTAAAAAAATGACGGAAATAGAATTAGGGACTTCGTTCTCCACCGCAATTTAGCGTGGCAATTCTCTCTCTTCTTTTCTCACTCCACATGTGATTCTTTACAGCCTGCTAGAATTTTTCTTTTGAGTCATTTACAGCCTACTAGATAGAAAGCCAGCACACGACAAAACCAGTCCAGGCAGACCGTGGAAGAAACCACTTCAAATTAAATAATATTTCTTTTAATAAATGCGTACTCTCTCCCTTCCAAATTACAAGTTATTTGACTTTTTTAACCTCAATTTTGACAGCTCATTTTATTAAAAAAAAAGTACAACCCCCTTCATTCATTTTTGAAGATTTTTTATTAATAAAACAAGTTACAATAAAAAATATGATAATTTACACAATTTTTGAATAAGAAGAGTGATCGAACTTGGTGTAAAAAAAGTCAAACGAAATATTATTTAACGGAGGAAGTACCTTTCACTATAGTATATTAATTTTGAATAAAGTATGACCAACAAATCCATTGACCGTTGCTATCACTTGGTCTTCCCTCCCTCGCTCAGTCGCTCTGCATGTACACAGGCGTCAACTCGATCTTGTGGACTCCACATTCAAGGTCGTAGTTGACTTGACTTGTCCTTGTCAGACACGGGTGTGCGGTGCGGCAATTGGCAGAGCATGTTGTCATACCGTTCGGCATGCATGCACGGCACGGATAGAGATGGCAACGGGTAGAAACCCGTCGGGTAGTACCATTCCATACCCGCACCTGCTAATTCTAATTTTACCCGTTAAAAAACCCATACCCGCATGTGGGTACAAGTTCTTTACCCATACCCACACCCGCGCGGGTTTTTTTACCCGTCGGGTAACCCGTACCCGATAGCATACCCATTGTAATATAATATAATTAGAAACATAACGCATGGGAAAGTGCATATATCAACAAATTGGAATAAATAAAAAAGATAAATTATAATTCTGAATCAATTAATAGTTTAACAAAGTATAAAATTATTAGTTAGTTATCAATATTAAGCTATCCTACACTAACAATGTGCAAATTTACAAGTTTATCACATATTGTAGACGGGTATATTTTACCCGTGGGTATGCGGGTATGGGTAGTATACACCCGTACCCGCACCCATTTACCCGATTGGTACATGATGTTGCCCATTTGTGTACTCGCGGGTAGAGATATGTTTCAATACCCGACTTCTTATCGGGTAAAACCCGTTGGGTACTCGGGTTTCGAGTACCTATTACCATCTCTATGCACGGAGCAGCCTTGCATGCAGCCCGTGATGCCGGCTATATATTTCCACGAACCTTTCGCTCATCCCGCACTCACTGCCTTCACCGTCTTCACCAGTCATCGCCCGGCCGTAGGAGAGCATGGCTCTCAGTCGCCTCGTAGTCCTTCTCGGTGCCATATTGCCGCTGCTCCTCTTCTCGCGTGCAGGTAACAGCCACAGCCCCCAGGGTCATTGATCCTGTTTAGTTCCCAAAATTTCACCAAAATTCTCACCTAGATGACCTTATTTCTTCTCTCTGCGCACGCGGTCTAATGCAAAAATTTTCACTCATTTTTACCAACGTGGTCTTATATTTGGCGTGCTGCATGCAGAGGCAGCTGGCGAGGTGGGCAGCAGCGCGAAGCCCAGCTGGTGCGTGGCGAACACGGCCGCCGGGGACGCCCGGCTGCAGGCGGCGCTGGACTACGCCTGCAGCAACGGAGCGGACTGCAGCGCCATCCAGTCCGGCGGGTCGTGCTTCCAGCCGGACACCATGGTCGCGCACGCCTCCTACGCCTTCAACGACTACTACCAGCGCATGAACCGGACCACCGGGACGTGCGACTTCGCTGGCGCCGCCTCCGTCGTCTACGAGCAACCCCGTGAGTGAAAGCGTTCCTGATCCGTCGTTCATCTCGCTGCTTGGACCCTAGCTATGATGATGTGCTTGTTGATCTATCCAATGTTCAACGAGATATATATATATATATATATATATATATCGGTAACCTATACTCTATAGCCGGTCATAGAATAACTTATTCTGTGGCCAGTCTTATAACCGCAGCAGCCCACCATTGATCGCTATTAATTATTGCAATGAGCGATGATCAAGTGGTCAGCTTTTAATTGCTGGTGATTTACTGTAGACAGGCAGCCAAACAAACGAGTCAAGTAATTACTTGACGGAGATTTCGCGAGGGCATGTTAATTAGCTCACCATATACTTTCGAGAGTGCAAGCAAAATACGTGCATGCAACAAATCCATAGGCTGGTTACTTGTAATACGTATACGCAGAACGTTCAGTCTGTTACGAAGATCCATTTGAAGGGTGAGTTACAAAAAAAATTATAGTGTCAGATTTTTGTAAATGAATTACTTCTTTGCCCTGCTACACATGCACATAAATGATTCTAGTGAATTCACATTCTGACAAAGGTTATACCCCCGTACGTGGTAATCATTTACGAGAATTTTATAAACAATTTACTAGAATCCATGTCCTTGTATGTGATTTACTATAATCAATTACAAGATTATGCCCCTGTATGTGGTAAATCATTTACGATAATTATTGTCTAGAGCCCTAGGGGTTTTCTGGGTAACTAATTTATGTTAAATTATAAATATGGTTCTTGTGTCAATATAGTAAATCACAGTGTAAATGGTAACTCGAAAAAAATGTGACGCCCGAGCCCAACTATGGTAATGTATTCTGGCAACTGGATATGCACATTGCATGTGCAGTAGCAAAAATAACAAAACCATGGTTTCTTCTCCTAAGTCGTAGCCATTGTACGCACGCCAACATGCACTTGTAGAGGAGCATCAGCCCCGCATGCATGTGTACGTGTGACTAGCATCTTTTATTTAGGCGCACATGCAGCAATCACAGCTCGCTCGGCTCTCGTATTAATCACGGCTTACGATGATTAAAGCAGTCAGGGGACCGCCACCCTGCATGGTGCCTGTCGCGAGATTAGTGAGGGTGCTACCTGGCGTGATGAGTTGGTCCGGCCACAAAATAAGCTATTCTATGGCCGGCCATAGAGTATACTCTCTCTATATATATAGGCCTCTGCGTGGTGACGGCGAGCTGGTGCATGGCGAAAGCTGGGGTCGGGGACGCGCAGCTTCAGGCGGCGCTGGACTACGCGTGCAGCAACGGCGCCGACTGCAGCGCCATCCAGGGCGGCGGGGCGTGCTTCCAGCCGGACACCATGGCCTCGCACGCCTCCTACGCCTTCAACAGCTACTACCAGAGCAAGGGCCGGGCGAGCGTGGCGTGCGACTCCTTCGGCGCCGCCTCCGTCGTCTACCAACAACTCAGTGAGTTCATCATCAGTGGTCACGTTGCTTTGGCTATCTGCCCACGTCCTCCTCCTCTGATGAATCTTACCATTAATTGTTTGCTGCAGAGGTCGGGAACTGTGCGCTCCCATCAAACTGGCTCATCAACTGCATAAACAGCACACTGTACTGCACGCAATACCCATCGAATAGGGATGCTTTACCTTCTTAATTATCATTCTGTAAGGCGAGCGAGACAATAAAAACCCGGCCTCTGCTGCAAATCGACTCCGGCCGTGTCAAACAGCTAGTAAAACAACATGTCGGTGTTTGAACTACACCGCTAATAATTAATACGTACTAAAAAGTGTCTCAAAATATACAGCCATTTCAGTTGCCTGTTGGTTGGTGACCGGTGCTGGTGCTGATTTGTTGTGAGAGAAAAATATCGCTGTCTGGTTGATAGTTGATGCTGATTTGTTCTGAGAAAAAAAAGTAATGTTGTCTGATGGCTGATAATCCAGACGAACAGAACGTATAATCTACGGATTATATATTAAAGAAAACAGATACACTCGATAAGAAACAACCAATAGTAGGAATGGAAAAAATCCCCATCTTCTTCCTCCGAAAACATGCTGCTTGTCGGAGATTGGAAAACATACTGCTACGACATGTATATTTTCCTTTCCTCTACTACTGTAGTACTTATTAACGCAGCAACAACTTCTCACTAGCGAGTAGATCTTGCAAAAGATAGATAAATACCGGCTAGGGAACATCTATCCCAAACAAGGCAGGTATGGTTTTTATCACCACGACAAAACAGAGGGTGGAAGATACCAAATCTTGCCACAAAAATAGAACGAACATACCCAAGAAGTCGTTGCATTCCTGGTGTTGAATGCCTGACTCCAGTGAAAAGGCCAGCAAGAACTAAAAACGTTGTTGAACTGGGCTGCACCAAAGAAAACGCTGTTGAGGTGAAGTACCCGGGCAACATTATTTCAAAGTGAAATCGTTGTCACCACCTTTCCAATCTCGCCATGGAATGACAACGCCGGAGAGGAGAACCGAGCACCAAAACCCAAATAATGAAAAATGAACTCTAGAACTTGGACTCAAACTACAAGCTCTCTACTGCCCGGAATTTTGAATGATGTGAATTTCTGAAAAATTTAAAACTTTTTATTATATGTTGAGTGCTACCAAAATTTGAAACCAATTGCTAGATTCCCTCCTAAATTCTATATGAATAAAACTTAAATATAAAAATATAAATTCAAATTATGGTATAAATAAGTGAGGCTTTTATGGATTTTATTTGGATTTATTTGAGTGTGTTTTGAATTTGAAATAGTTCAAATTCAAATATAAAGTTTAAATATAAAATCAAACCTATTTTACAAAACCCCTATCTAACTTGGGCCCGCTAACACACGTGAAGTCCGCCGGAGCCCCTTCATCTTTTGGCCCACGCTCGCCCGATTGCCCTGGTCTTCTGTGCAGCCCAGCCAAGCCAGCCCAGCTCAGCCCACGACAGCGGCCGTCGTTGACAAGTCGCTGACGCGTGGGTCCCACCCCCGGTCATCGTCTCCACCTCGCCGGTCGCCTGTTCACACTCCTTTCCCCCCCTTTTTGCGCCGCCGCCCGTGCGCGCACGCTGCGCGATGGGACAAGCCGCCCGGCTGGCACGGACGCCGAGCCAGGAGGCGCACCCGGTTGCGCGTCTCGGGAGGATCCTAAGGGGAAAAGACCCCCATACCCCTCTTCGCCACGCCAACAGGGGAGCTCACCTCCATTAGGGAGCAGCCACGTCGGCCGCTACGCTGCGGCCGCCAAATGGAGCCCGCCGTGGACACTTTTGCCCCTGTGCCGTCTTGACCGAGCCATATACCCAGGGACAAGCCCCCTTTCGCAAGCCTTAGCACCCTTGGGGTTTTGCCCCTTCCCTGTTCCGCTGCCGAGAAGGAGAAGAAGGAGGGGACGGGGAAGGAGGGAGGAAAAGGAAGCGGGAGAAGCCGCGCACGCGTCGCCATCGACGTGCTGAAGCCGGAGCTGCCAAGACCCGGAGCCGTCCGAGCTGAGGAGCAAGCCGCCCGTGACAAGCAGGAGCCGGAGCAGAGGAGGACGTCGCGCCGCCGCATCACCTCGCCGCGTCGCCGTCTTCACCAGGCCGGCCACGAATCCACCGTCGACCCAAAGTGAGCCAGCCGCCGTCCTTTCTTCCTCTCTCCCCCTTGTCTGCCTGTGATGGATGGGAGCGTACCCCAGTGATGCACCGGCCGGCCTTCGCGCCGTGCCTGTTCGCGAGCTCGCCACCGTGACGCACCCCCGCCCCGCGCCGGACCTCACCGTCTTGTATCACCTTGTGTTGCCGCGTTCTTGTGCACCGGCCTTCGCGCCGTATGCTTCTGATGCAGGTGCACGCCGCCGTCGCCGCCGTTGCTACCGTGCCGCGTCATGGACCCCTCGTGCCGTGCGTGCTCACGTGCAAGCGCTATGTGCTGCTCTAACCCCGCGCGCATGTTCGTGTGCTGGTGTTCAGATACATGTGCACCCCAGCACCTACTCTGGAGCCACGTGCGTGCCGATCCGGCCGTGTCAACGCTGGTGAGCTCCGCCTCGCCGCGCCGCCCCGTCGTGCTGCTCTGGGAGATGGCCGCCTTGGCCTCGACTCAAACCCTGGCCGTGCCGAGGAGCTAACCGTGCTGACCGTTTCGCCGCGCCGCCGTTTTCCTCGCTCCGCCATCGCCACGCCACGGGCAGCCGCACGGGCGAACCCCAGCAATGTTCTGGGAGTGCCAGTGTACTAGGCTGTGGAGTTCAGGGGCCTGCAACAGACCTCTGGCACCTGGAACTTGTAACTGGCCGTCGCTTGGGCCTTAGCCCATTAAGGTCCAGCAGCCGCCTATTTAACCCCGCGCATTTTAAAGAGTTCAGGATGTTTTTCTGGACTTAGTCCACTAGGCCCTGTTGGGCTAGGTCCATTGGGCCGATTTCAGCCCACTAACACTTTCGGCCCATTATCGGCCCACTAACCAGAGGAAGCTGACGTCATGCCGACGTCATGCTGACGTCATCCAAATATTTTAAAATTAAAAACCCTTTTCTGTTTTATAAATGATTTTATAATTATTTTATAAATCCTTTAACCTTTGAAAATCATAACTAATTATTTATAACTCTGAAAAATATGAAACCAGATTCATTATTTTTCTAAAAACGAGCCGGTGCTGTTTGTAGATAGTTTGAGTCTTTTTGGATCTTTTAAAATTGGGATTCTTCGGATTTATGCCTAGATGCTTGTCGGTAATTTAGTGTCTCGTATCTCGTGCTGAGTAGACCCGAGCTACGAGCCAGAGGAGGAGTTCGACCCCGACTACAACCAGGACCAGGACTACGGACTCCAACCAGGTGTTATGTTACTCCCGATCATAGATACCATGCATGCTTTTGGTTGCTAGTGCTTAATTAATATTTATGAATGATTTTGGTATGCATAGACAATCTTTTAGCCATGCCTTGATCTGTATTGTCCTGTACCTTGAACTTCCTACCTTCGGAACTAGCTATAGACCCCTAGCTAGTTCCCGATGCTTACTATCCATATATTTTACCCTTTGATATGGATGGATCTCTGGTTTGGACTGGGATTGGGATATCTCGGTATTCTAGCGTGTGTTTTGTGTGCGTGTGCATCCTTGACGTGTTACCGCGGGAGCGAGCCGCTTTGGTTACTTGTGAACGCCTGTCTAGGGGAGATGCGACCCGGCCTCCCGCCCTAGCGGCGTGTCGTTCGGATGGAGTTGGTGAGTGCTCGCTCCTCGTAATTAAGGACCGGTCAACAGTTTAACCATGTATCTTTGGGCTATTTTCGTACAAACCGTTCTCTCACGTATGGGCGGGGTTCGGTCCAAGAACTAGTTGGTGGATAGCATTCAGCTTGTAGGCGGATCGGTGTGATCATGTGAGGGGGACGGGTTATACCCCCCCCGAGTAGACGTCGCCTCAGCTCCTCCGGGGATGGTTTCACAGCTTCGAGGCCCTGCTGGAAAGTTTTGTGCCCCAGTTCAAGACGAGTCAGGCTCGGAGAGGTAGGAGAGTGCTATCCACTACTAGGTCTCCGGTCGTTAGGTAGGGATGTGGAACGGAGGCATCCGTTTCTGCCCTATCCGGCGGGTCAAGTTGTACAACCTCTACAGAGTGTTAAACCTATAGCTATAGTCTGTCTCCACTAGTATGGACAACCCTTGGATCTGTTACTCTGGCTAGTTTCTTCTTGTGCTGCTTCTCTCCCCCGAGTATGTGAGCCCGGCTTGATGCTGTTGAGATGTGGAGATAGGAGTTGGTGACCCCACATCGCAGATGAGAGTGGGATGCTGTGAGTCGGTTGAGATCTAGTATTTTGGTGTACTTTCCTTGGTTGGGGTGTTGACCCCGGAGGCGTTGGCCTCGGAGGTGTGGATCTCCTCGGAGATGGTGACCTCTCTGCATTTCTGCTTACCTTGATGTTGCTGCCGCCGCATGCATAACCTTCTACAGCCATATATAGGCTTATCCATGCATACTAGAATTATTCCTTTTGCTTTCGCTCTTTGTTGGGAAGCTGACATGACCTACTCGCTTATCGAGTAGATGATGGACTTTCAGACCAGGAGCCCGACTACGACTTCGAGAACGACAGATGGGAGGACTGAGGCTTGTTCTGCACTCGAGTTGCCTATGGGAGATGGTGTCTACTCCGCTACATGAGTTCCGCTGCGTAGATGTTTACTCTGTTTGATTCAGTCCTGTTGGACTTGTACCCGGCATGTGCCGATGAGATGTACTCAGATGTTTATTTATAATAATATTAATTATGAGGATCTTCTATACTTCCTTATGTTTTCTATGGATTTGTTATTATCTGAGACATGGATTGCACGTGATAGCCTCCTGGGACTATTACTGAGGTGCAGGGATCGGGTTTCCATTCTCAGAAATCCGGTTTGTTTCAGTTGGTATCAGAGCCATGCTCGACCGTAGGACGAGCCTAGGAATGAACGCTAGTATAGGAAGGCCTAACTCCTTGTGCTTTATATACAAACCATGAATTTTATATAAACTCCTTGATTTTATTATATAAATACCTTGTCTAACTTTACTAACTCTTACTAACTTCCCTAACAACGTGCAGATGGAGGAGTTGCAGTGGATCCCGCTCAAGACCGACGGCCAGTGGGCCGGAGGGTTCTGCAAGATTTTGAAGGAGTGCTTGGAGACAACAGGAGTGGAGACCAGTGCAGTGTTCTACGAGGGGCAGACCACAACGAAGTTTGACCAGTCACTGACAGTGTTGACCTTGAAGGTTCCAGTTGACCCACGAGTACCAGAGTTCAAGGAGGCCAAGGTCTCGTGCTTCGAGAACTCGACCTTGGAAGCTCACCAGTGTTGTGCCCGACTTGCGCTGAAGGAGGTTTTCCAGTAGCTTAGTCAGAGGTTGAAGGATACACCTTTCAGTGTTCTACCGACAGCGGTCTACGACGCCATCAGGTGGAACAAGGACCAGACAGAGTACACAGAGGTGGACACAGTGGGCAAGGATGAGAAGGAGCAGATTGCAAGCAGGTGCATTCACGCTCAAGACCAGACACTCTACTGGGCAGATGCAGAGATCGTGTTTCTAAGACGCAAGTGGGACGACACCTTGGGACGACACATGGGTGGGCCCTGCTGAGCCCCACACACACGTCACAACCCTCTATTGTCTACCGGTCTCCTCCTCTCTCAGAGTCTCAGTTATCTCTTTCCATTTTCTCTTTCTTAGGGTCCATTTGGCACAACTTCTCCAATAGCTTAGGAAAGCTGTTTTGGACGAAGTTGTGCCAAAGAGTGTCCCAAAACAGTTTCACCGGGGAAGCGGCCGGAAGACGTGCTCTCTGGAGCGGTTTGGCCGGGGCGAAGCTGCAAAAGGGCAGCTTCCCCCGCTTCACCCTACCCTTTGCCAAGGCTGCCCCCGGGTGGGGCCTGCGGGGAGGTGGCGGCGCACGGCCGAGGCCGGCGTGGGAGCAGATGGGGAAGACCGGCGGGGAGGAGACCGCCAATGGAGGAGGCTGCCGGCGGAGAGAAGATGGGGAAGACCGGCGAGGAGAAGATGGTGTCGTCTCTATGGCCGGCCGGTGAGCTCCGCGCGGGTTGCGTCCAGGGCCGGTCGGTGAGCTCCGCCCGGGCCGCCTCCATGGCCGTCGAGGAGCTCGATGGCAGCACAAGGGAAACCAGGGGGAGCTTGATGGCGGTGCCAGGGAAGCCAAGGGAAGGTGGGAGGCGGTGGGCGCAGGCGGCGGGGGAGATCGGCAGATCGCCGACGAGGGGAGGCGCGACGGGGGTGGCACGACGGGTGTGAGGCAGGGCAAGGGATGCGAATGGATAAGGCAGGGGAGCCGGGGAGGGGATGTAGTGGAGAATTGAAGGGAGAGGAGAAATTTAAAAAAAGAAAAAATTGAGAAGGAAAATTTAAAGGAAAAAGAAAAGGAAAAAGAGGAGAAAAAAGAAAAGAGAAGGGTATTTTGGACATTTCACTCTTTACACAGCCAGGAGAAACTGTTTTGCCAAACGTTTTTCCAAAACAGTTTCAGATTCAACAAAAAATCTGCTTCACCAGCATAGCCACAACTGTGACAAACGCACCCTTATACCTTCTCCCGATCCAGATCCTGAAGGCATGGTCGGAGCCATGGGATGAGGTGAGGTGAGTGCGTCCAGACGACGAGCTTCTAGGGGAGCAGCAGCTCGCTCCCAGCGGCGAGCTCCCCGAGGAGAGCAGCAGCTTGCATGAGTAGCGCCCCCCTGGGGTGATCTGTGCTAGGCATCGCTGAGAGCGGCGACGGCGCACCCCCTGGGTCCGCGGCCACGGCGGCGAGCTCCAAGGAAGCGGTGATATTTTGTTTTTGGTTTTTTCCTTAGATTTTTTTCTTTAAAACTTTTTTGTTTCCATCAGTTTTTTTTGCAAAATCTTTTCTACAAAGTTCTTTTTGTTTTTCCAAAAAATATTTCTGCAAAAATTTTTCCACAAAGTTAAATTTGTTGCAAAAAATTCGTGGAGCATCGGTCTGATTTTTTCTGTTTCTTTTTTGCAAAAGTTTTATAAAAAAGTTTCTTTTTTCGATCAAAAATTTTCTGTATAATTTTTTCTGAAGTTTCTTTGAAACTTTTTCATCAAATGTTTCCCCTATTTTTTGTTTTTCAAAAAAGTTTTTGCCCTGATTATGTTCAAATTTTTGTGTATAGTTTTTTTCTCAAATTTGTTTGAAAAGTTTTCTTCAAAATAGTTTTATGATTTTTTTCAAAAACTTTTTTTAGAACGGAACGGCAAAAGATTTGCCGTAAATTTTATTAGAAGGAGCTTAAAAAAAACAAGAAAACAAGAACATGGTAAAGGAAGAAAAACAACTCCAACTACAGGTGCCACACCACTGACCTACAACGCCTCTAGCAACCGAAAAACAACAACAAAACAAGAAACCACTGAAAGGATTCGGGCACCACACAACCTAACACGCATGTAGTTATTAGCCTTGTGAAGGCCTAATGCTCCTGGCAGCATGAAGAAGTTGAATGTCTTCTTTGACGAGGTAGGCAAGTTCAAGAGGTGGTTTGGCAATTTGTTGGAAAGTACGTCGGTTACGTTCTTTCCAAATATTCCACCAAAATTGAAGAATAAGGCCATCAAATGTGGTTTTGTGAGCTTTGTCAACTTGGTGACGACACTGTTTCCACCAACTGTAAATTGAATTTGATCCATTGATGGGTGGTAACCTCCGGAGATCGAACCATCGGGAAAGGTGATCCCAAACAGTACAGGTGTAGGTGCAATTTTTTGCATAGATGCTCCGGTGTCTCAGGTGCACTTAGGCATAATTTGCAAAGAGGATCATGTGGCCAGCCACGCTTTGCTAGATTGTTAGCTGTGAGGATCTTCCGTTGGAGTAGAATCCAAGCGAAGGTCTTGCATTTTGGTTCGGCTTTTGCCCGCCATATCGGTGTGATTGTCTTCCTTTTGAAAAGGCCCTGGAATTGTATCTGGTATGCGCTTCTGGCAGTGTACTCGCCATCTGGTGTCCATCGCCATTTGATTTGGTCTTCTAATGTTGCATTCCGGTCGATTGAGTTGACCATGTCCCATAGCTTCACATATTCATGGACTTCTACGCTGGATTGTAAGGGGGCTATGTGAGCAATCCATCTGTTGTTCTGTAGTGCCTTTGATACAGAAATGTTTTTCCGTTTTGATTTTTTGAATAAACATGGAGCTATACTGATCGGTGCTGTCCCATTGATCCAACTAGACTGCCAGAATTGTGCTTTGTCGCCATTGCCCACCGTCACTATAGTTGATGCATTAAATAGTGCTTTATCTGCTTTGTCAGTTGGGATATCCAAACCTGACCACGGTCTCCCGTCGTCTTTCCATTTGTACCAATACCAACGAAGCCGCAAAGCTCTCGCTAAACGCTCAAGGTCCAGGATACCGAGTCCACCTAAATCCCTTGGTGTGCAAACCGTTGGCCAATTTACTAAGCAATGACCGCCACTGATTTTGTCCGGCTCCTCCCCCTTCCAAAGGAAACTCCTTCTCATCTTGTCAATCTGGGTGATAAACCATTTTTGTGCCGGAAAAACCGTCAAGTGGTATATCGGTTGGGAGGTTAGGACGCATTTGACGAGGGTTTCACGACCAGCTAGGGACAAAAGTTTACCCTTCCAACCTGGTAGACGACCCCCAATTTTGTCAAGTAGTGGCTGGACCTCAACTCTCCTAAGCTTGCGAGTGTGAAGGGGTAGGCCCAAATACTTTCCCGGGAATTTGCAGATCTTTCTAGGGAAATCAGTTAAGGTTGCAGTGACTAACTCTTCCGAACATCTAATTGGAAAAATCTCCGTCTTGCTTAAGTTTACATTGAGGCCTGAACAATTGCCAAATATCTTTAGTATTGTGTTGATGTTGTGGAGTTCAAAAACTTTTTTGGTCCTGATATTTTTGTATTTTTTGTTCTGAAATTTATTTTGCTCGTAATTTTTTTACTACTGTTGTGCGGGCAGTGCATGTGCTGGAGTATGGTAGTGGCCGCCTGGTCGGAAAATCGACGCATGTGCTGGAGTATGGTAGTGGCCGCCTGGCCGTATGGTAGTGCATGTGCTGGAGTATGGTAAATTCGTCATCACTGCAATTCACCGACGATCATCACTGCATGTACTGCATTGCGTCGTTGGACTCCATCACTGCAATTCTCGGCGGTCTCGGTCTCGTGGCCGTCGTCGGCGGGCAAGTTCCGGGACGACATCGTGCAGTCGGTGATGAAGCCCATGCTCGACTTCCTGCAGCAGACGGGCTCCTACCTCTCTGTCAATTACTATCCCTACTTGACATACATGTCTCGACCAGGTGGCACATTATTCAACCTCGTCTACGTCTTGGCGAACCCCAACAACCCCGACGTGGTCGACCGGAACGCATGGCTTTGCCGAGAGCGATATGCTCTCGGCACAGGCACCTATACTCTCGGCACAGCCTGTGCCGAGTGGGAACCCTCGGCAAAGGGCTCTCGGCACCACTGGGCCGGCATAGCGGGCTTTGCCGAGAGCCAAACGAGGCCCTCTCGGCACAGGCACCACTAGGGATCACGCCGTCTGCCGCCGGTGCTGGGCCCACCATTTCTTTGCCGAGAGCCACATGGCAGGCTCTCGGCAAAGAAGATCCCTATGTCGAGAGCCGTTGACCGGGCTCTCGGCATAGGCGCGGTCAGGGTGGACCGCGTCAGCTGCGGGACCCACCGCTTTGCCGAGATTGGCTGAGCTGGCTCTCGGCAAAGGACCGGCCATGGGGCCCGCCTCGCCCCGGCCCCACCTCTTTGCCGAGAGCCAGGCTCTCGGCACAGAGGCGTCCAGGAGCCCACGTCAGCCCATTTGCCGAGAGTAGAAGCCATTGCTCTCGGCATAGAAGCAATCTTTGCCGAGAGCATTGGCTTTTACTCTCGGCATAGAAGCAATCTTTGCCGAGAGCAATGGCTTCTACTCTCGGCAAAGGCCCTTTTGTTTTTTTATTTTTCCAGCAGCTTCATATGTTAGCCTCATCACATATACATCATCACAGGTAGTATATAATCATCACAGGCAGTATGTAATCATCACAGACAATTAATATTCATCACAGGCAGGTAGTATTCATCACAGACACATAATTAAGTTCCAAATGAAAGTGCAAGTCACGAAGGTCCAAATGCAAGTGACGAAGGTACATAAACATAGACACGACACATGCAAGTCACGATGGTCCAAATGCAAATAAAAGTTGGTAAGTCTGAACTCACTTGTCCAGCGGGTGGTACCCCGCCCCTCCCGTCGGTGGCTCCTCTGGCCACGACCCCCACCCAGACCCCTGTGGCTGCTGTGTCATCCCCGGCTAAGAGAACGACGGTCCCTGAGGTGGGAGCTGAGCTCCAGCCACCACCATCATCCATGGGCCACGCGGCATCCCCCACTGGCCCCACTGCATCCCCCACGGAGTCTGCTGAGCTGGCGGCGACATTTTGTATCCCGTAGGCCCCTCATTTGATGCCGCTGATAAATTCTGCATAGGAATGATAATATAAGATTTTGAGCATGTATACCAAGTCATTTCTGATTTCTACGTCATTCTAGGTTTCGCTATCATTATATGTTCTATACAACAATAAGAAATGCAAGTACAATGTTTTCTAGCTCACTACGAGTAATTCTAGGTCATTCTAGTTGTGGAGTGTAATTCTAAGTCATTCTAGGTCATTCTAAGTCATTCTAGCTCATTACGAGAAACAAAAGAGCAAGATAGGTTGGAAAGTAACTCACGGGAGAAATAGCAGTCGGTCGAGGAACTAGAGTGTAGAACACCTGCGGTGGCGGAGGGAGTTGCACCTGTGGCGCTACCGCGTGACCAAGGCTCTGCATGTATTGAACCATAGCGGCCATCTGCTGACTGTTGGCCTCTTACAACACGTCCAACTGCCTCTGGTGGGCCTCTTGCATCCTTTGCATCTGCTCATCGACGTGCCTCTGCGCCTCTTCTAACTGCCTCTCCCGCTCAGCCCTCTCTGTTGCAAGCTGAGCCTACAATATTTGATCCAAACATTAGAATACAAAGCAAACATATGAAAATGTCAATGAACAACAGATAGAACAGAAATAACCTGGAAGTTCGCCTGCAAGGTCTCCGTAACGGTGGGTCGTCGTTCTATGGACGGGGCTGAGCTTGTGCCCCTATCTTGAGATCGAACCTGCGAGAGAGTCGGAACATCGCGTGGGACCAGGAGAGAGTCGCCAACAAAGTATCGTCCATGCTTCCTGCCTTCTCCAATCGTGACGACGGTTTCTGGATCAAAAGGCTCTCTCACTAGATCGAAGTCTGGCCCACGAACCGCCCTTGCCATCGTGGTGTACTTCTGGATGTGGGGCTTGATTGTCAGGTTGGTGTACGCCTCAGGCGGGTCGTCAGGGTTGAAGGTGACGTCGGACGTCGCCCTGGCCTTGTGTGCCATGCCATATACCTCGAGCTCACCGCATGGTCGATTCTCATGTGCCTTAGACTGCAGGAAAACAACAAAGTTAGAAAACAAATAAATTATGCAGTATTGAGAGTTAGAATAAAAAAAAAGATTAACGTACCCATCTATGACCATACTCGCGGACGGTAAGGTTGCCTTGATGGTGTGCCTGACCTGGCATCTTCAAACGCCTCTCCCGACGCTCGAGGTGCTTTTCCTCCCAATCATCTGCAAACCACAAGGCCACAATCGCACTCCAAGCCTGAGGCATATCGGCGAGCCACCATGGGGGCACCTTGTGACATCCCGGCCCAAGGCTTAATAGGATTGATAAGGATACTCATACCAACAAGTTGCAACTTCTTTTCCGGAAGCCTATCACCAAAAAAACTTCAAAGTTAAGCATTCTTAGCTTGGAGTGATGGGTGACCGACCGGGAAGTCATTCTCGAGTGCGCATGAGTGAGGACAAAGTGCGCAGAAAAGACATGTGTTGGTCTGTGAGGATATTCTTGGGGTCCTAGAGAGCTGCCAGGGGTAGGCGGGCCCGGCCTCAGGTAGGCGGGTCGTTACAAATGGTTCTTGGGGTCCTAGAGAGCTGCCAGGGGTAGGCGGGCCCGGCCTCGGGTAGGCGGGTCGTTACAAATGGTATCAGAGCCGACTCTCACGGTTTCACGGGTGCGTGCGGTCGCAATTGCGCAGGCATGGTGTGCATGGCTGGTGTGGGCCCTGAGTGGTCACACAGCATGGCACATGCGCTGGCACTGGGCCCACGGACGTGGCCAAGAGAGGACGTTCCTGGCTTGGGGTTGATCAACGAGGACGTCGATCTTCTAAGGGGGGGTGTATGTGACATCCCGGCCCAAGGCTTAATATGATTGATAAGGATACTCATACCAATAAGTTGCAACTTCTTTTCCGGAAGCCTATCACCAAAAAAACTTCAAAGTTAAGCGTGCTTGGCTTGGAGTGATGGGTGACCGACCAGGAAGTCATTCCCGGGTGCGCATGAGTGAGGACAAAGTGCGTAGAAAAGACATGTGTTGGTCTGTGAGGATATTCTTGGGGTCCAAGAGAGCTGCCAGGGGTAGGCGGGCCCGGTCTCGGGTAGGCGGGTCGTTACACACCTGCACGTCATCAAGTGCATACCATACAAGAACATCAAATTGAGCATATTTTATGCATTTACCTCCATGTATTGCTCTGGAGTGAGCCGCATGTTACGGACGTCCCTTTTTGTGACTTTCTCACCATACTTAGTCTTATAGGCAACGTTTTACGAGACACGCGACTCATACATCATATCCGTCACAAGCTTCTGACAAGGGTACATCGCACACTCAGTCGCCTTCTGCTCGTATCCCGCCTGGCATCTGTAGAAATCCTGCATATAGAAGCAATGTCAATACTTCAGGAATATCCAATTAATTCGATTTAGTGAGAAATACAATTTATTGCGAGGAAGACTCATCCAAAACTCGCCAACCACCCGGCCGGCCTTGGTCTAGAACGACCTGCCTGTCGGATCAGTCCAATCGGGCTTGAGCCTGTAGTGGTCAAACTACGTCGCCAGCACCTCTCGAGCGTCTTCTCCCTCGCCAACTGTCACGAACCCGGGGTAGTGTTGCCTGCACAAAACGCCCAAGATGCCATTGGGAAGATGATTATGAGCACCTAGAGTCTCGATCTCCCACCCCCTGCCAAAATGATTTCACACAAATTATTCGTTTCAATCGCGAGTTTGAACAGAACCAATGAAAAAGCTGTGATAAGTTACCGTAGTCCCTTAGGTTTAATAATCGGTCAGTTCAAGGGCAGTGTCGGTCAATCAGGAAGCCGAGCGGGGCCTCGCAAATAGACCTTCGGCAAAGGCCCCGCCCCGCCCCCCAGCTCCTCATCCTCATGCGCCTCCTCATCCTCATGCGCCTCCTCCTCTTCCTCCTCATCCCTCTCCTGCTCCACCTCATACTCCTCATCTGACAACGACTGCGCCGTTGTGGGTGCACCTTTGCGAGCCCTGGATCCAGACGATGAGGAGGGTGCCTCAGAGGGGGACCTCGTCACCCTCCTAGCAGCCATCGTCCCGGAGCCCTGAGCAACGTCATCTTGGTACAAGTCATTGATGCTCCTCACCAGAGGGGCGCGACGAGGAGGGTGCTTTGGCATCTTTGATCAATCACCCGAAAAAAAGAGATCAAACCAGTCAGTACATAATTACATGTAAATAGCAATTAGTAAATAAAAAAATAAAATATCCTAGTAAATAAGAAACAAATTATCATAGAAATTTAGAAACATAATTACAATTAGTACGGATCTTACATGTTTTAGAAATATTCATCATGATCCGGATTATCCGGATCATAAGTCTCATCACTATCACTATCACTATCACGCATGTCCATAGGCTCAACGCCGTGCACCAAAGGAGGAACAGTGTCATCATCATCACTGATATTGCCTAAATGTAATCGCTCAAGTAATTGTAAGTCATCATCATCATGAACCTCTTCTGCAGCATCGTTGTTGTCAATAATTTCATTGTCTACTTCCATTCCGATCTCTTCGGTTAAGTTTATTTCAAACCTCCCTTGTAGCCCATCTTCCTGAAAGAACTCTCCAGCATATGTGTTTGGGTCTAGTAGGTGGTAATCTTCATCGTTTGGGGCAGGTAGTTTACCGTGTGGCGATACCTTGTACACAACATCCCTACCCCTGAGACTCTTGACCTTTTTACAAGGGTATGAAAGGTAATATACTTGCGTGGTCTGTTGGGCCACAATATAGACATCGTGTCCTGGGTACACGGATGACTGTTTAATTTTGATGAGCTCAAGATTATGGTTCCGTCTGATAACGTTTGAATCAAACCAATGACACTTGAATATGACAGGTTTAAGAGGTTTGCAACCACGGTACTCGAGTTGGTATATTTCTTCAAGTCTTCCATAATACTCTACCCCCATCAGTTTGGCCATGCGTACAAACTCCATTATTTGTGGTTCTTTGATTGGGCCTTTTCTGCTCGTGCCATGTCGTGTGAAAGCGATATCCATTCACGTCATAAGCAGCATATGACTTGACCCTCCAGGAGAAACCATCGGCAACCTGTCTCAACTCAAGACTCATAGACGCATCGGTTAGGCCCTGCAAGTTCAGGCATGATTGTGGTTAATGTGATACTGAGTACGAGTTAAATTACTTCTAATGTACTGAGTACGGGCTAAATTACCTTCTGTTTGAACTAGGAAATAAAATCGGCACGTAGAAGAAGGATTTCCTCCTCGTGGCCGGTAGGTGGCCTTGAACAATGCCAAAGTGGCCCAATAAATTCACTACACCAAATCAAATGAGGTTGGATGCAGATAAGGCAAGATACGAGAAAGGAAATGATGACCTTTATTGACAACTTACTTTATGTATGGTCGTACTTCGTCAAGGTTGCGCAGAACATATATCGTGATAGCGCACCACTCTTCAAGAGTTAAGGTCTTGAACTTCACACCACTTGCACTTCCGAGTTGTCCTCGGAAAAGGCTGAGGTTCGATTCATTTGTGTCAGCATTGTACCGAGGAGGTCGATTATGCACGCTGGGAAGGTGCTCAGCATAGTATTTAGTTATGAAGTTTGACACCTCCTGCAGAATGGATGCCTCTGCAATGCAAGCTTCAACTTTATTTTTATTTTACATGTACTTAGAAGAAACTTTTGAACCCTCTCAATTGGATAGCACCAACAGTTCTGCACGGCCCCCCCAATCGTGCCTCGTGCGGGAGGTGCAAAATCATATGTTGCATCGGATTGAAGAAGCCGGGTGGAAAGATCTTCTCTAGCTTACAAAGCAACACAGGTGCCATTTCTTCCAGTTTGTCAATCACCGCCTTAGATAACTCCTTAGCACAAAGGAGACAGAAGAAATAACTCAATTCTGCTAGCACTTGCCACACATGCTCAGGTACATAGCCTCGAACCATCACCAGAAGAAGCCGCTCGATCCATATGTGGTAGTCATGACTTTTCAGCCCCTTTATTCGTAGACGAACTATGTTGACTCCCCTCCTCAGATTTGTAGCATATCCATCAGGGAACATTCATTTTTGCATCCACTCTAATACTTCCTTCCTTTGTTCCCTACTAAGGACGAAATCAGCCTTAGGCCTTTTCCATGTCTTGCCCGGTACAGCCTTCGGGATGACTTGCTTTGGCCTGTCGCATAACATTTCTAGATCGAGTCTAGCCTTAACATTGTCTTTACTCTTCTCTGGTATATCCATGATTGTAGCCCATAGTGCCTCGGCAATATTTTTTTTGGTGTGCATCACATCAATGTTATGTGGAAGAAGAAGATCTTTCATATAGGGTAGCCTCCACAAGCCTGATTTCTGAGCCCAGGCATGCTGCACACCATATCCCACAAAATGATGTTCTCCTTCTTTGAGCACGAGAGTGTCTAACTCAGCTTGAATCTCGGCACCTGTCATCATGTGCGGTGGTGGATCTTTAACTACGACACCTTTCGTAAAGTTCTTGGTATCTAGTCTGAATTGATGGTCAAGAGGGAGAAATTGCCAATGTTTGTCGAACGAAGAAAACTTGCCACCCCTCCTCAACCAAATGAACATCAGAGCTGCCTTGCATACTAGGCAAGGGAACTTCCCGTGGACACACCAGCCGCAAAATAACTCATAAGCCGGCATGTCATGCAGGGAGTGCATGTACCACACGTGCATTCTGAAGTTTGTCTTCGTAGCTCGGTCGTATGTTCACACCCCTTCCTCCCAAGCCTTGAGCAAATCATCAATCAGAGGCTCCATGTACACACTCATATTATCTCCCGGGTATCCAGGAATTATCAACGACACGAATATGTATTGCCATTGAAAGACGATGCCCGGGGGTAGATTGAGAGGGATAACAAACACGGGCCAACTCGTGTGCGGGGCAACCGTCATTCCAAAAGGATTGAATCCATCTATCGCCAGCGCAACACGTACATTGCGAGCCTCTCCCGCTTTCTCACCATGAATCTCATCAAAACGGGTCCATGATTCTGTATCAGATGGATGTGTAAGGTTATCACTGTATCGGTGACCTGTTTTGTGCCAAGTCATTTGCTTCGCAGATTCCTCAGTCATGTAAATCCATTGGATCTACTGTATGGGCGGGAGGTACCGCAGGACACTTACTGGGATCATGAGCTGTGTCTTTTTACCCTCACCAGGGTCTACCTCCACGAACCGAGACGCTTTACATTTCGGACAGTGCGTCACATTCTCATGTTCTTTCCTGAATAAGACGCATCCTTTCGGACAGACATGTATCTGCTCGTATGGCATCTTAAGTGCACGAAGGACTTTTCGTGCTTCATACATGTTCTTCGGCAAAATGTGACCTTTGGGAAGCATGTTGCCAAAACGGTCATCAAAGTATCGAAGCAATCTCGACTCAGGTTGTGCTGGGACTTTACGGCCATCAGGCGGTTGATGGCATCTAGTTGAGATAGTTCGGTGTGCTGGTGAAGGGGTTTTTGTGCGGCAGCCAACATGTCATAATACGCTTTCGCACTTGGCTCTGGCTCCTCCTCTGGACGTTCTCCTTGAAAATGTGCTTCATGAAAGTCATCTATCATGTCTGCTACTCCAGCATCACCATCAAGTTCTCTGATGCATTGCCTCACAGCCTCGTCTCTCATTCGACAGGTTTCACTATGGTACGTCCACTTTGTATAGTCTTTCGTAAATCCATGCTTGTACAGATGTGCTGCCATGTCCACCTTTGTATGACGGTGTGTGTTTCCGCAGTGGCTGCAGGGACACCAAATGTTTTTCGTGTCTTTATGCCCCTTAACTTTTCTGAATGTTTCATCAAGGAAAGCTTGAGCATTCGTAATCCATTCCTCTGTCACACGACCACCACTTGCCCATCCGTTGTACATCCACTCACGGTCACCCATTCTCTATCATATGAGCGAGTTATATAAAAACATTGCATCATCTACACGATGTCTACACAATCTAATAGGTAAAGATAGGTCCTAATCCCACCCGTGGATGCATAGGTGGGGTCAGTTCCTATGGTCTACTCCGATCCGAGACAGAATTTCAGCAGCACCTCCCTGCTGTTCTCCAAATACACGTCCCGTTAGGGAGATTGTGTATCCGGAGAACAACAGGGAGGTGCTACTGAAACTCTGTCTCGGATCGGAGTAGACCATAGAAACTAACCCCATCTATGCATCCACGGGCTGTCCAAAAAACCTGGACAATTCGAAACAGATACAATCATAAATATGAAAAGTTCTACATATTTTGAACTGTATCTCTTCCGAACGGGAGACGCCTAACTAGGTTTCGCAATCTATGACATCAAATTGAAACAAGAGCATTTTGTGTGTGCTCACCTAGTAACTCGATGGCGAGGCAGGGGCGGGCGGCAAGACCAGGACTCCGAGACAGGGGCGGGCGGCAAGACCAGGACTCCGAGACAGGGGCGGGTGGCGTGACCTCCTACTCCTCCTTCAGCGGTGGCAATGACAATAGAGAATTTCCTGCAAAAATAGATCAATGATGAGTGTCTATTCAAAATTTCGACAGCACCTCCCCTGTATGGTGAGGTTTCCAAAACCTGCAACAAATCCAAAACATGCAACAAAAGCCACGACACGAAGGTCGGGCTACACACGGGCTTCCTTCCAACGGCTCGTTGACCGGACAAATCACATGTGGTGCCCCAAGCTAGCCACGAGGCTCACCTAGTAACTCGATGGCGAGGCAGGAGCGGGCGGCAAGACCAGGACAGGGGCGGGCGGTAATAGAGACTTTCCTGCAAAAATAGATCAATGATGAGTGTATATTCAAATTTCGACAGCACCTCCCCTGTACGGTGAGGTTTCCAAAACCTGCAACAAAAGCCACGACACGAAGGTCTGGCTACACACAGGCTTGCTTTCTTCCAAGGACACGATAAAGTCTTGCGACAAGCATTCCAAATTTATAGAAATAGGCATGGCAACAGTAAAATTAAACATCATATAAACTTGCTAACTACCTAATTAAATTTGCTAACTACCTAAATCAATTTGCTAAAATTGGTACCTATATTTGCTAACTAAAATTGCTACCTACATTTGCTAACTGAAATTGGTACATATATTTGCTAACTAAATTTGCTACCTACATTTTCTAACTAAAATTTGCTAACTAAATTTGCTACCTACATTTGCTAACTAAAATTTGCTAACTAAATTTGCTAACTAAATTTTGCTAACTACATTTGCTTACCAAGGGCAGCAGGGCACGGGGAGGAGCTCCGGGCCGGCTGAAAGTGCATCTAGGCCACTAATTATTTTGGTGATAATGACAATTATAATTTGAGTATTTGATAGTTTATCTAAGATGTGTGCAGGAATAAAGGAGATAAAATTTCATATGTGAAAGGAAGGATCTCAATTTCGTATATATGTGTTGAAGCTCAAATCGGCGATTTAATTTAAATTTCATTACGAATTTGAGTATAGGAAACACCGTACTATAAAGAGGGACGTGTTTGATAGATCAAAGTTAGTTGCAAGTGCTTTAGTTAAGATCTAACAACCTTTGAGAGACACTATGCACTCACGGCACGTTTTTGTGCCTTTTCTGTGCAGGGCGGGTGACCCACCCCCTAGGGGTGGGTGACCCGTTTTGCCTCTGGTGAGAGGCGGGTGACCCGCCCCCATAGGGTGGGTGACCCGGGGTTGGCAGGCGGGTGACCCGCCCTATGGGGCCGGGTGACCCGGCCTGTGCACAGTTTGCCCCTAACGGCTAGTTCGGGAGTGAGAGGTATTTATACCCCTTCTCCCTCCTTTCTAGGGTTACGCCTCCTCCATTGGAACACCTCCTAAGCTTACTTCCCTCTCTCCCAACTCCCTTCTAAGCACTCCTAGCAAGGATTCAACCTAGGGTTTGGGTGTGAGAGACATTTGAGGTGTGAGATTAAGCCCCTTTGTGAGAGCTCTTCGTGTGTTCATCTCAAGAAGCACTTTTGGCGGCTTTGGTTCATCGATTCGCGTTTATTACTTTTGAAGATTGCTTCTAGACGGTTAGGCGTCACCCGTTGAGTGCCCTCTCCGTGTTGAGCACCTGGGAACGTTTGTATTACCCTCTCCTTTGTGGAGATTTCTTAGTGAGCACCAATCTTCCTTTGTGGGGATTGGGTGAGGCAAGTGGCTCTTCGTGATAGCCCTCCCTTTGTGGGAACCTCAACGGAGACGTAGCTTCCTTGGTGGAAGTGAACTTCAGATTAAATCTTTGTCTCTTGCTCGTTCGTGTTCATCTCCTCCTCTCTAACCCTAGAAGCTTATTTTGTCCCGATCTACTTTTGTGTGTTGTTGCTTGGCATATCATCTTGTGTAGGTTGTCTACAACATCCTTGGTGAACTTTTGATTCAAAGGGTTTCGGTAAAATCACTTCTTTCTTAAGTAATTCATTCTTGTTTCCCTGTCGCAGGGTGACCTGCCCTCCCCCCCCCGCGGGTGACCCGGCCATAGGGTGCGGGTGACCTGGCATTTGATCCGCTGCTCAGTTTTTCAGGAAAATTTGAAGTGATCCTATTCACCACCCCCTCTAGGCATCACAAGGTCCTTTCAATTGGTATCACAGCCTAATCCCTTGATTTAGGCTTAACCGCTAAGGGATCAAGATGTCGGGGAGTAGTGGAAACCTCTCCGCTCAAGAACTCGCCGCTCAAGAACTCGCCGCCAAGGAAGCTCAAGAGAGAGAGCTCAAGGCCGCTCTAGAGCTAATGGGGAAGGCCCCAAGCCGTACACCATCCAACATCGCGAGCTCTGATGATTCCGACTCCGACTTGGACTCGGACTCCGACTCAAGTGATGAAGATGTCAAGGATGGTGATGATGACCCAAAGAAAGCGGCGAAGAAAAGAAGAAAAACAAAGAAGAAGAAGGCGGCAAAGAAGATGGCCAAGAAGCTCCTCAAGAAGATGATCAAGAAGGAGCAAGCAAAGTATTCACACTCCGGCTACTATGAAGTGCCATTCCACTTCGGACAACTTACGGGCAACAATCCTAACGAGAAATTCTATTCCGTACATTTGGGAAAGCCTCCCCACTTCGATGGGAAAGACTATCCCAAATGGGCTTATGATATGCAAATGAACCTTTACGGGCTTCACCCTTCTCTTTGGAAGATTGTGTGTGTAGGTGTGACAATACCCACCGAAGGTGAAGCCATGACTATCGAGCATGAACAAGACCTCCACCGCAATGTTCAAGCAACAAGAATCATCACATCATCCTTGTGTGTTCAAGAGTTCAACAAAGTCCAGAACATCCAAATTACCAAGGTGATTTGGGATACACTCAAGGAGGCACATGAGGGTACCGATCATGTGAGAAGAGACAAGATTGACTTGATTCACGGAGAGCTTGAGCTTTTCGTCATGAAGGATGGAGAGACCGTGAGGGAAATGTATGATAGGCTAATACTCCTTGTCTCGGACATCAAAGCACTAGGAAGCAATGATTGGGATGATGAGAAGGTCACAAAGAAGTTGCTAAGAGTCTTCACACCGAAGAACCCAAACCTAACAACTATGATAAGAAGAGACCCAAACTACCACAACATGACTCCCAATCAACTTCTTGGTGAGATCTTGCATCAAGAGCTAGTTGATCAAGACGTGGAGAAGTCACTTACCTTGAAGGTGAACAAGAGTCTAGCCCTCAATGCTAGCTCTAGTGAAGTGGTGGAAGTAAAGCCCAAGACTTCCAAGACTAAAAATGAAGATTCAAGTGAAGAAGGAAGCACGGATGAAGAAACCGCCTTTGCCATAAGGAAGTACAAGAAGTTCTTGAAGTTCAAGGCATCAAGGAAAGGTGGTGATGATAGAAAGAAGAAGTCACAAAGAAAGTGCTATGAGTGTGGAGAGTATGGACACTTCATTGCCGAGTGTCCCAAGAATAAGAACAAGGACAAGAATGAGGAAGAGAAGAAGTACAAGGAGAAGAGCAAAGAGTACAAGAACAAGTACCAAGGGCGTGCTCACGTGGGTCAACAATGGGACTCAAGTGATGAAGATGAAGCACCAAAGAAGAAAGGCATGGCAACACTTGCCATGGCCCAAGGAGCATCTTCACCACGCCTCTTCAACAACTTCTCCGACGATGAGGACAACTCTCACTTTTGCCTCATGGCAAGAGGGAGTAAGGTACAAGAGTCAACCACCTCATCCTCTCTCACCTCATCATCATCCACACCTGGTAATGACATAGACAACTTAGATGAGGAAAAAGAAATGGAGGCTAACATGATAAAGCAATTTGGTAAAAAAGGCCATAAAGAAATTAAAAAACTTTTGGACAAATTAGAGGAAAAGAAGGAGATTCTCCACGAGCAAGAAGATTTGCTTATCCGTGAGAAGGAAAGAAACCTTGCTCTAGAGAAAACCCTTGCCGAGGAGAAAGCTAAGGTGGAGAAGTTGACCGTAGGCTTGTCCTTGGCCAATGACTCTAATAAGAGGATACTAAAAGATTACTCTTTGGCAAATGAATCTTTAGCTACCCTAAAGGCCACTCATAGTGAGCTTCAAACAAGCTTCTCATGCTTGACGGATAAATACAAAAATCTTGAAGCAAACTATAGTGCTCTTTGGGAAAGCACCAAGGCCGACCCTAAAGCAAACTTTGACTCTAATGCCTCCACTAGCAAAGATTGCTCCATATGTTCAAATGTTGATATAAATGCTCTTAAGACTAACCTTGCAAGGGTAGAGGAAACAACTAAGAGCAAAGATAAGGAGATTGCCCGGTTGAAAATGTTAATCAACCAAGGTAAGTTGGGTGCCAAGTCCATTCCCAAGGCAATTGACGCAAGAGGACTTGGGCACTACAAGGACAACAAGGTCAATGGTAGAAGGGTGGTGAAAGGGCATGAGATCCCCTTATGGAACAAGGGTGGCTACCTCAACACTATTATGGATATTGCCCATGGAGTAACCACCTCTACCACAACAAAAGAGAAGCCAAAGGTTGTGAACACCATAAAAGGAAATGGTGGCGTTAATTCTCCATCAAAGGCACCGAAGAATGTGGTGGAACACAAGCCTTCTCCAAACTACACATGTGACTATGTTGTGACCTTGGACCACAATGGTAAAATGGTGGTCAAGTATGTTGGAGCCTATGCCAAGAAGGCTATGAGGAAGAGTGTGTGGGTTCCAAAAGTTTATGCTTCTAACCTCCAAGGACCCAAATCATTTTGGGTACCTAAACCAAAAGCTTAAACTTGTTTTGTAGGCCTACTCTTCCGGTGGAACAGCATGGCTAATTGATAGTGGTGCCACTAATCATATGACCGGAGATGAAGGCTTGTTTGCATCCCTTGAGCATTATGACACCCCTACGGAAACTATCATATATGGAGATAATGGTCAAGGAGATGTGATTGGTTTAGGTAAAATTGCTATCTCAACAACAAATTCAATTGAAGAAGTTTTTCATGTTCAAGGTTTAGGGTACAACTTGTTGTCGGTTTCACAACTTTGTGAGAAAGGCTACAATTGTCTCTTTACCAAAGAGGGTGTGACCGTCTCTAGAAGTGAGGATTCCTCTATTGTCTTTGCGGGTCACCTAAGGGGAAAGCTTTACTATGTGGACTTCACAAAAGTAAAGGTGGACCCTAAGGCTTGCTTAGTGGCAAAATCCGACATGGGTTGGTTATGGCATCGCCGACTAGCTCATGTTGGCATGAGGAACTTGGCCAAACTTCAAAAGGACGAGCACATCCTAGGACTAACAAATGTTGTTTTTGAGAAAGATAGGTTATGTAGTGCATGTCAAGCGGGACAGCAAGTTGGAGCGCATCATCCCGCTAAGAACATCCTTTCAACATCAAGACCATTGAAGCTTCTACACATGGACTTGTTTGGACCAATTGCCTACATAAGCATCGGTGGTAACAAATATGGTTTAGTAATTGTTGATGACTTTTCCCGTTTCACTTGGGTATTCTTTTTACAAGATAAAAGTGAAGCAAAGGGAGTGGTCAAGAAGTTCATAAGAAGGGTTCAAAATGAGTTCGAGCTAAAGGTCAAGAACATAAGAAGTGACAATGGTTCGGAGTTTAGGAACACTCAAGTTGAAGAATTCCTTGATGAAGAAGGCATCAAGCATGAACTCTCCGCTCCATACACTCCTCAACAAAATGGCGTTGTTGAGAGGAAGAATCGTACGTTGATTGAAGCGGCAAGAACAATGCTTGATGAGTACAAGACTCCGGACTCATTTTGGGTGGATGCCATCAACACCGCGTGCCATGCCGCCAACCGCCTCTACCTCCACAAGTACTTGAACAAGACTCCCTACGAGATCATCACCGGTAAGAAACCTAGTGTGCACTACTTTAGGGTCTTTGGATGTAAGTGTTTCATACTTAACAAGAAACCCAAAGCCTCAAAGTTTGCATCCAAGGTTGATGAAGGTTTTCTCATTGGTTATGGAACTAACGAACATACCTATCGTGTTTTCAACAAGACCACCGGTTGTGTTGAGACCACGGTAGACGTGAAATTTGATGAATCCAACGGCTCTCAAGGAGAGCAAGTTAGTGAAAACCTTGTAGATGATGAAGAACCTCCAAGTATATCCATCTTTAGAATGGGCACCGGTGAAGTGATGCCAAGGGAAGTTTAAGCTCAAGCCCCGGTTGACACAAGCAATCAAGATCCACCATCATCAACAAGAGTCGAACCACCTAGTTCTCAAGTTCATCAAGATGAAGGTCAAGCTCATGGTGACGATCATGGAAGTGGCCTTGATCAAAGGGAAGAACAAGGTGGTGAAGCTCAAGAACAAGTGCCTCAAGTTGAAGATAATGAAGATGGACCCATTCAACGTCAATCTCAAGCACCACATCCAAGAGTTCATCAAATGGTTCAACGGGATCACCCCATTGACAATATCCTTGGGAGCATCCAAAGAGGGGTAACAACTCGTTCAAGATTGTCAAACTTTTGTGCGTTTTACTCGTTTGTTTCCTCTTTGGAACCTCTTAGTGTGGATCAAGCTCTTGAGGACCCAGATTGGATTATTGCAATGGAGGAAGAGTTGAACAACTTCAAGAGGAATGAAGTTTGGGAGTTGGTGCCAAGACCCAAGCAAAATGTGATCGGCACCAAATGGGTTTTTAGGAACAAGCAAGATGAATTCGGTGTCGTCACAAAGAACAAGGCAAGGCTCATGGGCAAAGGCTATACTCAAGTTGAAGGCTTGGACTTTGGAGAGACTTATGCTCTGGTGGTTAGGCTTGAGTTAATACGTATACTCTTGGCTTATGCTACTCATCATGACTTCAAGCTTCATCAAATGGATGTGAAGAGCGCATTCTTGAATGGACCTCTCCAAGAAGAAGTTTATGTTGAATAACCACCGGGTTTTGAAGATCCAAACTTCCCCAACCATGTGTACAAGCTCCATAAGGCGCTCTATGGGCTCAAGCAAGCTCCTAGAGCATGGTATGAATGCCTTAAGGATTTTCTTCTCAAGAACGGTTTTGAGATAGGCAAAGCCGATTCTACTCTCTTCATTCAAAGAAGTGGAAAAGATATCTTTGTTTGCCAAATTTATGTTGATGATATTATCTTTGGGTCTACTAATGATAAGTTTTGTGAAGAGTTTAGTAGGATCATGACCAAGAGATTCGAGATGTCTATGATGGGCGAATTGAAGTTCTTTCTTGGGTTCCAAATCAAGCAAATGAAGGAAGGGACTTTCTTATGTCAAACCAAGTATGTGAAGGATATGCTCAAGAGGTTTGATATGGCCGATTCAAAGCCCATCAAGACTCCCATGGCATTAAATGGACATCTTGATCTCAATGAAGAAGGGAAGTCGGTCGACCAAAAGGTATATCGCTCCATGATTGGCATCCCAAGGGCTCCACTTTTGATTTACTTGGCTATTCCGATTCAGACTATGCCGGTTGCAAAGTAGATCGAAAGAGTACAACGGGGACTTGCCAATTTCTTGGTAGGTCTTTGGTGTCATGCAGCTCTAAGAAACAAAATTCGGTTGCTTTGTCCACGGCCGAAGCCGAGTATGTGGCGGCCGGTGCATGTTGTGCACAACTTTTGTGGATGAAGCAAACATTGAGTGATTACGGTTATGTGTTTAGTAAGATTCCACTCTTATGTGACAATGAGAGTGCCATCAAGCTAGCAAACAATCCGGTGCAACACTCTAGAACAAAGCACATAGATATTCGACATCATTTATTAAGGGATCATGAGGCTAAGGGAGATATTGCTCTACGTCATGTAAGCACAGAGAGGCAACTTGCCGATATCTTCACTAAGCCTCTAGATGAGCAAAGGTTTTGTGCTTTGAGAAGTGAATTAAATATCTTGGATTCTCGTAACTTGGCTTGACATGTTGCACATACTTGATTGTTGCCTAGATAGGTTGAAAACGTTTTATTTTCTCTCTTTGTGTGAGTTTTTCAAAAAGATTGGATTTTTGAGATCGTTTAGATCAAATCTTGATTCAAGTGGCTATAGTTTTGAATGATTGTTTGTTGCTAGCCACTTGTAGTCAAGGGTTCATAACAAGTTAACCACGGGTCACCCGCACCCTCTTGGCGGGTCACCCGTTTCTTCTCTGGTGGACGGCGGGTCACCCGCCCTCTCATGACGGGTCACCCGGGCTTTCAAGGACTTAGCCAAAATCTCGCTCTCCAGGCAGGGGTGGGTCACCCGGCCCCCTAGGTCGGGTCACCCGTTTCGGCTCTGGAGGGAGCCGGGTCACCCGCCCCCCCAGGCCAGGTCACCCGCACCTCTCGTCCACGGAAAAAAGGACCCAGGGCGGGTCACCTGTGTTGCCTCTGTGTGACACCGGGTCACCCGGCCCTGCGGTCAGGGCTATATAAAGCCCGCGGCCAGCGCCCCTCTCCTAGTTCTTCTTTCTTCCTTCTCCTCTTCACCCGCCGCCGGACCCCTAGGAGCTCCCAAGCGATTTTTGCACCCCTCAGTCCAAATCTCAAGCTCGTGGGTGCATTGGATCGAGCTCCTCTTCAAGTTCAACATCCCCTTTGATTCCTCCGCAAATCTCGCGGGAAAAGCAACGGTAAACTTTTTCAAAATCCCCTTTTCCTGATCTCTCAATGTGGTTCGTTCTAGGCGATTTCCTCTGGTCAAAAGCTTCATCTAGCACCCTAGAACTCATGCCTAAAATCTCGTTTCGATTCATGAACTCCTCAACTCGCAATAGGTGATTAGGGTTCATCCCGCCTGGGGCGGGTGACCCAGCCTCCCGCGGGGTGACCCCTTCTTGCTCGTTTCTCTACCCAATCTTAATCCCTTATTGCATATCTCTCTCGGATGGGTCGAGACAAAGTTCAAGGCAAAGGGAAGGAGATTCAAAGTGACGAAGTCGTTTCAAGTGAAGATCATGACCGTGCCTCCGATGATGATTACTCTCAACCCGCTCGCACAAAGAGGTCCATGCCCCAAGATCCTCTGGCTCGTGCTCTTGGTCGTGGTCGTGGAGATAGTGGCAATCCCATGCTAAGGAAGAAGGTGTTGACTAGTGGCCCTAAGGGAAGTCATGCTCGAATGAAGAATGCAAGCACCGGCGATGAAGGGGGACGTTATGATGATGATGTTGACATATCTATCTATACAAGGATGGTTGTCCCCATTCATCCACCGGAACGGACACGCAAAGACCCCAAGTTGGTTGATTATTCCAAGCATGCCAATGACATCTCACCTCTCCGGTTCCAAGATCCATGGAAGCTTCCACAGAATTTCTTTTGTGATGATCGTTTTTGGCGTGCCCATCAAGCCGATTGGTATGAATCCGTCATCATCACTAAGAAGACCATTACCACGGATATGAAATGGATTGATTGGCAACACTTGCATGACCTCACCCCCCCACTTGGAGAAATTGCTCACGCCGTCTACCTTCATTGTCATGCGCAAGGTATATCTCATCTTATGATGTTCTCTTGCAATTGGTGTGATGAGGTCGTAGCTCAATTCTATGCCACCCTTTATGTTGATGATGATGAGAATGTCATGCACTTTTCACTTGGAGGCAAGAGGTTTAAGATCACTTTGTTTGAGTTTGCTTCACTCTTTAAGCTTCGTGGTGCAAAAGACAACAACACTTTCAACCACCTTGTTTGCTTGCACGATAGTGATGAACTTGATATGAGCAAAATGGAGTTTATGTATGACAAGACTTATGGAGATATTCATTATGGACATCCTAGTGGTCTCACCCCTTTTTACAAGTTGATGTATCTTCTTTTCCGCAACACTTTGTGTCCTAGGGGTGGTAATTCCGACAAAATCTCCAAGTATGCACGGAACCTTTTGTTTCAAATGGCTCCTGACCAACCTCAATTCAATGCTTGTCATTATCTCTGGAGTGAAATAATTGCATGCTCTTATCAAGGCTCTGCATGTCACTATGCTCCTTATGTTTTTGCCATGGTCAAGCACGCATCCAAGCTTAATCTTCAATGGGACATTGAGCACAAGCGGTATAACACTCCCAAAGGGAAACTCGAGGAGTCTTTTCATCTTGGCAAGCATTGCACTTGGATTGATGCTAAAGGTCCCCTTCCGGGTGCCTATCCCGTGGAAGGCTTAGGTGCTCCCGGTGTTTCATCTTCCCAAGCTCCACCTCCAAGTCAATCCTATGGACAATTACCCAAAGAAGGTCCTTCTCATTTTCATGGTGCTCCTAAGAAAATGAAGGGTAAATTGGATTTTTTTTGCGAAGGGTCTCTTTGCTTGCTTCAACATTGGTTGTCAAAATGCAAGAGAGCGTGACAAGGATAGAAAGTGGCATGCACAGGAGTATCATAAGGCTGAAACGGAGAGGAAGGCCATCATAGCAAAATTAGATATGCCACACTCTCCCGTTCGTGAGCTAAGGACTTTTGATCCTTCATCTCTGGTTGAAAATCCTTGGGAAGATCTTGCTTCTTGGGTTGAAGAAGAGGATGATGAGGCCACCGAAGACGAAGGGTGACTCCCCTTTTTGGTGTTTGTTGACAAAGGGGGAGTGAATTTGTTGATGTTGATGGATGGAAGCCCCCACACTTATCTTTTTATCTATCTTTGGACTTGTTATTTATGTAATGGCTTATGAACTTGTAATGAACTATGTGTGGTGTGATGCATGGTGTGCCAAGTGAGAACTTTTATTTATGTAAGACTTATTCGTGGTACTCTATTTTGCTAGTGTGATGTAATGAACCTTATTTATCGTGTGTGATGCATGTGTTGGTTGATGGTATGTTGTTTCTCTCTTTATTGTTGTGATATATCTTGTCATATGCATCATGGTTTATTGCTCATCACACTTATGCACCTTGTGTTGTATGCAATGATTTAGGGGGAGCCTACTCTAAATATGTGCAATTGGCATTTGAGGCCATTCTAGTTGAAGAATCACATATTTAGGGGGAGTTCTTTTCTAAATAATTGGACACAATCCTTGAATTTTATTCCTCTCTTGTGAGCTCAAATTATGGTTGTCATCAATCACCAAAAAGGGGGAGATTGAAAGTGCATCTAGGCCCCTAATTATTTTGGTGATAATGACAATTATAATTTGAGTATTTGATAGTTTATCTAAGATGTGTGCAGGAATAAAGGAGATAAAATTTCATATGTGAAAGGAAGGACCTCAATTTCGTATATATGTGTTGAAGCTCAAATCGGCGATTTAATTTAAATTTCATTTCGAATTTGAGTATAGGAAACACCATACTATAAAGAGGGACGTGTTTGATAGATCAAAGTTAGTTGCAAGTGCTTTAGTTAAGATCTAACAACTTTTGAGAGACACTATGCACTCACGGGCATGTTTTTGTGCCTTTTCTGTGCAGAGCGGGTGACCCGCCCCCTAGGGGCGGGTGACCCGTTTTGCCTCTGGTGAGAGCCGGGTGACCCGCCCCCATAGGGCGGGTGACCCGGGGTTGGCAGGTGGGTGACCCGCCCTATGGGGCCGGGTGACCCGGCCTGTGCATAGTTTGCCCCTAACGGCTAGTTCGGGAGTGAGGGGTATTTATACCCCTTCTCCTCCATTGGAACACCTCCTAAGCTCACTTCCCTCTCTCCCAACTCCCTTTTAAGCACTCCTAGCAAGGATTCAACCTAGGGTTTGGGTGTGAGAGACATTTGAGGTGTGAGATTAAGCCCCTTTGTGAGAGCTCTTCGTGTGTTCATCTCAAGAAGCACTTGTGGCGGCTTTGGTTCATCGATTCGCGTTTATTACTCTTGAAGATTGCTTCTAGACGGTTAGGCGTCGCCCGTTGAGTGCCCTCTCCGTGTGGAGCACCCGGGAACGTTTGTATTACCCTCTACTTTGTGGAGATTTCTTAGTGAGCACCAATCTTCCTTTGTGGGGATTGGGTGAGGCAAGTGGCTCTTTGTGATAGCCCTCCCTTTGTGGGAACCTCAACGGAGACGTAGCTTCCTTGGTGGAAGTGAACTTCGGATTAAATCTTTGTCTCTTGCTCGTTCGTGTTCATCTCCTCCTCTCTAACCCTAGAAGCTTATTTTGTCCCGATCTACTTTTGTGTTTTGTTGCTTGGCATATCATCTTGTGTAGGTTGTCTACAACATCCTTGGTGAACTTTTGATTCAAAGGGTTTCGGTAAAATCACTTCTTTCTTAAGTAATTCATTCTTGTTTTCCTGTCGCAGGGTGACCCCCCCCCGCGGGTGACCCGGCCATAAGGTGTGGGTGACCCAGCATTTGATCCGCTGCTCAGTTTTTCAGGAAAATTTGAAGTGATCCTATTCACCCCCCCTCTAGGCATCACAAGGTCCTTTCACCGGCGAGGTAGGGCCGGCGGTGAGGGGTGGCAGACCAAGGGCGGTGGCCGTCGCGCCGCGCTGCGGCTGTGGCTGCGTGCCGAGGAGGAGCTCCGGGCCGGCGTCCTTGGGCGCTGCCGGGGGAGGAGGACGCCGGCCCGAGGCGACGGCGTGGAGGACGAAGGTGGCAGCACGCGGCGCGGTGGGCGGAGGTGGCGGCGCGCGGCGCGGCGGAGCGGCGGCGGCGGCGCGGTGGAGGTGGCGGTGCGGCGGACGGCGGCGCGCGGCGCGGTGGCGGCGTCCCTGTGTGCGGCAGCGGGGTGCGTGTGGGATGCTGAGTGTTAGGGTGTGTGAGTGATGTTAGGCTGCACGTGGGCTCGGCTGTCCCATCTTTGCCGAGAGCCAGATCCAAAGCTCTCGGCACAGCTTTGCCGAGAGCTTTGGATCTGGCTCTGGGCAAAGATGGGACAGCCGGGCCCACGTGCAGCCCCCCGACCGTTTGAACAACCAAGCCGCTGACAGGTGGCCCCCACCTTCTTTGCCGAGAGCCTGGGATCCAGCTCTCGGCACAGATTGGACAGGCGGGCCCACCAGCAGCCCCGGCCGTTTGACCAAACAACTGCTGACAGGTGGCCCCCATCTTCTTTGTCGAGAGCTTGGGATCCGGCTCTCGGCATAGATTGCACAGCGGGCCCACCAGCAGCACCCCGGTCGTTTGACCAGGAAGCGTGTGTGCGCCACGCTGGCAGCGGGCCCGCACGATTTCTTTGCCGAGAGCCAAGCTAGCAGCTTTCGGCAAAGGGGACCTCTGTGCCGAGAGTATTACTCTCGGCACAGAATTTCCGAACCAAATTTAATTTTAAAAATACCAAACATATGAGAAAAATTACCAACACTTAACATGACACCATTTATGTTGCATATTACTTATAAAAAAGTTTTTTATTCAAACTCAAATTTGAATTTGTCTAAGTCTCCAAATCAAGTGACATTAGTTCAAATTCTTTGAAACTTCTCGTGAGATGTTCCGATTTCTAAACAGCGTATGTGTTAAAGTGTTCAAAACATTCTCAAATTTTTACCACAAACTCAACATACAATATCATGAGCGCTCGACAAAATTCGTGTTTTCAAACTTTATTTGAATTTTTTACAATTTTAAAACCTTTCTACCTCACGATATTGATCATGGTCAGAGAACCAAATGAAAGAAATTTAGCTTCATTTCATGCACATGGTCTTAAAGATGTCTCATGAACATGAATATCATTTTTTCACCAAGTTTACTTTACGATTTCACACACTTCTAGTTCATTTCAGACGTATACGAAAAAATTACCTAGGATGGATTAAAATTATTAAATATAGCAAACTGAGCTGAAATTGCGCCAACTTTGAACATATACTTTGCATGAGTGTATGTTGATGAAGGAAAAATTTGGGGGTGCAGAAAGTGATTTTTTTGGATTCTTTGCCGAGAGTACTGGTAAAGCACTCGGCACAGAAGCGCTGCTCACGGCACAAAGGCCAATGCGCCGAGTGCAGAGCCTTTGCCGAGAGCCTCTAACCCTGGCTCTCGGCACATCTGACGGCAGGGCCAGCGGCCGTCATGGCAGGCCTGCTGCGCCGTGAGGCAGGCCTGTACCGAGAGAGCAGGCTCTCGGCAAAGCCAGCCTGTACCGTGTGGCAGGACTGTGTCGAGAGTCTAGCCCCTGCTCTCGGCAAAGCAGGCCCTGTGCCATGAGCCTGACCCATGGCTCTCGGCATAGCCTGTGGCTCACGGCACAGGCTGTGAATCCTCTATGGACAACCTCCTAGATGCCCAGCGCGACGCCACGTACTCCGCTATGGACAAGCTGGGGTTTAGCAGCTTGGCCGTCCACCACATGGAGCACGGGGCACCGACATCCGGAGGACTTAAATCCGGTGGCGGCGGCAGAAGGCTTTTACAAGCCGGAGATGGAAGGCCGGCGGCCTCCATAGCCAACGCTCATACCTACATCAACAACCTCATGAACCGTGTGCTGTCCGGCGACACGGGCACCCCGCTCCGCCCGAAAGCCGACATGGATGTGTACATCTTCGCCCTCTTCAACGAGAACAACAAGGGCACCGGGGCGGACGATGTCGAGCGGGACTTCGTCCTGTTCTACCCCAACATGACCAAGGTCTACGAGTTCGACTTCACTAGGTTGACGCCGCCAGGCCCATCCACTGCTAGCTGGTGCGTGGCCAAGGCCGTCGGCGACACACAGCTGAAGAACGTGCTGGAGTTCGCGTGCGGCAACTGTGCCGACTGCAGCGCCATCCAGCCCGGTAGGACGTGCTTCCAGCCGGACACCATGGCCGCGCACGCTTCCTACGTGTTCAACGACTACTACCAGCGCAAGAACCAGGCCAGCGGGACGTGTGACTTCTCCGGCGCCGCCTCCGTCGTCTCCCAGCAACCCGGTGAGTGAACGAAATCAATCTCTGCAGCCATCAGTGATCCCGGCTGCTTATATTACGCACATTTGTTCGTATATATAGACACTTGCTGGAGCTGGTGCGTGGCGAAACCTGGGGTTGGGAGCTCGTGGCTGTAGTCAGCGATGGAGTTCGCGTGCGGCAGCGGCGCGGACTGCAGCGCCATCCAGCCCGGCGCCGCGTGCTACGAGCCGAACAACTTGGTAGCGCACGCCTCGTACGCATTCAACAGCTACTATCAGCACAATGCCTGGGCCAGCGGAGCGTGCAACTTCTCCAGTGCCGCCTCTGTCGTCTACCAGCCACAAAGTGAGTTCACTTCACCCTCGTCGGCTGTCTGATCTTGCCCGGCCCTTAAGTCTAAGATGTGATTTTGCACGCAGCCGCCATCAGCTGACAAAGATGTCTGTACGTTTATATCAATGTTTACAGAGAACGGAAATTGCGCGCTCCCACCAACACCGAGTGCCTGAAGGGGAGCGAGAAACAATGGTGATGTCTCAAAAGACGCTTATATATACGATACCACCTTGTTGTTCCTTTGCTGGGAACTATGTCGTCTGGATTAGTTAACAATGGTACAAGCAAAATGGGTTGTTCTTGCTGCTCGACTACGTTGTTTTAGTCCAGCTCTTCCTCTTGCTCTCTAGCTTGTTTTTCAAATTTAACCTGTCATTCCCCAAAAATAATGTAACCAACAATCATAATTCCTTCCTATCAAAGGTCCTCAAGTCACCAGATACCCGTGATCAAAATATGAGCCAACAACACAAATCGTTTTTATATTACATTAGTGTGAAACGATCCCACCATGGCTATCTTTGAGATAAGCCTCATGTATGATGATAACTTTCTCTGAACTCTTTGTTAATACAAGAATCAATTGATCGGATTAGTTAAGGCTTGGACACCATTGCACAAGGATTTATGAGTTTTAGTGCTCTTGGTTTTCCCATCCGATCCATGGAGTCTACATGGAGAGGTCACTAGTGTAATTCTTGGTGAGAGTTTGATTGATGCTATGACGCTAGTCTTCCCAGCGCAAAAAATGAATCTAGCATTTTAGTATGTCGGACAGAGTCTTGACTCATAGAATGTTGGCTCGGTGAGGATCCAACTCTGTCGTTTTATTTCTACACTTTGTGACGAGGGAAATCATTTGATAGTTATTAGCACCCCTGATCAAGACTCGCGAATCTTGATAGAGTGTCACCTTCTCAATCTGGTCCTCTAACCATTTGGTCGAGATCAATCCCAACACTCATTTAATTATGACATATTCTCTGACTTCAAAAGGATCGCATTTGTCAAATACATTGTTCACAGTTGTACATCTCACATTTTAGCATCATTTATATTTCAGTAAAAACTTAATGCTTTTACTTTTCTAAACAAAACACAATTTATTTTCTACATTAAAACTAGCTAGTAATTGTTATATTATAATTTAATTTATACCTTACATAAAATTAAAATTTCATATTTCTATTGGACTTGTTTGTTCGTAAAGCATAACCCAACATATTCATATACCAAATGCATTTAAATTTGAATAAAAGCAAAAGCTCTGAAATAAATCACTAAATTCTACTTTCAATATTGGGTCGAAGACCTACCTCACCCAAAGTTAATTTTACTTTTTTCTCTCACACCTTTCTTTTCAACAAAATATTGTGCTTTTATTCAAGCATCAAGTAAATGTGTAACACACAATACATATAATATGGTGATATGCACTATTGATGTGTATATTGAATTAGTCTTCCTATATTAATAATGACTAATTAAGCAGATAACATAAAAGCATATATATAGTATTCTACGATAATTTATTTTATAATTACACATATAGTAAGAACTACCCTAAAGGTCTCATGTCCAAATCTCTACATTTCTTTTGAGATTCTTATGGAAAAAACATGCCTTTAATTATGAGTGTCAATGATATGGTGATTAACGAGCACCACCCGCAACAGATGAGGAGCATTTGTTTTTCCTGTGTTATGCCACATTTGTCATAAATGAATATGCGATGGAGCACATACAAAAACCTTAGACTAATCCGGTATATATGATTCATTAAATAGATTATATATCATATTTTAGAACTAAAACGATTGAAGGAAAATCTTATTTAGCATAGACAAACCACTCTTTTGGATCAGCAAAAAATTCTTAAGTTTTTACAACTTCTAGATCTAGGTAGTATTTTATTGTTAACTTATCCTAAATTATATTTGGGCATTAAAGTGACAATAATGAACAAATCAAACATAGTTGGGGTTGAAACTAATTTTTTGAAGCACATCTCAGTCACTTGTATATAGTCACATACTCTTATAATATATATGGAGTGTCAATATAAAATTGAAGTTAACAGATTCATTGATAGTGTTTTCATAAATTGTATTTGTTGCCTGAACAGATAAAGAGCGAGCTCCATCTACACCTTAAGATGTCTCAATCTTGATCACAACGGAGAGTGGAAGAGAGGATCCCAAGTGAGCATGAGAAAAAAATAAGAGTTTTTGTTCTCCTGCTCGGGGTGGGTGGTGCTCTTTTTGTCCATGTGGTGATATTTTTATGATGCATTTCCCCCTAGATTTTTATAGGGAGACTTCATAAGACACATGACTTACTTTCGAGAGGCTTGATCGGCCTCCCCCCACCCACCCACGAACTCCAACAAAACTTCAGATAACCCAACAGATAGAGGGCTCCCTAGTGACCCTCAGGAATGGAGGGTTTGTTAGAGTTGCTCTAGAAAGCATATTTGTTGTTGTCACATATACACATTAGTTGGTCTTGCTTATATATATCACATAGTACAACTTACGCTTGGTTTTATACTTGACAACAGGGTTTTAAATATCATTTTTGGAAAAAAAAATTTAGTCCCCATCAAAATGACCAAAATTCACAATTTTTCACAAATTTTTGAGTGAAGTTTGAGTTAAAAATCTAGATCTTTTGGTGAGGAGAGCGATATTTCGAATGAAGTGATAAGTCGATTGAAAAGACCAAAATTTCACAAAAAAAATTTGGCAAGATTTTGATCCCTGCTTAACACCTTTTGGGTAGTGCTGCTTTCCCCAACAATATTTCATTTGGTATTATCATATTTTCATAGATATTGACCCTCTGATTATCATGCATATTGATGAACATGTACGCGGTATCATTGCATATTTATTTATATTTGGCGACTAGAGGAACCTACCTACTTGACACCCTATGGGTAGTTGTGCCTTCTCCAACAATATTTCATTTGGTTTATCATATTTTCATAGATATTGTTCCTCCAATTACCACGCATATTGATGAACATGTACGTGATATCATAGCATATTTATTTATATTTGGCGACTAGAGGAGCCTACCCTTGGGGCTTATATATGCATCACAGCTAAATGTGGTTCACTTGAATAATTCTTGATGCATAGTTACCAGTAGGGATGGATGTTTCGATCTTTTAGGTGAACTCAAAGCTCACTTTATTCAACTATAAATGTATTTCCACATAATAAATTTTTCATTTTTATTAAATTAAGAAACCGAATGAACTAATTGATTGGTCCAGAATAGTCCAAACCAGTGGAGGTGTTTTTCAGAGATCCTTTGCATGGACTGTCCGCGTACGTTATTTTGAGAATTAACACTGATACTCCCTCCATTCCTAATTATTTGTCGTTTTAGTTTCTTTAGATACATTTCGTCTGTTATGCACCTACGCAAATATATCTAGATGCATAACAAAAGAAATGTATCTACAAAAGTCAAAATGACAAGTAATTTAGAAGGTAGAGAGTATGTAGTAATTCGTCAAAATAAATAAATTGACTGAGAACGTACGGAGAGAGATAGAGGATATATATTGTTTTACTGCTATTCTGCTCATGCCCACTGAATTTCATTATGGTCTTATATAGATGCATTGCTAGCACCGAAACAGATTGACATGTGTCATGCTGGAATTGTTTCGTAGTAGAAGATTGAACTGAATCCTTCTTCATAATACGGAGTCGTAGATATACTGTGAGATTAGATGGCAGCGTATCTTCTGAACTACTTCAGTGTCGTACTGTCGTTCCTCAGTTCAGCCTCTAGATGGAAGCACGCAGTTTCCGAGCTCTGCAAGAAACAGTGGACCGAATTTGATCATCAATTCATCTCTCTTAAACTTGGACCGTGTTTGCACAAACATATTACGGAATAAAAAACCCATTTTAGGCGGAAGAGCTAGGATACACGAACTCACTTGGCGCCTGGTAGACGACGGAGGCGGCGCCGGCGAAGTCGCACGTCCCGCTTGTCCGGCCGTTGCGCTGGTAGTAGCTGTTGAACGCGTGAGAGGCGTGCGCGGCCTTGGTGTTGGGCTCGAAGCAAGCGGCGCCGGGCTGGATGGAGCCGCAGTCCGCGCCGTGGCCGCACGCGTAGTCCAGCGCCGCCTGCAGCCGCGCGTCCCCGACACCGGCGTTCGCCACGCACCAGCTCGACGTCGCGTCGCAGGCGTCTATACAGATATATCTCGGTGAAATTGGACCATGGGCGAAACCACATCCAGCGACCAACAAGTTAAGTCACGGCGTCACTAACCTGCTGGTTCCTGGTAGACGACGGAGGCGGCGCCGGCGAAGTCGCACGTCCCGCTGGCGCGGCCCTTGCGCTGGTAGTAGCTGTTGAACGCGTACGAGGCGTGGGCGGCCTTGGTGTCCGGCTGGAAGCACGTCGCGCCGGGCTGGATGGCGCCGCAGTCCGCGCCGTGTCCGCACGCGTAGTCCAGCGCCGCCTGCAGCCGCGAGTCCCCAACCGCCGCGTTCGCCACGCACCAGCTCGCCTTCGCGCCCCCGCCGCCGCCTCCACCACCGCCGCCGCTGGCGTGGCGGAAGTCGAACTCGTACACCTTCTGCATGTTGGGGTAGTACAGGCCGAAGTTCTGCTCGATGTCGTCCGATCCGCTGCCTTTCTGGTTCTCGTTGAATAGGGCGAAGATGTAGACGTCCATGTCGGCGTCAGGCCGGTGCGGGGTGCCCGTGTCGCCGGACAGCACGCGGTTGATGACGTTGTTGATGTACGCATGGGCGTTGGCTACCGTGGCAACCGGCGGGTCTTCATCGTTGTCCCCGGCCATCAAGTGCCGCCGGCCTCGGCGTGTCCGCCTCCCAGCTCCGCGTCGTCTTCCTCCCGACGGATGCCCGGTCTCCCCAAGATAAGCTCTCAAATTGGGAAACCCCATCTTATCCATGGCATAGTACGTGGCGTCGAGCTGGGCGTCCAGGAGGCTGTAGTACACGAGGCCGGTGTCATCGTCGGGCACGCCGTTGTTCTCGATCTGCGCGGCATCCAGGATCTGACCGGTGGTGGTGGTGTCGTCGTCGTTGCCCGTGCCGTGGTTCGAGTTCCCCAGGGCGTAGTCGAGGGAGATCTGGTCCGGATTGTCGGCGTAAGCCAAGAACGGGTAGATGTTGATGGTGAGGTAGGATCCCGTCCGCTGCAGGAACTCGAGCATGGGCTTCATCACCGACTCCGCGACGTCGTCACGAAACCTGCCCGAGGACGGCGGGAACGAGTCCGTGACCGCGGAGAACGCGATCGGCGTGGTGACCTTCACGTCGTCGGCGAGGCCCAGCTGCGCCAGCGCCTCCTGCACGTTGGCCATGGCCTGGACGAGGTCCGAGTTGAGGTCGGGCCTCGAGTCGAACACCTCGTTGCCCACGGCCACGGCGCGGATCTGCGTGGCGGGGAGGTACGCCGCCACGCTGTCCTTCACCCACTGGCGCGCGTAGCCCTTGTCCCGCGCGGCGTCGGCGAGGTTCTCGTTGGGCAGCATCACCATCATCTTGATGCCGGTGTTGGCGAAGGACTTGAGCACCTTGGGGTTGGTGTCGAATATCTTGACCATGGTGATGCCGTTCTGCTTGAGCAGGTTCACCACCGCCGCCGGGTCCGGCAGGTCGTTCGCCACCCTCCCGTAGTTCACGCCCACCTCGCCGGCTTCTGCAATAATGTCTGTGGCGAATGCAATGGCGAGGACGATGCCAAGCAAGTGAGCGAGCGCCATGGCCCCCTGCTGTCGAGAGCAGAGCAGGGCGAGGCGAGTGTGTGTATGAGTATGAGTATGACGAACCGAACGGCCGGTGTGGGAATTTATAGCCAAGGTCGACGGCGGTGCATGCATGAACGGTGCATGGTGGGTCCGGCGGCGGCGGCGGCGGCGGCGCTAGTGATGGCTAACGTGACCTGAGTCCGACCCCGCACGCACGGGGAAAATGGAAACTGCACGATCGACGCACCACCATGGCACTTGGGGTTTTTCCACGAGCAAGCTAGTGCGAGCCATGGACAAACCACAATTGACGAAGGCGAGCTAGCATCAGCTCGTGATTTATCCCAGGCTCCCAGCACGGAGAAGGGAGAAGGGGCCGCCGGGCCGGTGCGCCAGACCTGACCTAACCCCCTGCGCGCGGACAGGGACAGCTCAATTCAGCCATGAGAAACGTGACGCCGTATCGTTAATGGTTGATTGAATTGAACCTCGCCGAACCCACCACTTCGCCGTGGGTGATCTGATCCCAGTCCCGTTCCACAGCCCACTTCGGCATATGCATGGGCGTGCTCAGTGCTCACTGCTCTGCACAGTGGTGGCGCGTCACTTGCAGCTTAAAAAAACAAGAACTGTGGAACGCGATCTTTTTTATGCTGTGATATCAAGATGTGGCAATCCTATCCCTACATGCGCGCAATGAACCCTCGCGTCGTCTCTCGCCAGGCGGCTCGGGGGCGAAACCCAGCCCAACTAGCAACCCACCGCCGGCCACCTCCTGGCCGCCGCCGCCGGCGGCGGCCTCTCCATCCCTCCCCTATCTCGTTCGTCTCCTACATACATCGAGATCTAGATCTCCGATGACTAAGCGATGGCAGCTTGATGCCTTTGGCCATTCAGGGCATTCGCGACGCCCTCTGGCATGGTCCCGACGGCGAAGTTGACCCTGGGCATCAGCTGCTCATGGCCTCCCCCAACAGCCGGATCTGGTGGAGGCTTGGCCCGCGACGGCTTCTGCTAATGCTAACGACGGATTTGGGCCCGACTTGGTGGCCTCTCTCGTCATGGGTGCGCAACGAGACGACGGTGCACAGCCTAGGGCATCTGTATGCCTTGGTGGTTCTCCAGATGAAAATCGACTTTGGTTCGCCAAATGGGCAGCGGCGACACCATTTATGTCGTGTTCTTCTTGAAGATGTTGCTTTGGAGATCCAACTGTGTGAAAGTCCCGGTTGGCAGTTGTCGGAGCTGACGATGGTGGCATCCCCGGACATTATTCTCTTCCTTGGAAGCGTCGTCGAGATGCCTCTTCCTCATCTTAGAAGCGGCGGGCATGAATTAAGGTGCTGACGGTTAGCTATCGATAATGATGGCTACAAATGTTCGGCACCATCAGCTCAAGCGACTATTGGCATGGCGTGGTGGAGGTTGGGGCGAAAGCCTGGTCGGTGACGCCTGCGGGTGCCACTTCCTCCTTGGAGGTGACTCGTTTACACTTCCCTGAAAATATTACCATGTTTTGATTCTATGGGTATACACCAAGCTCTCTATCCGACATCATCGTGGAGATCTATGTGGTGTTTCAGCATTTCTTGTTGGTGCTTGGTTGCTCGTCGACAGGGACGAAGCCAGGAATTTTTTTTGGAGGGGCTGGACTATAAAGCCGAATCGACATAACACCACTATGACCTCTCAAAATAGACAAATATAACAGTTTAAAGTAGTTTTATATATTTATATATATTGATCCATCGATGAACAATGAAAATCATAAAATACATCATGAAAAATAGATGATGCAATTTATCCATACCAAAAGGTAAAAGGCCAAATCACGAAACTAAGGGACATGTGAGTATGTGACGGTGACATCCATTATTCATCCGAGGAAGCAACTTGCACCTGCACATATTGGCATATAGATAATTGATTGGTCAAATACACATGGATCTCGAAATTATTAATTTTCATTTTAATTTAGTAGAGAAATATTAGTTTAGAAGAGAATAGAGCATACCATCACTGTTTGGGGCAACTGCATACGACGTGGTTTCATCTCTTGAAACCGCTTTTTAATCTTTTCGATATCAATCAGTCTAAATATCTTCTTCTCATAATAGCATATCATCAGGTCATTGAGCCATTCATCATTTACTTCGTAAATATGTCTTTATAATGGACTTGGCTGAAAATATCCTCTTAACTGAAGCTGTTACCACTGGTATAGTATCAATGTTAGCTCAATGAGACGATAAACCAATTTATAAGAATTGTGCATACCAGTCTTGACCATAAGTTCAGCAACTTTTCCAAGTTCAGTGCATCCAAAAAATCTGGAGTTCTTCTAGCACTGATTACAAACTGTCTAAGTTGATTTGGCAAAAGAGAGAGGTCACCAATATGAAAATCCTCAGCATAAATTTCAGTAAGCCTCACAAGTTTGTCCACATCAAAATTAGAGAAGGAGTTCCTTAGGTTAAAGTCAGCCATAAATACTAATAACTCTGAACTAATTTAACTGAACCCATGATTCAACTCAGTCAAGATGGCATCAATGGTGACAAGAAAAATCTCAACATGATAGTAATGCATGTTCGTCTAGATGTCCCTCTAACATTTATTTCCTTATCCATATCTGGCACTTCAATCTCATTCTTTTCACAAAATTTTTTTCACGTTTTTGAGTAACGGCTGCCATCCATGTTCCCTCATATCCTGCAAGCTCTCTTTCACATCCGTGATCAAATGCATTACTTCAACTATATCTTGATCCTTCCTTTGCAAAGCATGTGACAAAATATCTATCACGCTCAACAATTCTATCATCAAATGCAAGATGAACACAAAATCAAAGCTCTCAATTTTTCCAATTAAACCTAAAGCTCCACCATTACATGTTGGTTTCATAGAATTTTTCTTCACTATCTTAAGAACATCTATGATAGCCTCCCACATCACCAAAATGTGAAGCAAAGTTTTAAGATGTGAACCTTATCTAGTACCTCTAGGCCTAGTTAGGTTGCTTTCTTGGTTTAAACCTTTTCCAGTCATAATCTCACCATTCTCAATCCTTTCTGGTAAAACATCATGGTGCTTTGCAAGCAAGGCATCCTTTCTCATACAAGATGCACCCACAGTGTTGACTATTAAAGGAACATAGTAAAAGAAATCTGCAATGTCGGCACTAGAACTCGAAATAGCAACAACCACTAGTTGCAATTGATGAGCAAAATAATGCACATAAAAAAGGATAAGGATTTTCGTCACGAATCAATTTTTGCACCCCATTAAATTCCCCTCTCATATTAGAAGCTCCATCATACTCTTGCCCACGAAGTATAGAGATTATAGACAAATTGTGACTTGAAAGCACACCGTCCAAAACTTCTTTCAATGCAATTGATGTACAACTCTGAACATGCTGAAGTCCAAGAAATCTCTCCATAACTTTCCCTTTATCATTTACAAACCTGCAGTGACATATTTGTTTGTGTCAGTGAATTAGTGTAATTGTAGAAATATAGACAAAAAGTTACAATTGTGGAGTACTAACCTTAGAATCACTGTCATTTGCTCCTTTATCGATACATCTCGAGACTATCTATAAGCACTAAGAATTTTCTACCTCGTCCATAATGACAGCCGTGACTTCCTCCGCACAAGCCTTTGCAAGGTCCTTTTGTATACAAGGAGATAACATCTGACAATTTTTAGAACCATTGTCATATGCATCGTTCACTATCTCAACCCTATCTTTATACCAGTCAACCATCTCGAGAAATGTACCTTGTTGAGGGAAGTAGAACTCTCATCATCTCAACGAAAAGGTTGCCCTTGCAATATGAGAAATCTTGCAACATCTAAACCAGATGTTAAACGAATCTCATATCGTTTTTCCTCATCCGTGCTTATCTCAACTAATTTTTGAACCACACTTGTCCTTTGGTTCATAAAATCATCACAACTTAGCCTAGTCTCTGTATGTGTCTTGCAATTACTATGCTTATTCAAATTATCCTTAGCTTTTTTCTAATTCACATAATCTTGATATGCAAAACAGAACTCCCAAACTTTTCAGGCGTTGCGGAATTAGAAGAGGTAATAATATAAGCAATAAGCCGCATACTTGGACTCACTATACTCTAGCCAATCAAATTCATCAAACCAAGTCTTTTGAAATGATCTCCATTCACCACCAATCCATTTGCGAGGAAATTGAAATTCCTGAGATTGGGTTGGACCATTTAAGGCATATGCCCTCAGAAGTTGGTCTCTAATTTCAAATTCATAAGAATCGATTGGTTTGCGATTTCCAGGGTCTGCAATTATGATTGAATGACTAAACTCTACCCTAGATTTCTTTGGTTGACTTGTGCTCTCATTAGCATGTGGAGTACTTGAGTCAGAACCACTACCACTCGAAAAGTAGTTGAACAAAGTTCTTTTCGACATACTGAAAATCTGAAAATTGAAATCTGCCATGAATCAAACATTCCATCATTCAATTACGGGTCACACTTCACAGATTCAGTTTTGTCGTAAAAAAAATCACCTGCTGCCTACTACGGTGCTGCCTGCTGCTCGTGGGCTCGTGGCCGCCTGATGCCGTGCCGCTCGGCGCTCGCAACTCACCCCCGAGCGTTGCGCTGTCGTGGCGTGCGGCGTGCGGGCTTCCCGCCGGTGCTTGCCCCGCCGCCCGCCGGCGCCCGCCTGGGAGACCGGAGGGAGGGAGGATTAGCTAGGACTGAGGGACCGACCGACCGAAGAGGCGGAGATGGCAGGAGACCGGGACAGTCGGAGAGAGGATTGAGGTTGGGGCAACGGGAGACGGCGCGAGGAGGCTGTGACGGGCAGGCGACGGCCGACGGCGGACAGCTGTGACGGGCAGGCGACGGCCGACGGCGGACAGGAACTGGATAGCCGGTTAGGGTTTTTCCTTTGTTGGGCTTTTCTTTTGTTGGGCCGATGGCAAAAAAAGAAAAGTTGGCCCAATATACCAAAATACGTCTTGTGTATTTTTTCAGTCCCTCCTACTTGTATATACGTGAGTAAAATTTGAGGAGAGGCTCCAAAGAGGCTCTACGTGCCGGCGAGCCGTAGGGGGGCTCGACCCCCCCCCCCTCCTCCGTCGCTGCTCGTCGATATCTTCCACGTCGAAAGACATTGGCTGTGATTATCAACACAACTTGACGATACAAGAAAGACTGTCCATTCGACGAGCAAAGCAATGGGAGCTTTGGATATTTTTTCGAAGAATGGATAGATAAGCATTATCAAACTTTGCTTTTGACTATTTTCTCTTCTTGTGTATTCGTTCATTCTTTATATATTTTTATGATTAACTTTTGAGCTAAAGATCTTGTAAGAACTTGGCTGTGTGCGTTTACCGCAGAGGCCAGATGTATTTCCATTTTCTAAAAAAATGCGCGAAATGAACATCTGCGGGGCCGCTGGAGGACCTAGCTAGGCGTGATGAGCTACAGGTACGTGTATCTTAGATTTGGATGACTTTCTTTCTTTCCAGCCATCCACATATCGCACTAAGGAGGACGATTCCATCTTGCCCATAGTTCCACCTCATCCAATCCATGGCTTGTCGATAAATTGTGCAAACGCCATAGCTAAATCTTGACCTTTATTTCTGGTGTTTGTACCACATAGGAGGATTGGAGAGGAGGGAAAATTTCTCATTGGCGAAGCAGGCATTTTCGTTCCTGAACTTTGTACCAACTAAGTTTGTCCCTCAACTTTCATGTGGAACAATTTAGTTGTTCGACTTCAGTTTTCGGGTTCAGTATTGTCCTTCGTCAGACCTAGACATCAATGTGAGCCAGCCGCATGTTGTCGGATGCATACATCACCAATTCACCAAATAAGTATCACGAGTTTCTTCATTAAATATATTTTCGTACTATTTCTTCCAAGCAAAAACACTCCACCGTAATAGATTATTGTGATGAATGTACCGAAACCACCAAAATTTAGTTTTTTTTTTTAAAAAAAATGAGCAGATGGCAAGAGCTCTGCCTTTCCGGCGGCAGGAGATGGTGGTTGGGACAATGCCACGCCGGAGGGGTGGGAGAGCTGGAGGTTGAAGAAGGAGGCGGTAGGCTAGTAATAATAAACTTTTTTTTAATAAAGGATTCACCATGTTTTTATTGAAAGCGTATAGTTTTAGTTACATGACCACTGAACCCGACACGCTGGGATCGACCAGCTTACAATGGAGCGCAACGGCCAAAACGTTTTGGACGCCTTAGCAAAAGAAGGATACTCAGAAAAGATGCAAGCTACCACAACTCCATGTCCGTCAGATCAGAGGATCTCCTCCAGCGGCGCCGGGTGCTTGATTTGTGCTTGAAGCTTCTCCATCCATGCTCGGACTTGCACAACCCTGGCATCCAACTTGAGTCGTTCAGCACCCCCCAGCAGTATGCACCACCGCTGCAAAGCATGTAAAATTTTGTACATCACGTCAGCTGGCATTTTTGGATATTCTCCCGCAATTGCAAATTTGTTTCTAGTGTTCCACAAAGTCCAAAGAACAACCCCCATCAGAAATAATTTCAGATTGTGATCCGGACAGCCCCGGGGAATCCATCCTTCCAGGAAGCCCTGCAAGCTGCCCGGTGTCTTATCCCACCCCAAAACTTCTTTGAACTTGCCCAAATGAATTTGGCAATCGGACAGGAGAACAGGATATGATCCCTAGTCTCGAGCTCCTTGCACACAACACATTTCTCGTTGCCTTTCCACTTTCTCTTTTTAAGTTGTACCCCTATCTGCAGCTTATCCTGCAAGACTTGCCACATAAAAACTTTTAACTTCATCGGCAGTTTAGTTTTCCAGAGCGTACGCATTCGCCTATTGACCACTCTATAGGACAAAAAACTGTACATGGACATGGTAGTGTACTGCCCATATTTTTCCAAAACCCACCGAGCTCTATCTGCCCCCCCCTGCAAGGTAATGTTCTCTAACATCTCTAGTGTTTCACCCCCATTGTGCCACCTCATATGGCCCAAAGGGTCTTCTGAAATAACCCCCTTCTGAAATAGTAGATATTGGTCGCGATAGGGGGGTATGTTGCGACCATTTGTGAAGCGTTGCGATTTTAATACCGTTGGTTGCTATACTTAGTGACAACAAATATAGTTTTGTTGTAATTACGAAGATGATATTGCCATAATGTTTCTAATAGTTGCAATAGTTGCCCATGTCACAACGGCTATGATATGTTGCTAGTAGTGCTATCGTTTGTTGCAAAAGAGTCTTAGCATCGAAAAAAATCACTACTTCTGTAAAATACCGGACATCACAATATGAGATGAAAAAAATAGTTTTGAGTTTTTTCATTTGAAATTGTTAAAACTCTAAAAAAAATAATAGCACATTTAGCCTTGAAAGTAGTTTGAACTTCCCCTCCACAAGTTTGATCTAAATCTGATGGAAGTGACAGAGGGTAAAAAAGTTTCGATTAGTGGCACATAATGACGCTCAATTTTTTTTAGATCACGACGAATTTTTTTTAGTCGGTTGCATACAGGTAAAAGCTTCACATCTGTAACCATCGCCACGGGATTTATGCAATCCGTGCCGTTTTTATATTGGAAAAAAGAAGATTCAGACACAAAATATAAATCCGGTAATGCTCACGAACGGACGTCCGACGCGTCGTCCAAATATCGGACGGAATGTTGCGAAAATTGTCTCTATGTTGCACGCTACACAACTTGATGTTGCGACGGGTGACTGGATGTTGCGACAAGATTTTTTTTTTTTGCTACAGTGCTTAGATCTGACGGCTACATGTTGCAATTGGTTACCTTTCATGTTGCAATTATTTGTTGTTCATGTTGCAGTTGTTGTGAACATGTTGCATCTGTGTTCTTGATATGTTACGAGTGTTTCATGTGAATGTTTTCAAAATTAGATATAAATATTTTTGATGTTGTAAACATTATTTTTCGATGTTTTGCGGATGTTTAAGTTTCCATATTGCAGACATGTGATGTTGAGTGTTGTGTCGAGAAGGAGGAGGGAGAAGAGCCCTGATGTTGGATGTTGCAAATATTAATTTTAAATATTACAGATGTTGAGTTTTGATGTTGTAGACATGTGATATTGGGTGCTATGTCCAGAGGGGGAGGAGAGAGGAGGGCTCCTGATGTTGGGCTTCCTAACATGTGAGCATTCCCATTCTTTCCTGATAAGTTCCTTGCTATTTCTCTTGCTACTGTTTCTCGTCGACGCCACCCTGATGCTAAAACCCATCTTGTACGCATAATCATTGTACACCCTTTGTGCTTTTTCAATGCTGTCAAACTCCATACCAACACACGGATGAACTGGTTGTGAGCATACAACATCCTCATCCTCATAATAGACCTCTTCTTCACCGACCTCTACTTGCACACGATCAGTCGAGTTTGCCGAAACATTTGGGTGGCCGACACTGTTGTTGCTGGAGTTGGCAGCACTCTGGGGCAGCAGATTTGGAAGACGCACCTACATTTTTTATGTTGCAGAAGTTTCAATCAGATGTTGCAAACGATATAATCAAATGTTTCGATCCTGAAAACACTATGCAGCAACAACTTTTAAAGCCAAACGATCGAAAATAAGTAGCAAAATCTACCAGAAACAACCCAACATTATGCATATCATGCAAATAGCCCAGCAACATGTATAGAAGCAGCAACATCTCTAACAGTGGGGAGCAACATCGAGGTGAGGAGGGGGGACAGGGGGAGAGGAGGGACCTAACCTGCTCTGCGGATGCAACTCGCCTTAGAACCCTTGACTCGGAGCCCAAGGCTCCAGGGATGTTGCTCGACGTAGTTGGGCGGGTCGTGAGGGACACCATGACCGCATCTGAAGAATTTCTTCCAACAATCCCTCTGGGACGGGCGGGATAGGGTTGATCCGGTGAGGGGTACTCAATTTTGTGGAGTATATGCGCCATTAACACTCCTCACGTTGCGGATCCAAGGTTTCGGGAGGAGAACACCTCGCCTGGAGTCCGCCCCCCTCGTTTATGAGGCTGGCCGAGACGGGGAAGAAAGGCCGTGGATGAAGAAGCGCCCGCGATGTTGCAAGCAACATAGCTCGCAACACGGTCGCAACATGCTGTTTGGATGTTGCAAGCAACATAGCTCGCAACATGGCTCCAACACGCTAATGTTTGGATGTTGGTCGCAACATGCTCGCCACAAGCTCGCAACATGATCATCGCACGCTCGCAACATCGCTGAATCGATCGGGCAGGAGGGAGGGGTCTCCGAGGTTGAATGTTGGTCGCAACATGGTTCGCAACATTTCAAAACCGCTCGCAACATGCTTAGCAACATCAAAACTCTTCGCAACACGATCGGACGGTTGATATGGTTCACGATCGCGATTGTGTGATATAAATCAGCTGACAGTCACGCGGTAAAAAAGCCTGGGCTTGTTATTGGATTGAAGATACACTACAATGTAATAACGATAGGCCCCGGAAAATCGGCTTCGGCTTCCTACCATCGACGCCAAAGAATTCCCCTTCTCCTCTTCTTTGGTTCTCAAAACCCCTAGCCAATCCCTCGCCGCCGCCAATGTACTACGCATACGGCAAGATCCCGGACCACCGCCGTGGCTTCATCCACTCCGTGGGCGATGGCTTCGTAATTGGTGGAGCGTACGGCTGCGTCGTCCCCTTCATCAGAGGCTTTCGCGGCGCCCGACTGGCCACCGGAGCCCAGCACGTCCTCAGGAATGCTCCTCACCACGCCGGCTCGCTGGCCACCTGGTCGGCCGTGGTTTTCTCCGTGGACACGGCCATGTCGCTCACGCGACGGAGGGAGGACATTTGGAATCCCATCGCCGGCGGCGCCGGCGCCTTGGCCTCACTCAATATGCACCGAGGCGCCCACGCTGCCGCGCTGTGCGCGCCCGTCGGCGCCGCGGTCGTCGCGGTGCCCCTGGGCATCATTTGGTACGTCTCGAAGTGGCACAGCCGGGTCATGTCCTGGAGTGATACCCTAGATTATCTCAATCCGAGACGAAAATCCATCGAGCACAAATGAAAGAAAAAAATAAAGGTGCGCCTTCCTTTCGAGTTTGCCCGTGCCCCCAGATTATTGTAGATTCATTGTTGCTTAATTGGATTGCATTATTATTATGATCATAGGAAGGATATGACCATTGGTAGATTTGAGCTATTTCCTGTAGTGGTGGTGTTGGATCCATTGTACAATTTCGGTCCATTAAAGTGTTGGTAATGAGGTATTAGTAGCCTTCTGTGGGAGATGGCCAAAAAAATACACTACCAACAATAAGAGATCACTTTATATGTACTTTAGGGTGATTCGTTTGTTAATCTGATGGAGATGCTCTTATGCACTTCATTATTGGGAGTGCACCACGTTCTATTGAATGGGAAGTGGAGGGCGACGCCCTGGCCTTTGCACATGACCGGTGCATGTGGCGAGGCAAGGGAATATCGATTGAGAGGAGAGGACCGGTGCATGCGGCGAGGGAAGGGGATTTTGATGTACATGAGAGGATTTGGTACAACAACAAGAACATTGTCTTGTTTGTCTGTTCGCTGAAGCTAAAAGCGGCTTCTGCTGATTTGTACGGCTATTTTGTTGTGAGAGAAAAATATTGTGCAACAACTGATTTGAAATTTTGAACAACCGATAAGCTAAAGCACTAACCCCAATTCCGGCGTTTTGTCCCTAGCAAGTTAGAGTAGGCTCTAGATGAAACCCAAAAGAAACAAGGATAACAGGAACACAGAAAGAGCACAAGACAGAAGGTAGAGTTAGGGCAACTTTAGTGTTTATTTGGTAGGATGAAGCTAGAGCATGCCACGTATCCTGTGTGCTTATTTATCATTTCCTCTCTAATGTATTGCACAGGCGACGCGAACTCCAAGAAATAAAATACACCATTCACTCTTTCACTTTACTCCTTTCATCCACCGTGTCAACTCCTGGTAGGTGGACAACAGCAGCCAACTAATAAAATAATCCTTTGCTGGGGTGCTCAATCCAACTCCGGTGCCAGAGTTTTGCTAACGTAGCACCACCACTCCAACGTTTATTACCTCAGCTGCCATTCTCTCTCCCCTCCTCGCACCACCTTAGAAGTAACACTGGAGCTGCTATTATGAGTAAAAAAAAAGAGAAAGAACACGGTTTGGGCATGTGCATTGCTAGTCTCCAAGTGCTCCGATCCATAACTAATTCCTTGGAGATATTCCACTCTTTAAGATATCCCTTAACTGACTCGTCCCAAGTGAATTTAGGTCGACCTCCACCTCTCTCTACATTATCACCCCATTTTAGAACCCCACTAGGCACCGGTGCCTCATGAGGCCTCCACTTTAGAACAACATGAGAGGATTGGGTAGCTCACATTTTTTTTTGTTCTTACAAGATACTTTATAGTTCATACACTACAAACAATTTGCATGATGCCCTAACTCCAGTCAGCAGATTAAGCTCAATTCTTAATTCTCATGCTAATGAGAAAGTTTGTGCCGTGCTTGTATACTTGATTTGTCCTGCAGTTACCCTAGCACCACCTGATCAAAGGACTTTATGAGCTATAACTTGTCCAATTGTATATGTGACATTGTTTGTTACTAGGGTTAAAAGCTACCTTCACTGCATTTGCTGCTTTCAGTTATGAACACATATATGCCTGTTAGCAGTGGGATCATGAAGCTGCATTGTTACCAGATTGAAAAAAATGAACAAAAATCAGTGGCATCATTGGATATGGATAACCTTCTGTTGCCACGTACCGTCAGTTATGTCTGGAGTAATGTGAAATTAGCTTGTGGCGCATACTTGCATATGGGGTAGTAGTAGTATATTGTTTTTTTAGCGTTGCTGTTCTGCGTAACAACTTTGGAGGATTTGTCTAGGTCCAACTTCCAAGTGCTTTAAATAGTTTTGTTGTAAAGTGGATGAAGGCTAGTTAAATATTTATCTTTGTGCTTTCTGGAGAATGGACCCCTACTGTTGACTTATTCCAATGTTTTGTGGCATCATGAAGCAAGTCTTGTTGAGCTCTTGCTTATTTGGTTCAAATGATTGTAATGGCGCTCTTTTGGTATTTACTAGTAGAAGGATGTGCCATTGGCATGTTTTGGCTCATAAAAGCGAGTTGCTGAGTTTATTAGTTCGTAAATACTGGGCTACCGAGGGAGCTTAAGAGGCTATCTCTACATTTAAAAACGTGATAGGCTCAATACGAGGAATGGAGGATGGTCTGGTGGTAGGTAAGAGCAGATAGAACGTATGCAATTAGAAGCTTATATAGTATCTTGTGGAAAGAGAAGAGTAACAGTGGGAAATGTCGCTTTGTCTAGGTTTCTTGTAGCAGAGTTACTGGAGCTGATGGGTTGCAAGGTCTGAAGCCTTTACATTGTAGATTGGTCGTCATCGTTCCTGCTGTTGTGATGGATTTGACTTTGTATGGTTGTAAGATGTGCTTATTTTGGCTTATATGAGATCTTTGGTGTAGCTTTTGCTTGGTCTATTAATCCCTAAGTACTTCAAATTATTTCATACGAAATAGAAAAGTCACAAATGCTGTAGATGCATTACTTCCACAGATTTCAAAAAATTTGTGGCGTTGTAGTTTAAATATTCGTAGTTCTCTAGTATTGGCCCCCTTGAAGGATAAGGGTGGAGTTGATTTGAGAAACGCTCTGGTTTCTAAAGTGATTGTATGATCTCATTTGATGGGCACTGGTGATGAAGTTTTTATTGAAATGGGCTGAGCTACAGCTAGAAGCGGTGAGTGGAGGAGGGAAAAGGCAGTGTGTGAAAAGCAAGGTTATGCATTCTTATTTTGTTTATCGTCGTTCATATCCGTAGTTTTTTGTCTGAATGTTTCAGTACGTCGTAAGCTGTAACCACTGTTGGTATGTACCAATGATTGATGGATTAAACAGCTATGCAGAACTTCTACAATTATGTACGACGGTGAAGTGCTTGCTTGGCCTGAACATGAAGCTTCTGCTGGACAATTGGAAGGAATCGGATGCTCGTAGTCTAAGAGGGGGAGGGAGTGAATTAGGCAACTTAAAACTTTAAGCCTAGGGTTATTACTATTTACTCAAAACATAAACTAGAACATGCTATCTAGATGTGCAACTACGGTTGTTCTAGTGTGAAACTTTCATCTCAAAATAAGTTTTGCAACCTATAGCCAATCCTAACAAGATACTACTCTAGGAAAGTAAAGACAAGCAAGGATTGCAAGAAAGTAATACGGAAACGTAAAGGGGGTGAAAGGAAACAAACTCTTGACAAGCGATTTATCTCGTGGTATCGGTAGGCACTAAGCCACTCCTAGTCCACGTTGTTGAAGCACTCCACACAATAGTATTGCTTTCCGGTCACCAAGTCTCTCCCAAAAGCACCACTTGACTTGCCACAAAGGCTCGTCACAAAGGCACTCGCCAAGCTCCCTCGGTCACCTTGATGCCACCTCCACTAAGGAGCTTCTCCACCAAGGGAAGGGGGTCTCCACGTCTCCCGCACAAAGTGTCCTCGCCGCTCCACACCAAGCCGGAGGGTCAAAGACGTTTACCGGAGAGCCATTTAGACTCCAAGGCTTCCGGCGCACCTTGTACAGCTTGATCCACTCAAGAATCACCTCACAAGGTAGGCACACCTTGCACTCACTCAGCTCTAAGCTAACCTAGCACTAAGCACACACACCAAGCATGTGCAAAGCCTTTGGATGTTCACTTAAGCACTAGCATGGCATGGATATGATCTCCAATGTGTCTTGGACTCCTCTGCACTTCCACATACTCCAGCAAGCTCAAATGGGTGAGTGGAGGGGGTATAAATAGCCTAAGGCGTCCAAAGAGCCGTTGGCTAACGGCCACTGAAAAGTATAGCGTCGGATGAACCGATGCTAGTATTTCAGGGCCATCGGTTCATCCGGTGCCCCATCCACGTCACTTAGCCATTGCAGCTCTGCTAACGCCATTCATTCGACGTGTAGACCGACGCACCATCGGTTCATCCGGTGCTGAAGACTTCACGGCAAAAACCTCTCTGTTAGCTTCTTTAGTGCCGTCGGATGAACCGCTGCTCAAACCCTTATAACCATCGGTTCATCCGGTGCTGAGGACTTCGCGGCCAAAACCTTACTATTAGCAAACACATGCCAGTCACATGGCAGTCGGATGAACCGCTGCTATACCGTCGGTTCATCCGGTGCTGTTGATTCCTACGAGCTGATTGTTGCTTGGTTTCTTGGATTCATCCGGCGCATGTAAAACTGGGGGCGTCGGTTCATCCGGTGGTCCATGCTGACTTGAGTCTTTCTCCGCAGTGTACCACTTCATCCGACCATTGCACAGACGCCTTCTTTCAAGGTACCGTCGGTTCATCCGACAGTGTCATTTCTCTTCTTCTTCTTCCACGGTTTTAACCCTCAAAATATATACTATCTTCTCATTTTGGCATGTGGTATTTTTGTATCCATGGGACCTAGAAATGTCTACAAGGATATGCTAAATAATATTTTTTTTAGAAAATGAAAATACATCCGGCCTCTGCGACATAATCGCACACAGCCAAGTTCTTACAAAGAAATTCAGCTCAAAAGCTGATGACAAATAAATTAAAAGTACACAAACAAGAGAAAATAATCATAAGCATTGTCTATTGCTTATCCATCTATTTTGACGAAAATATCATGCTCGCTAAACAGATGGTCTTCTTTGTGTCCACGTGCAATAATAAATTGCAGCTAATATTTCCTTCGAAGTTCGACTCCAAATCAACAGAGAAATCCAACATCGAAATCATCATTGATGTCGAAAATCATCCACAGGTAGCCGAGCAGGAATGCCGAAACATCAAATAAATCTCCTCGATGACATCTTGAGGAGAAACACGACACCAGTGGTGTCATCATCCATCCCTAGCATATCGAATCCACCATATGGTTAATGTATCCGAAATGCAAATCTACCTTGGGAAGGGGATGTCATTCGCGACCACCAAAATCATGTACACTGATATCAACCTCAGCCCACCATTGATAGCTCATACCATGCTATTTGGCCAGGTGGACGCTGAAGAAAGCATGCTCTCGACCGTCATCGGTTGCTAATATGAGCACCGCCGAAGTACGGAATGTGTGTTGCCGATGGGACGGACTGATAGCAAGGCGCCTGAGCAATCCCTGAGGAAGCTGATATATCTTCAGGGGATGCTGCACCTGCCTCCCATAGCCCACCATTGCAGTGGTCCCTCTATGTCCAGGCGTTGGGAGACCGAATTCGGTCACAGCTTCGCCGGAACCCTGCCGTCACCGTTCTTGTGGCTACCGAACTTCCTGCTGCCCTCCAGCAGCGGCATGATAGGATGCACTGGTAGCAGATTGGCGGTGGTACAGAGGCCTTCTCAATCGTGGCCTTCCTCCAATTATTAGCAGCAGAAATAATGCAGCAGCAGCACACCATGGTAGCACCGTTCAAGAAACATCAAGCTCCGGCCACCAAAATCCATATCTGGCAAAGACCCCAGCCCCAGGCCTTGTTGACATCGTGCACAAGCACAACCTCGTCGCATCTGTTGCTGATCGATGCATCCTTGCGCTATCCAAGCGTGACACTGCTGAATGTCGTCGTTGCCGCATGGATCTTACCAGGGGAGGATGGATGTAGATGAGGAGATGCTAATCTGCTATCGCCGGTCGCCGACGGAACCGCCGCCTCATTGGAAGACAGGCAGGTCACCGCCGCCGCCCAGCCGCGGGCCATCGCGGGGCGCCATCGCCGCCCTGCCGCCCTCAGGTGAGAGTGGCCATGCCGCCACCCCCGTTGCGCTTGGAAGGGCCGAAACAATGGCCAGGTTGCCGCCGGTAGACCGGCCAGATCCAGAAGTCAATCACCGGATCTGCATGACCCCAATGCGGTTCTGGGCAGCAGGCACTTGCCGGGAGGAAGACGATTTGATCTAGGTTTTGCTGTGGAAGAAACTTCGAAGGAGACGACTGGAACTAGAAGGATGCCTCGCCGCCGCCGTCCTTGCGTCCACGCGTGCTTCCGATGGCGCGCTCCGACGGCGGCGAGGGGGAGAGATGGGAGGGGTGCGGAGCTCTAGGGATGCGGCGCCGCCGCCCGGGCCGCCCCTGGAGGCGACGCGAGCGGAGGGTCAGTCTTGATATGTACGTAGTTATGTACTATTTGATTTCATGCTAAATAATATGGTTAGTCCCATTGATCATGTTTGTCATTAATCACCAAAATCAAACTTGAACAAATGACATATGAGACCATATTCGCCACAACAATAAGATATGATATGTCTTCACTCGCGGTCTGGTAACCTGGTCCGGATTTTGGATTCTCTCCATAGGGTAGTCAAATTTGGTAGCTGTATGAGTTAGCATATCTGGATCCAGCAAACTGAGCGCCTGTAAGACGAGGACGTGTTTTATGCATATGGCACTGTTTTATCTGGATGTTAATATGACTGTTTAAATACTCCCGCTATAATACTCTGCTGATCTGAACAAACACATGATGTTGTCTAGTATGCGAAAGGTGATTGAAGTTTTTAAGATGATCTCCATAAGCTTCGGGCAAGCTTCGACTGATTATATGATGCTCCCACGCATTTCTTTTCTTAGCTGTTTTTTCAGTTTGTGCCTGAATGTTCGTCCCCGCCTATATAAATCTGCTGGACGCTGGTACAAACGTTACACTGTGTACCTGGAAGCCACTTTTCCTGGTGTTTGCACATCACTGCTCTGGATACTGAGCTGATCAGCTGAATGACATGGTAAATATTCCGCGAATTGGCAAGCCTCATCCTCCCGCAGATAACAATGGCATCTGACACCAGTTACAAGGTGATCGAACAGTTCTCAGGACTGGCCTTTGTCTCCTAAAGTGAAGAACAGCCTAAGAATACTATGATCTCAGTCACAATGTGATTTCGGTTAGAAATCTAAAGCTGTCTAAACTCAAGTAGCAGCGAGTGGTGTAGTGGTTTGAATCTCAAACCCCCTGCCTGCAGCCGAGCTGTGCTTCGAACCGAGGGCATCAATATTGCAGAGTAGAGACCGAACCAAGAGGTTGTTGTGAATACAAGTTGTTTAAATTTATTAAAATTTAAATTTGTCAAATGCGGTTAAAGCGAATAAATCAAAATTTCGCGAATCTTGAAAATAATAAAATAAAATAAAAAACGAAATCGAAATCGAAAACCCTACTACAATATATAACATTGAGCCAGGAAGCGGCGGAAGCTATGACACACCAATGTTTGGTAGATACATGCATGAATATGTGCCAAGCCCTGATTGTTTGATACAAATAGCTGTTTGTGATATGCACTGAACGCAAAAAAGTTGATAAAGACGTATGACAACAGGACCGAGTTAGCAGCACCTACAAGGCTACAAATGGAGGACCACAGAGTAATTTGATTTTCTGAACGAACGGCACCCAAACTACTCCACCGCGATGTCCACCATATTGTCCGATCCGCCGCCGACGTCGCGCACCGCTTCGTTTCACCAGGGCCACCGTCGACGCCACCACCTACCGCTTCGCCGTGCCCGGCGGCGCTCTCCTCGAACGGTATCTTCGTGGCAACCTCCCTCGGCAGGAACTGTGAAAATGGGTTGAACGAGATACCTTTCGGTGATCTCGGTTGCGTGTTGATATAGGGTGGGAACCGTCCCCACCGTGGCTTGTACAAGGAGTCAAGATTACAACAAACAAACTCTATCCAACAACCTACCTAGCTTGTACAACACACCAAGATACTCACGCCAACAACCATATCGTCTAACACTCCCCCTCAATCTCAGCCACTTTGAAGGTTGAGATTGTATCTAAACTGACGAAGCTTTGCTGCAGGCAATGGCTTGGTAAATCCGTCCGCAACCTGATCACCAGAGTTAATGAACCTGATTTCCAACAGCTTTCCTGCAACTCTTTCACGAACAAAGTGAAAGTCTATTTCAATATGTTTGGTTCTAGCATGAAAAACCGGATTAGCAGAAAGATAGGTGGCACCAAGATTGTCACACCACAACCGTGCTCTAGGAGGATGCTGAATCTTCAACTCGTTTAGAAGCTTCTGTACCCAGAGTATTTCAGCCGTTGCATTAGCTAAAGACTTGTATTCGGCTTCGGTAGATGAGCGAGACACAGTTGCTTGCTTCCGTGCTGTCCAGGAAATCAAATTTGCACCGAGATAAACTGCAAACCCCCCTGTAGACCTTCTATCATCAACACAGCCTGCCCAATCTGCATCAGAGAAAGCACTGACCAACATAGAGCTTGATTTCACCAGCTTAAGTCCAAAGCTTGTTGTCCCTTGTACATAGCGTAGTATTCTTTTAACAGCACTCCAATGAGACGTTGTAGGTGCATGCAAGAATTGACACACTTTATTCACCGAGAATGATATATCCGGTCGTGTCAAGATTAGGTATTGTAATGCACCAACTATACTTCTGTATTTTGTTGAATCAGCCGGCCCAAGCTTCTCACCTGAATAAACACTTAACTTCTCAACACTTGACATAGGTGTATCCATCGGCTTGCACTTATCCATACCTGACCTTGTAAGCACATCTCGAGCATATCTTTCTTGTGACATCAGCAACCCATCCTTTTCTCTTTTTACTTCAATTCCTAAGAAATAATGGAGGTCCCCCAGATCCTTGAGAGCAAACTCTTCCTTCAGATCTGCTAGTAAAGCATTTACAGCTTCTGAAGATGAACTGGCCACAATTATGTCGTCAACATAGACTAAAACAAATATTGAGTGTCCCCTTTGTTATAATAAAATAGAGAGGTATCAGCTTTGGAAGGAGCAAAACCGAGAGCCACTAATTTTCCACATAACCTTCCATACCAGGCTCGAGGTGCCTGTTTTAAGCCATAGAGTGCTTTATCTAGCTTACAAACATAGTCAGGATGTGCATTATCAACATACCCGGGTGGCTGACACATATACACCTCTTCTTCTAGAATTCCATGAAGAAATGCATTCTGCACATCAAGTTGCCGTAGACACCAGTCCTTGGATACAGCTAAAGACAATATGAGGCGTATAGTAGCTACTTTGACCATAGGACTAAATGTATCTTCATAATCAATCCCATACCTCTGTTTATAGCCTTTTGCAACCAGTCGTCCCTTGTATTTATCAATGGTCCCATCCGGTTTTCTCTTGATTTTCCAAACCCACTTGCATCCAATGACATTCTTCCCTTTGGGTTTAGGGACTAAATGCCATGTTTTGTTGTGCATGAGTGCCTGATATTCAGCATCCATCGCCGCGGCCCAATTCTTGTCACTGAGAGCTTGTTCAACACTAGATGGTTCTTCTGAGACCTGAGAAGCACTCATCCCCCACCGAACAGTCCCATCAGTGTATGTCTTTGGCTTGGTGATGCCCCTTTGCCGCCTAGTTACTGGTCCTTGATGCGCCATAGGTGAAGCCGGCACAGCCGGAGCAACAGAGGCGTCCACCGCAGCCGATCCAGACGGCATACCTGATCCAGTCGGCGCGGGCAGCGAGGCAAATTCGCCCCATTGATCCGGCTGTGTGGCCACATGCGAGAGTGAGGAGGCAGCCGCTCCTGATCCAGCCGCAGAAGATCCCCCGACCGCCGGCGCTGAGCTTGAGGGGGACAGGGGTTCGCCCGTTCCCGAGGAGGGTACGGCGTCCGGCGGCTCCGAGGTGGCAGGCAGATCCACCTCGCCGTTCGCGCTGCTCCCCTGTGGGAGGCACATGAAATGCCCCCGGTCTTCCATTGTTTTTAGGCCGGATTCTGCATCTTTTTCACTCGAATTTTCTCCTGCAAGCACACAATCTCGAGTAGATTCTTGTGAAGGGTTAGAAGGTAATGAAGAATCAACACCATGATCAGGTGAAAACGAATCCCCAAGACTAGAAGGGTGAAAGAGATCAGGCAAAAGGGCAAGTTCGGCCCTAAGCTGTGCGCCGGCATTTGGATGCATGGAAGCAAAAGGGAAGACATATTCATCAAAGATAACATCGCGGGATATGTAAACACGTCCCACCGAGGGATCAAGGCATTTGTACCCTTTGTGTTTGTGGCTATATCCTAGGAAAACACACTTTTTCGATCTGAACTCTAGTTTCCTAGTGTTATAAGGTCTCATGTTCGGCCAACAGGCGCAACCAAAAGTCTTAAGAAAGGAATAATCTGGGTGTTTGCTATATATGCGGAAGAAGGGAGTTTCATTGTTGATAACCCTAGATGGCAGTCTGTTTATGAGAAAGACCGCGGTTAGGAAGGCTTCATCCCAAAATTTTAATGGCATGCTAGCATGAGCAAGGAGAGTAAGGCCAACCTCAACGATATGCCTATGTTTTCGTTCGGCCGAGCCATTTTGTTGGTGTGCATGGGGACAAGACACGTGATGAGAGATCCTCATGCTCGTGAAGAAGGAGCTTAGGGCCTGATACTCCCCTCCCCAATCCGACTGAACAGCACAAATTTTACGACCAAATTGTCGCTCAACAAGAGATTGAAACTCACGAAAGCATGCAAAAACTTCAGACTTTTGGCGCAACAAATAAATCCATGTGAATTTGCTATAATCATCAATAAAACTAACATAATATTTGTTCCGTCCTACTGAGCTAGGAGCAGGGCCCCATACATCTGAAAAAATAAGGTCTAAAACACCAGTAGATGCACTGGTCGACTGGGGATACGGAAGCTGGTGACCTTTGCCTTTCTGGCAAGCATCACACACACACCATTATTGGACTCTTTGACGAAAGGAAGCTTGTGGAGGTTGAGCACGCGCTGGACGACAGGCGATGCAGGGTGCCCTAGCCGGTGATGCCACAAGGATGCTGAAGGCTTGGTGGCGCCAAGCACATTTTTATTGATCAACTTCACGGGATATAGGCCATTCTCACATGGCCCGGTGAGAAGAGTTCTCCTCGTCTCCTGGTCCTTTACACAATAGTATTTGGGATGAAATTCAAAGAAAATGTTATTATCACTGGCGATACGATGAATGGAAAGGAGATCTTTGCTAGCAGAGGGTACATGAAGGATATTTTTGAGATGAAAATCTCTAGCAGGGGAACATAAAACACCATGACCAATGTGCTGAATCTCCATACCTGATCCACTTGCAGTGTGGACTTGATCGCCACCGAGGTACTTGTCACGGGTTGTAAGCTTTTCAAGCTCCCCCGTGATGTGATCCGTGGCACCGGTATCCATGTACCAGTTCGTGTCCACCCCGTAGCCCGTCATTGCTGATGAAGCTTACTTCTGTGGTGGACCGGTGTAATTGTTATCGAAGCGTTTGAAGCACCGTGGCGCTAGGTGCCCCTCTTTGCCACAGATCTGGCAGAACACACCGGCTTGGAAGGTGTTGCGTCCGCCACCTCCACGCCCGAAGCCACCACGTCCACCACGACCACCACCATTGCGGCCACCAGTGCCACCGCGTCCTCCACGGGATGAGTTCCCGTTGTTGTGGTTTCTGGTCGCCGAGTTTGCAGAGGACTAATGTCCCCCATTGTTGCGTAGCTCAAGACGCTGCTCGTGGCTGACGAGTTGGGTGTACAACTCCCCAACCAAGATGGGTTCCACGCGCGCCGCCACCGCCGACACCACCGGGTCGTAGTCAAGATCCAGACCCATCGGCACGTAGGAGACAAGCTCCTCATCTTCAAGGTGACGTCCTGCCGCCGCCATCTCGTCCGCCAAGCTTTTCATCTTGGCGAAGTACTCACTGATTGTAGATGCACCCTTGGATGCCGTGGCGAGGGCCATCCGGGTGCTGATGATCTTGGCGCGGGACTGAGATGCGAACAGCGCCTCAATGGCAGCCCACACACCCTTTGCCGTGACCTCGGTGTTGACGTGACCGAGGATCTCCTTGGAGAGGTTGGTGAGGAGATAGCTCAGGACCGTCTGGTCCTTTGCTACCCATGCGGCATACTCCGGGTTCGCCACCGGGAGTTCATCTGCGTCATCGGGCTTCTTGGGCAGGTACTGCGCCAGGGGTTCAGTATTGGCCTCCAGCCAATCCGCCAGCTGAGCGCCTCTTAGGGCAGAGAGGACTTGCGCCTTCCATGATTGATGGTTGGCGCGGTTTAGTTTCTCCGTCACCGGCAGGAACGTGGTGAGGGAAACGACAACAGAAAGTGCGGAGGAGGATGAGGCGAAAGCCATGAAGGAACTCGATGGAGAAGAAGGCTCTTGATACCATGTGAAAATGGGTTGAACGAGATACCTTTCAGTGATCTCGGTTGCGTGTTGATATAGGGTGGGAACCGCCCCCACCGTGGCTTGTACAAGGAGTCAAGATTACAACAAACAAACTCTATCCAACAACCTACCTAGCTTGTACAACACACCAAGATACTCACACCAACAACCATATCGTCTAACAGGAACGCGCGGTGCGGCAGCTTGTCGTTCGTCAGCAATGTCAGGCATTGTCATAATGGCATCCGGTTGCCCGTCATGGCGTCCGGTTGCCAGGGGGCTCTTCCCTGGCTCCGGCGACCACTTAGGCTGCCGCTGCCGTCTTGGTCACCTCCATCTTGGACATGTGTCTGGTTACTCCTTGCGGCCATTGGTACCTCTAGGTGGTGCTCGTGCCCCCGGCGCGGCACTGACCTCCTCGCATGATGTGTCCCATCTTCCAAATGTGGTAGTTCTCGGAGGGCGCAGCATGCGAGATCGAGCAGCGGCGCGATGTCCCCACTGCACCCAGCACGTAGTGCCGCAGCGACGAAGCACCCGAGCAGGCGGGCGGTGTCGGCGACGGCAAGGCGAGCTCACACGTATGGTGCCGTGGGCTCAGATGGGCCGCTCGACCGCCCCTCGGATCCTATACAACGGCTCGCAGGCTAGAATTTTATATATATATTTTTTAATCATTTTACAAAATTATACGACCGTCTAAAAATTTATCAAATTTGACCACCAAATGTCATGGCGCACGGCGGCCGCCGTGGCTCACGGCGGTTGCACGTCCAACCGCTGTGCGCTACGGCGGCTGGGCGCCACCACTGTAGCCCACGGCGGTTAGCCCAAACGCCGTAGCGCACGGCGGTCGGGGACGGCGTTTGCCGGCGCCGGGTGGCGACAGGCAGCGGGCATGCAAACGCCGTGGGCCACGGCGGTTGCATCCCAACCACCGTGGGCCACGACGGTTGATTTTTTTAATATTTAGAAGAGAAAACACACACCTTTGCAATGACATGTACGACGCTTGTAAAACCCTAACAAAGCGCCTTACGTACAGATAACATGCCTTAGGGAATTTAGAAATTTGATTACAACAGGTCTAATTAATCAAGTTGTACGAGGACTGCCCGGAGAGCAAAGACCCGCCGCCGGAGTCTTGCGACGGCATGTAGTAGTACCCAGGTGGGGGTAGAGGTGGTGAAGGTAGAGGGGAGCTGTTCTTCTTGTGGCATTCACAAGTGCAGGTCGAACATTTGCAGCATCGACCGTCTCCAGTGCTAGACGATCGATCAGGGGAAGCCAATGCCTCCGATAGCTCGCGCTTCAGGTTGTAGGTGACGACGTCCTCGAGGTAGTCGATGTACTCTTGATAGGGGTGAATAGCTAGTGGATCCACCCATTACGAGAAACTGCAGTTCTCTGTTTGGGTGGAGTACTGCAAAAGGCAAGAAAACGTTAGCAAACCAAAGAAAGATGATGAACAAATTTGTGGACATTCCTTACCCATGCATGTGGGCAGTGCCATAGCGACGACCGAAGTTGTTCCATCCCTCGTACACTTGCATCACATAAAACTCACCGCCCCCTCACTCTCTTCTCCTTCCCAACCTTCTCTTTCTTTTTTTATGAATTATTGTGACAATTTCGGGCAAATTTTCGGCTCTTATAGGGGCTGACGACCTGCCGTCGTGGGCCACGGCGGTCGCAAATCCTTACCGCTGTGGCCCACAGCGGTTGGGCCTGCCGTCGTGGCCCACGGCGAATAGAGGTCAACCGCCGTGGGCCACGGCGGCTGGTCTTCCCGCCCGTTGGCCCCGTGGCGGTTGGCCCAACCACCGTAGCGCACGGCGGTTGGACGTGCAACTGCCATGGGCCACAGCGGCCGCCGTGCGCCATGGCGTTTGGTAGTCAAATTTGATAAATTTTGAGACGGTCGTATAATTTTGCAAAATGATATATATATATATATATATATATATATATATATATATATATATAATTCCCCAGGCCAGCAGGATGCCCTGATGCACAACCTCATTAGCAAAAGCAGCGGCGTGCTCAGCCTCAGAGTCATCGGGGGTCCATCCCGTGGGCCCACCCGTAACCGTATCGTCCCTCAGGGGAGGAGAAGAGGAGGCCAGCTAGGTGTGCGTTGTGTGTGGGCCGGCGGCGTGCAGGGCAGGTGAATGTGCACCCTAAAACCCTAAAGCTTAGCGGCTGGCGCCGAACGTGATGATCCACACTATGCATCATCAGGTGTGTGCCGCCCACGGGACGGGTTCCGAGTACCGTGAATGATCACAACCGAGGTGAGACGTATCGTATGTACGAGTCGAACCGGCAACACAGGTCGAAACTTGGGCTGGCCCGAGGCGTGCTCCTTCGTTTTGATGTGCATGGTTGCGTGCATCGCACGAAGGTAGCTAGCGTGCCAACGGATTGGATTTCACTCGTGTTGGTCGTGTGCCAGGGCGGTGCGTGTATAAAACAGCGTCCCCAAAAAATTTGTATTCCCCCTTGCCTTTTCATTTCTATTGCCCCGTGTCCCTCCTCCACTGCATTCTCTCCGCGAGCACGTCGTGTCCTTCGAGGGTGCTCGATCCCAGCCATGGCGGCCGCTGGCATCGGGTTAGTTAAATTAGCAGCACCTCCTTCGTTCTCCCCTTCTCTCAATGACGCGCGCCGCAGGTGCATTTGCTGGAAGGGTTTAGGGGGATTTGCATAGCATTTTGTGGTGGATCTATTTGCTGGGAAGGGTTTAGCCGCGAGATACAGTGTTTGAATTCGCGTCCAACTTTGAAGGGGTTTCGGGATTTTGCTCGCTGAACCACCCCTAAACCCGTTGGGGGATTTGCTGGAAAGGTTTTGGTAGCGTAGCATTTTGTCGTGGATTTATTTGCTGGGAAGGGTTTGGCCGCGAGATACGGCGCTTGAATTTGGTTGAACATTGAAGGATCACTCAGGGTTTTGCTCGCTGAACCCCATTTGTTGGGTTTCGTATCAATCCGTTGTTGCTTTTAGTATTTGTTTACGAGTCAATTGCTGAATTGCGTCGTGTTGAAGCATCCATCATCACGGGGAGTGTCACACCTGTTTTTCCAAAGAAAACCAAGTGTAGGTCTATATGCATGTCAGGATCAAGTTTCATGCATATAGTTGACATAAGTGAATAACAGAAACAATATCACGTAAAAGAACATAAACAAACTTACAAATCTATCAGAGTTAAGCAGCTCAATCCTGGAAACGAAGCACTAAACTTCACAGGCACTCGACTGGGGGCTGCGTACGCCTAGCATCATCTTCAACACTTCCCACATCTTCTCCTTCTGAGCAGCAGTTTAGCAAGGATGAGTACACTTATGGTTGGTACTCAGCAAGGCCACAAGAAATAACCAGAAAGCAATTTAAAAGTCCATCTTTAAGTTTATTAATCATGTGAGGGTCCAGACCGCTCTTGACCATGAGCACGGCTAATCGATTAGTTTTAAACAATCTGTAGAGGTTGTACACTTTCACCACAAGTCGCGTAAAAGTTCAGAAGAACTTTGGACCCAACCATGCGATGCTTGCAAGGCATCATACCACACTACCGAGGTGTGATTGCATAGGGACGCTACAAGACCTTTACAAAGTTTCCTCAGAAAGTTGCAACCCACAAGGTTACCGGATCAGTTAGCAAGGTATAAAGTCCCCTAGCAGGTACTGTGTCTTAGCAAGCCCAACTCCCCGCTAGAGCGAGTCCATACCCCACAGTACCGCCGCCCCTTGTCCTTATCAGGTAAGGCCACTTCTAACCAGAGTCCCTAATTAATTAGCTAAGACCAGAGCCATTTAGTTCTTATGGTTGTACTGTTGTCCTGGGTGGTTCTCCATGTTCCGATTAATGCATAGTATTCTTGTAAACAAAGCATAGGTAGAAGGGTGGTTACGGACACTTGCCTTTCTCCAATGAAAAGCTACTCTTACTGCTCTTCAGCTCTTGCTTTCTTGAAACTCTTTATCTTCAAAGCAAACGAACAATGATCCTTCTTCTACTCGAAGCAAACATCGGGAACAACCATACAAAGCAAAGGAACAAGTACAACTAAGAACAATGCACCAATCAAAAGAAAACTTTAAAAGAACGTGCTAAAGGATAGGCTCGAGTCTATGGTCACGAAACATTGAGAACGTAACTAAGGTCGAAAAGACAAAAGCTATTGTGATATTATTATCAAACAACAAGAGACTAGATGCTGAATTTATTTTAATGATAATTATGTGGAAAGAATATTTCAGAGAAATACTCTATGTTTAGAATTAACCAAGCAAGTTATATTTAATTAAAGAAAATATGAAAATCCTATTCATATTTTATTTGTGAATATTTGAATACAAGTTATACCAGATTAACATATTAGCTTTAGAAACACAAAAGCATGTATGAGGCATCTAACGGATAACTTTGGATTTCGTGTTCAACTAAACATATTAATATTGAAAAGACATGTATAATATCATTAAACATATTAACTTTATTATGAAAACCGTTGTATAGCTCTAACATCTTTTATTTAACAAAACTAGTTATAAATAAGAATTAACCCATTTACATCATGATTAAAGAAAACCGGAATAGAACCTAATCACTTTTATTTAGAAAATCAATGGAATAATAATTAGTCAAGATTAACATGTAACTTTAGTGTTAAAAACATGTAACAGGTGATACACATGCTAACGTACAAGTTAAGGTGAAACGAACGAGAACGGTAGCAACGAACTATCAAGCACATAAGAAACCTTAAGCAAGGGTCTATCAGGAGAACTAGGCTGTAGGGGGATCAACTAGATGGCAGAGATACCTAACAAGATTGATTCTAAGAAAGATAGCTGCACAAGATTGGATCACAAATAACTGAAAGACTCAAAATAAGACAAGTATGACATGATAGATATGAAAGCGAGACAACTGAAATAGGTAGAAGTACATGTTGATAAACAGGATTCTAAGATAAACATGATAGGATTACTTGATAGGCAAATGAGCCGTGCGAACTACTCACACAAACAAAGCTATTAAGCAGAACATGAACTCCAAAGCTGGGTTAGCTTTATTGAAGACACTAGGTTTGAGCACGAACTAGAACTGAAAGAGTATATCTGACTTAAAAAAGACAACTATGAGAGAGTGACATGAACTACGATCGGAAAGATCTAGA